>CM060441.1:158892730-160316597 GCA_030545235.1 Helianthus tuberosus
AAACTCTCATGTTTGATTAATAAAACGAAACTTTAATTGCCATGGATTTGAAACGATTAATTCTGTTACAACACTCCCCGATGTTTCCGCCACGTTTTGTATGTTCTACGTGGTCGGGGTGTGACAGAAAATATGGTATCAGAGCCAATGGTTATGGGGAATTAGGTTATTAGTAATACTTTGACCTAGTCTATAACCTTCTTAGGACCCTAACGCGAGTTTACTTACGTTTAGTCATAAAACAATACCGTCACCTATCCTTAGGCGACGACCACAACAAGAACATAAATTTCAAAACCGCTTCGAAAACTAATCATCTGTTCTAGGATGATTGATTACTAGGTTTTGAACCCTCTATTGTAAGGTTTTGAACCCTCTATTGTATGGTTTTGAACCCCTTTGAGTTTTCAAAATCTCGTCAAGGTTTTTGGGTTTTAAATAATGTGAACACGTGCAAACTGGAAGGGTGAATGCCTGTATTCTGGGTTTTCTGTCTAGGCAAGCACTTCGTATACATCTCATCAGACGCGAGACCAGTTGTGCTTACCTGGGAATTCTTGGGATGAGTGTTCACTTATAGGCGAGCATGTCTTCGCGATACATTATTTTTGACCCATTTACTTTGATTAGTCACTGTGTGTCGTTTCTTTACCTTGTGGTAACAAACAAATGACCACTATCCTTGCTTTCATCAGATTTGTTTCATCTCATTCTTTTCGTCTAATTCTCTCACTCGTTTCCTTTCATGTTTCCTCTTTTAGAATGCCTCCTCGACGCGAGAACCAGATAGGGACTGCCGAGCTGGCAGAAATCATTGCGCAGCAAATGGCTGCTCAATTCCCAAACCTCTTTGCTCAATGGAACCAAGCCAACAACAACAACAATGGTCCATGCAATTTCAAGAGTTTTAACTCGGCTAAACCACTCAAGTTTAGTGGTTCTGAGGGAGCGACTGGGCTTCTTCAATGGTTCGAGAGCATTGAGAATACTTTCCGCCACGTGCAGTGTCCTGACAATCGCAAGGTCGAGTTTGCTTCGAGCGTGTTCCAGAAGAGGGCCCTTACGTGGTGGAACGGGGTTATGAGAGATCGTGGTGCAGAAGTTGCTCTAGCACAGACATGGACTGAACTTAGGGCCCTTATGATGAAGGAATTCTGTCCTCGTCACGAGATCAGGGCCTTGGAAAGGGAATTCGACAATCTTGAGCAAGACAGCAGTGAGCATCGAGCCTACACGGACCGTTATGAGGAGTTGAGTCTGTTATGCCCAAACATGGTCACGCCTTTGGATAAGGCAATAGAAAAGTGATGGCCTCCATGACTCAATACAAGACATTGTGACTGGCAGCAACCCTACTACAGTTAGATAGGCCATTGAGCTATCTGCAACCTTGACTGAATCAAAGATCAAGAAAGGTAAACTCTTCCGAAAAGGTGACAAGAAACCGGTCGAGGAATCAAACCCAATCGAGGAATCAAAGACCATGGATGAACAGACTGGATCCCCTAAAAAGTCAAAGAAGCGAAAGGCTTCTCAGAACTTCGCCATGATTACTCACAATGATCAAGCCGTCCCTAACCAACTAGCGCAACCCCCTGCTAGGAAGCCATACAATGGAACTGCACCCTTGTGCAACCAATGTAGCCTCCATCATCATGCCAATGTAAAGTGCCGCAAATGCCAAACTTGTGGGCTTATAGGCCATACAGCAAGAGTCTGCCCAGCTGCAGCTGCACCAAACCAAGCTGGCAACAATACCGCTCAAGGTCGTTTTCTACCAGGTTCTTGCTTCAACTGTGGCGAGATGGGTCATTTCCGAAGAAATTGCCCAAAGCTTGCTAATGCAAATCCAGCACAGGGATGAGCATCTGACCGACAACATCGTTTACAAATAATTACGTCTTATGTATTATTTCCTTTTGTTGTCATGGTCCATGAAACAGTTGTTATCATTGTTTATAAATAAATCTTTTATTTACATTGCAATGTATTTATGTGGTTGTATGTATAAACAACATATCTCTTACAATACCGACAAGCAAGGAATCGTATTCCTTGAAGAACAAACTACCCCCAAAATTTTCACATTCTACGATCTCTTGCGTTTCCACGAAATTCCTAAGTACCCGTTTATTCTAAGGAAACGAAGTACAAGGCGCAAGTTACAACACTGGACGAATACCCAAAGTACCACTATAAATCCTTAATAGGGTACCTAAGGGTATTTCCGTAAATCCTAAAATTGTTGTGTTCCTTAATTCGAATATTACATTTCTTTGAAAACAAAAATCGAATTTTTGGGAGATCTTCCTATCTTTTCAAATAGATCCCAGAGGACATTGAAGTCCATCGACTGGTTTCCATATCCGTTCTCAATCGATAACAAAATAATAACAAATTAATAACCAAGTCAAACAACTATGTGATTATGTGCTTATGAACATTACAAGACAAACTGTGCGGACTGTGCAAGGAATTACGTAATTATGGATGCATACATAATTATGGAATTTAGTGCACAGAAACCACAGCGAGCTTTGTCATGTGCCTAGAAGTTAACTCTATTCATTTCCATTTCTGAGGAAGCACCCGTTGAAAATGACTCCGTTTGTTCATTTTCGTTTCTGAAGATTTGTCCGTTGAGGAAATGAATATCCGTTTGTCTCTCCTTTTCATTTCCATTTCTGATGAAGCAACCGTTGAAAATGACTCCGTTTGTTCATTTTCGTTTCTGAAGATTTGTCCGTTGAGGAAATGAATATCCGTTTGTCTCTCCTTTTCATTTCCATTTCTGATGAAGCACCCGTTGAAAATGACTCCGTTTGTTCATTTTCATTTCTGAAGATTGTCCGTTGAGGAAATGAATATCCGTTGTCTATCATTTTCATTTCCATTTCTGAGGAAGCAACCGTTGAAAATGACTCCGTTTGTTCATTTACGTTTCTGAAGATTTGTCCGTTGAGGAAATGAATATCCGTTTGTTTCTCCTTTTCATTTCCATTTCTGATGAAGCACCCATTGAAAATGAATCCCCGTTTGTTTATTCCTTCATTTCCGCTTCTGAAGAATACTCGTTGAGGAAAATGACTCCGTCTGTTCATTTTCGTTCTGAAGAATTTCCGTTAAGGAAATGACAGGATTATGCTTTACATATCTCAGGTGGTTATTTGACACAAAGTCACAAATAGACTCCTACGAATAAATTTCGGGACGAAATTTCCTAAAGTAGGGGAGACTGTGACACCTGTGTCACTTCAACCATCAAACAAATTCCAAACCAATGAAATATTGTATTTCATACTTGGGATTTGTAAAAATATGTGTATCGTTTACACATATCAACTCTTGTTCGATTTCAAGCTTTAAATCGCTTTCTGGAGGGTTATACGCGCACTGATGCGTAAATATAACCAGTTTAATGCAACGAACACTCCGGAATAGTGAAATAGGCTTAACATACCTTAAGTAACCTTTACATAACTTAGAAATAAGTTTTGAAGGCTTTGGTATGGCAAAATCTAGTTTATTCGCTTACAGGGACTAAATTTGACAAACTGCGAAAGTATGCCAATTTGAACTGTAACAGACATTCCGGAACATGAACATAAGTTAAACATACCATAAATATCCTTCACATAGCTTAGAAATAGGCTTTGAGGGGTTCGGTGTGCTAAAATAAACTTTTGGGTCATTCAGGGACTAAAAGCGTCAAAAAGTGCACAAGTTTGCACTTTCGCGCATAACTTACGTTCTGAATACATCCGGACATCCAAAAATTTATGTAAGCACTAAAACATTTTATTTTAGTGTTTGGCATAAGAAAAATCCATTCGTCACGCATTTTGGATCGTTTTTCGCGCTTATGCGCATTCCGTCGTAATTAAGCAAATATCGCGTTCGTACGACCAAACGAACCAACATCCGACATATTTTTGAGCATGTTTCATGTCCACAATGTTTAGGCATCATTTTAGGGCCTTAAAGTTGGCTTTACAGGCTTTAGAAGTGCCGGAAATGGGCTTAAACACGTGCAGGGACTGAAACTGTCATTTCTGAAACTTTGTTCTGATCTGACATGGCCAGGCGGCCCGCCTGAGTTTATGTGCATCCTGAAGCGGGCCGCGTCCGCCTTCTGAACCAGATTAACTGCATTTGACTTTCAGTGTTGACCAACTTATGGTCAATGCGAAGTTCGTTTGAACTTCGCAACGTGATTGTAATCACGATGGTTATAGTCCCTTGTGACTATGCCTACTGATTACCACGTTGTCTAGGGTCGTAGGGTAAGCGATCTAATAAATCGCTTATACCTTCGAACCCGACCCATTTGGTCGATCATTAGGATCCGACCAAATACATTAGGTGACCATAGTGTATAGGGAATAACCTTCCGAGGTTATACCTTATGGTCACATCGTTTAAGTAGTTGTATGATAGGTAGTTTATATGCCTTAGGTAAATTACCAGAATACCCTTTTCAAGTATAATTGGTAATTTAGCATATGTAACCTAAACTTTTGTCACATAACTGATTATGTAACATGTTTAGGCATATAACACTTGTCATAGGACTAGTTAGGCGGTCCGAACGCGTTTCACGCGAACGACGCGTTAAAGTAGCATAAGCTACCTAAACGGGTCGTAATGGGTCGTAAACAAATATGTTAGGTTTCGTTTAGTATGTAGGCTTTGTTAAACCATATTACATGAGTCTCCATACTCGTTTGGTTTACGAACCCTCATTCTATCCGATCTTCTGATTTAGGTCCGGTTTATTAATGTAGTTACCTATATTAGGTGCCGTTTGATATTCTGAGATCTCTAGCATTGCTTGGTGGTTATCTTAGGACTTCTGAGCAATCTCACGTGAGTACATAGACCCCTCTTTTACTGTTTTCCAAACTGTTTTGGGGTGGAACACATGTGCCTACTTGTTACTTTCATGCTTTCCTGTTTTCACATCATATACCTGCTATGTTCGTTAGTACATTATAGTACATGATTTCAATACATTTTATGCTATGTATGTCCATTTAGTGCATACTTAGTACATTGTTTTACATTACAATTTGTTGCATATACTCATCCAGCATATGAACACATTATATTACATTTTGAACCGTTTATAACTATTGACTATGTGAACCGTTTGTATCTGTGAACCGTTTGTATCTGTGAACCGTTTGTATCTATGAACCGTTTGTATCTGTGAACCGTGTGAACCGTATTTGACCATACATAAACATTTCTACAAATTGTTAAACATTACATCTTGGTGGTTTGGTTTGATTAAGTGATTAAGTAACGACGCGTGTGTAATATGATACAAGCATGGTGGATACGCCGCTGGTACTTCCTATATATAAGTGTTTGTATGGTATTACATATCGTAGCGTTATTTGAATCATTTCTGTTTGAGGCATATAACATTTTATACAAATATCATACTTTTCACAAGACATTGATTTACAAACAACTTATCTTATACAAACACACTTTTACATGGTTATTCATTTAACCTTACATTTATTTATACATATCATCTGATCTTATCGTTTTTCAAATGATTTACAAGACAAAGCAAATTACAAGGTTCATGACTAAACATTTTCTCAAACATAAGTCATGAATCTTATTTTCACAAAACCTATGTATCTCACAGGCATTTTTATGCTGACGTACCTATTTTCACATGTGTTTTCAGGAGATGAAGCATAGGACTTATCAAGACATACTTAGGCGGACCTGTGCCTTAGTGACTTAAACGAGACAAGAACTAGTTACTTTATGTTATGTACTCTTTGTTTCTTGTTTAAAACAATGTAAACTCTCATGTTTGATTAATAAAACGAAACTTTAATTGCCATGGATTTGAAACGATTAATTCTGTTACAACACTCCCCGATGTTTCCGCCACGTTTTGTATGTTCTACGTGGTCGGGGTGTGACAGAGTCCTCTCAACCAAATCGGATGTTTGCTTAGTACTTCCAAAAGGAGTGTGATGTACATTCCTTGATGAATCTTATAAGACAAAAGTATATAAAATAAATGAACAAAACTACAATTCATAATTAAATTACAAAAAAAAAAATATCTGCAGTAAGTTTACCTTTTTCTTTTGTAGATGAGTAACACAAATTACTACTAATATTTGGAGTAGCATAAGTAGGAAGGTGATACACATTCCTTCTTTCAACATTGATGGTTGAAACTTGTTAAATAGAACATATATAAGGATTCCCAAAACATAACATATACATATATATTTCTTTTAAATTTTGTTTGCAAAACTATAACACATACCACTTGAAGTATTTGAAAATGGAATCCTTCCAACAGAATCAGATGTTGATGTAGGATGACAACCTCTGTTATTTCTCTTTTGTTGAAGAATATATTTCCTTTTTTCTCTTTCTTCAGCACAGCTTTAACGTTGACTTGCTTCAAGGAACACTTCATACTTACTTGAAATTGTGTTATCTGTATCCATAATTTAAAATACCTGAATGAAGAAGATTGTTGACCACTCAAGAAAAGAACTTTGAAAGTATTGTGAAAATGATTTGAAATTACCAAAAAATATCTGCAGTAAGTGTTTTGGTCAAGAATTACCGAAGCAATTAAGTGATCAAATTAGTTAAGTGAGGTAGTGTGCTAGAAATGAGTGTCAAAAATATGTTAATCAAGTTATTTGCAAAAACAATTTCAGGATACGGCTCAGGATATAGAGCTGTATCTATGATCAAACTATGAGCAAAAATGTAAAGGGTGGCACGAGATGTACGAGGAAAGCCCTTGATCAATCTAGATCGCCGGCACAAAACCTCGGGAGCTGACAATCACAGCTTCCTTGTTCTTCTATTACTTCTAATATCAGGATACAGTGCAGGATATGATGCGGATCAACTAGGTGTTACAATGTAATTTGAGTACAAGTGTTTGTGTGTAGTGATTGCTAGTAGCTAGAGAGCAAAGTGTGCGACTGAAAGCGTGTGCCTTAACTTGATCCGATCATACTATTTATAGTTAAACGAAATCAACTAACTATCCTATTAAACCGGGATGCTTCGAATATTCCTCTAGTTAACGTTGCAGTCCTGGTCTTTCAGGTTCAACGTCTTTAATCTAACCGATTAGCCCGAGTCTTGGGGGAAGAAGTCTTCTTGAACGTTGGAGACTTGCACCTCCTAATCTGCACGTGATTAATTCGGTCAATACCAGGATATCGTACCAGGATGTTACCAATATCCTGATCCGGTATCCTGATTACAAGTAAACAATCAAAAGTAGAATATTAGTCAGGATATATGTTCAGAAAATGACCCATAACAGTAAGTATACCTTTTACTTTTGTAGATGAGTGAAACAAATTACTACTAATATTTAGAGTAGCATAAGCAGGAAGATGATACACATTCCTTCTTTCAAAATTGGTGGTTGAAACTTGTAAAATACGACATATGTAAGGATTCCCAAAACATAACATATAAATATATATTTATTTTGAATTTTGTTTGCAAACCTATAAGACATACCACTTGGAGTATTTGATAATGGAATCCTTTCAACAGAATCGGATGTTGATGTAGGATGACAACCACTGTTGTTTCTCTTTTATTGCAGAACACGCTTCTTTTTTTCCTTTCTTCAGCACAGACTTGACTTTGACTTGCTTGAAGGAACATTTCATACTTACTTGAAATTCTATTATCCATATCCATAATTTCAAATACCTGAATGAAGAAGATTGTTGAGCACTCGAGAAAAGGACTTTCAAAGTATTTTGAAAATGATTTGAATTATTTGACAATACAGATTTGAAATGGATACTATTTTATATTTAAGGATAAAAATATGACTGCTGTATTAGGGGGTAAAATGTAACTTCCTTATCTCAATGGCGGTAAAATGTAACCACTTGGAGTATTTGATAATGGAATCCTTTCAACAGAATCGGATGTTGATGTAGGATGACAACCACTGTTGTTTCTCTTTTATTGCAGAACACGCTTCTTTTTTTCCTTTCTTCAGCACAGACTTGACTTTGACTTGCTTGAAGGAACATTTCATACTTACTTGAAATTCTATTATCCATATCCATAATTTCAAATACCTGAATGAAGAAGATTGTTGAGCACTCGAGAAAAGGACTTTCAAAGTATTTTGAAAATGATTTGAATTATTTGACAATACAGATTTGAAATGGATACTATTTTATATTTAAGGATAAAAATATGACTGCTGTATTAGGGGGTAAAATGTAACTTCCTTATCTCAATGGCGGTAAAATGTAATTTATTATTCCAATGGCGGTTTACCTTTTTACATAGAGGCAGATAGAAACATACTTTACCTTTTTAACGACTCTACACATCCCTTTACAAAATTGTTTGTCTGATCTCATAAAAAGTGTTTCAAGTTTTAATCACCGATGTCCATTTCAATATTCAATCACTCCACTTGAATACTTCTTACTTTTGACATCATAAACAACTTCGATCAAGGTATAATAATATTTATTAAAATTTGTATGCACATGAGTTTCATATGCACATGATTAACAACTGTTATGAAGACTGTGATGATGTATTGCATGTTTTAGATGATGTGTGAATTTAATTTTACAAGTTTTTTTATTTTTATAATGTTTCTGATTCGAAGTTTTCTTTGATATGGTGCTACATTTGGTTTCTTGAAAGCAATCGATAAGGTATATTTTGTTGTTTTTCTTACTTGATATTAAATAATATGATTAAATGACCAATCTTTTGTTTATGGACTTCAAAAAAATGTTATTTCCTTGCTACTCGGTTCTACAGTTTTTAGAGGAATCTTTATTTATTGATATGCTCTAAATAAATCGATAAATATTAAATGCGTTATTTGAATGACATAGATATGTTAAACATTGTTGGTTCATATTTGTTATCACAGTCTTTATAAATAATGAAGCATCTGATAAAGTACATTGTTTCATTGTTTCTTTGATTTTTAACCAGAAACATCATATCTTGGAAGATATCTTTTTATAAATATTTGGACTCTCTTAATTCCAAAATCTTGGTAAGATTATTACATTAAAACCATTTTCTGCCGTTTTATTGTTAATGATTAATTCACATATAACACTTGCCAATACTTAAATACTTGAACTCCACAGATAATGTCACAGCCCCCGGCCCGGTTTTACCCGTTTCAGGAGCCGCGGGACAGAAACCCGTGGTAATTATTATGTTGGCAACGGAATTTTAACAGGATCTTTTAAAACTTGAAAATGCCCAATTTATTTTATTTCACAAATTGGGAATAACACCCATAATTTACAATAAAGGTGATTTCACTGGGAAATCCCTGTTTTTACAAAAACATATTTCTTTATTTTATTGAGCCACCTCCTCAAGCTTGTAGTGCTACACGGCACTTTTTCTTGGATTACAGCAGATCACCTGAAACATGTTTTAAAAAGATTTTATCAGCAGGAAATACTGGCGAGTAATTCAAGTTGCACAAAACGACACATTGTTATAATATACAGTAATAAGGGTTATTATATTGTTTCTATCCACCAATTACCCCAAATCGGTATTTGTCACTCGACTGTATCTGTGACTATGGTCAGATCACCCATTGGCTAACCCGTTGTCCAATGGTGACTGGTATCAAGTAATGTATACAAAACCCCACATACCGGTAGTAATTGAAGATTACAAAGACTTAATCCCTGTAATTATAACTTTGAAAATAAATAGGGTTTTGGAAACAATTTGATAAAAAGAGAATGACTCACAAACGGTGAGAAAAGTAGAATGGACTCATATTGCAAATTTAGTCAGGCAGAGTTTAGCCTACTGATAAGCCTGATAACCTAATTTAAATAACAATGCACACGAAACTAGGTAAGTAACTTAATACAGCATTTACGATAAGCTCACGAGATTAAAACCCTCACGACGAATGACAAAGTATAGCCCTGATTTGGGCAGCACTTAAACATCCATCGGATTGGTTTCAATCGATCGGACATTGTATCGTAGCAGTGATCGAGTTAATACCCTGTAATCGTAGCAGCGTTTCCCTAAGCGAATTTGTGATTATAGGCTGTAAACTTCGTTTTTGAAAGGAATTTTCGAGCACAGGTGAAAGCCCATGCCCTGATCAATTTATAGTTGAATTTTGGGTCTTACGCGGCCCGCGTAACCCACACTTAAAACTTACGCGGCCCGCGAGGGCCACCTAGTCTACGACTAGGGCTAGCGTGTCATCGGTAGGCCTGCCACGTGTGCGACACGTGGCTTGAACGCTTATCCGGATGATTTTTAAGTTGTCGCGGCCCGCGTAGCCTCACCTTAAGGCTTACGCGGCCTGCGTGAAAACCAAAATCTGATTTTTCTTGATTTTTGTCATGGATTAGGGTTTTAGGGGTCTGGGTTTTCACTTACGAGTCATTTTGGGACATTTTTGCAGGTCCTTACATCCTCCCCACCTTATTTAATATCTCGTCCTCAAGATTTACTGAAATAAGTGAGGGTACTTTCGCTTCATTTTCGATTCCAGTTCCCAGGTGTGTTCAGGTCCTCTTTTTGAATCCCACTTGACCTTTACCAATACTAGTCTTTTGTGTTTGAGAAACTTGACCTTTCTGTCTTCTATTTGAAGTGGTTTCTCCACAAATTTTAACTTTTCATTTATCTCTATATCTTGAAGAGGTACTACCAGGGATTCGTCAGATAAACATTTCTTCAGGTTGGATACATGAAATACGTCATGTACCCCGGCTAACTCTTCTGGTAGTTGTAAGCGATAGGCAACTGGTCCTATTCGTTGAATTACTGGAAATGGTCCTATGTACCTTGGACTTAGCTTTCTTTTCTTACCAAAGCGGACTACCCCTTTCCAAGGAGATACTTTCAATAGTACTTTGTCTCCAATTTGGAATTCTAACGGCTTGCGCCAAATGTCTGCATAACTTTTCTGGCGATCTCGAGCCGTCTTTAGTCTTTCTTTGATTTGAGTTATCATGTCGGTGGTTTCTTGCACTATTTCAGGACCTGATAATTGACTTTCTCCTATTTCTGCCCAGCAAACTGGAGTTCTACACTTGCGTCCGTATAGTGCTTCGAACGGGGCAGCTTCGATGCTTGAATGATAACTATTGTTATAGGAGAATTCAATTAAAGGTAAATGGTTGTCCCAGTTTCCTCCAAAATCTATCACACATGCCCGTAGTATGTCTTCCAGGGTTTGGATCATTCTTTCACTTTGTCCGTTTGTTTGAGGATGGTATGCAGTGCTTAAATTCAGCCTAGTTCCCATGGCTTCTTGGAAACTTGTCCAGAAGTGCGAAGTAAAATGACTATCCCTATCTGATATAATGGAGAGTGGGACTCCATGTATGGATACTACTTCGTCTACATATAGCTTGGCTAATCTTTCCATGCTGAAAGTTTCCTTCATGGGTAGAAAATAAGCTGATTTAGTTAATCGATCCACAATTACCCAAATCGCGTCATTACCCTTTCTGGTTTTGGGAAACTTAGTAACAAAATCCATTGTTATTAGTTCTCACTTCCATACAGGTATTTCTAATTGTTGGAGTAACCCTGAAGGTTTCTGGTGCTCTGCCTTAACTTATGAATAAGTCAGACACTTAGATACATATCTAGCTATGTCCTTTTTCATTCCTATCCACCAGAAATTATTTCTTAAATCTTGGTGCATCTTATTATTACCAGGATGCATGGTATACCTAGATTTATGGGCTTCCTCTAAAATCTTATTTCTTAACTCTCACTGCTTAGGTACCCAAATCCTTCTTTTGTGGAATCTCCAAATCCCATCAGCTCCTTGCTCTAATTCCTTTATCCTTTATTTCATTCCTTCAGCATCATCCTTGATTGCTGTTTCTTGAACATTCTTCAGTTGTTCCATTAAATCTAATTGTAGATTTAATCTAAGAGCACGGACTCGCTTTTGCTTTTCATGATATTTACGATTTAGAGCATCTGCGACTACATTCGCTTTTCCTTCGTGATATTGGATATCACAGTCATAGTCACTTAGAATTTCCATCCATCTTCTTTGCCTCATGTGCAATTCTTTTTGCCCAAATATGTACCTTAAGCTCTTATGATCTGTATAGACAGTAAACTTACTTCCATACAGATAGTGCCTCCAAATCTTAAGGGCAAAAATTATTGCTCCTAACTCTAAATCATGTGTCGTATAGTTTTCTTCGTGCTTTTTCAATTGCCTTGAGGCATACGCAATTACCTTTTTGCGTTGCATTAGCACACATCCTAATCCTAACTTAGAAGCATCACAATAAACTTCAAAATCTCCTGTCCCTTCGGGTAAGGCAAGAATTGGGGCGTTTGTTAACCTTTGCTTTAAAATCTTAAAAACCTCTTCCTGTCTAGGTCCCCATTCAAACTTAATTGTTTTACAGGTTAGCTTAGTTAATCGCACAACTATCTTAGAAAAATCCTTAATGAATCGCCTATAGTATCCGGCTAACCCTAGAAAACTTCTAATTTCCGTAGCTGATTACGGAACCTTCCATTTGGTGATTGCTTCTATTTTGGAGGGGTCTACGTGAATACCTTCGTGATTCACCATATGTCCTAAAAATTGCACCTCCTGAAGCCAAAATTCACACTTCGAGAATTTGGCATAAAGCTTATCCTTTCTTAACAAAGTTAAGAGTACATGTAAATTTTCACTATGCTCGTTCTGACTTTTGGAATAAATAAGTATATCGTCGATAAAGACAATTACAAATTTATCAAGATACGGTTTACAGATTCTGTTCATCATGTCCATAAATGTTGCAGGAGCATTTGTTAATCCAGATGGCATAACTGTAAACTCGTAATGACCATACCTAGTTCGGAAAGCAGTTTTAGGTATGTCTTCTTCTTGTACCTTCAACTGATGATATCCGGAGCGTAAATCTATTTTAGAAAAATATCTAGCTCCTTGAAGTTGATAAAAAAGATCGTCAATTCTAGGTAATGGGTACCGATTCTTAATTGTAACCTTATTTAATTCCCTATAATCGATACACATTCGCATCAAACCATCATTCTTTTTCACAAACAACACAGGAGCTCCCCAAGGGGATGAACTAGGTTGTATAAATCCTTTACTAAGCAATTCGTCTAACTGCTTTTTCAGTTCTAACATTTCGGTAGGTGCTAACCGATAGGGTGCCTTGGCTATCGGTGTAGTTCCAGGAATTAGATGAATCCTAAATTCTACTTCCCTATCGGGTGGTAATCCAGGTAGTTCTTCTGGGAATACATCCGGGTATTCTGATACTACTGGAATTTCCTTAAGTTCCTTACCTTTAGTGTTGATGATTGCCAAAATCATATACACTATCCCTTATTTTCTTGAATAACTGGCCACTTTCATTACTGAAATGAACTTCGTAGACTTACGTGGCTTATCTCCTGCAACCACGATTATTTCTCCTGATGGCGCAGGAATTTCTATAGAATTCTTATCACAGAGGATTCGAGCATGGTTGGATACTAACCAATCCATTCCTAACACAACATCGAATCCAGCTAAACTCATAGGTAACAGGTTTGCAGAAAATTTATGGCCTAAGAGTTCTATCTTTTCTTCTCGCAAGACTTTATTTATGTTTACAGAATTACCATATGCTGTTTCTACTGTATAAATCTGCCTAAAGTTTGGTTAAAGGTAGCTTAAGAGCTTGGCAGAATGAAGTATTTATAAAACTTTGGTTTGCACCAGAGTCAAATAATACTTTTGCATAAACGTTGTGTACCAAAAACGTACCAGCTATTACGTCAGGAATCAGTTCAGCTTCCTGCGTGGTCAATTGGAAGGCTCTTGCGTTTTTCTTCGTAGTCCCTTCGGCAGGTTTGGCCTTGTTGTCAGCTGGTTTACCTAGCTTTGGACATTCTGGTCTAAAATGACCAGCTTCACCGCAGTTGTAGCAGATCCTTGTTTTCTTTCTGCACTCTTCTTCACGATGTCCTAGAGCTTTGCAGAAGTTGCAGGTTTCATTACATTTTCCAAAATGTTTCTTTTTACAGTTCCTGCAGAATGGCGGGGTGGAAGATTGCCCAATTCCTCTTTTCTTGAAGTTGCTATTATTACCTACATGAAATCCTTGGGTAATCTTTTGGGCTAACTCCTTTTTCCTATTTTCTTCCCGCGTACGCACCAATCCGTCAGTCAAAGTGTTAGCTAATTCCACCGCATCATCGATTGTGCGGGGTCTCGCAGCTTTGACAATATCATGAATCTCGCTAATCAAACCCCAAATGTAGCGAGAGATAAGTACCTGTTCTGGTGAGGCCAGAGTTGGTACAATTCTGGCATATTCGAGTATACCCTCGACAGTCAACATCTACCATTCGGTAGCTCAAGAATTTATTCGTCATTTGCTCCTTTTCATATTCAGGGCAAAATTTTCTTTCCACCAATCGCTTAAATTCCTCCCAACTCATGGCATAAGCCATGTCACTTCCCTTGGCTTGCAACACCGTATTCCACCATTCTAATGCTTCTTATTTGAAAAGGTAAGAAGCATACATGGCCTTATCTTCCTCGGCACATTTACTTATTTTAATTACTGCCTCGGTTATCTCCAACCAACGCAATGCCACCGTTGCCCCTTCATTGCCTGCAAATTCAACAGGTTTACAGGCAAGAAATTCTTTATAAGTGCAACCAGGCGTTGCAACTTTCATTTTCTTAAATATTGGGGCCTGAATCAAGTTGTCATTATTGTCGCCTCCGTTAACACTATTACTGAAATTATCGTCGCGTGTGCGTTTACTGGGGTGAGCTTGTGAAGGCTCAACAGGGCTTTTAACAGCAACGACGATTGCTGGGATAGCATTTGCTATTCCCTGAGCAACGATGTTTTCTATATCTTGCCTATTAAGAAAGTGATCTTCATTGTTTTGCTCAGATTGGTTAACTTCATTAACTAGTTCATTAACAGCGTGTTCCATCTGGTAATTAACAATATATATATATATATATAAGTTACTGGCACAAAATAAATGACAACTAAATGCACTAAAACAATCGAACAAAATCACGTCAACACGTATAGCCAAAATTATCGACTTTGCGACGTCCATATTTTTTTTATATATATTTAGTATGCATCCGTACATTACCAGATATGTTACAAAAGTTTTATTTTGAGCTATTTTACATGATTATATTTTTTTAATATTTATTATTATTTTATTATTATTAAACACGTAATCGCACAACCACATACGACCCCGTCAGCTGGCACTTCAGAAACGACGTTCCCTCTCGTCGTATTTCCATTATATCCTCTCTCCCACTTCCCGGATTCTATTTACTGCGTCCACCAGTTCCTCGCCATAGTGGCGGAGTTCGGCCAAGTTTTATGTGCTCATAGGTGGGTTTAGTGCAGGCTCAGGGTCAAATTGGGGGAAAAAGGTGTTAGGGTTAATCAAGAGATTCTGAAATTGCCAGTCAGTGGTCCACCATTCTTCCAGCTCTCCTGGTAGAGGTCGGGGGTTGACAATAGGATCTAGGATAGCAGGCTCTAGATTAACTGGAAGTAGTATTTCAACTGGGTAATTGAAGAGGTTTTCATCGGCAGGTCCGATGAAGTCGCTATTTGCCAATTTGCGGTCCAGCTCCTCCCACAGTGGCATTTCCTGGGCTAGCCCTGAATTCTCTCCGATCTCCTTTCCTTTCCCTTTATCACTTGGATCCTCAATCTTCTTAACCTTCCGTGCAGCTGGTATCTTCCTACGCATACGCCTCCAGCCTACGAGTCTTCTTCTTTTCTTCAGTTTTGTTTTTTCCTGAGGTTGGGCTTGGAATACTATTGGCTCTTTAGTATCAGCCTGGTAGCCAGTGAAGGTACCAGTGGTATCCATATCTGTGCTATGGATAGAAATATTTCGGAGTGCCTCCGATAGTTCATTCATGCTGTTAGCATATGAAGAAACACACAAAATTCTAAATTAAAGTTTTGTAAAATTGAATTTTCACATAATCACAGAATGGCAATCAGAAAATTAAGTATTTCTAAATACTTAATTCGCTTAAATCAGTGGTTCTGATACCACCTTTTTCTGTCACGGCCCCCGGCCCGGTTTTACCCGTTTCAGGAGCCGCGGGACAGAAACCCGTGGTAATTATTATGTTGGCAGCGGAATTTTAACAGGATCTTTTAAAACTTGAAAATGCCCAATTTATTTTATTTCACAAATTGGGAATAACACCCATAATTTACAATAAAGGTGATTTCACTAGGAAATCCCTGTTTTTACAAAAAACATATTTCTTTATTTTATTGAGCCACCTCCTCAAGCTTGTAGTGCTACACGACACTTTTTCCTGGATCACAGCAGATCACCTGAAACATGTTTTAAAAAGGTTTTATCAGCAGGGAAATACTGGCGAGTCATTCAAGTTGCACAAAATGACACATTGTTATAATATACAGTATTAAGGGTGATTATATTGTTTCTATCAACCAATTACTCCAAATCGGTATTTGTCACTCGACTGTATCTGTGACTATGGTCAGATCACCCATTGGCTAACCCGTTGTCCAATGGTGACGGGTATCAAGTAATGTATACAAAACCCCACATACCGGCAGTAATTGAAGATTACAAAGACTTAATCCCTGTAATTATAACTTTGAAAATAAATAGGGTTTTGGAAACAATTTGATAAAAAGAGAATGACTCACAAACGGTGAGAAAAGTAGAATGGACTCACATTGCAAATTTAGTCGGGCAGAGTTTCGCCTACTGATAACTTAATTTAAATAACAATGCACACAAAACTAGGTAAGTAACTTAATACAACATTTACGATAAGCTCACGAGATTCAAACCCTCACGACGAATGACAAAGTATAGCCCTGATTTGGGCAGCACTTAAACATCCATCGGATTGGTTTCAATCGATCGGACATTGTATCGTAGCAGTGATCAAGTTAATACCATGTAATCGTAGCAGCGTTTCCCTAAGAGAATTTGTGATTTTAGGTAGTAAACTTTGTTTTTGAAAGGAATTTTCGAGCACATGTGAAAGCCCATGCCCTGATCAATTTATAGCTGATTTTTGGGTCTTACGCGGCCCGCGTAACCTACACTTAAAACTTACGCTGCCCGCGAGGGCCACCTAGTCTACGACTAGGGCTAGCGTGTCATCGGTAGGCCTGCCACGTGTGTGACACATGGCTTGAACACTTATCCGGATGATTTTTAAGTTGTCGCGGCCCACGTAGCCTCACTTTAAGGCTTACGCGGCCCGCGTGAAAACCAAAATCTGATTTTCTTGATTTTTGTCATGGATTAGGGTTTTAGGGGTCTGGGTTTTCACTTACGAGTCGTTTTGGGACATTTTTGCTGGTCCTTATAGATAATACCACAAATCTTTGCAAACAATCATTTACTCAATGAAGTTCCTGGTAATGTTGGCGTTATAGAGTGTGTAAACGGTATGAGATGGGATTACTGATTCTCAAAACACAGTGGAAGTTTTGCTCTAAAAGAAGGATAGTCCTCAGTTGTCTCTAACCTTTCATTGAAAGAAGGATGTCTATTGGTATTTAAAAAAACTGCATCATATACATATCTGCTGACACCTTTTGAAAAATTTCATCGTTATCCAACGAAACTCCTAATGGTTTCTATGTTCACATCAATATCATTTGAGAGGAACTTTGGATGTATGGATTCATTTTCCCATAGTTTTACTGATGCTTCTAAGGACGTGTTGGTAAGTTTTGGTATTTTAATCCAATACTTAAACGTTACTATACTAATTAGTGATATACTTTAAAATTTACTGTACCTTTGTTGATTTCATAATAAAATTTATATCTTTTTGTTCAGCTAATACCCAAGGACTTAGTTAACATCAGTATTGGAGTTGGTAAACTTAAAGAGACATTTAAGATTTATGTGAATCAGTGGGACTCTTTTGATGTAGTACTTCAACGTGATCCTCTTCGGAATTGTTACTTTATAACTGATGGATGGGAAAAGGTTGTACACTACATGGGTCTGTAAACAGGAGTTGTACTTGTTTTAAGACACGTAGCAGATTGCATCTTTCAGCTTAGTGTCTTTGATTTGAATGGATGTGAGATTGTTGCACCCAAAGCCAATGACAGTCCGAAAGACGATACTTCCTCACCCAAATTAGAAGTTGCTCCAATTACCGAAGTTATGGATCATCATTCGGATGTTGAAGAATCCAATGACGTAAATTCTGATAGTGATTATGTTGTATCCGATGAATCATCCGATGATGGCGACGATGCAGATTTTGATGCCGCTGTCTCAGATTATGAAGCTGATCCTGATGTATACCCCTTAGAATTCGTATGGTACTGCAGTAAACATTTTGTAAGTTTGTTCTGTTAATATATTATGCCTCATTCTTTGGATATTAAATGTTTGTTACAATTAAAAAAATTTGTTACTTTCCTTAAGTACATTATTAATTTCTTATTAATTATTGTTATTTTATATTAATTTTTAAGCGTCTGAATGTGAAAGTAGCATCCTTATCAAGGATTCATGGATCATAGAAGATGACAGTTGAAAATCTGAATGGAGCTGACATTGTGATTGACTTTCGACGGGAGAAGCACGGCAAGGGATTTAGATACGCGGCTTGTCAATGGACCAAGAAGTTCACTAAGCCCAATGGTATCTACAGAAATATGAAATGCAAATTTGTTTACTCTATAGAAAAAGCCAAGCTGATCTTAAAGAAAGTCTACAAATACTTATGGTTATTGATATTATCTCATTTGAGATGAAGTTATGGGATGGTGATGTATCAAACTTCTATATTTTCCAAACTTACGATTTACGAATATTTAAATTATAATCATGTATGCTTATCTTGTTAGTTATATTAACTTAAATTTTTGCTGTACATTCATTATATTTTAATTGGCTCTTCATGATACATTACAACCTGAATTATACTCTGTAAATTTATGGCCAGTCATCGACATTTAAAAGGCTTCAACAAATTTATAGGTGATCATTGTCATAACTTCACTTGAATTATACTCTGCAACCTCTAATTACAAATAACAGCTTTTAACATCTACAACTAAAGGGATACACTCAACATCTATTTAGATAAAGTCTGCCAAACCCAAAGCTCTGTTGAACACAAAATCTGTTGAAGCAAAGTCTGTTGTTCCAAACAACCTCTGCTGATAAACACAAAGACTGTTGTAGCAAAGGTCTACCAAAAGAGAACCTCTGCTGCTGAATATGAATACAAAAGCATCATGAAGCTAACATCTGTTGTTACTTAACAGATGATGCAGTCTTTAAACATCTGAAACTAAAAGGACACACTCAACATCTATTTCGCTAAAGTCTGCCAAACCCAAAGCTCTCTTGAAGACAACATCTGTTGAAGCAAAGTATGTTGAACCAAAGGTCCTCTGCTAATAAACAAAAAAACTGTTGAACCAAAGGTCTACCAAACACAACCTCTGCTGATAAATATAAAAGTATGTTAAAGCTAACATCTGCTGTGGCTTAACAGATGATACAGTTCAACAGAGGATTTCAACATCTGTTTACACACGGATCATGATCAACAGATGATAAGGTCCGTTGAATGAAAGTATGTTCAACAGATCCTAATGTAGCTCAGGTCCCTTCCCATCTAGGCCACAACAGATGTTAGCAATCTATAACAGAGGCTAGTCTCTAACAGATGTTAATGTATATGAGATCCTAACGGTTTTCCTACTAATCAATTCATTAAATTTGCATTCATTCACCGACAATAATATACAACTCTACTACTTGTGCAAAACAGGAATATCAACAATAATATAATATATAATATAATAACAATAATATTCAAATTGTAGCAATTACCTGCTAAATCCATCAGTTTAGATGATTCTTATTTTTGCCATACATTCATTATATGTCACACCCTGCTAGTAGCGGAAGCGTATTGTGTGTGACATAAGAAAGGTAATCATTGCATCCAAATGTGTAAACATAATAAACCACAACGATGCCATAGATATATTGTTTTCAAACCAAGTTTACAAGTTTCCAACATAGTTTTCTAGTTTCCACAACTTTCACAAACGTTAACCAAAATATAGTTATATTACACAACACAAAAGATAGTTTTTGACATAAAACATAGTGAGCTTTTGTCCCCTATATACCCATACGAAGTTGGGATATAAAAGACAAACCCTCCAAAAGCGGCTATCGTTGTCATTGACTTTCCCGTTTCCGATAGTGTAACACCTGCTCAAGACTTGTTTGCTGAAATGCATGTAGTTTTAAAAAGTCAACAAAAGTTGAGCGAGTTCATGCAGTTATTGTTATCATATGAAATCTTTGTATTCTTGTAGTGAAATCCCGGTATGTTAATAGAATTTATCGAGTTTAAGGATCTATCAGTGGGTAGCGAGCCCCCTGACATTATGTACCATAAGTACGTAACCAAACCAATATAACTTTGACATTTTCTGGGATCACAAAAGCACTCCTATGGCCTATCAAGGAGTGGAGCGTGTCTCAAGCTCTATAGATCTACACCTTTTGTACCTTGGTCACTAAGTGATTAATGGTTACTATGTCATCATCCTACTTACATACATTGATCGAGTTATCATCTAAACCCATAGCTAACATACCCATAGTTTTAACATGTATTTCCCCTCGATTGTTTTAAAAACAAAACATTGAAATCATTGAAAGGACGGGCATGAACTCACAAGTTTGCGTTCCTTGTATGTAATACTGTAGTGAGCGTCTGTACATGTGATTAACCTACATGTGTACTAACTTTATTAGACACTAGGTCTTACTGGACCTCGTACAAGTTATTCATCTTGAATTCTTATTGTGTTTTCACTTGTCATTTTGGAACAACTTCGTATTTTAGTGTGTTGGTAGTTTGTTCGTTCACTTGTTATGTATATAGATTTCATGACTGCGTACATATGTTTTATATGTATTGAATTATATGTGAACGGCTTCGCCCTGCACATGTCCTCGTGCTTCGCACGCGTGTCATTGGGCCGAACCTATGTCATTGGGCTTAACCCGTGTACCTTAGTAATTTGGGCCTAGCCCAAATATTTTGTCATTGGGCCCTAGCACTTGTATCTTAGCAATTTGGGCCTTTCCCAAATATTTTGTCATTGGGCCCTAGCCCTTGTATTTTAGCAATTTGGGCCTATCCCAAATATTTTGTCATTGGGCACTAGCCCTTGTATTTTAGCAATTTGGGCCTATCCCAAATATTTTGTCACTGGGCCCTAGCCCTTGTATCTTAGCAATTTGGGCATATCCCAAATATTTTATCATTGGGCACTAGCCCATGTATTTTTAGTAATTTGAGCCTAACCCAAATATTTTATCATTGGGCTCTAGCCCATGTATTTTTAGTAATTTGGGCCTAACCCAAATATTTTAGCATTGGGCTCTAGCCCATGTATTTTTAGTAATTTGGGCCTAACCCAAATATTTTATCATTGGACTCTAGCCCATGTATTTTTAGTAATTTGGGCCTAACCCAAATATTTTATCATTGGGCCCTAGCCCATGTATTTTAGCAATTTGGGCCTAGCCGATAGTCAGTTTTTATGAGTCCTTTTTAATAGTCTTGCATTTTTGTATTTTGCAACTTTCCGGATTTGTTAACGGTGATATTTATAAATATCCATTAGACGTCTAAAAATGCTTTACTTTGTCGGTTAGAGATATTTTTACTTCTAGGAAATACGTCTTGTAGCGCGTCCGTGTTCCTGTCACACCCCGACCGCGTAAAACAACAAATCGCGGCGGAAACATCGGGGCGTGTCGTAACAGAATTAATTGTTTCAAATCCATGGCAAACAAAGTTGTATTTTATTTATTAAACACGAGTCACATTGTCTTAACACAGGAAATACAGAGTTTATAACATAATTAAACATAGTCTATCTTCGTTTTTAGTCTCTAAGGCACAGGTCCGCCCTAGTGTCCTGATCAACATCCTATGGAAAAGCTCCTGAAAACACATGTGAAAATAGGTACGTCAGCATAAAAATGCCTGTGAGATACATAGGTTTGTAAAAAAATAGGATTCATGACTTATGTTTAAGAAAAATGTTTAGTCATGAACCTTGTAATTTGCTTTGTCATGTAAATCATTTGAAAACAATAAGATCAGATGATATGTATAAGTAAATGTCAGGTTAAATAAATAACCATGTAAAAATGTGTTTGTATAAGATAAGTTGTTTGTAAATCAATGTCTTGTGAAAAATATGTTATTTATATAAAATGTTCTATGTCTCAATATTGAAATGATTCAAATAACGTTACGCCATGTAATACCATACAAACACTTATATATAGGAAGTACCAGCGGCGTATCCACCATGCTTGTATCATATTACACACACATCGTTAACTTAATCACTTAATCAAACCAAACCAACCAATGTAAGAAGTCTATGTTTAAACCAATTGTCAAATGTATTGAATAATATGTCAAGATGTTTATGTCAAGATGTAAATCATGTCAAATGTCTATGTCAAATGTCTATGTCAAATATCCATGTCCAATAGTAGTCAAGTAATTGTGTAACAAATGTTATGTATGGTAAGTAAAATAAGACTACTTAAACCATAAGTAAAAATGTACAAAACAAAGTATTTTGAATATGTCAAAAAGTTATGTTTTGCAAAGTGATGCATGATACATTGATACAAACATTTATGTGGTAAGTTAACGCATACATTCAAGCCTTGAGACAGTCGGATAACCCTTTCAGTCAAGGTTATCAAAAGAATTGTATTCGGATTCAGTCATTCCTTACATCCAAACAAACCCGGGATGTCAGGAATGGGATTTGTCAAGTCCTATGGTACCACTACTTACTCCCGAGCGGCGTAGCAAATGTTAATGAACGTTATAAAGACCCGTTTGTGCAAACCAAATGTCATAGCAGTTGTATACATGTCATAAGAAAACAATGTACTAGGTATGCTAAGTTAACATACAAAGCAGAAAAGTCTTGTAAATCAATGTGCTAGCATGCTATCAGTCAACATACATAGCAGAAATGTAACGTAAAACAATGTACTAAGTATGCACACAATGGACATACATAGCATGAAATGTAATGAAATCATGTACTATAGTGTACTAACAAACATAGTCGGTATATGATGTGAAAACTGGAAAGCATGAAAGTAACAAGTAGGCACATGTGTTCCACCCCAAAACAGTTTAGAAAACAGTAAAAGAGGGGTCTATGTACTCACTTGAGATTGCTCAGTTGTATAAAGATAACCACCAAGCAATGCAAGAGATCTCGGAATCAAACGGCACCTAATATAGGTAACTATGTTAATAAACCGGACCTAAATCGGAAGATCGGGTAGCATGAGGGTTTGTAAACCAAACGAGTGTAGAGACTCGTGTAGTATGGTTCAACAAAGCCTACATACTAAATGAAACCTAGTATAATTGTTTACGACCCATTACGACCTGTTTAGGTAGCTTATGCTACTTTAACGCGTCGTTCGCGTGAAACGCGTTCGGACCGCCTAACTAGCTCTATGACAAGTGTTATATGCCTAAACATGTTACATAATCAGTTATGTGACAAAAGTTTAGGTTACATATGCTTAATTACCAATTATACATGAAAAGGGTATTCTGGTAATTTTCCTAAGGCATATAAACTACCTATCATACAACTACTTAAACGATGTGACCATAGGGTATAACCTCGGAAGGTTATTCCCTACCTACTATGGTCACCTAATGTGTTTGGTCGGATCCTAATGATCGACCAAACTGGGTCGGGTTCGAGGTATAAGCGATTTATTAGATCGCTTACCCTACGACCCTAGACAACGTGGTAATCAGTAGGCATAGTCCCAAGGGACTATGACCATCGTGATTACAATCACGTTGCGAAGTTCTAGCGAACTTCGCATTGACCATTACTGGTCAACGCTGAAAGTCAAACAAAGTTTGACTTTCTGACTTGAAAAGCAGTAAAATAAGGAAAAGAACGAAAGAATACTTACGAAGGGTCCCCGAATGCTAAACTCGATTCAAAAATCTCAGGTATGAAACAAATGTTTCAACTTAGAGTTTCTCAAATCAAATTTCTAGTGATTTTAGCAATGGGGGGTATGGGGTATTTATAGGAATACCCGAACCGTTAAGATCGTTTCATGGAAAACGTGCCTTAATCCCATCCGTACATGTGTTGCAAAGTTATGGTGCTTAAATTCCATCCATACATGTGTTGCAAAGTTATGGTGCTTAGGTGCTTAAATTCCATCCATACATGTGTTGCAAAGTTATGGTGCCTAAATTCCATCCTTATCCGCTGACTAAGCAAGTTTAGAATGTGTGGTTGTGAATTAAACAACGGCTAATACATCGAATCTGGTCCCGAAAGTGCAAAACTGATATTTCTGCATGTTTTCTGTCCAGAATAGGCAGTCGCGTAGCGCGACGGGTAAGCCCATAGGGCTCGCGCTACGCTAGCACCCCCCTGAATCAGAAAAGTTTCAGAATTGGCAGAAATGGTCCCTGCACGTGTTTAAGGCCTTTTTCGATGCGTTTGAACCCCGTTAACCTCATTTCAAGGCTCTAAAATGAAGTTAAAGTATAGGGGACTCAAAACATGCTCAAAAATATCTCGGATGTTGGTTCGTTTGGTCGTACGAACGCGATGTTCGCTTAATTACGACGGAATGCGCACAAGCGCGAAAAACGATCCAAATGACGTGACGAATGGATTTTTCTTATGGCGAACACTAAAATAAAATATTTTAGTGCTTACATAAATTTTTGGATGTCCGGATGTATTCAGAACGTAAGTTATGCGCGAAAATGCAAACTTGTGCACTTTTTGACACTTTTAGTCCCTGAATGTCCCAAAAGTTTATTTTAGCACACCAAACCCCTCAAAGCCTATTTCTAAGCTATGTAAAGGATATTTAAGGTGTGTTTAACTTATGGTCATGTTCCGGAATGTTCGTTACAGTTCAAATTGACATACTTTCGCAGTTTGTCAAGTTTAGTCCCTGTAAGCGAATTAACTTGTTTTTGCCATACCAAAGCCTTTAAAACTTATTTCTAAGTTATGTAAAGGTTATTCAAGGTATGTTGAGTATATGTTGATGTTCCAGAGTATTTCTCGCATTAAACTGAGTACGTTTACGCACTAGTTTGCGTATAACTCTCCAGAAAGTGATGTAGAGTTTGGAATTGAACAAAAGTCAAAACATGAAAAATGTAAAACACAATCAAACAAACATTGGGATCAAATAACATTGTTTTATTGATAATAGAACTGTTCATAGTGATTACAAGCACAGTTGTTACAGTCTCCCCTACTTGTGGAAATTTCGTCCCGAAATTTATTTAGAGGAAACTCATGGAAAAAGATGTGGATAATTCGCCTTCATTTGATCTTCGCGTTCCCAAGTAAACTCAGGTCCACGTTTAGCTTCCCAGAGAACTTTGACCAAAGGAATGCGCTTGCGTTTAAGCCACTTGACTTCACGTTCCAAGATTTCCACTGGTTTCTCAACAAATTTCAGTGTTTTGCCAACACGAATTTCGTCAAGCGGTATGGAGAAGTTCTCATCAGCTGTACACTTCTTGAGATTGGACACGTGAAAAGTTGGATGAACATTTCCAAGTTCAGGAGGTAACTCAAGTCTGTAGGCTACCTTTCCGATTCTTTCGACGATCTTGAATGGTCCAACGTATCTAGGTGCAAGTTTTCCTTTCTTTCCAAATCTGATCACACCTTTCCAAGGTGAGACCTTAAGTAATACTCGATCACCGACTTGAAATTCCAAGGCTTTGCATTTTGGGTCCGCGTAAATCTTCTGACGGCTTCTAGCTGCCTGAAGGTTATCGCGAACTTTCTTGACCTTGTCAGTTGTCTCTAAAATGAGGGCAGGTCCAGTAAGTTGAGCCTCGCCAATCTCATTCCAGCAGACTGGTGAACGACATTTTCGACCATAGAGAGCCTCGAAAGTAGCCATTTTGATGCTAGTGTGATAACTGTTGTTGTAGGAGAATTCAATCAATTTAAGATGTGAATCCCAGCTACCACCAAAATCGATCACACAAGCTCTAAGCATATCCTCCAGAGTCTGGATTGTTCTCTCAGATTGACCATCCGTTTGCGGATGATAAGCTGTGCTCAGATTAAGTTGGGTCCCCATAGCAGATTGCATGGTTCGCCAAAAGTGAGAAGTGAAACGAGCATCTCTGTCAGAAATGATGTTCAAAGGAACACCATGTCGAGCCACAATTTCATCTACATAGATTTGAGCAAGTCTGTCAGCAGGAAAATCCTCACGGGTTGGCAAGAAATGTGCTGACTTTGTAAGACGATCAACGACTACCCAGATGGCATCATGACCTTTCTTTGTGCGCGGGAGTTTGGTAACAAGATCCATAGTAATGTTTTCCCATTTCCAAACTGGGATCTCTGGTTGCTCCAATAAACCAGAAGGACGCTGATGTTCAGCCTTAACCTTAAGACAAGTAAGGCATTTGGATACGTATAAGGCAATGTCTTTCTTCATACCAGGCCACCAATACTGAATACGAAGATCCTTATACATCTTATCTGAGCCCGGATGAATAGAATAACGAGACTTATGGGCTTTATCCATAAGCAAGGTACGAAGATCATCCTGGCTTGGGACCCACAAACGGTCCATGAAGTAATATGATCCATTGTCCTTCAGTTCCAAAGCAGGTGTTATGTGATAGGGAAATTCCTTATCCATCAAACCCTGTGAAACACAAGATTGTTGAGCTTGAGAAATGCGTGCTTGAATATCGGATCTAGTTTGAATAACAGATTGAACACGTACACAATGAAGCTTAGTACGTTCCTTACGACTCAATGCATCAGCTACGACATTCGCCTTACCAGGATGGTAGCGAATTTCGCAGTCATAGTCGTTTAAAAGCTCAACCCAACGTCGCTGTCTCATGTTGAGTTCTTTCTGGTTGAAGATATGCTGAAGACTTTTGTGGTCTGTGAAAACCACACATTTTGTACCGTACAAATAGTGTCTCCAGATCTTGAGAGCAAAGACAACTGCACCCAACTCAAGATCATGAGTGGTGTAGTTCTTCTCATGTATCTTCAACTGCCTCGATGCATAAGCTATGACTTTGTTCCTTTGCATAAGAACACAGCCAAGACCCAATTTCGATGCATCACAATACACAACAAAATCATCATCACCCTCAGGCAATGATAGAACAGGCGCATCGCAAAGCTTCTGCTTCAAGTGTTGAAAAGCTTCCGCTTGTTTGATTCCCCAATAAAAGGGCATTTTCTTCTGAGTTAGAGAAGTTAGAGGAACTGCAATCTTCGAGAAGTTTTCTATGAAGCGGCGATAATAACCTGCTAGACCAAGAAAAGAACGAACTTCAGTAGGAGTAGTAGGCGTATCCCAATCCTTAATCGCACTGATCTTGGAGGGATCTACATGAATACCTCGTTCGTTGATAACATGCCCCAAAAATTGAACTTCTTTAAGCCAAAATTCGCACTTGGAGAATTTGGCGAAAAGTTGCTCTTTCTTTAGGAGTTCTAGGGTAAGACGAAGATGTTGCTCGTAATCAGCTCGCGTCTTAGAGTATATCAAGATGTCATCAATAAAAACAATGACGAACTGATCCAAATAAGGTTTGCAGACCCTATTCATTAAGTCCATGAAAACAGCAGGAGCATTAGTCAAACCGAATGGCATGACTGTGAACTCGTAATGCCCATACCGAGTACGGAATGCTGTCTTCGGAATGTCTTCTTCTTGCACCCGAAGTTGATGATACCCAGAACGTAGACCAATCTTCGAAAAATAAGAAGCACCCTGTAGCTGATCAAAGAGGTCGTCTATGCGAGGTAAGGGATATCGATTCTTGATGGTAAGCTTGTTAAGCTCACGATAATCGATACACATCCTAAAGGATCCATCCTTCTTCTTTACAAAAAGAACGGGAGCACCCCAAGGTGAAAAACTAGGACGTATAAAACCTTTGTCAGAGAGCTCCTGAAGCTGTTTAGACAACTCTTGCATCTCAGATGGTGCAAGACGATATGGAGCTCTGGCTATGGGATTTGCACCAGGTACGAGATCAATGCGGAACTCGACTTGGCGTGCTGGAGGTAGACCAGGTAAGTCTTCAGGGAATACTTCAGAATAATCCCGAACGACAGGAATATCTGAAATAGCCTTACCCTTGCCTTTATCTTCTGTAACATGTGCTAAGAAAGCCACATAGTTCTTCTGCAGATACTTCCGAGCTTTAAAACAAGACATGAGTTTGAGACCACCGGTAGGCTTCTCACCTTGAACCTGCAGGATCTCGCCTGTTGAAAGTGGCACACGAACAATCTTCTTAGAACAAACTATCTCTGTGTGATGCTTGGATAACCAATCCATTCCCACAATAACGTCGAAGCTTCCAAGTTGCATAGGCGCGAGGTCAATAGGAAAAAGATGGTCGTTAAGATTCAACTGGCAGTTGTGAAGAACAGAATCAAGAATAATGGGTTCACCACTAGCAACCTCTACTGTCAAAGATTTGCCTAGTTTCGTTCTAGACACGCGAAGCATTTGCTCAAAAGACAAAGACACGAAACTCTTATCGGCACCAGAATCGAAAAGAACAGATGCAGGCTGATTATTAATAAAGAACGTACCGTTCACCACATTATCGTCAGTCTGTGCCTCTTGGGCATTCATGTTAAAGACTCGGCCTCGAGCCGGAGCCGGAGCCTGATTCTGGTTCTGGTTCTGGTTCGCCAGTCTTGGGCACCGATTCCTGTAGTGGGTCAGATCCCCACAATTGTAGCACGAACCAGGAGGAAAATGAGGTCGTGCAGCTTGACCTTGTTGCTGAGCTAGAGGCTGAGCAACTTGTTGGGCTTGATTTTGAACTGCCTGGTTCTGATTGACAGGAATGCGGCAGTTGACAGCAAGATGACCAGATCTTCCGCAGTTGGTGCACTGACGACACTGGAGATGTGGTTGGTGATGGCCATTGCACCTGTTGCACAAAGGTGCATTTCCAAAATAAGGCTTTTTGGTGGGTGGTTGCGCAGGCTGATTCGGTGCAGCTTGAGCCTGTGCAGTAACGGCAAAATTTTGGGAAGCCTTTCGCTTCCTAGAATTCTTTGAGGAACCAGAATTCTTCCCATTCTTGCTTTCACCCTTCTTACCATCCCCTTTGTCAGATGCCTGCTTCCTACCCTTGTCACCCTTCTTATGCAGCTTTCCCTTACGCACCTGCGACTCAGTCAGTGTCGCTGATAACTCGATCGCCTGACGGAGTGTGGCAGGGTTACTACCAGTAAGGATTTCTTGCACTGAGTCAGGTAGGCCGTCGATGTACCTTTCGATGGCCTTGTCGAGTGGGGTAACCATAGTCGGGCAAAGCAGACTCAACTCTTCAAACCTGTCAGTATATGCCATGTGCTCTCCACTATCTTGCTTCAAATTATCAAACTCTTTCTCCAAGGCTCGCTGCTCATGACGAGGACAGAATTCCCTCATCATAAGGGCTCTAAGTTCAGCCCATGTCTGTGCGAGAGCAACTTCTGCACCTTGGTCCCTCATAACCCCGTTCCACCATGTCAAAGCCCTCTTCTGAAATACGCTCGAAGAAAACTCGACTTTGCGATTTTCGAGACACTGCACGTGGCGAAAAGTATTCTCTATGCTCTCAAACCACTGAAGAAGCCCAGTCGCTCCTTCAGAACCACTAAACTTGAGTGGTTTAGCCGAGTTAAAATCCTTGTATTTGCACGGACCATTGTTGTTGTTGTTGGCTTGATTCCATTGAGCAAAGAGATTTGGAAACTGAGCAGCCATCTGCTGCGCAATAATTTCTGCCAGCTCGGCAGTAGCTATCTGGTTCTCGCGTCGAGGAGGCATTCTAAAAGAGGAAAACATGTAAAGAAACGAGTGAGATGATTGGATGAAGAGAAATGAGATGAAACGAAATCAACAAAAGCAAAGATGGTGGTCATTTGTCCATATCACAAAGTAAACAAACGACACACAGTGACTAATCAAAGTAAATGGGTCAAAAATAATGTATTACGAAGACATGCTCGCCTATAAGTGAACACTCATCCCAAGAATTCCCAGGTAAGCACAACTGGTCTCGCGTCTGATGAGATGTATACGAAGTGCTTGCCTAGACAGAAAACCCAGAATACAGGCATTCACCCTTCCAGTTTGCACATGTTCACATTATTTAAAACCCAAAACGTTTGACGGGATTTTTGAAAATTAGAAGGCACAAGGCCAAAAACCAATACTGAAAAGGGTTCAAAACCATATAACAGAGGGTTCAAAACCTTACAATTGAGGGTTCAAAACCTTGTAAAAATTTATTCAAAAACAGATGATTGTTTTTCAAAAATCGTTTCGGAAAATTTTGGTTCCTTGTTTTGTTAATCACCTAAGGGTAGGTGATGTACATGTTTTAAGATCTAAACACAAGATAACTTGTGTTAGGTTCCTAGAAAAGTTATAGTCTAGGTCAAAGCATTACTAATAACCTAATTCCCTATAACCATTGGCTCTGATACCAACTCTTCTGTCACACCCCGACCGCGTAAAACAACAAATCGCGGCGGAAACATCGGGGCGTGTCGTAACAGAATTAATTGTTTCAAATCCATGGCAAACAAAGTTGTATTTTATTTATTAAACACGAGTCACATTGTCTTAACACAGGAAATACAGAGTTTATAACATAATTAAACATAGTCTATCTTCGTTTTTAGTCTCTAAGGCACAGGTCCGCCCTAGTGTCCTGATCAACATCCTATGGAAAAGCTCCTGAAAACACATGTGAAAATAGGTACGTCAGCATAAAAATGCCTGTGAGATACATAGGTTTGTAAAAAAATAGGATTCATGACTTATGTTTAAGAAAAATGTTTAGTCATGAACCTTGTAATTTGCTTTGTCATGTAAATCATTTGAAAACAATAAGATCAGATGATATGTATAAGTAAATGTCAGGTTAAATAAATAACCATGTAAAAATGTGTTTGTATAAGATAAGTTGTTTGTAAATCAATGTCTTGTGAAAAATATGTTATTTATATAAAATGTTCTATGTCTCAATATTGAAATGATTCAAATAACGTTACGCCATGTAATACCATACAAACACTTATATATAGGAAGTACCAGCGGCGTATCCACCATGCTTGTATCATATTACACACACATCGTTAACTTAATCACTTAATCAAACCAAACCAACCAATGTAAGAAGTCTATGTTTAAACCAATTGTCAAATGTATTGAATAATATGTCAAGATGTTTATGTCAAGATGTAAATCATGTCAAATGTCTATGTCAAATGTCTATGTCAAATATCCATGTCCAATAGTAGTCAAGTAATTGTGTAACAAATGTTATGTATGGTAAGTAAAATAAGACTACTTAAACCATAAGTAAAAATGTACAAAACAAAGTATTTTGAATATGTCAAAAAGTTATGTTTTGCAAAGTGATGCATGATACATTGATACAAACATTTATGTGGTAAGTTAACGCATACATTCAAGCCTTGAGACAGTCGGATAACCCTTTCAGTCAAGGTTATCAAAAGAATTGTATTCGGATTCAGTCATTCCTTACATCCAAACAAACCCGGGATGTCAGGAATGGGATTTGTCAAGTCCTATGGTACCACTACTTACTCCCGAGCGGCGTAGCAAATGTTAATGAACGTTATAAAGACCCGTTTGTGCAAACCAAATGTCATAGCAGTTGTATACATGTCATAAGAAAACAATGTACTAGGTATGCTAAGTTAACATACAAAGCAGAAAAGTCTTGTAAATCAATGTGCTAGCATGCTATCAGTCAACATACATAGCAGAAATGTAACGTAAAACAATGTACTAAGTATGCACACAATGGACATACATAGCATGAAATGTAATGAAATCATGTACTATAGTGTACTAACAAACATAGTCGGTATATGATGTGAAAACTGGAAAGCATGAAAGTAACAAGTAGGCACATGTGTTCCACCCCAAAACAGTTTAGAAAACAGTAAAAGAGGGGTCTATGTACTCACTTGAGATTGCTCAGTTGTATAAAGATAACCACCAAGCAATGCAAGAGATCTCGGAATCAAACGGCACCTAATATAGGTAACTATGTTAATAAACCGGACCTAAATCGGAAGATCGGGTAGCATGAGGGTTTGTAAACCAAACGAGTGTAGAGACTCGTGTAGTATGGTTCAACAAAGCCTACATACTAAATGAAACCTAGTATAATTGTTTACGACCCATTACGACCTGTTTAGGTAGCTTATGCTACTTTAACGCGTCGTTCGCGTGAAACGCGTTCGGACCGCCTAACTAGCTCTATGACAAGTGTTATATGCCTAAACATGTTACATAATCAGTTATGTGACAAAAGTTTAGGTTACATATGCTTAATTACCAATTATACATGAAAAGGGTATTCTGGTAATTTTCCTAAGGCATATAAACTACCTATCATACAACTACTTAAACGATGTGACCATAGGGTATAACCTCGGAAGGTTATTCCCTACCTACTATGGTCACCTAATGTGTTTGGTCGGATCCTAATGATCGACCAAACTGGGTCGGGTTCGAGGTATAAGCGATTTATTAGATCGCTTACCCTACGACCCTAGACAACGTGGTAATCAGTAGGCATAGTCCCAAGGGACTATGACCATCGTGATTACAATCACGTTGCGAAGTTCTAGCGAACTTCGCATTGACCATTACTGGTCAACGCTGAAAGTCAAACAAAGTTTGACTTTCTGACTCGAAAAGCAGTAAAATAAGGAAAAGAACGAAAGAATACTTACGAAGGGTCCCCGAATGCTAAACTCGATTCAAAAATCTCAGGTATGAAACAAATGTTTCAACTTAGAGTTTCTCAAATCAAATTTCTAGTGATTTTAGCAATGGGGGGTATGGGGTATTTATAGGAATACCCGAACCGTTAAGATCGTTTCATGGAAAACGTGCCTTAATCCCATCCGTACATGTGTTGCAAAGTTATGGTGCTTAAATTCCATCCATACATATGTTGCAAAGTTATGGTGCTTAGGTGCTTAAATTCCATCCATACATGTGTTGCAAAGTTATGGTGCCTAAATTCCATCCTTATCCGCTGACTAAGCAAGTTTAGAATGTGTGGTTGTGAATTAAACAACGGCTAATACATCGAATCTGGTCCCGAAAGTGCAAAACTGATATTTCTGCATGTTTTCTGTCCAGAATAGGCAGTCGCGTAGCGCGACGGGTAAGCCCATAGGGCTCGCGCTACGCTAGCACCCCCCTGAATCAGAAAAGTTTCAGAATTGGCAGAAATGGTCCCTGCACGTGTTTAAGGCCTTTTTCGATGCGTTTGAACCCCGTTAACCTCATTTCAAGGCTCTAAAATGAAGTTAAAGTATAGGGGACTCAAAACATGCTCAAAAATATCTCGGATGTTGGTTCGTTTGGTCGTACGAACGCGATGTTCGCTTAATTACGACGGAATGCGCACAAGCGCGAAAAACGATCCAAATGACGTGACGAATGGATTTTTCTTATGGCGAACACTAAAATAAAATATTTTAGTGCTTACATAAATTTTTGGATGTCCGGATGTATTCAGAACGTAAGTTATGCGCGAAAATGCAAACTTGTGCACTTTTTGACACTTTTAGTCCCTGAATGTCCCAAAAGTTTATTTTAGCACACCAAACCCCTCAAAGCCTATTTCTAAGCTATGTAAAGGATATTTAAGGTGTGTTTAACTTATGGTCATGTTCCGGAATGTTCGTTACAGTTCAAATTGACATACTTTCGCAGTTTGTCAAGTTTAGTCCCTGTAAGCGAATTAACTTGTTTTTGCCATACCAAAGCCTTTAAAACTTATTTCTAAGTTATGTAAAGGTTATTCAAGGTATGTTGAGTATATGTTGATGTTCCAGAGTATTTCTCGCATTAAACTGAGTACGTTTACGCACTAGTTTGCGTATAACTCTCCAGAAAGTGATGTAGAGTTTGGAATTGAACAAAAGTCAAAACATGAAAAATGTAAAACACAATCAAACAAACATTGGGATCAAATAACATTGTTTTATTGATAATAGAACTGTTCATAGTGATTACAAGCACAGTTGTTACAGTCTCCCCTACTTGTGGAAATTTCGTCCCGAAATTTATTTAGAGGAAACTCATGGAAAAAGATGTGGATAATTCGCCTTCATTTGATCTTCGCGTTCCCAAGTAAACTCAGGTCCACGTTTAGCTTCCCAGAGAACTTTGACCAAAGGAATGCGCTTGCGTTTAAGCCACTTGACTTCACGTTCCAAGATTTCCACTGGTTTCTCAACAAATTTCAGTGTTTTGCCAACACGAATTTCGTCAAGCGGTATGGAGAAGTTCTCATCAGCTGTACACTTCTTGAGATTGGACACGTGAAAAGTTGGATGAACATTTCCAAGTTCAGGAGGTAACTCAAGTCTGTAGGCTACCTTTCCGATTCTTTCGACGATCTTGAATGGTCCAACGTATCTAGGTGCAAGTTTTCCTTTCTTTCCAAATCTGATCACACCTTTCCAAGGTGAGACCTTAAGTAATACTCGATCACCGACTTGAAATTCCAAGGCTTTGCATTTTGGGTCCGCGTAAATCTTCTGACGGCTTCTAGCTGCCTGAAGGTTATCGCGAACTTTCTTGACCTTGTCAGTTGTCTCTAAAATGAGGGCAGGTCCAGTAAGTTGAGCCTCGCCAATCTCATTCCAGCAGACTGGTGAACGACATTTTCGACCATAGAGAGCCTCGAAAGGAGCCATTTTGATGCTAGTGTGATAACTGTTGTTGTAGGAGAATTCAATCAATTTAAGATGTGAATCCCAGCTACCACCAAAATCGATCACACAAGCTCTAAGCATATCCTCCAGAGTCTGGATTGTTCTCTCAGATTGACCATCCGTTTGCGGATGATAAGCTGTGCTCAGATTAAGTTGGGTCCCCATAGCAGATTGCATGGTTCGCCAAAAGTGAGAAGTGAAACGAGCATCTCTGTCAGAAATGATGTTCAAAGGAACACCATGTCGAGCCACAATTTCATCTACATAGATTTGAGCAAGTCTGTCAGCAGGAAAATCCTCACGGGTTGGCAAGAAATGTGCTGACTTTGTAAGACGATCAACGACTACCCAGATGGCATCATGACCTTTCTTTGTGCGCGGGAGTTTGGTAACAAGATCCATAGTAATGTTTTCCCATTTCCAAACTGGGATCTCTGGTTGCTCCAATAAACCAGAAGGACGCTGATGTTCAGCCTTAACCTTAAGACAAGTAAGGCATTTGGATACGTATAAGGCAATGTCTTTCTTCATACCAGGCCACCAATACTGAATACGAAGATCCTTATACATCTTATCTGAGCCCGGATGAATAGAATAACGAGACTTATGGGCTTTATCCATAAGCAAGGTACGAAGATCATCCTGGCTTGGGACCCACAAACGGTCCATGAAGTAATATGATCCATTGTCCTTCAGTTCCAAAGCAGGTGTTATGTGATAGGGAAATTCCTTATCCATCAAACCCTGTGAAACACAAGATTGTTGAGCTTGAGAAATGCGTGCTTGAATATCGGATCTAGTTTGAATAACAGATTGAACACGTACACAATGAAGCTTAGTACGTTCCTTACGACTCAATGCATCAGCTACGACATTCGCCTTACCAGGATGGTAGCGAATTTCGCAGTCATAGTCGTTTAAAAGCTCAACCCAACGTCGCTGTCTCATGTTGAGTTCTTTCTGGTTGAAGATATGCTGAAGACTTTTGTGGTCTGTGAAAACCACACATTTTGTACCGTACAAATAGTGTCTCCAGATCTTGAGAGCAAAGACAACTGCACCCAACTCAAGATCATGAGTGGTGTAGTTCTTCTCATGTATCTTCAACTGCCTCGATGCATAAGCTATGACTTTGTTCCTTTGCATAAGAACACAGCCAAGACCCAATTTCGATGCATCACAATACACAACAAAATCATCATCACCCTCAGGCAATGATAGAACAGGCGCATCGCAAAGCTTCTGCTTCAAGTGTTGAAAAGCTTCCGCTTGTTTGATTCCCCAATAAAAGGGCATTTTCTTCTGAGTTAGAGAAGTTAGAGGAACTGCAATCTTCGAGAAGTTTTCTATGAAGCGGCGATAATAACCTGCTAGACCAAGAAAAGAACGAACTTCAGTAGGAGTAGTAGGCGTATCCCAATCCTTAATCGCACTGATCTTGGAGGGATCTACATGAATACCTCGTTCGTTGATAACATGCCCCAAAAATTGAACTTCTTTAAGCCAAAATTCGCACTTGGAGAATTTGGCGAAAAGTTGCTCTTTCTTTAGGAGTTCTAGGGTAAGACGAAGATGTTGCTCGTGATCAGCTCGCGTCTTAGAGTATATCAAGATGTCATCAATAAAAACAATGACGAACTGATCCAAATAAGGTTTGCAGACCCTATTCATTAAGTCCATGAAAACAGCAGGAGCATTAGTCAAACCGAATGGCATGACTGTGAACTCGTAATGCCCATACCGAGTACGGAATGCTGTCTTCGGAATGTCTTCTTCTTGCACCCGAAGTTGATGATACCCAGAACGTAGACCAATCTTCGAAAAATAAGAAGCACCCTGTAGCTGATCAAAGAGGTCGTCTATGCGAGGTAAGGGATATCGATTCTTGATGGTAAGCTTGTTAAGCTCACGATAATCGATACACATCCTAAAGGATCCATCCTTCTTCTTTACAAAAAGAACGGGAGCACCCCAAGGTGAAAAACTAGGACGTATAAAACCTTTGTCAGAGAGCTCCTGAAGCTGTTTAGACAACTCTTGCATCTCAGATGGTGCAAGACGATATGGAGCTCTGGCTATGGGATTTGCACCAGGTACGAGATCAATGCGGAACTCGACTTGGCGTGCTGGAGGTAGACCAGGTAAGTCTTCAGGGAATACTTCAGAATAATCCCGAACGACAGGAATATCTGAAATAGCCTTACCCTTGCCTTTATCTTCTGTAACATGTGCTAAGAAAGCCACATAGTTCTTCTGCAGATACTTCCGAGCTTTAAAACAAGACATGAGTTTGAGACCACCGGTAGGCTTCTCACCTTGAACCTGCAGGATCTCGCCTGTTGAAAGTGGCACACGAACAATCTTCTTAGAACAAACTATCTCTGTGTGATGCTTGGATAACCAATCCATTCCCACAATAACGTCGAAGCTTCCAAGTTGCATAGGCGCGAGGTCAATAGGAAAAAGATGGTCGTTAAGATTCAACTGGCAGTTGTGAAGAACAGAATCAAGAATAATGGGTTCACCACTAGCAACCTCTACTGTCAAAGATTTGCCTAGTTTCGTTCTAGACACGCGAAGCATTTGCTCAAAAGACAAAGACACGAAACTCTTATCGGCACCAGAATCGAAAAGAACAGATGCAGGCTGATTATTAATAAAGAACGTACCGTTCACCACATTATCGTCAGTCTGTGCCTCTTGGGCATTCATGTTAAAGACTCGGCCTCGAGCCGGAGCCGGAGCCTGATTCTGGTTCTGGTTCTGGTTCGCCAGTCTTGGGCACCGATTCCTGTAGTGGGTCAGATCCCCACAATTGTAGCACGAACCAGGAGGAAAATGAGGTCGTGCAGCTTGACCTTGTTGCTGAGCTAGAGGCTGAGCAACTTGTTGGGCTTGATTTTGAACTGCCTGGTTCTGATTGACAGGAATGCGGCAGTTGACAGCAAGATGACCAGATCTTCCACAGTTGGTGCACTGACGACACTGGAGATGTGGTTGGTGATGGCCATTGCACCTGTTGCACAAAGGTGCATTTCCAAAATAAGGCTTTTTGGTGGGTGGTTGCGCAGGCTGATTCGGTGCAGCTTGAGCCTGTGCAGTAACGGCAAAATTTTGGGAAGCCTTTCGCTTCCTAGAATTCTTTGAGGAACCAGAATTCTTCCCATTCTTGCTTTCACCCTTCTTACCATCCCCTTTGTCAGATGCCTGCTTCCTACCCTTGTCACCCTTCTTATGCAGCTTTCCCTTACGCACCTGCGACTCAGTCAGTGTCGCTGATAACTCGATCGCCTGACGGAGTGTGGCAGGGTTACTACCAGTAAGGATGTCTTGCACTGAGTCAGGTAGGCCGTCGATGTACCTTTCGATGGCCTTGTCGAGTGGGGTAACCATAGTCGGGCAAAGCAGACTCAACTCTTCAAACCTGTCAGTATATGCCCTGTGCTCTCCACTATCTTGCTTCAAATTATCAAACTCTTTCTCCAAGGCTCGCTGCTCATGACGAGGACAGAATTCCCTCATCATAAGGGCTCTAAGTTCAGCCCATGTCTGTGCGAGAGCAACTTCTGCACCTTGGTCCCTCATAACCCCGTTCCACCATGTCAAAGCCCTCTTCTGAAATACGCTCGAAGAAAACTCGACTTTGCGATTTTCGAGACACTGCACGTGGCGAAAAGTATTCTCTATGCTCTCAAACCACTGAAGAAGCCCAGTCGCTCCTTCAGAACCACTAAACTTGAGTGGTTTAGCCGAGTTAAAATCCTTGTATTTGCACGGACCATTGTTGTTGTTGTTGGCTTGATTCCATTGAGCAAAGAGATTTGGAAACTGAGCAGCCATCTGCTGCGCAATAATTTCTGCCAGCTCGGCAGTAGCTATCTGGTTCTCGCGTCGAGGAGGCATTCTAAAAGAGGAAAACATGTAAAGAAACGAGTGAGATGATTGGATGAAGAGAAATGAGATGAAACGAAATCAACAAAAGCAAAGATGGTGGTCATTTGTCCATATCACAAAGTAAACAAACGACACACAGTGACTAATCAAAGTAAATGGGTCAAAAATAATGTATTACGAAGACATGCTCGCCTATAAGTGAACACTCATCCCAAGAATTCCCAGGTAAGCACAACTGGTCTCGCGTCTGATGAGATGTATACAAAGTGCTTGCCTAGACAGAAAACCCAGAATACAGGCATTCACCCTTCCAGTTTGCACATGTTCACATTATTTAAAACCCAAAACGTTTGACGGGATTTTTGAAAATTAGAAGGCACAAGGCCAAAAACCAATACTGAAAAGGGTTCAAAACCATATAACAGAGGGTTCAAAACCTTACAATTGAGGGTTCAAAACCTTGTAAAAATTTATTCAAAAACAGATGATTGTTTTTCAAAAATCGTTTCGGAAAATTTTGGTTCCTTGTTTTGTTAATCACCTAAGGGTAGGTGATGTACATGTTTTAAGATCTAAACACAAGATAACTTGTGTTAGGTTCCTAGAAAAGTTATAGTCTAGGTCAAAGCATTACTAATAACCTAATTCCCTATAACCATTGGCTCTGATACCAACTCTTCTGTCACACCCCGACCGCGTAAAACAACAAATCGCGGCGGAAACATCGGGGCGTGTCGTAACAGAATTAATTGTTTCAAATCCATGGCAAACAAAGTTGTATTTTATTTATTAAACACGAGTCACATTGTCTTAACACAGGAAATACAGAGTTTATAACATAATTAAACATAGTCTATCTTCGTTTTTAGTCTCTAAGGCACAGGTCCGCCCTAGTGTCCTGATCAACATCCTATGGAAAAGCTCCTGAAAACACATGTGAAAATAGGTACGTCAGCATAAAAATGCCTGTGAGATACATAGGTTTGTAAAAAAATAGGATTCATGACTTATGTTTAAGAAAAATGTTTAGTCATGAACCTTGTAATTTGCTTTGTCATGTAAATCATTTGAAAACAATAAGATCAGATGATATGTATAAGTAAATGTCAGGTTAAATAAATAACCATGTAAAAATGTGTTTGTATAAGATAAGTTGTTTGTAAATCAATGTCTTGTGAAAAATATGTTATTTATATAAAATGTTCTATGTCTCAATATTGAAATGATTCAAATAACGTTACGCCATGTAATACCATACAAACACTTATATATAGGAAGTACCAGCGGCGTATCCACCATGCTTGTATCATATTACACACACATCGTTAACTTAATCACTTAATCAAACCAAACCAACCAATGTAAGAAGTCTATGTTTAAACCAATTGTCAAATGTATTGAATAATATGTCAAGATGTTTATGTCAAGATGTAAATCATGTCAAATGTCTATGTCAAATGTCTATGTAAAATATCCATGTCCAATAGTAGTCAAGTAATTGTGTAACAAATGTTATGTATGGTAAGTAAAATAAGACTACTTAAACCATAAGTAAAAATGTACAAAACAAAGTATTTTGAATATGTCAAAAAGTTATGTTTTGCAAAGTGATGCATGATACATTGATACAAACATTTATGTGGTAAGTTAACGCATACATTCAAGCCTTGAGACAGTCGGATAACCCTTTCAGTCAAGGTTATCAAAAGAATTGTATTCGGATTCAGTCATTCCTTACATCCAAACAAACCCGGGATGTCAGGAATGGGATTTGTCAAGTCCTATGGTACCACTACTTACTCCCGAGCGGCGTAGCAAATGTTAATGAACGTTATAAAGACCCGTTTGTGCAAACCAAATGTCATAGCAGTTGTATACATGTCATAAGAAAACAATGTACTAGGTATGCTAAGTTAACATACAAAGCAGAAAAGTCTTGTAAATCAATGTGCTAGCATGCTATCAGTCAACATACATAGCAGAAATGTAACGTAAAACAATGTACTAAGTATGCACACAATGGACATACATAGCATGAAATGTAATGAAATCATGTACTATAGTGTACTAACAAACATAGTCGGTATATGATGTGAAAACTGGAAAGCATGAAAGTAACAAGTAGGCACATGTGTTCCACCCCAAAACAGTTTAGAAAACAGTAAAAGAGGGGTCTATGTACTCACTTGAGATTGCTCAGTTGTATAAAGATAACCACCAAGCAATGCAAGAGATCTCGGAATCAAACGGCACCTAATATAGGTAACTATGTTAATAAACCGGACCTAAATCGGAAGATCGGGTAGCATGAGGGTTTGTAAACCAAACGAGTGTAGAGACTCGTGTAGTATGGTTCAACAAAGCCTACATACTAAATGAAACCTAGTATAATTGTTTACGACCCATTACGACCTGTTTAGGTAGCTTATGCTACTTTAACGCGTCGTTCGCGTGAAACGCGTTCGGACCGCCTAACTAGCTCTATGACAAGTGTTATATGCCTAAACATGTTACATAATCAGTTATGTGACAAAAGTTTAGGTTACATATGCTTAATTACCAATTATACATGAAAAGGGTATTCTGGTAATTTTCCTAAGGCATATAAACTACCTATCATACAACTACTTAAACGATGTGACCATAGGGTATAACCTCGGAAGGTTATTCCCTACCTACTATGGTCACCTAATGTGTTTGGTCGGATCCTAATGATCGACCAAACTGGGTCGGGTTCGAGGTATAAGCGATTTATTAGATCGCTTACCCTACGACCCTAGACAACGTGGTAATCAGTAGGCATAGTCCCAAGGGACTATGACCATCGTGATTACAATCACGTTGCGAAGTTCTAGCGAACTTCGCATTGACCATTACTGGTCAACGCTGAAAGTCAAACAAAGTTTGACTTTCTGACTCGAAAAGCAGTAAAATAAGGAAAAGAACGAAAGAATACTTACGAAGGGTCCCCGAATGCTAAACTCGATTCAAAAATCTCAGGTATGAAACAAATGTTTCAACTTAGAGTTTCTCAAATCAAATTTCTAGTGATTTTAGCAATGGGGGGTATGGGGTATTTATAGGAATACCCGAACCGTTAAGATCGTTTCATGGAAAACGTGCCTTAATCCCATCCGTACATGTGTTGCAAAGTTATGGTGCTTAAATTCCATCCATACATGTGTTGCAAAGTTATGGTGCTTAGGTGCTTAAATTCCATCCATACATGTGTTGCAAAGTTATGGTGCCTAAATTCCATCCTTATCCGCTGACTAAGCAAGTTTAGAATGTGTGGTTGTGAATTAAACAACGGCTAATACATCGAATCTGGTCCCGAAAGTGCAAAACTGATATTTCTGCATGTTTTCTGTCCAGAATAGGCAGTCGCGTAGCGCGACGGGTAAGCCCATAGGGCTCGCGCTACGCTAGCACCCCCCTGAATCAGAAAAGTTTCAGAATTGGCAGAAATGGTCCCTGCACGTGTTTAAGGCCTTTTTCGATGCGTTTGAACCCCGTTAACCTCATTTCAAGGCTCTAAAATGAAGTTAAAGTATAGGGGACTCAAAACATGCTCAAAAATATCTCGGATGTTGGTTCGTTTGGTCGTACGAACGCGATGTTCGCTTAATTACGACGGAATGCGCACAAGCGCGAAAAACGATCCAAATGACGTGACGAATGGATTTTTCTTATGGCGAACACTAAAATAAAATATTTTAGTGCTTACATAAATTTTTGGATGTCCGGATGTATTCAGAACGTAAGTTATGCGCGAAAATGCAAACTTGTGCACTTTTTGACACTTTTAGTCCCTGAATGTCCCAAAAGTTTATTTTAGCACACCAAACCCCTCAAAGCCTATTTCTAAGCTATGTAAAGGATATTTAAGGTGTGTTTAACTTATGGTCATGTTCCGGAATGTTCGTTACAGTTCAAATTGACATACTTTCGCAGTTTGTCAAGTTTAGTCCCTGTAAGCGAATTAACTTGTTTTTGCCATACCAAAGCCTTTAAAACTTATTTCTAAGTTATGTAAAGGTTATTCAAGGTATGTTGAGTATATGTTGATGTTCCAGAGTATTTCTCGCATTAAACTGAGTACGTTTACGCACTAGTTTGCGTATAACTCTCCAGAAAGTGATGTAGAGTTTGGAATTGAACAAAAGTCAAAACATGAAAAATGTAAAACACAATCAAACAAACATTGGGATCAAATAACATTGTTTTATTGATAATAGAACTGTTCATAGTGATTACAAGCACAGTTGTTACAGTTCCGTTTTGTTTATTCGTCCGTTTGTTCGCTTATGGACACAATACGTTTAGGATTTATTTATGTCCGTTTTCGTTGCATTTCTTTAGGAAACATGTATACGTATTTTTGTGTATTTTTGTATTTGTTTCTTACAAATATCTCTTGGTATCATGGGTGTATTATTTTGATCACCCTAAATGTATCTAAGTACATACACATAGCACAAAATACATATACTTGATAGGTTTCCAAATTTATACTTTTTTTTGCCAAAAATTATACCATATACATGGTTATTATTTTTACCTATTTATTTTTGTAAAAATATATTTTCAAGTTCACGAGAACTCTTGAGTATTTAGGACTTAGTCATTTACATCAAAGCATCCATAATGACTGATGCGTGTTGAGTGTGATAGGTTTTTATGTATATTTTAAGCCTTTTTAACATTTTAGTTAAGTTTTAAATTTATAAAACACGATATTTTACTAACACTAAACACACATATGGGCAAGTGCACCCATCGTGAGCGTAGTATAGCGTTGGTAAGATACCGAGGTCGTCCAAGGACACAAGAGCTTTTAGTACCGGTTTATCCTCAAAGTCTAACCAAATCAAAATTTTAGAAAAAGGTTTAAACATGAAAAATGAAAACTAAAAATGCGGAAAATAAAAATAAAAATAAAAAACAGATAGACATGATGAATCACTTGGATCCGACTCGCCTTTAGTGTAACCTTTGATTATTTCCTCACTTTTGCACTTTTTAAGAGATTATCTTAGTTATAGTAGTAGGTCCCTCTTTTGAAGGTGACGTTATCCTCAACCCAGTAGTTTGAGTCAACAAGGATACAATCCTAAAGGGGTTGGATTATTGAAAGATAATTAATTAAGTTATTAATGCATAATGTGGTAGGCCCCTCTTTTGAAGGTGACGTTACCCTCGGCTAAGTAGTTTGAGTCGGCAGGGATACAATCCTAAATAGCCGGGTTAATGTTTTAATAGTAGTTTACATATGTGGGGATTAAGAAATTCGAACCCCAGCCATCCAATACCAGTGGGTATTGAAGGAGGTTCTACTAAGCTTGACCCAGGTCCTTGCAGGATCTATACACTGAACAAGGCAAGACGCTTACCAAACCATTCCCTTAACCCCCGACCAGGTAGCCAACATATCTCCATATAGACCGTGGAGATATGGATGGTGTAAATCTTTTATTTTATATAGACAGTAAAATAACCCCAAGACACCACAGACAAATGACAAGGAAGTTTCACCTTCAACATAAGAAACTAGTTATTAAAGTCATTAATACATAACCAAATAAAAAGTGTAAAAAGATTAAAAATAAAAAGTATTACACTAAATACTTTTCTTCATCAAGTGATGTAAGAGACTTAGGCAAACATGGCCTTTGATTGTCAAGAACTCTTACTATCAATCTTGGATCCTGTGACTACTACACATACTCTATGATGGATGATGGATGATGGTGGTGGATGTGGGTTGTAATGGTGGTGGTGGGTGGGTGAAGTGTGAGAGAGGTGGTTTGTCAAGGGATGCCTTTGAAGTGAACCAAGCACCTCTATTTATAGCCTGCACAGAAGCCCTGACACGGCCCCGTGCCCATTGGGCACGACCCCATGTCAATCCATCTTCTCTTTCTTCATTAATTGCAGTTTGTCTGCATTAGTTGACCACGCCCCTGTGTCCGCTGGGCACGACCCCGTGTGCAGAAGCATATCTGTACTATCAAGATTTGCTTGGATTCTGCGAATCTTAGCGTTGACCACGACGTCGTGTCCGCTAGGCGCCCCCCCCCCCCCCCCCCCCCGTGTTGGGAAATAGAAGCTTCTACAACTTTGTCTTTTCTGCAGACACTTGGACACGCCCCCGTGTTCAATGAACACGGGGCGTGTTCAGCCTTCTGATCTCTTGTTTTTGAAGATGCTGTCGAGGGGTCGGGCATGCCACGTTTATTCCTTTTCTTGTATTTATTGTCAGATTTAGCTGCATTTTTGCTTCTTTTGTTCATTTAAGCTCATTTAACCCTGAAAATACAAAAGGAAGACAAAAGCACACTTTTCCAACATTAGTACTAAAAAAAAGGTTAGTTTTATGCCTCATTTGATGTAATTTATATGTTGCATTTTACACACATCAAATACCCCCACACTTGAATCTTTGCTTGTCCTCAAGCAAAACTCTTTATAAAGTGGCTTACACTCCCAAATGGAATGGGTAGAAGAGAAGTTTTGGGCTTGTCTTGAGTGTCGGGAATCCAATATTTTTATTAGGTTTTATTTTTATGTTATTTACAATCATATTCGTTATGATTTATTTAGAACATTACATAAGAGCAATTACTTATTTGGGCATAACATGCCTCTTTAAAATTCCATTTATATACAAGTTCACATACCTCACGGGAGATCACTCAACACTCGGCCGAATGTGTATTTTTGTGAAACACTCGGGACCGGCATGGAACTTACTTCTACCATATGCTTGCCAAGCAATTAATCCTCCTCCTTTTTAACTATACACCTTTGTAAATATCAAGAGGACTTTTGGGGAAGGGTTAGGCTTGGGTTAAAGGTAGGTGGTTTTGGGCTAGTGGTTAGTAGAAAAGGGCGAAAGGCGTAAAAAGCGTCGGTTTTCGTAAGACTTTTTTTATTTTTTTATGTGACTTTTTTATTCTAATGAAGCAATTATTCAAACAAAGTTCTTTTTGATGAACTTGTTTATTTATTTCTTGACTTCATCATTTTTTTTATAAGGAATGTCACATGAAAAACCAAGCTTTTCACTAAAATAAAGGGTTTAAAATGAATAAGGGTTTTGGTGGGTAAAGGGTGTTTGTTTTGTGGGTTTAGAAATGAAAAGGTTTAGGCTCAAAGGGGTTAACTGGGGGAATTTTGGGTAGGTGGTAAAAAAAGAAAAATAATGGTGTTGAAAGAAAAATGGTTAGTCCTAATGCCTCCATCATTTACTTACTTGGGTTTAAGTTGGTAAGGACCGAGAATGTATCGTCATGGCAAGTTCTAGAGTCATAAGAAACCAAGCGGCTGTTCACACAAGAAATGAAAAATGAGCATTTAGTTTAAAGATGTGTATTTGTATGCTCAATAAAGGCTTAAAACTCACTTTTTTGTGGGAATGGGTTTTTATGTGATCAAGTATATATAATCAAATTTTAACTAGATTTGTCATGTCGTTTCATAATTTTATTATGTTGGTTCTTTTTATCACGACGTTATCGGTTGTAAATTTGCAAAAACATAACCTTTTTAAAACTTGTTATCCCCAAATTAAACCAAGACAAGTAAAAAAAAAAAAAATTTTTTTTGAAAAAATTTGGGGTGTTTAGCGGTTCCAATAGAGTTTTGTGTAAGGCTTGTAATTAGGACTTGCAAAATTCAAGGTTTTAGCATCCCCCCACACTTAAATTACACATTGTCCTCAATGTGTCCTAAAAATAAGTTTTTAGGTTGATTGAATGTGTAAAAGGTGTGTTAAAAACAAAATTTAATGTTACTGGGCATCTGGACACGGCCCCGTGTTCAGGTTGCCAGTAACAGAAATCATCAGAAAGTAACAGAAGCCTGGGCACGGGGGCGTGTTCATTGAACACGCCCCGTGTCCAGTTACCTAAACTGGGCGTTTTTCTGCAGATCTTTCAACACGGGGCCGTGTTGGCTGGGCACGGCCCGTGCTGAACTTGCTGTAATGAAGAAAAAAATGTCGGGAGGCTCTGTTTTTGTGCATGGGGTGTTGGTTCAAGTTTCCCTTAGTATCCTTCACCATCCCGAGTGCGTTTTACCCATTACAACATCATCCAAACACCAATTTAATTAAAACCATCATTTCATTAAAAATAACACATTACATAGGGTCATAGAAAATTAAAAACAAAGCAGAAAAATAAAAACTAAAAGTCCTAAAATAGATAGGTCGAGTGATACATAAAATCATCCTGAGGAGTTCTACCCTTACAATAGGAATCAAAATTCCAGAAATAGCTTTCCGGTATTTAAAGGCTTCGTAGAACTCCGAACCGAGGGGTGGCCGCTAGACGTTGTTAAGCCATTCTTCTATCTCTCTTGGGAGGAAGAAGGCGGGCTCATTTTCCTCAACATCTTGTGGAGGAGTGACACCAACCGGAACCCCTTGCAATATGTCTCGAGGGGGCTCCGGGTGTATGGTGTACCACTCGGCCGGAATGATGACTTCCGGTACCACATTCCATGCCCTTTGGGTGATGATTGGTACCAAAGGAGGAAAAGCGAGAATGTTCAACCTTTGGTGCAAAAGGTTGACCTCTCGAAGACATCCTTCTAGCCCCACCGTTAAAGGATTGATACGGTCGACCAATGCTTCTTCTACTCCCGTCATCTCATCAATGGCCTCTCTTAAAGCGTATACGTAGTTTACAATAGAGTCATCCACCGACGATGACTTTCTCCCTTGTCGGTTGTTCCTGGAGTGCGATGAAGATGTTCTGCTAGTTCTGCTCTTCATTCTAAGAAAACAAACCGAAAAGAATTAAATTTTATTGGGTCAGTACCTCTGACATGGCCCCGTGCTCATTGAGCACGACCCAGTGTTCACCTATCTGCAGATTTTTTGGAACAAGGAATCTTGGAGTTTCAAATTATTTTTCTGACTTTTAAAGCATTTATAAGCAGAAATAACTTAAAACAATGTTGTAGAACTTATTTTTAACAAGATTCCTTGAATAAAAATCTAACAAACATCACAATAAAGCTTGGAACCATGGTGATTTCAAGGTCTAATAGAGGTGTTGAGGGAAAAATTGAAGAAGAAGGCAATGGACAAAAGTAGAAAAGACAAGATGGTTGTTGGGAACCTTCTTTAGAATATACCTAGGATGGTATGTGTGAAGATCCCACCAAATCTCTGTCTTTGGAGTGGTCCAAATGTGCAGGAATCTTGGCTGCATTTATAGAAAACGATAGCCTGCTGGACAAGGCCCCGTGTCGGCTGGACACGGCCCCGTGTGCAGACAAGATCCTGGCACATTTTGTCTGTATTCTGACCAAAAGTCAGATGGGAATCTTTTGGTGGACACGGGGGGCGTGCTGACCTAGACACGGCCCCGTGCCTAGAGGCTGTTTATGACGTTTTGTCTACTTTTAAGGAATTTATCCTGATCGGGTGGTTCCTTACTCGACGGAACAACACCGAAGTGCCTGAGATACCTTAGTTGCTCTAGATTTAGACGAGAACGCAAGAGGTTATCGGTAAGGGTGATTCCTATGCTAAATGTAGGTGGACAAGTCCAACCCTTTCCTGGGCTCTCGTTAAAGAAGGTGAATGTCGAATCGCTCAGGTCTATGTATGCATCGAAGGAAGTCAATGGGGAGTCCTTCACGGCACAATCGACACAGGGACGACTATCGCTCAAGTCTTCGTAAGAGTCAGAGGTGATTTCGGGAACAAGAGGTTGTTTTTATCCGAATGCGATCTCAATAATTCTTCTTGGGTATCGTCCTGAGGTGGATTAATGATATCCATCTCAAGTTCTTTTACCCAGTTAAGAACTAGATCTTCCAATTGAAATAATTCATCAAGAAGCATTTCTCCTAGAAGGGATGATTGAGAGCATTCGAGGGAGAGATATGGATTGTTTTTACTTCCGACCCTCTTAAGGCTACAGGAAAACAATGGGTCTATATAGTGGGGCTTGTAGTTTAAAAAATAACATTTTAAATCTTCATGAGTTCCGCCACATATGTGATACCACGTACCATAAGAGGGCCGAAACTAAAAAATATCAGTATCGCTCATGGTTGTGTCAGAAATTACTAACCATCGGGATCTTACGGTTCTGTTTTCAGTATCTGATACTTGGGCACGGGGTGTGTTGATTGGGCACGGCCCCGTGTTCAGCTACTGTCTGACTTAAAACAGGGTTGCAGTACCAAAATTGGGCACAGGGGCGTGTTCAGTGGGCACAGCCCGTGCTGAGTTCTGCAGAAGCTGAAAATTTATGAAAAATCCTAAAAAACAGAAAAATAAGAAAAACGATTAGGCAGTTGATTCCTAACTTTCTTAAAATCCTTGTGTCCCCGGCAACGGCGCCAAAAACTTGATGCGTGTTGAGTGTGATAGGTTTTTATGTATATTTTAAGCCCTTTTTAACACTTTAGTCAAGTTTTAAATTTATAAAACACGATATTTTACTAACACTAAACACACATATAAGCAAGTGCACCCATCGTGAGCGTAGTATAGCGTTGGTAAGATACCGAGGTCGTCCAAGGACACAAGAGCTTTTAGTACCGGATTATCCTCAACGTCTAATCAAATCAAAATTTTAGAAAAAAGGTTTAAACATGAAAAATGAAAACTAAAAATGCTGAAAATAAAAATAAAAATAAAAACAGATAGACAAGATGAATCACTTGGATCCAACTCTCCTTTAGTGTAACCTTTGATTATTTCCGCACTTTTGCACTTTTTAAGAGATTATCTTAGTTATAGTAGTAGGCCCCTCTTTTGAAGGTGACGTTACCCTCAACCCAGTAGTTTGAGTCAGCAAGGATACAATCCTAAAGGGTTGGATTATTGAAAGATAATTAATTAAGTTATTAATGCGTAATGTGGTAGGCCCCTCTTTTGAAGGTGACGTTACCCTCGGCTAAGTAGTTTGAGTCAGCATGGATACAATCCTAAATAGCCGGGTTAATGTTTTAATAGTAGTTTACATATGAGGGGATCAAGAAATTCGAACCCCCGCCATCCAATACTAGTGGGTATTGAAGGAGGTTCTACTAAGCTTGACCCAGGTCCTTGTAGGATCTATACACTGAACAAGGCAAGACACTTACCAAATCATTCCCTTAACCCCCGACCAGGTAGCCAACATATCACCATATAGACCGTGGAGATATGAATGGTGTAAATCTTTTATTTTATACAGACAGTAAAATAACGCCAAGACACCACAGACAAATGACAAGGAAGTTTCACCTTCAACGTAAGAAACTAGTTATTAAAGTCATTAATACATAACCAAATAAAAAGTGCGAAAAGATTAAAAATAAAAAGTATTACACTAAATACTTGTCTTCACCAAGTGATGTAAGAGACTTAGGCAAACATGGCCTTTGATTGTCAAGAACTCTTACTATCAATTTTGGATCCCGAGACTACTACACACACTCTATGATGGACGATGGATGATGGTGGTGGATGTGGGTTGTAATGGTGGTGGTGGGTGGGTGAAGTGTGAGAGAGGTGGTTTGTCAAGGGATGCCTTTGAAGTGAATCAAGCGCCTCTATTTATAGCCTGTAAAGAAGCCGGACACGGCCCCGTGCCCATTGGGCACGGCCCCGTGTCCATCCATCTTCTCTTTCTTCATTAATTGCAGCTTGTCTGCATTAGTTGACGACGCCCCCGTGTCCGCTGGGCACGGCCCCGTGTGCAGAAGCGTATCTGTACTATCAAGATTTGCTTGGATTCTGCGAATCTTAGCGTTGACCACGGCGCCGTGTCCGCTGGGCACCCCCCCCCCCCCCCCGTGTTGGGAAATAGAAGCTTCTACAACTTTGTCTTTTCTGCAGACACTTGGACACGCCCCCGGGTTCAATGAACACGGGGCGTGTTCAGCCTTCTGATCTCTTGTTTTTGAAGATGCTGTCGAGGGGTCGGGCATGCCACGTTTATTCCTTTTCTTGTATTTATTGTCAGATTTAGTTGCATTTTAGCTTCTTTTGTTCATTTAAGCTCATTTAACCCTGAAAATACAAAAGGAAGACAAAAGCACACTTTTTCCAACATTAGTACTAAAAAAGGGTTAGTTTTATACCTCATTTGATGTAATTTATATGTTGCATTTTACACACATCAATGATGTTTATGACCACTAATCGCGTTTAACTTTGTTAATTAACCTTTAACCCAATTTTTAATCGCGATTAGATTTTTAGAAAAATTCGCCATAGTTTCCCCTAAACTATGATGTTTCCCACGTTTTCAAAATGTGTTTAAATCACCAAATCAATTTCAAATCATCATTAATTCATCAATTTTTTCAAAAATCATTTTTCAATCATTAATCACATAATTTTACCTTCAAATTTTTATGAGCATATTACTTGTACAAATATTTCCAAGACTTTAAAATGACCATTTTTCAAGTTCATCTTTTTAAACGAACTTGATTCTAATAATTTCTCAGTCTTAAAGATTCCCATATTTTGAGAAAAATTCTCAAGACCTTTTATGCTCCACTTTGTAAAATAAAAATTTTCATAAGCTTGCTTTATGTAAAAATCAAGTTCATTAGTGCTTTTAAAAGCTTGTCACATGGTTATTCTTGGTTTAAAATTTACTTAATCATGTTTACATACACATGCTCATAATATTTGAAGTTGATGATCTTGTGTGATTTAAACATTCATATATTTAAATCACATTTTCAAGTGTATCATGGCTAGATTAACACTAATCTAATTTACTACATGAAACTAATCACAAGATCATCATAAATCTAGACTTTAAACCACTAATCTTAACTAAATTAACATAATCATCAAGATTACATCAACTAACTACACTAATCTACACAAATAATCAGATAAATAATCATGATTAGTAGATTATTAAGTTTGAGATTAGGGTTTTTTTATTATATTTTTCTTAATCTTCAAGATAATCAACTTGTACTTCCATAATCTACACATAACCAGAAGCTTAAAAATGAGTAGAAGATGGCTTACAACTTTTCACAAGTTAAACAAGGTGATTAAGAAGAGATTAATCTCCCAAGGAACTCCCCAAAGCTTCCTCATGCTTGATCCATGTTTATATGTTCTTGTAATGGCTAGATTAGGGTAAAAATGAGGAGTTTATTAGTGATTTTTGGTGGGTTTAATGGAGGGTATATGGCTGCCAAAAATGGGGGTGAAAGTGGAGGTTTCTTTGCTTGAAAATGTTGATAAAAGAAATTTTATGATGTGTTATAAAGGATGGTGCATCCACCATTTTTCAACAACTACATCCTATGCCATTCCTCAAATCTTTGCAAGTTTCATCAAAGATCAAGTGGGGGTGGGACCCACTTTCACTATCCACCATGGGGGAGGGGGGTATTATGTGATTTTTTTTTATAAAAAAAGTGTTAAAAATATAGATATGTTGGTAATTATGTAAAGTATGGTGATTAGGGGTTAATTACACCATTAAGGGGTAATTAGAGATTCGGAATGTAAATCGACATTAACTAGCTCACTAAACTAGTAGAAATTGCATTCCGATGCTTTGGATGTCTTCCGTTTGGTCGTCGGTGGGTTTATGACACTTTTGTGTCATACCGACAAGACTTTGTCGCAACTTGTTATTCCACCGTTAAGCGAAACATGAGGTGATTCTGAGTCCCAAAATAGGCTTAACTAGTTCACTAGTTTCTTCGTTTGGTTGTTTTGTGGCGAAAATACCGCTTACTAGCTTTTCGGGTCGCTAACGAACAAGTTATTGCGATATAGTACCGGAAGCTTGTCATTTTGGACACTACAATGATATTCCCAAAGTGTTTTAGCGTATATGTCTTCAATTATCATCATTCCGAAGTTCCAGAAATGCTCAATTATAGTTTCGGGCGAGTTAAAAATGTCATATTTTTAGCGAAACGGACGTTTTAGTATTTAGGGCGCTGTACCGGAAAGTCCTATATTTTTGCAAGATATATTTTCTCATTAGTGTTTTCTTATTTAAATGGACTCGGTTATGTTATCTGTGTGTCGTTTTTCATTGTTTCGTTCTGTTTTCACGGTTTTGCTGGCATGAATAGTGTGACCGTGAATAGTGCGCGCAACACTTTCTACCAACACTTTTAGGACATTGTTTGATTGATTTCGCAATATGACGAAAACCAACATATGTTTTAGCATTGTTTTCTTGTCCTAACACTATTATCTGTTTTACGACACAGTTACATAATTAAATTACGCTAAATGCATGAGATTATGTAACTAAAATAGTGATTAGTTTGTACGAAATTGCCGGTTATTTGCCAGTTGTCACATTCTCCCCCTGTTAAAAAGAATTTCGTCCTGAAATTCAAGTTGAGTTATCCTTTGCAGGATTCTTCACGAACAGGTGGGGATATTTTGCCTTCATCTGATCTTCACGTTCCCATGTATACTCGAGTCCGTGACGTAGTTCCAGCGGATCTTTACTAGTTTAATACGACTTCTCCTTGTCTTATGGACTTTCCTGTTCATAACTACAACAGGTTCTTTAGTAAACTGGAGTTTGTCGTCTACGTGAATTTCATCCGCTGGGATGATAACTGTTTTCGTTGGTTGGACTTTTCTTTAAGATTCGACATGTGAAATGTGTCGTGTATGTTATTAAGTTCTTCTGGCAACTTTAGCTTGTAAGCAACAGTACCAACCTTTGCCAGGATTTCAAAAGGCCCAATGTATTTCGGGTTTAGTTCTTTGTGTTTCCCGAATCTAGTTACGCCTTTCCAAGGAGAGATTTTCAGTAAGACTTTGTCTCCGACCTCGAAGGATAATGGTTTACGTCTTCCGTCCGCGTAGCTCTTTTGTCTATCACGAGCCGCTTTGATACGGTCAAGTATTTTTGATATCTTGTCAGTAGTCTCTTGGACTAGTTCGGGGCTAATAAGTTGTTTGTCACCAACTTCCGCCCAACTTAGCGGTGATCGGCACTTTCGTCACATAATACTTCGAACGGGGCGGCTTTACTGCTCGTGTGATAACTGTTGTAATATGAGAACTCTACCCAAGGTAAATGAGTATCCCAGTTTCCGCCTATATTCATCAAACAGGCACAAAGCATTTCCTCCGAAGTTTAGATGGTTCGCTCGTTTTGGTCATCGATTTGCGGATGAAATGTTGTACTTAGATCTAAACGATGATTGAAATTATTGCCAAATCCTTGACACAAAGCGACCATCTAGGTCATTATTGAAACATGCACTCCATGACGTGCCACAATCTTTCTAAGGTAGAGTTCAGCTAACTCCTCGGTATTGTCTTTCTCGCGAACCGGTAAGGAGTGAGCTGACTTGGTTAATCGACCAACGATAACCCAAATCATGTCATGACCTCGAGAGGCCTGTGGTAGTTTTTGTGATGAAATCCATTTGATATATGTTCATGTTTCCAAATGGGAATCTCTAGTTGCGGTAATAAGCCAGACGGCTTTTGGTATTCGGCCTTGTCCTTTGCACAAGTTAGGCATTTCCCAGCATAGGTCGCAATATCTCCCTTGAGATTAGGCCACCAATAGTATTCTTTTAAGTCTTGATACATCTTATCGGATCCTTGATGTATTGAATATTTTGACTTGTGTGCTTCGTCCAACACCGAGTCTCGTAGACCGCCAAAATATGAGATCCAGATCCTTCCCATGAAATGTAAAGTGTCATCTTTGTTCATTTCCATTTGTTTTTCCAATCCCCGCAAGGATTCCGCTTGAATGTTCTCCGGATTTAGAGTTTCATGTTGTGCATCGTGTACTCGAACCGTAAAGTTCGTCTGAGTTGTCATTTCTAAAGCTCGTACCAATAATGTTTTGACTCGTTCCTTCTGGCTTAAAGCATCTGCCACACCGTTTGCTTTGCCCGGAGGGTACTTGATTTCACAGTCATAGTCATTCAATGGTTCTACCCAACGACGTTGGGGCATGTTTAATTCCTTTTGATTGAATATATGTTGAAGACTCTTATGATCGGTGAATATGGTACACTTAGTGCCATGAAGATAGTGACGCCAAATCTTTAAAGCGAATACCACTCACGTTTGTATCTTAGCAATTTGGGCCTATCCCAAATATTTTATCATTGGGCTCTAGCCCATGTATTTTTAGTAATTTGGGCCTAACCCAAATATTTTATCATTGGGCTCTAGCCCATGTATTTTTAGTAATTTGGGGCTAACCCAAATATTTTAGCATTGGGCTCTAGCCCATGTATTTTTAGTAATTTGGGCCTAACCCAAATATTTTATCATTGGACTCTAGCCCATGTATTTTTAGTAATTTGGACCTAACCCAAATATTTTATCATTGGGCCCAAGCCCATGTATTTTAGCAATTTGGGCCTAGCCCATAGTCAGTTTTTATGAGTCCATTTTAATAGTCTTGCATTTTTGTATTTTTCAACTTTCCGGATTTGTTAACGGTGATATTTATAATATCCGTTAGACGTCTAAAAATGCCTTACTTTGTCGGTTAGAGATATTTTTACTTCTAGGAAATACGTCTTGTAGCGCGTCCATTTTCCGTTTTGTTAATTCGTCCGTTTGTTCGCTTATGGACACAATACGTTTAGGATTTATTTATGTCCGTTTTCGTTGCATTTCTTTGGGAAACATGTAGGAAACATGCATACGTATTTTTGTGTATTTTTGTATTTGTTTCTTACAATTATCTCTTGGTATCATGGGTGTATTATTTTGATCACCCTAAATGTATCTAAGTACATACACATAGCACAAAATACATATACTTGATAGGTTTCCAAATATATAATTTTTTTTTTTGCCAAAAATTATACCTTATACATGGTTATTATTTTTACCCATTTATTTTTGTAAAAATATATTTTCAAGTTCACAAGAACTCTTGAGTATTTAGGACTTAGCCATTTTCATCAAAGCTTCCATAATGACGTTTAAGACCACTAATCGCGTTTAACTTTGTTAATCACCCTTTAACACCATTTTTAATCGCGAATAAATTTTTAGAAAAATTCGCCATAGTTTCCCCTAAACTATGACGTTTCCCACGTTTTCAAAAAGTGTTTAAATCATCTGTTAGGATTGAAGGCCCCTCATGATTGTGTTTGTTTGTATAATTTGAACAAATCAATAGAAATGAACAGCGTTTAAATGCAGCGGAAATGAAAACAAACATTGTAAACACAATCAAGGAGAAAATAGTGTTGATAAACACATGCTTCACATTAAGTCGAATGATTACAATCAAATCAAAAGATTACAATGCATGCTTACAAACTAAACTCCCCCTCAGCCTGATACTCCATGGTTGATTGCACATGATGAAAGGATTGGAGGAGAAGAACTCACTCAGTCAATCAAATGTAACAGTATAGGGTACTGCTCCATTTATAGGCAAACCAAACCACTGAAGCATCAAAACTGACGTCACCATGAAAGTGACATCTAACAACCTAACAAACTTTAACCACTGTTCTTATACGGACACTGTTATCCTAACAACTGATTCTATACAATACAAGTGACACACTAAACTACTGCTTTCTTCTTCCATCAGTGCTTTCCTCAAGGTTGATCAGTCCTTGAGTTGGCAGTCCTTTGGCATCAGTAGATTGAACCAGCAGTGTTTACTCCTTATCATTCTTCAGGGCTTTATCAGTAGATTGAAGGACAACAGCTGTTGTATACGGACAGTGGATAGAGGACATCAGATGTTATAAACACTTTCAAGGGGAAAGCCTGGTGTAAACTACTGCTTATGATGTATCCACTGTTGTGAACCAGTTTTGGCTTTCATTATCTGTTCCTCTGATAGGGTTCAATCCCAACAATCTCCCCCCTGGAACAGATAATGCCAAAACACTTCATTATTTTGGATCTTTATTGTCTCATCAGAAGTTCCCTAACTTGTTGTTATGGGTCATTTTCTGAACATATATCCTGACTAATATTCTGCTTTTGATTGTTTACTTGTAATCAGGATACCGGATCAGGATATTGGTAACATCCTGGTACGATATCCTGGTATTGACCGAATTAATCACGTGCAGATTAGGAGGTGCAAGTCTCCAACTTTCAAGAAGACTTCTTCCTCCAAGACTCGGGATAATCGGTTAGATTAAAGACGTTGAACCCGAAAGACCAGGACTGCAACGTTAACTAGAGGAATATTCGAAGCATCCCGGTTCAATAGGATAGTTAGTTGATTTCGTTTAACTATAAATAGTATGATCGGATCAAGTTAAGGCACACGCTTTCATTCTCACACTTTGCTCTCTAGTTACTATCAATCACTACACACAAACACTTGTACTCAAATTACATTGTAACACCTAGTTGATCCGCATCATATCCTCCACTGTATCCTGATATTAGAAGCAATAGAAGAACAAGGCAGCTGCGATTGTCAGCTCCCGTGGTTTTGTGCCGGTGATCTAGATTGATTAAGGGCTTTCCTCGTACATCTCGTGTCACCCTTTACATTTTTGCTCATAGTTTGATCATAGATACAACTCTATATCCTGAGCCGTATCCTGAAACTGTTTTTGCAAATAACTTGATTAACATATTTTTGACACTCATTTCTAGCACACTACTTCACTTAACTAATTTGATCACTTAATTGCTTCGGTAATTTTTGACCAAAACAATTTGGCGCCCACCGTGGGGCAAGTGGTGCTATTTTTACTAAAAGCTTTTGCGAAATCGCTACTTGGTTTTCTATTTTCAAAACTTTTTGCTACACTATTTTCAATGGCCTCAAGATCAAACATGAACTCTTCCACCATGTCTGCTACAACCTCTGCAACAATTGGTTCGGTGCTTCCACCACCTCCTCCGAGATCTCAAGCTTCTTCCCAAGGAACTAAAATTGATGTGGCTCAGGATGTTATCCCCGCTCGCAACATCCAAGGATCTGGTCCTGTTTTAGCTTCTAATGAGGAAATTCTAAATTTGTTTGGTAGTGTACAGGAACATATGAGGCAGCAGCAGTGTTAGGGGTCATTTTCTTAACATACGTATCCTGACCAATATCCTGCCTTTGTTTGTTTATTTGTGATCAGGATGCTGGAAGAGGATATTGCTAACATCTTGGGCGATATCCTGAGGCTTATTGAATTAACCACATGCAGGTTAAAGGCTGAGACTTGCTAACGGTCAAGAGGACTTCTTCTCCTCAAGACTCGGACGAATTTGTTGAGGGAGAGACGTTGAGCCCGAAAGACCAGGTCTACAACGTTCGAAGAAGGAATATTCGGTGGATCCCGCAAGTTTAGGGTAGTTTGTTATTTTATCTTTACTATAAATAGATGGGGGCGGATCAGCTTAGAACACACAATTTTTCACTAACACTCTCGTACACTTTCACTCTCTAGCTCATTGCAAATACCACACTTGTATTCAAATTTCGTTGTAACACTTAGTCGATCCGCACCACATCCTGCACTGTATCCTGATTTGTGAAGCAATAGAAGAACTAGGCAGCTGCGATTGTCAGCTCCCGAGGTTTTATGCCGGCGATCTAGATTGATCAAGGGCTTTCCTCGTACATCTCGTGTCGTTTACTTTACTTTTGCTCATTGTTTGATCATAGATACAGCTCTATATCCCGAGCCGTATCCTGAAACTGTTTTTACAATTAACTTGATTAACATATTTTCGACACTCATTTATAGCACACTACCTCACTAAACTAATTTGATCACTTAATTACTTCGGTAATTTTTGACCAAAACAAGCAGGAAACTAATCAAATGCTGATGAGAGAGATACAACTCTTAAAATCCGGCTCGAGCAGGCCTGCTGAAGATACTGTCACTCCCTTACAACCCAGAGCTTTGAACTTAAGTTCTGCAGTTTATACCGAGGATAACCGAGGAAATATTGTGCCTAGCCATTCCCAGAATCATACTCCTGAGATACCCTCATCAGTTAGAATATCAACTGTGAGAAGCTCAGGATATGCTTCAGGATATGGCCAAAATCCTCATAACGGTAATGTATCTAATAATAATAATGCTCTTGCCACCAACGGTGTTGGATCTTTGCAAGATGCATGTATGACATCAGCATTGTCTAGAGAGCTTCAGAAGCTGAAGGACATGATATCCAGTGTACCTGGGGTGGTGCAGCCAATTCCTGAAGTATCCCAGGATAGCCATAGGATATCGCGGTTTGCATATCCCATTTGTGATGCTGAAATCCCAAAAAGATTTCAAACCCCCAAGATGAAACTCTATGACGGAACTACGGATCCTGAGGAGCATATCGCCCAGTATAGGGAAAGGATGGAAATTAATCCTATCCCTCCAGATCTCAAAGAAGCATGCTTGTGCAAGGGTTTCGGCTCTACTTTAATAGGATTAGCCCTAAAATGGTTGTTAAACGTTCCTCCTCACTCAATTACTTCTTTTGCTCATTTAGTTAATTTATTTAATAGTCAATTTTCTTGCAGCTGAAGTTTTGAGAAACTAACCAGTGATCTTTACAGGATAACTCAAGGACCTCAAGAATCCTTGAGGGATTATGTGAATAAGTTTAGCCGGGAATCCTTAGATATCCCGCACCTTGATGTTGCAACAGCTGTGCAGGCTTTCAAGATGGGATTGCAAAAAGATTCTCAATTTTACCAGGATCTTGTAATGAATCTCTGCAGGAATCTGGATGAAGCTCGTAACAGGGCATTGAGATACATTCGGCTAGAGGATAACAAAAAGATGCAAGAGAGAATGAATTCGTCCACAACCTATGAGTCAACCAACAGGAAATCAGAATCCTTGTATAAACCATATCGCTCAAAGCCATATGGTAGAAATGATAGCAAAAAAGTCAATGCTGTTGAAGATGAGGATCCTGAGGAGTATCCTGAGTTGTCTGAATATTGTTTTTCTGTTAATATACCTGAATTAATGTATGCTATGCAGGGTTTAGGAGACAAAGCCAGGTGGCCTCGCAAAAATCAACAAAAAGCTGATTGGAAGGATAAGTCCAAATGGTGTGTCTTCCACGAAGATTTCGGACATGTCACTGAGGATTGCATTGCTCTAAGGAAAGAAATAAGCTACCTGATGAGCAAGGGATATCTAAAGGATCTGCTGGGAAAAAAGAAGAATAAAGGGCAGGATCCTGAGAAGGATCCTAAACGAGCAGCGTCACTCCCGGCAGTTGCCAAAATAATTAACTTTATTTCAGGAGGATCCGACATTTGCGGGACTTCGTCTTCCGCAGCCAAGAGACATGCAAAGGAAGCTAAGGCAGAAAGAGGAGAAAAGCCGACCAGGATGACGAAGCTCACAACTGACAAAGTGATCACTTTTGATAGTGTTGACAGGGATACTGTTCAGGATCCTCACCATGATGCTCTAGTAATTACTTTATATGTCGCTAACCATTTTGTGCGTAGAATACTGGTAGATAACGGCAGTTCCGTCAACATAATTCAGCTGGAGACATTGAAAAGAATGAATGTATCCCCGATGGATATTACTTTGAAATCCACCGTGCTCGTCCGTTTCAGTGGAGAAGCCAGGAATACTGTAGGGGAGATAAAACTACCAGTATATGTTGAAGGAGTCAATTCAATACAACGCTTTTGCGTGATGGACTCGCTATCCTGCTATAACATTATATTGGGTAGGCCATGGATCCATGATATGAGAGCCGTGCCATCGACTTATCATCAGTGCATCAAGATCCCTACACCTTGGGGAGTTGTCAAAGTGGATAGTGACCAGCAGGAAGCGAAGGAGTGCTACTCATCATCCATGAAATCCTCTACCAAGCCTAACGCAGCATAGCAATTAAAGATGCGGGCCCAGGATATTCTGGAGGCTTCTGAGCAGGATGTAAAGAAAATTATCCTGGATCAGGATAACCTGGATATCTCGGTGCTCGTAGGAACCAATATCCCTCAGGATATTGAAAATCAATTGACTAACTTTTTGAAATGCAGGATGTCGACATTCGCATGGAAACATGAGGATATGACAGGTATTTCCAAGGATATTATAACACATAAGCTTGGTATAGACAGATCATTTAAGCCAGTCCAACAAAAGAGAAGGAAATTTGCTCCGGAACGAAATATAATCATCCAAGAGGAAGTTGAAAGGCTACTAAAGAGCAAGATGATTAGGGAAGTGAAGTTTCCCAAATGGCTGGCTAATGTGGTTGTGGTGCAAAAGAAAAACGGGAAATGGAGAGTGTGTGTGGATTACACAGACTTGAATAAAGCTTGTCCCAAAGACCCGTTTCCTCTACCTCATATTGATTCAATGGTGGATGCTACCGCTGGCCATGAGATATTAACCTTCATGGATGCCTCTTTAGGATTTCAGCAGATCCAAATGGAACCCTCCGATCAGGAGGATACCGCTTTCATGACACTCACAGGTATTTATTGTTACACTGCTATGCCCATTGGTTTGAAAAATGCAGGTGCAACATATCAAAGATTGGTGAACATGATGTTCAAAGACAAGCTGGGGGACACCATGGAAGTATACAACGATGATATGGTAGTAAAATCCAAGAAGGCTGAGGATCACCTCCAAGATATTAAGGGAGCATTTGATATCCTGGACCAGTACAACATGAAATTGAATCCTGCTAAATGCCATTTTTGAGTGGGGGCAGGAAAGTTTCTAGGGTACATGGTAACAAAAAGGGGGATAGAAGCAAGCCCGGAGCAGATTAAAGCCATCTTAGATATCAAGTCACCTTCAAATATGAAGGATGTTCAACGATTAACAGGGCGAGTAGCGGCATTGAATAGATTTATCTCAAGATCCTCCAAAAAATGCAAGGAATTTTATGATATTCTGAAGAAGAATAAGAAATTCGAGTGGGGTGAGAAGCATGAAATAGCCTTGCAGGATTTGAAGCAGTATCTTTCAACCGCACCTCTGTTAATGAAACCTGAGGACGGCGAACCACTATCCCTATATCTTGCAGTATCAGGGAATGCAGTAAGTGCTGTCCTTGTAAAGGATCATGAAGGTTAGCAGTATCATGTCTATTATGTTAGTAAAAGTTTATTAGACGCTGAAACTAGGTATTCCCACTTAGAGAAACTGATTTTAGCCCTAGTTATGGCGTCAACAAAACTTAGACATTATTTTGAAACACATAGGATTCATGTTAAAACCAACTATCCTGTTAAAAACGTGCTTAGGAAACCTGAGATGTCTGGTAGGATGGCTAAATGGTCAGTGAAATTAAGTGCCTTTGATCTAGTATATGAACCTAGAAATGCCATAAAGTCTCAGGCTTTTGCTGACTTTGTGGCTGATTTCAGTAGTGATATTCAAAATGAAGTAGACCTAGAAGTACAGCAGCTAGGAGAAAATTTAGAATCATGGACGCTATATACTGATGGTGCATCTAATATAAGAGGTGTAGGTTTGGGTATACTACTAAAATCGCCACAGGGGGACATATTACCCCAGGCTATTAGATGTGAGTTCCCTGCCACTAATAATGAGGCAGAATATGAAGCTTTAATTGCAGGATTAGAATTGGCTAAAAGTATGAATATCAGGAGTTTGCAAGTATATGTTGATTCTTTGTTAATCACTAATCATTTTAATGGAACCTATGCAGTTAAAGGTGAGAAGTTATTCGAGTATCTCGAAATTCTCAAAAAATTAACAGGATATTTCGATATTTTTACACTTGAACAGGTACCAAGAGAGGATAATGCTAAAGCTGATGCCTTGGCAAATCTAGGATCATCAGTCAGGATACCGGAAGGAACCCGAATACCAATATTACATATCCTATATCCTGCGACAGATCCTCAGGATAAGGAAGTTCTAAGTGTTCAGGATCCTGATGAGTATCCTGTGAAGGATCCTAAGTCTTGGATGGCTCCAATCGTAAGATATCTCAAGGAAGGACACATCCCAAAGGATGAGAATCCTAAGGCCTTTAGAATGAAGGTATCATGATTCACTATTATAAATAATGTCTTGTATAAGAAATCTCTTGCAGGACCATATCTGAGGTGCTTAGAGGATCCCGAAACCAAGGAAGTGCTTCAGGATATACACGAAGGGGATTGTGGTAACCATATTGGGGGCAGGTCGTTGCTCTCAAAGGCATTAAGAACAGGATATTATTGGCCTACCATGAGAAAAGATGCTGCAGAATATGCTCGAAGGTGTGATGCATGTCAAAGACATGGCAACATACTACATCAGCCTGCAGAGCCATTATATCCTATTGTATCCCCTTGGCCATTCATGAAATGGGGAATGGATATAGTGGGAAAACTGCCAAAAGCTCCAGGAGGAAAAGTCTTCATGTTAGCAATGACTGATTATTTCTCTAAGTGGGTTGAAGCTGAAGCATTTGTTCAAGTCAGAGATCAGGAAATGGTATCCTTTATAAAAAGGAATATCCTGACTACGTTTGGTGTACCGGCTGAGATAATTTGTGACAATGGATCTCAATTCATAAGTAAAAGGACTACTGACTTTTACAAGAGTTGGGGAATCAAAATGATCACATCCACACCAGTACATCCTCAAGCAAATGGACAAGCAGAATCCTCAAACAAGATAATTGTCAACAACCTCAAAAAGAGACTAGGAGCCAAAAAAGGAAGATGGGCAGAAGAATTACCCTTTGTTTTATGGGCTGATAGTACAACGGTGAAAAGTGCAACTGGCCAAACCCCGTTTTCCTTGGTATTTTGAGCAGAAGCAGTGATCCCGACAGAAATGGTAATACCTACAGCAAGATCCAGCCTCCGGGATCCTGAGCAGAATCCTAAAATCCTATGCCAGGAATTGGATACTACTGATGAGACAATAGATGCAGCAAGGCTAAGGATGGCAGCATATCAACAAAGGATATCCAAAGCATATAACAAGAATATAAGGACTAGAAGGTTCCAGGTTGGAGATTGGGTATTAAGAAAAGCTTTTCAGAATACTACTAATCCTGCTGACGGAAAGCTGGCCCCAAAATGGGAAGGACCCTATGAGATTGAATCAGAATCAGGGAAAGGAGCATACCGACTCAAGAATATGGAGAGGGATATGCTACCAAGATCCTGGAATGCTATACATTTGAAGCTCTATTTCAAGTGAGTTACGAATTTAATTTCTAACTCGGGATGGTATGAATTTTATCTCGTTTAATATGTTTAATATTATTTACTATTTTGAACCCATTACTGACTTAAGCATCAGAGGGGTGTTAGCCAGGCTAACACCCACCTTAGCTTACGATTGTTTTGCAGTATATGCTTTGGGATATAGCTCCAGGATGCACACTCATAATACTTCGAAAGATTAGAGGGTTGGCCCCCTCTCTCACGTTTAAGGGATCCTAATCCCTTCACAAGTTTAAAGGTATTCACCTTTCTCACGAATTGGGTTTGAATACCCCGCCTGGGGCGCAAGTTATCCAGGGATAGTTCAAGGTGGCGGGACCAGTTCATGTAAAAGTGGCTGACAATTTCGTCACTGTTGGCTATATCCTGGACCCTTAAGGTATATGAGAATTGATCACCCTCTCTCGCGAAAGGGTATTTTCATACTCTCTAATGTTTAAAGGTTTTCACCTTTCTAAGTCTTGGAGTTTATACACTCCCGCCTGTAGCGCATGAAAATTTGGGATTTTCCCCAGGATACCTATGGGATTTTCCCCAAGATACTAAGGATTTATCTCCAGAATGCTTTCGGGTTTTACCCCAGTAACACAAGAATTGTCCATACGGTCAAAACTTGAATTCAAAAAATTTTCTAAGTGTTCGAAGATTTCGTGCACAGGGGACATTCCTCCTAAGGCGATTGTGTGGAGCTCAGAAAATCAAATTGGGACCTAAGATACTAAGTATCTCGAACTAGGGACATCTTTGTGGCAAAAGTTGCAAAAGGAGTAAAGTCCAATATCAGGATTGTACTTTGTTCCTGGTATGATCTTTCCTTTGTGAATCTTACACAACTTGTTTGAACTTTTGAAACTATGTTTAAAGTTTAAATATCCTGATTAGGATATATCTTTAGGATATATTCTCGAAATATGATTCAGGATGTTTGGTTGGAATATTTGGGATATAATACTTGGGTTTAAAAATCAGAGTTGAATTTGTTTATAAATGTTAAGTAAACCATCTTTTTCCTTTGAAAACTATATTTAAATTATTTGAGATTTTGAAGAATAAACTATTTTTAGAAACTTTGTTTGGGTTTTGAGAAGTTCTTCGTAGGATATCACTGAGTATATTGATCAGGATATTTTCAAAAAATAATTGCGTAAATTTTTGCAAAGCTAAAATTTAAACTAAGTAATGCATGACAAAAAAATTAAAAGGCAACAACAAATAGGTCAAGAGGTGGTTATATTATTAACAAGTCAAAAGTTGTGCTTTTGGTTTCACCTCAAACCGAGGCCCATCCGCCAAAAGCACGATTAGTTTTTACCATATTTACGCAACGGTTGAATGTTTCATCTCAAAATGAGACCCATCCGCCTCCAACCGTTGCATCATCTAAAACAACTTATACTAACTGATGACCAAGGGCTTCATCCTGAAACCCATGACCCATCCACCTTTGGTCATCATATTGTTCTAGTGCAGGAAATGTAAATTGTTCAACGACAGGAAAAGTAAATTGTTTATACATACCACAACCATGGAATTTAAAAAAGTGGGCTCCGGCCTTGGCACGTATATCCATCATCGCCCACTTCGCTGCCTCTAAGGGGCAGCTCCTCCTTCCGTCATAACCTCGTCGGTAGCATCCTCACCAGTATTTCCTCCAGAATCACCTCCAGCATCGCCACCAGCATCCTTCGAAGCACCAGCATCATCTACCTTCTCGGTCGCCTTAGTGGGCTCCTTTGCAGCAGGCTTTGGAGGGGGATCCACAGGGTTACCACCAAGATCCTTTAGTTTCATCTCCCAGGCTTTAACGTTCCATGAAGGGTATTCAACACCCAAATCCATGGCCTCGTAAGCCATTTTCAATCTGGCCTGGAGAAGGGAGATGATAACAGAATTCTTAAGGCTTTCCCGGTATGAAGCCATGTCTTGCTCATGTTGAACTTGGGCTGCATCGGACTTGGCTTGAGCCTCGTGGGTGACCTTCTGAATGGCAGCTTGGTGCTCTTGGACCATTGCCTTATATTTAGCCTCATAATGCTCTAATTTGGTGGTGGCAAGTGCTGTTTAATCTGCAATGGTGACTTCGGCCTTCTTCAGCTTGCTCTCCAGCATGGTGTTCAGGCCACATGCGTCTTCATAAAGGAACATCAAGCGTTCGAGACCCTACAAAATAAAGGAACAGGTATTGACTTTAATAAACTTTAATAACCAGCATATGTTGCAGGATATGGCTCAGGATACTAACCTGGTTAAGGAAGCCGGTCATGAATTTACTGGATTCCGTAAACCCGTGGTTCTCAAATGGGAACACATGAGGTGTAGCGGGAGGCTCAACTTCCTTTCTCTTCCGGGAACTAGAGGCCTGGGTCCTGGATGCCGGAGGAGCTTTGGGAGCGGTAGTAGTCTTCGAACCAGTAGGCTTAAGTGTGACAGATGACTTCAGATTGGATTCTTGCTTGGTATGTGCAAGGCTAGAGTAACTGTCCAACTCGTCGAGTTGGAAGCCTTCGAGGTTGATAACTGGCACTGAACAAGGGAATAAATATTTAGTTTATAACACTTATATTTTATATTCACTGTAATCGTGTGCTTACCAGACATCTCTGAGCTTGATTTTTGACTTGAGTTCGTAAGAGACAAGTAGAAGGTTCTTTCACTAGCAGGAAGCCGGTAGATCTCTTTGATCCTGGACTCTGATTCCACGCTTGGGGGTGCTAGATCTCTGAAATTCGCTGCACAAAATATCAGGATATCAGTCTAAGATATAGTTTAAGGATACATTCGGGGATATTCCTAAAACCCTAAATCCTACCCTTGGTTAACCATCTAACTGGCAGATCGAAACCCTTGTCAATAGAGTCTCTTTTTACAAAAAAAGAATTTTCGTTGCCAATGATCTTCATTTTTAGTGGCCTTAAGGACTAAGGGATTCTTGGAAGTGGAGAACAGAAAGAAGCGGCTGTTGCCATGGGATCTCAGTCGATATGCTATGGGAAGGTCTTTAATGCACAGGTTAAGGCAATGACGAGATTTGATTTGGTTTAACACTATTAAAACTCGCCATACCATGGGCATGGTCTGGGCGTAACTGAGGCCGGTAAGCTCAAAGAAACGAGAGATAAAGGGTAGAAATGGATACCAGAGTCCCAAAGAAAAGGGATAGGCAAGGAAGCAGACCCATTCGTTCGACGACGCATCTGATCGGACTTCCCGATCAAAAGGACGAATGACTACTCCAGCAGGAAAGGCGCCGGAATCCTTCAAATCGGCGATATCAGCATTGTTGAAAGAACAAATCTCATTTTGTGGTTCTCGTATGAGGTTTTGACTCATGAGGGCTGCAACCGGCTCGTTCGACCGAGACCTTGTTCGAGATGCCATAAAGGGTATTGACAAAAAAACAAGAAATCTAAAGAAAAGAAAATAGAGAAGAAGAGAGAAATACCTGAGAATCGCTTGAGAAGTAATGATCGAAGTGCAAATTATTTCGGCTAGTTAGAGGCTGAATGATAGGGGGTAAAGAGTAAATAACGCTTTGGAAGTTGCACATTGTCATTTCAAGAGTCTCGTCATATTGATTACCTTGGTTTGCGAGATAAAGTTTTAAAATATATCCGTTGGACTGGTATACCAACAGATATATTTTGGGGACAATTGTTATGGGTCATTTTCTGAACATATATCCTGACTAATATTCTGCTTTTGATTGTTTACTTGTAATCAGGATACCGGATCAGGATATTGGTAACATCCTGGTACGATATCCTGGTATTGACCGAATTAATCACGAGCAGATTAGGAGGTGCAAGTCTCCAACGTTCAAGAAGACTTCTTCCCCCCAAGACTCGGGCTAATCGGTTAGATTAAAGACGTTGAACCCAAAAGACCAGGACTGCAACGTTAACTAGAGGAATATTCGAAGCATCCCGGTTTAATAGAATAGTTAGTTGATTTCGTTTAACTATAAATAGTATAATCGGATCAAGTTAAGGAACACGCTTTCATTCGCACACTTTGCTCTCTAGTTACTAGCAATCACCACACACAAACACTTGTACTCAAATTACATTGTAACACCTAGTTGGTCCGCATCATATCCTGCACTGTATCCTGATATTATAAGCAATAGAAGAACAAGGCAGCTGTGATTGTCAGCTCCCGAGGTTTTGTGCCGGCGATCTAGATTGATCAAGGGCTTTCCTCGTACATATCGTGTTACCCTTTACATTTTTGCTCATACTTTGATCATAGATACAGCTCTATATCCTGAGCCGTATCCTGAAACTATTTTTGCAAATAACTTGATTAACATATTTTTGACACTCATTTCTAGCACACTACATCACTTAACTAATTTGATCACTTAATTGCTTCGGTAATTTTTGACCAAAACACTTGTCCTTTAAACTGCAACTCAAAATCCATGAAACTTGTATCATCCTCATCCCTACATAGTATAAGCTCAAGGAGATCTTGTAGATCTTCAACACTCAGGCCCAGTGCTTGTTCCCTTGATATGTGCTTTACTTCTCCATTGGATCTGATCAGGGTCAATACATGGGTCTTTTGATCAGACATCCATTTTAGTATTTTTGAACCCAATGGGTTTCTTGGGAGAGGTTTATTTACTGATGAGTTTGGAGATGCTGGCCTTGTGATCATTTGTTGAGCAGTGTTCTGAGCTTTTGCTAGTTCAGAATCTTCAGCTGTATTTTGTTTGAAAACCGTTTTTATGATATTATTTGCTGCAGCTATATCTTCTGCAACTTCTTTTTCAATCTGCTCTTGTCTCTTTCTTTGATCTTGCTCAATGTCTGAGACATCTGCTGATGTGTTTGGTGATGATGGTTTGTTCAATACCTTTTTGGCAAGGTTTTGAAGTTTTGCTGAGCTATCTTCATCTAAAGCCATTTTCTTGATGGCTTCTTTAAAGTATTCAGCTTCCTTTTCTTTTTCTTCTGTATTAGTCAGTTGTTTCCTCTTTTCTTGGTTTATCACAATGACAGAGGTATCTGCTGAAGTGAACAGTGGTTCAAAGGTGCTGATCTGTGTTGCCCCTTTGTTTTCAGGCTTCTTTGGTAAGTTAGGATCTGTCATTCTCCTTCTTTTTAGCCTTTCATAAGCCTCATCTGTATACTGCTTTGTCCATTTTGCAATGGTTTTGGCAGTTCCCACCTTTGCATCCATCAACTCCTGCTTCTTTCTTTTGTATTCTGAAGTAAGTTTATTAATGGCCTGTTTGCATTTGCTCCAGTTTGGAGCTGTTCTTTTCTTACTTGGATCATCCTTGATTCTGTTTACCTCATGCTTTAGTGCAATGAGTGGCCATTCACTGAATTGTTCTTCCTTGGCTGGATAAAACTTTTCTTTCATGATGAATTCAAGATACTCCTTTCTCATTACCTTTTATAGGGCAGCATCAGGAGGCATATTTGACATATCTCTACTCAGGTCTTTTGCATAATCTTCTATTTGTTTGACCTTAGTGAGTAATAATTCCATTCTCTCATAAATGGCTTTATCACCTTGATCTTTGCATTCAATTCTAGCTCTTATATCTGCTTGCCTGGCTTTGAGTTTTAGATACTCATTCATGTTTACTGGATTCCTGAAGCCAATGAGAGAAGGAAATTTTCTTTTCCAAGGATCATCTTCTGTATAGATTTGTTTCATTTCATCCTTTACAGCTTCCAACTCCAGTGGATAACTTTCAGCAACAAATACAAGGTTAGCAGGGTTTATTGGTTTGACCAGAGTTGGTGGAGTGGATGGTTGTGGCTTGACAACATTGTAAGGTATGGAGGATAAAGGAATAGGTGCTGGTATATCATTATTATTCTTCTGAAATTTCCTTTTTCTTGTGTAAAGCTTTTTGGGTGAAGGAGGTTTTGTTTGTGATGTGACACTGGGTTGTATGGTGATTGTAGAAATGGTAAGAGCAGTGGTGGATGGCTGGCAAATAGCTGTTGAAACAACTGGTGTTTCAACCTCTGTTGTCTTTACAACTACTGATGTGTCAGTAGATGTCTTCTGCTTTTGAGCAGGTGATGATTTGATGGGTGGTGATGTAGTTGAAGTGATAGCTTTTGGTGGTGAGGTGATTTTAAGTGGAGGTAGGGCAGTGGTTGTAGTGTGTGTTGGAGTGATGGTTTTAACAACTGCTGAAACTACTGATGTACCAACAGTTGTTGAGACAGCAGGAGTTACATCAGCTGTTTGGGTAGAGGTTTGCTGCTTAGAAGATGGTTTAGAAGTATGCTCTTCTTTTTTTGGTTCAACATGAAGGCCGTCGTCTATTCCCTTTTTTACTCCATTTCTTAATTTTCTCCCCCTTTTTGGCATTATCTGGGGGAAATTGATCAATGAAAAGAACATTGGAAGGAACAGTGCCAGTGGTGTTCAAAATGTGGGCTTTTATAGCCTTGATGTCTACTTGGGTGTTTCTAAACCTTGATTCAATCATGTTTCTCAGTTCTTGCACATATATTGCGTGTTGCTGATCTGCCATTTGTCTTTGTTTTTCGAGCAGGGGTTGAAACAAATTCCATAGCTCATTTGCAGCAGAAGCAGGTTGTGCAGGTGCTTGAGCTGGAGCAGCAGTGGGTTGTGCATTTTGAGCTTTTAACAGCTGTTGCACCATATCCTTTATTTCAGAAACAGATGTTTCAAGGTTGTCAATTCTCCCCGTCAATTCCTGATATTGTAAATCATCACCCAATTTAATGGGATCATCTGATTCCCCACCAGCAGTGGTTGTACCAATGTGTGACTTAGGAACTGAGTCCCAAAAATCATTCATTGATGCCCCTTGTTCTTGGTACTGGGGTCTTCTTCCTTCAGCACTTGATAACCTTTTGATGTTTTCAGTGGTCAGAACAAATTCACTGGTGGATATCAGAGGTGCTATGGAAGGAATTGCCTCCAAGGGAGTCTTATTGATGTAACCACTGTCCAAATGCAAACCTGTAGGTCAAACACTTGTAGTGGCTGCTTCACTTGGATTACCACCAAGAGTTACTTGTAACTCAAGGGGTGTAACCTCCTCAATTGTTGCTGGGATAGCAGAGGTACAAGTATCAGACCCAGTCACTTGTGGGAGTATACTCTCAGTAATAGGTGTTTGAGATGAACTGGTGTGTGTCTGAACCATATCAACTGCATGCAACAAAGGTATTATGGATTGTGGTAATGAGAGGGGTGAAGATATGGGTGTTGAAAGAGACATGTCCTTGGGATCAGGACTGAGGAAGATGGATCCAATTGAATCCAGAGCTTCATAATGTGGGGTCCCTGTGTTTACAACCTGATCCTTTTGTGAGGATGTAGGAGGAGTTTCAGGCAAGGGTGGAGATCTTTCTTCCAACTGCTGTGAGGAAGTAGCTGCAGTGGTTTCTGGTGACATTTGTGTTGTCACTGGCAGTAGCTCTAGGATCTCATCTTCTAGAGTTGCCTTTGATTTGGGTTTGGGGGGCTTTTTGGATGATTTCTTTTTTGTCTTTTTGGTAATGGCAGGTGTGGGTTTCAAAGCAGTGGTTGTGCTGCTATGATCACCTAGAGCAGTGGGCTCAGCAGCAGATACCTGAGGAGCAGTGGTAGCTGCTAAATTCTGCTCAGGCACATCTGCTTTTGTTTTTGTAGGTGTTAGCATTCTAGTGAATGTTTCAGATGTTAAACCATTTATTTGAAAATAAGCACCTTGTTTGAGCAAATTTTCATTTTCTTTTCCAAATTTTTGTTTAAAATAGTAGCTTAGAAACCTTGGAAAAAGTAGAAATGCTTTGCTATCAACATTTTTCACCAAATCATCAAAGATCTCCTGGGAATAGTTATAATTTTCATTATGTAAAATGGCATAACCCAGACATTGGATCTTTAAAGGTATTTCGTTAAAAGTAGTTGTTTTATTTAAAACACACATCAAGAGAGTGTGAAATAAAAACCTAGGTGCAGAAGGGAAGAAACCTTTTTGTAAGGTATCCCTTTTTGTTTGTTCTGCATACCCCCTTTCCAGAAAATCAGTTTTCAACTCGTTTTTAGGAAAATAAGTTTTACCTTGCTGATCATCGAGTTTAAAGACTTCTGAAATGGATTGTGGAGTAATTTGAATCATTTTACCCTGTATGGAAGAGTTGATGGCTATGACTTTCTCGCCTTGTTTGTCAAGGGTAGCATTTTTTCCAAAACTCTCTCTAGGTTTGTTGGTAAATTGGAGCATCTGCTGTAAGCAAAGTTTTGTACTTTGACGCAGACATGATGTCGATGATGGAATCGAAGGTGTGGGTGGTAGTGGGTTTTGTGAGTAGACCCAAGTAATTGTGAGGGGATTTATATGGAATTTCAATGGGTTCAGCGGCCATTTGAGTGACCCCTTTGGAAGATGATGATGATTTTGATTTTGATTTCGTCATTTTGACGAAAAAGAACGAAGAACGATTTGAGATGGAAGGTTGGAAACTGCTTTGAGAAGAGAATTTCGGAATTCAATTCGACAGTGATAAACCCTGTTTGGGGTTTTGGACAAGGTTTTATTTAGGGAAAAAATGAATGCTGATGTGGCAGTGGTTACAAAGATCTGATGGCTAAGAACTGACCACATGCCAACCTCTGATGAAGAGATGAATAATGCAGGACAGTTGTTTTGGGAACCACTGATGGAAGAAGATCAGTGGTGACAATGGTAACAATATGAAAGTAGTGGGTGATTTTAATTTTTTTTCATCAATGGATAAAACACTGATTTTGAACAACAGTGCTTATCAAGTATATGAGAGGACAGAGGTTGACTTTCAGCAGTGGACAATATTTAGGAAACAGATGTTTGAGCAAAACAGTGGTTAGGGTAAGAAAATGGTAAGGATTTGAAAGGCTATTAAATCAGCAACTGTTAATGCAACAGTGATTAAGCTTTTGACAAAAGTTTTGAGCATATGCTTGTTCAGGTGAGGGGAATGATTTTGTTTTGTGTAGTCACAAAAACATGTCCAACATCTGTTGATGGTGATTTAGGAAATATCTGCAAGAATGCTATCCTCAACAAAATACATTTTAGATGCAAATTGTCTAGATTTGTATGTCAGCAGTTTTTACAGGAAAATGAATTCAAGGTTTTGCCACATGTCTATTTCAAGTTTTGAAGCTTTTATAAATTCCTGACAGTGGTTTAGTACCCCAAATGATGAAAACTCTTTTACAATGGCTACTCATTTTGAGTCATAATTTTTAATTGTGACATGAGTATCCAAGTATTTTAAGGTCTTTTAGCAATCAATCTTTGATCTGTTTTAAAACAAACTTGAGTTTGACATAACCTTGACACTTGTACCATTTCCTTTTGATCTGTTTTTAAGGATAATATCACCAACAAAAATAAAGGTTTTATATCCTGACAGGAGATTGAAACTTTTACTATAAAAAACAAGTAAAAGTTAAAAGTACAAAATATATCATTCTAAAGAAAAATAAAGAATAATATATCCTGTTTTATTGAGAAAAACCTTTTCAAGAAAAAATAATTAAAGGTTATTCTGAAAACAACATCAAAAAGGATCTGGTATATTTTCCAATTAAAACTCATAGTCACATCATTCTCAAGTTTTAGGAATATGGTCAATGATTTGAAATACATTGTAATAACCACTGTTTGGGACCATTTCCTTGTCAATTGGTTGCAAAAATGAGGAGACATGTACACATAGGTTTTGAGAGTCCTGATATAGACTTTACCATGTGATGACACTGATAAACTCGCCTAGTCCTCTTTTAAGTTTAACCACTGGTGATATAATTTTTACTTGAACTTTCTTGAATCAATGAATGCACACAGCTGCTTGATGACCACTGTTTACCCAAATTTGGACTCTTAAGTGTTTTACATTTATACTCTTTTCTTTTTACTTCAAAAGTTTTGAGATAAACACACTTTTGAGTTTTTGAAAATTTTCTTCTTCCCTTTTTACCCTTTCCATTCATAAGTACTGAAATACTCACTGGGAGGTTTTATTGAAGGAATACTTATTCCAAAATCATTTTGCAGTAATGTTTGAGAGATCTAGTTATATTGTACATACTTATAACAAATCTCACATTACATATGATTCGGACTATTTTAACACCTGATTTTCTTAATGTATTTTTAACAGAGTTGATTTGGTCCTTTTGAGGATTCTCAACCTATTTTTCAACACACAAGATCTAATAACTAAGGTTTTAATTTCCCTCTTTTTATGTTAACAAAAAACACTAAAGTTATTTAATCAAACCTAGGTTTTTTGTTGACCTGAGGTACTCACCTTAGCAGCGAACATGATGGAAACAGCACGAACTTCATAACAACAATTGAAAACAATTTCCGTAAATGATTATGCCATAGTTATCAGACATGTTTTCAGATCTGAAAACTATAGGTGATTTATGTATGACATCACTTGTTGTGTGAAGTTTGTGTGTCTTATGACATCTTGGTTGTTTTATAGAGTTTTTGAATAGCAACGTTGAACGTGATCACTCGTTACTCTGTTTTTCAACTAAATGCAATCAACCTTGGTATCAATGAATTTTGAGCTGAACTGTTATGTCAAATTGATTGTTAGATCGAATTTGACTGTCCAATCTCTAATACCAATTGTTAGGATCGAAGGCCCCTCATGATTGTGTTTGTTTGTATAATTTGAACAAATCAATAGAAATGAACAGAGTTTAAATGCAGCGGAAATGAAAACAAACATTGTAAACACAATCAAGGAGAAAATGGTTTTGATAAACACATGCTTCACATTAAGTCGAATGATTACAATCAAATCAAAAGATTACAATGCATGCTTACAAACTAAACTCCCCCTCAGCCTGATACTCCATGGTTGATTGTACAAGATGAAAGGATTGGAGGAGAAGAACTCACTCAGTCAATCAAATGTAACAGTACAGGGTACTGCTCCATTTGTAGGCAAACCAAACCACTGAAGCATCAAAACTGACGTCACCATGAAAGTGACATCTAACAACCTAACAACCTTTAACCACTGTTCTTATACAGACAATGTTATCCTAACCACTGATTCTATACAATACAAGTGACACACTAAACTACTGCTTTCTTCTTCCATCAGTGCTTTCCTCAAGGTTGATCAGTCCTTGAGTTGGCAGTCCTTTGGCATCAATAGATTAAACCAGCAGTGTTTACTCCTTATCAGTCTTCAGGGCTTTATCAGTAGTTTGAAGGACAGCAGCTGTTGTATACGGACAGTGGATAGAGGACATCAGATGTTATAAACACTTTCAAGGGGAAAGCCTGGTGTAAACTGCTGCTTATGATGTATCCACTGTTGTGAACCAGTTTTGGCTTTCATTATCTTTTCCTCTGATAGGGTTCAATCCCAACATCATCAAATCAATTTTCAAATCATCATTAATTCATCAAGCTTTCCCAAAATCATTTTTCAAGCATTAATCACATAATTTTACCTTCAAATTTTTATGAGCATATTACTTGTACAAATCTTTCCAAGACTTTAAAATAACCATTTTTCAAGTTCATCTTTTAAATGAACTTGATTCTAATTATTTCTCATTCTTAAAAATTCCCATATTTTGAGAAAAATTCTCAAGACCTTTTATGCTCCACTTTGTAAAATAAAAATTTTCATAAGCTTGCTTTATGTAAAAATCAAGTTCATTAGTGCTTTTAAAATCTTGTCACATGGTTATTCTTGTTTTAAAATTTACTTAATCATGTTTACATACACATGCTCATAGTATTTGAAGTTGATGATCTTGTGTGATTTAAACATTCATATATTTAAATCACATTTTCAAGTATATCATGGCTAGATTAACACTAATCTAATTTACTACATGAAACTAATCACAAGATCATCATAAATCTAGACTTTAAACCACTAATCTTAACTAAATTAACATAATCATCAAGATTACATCAACTAACTACACTAATCTACACAAATAATCACATAAATAATCATGATTAGTAGATTATTAAGTTTGAGATTAGGGTTTTTTATTATATTTTTCTTAATCTTCAAGATAATCAACTTGTACTTCCATAATCTACACATAACTAGAAGCTTAAAAATGAGTAGAAGATGGCTTACAACTTTGCACAAGTTAAACAAGGTGATTAAGAAGAGATTAATCTCCCAAAGAACTCCCCAAAGCTTCCTCATGCTTGATCCATGTTTATATGTTCTTGTAATGGCTAGATTAGGGTAAAAATGAGGAGTTTATTAGTGATTTTTGGTGGGTTTAATGGAGGGTATATGGCTGCCAAAAATGGGGGTGAAAGTGGAGGTTTCTTTGCTTGAAAATGTGTTGAAAATGTTGATAAATGAAATTTTATGATGTCTTATAAAGGATGGTGTATCCACCATTTTTCAACAACAACTACATCTTATGCCATTCCTAAAATCTTTGCAAGTTTCATCAAAGATCAAGTGGGGGTAGGACCCACTTTCACTATCCACCATGGGGGGGGGGGGGTATTATATGATTTTTTTTGTATAAAAAAAGTGTTAAAAATATAGATATTTTGGTAATTATGTAAAGTATGGTGATTAGGGTTAATTACACCATTAAGGGGTAATTAGAGATTCAGAATGTAAATCGACATTAACTAGCTCACTAAACTAGTAGAAATTGCATTCCGATGCTTTAGATATCTTCCGTTTGGTCGTCGGTGGGTTTACGACACTTTTGTGTCGTACCGACAAGACTTTGTCGCAACTTGTTATTCCACCTTCAAGCGAAACATGAGATGATTCCGAGTCCCAAAATAGGCTTAACTAGTTCACTAGTTTCTTCGTTTGGTTGTTTTGTGGCGAAATACCGCTTACTAGCTTTTCGGGTCGCTAACGAACAAGTTATGTGTATAGCGATATAGTACCAGAAGCTTGTCATTTTGGACACTACAATGATATTCCCAAAGTGTTTTAGCATATATGTCATCAATTATCATCATTCCGAAGTTCAAGAAATGCTTAATTATAGTTTCGGTCGAGTTAAAAATGTCATATTTTTTAGCGAAACAGACGTTTTAGTATTTAGGGCGTTGTACCGGAAAGTCCTAGATTTTTGCAAGATATGTTTTCTCATTAGTGTTTTCTTATGTAAATGGACTCAGTTATGTTATCCGTGTGTCGTTTTTCATTGTTTCGTTCTATTTTCACGGTTTTGCTGGCATGAATAGTGTGACCGTGAATAGTGTGCGCACACTTTCTAACAACACTTTTAGGACATTGTTTGATTGATTTCGCAATATGACGAAAACCAAAATATGTTTTAGCATTGTTTTCTTGTCCTAACACTGTTATCTGTTTTACGACACAGTTACGTAATTAAATTACGCTAAATGCATGAGATTATGTAAATAAAATAGTGATTAGTTTGTACGAAATTGTCGGGTATTTGCCAGTTGTCACATTATATTTCAATTGTCTCTTGCCGATGAATCACAACATGTTGGTGATCGACATTTAAAAGGCGAAACAAATTTATGGCCAATCATTGTCATAATCTAAATTGAATTATACTCTAAAACCTCTAAATACAAATAACAGTCTCCTCGAAAATCTGTAACAAAAGGAATACAATCAACATCTTCTTATATAAAGTCTACCAAACTCAAAACTCTGTTGAAGAGTAAATCTGTAAAAGCAAAGTCTGTTGAACGAAACAACATCTGCTGATAAACACAGAGACGGTTCAAGCAAAGGTCTGCCAAAGAGAACCTCTTATATGGACTAATAGATGATGCAGTTCAACAGAGAATGTTTAACAGCAGAGCTTTAACAGACCATGATCAACAGATGATAAGGTCTGTTGAAGCAAAGCCTGCTCAACAGATTCTAACAGTTTTCCTACTAACCAATTCATTAAAGTAGTACTCATTCACTAAAAATAATATATAACCCTACTACTTGTCCAAAAAATGAATATTAACAATAATATTACAAAAATAATATTCAAATTGTAGCAATTACATACAAAATCCATCAGTTTAGATGATTCAAATTGTAGCCATAACATACCAAACTTTCAAACACAACATGTTAAAACAAACATAACTAAAAACCACAATTTTAGTCTTCAAAATAAGTTGTTTTTACTTTCCACTCAGACTTAATCCAGAATCCTTTTCAACCTCTGCTGCTGAAAAGTCTTCCGTAACATCACCAACTTCCTTGCAACAGATCACAAAACAACTAATGAATATTCATTCAACCTGTTATTATATTGCCAGAAATAAAAAGTATAGTTATGATTTGCAAAAAGTAACAAAAATTACCTTTCCATTTCCTTACACTTTACATGCTGTATAACAGCCATCACATACTCAAGAGCTGTCATTTTAGAGATGAATTCGTTAAACTGCAGAGCATAATTATTCCACACAATACATCAAAAAAACCGTAACCCTACATGGAAACAATATTCATTTAACCATAAACTAAACACTAATTTATGACCAGTTTTCTAGAATCTATAAAATCAAAACAAAAACTGAATGAATAACAACATAAAATCATCCGAAAATTATGACCATATAACATATTCACCTGAAAAGGGAATAAATTTGTTGATCTCATTTATTACCATGATTCCACATTAGATACAAAGACTGCTAGTCTCATTTATTAGCATTACCCTGATTCCCCTTTAAATATCAACAACCCTGATCTCATTTTTTAAGATCATTCCACAGTAAATATAAACAATAATTTAAATTCATGACTGAATATGTAAACCACCACTTACTCCAAGGCTTGAATATCGTTTTTCATACTGTTAGTTTCTTTTGAAGTTCGGCCAATGAATTCAAGACTTCCACACCAAATAACAAATCCAACAAGATCTACCTGAAGAACATTTAAACAGAGTATTTTTCTAGCATACAAACCTACAGTTTGTGATAAAAAGAAAAAATCAAAGAATATACATCCTCAATAAACTACCGTACAAAACTCAGGAACATTTATATTACAAACCTACAAAGCATAGAATCAGGAATTCACACATATACATATATTTTTAAACACAAACAAATATTATCTTTTCATCAATGAAGTTGAGATCTATTTTATAACCTTGATTCCATTTTCGAAAGATCCTCGCTCTCATGTGCCACAAATCTTTCCCAGGAACATTTATATTACAATCCTACAAAGTATAGAATCAGGAATTAACACATATACATCTATTTTTAAACACAAACAGACATTACCTTTTCATCAATGAAGTTGAGATCCATTTTATAACCTTGATTCCATTTTCGGAAGATCCTCGCTCTCATGTGCCACAAATCTTTCCCAGGAACATTTATAATAGAAACCTATAAAGCATAGAAACAGGAATTCATAGATATACATCCATAGAATCCTTTATACACAAACGGAATAACACAAATACACCATACCTGCTCATCAATGAAGATGAGATCCATTCTATAACCTTGATTCCATTTTCGAATGATCCTCGGTCTCATGTGCCACAAATCTTTCCCAAGATTCAAATCCTTAACTGAACTAAAATTGTTAATTTCAACCGACACTGACTTCTAATTCGGAAATCGGAATGAATTCAAATTTCAAAATACAAAAGCAGAGAACAGGAGAGTGGAAATATGAAGAGTAAAATGAGGAAAAAACCTTTATATAAGCAGATGATTGACAGAAGTGAGTGAGTGACATGCATTAATTGCAAATTACGTTTTCCCATGCATTTTGAATTTGAAATTACCGGCAACTAAACATCTACTGAGGTATAGCATCATATGAACCTTCAACCGCTGCTGCTTTTAAACTATGGATGGATATGAGCAGAGGTTTTGGGAGGTAGACTTTTAGATAGATTTTTAAATGATTTTATATATTAGGCTTTATGATGCAGTAGTGACATAAGAAAAGCATTGTTGGACAGCCTCTCTGGCTGCCACATCAGCTTTTCTTATGTCACTGTGATTTCTTCTTTTATAGAAAGTATAGATTATTATTATATTATACTTTTCATGACAACTTCTAATTCATATGTATATAATGTTATATTATATTATATTTATCATGGCAACTTCTAATTTATATGTATATTAATATACTTAAATTAAATTCAAATCATATATATATATATATATATATATATATAGAGAGAGAGAGAGAGAGAGAGAAACGAGATCAGGAGAAAACGGCAAAAAGTGTAAGAACGGTGAGAACGCATCCTGGCCCAACACGTGGCGCGGGGCATGATCAGGGTCCGAGGGGTTTTTTGTCTTTTTAGTATTCTTCTCCTTTCACGATTTTCTCGTTTGACATGCTGCTTTATTTTTTGCGTGCAAGATAATTTTGGCGTTATCTAGAATTATTAACTATTTGGCATTTTGCTGTTTTTCTCAGATTTTCTTCTCGTTGAATTAATTCTTTTTGTGTCACATAGTTAATTTTTTGGCGTTATGGCTTTTTCCATGTCATTTTTGGCATTTTGTATCTTTTTGTTAATAATTGATTACCATAGATTAATATTTTATAAAACTACAATAACACGAAAATCAAAATAAACTAATAGTCTTCCGTAGGTGGGATTACATCAGAGATGTACCCATCGCTTTGTTCATCACTTTCTTCAGATTCTTCATCATCAAATTTCATTTTTGCGTATAACGCCATTAGCTCGTCTCTTCTTTGCTGCAGCCTATTCTTGAATATCATTGCATCCTTGGATTTTGGATCGTTTGAAGGTGCTAAATCATAGAGTTGTTCAATGATAGATAGCAACCCTGTCTTCAACATTTCTTCCATTGGCCTTGAATATTGCACCCTGTTTTTATAAGTCACTTCAAGTGTTCCTTCTTCCTCATGCAATACCCAACTGCTAAGTTTTGGTATAGGAGTATCGTCAATATCATCATCATCTTCTGCCGGAAATTTTCTCTTCAGTCTTTTTATTACAGTTCTGGTTCTTTCACAATCGTTGTCCATTGGAACCCCAAGGGCCAGGATATCCTTCTGAACCTTTTCATTCATTCCAAGCATGGCTTTGATTGTCCTTACCTTTACCCTTCTCCTATCAGAGAACTTTATGATGAATCGTTTCTCTTTCCTTTCAAACCTCCATGCAATAACCTTAGACATTTTTAATTTTTTGGCGTTTTGGACAATATGTGGCGTTTTATTCAATTTTTTTGGCGTGTTTGAGCTGGGGTTCTCATGGTCTTCTTTTATATTGACTTTTTTTCCCCGCGTATGACAGGTAACTATGGTGTTTTGAAAAAGATAAATAAATATAATAAATGTTAGTAATTATGTTTTCCATCGTTTCATTTTACTGTTTTTTGCAGTTTACCGTGTTTTGTTTTCAGACTCAACTGTTTTTATGGTGTAACACGTCAAATCTTTGACGGCTGTAATTATGGCGTTTTGTTTTCCAATGGCGGTTAGATAATGATTGGACTTCTTTTGTTTTATATTCTTTGCACATTGTTTCACGCTTTTTTATAATATTAGTTGTTCAAAGTAATTTTAATATAGTTTGGTAGTTTTTTGGGGGCGTTTTTATGGCATTATGGCGTTTTACAAGCATTTGTTCATTTTGGCGTTTTATTATATTTTTCATTATAGCATTAATATTATTTTGTTGTTTATTAACTGAAATTACAAAACAAACAACAGATAAAGAAAATTAAAAAAAAAGTAGAAGCAATTTATGATTTTAAATCTTCAGTGTCATCAGTCTCTTTTTTTCTTTTGAAACTACAAGAAATGTGACAAATAAATGGCGTTTTGGGTTTGGCGTTGTTTATTTTCTTTGTTCATGTGTTGAAGTGTCTTTGTGGATGTTGGAGACATAGATCGACCCCGTGTGGGTGGATGCTATCTGCCTGTCGTCTTCATTATAATCATCGAGGCCAAAGTAGCATTTACACTGGTATAGGTCTCTTCTTATCATCCAAACCTTCTTCAAGAACAAAGATGACAGTATGACATATGGGTGTCATCAGTCCCTCTTTTTTCAATTTTGTCCATCTCATGCAACAAAATCTTACTACACTCACGTAACAAATCGTTCAATGAAGCTTCATACAGAACATTACTAAGTATCAAAGAAAAGATGTTTGCCGTCGTTGTATTTTTTGGCATTTTACATTGAGTTGTAAATTTTTTAGCAACCACTGTGTGTTTTTGTGTGTTTTTTTGGTGTGATAAACGGAAGGTGGTGAGACGTTTCTATTTATAGATTTTTTTTGGCGCGTAGTTTAGGCGGGATGTTATTTTTATAACAAAAAATGTAATTAACATTTATCCGGATGTAAGCTTTGGCGTTATATATAATGGCGTTTCATATTTTGTGGCGTTTTTGTAGCCAGAGAGCTTAAATAAAAACACAGAAAAAAGTACGCAGTGATAAAATTGGCGTTTTGTATTTATTTGGCGTTTTATTTTCCAATGGCGTTTTATGTGAGAAATGGTTTTTTACTTTTTTACCCTTAATGAAGCGCGTCCACGTAATAAAATTGGTGTTATTTATGAAAATGTCACCGCGCCAATCTAGTCCATAGATTGTTTTGATCGGACGATCAATAAGCGTTCTCACCGTTCTCGCACTTTCTACCGTTTTCTCTAAATCCTGAACTTATATATATAAATATATATATATATATATATTAAAACATTAATGTATTATTTTAAGTAAAAAGTAAAACAAATTTGTTACTGTTCATGGCAACTTCTAATTCATAATAATAATAATAATAATAATAATAATAATAATAATAATAATGGGTAAATTGTTAAACCTTGGGGGTATATAAGGAAAACCATAACTGCCTTTTTCACGATTCTGTCACTCTACTGCTCATCTTTGTTGTCACCGGCATCGCTCCGTCAATCAAAACTAACTCTTAACGTTACTCGTCGGTAGCAGGTAACCATTGATTTCGTTTAAAATCATTATTCATTTTGGGTTTTTGAGATAGGGTTTAAGGGGTTTTTGTGTATCTATTTTGTTTGTTTGATTAAATGGTTGTATGTTTCCGTACTAGGGTTAAATTTATGAGGTAAACACCCAATTTCTTTACTTGTCTATGATCTTATGATTCTATGATGATTATGTTTTGTTAATTTGTTGAAACTTGAATGATTATGTATTTTTGTGATAATGTGAAGTTGAATTAGACAAAGACAATTAGTAATTTTAAATTGTTAATTTGTTAAAACTTGAACTAATCATAATGTGTTGTGAAACTAGCCTAATAACAACAAATAGAAGAAGAAAGAAAAGAATAATAGAGGGAAAAGGATTTGGTATTTCATTGATTGAGGTATATTTACAATGTGATATAATAAGGGTATAAATAGGAGTATAAAACTTGGAGAGGAAGCTAATCTATTTTTAGTGTTGATAACCATATTAATAATAAATATATTCATAACACTCCCCCTTGGTTATCAACTTAATACGCTTTGAGATGTTGCCTCGTTAAAAACCTACCTAGGAAAACCCAGTGGGATAAAACCTCAGCTAAGAGAAAAAGAGTACAACACGTATTTTCTTATTCTGATACTTCTGGATCAGGTATGTTGCCTCATTAAAAACCTTACTAAGAAAACCCAATGGGACAAAACTTAGTCAAGGGAAAAAAGAGTGCAACTTGAATAAGTCTCCCCCTCATTTTAACATGTATCTTTTAAATGAAGTGTCTCCATCTTCCTCGAAAGTTGCTCAAAGCTTTTGTAGCCAATGATTTGCCGCTTGATTCCCTTAATGTGCAATCCTTTATGTTCGCAGTGTTGTATAATCTTATTATGAGTCTTCTAGTGCTTCTTCTTGTAATAAATATCGTAAGATCCACAATTTTGTTTTATCACATTCCCTGCATTTACAAAACTAACCAAACTTGTTTTGATGGTTAGCAAAATATAAACCATATCTTTCGTACCTTAAGGGTATAGAATATATGTTGTACCAAACAATGATATCTTCACTATACACGAGTTATATCTTGTCAATGAATTTAATGTCATATGTTCGTGTATAACTACCAAGGTGTATTAAGACAATTCGTATTTAACTATGGTACTTCTGGACCAAGGATCATTGCTTCTTTGATAGGAGTTGATAAGAGTCATTCTTTATAGCAACTACTTGGACATCATTAAATGTATTTACACCATATGCTTTGTTCGTATCAAATGTCCAACATCTTCTAGATGTATTATGATTGATGGTTAAAAATACAAATGCATGTTCTACATATTGAGCCATAAATTTGCAATACCAACTTTAATTTGCAAATTCTTTGTTTAAATATTTGAGCTCATTTTGATCTCTTTAGGAGATTCAAAGACATCGTCAACGTATACAATAATACTTGTAAACCTCATATTGTTTTTTAATGAAAATAAATGGACCAACTACACCATATCTATTTCTCTTTTGAAGCTCATCAGTAAGTCCATTATATCACATTCGACTCTACTATTTTAGTCCATACAAATCTTTTTTAACTTTATAAAGATTCATTGCTGAGGTTTTGGAATCAATGCCTTAGACATTTACAATCATTCACATACTTCTTTCCACTTTGACTAATTATATATGTGCATACACTCTTTAGGAGATCCATCACATAAACTGTTAAAAGAGACATCTTATTATTCCGAATAATCATATGCAAAGATGTCTTGAACACTTGCTTCATTTATAAAATCCATATTGTACTATGCTTGTACATTGTACATTGTACATTGAGATACCATAATCACTGAGTACAAGTTTTCTATGTATGTTTATTGGTGCACAATAACTACATCCTTAAGATGTTTTAATTAACCTTTTAGGCACTCAACTGCCTTATGTTACTCATCAAGAGTTCTAATTATATATAATGTATTTAAATTTGAATCATGGTGTTCTCGAGAACTTACTTTACATGACTTTGATAATTTAAATCCTTTTTCTTCAACTTTTAATTTTTTTCTTTTTTTAGTTTCAGGGGTAGGGATGAGTTCGGTGCCAACCGATACTTTACTATTCAAATTGTTTTTGTTTTATTGATTTGTACCCTCTGCATTTTAAAAGGTTCTAACCAATAAGAAGGCAGCACCATTCCTAAGTCGCATGGCGAAAGGTCTTCAGGATCTCAACATCTTATTCGTATATCCTTTTTTAATCTATCTCTTATATATACATGTGTGTGAATAGAGAGAAAGTGACAGAGTAATTAACTCTCTTATTTTATATGGTTAAATTATTTTACAAAGGGTAAAAAGAATGAGAGTCATCATAAAGTGATATGACTATGGGGTGTGGCATCGGTGCAATCGGGGCTCCATCCCCGTCCTCCACGAAATGCTTATCTCTCTATCTCTGTTCTGCTTCTCTCTCTCTCTCTCTAAGATTATTGATAAAATCATAAATTTTTTGGGCCAATATGGGAGTGCCAAGAGCTGCCTGGCTGTGTGAGTTGGTCACAAGTTTGTAGGTATATGATGATGCACTTTAAAACCATATAGTCATTTAAAAGTTAGTGGTGTGCAAATATTCATTGGTAGATAACGATGTACTATAAGATAGGTGGTACTTGATGCTTTGTTGTCTAGTTCTCATTAGTTGCACAATTACTATTTGTTAAGTTAATGGAAAACCACAATACCCCACGATTCGTTGACCACATGTTTAATCAGTCGTTGTCTGTATCATTTTTGGTGATTCAAAACAATAATTAATTACTTGAATTGATATATGGTGTATTCAAATTTGAATCATGGTGTTCTCGAGAACTTACTTTACATGACTTTGATAATTTAAATCCTTCTGGGACTTTCATATAAACTTTCAAAATCATAAAATTCATAAGACGCATATCGATTCTCTTTTTATATAACCAGACTAATAAAATATTGGAAAGTCAATGCATCCACCACTGGAGAATGTGTCTCCTCCTCATCAATAATGGGTCTTTGCAAATATTTTGTGCCACCAATTTTGTCTTATATCGCTTAATTTGATTTCAATTCATGATTCACATAAAAGACCCATTTGTATCCAATATGTTTTACAACTTCAGTTGTACGGGCTGTTGGTCCGAAAACTTTCCATTTTTAATAGAGAATTCAACTCCGCCTCAGTTGCGTCTTTCCATTTTTGGCCAATCATTTCTCATAGGCAGATTTTAAATTTTGATCCTCATCATTTCAAGCGCTATATTATATCCAAAAGTATAACGACGTCGATTTTTATTTTGATTCCATACAAATCTTAGACATGATACAACTTATCGAGATCTCTTTATTTTCAGGTACCTGAGGTTCTTCTTGAACCATCATGTCTACTGTCTCTTCAGGAGATTTTATTTACTATAACCTCGACTTGACCATCTTAATTACTTGCTCCAATTTTCGAGGAATTTTATTATTGGAATCAACTAGTCTACCACGCTTTAGGCGTGCAATAGACTCATTACAAAAATATGTGGTTGTCCTCTTGGGACACAAATATAACTGGAGCATAAGCAGTTGATTATGTGACTTACTTAGTCACTCTATTTAGGTTAGTGAACTTGTCTGGTAATTTTTCTTTAATATTGGCAAATGAATTATACTATAAACTTCTAATTCATAGTTTATAGTTTGAGGATCAACATGACATGATAATTCATTTCACTTTCCAACTGCTTGTTATCTCCCCCTAATGTTGGGAACATTCATTCACTAAAGTGAAAACCAATGAGCCATAAACATATTTCTCACTAATGGCTTTAAGTATCCAATCATAGACGATTATTTATACCCAACATATTCTCAAACATTTTAGAAGTCCCATCTTTGTACGGTGTGGTGGATGAGTTTCAATATATGTTGCACAACCAAAATCTTTGATGAGACATCTTTGGTTCCTGACTAAAAACCATATGTATGGGGAGAACTATAACTTATTGGCTTGATGTGAATTAATGGTATTATACGTAAAATTACATGTACCTAAACGAACTTTTGCTCATCTCATAATCATTGGCTTTGTAATCAATAGTAGGCGTTTAGTGATCATCTCAACAATAACACTTATTCCAATAATCGTTAATAACTTGGGAATCAAATTCATTATTACCAAATATATATACTAATCTGGATTAATATGCTTGCTATCACATTAGCTAAGCCACAATCACACAAACTTCAGGTTGTGGATTTGATAACCATTTAGACGATGCATCGATTTAAAACACTAAATGATATCATGCTGGGTTATACATATCCTTTAATCACTTCCAGAATATTTAGGGATACACACCCTACTTTAGTTTACTTATACTTAACTTCCCTTGAGAGCAAATATAACACGTGTATGTATGAAGAAGAATGTTTGGTTCGTCAATACATTTCACATGATCATTGACTTGGTGTGGTCTAACCAGTCATGCCAATTAAATATCATGATCATAGACTTCTAGCTTATGATCATAATGTATTACTTGCACTTTGTGTTATGTATACATTGTTTGTGTAATAAACATATAAAATATGAGACAACGTCGTATTTATCCAAAACTTTCAATGATATATTCTCATATGATTACTCCCTTTATGTGCCACCTTTGGTGGTCTATCTCATTAACCAGGACTACTATTACAATTCTCATGGTCGATCTCATCATTAGAATTTTCTTAACTATGTCCATGATCACAATGATCAAATGTATACACTTCATGGATCAGAGTAAAACTAAACAAGTTTCATGATTTTCAATTATTTTCTCGAACATATGGATATACAATCACTGCAAACCTTTAATAGCCTTTTAATGCTATTGCTACTTCGGGAGCATATCTAAGGTTTAACAAACAAAATTTGTTTCATCAGATTTTCCCTTATAAATAAAGTTCTCTTCACATAACATCAATTCAGAAGTAATACAAGGCCGAGTCATATAAGATTTGTCAATATAGAATATCATGACCGTATCCAAGCTTATAATGAGATTTAAGGAGTATCACATTTAGGGTGCCATGTCTAAGCGTATTTATACTCTTTTCATGCGAGATATTATAAACCACAACTTTGGTTAAGTTGTTCTATTGGATACGTCTTTCTATATAAATTAACGTTTACGTATAGAACACAAAATATACCATCGAATCAATATACAATATACAATGTAATAAGATGTCAACTTATATAACAAGTTGTAACAAAAACTACTTTAGGGAACAAACTATTCTTTCTCATCAATTACAAGCAGTATATATATATAATCTATGATGGTAATCAATCATAAAATTTTGCTACTCTACTTTTTAAACTTTAACAAGAATCTCTAGTTCCCATATAACATATAAATGATTTTGAGAAGTGTATAGTCAATTTACAAAATTATCTTTTGTTACACACGTATACATACATTTAAATATTTTCCATTCATAAACTCTAATGATTATTTAAAAGTTCACAAACTTTAATAATTATTAATAAAGGTTATAACAAAATCCACAGATATCATGATAAATAAAAATGATGGTAAATTCAATACATTTAGAACTAGTTTATAGAAATTCAAAGGTCTGTACCCTAGTTTCGTTTATATCACATTCAGTTATTTTATATTTTATAAACCCAAAATAAACTTAATCTTGAATTATATGATTTAAACTGAGTCAATAGAAGAACGATCATATAAAAATTCTTTTGATAAAAATGTTGATCCAAGAAAGAATTAAAGTATTCAACAATTCATTAACTTCTTAACACATCTTATCTACTAACTGATGAAGGATATTTAAAAAAAAAATTATGCTATTTCATTGTATATATTTTATATGTACTCACTGATGTTTTCAAACAAAAAAAATATCATAATATAAAATTATTTTTAATAAATATAACAATATTTACATTAGTAATTATCTACAATCTAATGGGATATTTTGAATCCCTTTTTTATAATATATATTTAGAATCACCAATTAGAACCATGCCAAAATAATCTATTAAATTTATGATGGAAGCATGACTGCGGAAGTTAAGAAAGACATCTATATCTATAATAATAATAATAATAATAACTTAATTAACAATAGATTATTAATGTATAAAATTTTGGCTTGGTCATAGGAAAACTTCCTTACTTATTTAATTATTTTCTTTTTATTTACAACTAATTGATATTGATACTATAGAACTAACACGCAAACCATCGAGCAAATCAAAACACTTCTTCAATTTAAAACATGTTTTGTCAGTTTTTCATGAAAAATCCTAACAGTTAACGCACCATAGAAGATTGATTTCACGGCATATATAAGGGCACACATGAGTGATAGGGTATATTACAGAAGAGGGTTAAAAATTGTTACCTGATTGGTGATAACGCCTTAAAAGCTAGGGTTTTGGTGGGAGCACTCTCGTGCTGATAACGTGTTGTGAAACTAGCCTAATAGCAACAAATAGAAGAAGAAAGAAAAGAATAATAGAGGGAATAAGGATTTGGTATTTCATTGATTGAGGTATATTTACAATGTGATACAATAAGGGTATAAATAGGAGTACAAAACTTGGAGAGGAAGCTAATCTATTTTTAGTGTTGATAACCATATTAATAATAAATATATTCATAACATAATGTTTATATCAAATAATCATTGAAGGAATGAACTTGAGGACCATAATGTTAATTTTGAATGAAAGTTTGTTTTGGTTATTGAGGTATTATGAATTTGAATTTGGTATATAGGTATTATTAACCTTACTCAAACCGAACCTAAAAATGTCAAAACCGGACCATGAACGCCTCTAGTTGAAGGTCTATGACTTTGTAATTTTATATTGTAAAGCTCATATTTTGGTGTTCTGAACAGGTGAATTTCAAAGTCGGTACAAAATGCAGAACGATGAGGTTATATGGCAAGTCCTCAAGCATAAGCACTGCAGTTTTATGTCCAAGTGAGTCTTTTATTTATGGTTATGAATTCAACATTATGTAGTACATGATATGTTTGCTCCATTACATATCTTTGTTTTTATAAATATTGTTTTATATGTCAGAAAATTTTTGTTATATTTTCTTACAAATAAGTTAGTAACATATTAGTTGCCACTTATTTTTCTTTATAAATCAAAAGAATCACTAGTATTTTATTTGAGTAGTATGTAATTGGTTGTTAACCTATGGTTAACTGAATTAACTGAACCATCTCTTACAATAACCAAAATAACATAGCCGTTCATAACGAAAATGATCAGTTATGAAAATTTTAAAACTGAAACATCGGTCATAGGTTTGGTTTTTGTTGCATGCCAACTGTGTTTTTGTTTCAGTTTTAGGGGTGTAATATTTTCTGGTTTGATTGGTTTATTAACAGAATTACAGTTGGAATCTTTTGTCGGAACCCTTACAATTTAACTGGAGTTTGTAACTGGAGCTCATACCCACTTGCTAATAGTCGTGATGCTACCATACGCGATCATGATGGTACTGTTTATTACATAGTTGTAGACCTCTTATCTTGATTTTAACGACCTTTTATATAAATGCAGCTGATTTTAATTGCATACTTTCTTTATTGCATGAGTTTTTTACTTGTATATAAAGACTATTGAGCGGGCACATATGCAAAACAAGTTATGGGAAAGAATTAAACTGCCTCGCAATTATGAAAAGGCACTTGAAATTATCGACAATAATCTGATATATACATATATTTAGTATGTTATTACTAGATACTTAAATTTATATTGTAGGATGTAATATAAATAGCGAAATGACAGATGTACTTGCCCAGGTTTCTTGTGCACAAGGCAAAGCAACGGTTGACTAAAATGACAAAAATGCGCATACGCATGAGGAAACTTGCTCTTAAGACAAGGTAGGCTGATATCTTATCTTTCTAATTCCTGAAATGACAAGTATACCACATTACAGACTGAATTTGTATCTTATTATTGTACTACTGAGTTAAGGATCAACTTCACATATATTTTCTTAAAAGCTCAAAGTTCCATAATATTATATATACATTTTAAAAACATTATAAATATCATGTTTACTCATTCCTTAGTTGATATAAAATCAGTTACTTATAGCAGATTAGCAGCTATACAACTATTTATTATACGATTAAGGGACAACTTCATATATATATATATATATATATATATATATTCCTAAAAGTTCAAAATTTTATAATGTTATATTTTAGATTTTAAAAATACTAAAATTGTTATTTTTCCCATTTCATAGTTGATAAGATAAAATCACTTACTTATAAATTTGACAGTTTGAGATGATCCACACTTTACAGATACAATGTTTGGCCGGGTTTTTGGTTTAGGTTCTTGTCTTATGAATTTAAATTTTTCGTTTTCTATGAGGTATGATATAGCTTTTTATAAGTTTTCACCTATTCCCGGTGTCGTAGTTTTACTAACAACTACTTATTTATTTATGTGTTTATTTTTATTATTTTTCTTTCCACCTTTTTTAGTATTTGTGTGCTTATATATGTTTTTCCAGAAGCTTATGTCTTGGTTATGGTTTTTGGAGCCGGGGGTCTCACTGGAAGCAGTCTCTCTATCCCCTAGGATAGAGGTAAGGCTTGCCTACATCATACCCTCCCCAGACCCTATCAATAGCTTTGCTATAGGTGGGATTATACTGGGTATGGTTGTTATTGTTGTTTGTAAGTGAAACTAATTGTAAAAAGTAACTAATTTGTTTTAGAGTAAAATGCCATTTTCATCCCTGAGGTTTGGTCAGTTTTGTGACTTTTGTCCAAAGGTTTGTTTTTCAGCATCTGGATCCAAAATGTTTGAAATCTTGCCATTTTCATCCGGCTCGTTAACTCCATCCATTTTTCTCTGTTAAGTCAGGGGTATTTTCATCTTTTTTATTACCTTAAAGGGCAATACAGTCTTTTTCACATTATGTTAAATGCCTCGTTTCTTTAATATTAATGAGTTTATATAAACTGTTCTCTTGTGGCCATGTTTAAAATAGGGGTTTTTACATATTTCCCCCCTCTTAAGTCTCCTTATTACATATTTCCCCCTCCTAAGTCTCCTTATTACATATTTCCCCAAACCATAAAATCAATTACATATTTCCCTCCATAACTCATATATATTACATATTTCCCCTTTTTATTTAAATGGCTCTTATTTATGACTATTTTACCCTTAATGAACTATTTAATGAATATTTACATATTTCCCCATTTTAATTGCTTGACTTTCCAGTTTTTGTGGAATCATGCGATGATTGATTTTGTGTATGTTTTGGATATGGTTTACTTTTAGCTGTAGGATCGAATAGCGACCTAAACGAGTCGTTCGGAAGAGCTCAAATCCGTTTCAGAGGCGGAAACAAAGAAACGGATGTAAAAACAGCTTGATTCACACTTTAATCCTCTAGTATATTAATTTTACAATGTATACAGTCAAAGGAAAAACCGGCAGCACCTCGGTATCAAATCTGGAAATCGTTACAAATGACATGAACACAAACCTATTTATAGTGCTCTAATTCTGCCCGAAATGACATATTGACAATAAGAGCGAAATCAGAAATTAAGATTCCGGGCGGAATCACCTACGAGCGAAATCAGACTTATCACTAAGAGCGAAATCACATATACACTTTTAAACTATTTTGTCTCTTGTGAGGATGATGCAATTGATGATGTCATCTTTGTATAGGAAGATGTCACACTTTGTTCAGATCCGCAACGCAACTGAGACTCGATATAAGACGAAGTCGACAGATGAATGCACTAACAGACTCCCCCTCAGATGTTGACGAGTCTTAAGTGTCGAGTCTTCTCAATCTTCAGTCTTTATCAGTCTTTGGACTTCCTTCATGATCTCTAACTGGCTCTATCCTAGCTCCAATTCTCTTTCAGGATCTCTGGCTCCTAGTTCTCGCATCTTCAGACTCTCTAACAGACTCCCCCTCAACTTGTACTGGGATCGTAGTCTGACTTTCACAGGTTCAGGTATCGTAACCTGATTCACCTGCATATTCTCTACCCAAAACATAAGTTTCGTAACAAATAAGATATAACAAATTTAGAAACTTCGCTAATCACCTGAAGACACAATCCTGAATGCATCATTTTCAAGTATCAAACAAAAATGATTTATCATGTCAATTTCTGATGAACCACTTGAATATATATCATTTTTCATTTCAAACATCTTCAAACAAATTTTCCCAAACCTGTTCGTCATATTCAGCACACGGAATTTTGAAAATCAGCTTTTCAACATCAGTTGTCTAAAATCTTTTTGAATTTTTAAAATTTATGCTAAAACACACTGAAAATCTTTTTGGATTTTTTGATATAACAGAAATGAAATGCAGTAAAGAAATATTTACATATAATATTTTTGTGAGTTTGTGTAAGAGGATCATATCAGTTTATGAGACAAATCACCAACACCATTAAGCTTTAAACATTTTAAGTTCTAAACGATTCACTTAGATTGTCAGTATACTGATCCACTTAAATTTTCACACAAAGTTCAATTGATCCGAGATACGATATTAATGTCTTAATTACTTAAACTTATTCGCGTGTCCCACCTCATAATATACTCCCGTATCCAGATCCCAATATTCAGTCTTACAGGTAAGGATGACACAAATGATATCTGTAGGGGAATAAATTATGATCGAAATCATGAGAGCTCAGGTCAGAACTACCGTTCAGCAGAGAGATCACGAATCGACTTTTGGGTGTGTCCCCTTTAGAGGATCTTTTTTACAACAGCATTGCTAAGCAATTTTATTGTCTTATCATATATGCTGAGGGTGATGCTATGTTTCAAGCATTGCGGAAAGTATTATTCGAGGACTAGGTCAGAACTTCCATTCAGCAGAAGTCCAGGAATAATACCCCAGATATCACTGAGTATAAAGACCTAGTATATCAGAAAAAGGAATCTTTCAAACGAGATTTCGGGGGTTACCCATATATCCGAGAGATGTTACCCACGAAATAAGCAAGTTTGAATTTAGGTTTATATCTCGTCACAATCTACAAAATGTGCAAAAACCTACTGGCATATCATCAATGAGACCGTTTATCACATTTTTCTTTCCATTTCTTTAGCATGTTGTGATCGTCCACTGATGTACTATCATTTCCTCTTTTATACAACAAAACTCATTTTTCATTTTATCATATTTTTTACTTTTCAAATTTTCAAATGTTTTTGGATTTTCTGAAATTTTTTTACTCCCCCTAAAATGCAAACACATTTTAGGAAATTTGAAAACAAACTATACAAGAAAATGACAACTGATATCAAATCGCTTCAATTCGCCATCCACTTGGCATAAACAATCAGAACTCCCCCTCACAACAAACTATTTTCCCATTGTGATTTCAAAACACTTAAGTTTGTTTTAATCAAATGGTTTTTCTGGAAAATTAGTTTTGTTGATTTTAATAAACCATTTGTAGGTTAGGGGTTCATCACATTGTTCTCCAAAATACCACATGTAAGTATGGTCCAATCAAGTTCAACTTAATGACCTTGATTAACTACTTGAAGATGAAAACCTTCTTCAACCACTTGTAGGTTCATTTGCTAAGAAAGATGCCGATTCCTGCTCCACTCTTACCAACCTGGCAGCTCCGGCAAGTCCGAATATTTACTCAAACATTATGTCCACCCAAGCCTCACCAGCCTTGGGTGATTTTGGTACACATCTATCCCACCAACACTTTGATTTGTAAAACTCTTTAGCATCCTTTACCTTCCTGTCTACCATCTTACCAAAAATATGCTTGACTTTACCGTTGAAAGCCTTCTCAACATCAAATTCTCCCTCATCTGCGAAGAATTGATTTGAGATCTCAACCTTAACTTTAGACTTCCAATTTTCCTTTGACAATGGAGGAAAATTCTCATCGTTCAACTCAGGAACGGAATTCACAATCTTTTTCTCAACCAAAGACTCCTCTTATTTTATGGAATCAGATTCATTGTCAGAATTACTATCAGATTTTACAACCCATTTTTGTTTTGTTAAATCACCTCTTCTTTTGTAAAACCTTTTTGAACTTTCTCCTTCCTCAGAAGTAGAATTTTCAAACTTTTTAACATTTTTCACAGTTTGTTCTTTCTTATCAACACAAGTCTTTCTCAAAACAGATTTAGAAGAAACTCCCTATTTTTGGTAGTTGGTCTTGGGACAATTCCAAGCTATGTGCCCAACTTCCTGGCATTTGAAACAGGTTCTTCTGTCAACTCTTTGAGCAAACTTTCTCACATTCTTCTTCACTTCAGCAAGAAACTCTTGATTCGACTGTTTCCAGAAAGGTTTCTTCTGCTCATCTTCAGCACTTCCTCCTGCAACAAATTTTTTTTTTTGGTTTATAATTTTTCTCATTTTTAAAATTTTCTGGAGGAATAAAACCAAGACCTTTCTTTTTGAAATTACCGTTGTAGTTTGGTTTCTTACGATAACCATAACCAGAACTGTAACCCTTTTTCTTGTTCAATCTCTGTTGAACTCTTGAAGTGTATTTTTTTAGGTTTTTCATGAAGATTTAAATCTTTTATTTCAGAAATGTTAATTTCTGTTAATTTGAAAACCTGTTTGATCATTTCAGTTTTTACACTTCTTATTGGAAATTCCTCATCAGAATATAATTTGTCTGAATCAAACAAAGTATATGCCACTTTGATTGACCCGTCATTCAAATTAGATTTTGATAATAGGAATTCTCTATTGTAAACCCTGTTAACCGATGAACTCGGACTCTTTTCTGATGAACTCGGACTATCAGACTCAGACTCCGGTTTTGACTCTTCATCCATATCTAACACCTGATCGACCACTTTCTTTAATAACTCGGACTCATGATCAGTGTCAGACACTGTGAATGTAACATCAATATTGTCTGGTAATTCATCAATGATTTCAGACTTTAACTTGATGTTGACTGCCTTTTTTAAACGCTCATCGTTAGGATTCCTTGGAGAATAAGTTTCATGGATCGGGGGCGGACATCTGTTATACTTGACACTTGGTTTCTTATCAGTATCAGTATCTTCAGTCTTTTTATCCATGAACGCTTCCAGACCTGCAACAGTGGGATAAACACGATCAATCAAATAATCACATGTTGTATAATTCAACAGTAATCGTTTAATCCTTTCACTTTCAATCTTTTCAAGCTCCAACTCCTTCTTCAGATTAGCACAGTCTTCGATGTAATCATTTATGACACTCTGCTTTGTCATTAATGTTGCGCTCATTTTCTCCATTGCCTTTTCAATTTCTGTATTCGTCTTTTTCAGACGATCAACTGTGTTGTTGAGCACATCATAAGATTCCTTCACATACTTCACATCACATAGTAAATCTTCTTTGATCTTCTCTAACTCAGCAATCTTCATATCTTTCTCCTCACAAGCTTTGCAAGATTCTGAACACTTCATACATGGTTTTTCAACTTCAACCAATTTTTCAACTAACTTCTCAACTTCAACGATCTTTTCTACTTCAACAATTTTCTCTACAATCTTTTCAACCACTTGTTCTTCAGATTCTATTTCAGCTTTATGTCCCTCAGTTTCCTTTGTTGAACTTTCTTCAACTTCTGCTTTTTCAGTTCTACTTTTGCTTCCAACTCATGTTCTTCAATTTTCTGAATAAACTGTGCCAGATTCATGTTTTCTCATATGTTTTACAATCAACAGATAAGTTCCACATTTTTGCTGTGGTAATGCATCAGCAAGTTTATCAATCCATTCATCATTGTCTTTCTTAATGTTCAATCTTCCCATTTCCACGACTAAATGACAATATCTATCAATGGTCATCTTTGTTGTTTCATGGTCAAAAGCTACAAACATGTCAAATGACTTCTTCAACAACTCCTTTTCTATGTTTCAAAGTCAAGGCTTCACAAACACAAACTTTCTTGTTTTAAAAATACTGTTTTCAAACAAGCTGTATCACCTTATAAAACACCTGCAAATAATCAAACAAACGATCAGTTTAAACTAACTGAATACGTAACAGTGTGTTTGTGAAATCAATCTAAGACTCGTGTCGAAGACTTGCGAACTTGTTCCAAAGTTGTTCGAGTGAAAACAATGAATGAATGAACTTGATCGGATGTGCCAAGTAATATGGGCTTCAAATGGTTTGAACTTTATACTCCAACTTTAGATGGGCCGAAGATATGACGTCGCATGGGTTTATGATAACAAATTCTTGGGCCGAGAACTTTGAAATTCCACAACACTATTCTAATGAATGGTCACAATTTTGGAACAAAACAAATTATAATTGTCCTACAACAATATTCAGTTATATCAAACACATGTACTGACAATTCCTACACATCTCGATGAAATCATTTTTTACACATGCAATGTTCAGATTTCAAATAATGACTCTCAAATTTAACTTCACAAGCTATTGGGTCGTTCACTTTAAATCACATGCAACTTTGATATTATCAAAAGCTATATGCTTACACCTTCAATAACCAAAATCAGTGATTGGGCCGCAAAATCCACCCAACCAACAAACACAAATGTTAATCTCTAATTGGGCCTAGTCAATTCAATATCTTTTAGACTCTTAACTCTACAATATGTTTTGATATCAATTAAATCTGATTGGGCCGCAATTATTTTTGAAACTTATCTAGTCACATGCAAATCTGAATTAGCCGACAATATGTTTTGGAAATGATAGAAATTGTGCCGTTGAATGTTAATCACATGAACTGATATTTTCAAGACAATAGACAATCAGACAAAGTTACACTTCACATGCACTTCAATTTCCAACAACTCACAACTCAATGAACTTTCTCGTGACCTGAACCTATTACCGATAATTTTTATATATGCATTGAAACTCACAACGTTTGTTTAAGAGAATGAACTTCAATTTCTGACATATTTGTTTAATGTTTCACATAACTCAATGTATTTTTCATGCAAAAACTGATGACTATGATCAAAACGATGCAACCAGAACTTCAATTTTCAAGACCCGAAATGATAAATTGAAGCGAAATCAGGATATTAATCTTGGAGTGGAATCTGAGATTTAGTACTCTTGAGCGGAATCAGAAAATAATGTTGGAGCGGAATCAGAAGTATGGCAGTTTTGGAGCGGAATTAGAAAATGTTCTCTCGAGCGGAATCACTTCGAACATCAATTTTACCCATTTTTAGTCCGAGTTTTAACGTGTAACTTTCAAGGATTTGTTAATATGCAATTTTACATAATCTGTGAAAATTTTGTCCGATTTTAACCGTGAAAACTTGAATTTTTTAAAGAAAGTGTAGAAAAACAGAGATTTTCAAGCTGAATCGTATAGAACTCCTCGTCCTGAGCTCTGATACCACTTGTAGGATCGAATAGCGACCTAAACGAGTCGTTCGGAAGAGCTCAAATCCGTTTCAGAGGCGGAAACAAAGAAACGGATGTAAAAACAGCTTGATTCACACTTTAATCCTCTAGTATATTGATTTTACAATGTATACAGTCAAAGGAAAAGCCGGCAGCACCTCGGTATCAAATCTGGAAATCGTTACAAATGACATGAACACAAACCTATTTATAGTGCTCTAATTCCGCCCGAAATGACATATTGACAATAAGAGCGAAATCAGAAATTAAGATTCCGGGCGGAATCACCTACGAGCGAAATCAGACTTATCACTAAGAGCGAAATCACATATACACTTTTAAACTATTTTGTCTCTTGTGAGGATGATGCAATTGATGATGTCATCTTTGTATAAGAAGATGTCACACTTTGTTCAGATCCGCAACGCAACTGAGACTCGATATAAGACGAAGTCGACAGATGAATGCACTAACATTAGCTGGTGCCAGTTTGTGTTTGCTTGTGTTCTTAGAATATTACATGTACACAAACATGTTCATTTTAGCGACCAAACACGGACAAGAAAATATGTTTTGATTAAGTGTTCGTGTTTGATCAGTTAAAGTTAAACAAATGGATACGAAAACACATCATTCGCAGCATAATCTAAACTCAAATAAAACTACTCATAGCTCCCCAATCCAAGTGAAAATAGGAAACTGAAACTAAACGTAGGATCCTTCGCCAAATGGTATGGAGTATGAATAATGGGATACTAACAACCCCAAGTTAGAGGTGGATAAAAGAAAATCGGGTTGGGAACCGAACCTGGTTTGAACCAGAACTAACCGTTGTGTTGAAATCGGTTTGTAAGCCTATACTTTGAAATGGGTCAAACCTGAATCGAACTGGCAACTGGGTCAAGCTCGATTCTTTCCCCCTTATAAAGCTTGATTCTTTCCCCCTTACAAAGTGCGAAAACATCTGTGTACATCATATGCGTTTTGGTAGAAACATACCCGATGAAGATGAACAAGAACTGATGAAGATGAACAAGAATTGAAACATACCTGAATACCTGATGAAGATGAACAAGAACTGAAACGTCGATGTTTTGGTGGGAATAGAAAACGTTGATGTTGTTGATTGTGTAGGGTTTGGGTTATAATACGCAGATGCCTAATTACGCATATGGGTTATTAAGAGGGTAATTGGGTAATTTCTCAAAAAAGGGGGAAATATGTAATTGAATTTATGGTTTGAGGAAATATGTAATAAGGAGGCTTAGGAGGGGGAAATATGTAAAAATCCCTTTAAAATATAGGGAAAAGATAATGACAACCCCTAGAAAAGAAATGAAGAGAGAATCTAGAAGAGAGGAGAAAGCACTGAGGGCTGCGGCTTTGGAAAGGGTTACGTTTTTTTCAAACCATTTTTGCTACGTTTAGATTCTTGTAATATATATTTAGTTATTTACAATGCTAACAAAGATAATGATTTTACAGAATATTGAGAAGGAACTGGTTGAGCGTGTACAAAAAGGAACGTATGGTGATGATATATATAAGAGTAAACTTCTGTTTTGCTCCCTGTGGTTTGGTCACATTAACGGTTTTGCCCCAAACCTTTAAAAATAGCCATTTTCCTCCAATAATTTGCTATGGTTTTTCCATTTTGCTCCCTGCAGGGAGCAAAATGGAAAGACAGACAATTTGGATGGAGTTAGAGGCGGGGAGCTAAATGGAAAAACCATAGCAAATTATTGGAGGAAAATGACTATTTTAAAGGTTTGGAGCAAAACCGTTAAAGTGACCAAACCACAAGGAGCAAAACGGAAGTTTACTCTATATATAATTATTGTAAGGAAGAAATGTACGCAAATGTTCTTGAGCAAATTGAGAGTGAGGTAAAAGAGGTTGAATATGAGAAAGAGGTTGAAGATCATGAGGTTGGTCTTAGAATTTATATAATTAACAGTTTAATTCGGAAACCATTAATATTATTGTTTTAACAGGATGAAATAGAGTATGTTGAATGGGATGGGGCGGATGAAGAGGAAGAGGATATGGAGGATTATATCGCCCATTCAAGTGAAGGATCCGATCAAGATGATGATGGTAAGAATCTTATCGTTGTGTGTGTAATTGAAGGCGGTTTTTGTTCTTAATATCTGGTTATTATTCAATTCATACCAAGTTTAACATAATGATCACAATATTAGATATGTGTTATATGTCCTAAGTTCTTTTTTCAATGTCGAATGACAGAGAGTGATGATGATGAATCAGAAAAAATGGTGGTGCATAGAAAGAGGGGGAGGGCGGATTCCAAATATTCTCTTAGAGCATTCACATTCAATCCATCAAATTATACATACATTCCACTAAAAAACAACTCCTATATCAATATATTTCCACTAAAAACAAATATTTTTTCTCTCTCCTTTCAATTAAATAATATTATCATTACATTTTTCTCTCTCCTTCACTCACAACCACTTTCAATATATATTAAAAAAATTATACTGGATGAACAGTGTCCCCCCAAATATACAGATGAACAGTAACATTTTCTCTCTCCTCCACTCACAACCACTTTTTATACCCTTTATAATATAAAAACCTCTCCTCTCATTATTTGATGGATTGAATGTGAGTGCTCTTAAGAAACAGGAGAAAGACGCTAAAAAGAAGAAAGGAAGAGTACTTGTTGAGGTACAAACTGGTGATTTATTTTATATATTGAATAGCAAGTTTTTAAAAGCCTGGATTTATTACCTCTACCAATGAGTGGGGTTAGACGAATATTAAATTAGCTAAAAGGTGAACGTGTCGACTGGGCTGAAAGTCTGTCAAAAGTATATTTCTAAGTTTAAATTGTTTTACTATAATAATATTTTTTTTAATCATAATCGTGTTGGCAAGGTTGAGTTAACTTGACACATATCTACAATATTCAACTCATTAAATTACTTGTCAAACTATACAACCAACATTTATGGGAGGGGCAACTTAGACTTAAAAGTAACATGTCCCATTAACCTGTCCATTTAGCTACCTCTATATGAGTGCGATCTTATGACATAACGATTTTTGGTATAGGTTGAGCATGACGAAGCAGATAGAAGGCAAAAGGCAAAAGGCAATTATATGAGTACACGGTTGAATTTTCATTAATGCAAAAGACCTGAAAAGGAAGTTTTTATGCGGTGGATGACGTGTTGTAAAAGTTTTGATCTCTATTCATCTTTCTTTGACTTTGTTATTTATAATTAGTCGTTACCAACTTTCTTTAAAAAGCACCAATGATGTTTTTCTGATGTTGGTAGTTTGGCATTTTGAACTTTTGATTAAGGATCGGGTTTATATTGAGTTAAATGTTTTGCTCGTGTGGGTCATGCTTAATTTGGGTAATACCGTGTTCATACGGTTTTTAATTGTCAAGGTTTACGTTTGTATGATTCGTAGGTATTCGGAACTATAGATAGTAATGGTAATCTGTTTTACGATGACGAGTAACATGTCAATATTTCTTGGCTACACTTCGGATTGTATGCATTAAAACTAGTCACACTATAATGTTTTGCTACGCATTGGGCTATCGTTTTTAAAACTAAACCCGATGACACAACCCGGTCTAGCAGTCTGGCCCTGATAATTCTAGCATTTGATTGTGAGAAATTTGATCACCAAAAAAAGTGAACCCATAGGAATAGAAATTCTGGATCCGCCATTACTGGCATTAACCGACACAAAAACCAAATAATTGAAACTGGTCGGTTATGAAACTCCATTAATCAAGAGCGCCGGTTTCGGTTTGGGTGAAAGCTCACAGCCAAACTGAATCGAATTGAACCGTGCTCACCCTACTCTTGATTATTTCAGTATATGTCCTTGATTTCAATTAAGTATACAACTTCAAAGTCGTAATTATTATTACAATATGGGGTAGTTTTGTAATTGTTCTCAACGAGTAGACGTTAACCCGCGCGTTGCGGCGGGATGTTGATTATGAATACGTTTAGTATCACTACATGAGATAGCAAATATTACATAACTTGAAATTAATGTTACATAAACTTAAATATCATATTATTATTCGGATTATGTTTAAGATATTGTCTTAAAATATAATGAAAATTATGTGAATAATGTTCGCACATTGCGCAGGTTGTACTGTATATACTTGTTAAACAAACTGAATTCTACATGTCTACATCTTAAACAAAATCCGTTTAATAACGTAGATTGGAAAACCAAACAAAACTACAAATTAACATACCAAAAAGAATTATGACTCAAGTTAACCTTTTAAGGAAATGATTTGAGTTTCAGGCTTTTTGATGGCACATTATAAACACCCCGAGTTTTAGGACCGAATATATTGAGTAAATAACATTATATACTTGTGATTATTGAATGTATTTAAGTATATACACTAAATGTCATATCTTAATGCAAATATAATATAAATATGTGTACAAATATACGCTAATAACTTACTTAGTAAATTCTGAAATTTTATTTAGACTAAATTGCTAAAATCGTCCCTGACGTTTGTTCACATTTGCTAGATCCATCCAAAAAGGGTTTTTTATCTCATAGGAACCACTGAGTTTTCAAAAAAGTTACTAAATCCATCCAAAATGACTAATACTCTTAACAATACTAAGTTGATAGAGGGGTAATTTAGTCATTCTTTTAATTTATTTAATTTACCCTTTTTTTAACAGCTTTTTACATGCCCCCACCATTTTATAAACAAAACCCTAAAACCTAATTGTTGCAGTCGACCTCAACATACAGGTTAAGTGACCGTCCAATTATGGTTTACCAAATAAAATTAGTTGGTAATGTACTGATGCAAGAAACTTTCAATTTCATCCATAAAATAATATTAATTATCACATGATTGGCCCAACAAACCAAAATCTCATCTTCATCTCTAATATGTATACTATATATATCATCCGCAGGTGCATCTTATTGGTGCTCTTCTTCTCTTTTCTGTTAAGAATCCAACAAACAACATCATGAAAAAATTGTTATTCTCCGGACTTTGCTGGATTTTATTCTCACATTTTGCATTCTCACAACTGCCAAAGCTCAATAAGCAAGAAAGTTGATGGTGTTTTCTATTTTCTTTGATTACTTGGTTATTGAGCTTTGGCAGTTGTGAGAGTGCAAAATGTGAGAATAAAATCCAGCAAAGTCCGGAGAATAACAATTTTTTCATGATGTTGTTTGTTGGATTCTTAACAGAAAAGAGAAGAAGAGTACCAATAAGATGCACCTGCGAATGATATATATAGTATACATGTTAGAGATGAAGATGAGATTTTGGTTTGTTGGGCCAATCATGTGATAATTAATATTATTTTATGGATGAAATTGAAAGTTTCTTGCATCAGTACATTACCAACTAATTTTATTTGGTAAACCATAATTGGACGGTCACTTAACCTGTATGTTGAGGTTGACTGCAACAATTAGGTTTTAGGGTTTTGTTTATAAAATGGTGGGGGCATGTAATAAGCTGTTAAAAAAGGGGTAAATTAAAAAAATGATTAAATTACTCCTCTATCAACTTAGTATATTGTTAAGAGTGTTAGTCATTTGGATGGATTTAGCAACTTTTTTGAAAGCTCAGTGATTCCTATGAGAAAAAAAAACCCTTTTTGGATGGATCTAGCAAATGTGAACAAACGTCAGGGACGATTTTAGCAATTTACTCTTTTATTTAATAACAAATGTTGTGTATAAAAGAATACCACTTATTCTAATATGTGTGATACCGTAAATAATAATACCCGTTACTGTACGTATCCAGAAAACTTAATTATAATTACTATTCTTATTATTTCCATTACAATTCATCATTAAATAAATATTAAAAATGTCATATATCAGTGTTAGTATTATTAAAATCTATTATTTTTCTTAAACCATCTGCTAAATGGTTTTGTAATGCCAAACCCACATTTTTTTTCTTAAACCACACACATGTAAAACCATATGTAAAGTTAGATAACCCACTTTTTATTTTTCTTAAACCACACACATCTGTGTACCATATTGAGAGAGCGGTGATTGAGAGAGAATACCGGAGAGAGAGACCGATATGGGTATTTTGCGGTGGATGATGGCGACGGTGTAAGGTTGGGTCGCCGTTCACCACCACAGCCCCGACCTTCGACAAAATCTAACGCAATGGATTGCAATGGCGTCTCCGAATTCTCCACCACCCACACCACCATGCCATTCGTGACTGTTGGAACACCAAAACGAAGTCATAGAAGACAAAACAACCCCGAACCACAAATATCATCTTGTACAATCACCACTGCCACCATACGCGACCCACTGCCGTCATCGTTTACCCTTCCGATTGAAGCCGAACCCCAAAAAAAGAATGTGTTTGTCGTTTTGTTTGAACGACGCGTATGTATATTTGATTTGAACGACGCTATGTAATAGTCTAGCATTTGTGTATTTCATTTAAACGGCGTGTATGTATGTGTTTGTCGTTTTGTTGGTTTGTTTATATAGGCGACGCAAAATCCCTTCAAACGGTGTGACCCTTTGAATTGTAAAGGGGTTGTTTATTAAGTAGGCGTGTTGGTTCATGCGGTGCATACATCACGACACCTCTGTTAAATCTGCTTGTAAAACATTATCAATGTAACAAAGGAATGCTTTGGTTCATTTGAGGAGGTTATTCTTTAACAACAATGGTTAAATAAAGGATACATCGGTTCATTTGAAGAGAAATTTTTTTACCAATAAGTTTGTTTTGCATAGACTTTTTTGATTATAAGATGAGGCGGTGTGAGTGAGTATGTGAGACACATATCTATATTAAAGTATAATAATAATAAATAATAATTAAAGCATCAACTTCGTTCTTTTAACGGCACTCGATTTTTGTATTTACACCCGACATATGATTATAAAAATGTGGTTTTTTAATTAATAGATGAAGAGGTGTGTCTCAACAATCATGGCGGTTCATTAGAAGGATGATGAAAAGACACGTCTAAATGACGCGACGTTTAAACAAAAGGACATGACTCAACAATATACAACATATATTATAATTTTCTAACGGACGAGACTTTTAAACGAAAAGACATGACTCAAGTTGCTTTTTGTAGGGTTATATAATTTAAATTGAAAAATAAAAACCCACAACCAATGTAACGTTTCCACAAAAGGGTTACTTTCGTAATTTTAACTTAAAAGCGAGACTTTTAATTTAGTGTTTTCTCGCACAACATGCTTACGGGCTGTGTTACATACTGGATTTTCGATTTTTCGTCCAATTTGTCTCTTATAACAGGTCATTACATGTTTGTGTGTATTTTTTCTGGCGTGTTTATGTGTATGCATATGTGCATGAGCTTCATATTTCAAATTTCCCTAAAAACCATCCAGTTTTCCACAACATCAAGCCTTCACAAACCACTATTAAGAGTAAATTATTTTTTGAGTCCATGTGTTTTAGTGGTTTTAATCATTTGAGTCCAAAATAAAAAAAGTTTAACACCCTGAGACCCCGACCGCTCATTTTATAGCGTTTTGAGTCCATTTTTGTTTAAAAAATGGACCCTAAAGAACTCAAAAGGTTATAAAAAATCGTCTAGGGACTCAAGACGTTAAACATTTTGATTTTAGACTCACTAAAACACAAGAACTTAAAAAGTAATTTACCCAATATTAAATTTATACGTGAGAGAGGAGGGACCGTCGCCTTGGTCCGTTGGAGGTCTGCTTCTACGAATTGGGCCGACCGCACCCACCCCACATAGCAAGACTTGTCCGTTGGGGCTGGTCCGCAAATACAAACCGGTGCCAAGTCATCGCGTTGTGAATGTCTTGGTTTTTAAGTACAAAATCGTAATTATAACCACAATTTGGGGGTACTTTCGTAATTTTACCCTACTTAAATTGAAAGCTAAAAACTAGAAAAACCGACCAAAGTCAAAGTCAAAGTCAAACTTTTGACAAATTCTCTGAAACATTCCAACTTGCAAGAACAAAAACGATCAAAACCTGCAACTGTTTTCACAATCAGATAACAAAAATGGAGGATAGTATAAAAGTCAACGAAGATGCGGATGAAGTCAACCTTGAAGTTGTACGAGTATTAAACAAAGCATCGGAAGAAATCGTCGACAGAGTTGACCTTTCCGGTCAACAATTAAAGTTTCTTCCCGAACAATTCGGAAAGCTCACAGCTTTAGTTCATCTCAATCTCTCCAATAATCACTTACAGGTTCCTGTTTCAGTTTCTTGATGGGTTAATTTTGTAAAGGATGGTTGTTATGTAAACTTTATTCATGCATACCAACTGTTTGTTGAAATGTCCAAGAGAGTTTTGATTTGGTTTTTGTACTCGTTTGGTTGATTTTGTTGTCAGTGATTGGTTTGTAACTTGTGGGTCGATCTGAATTGTTTAAAATTTTGGGGATTTTGATTGCAATTAGGTTGAATTTTATAGTTTGTACCACGTATTCTAGAATGAATTTGGTGTTTGGTGCCTACTACTTTGAGTAATTCTGACTTTCTGAGAAATTTTGCTTGCAATCGGTAGTTTCTAGAAACTATTTTTGGTAGGCTTGTAATTTGTAAACAAACTGAACGAACATGAACGGGGGCTTGTTCGTGTTGATCATTTAACTTTGACCGAAAACGAACACGAACACGAACATATAATCTAACAAGTTTTTTTGTTCATGTTCATTCATTAAGAAAATGGGCATGTGCATGTTCCTGTTTGTGTTCGTTCATATTTGTTCGTTTAAAACCTAACAAACAGTTCATGAACGTAAATGAACACAAACGAACATAAACAAACAAACTTAGACGAACGTAACTGAACAAAATAAACGGACACAAATGAACATACATGAACAAACATACACGAACACAAATGAACATAATTGAACAAACATAAACGAACACAAACGTACATAATTGAACAAAAATAAACGAACGTAAATGAACAGACATAAATGAACGAACATAAACGGATGTTCACGAACATATCTGAACGAACAAAACGTGTGTTCATGTTCGTTTATTAAATAAAGAACATAAACGAACTTTCCCATCGAACAATTCATGAACATTTGATTCGTTTACAAGCCTAAATTTTGGTATAGTTGTTTGTGTTTTCCTTTTATATATTTTATGTTACTTAAATTTTTACATTGTAACAAAAGGGTTCTTAAGTCGGGGGTCTCATTGAGAGCAGCCTCTCTATCTTTTGTCACAGAGGAAAGTACTGTCGTCATCTCACCCTACTTTATGAGTGACGTTTTACTGTATACATTTGTGTATTTGTTTGTTTTGGTCATTTCGTGCCTACTGATTATAACTTGGCTATGATTCTTGTGAGTTATAAGTAAGGTGATACTGATACAATATTGACATGGTTTTAATATGTTGTCGAACAGGTGCTTCCTGATTCAATTGCAGGATTACTGAAACTAGAGGAACTTGATGTTTCATCAAATCTTTTAGAATCCTTACCGGATTCCATCGGCTTGTTGACCACTCTCAAAATCTTGAATGTGTCCAGCAACAAGCTTAACACCCTCCCCGAAAGCATCGCTTTTTGCAAGTAATACTTTCAAATATTCTACTTATCTATACATGTGGTAGTTTATACTTCATTGGGAAGCGATTCAGTAATTAAACCTTCATGAATCCATTTTTGTTCTTTCATAACTTTATATACTCATATCTCAGCTTTTATTTTGAGTAAAGTATACAGATGGTCCCTGTGGTTTATCAAAATTTTGGATTTGGTCCCTGCCTTTCCAAAAGTACACGGATGGTCCCTGTGGTTTGCACTTTGTAACACATTTAGTCCTCAGCCAACAAATCTTAAGGTTTCGACAAGTCCAAGTTATGGACTAAATGCGTTACAAAGTGCAAACCACATGGACCATCTATGTATTTTTAGAAAAAAGTTGGGGACTAAATGAATTACAAAGTGCAAACCACAAGGACCATCTGTGTACTTTTCGAAAGCTAGGGACCAAATCCAAAATTTTGATAAACCATAGGGACCATCTGTGTACTTCACTCTTTTATTTTTATCAACAGGTCATTGGTAGAATTACATGCAAGCTTCAATAACTTAAAGTTCTTGCCAACAAACTTCGGTTACGGACTAGCAAACCTTAAAGTACTCTCGATTGGCCTCAACGAACTACGTTTCCTTCCAACGACCATTAGTGAACTCGAATCTTTAAAACACCTAGATGCTCATTTCAACAAGCTTCATGGCGTTCCGTCTTCAATAGGGAAGTTGACGAATCTTGAAGTTTTAAACTTGAGTAGTAATTTCAGCAATTTGACAGAATTACCCGACGCAATTACTGATCTTGCAAACCTTAAAGAGCTTGATCTTAGTAACAATCAGATCCAGATTCTTCCTGAATCATTTGGTCAACTTCAGAATTTGACCAAACTGAATTTGGATCAGAACCCACTTGTAGTTCCTCCTATGGAGATTGTTATTAAAGGAACCGAGGCTGTGAAAGGTTTTATGGTTAAGTGGCGGCTTGAGAATATTGCGGCTGAAGAACAGCGGCGTTTGGTTGAACGAAATGATGGGAATCAGGGTGGATGGTTGAGTTGGGGGACTGAAATGGTTAATTCTTATTTTGGTCAAGGTAAATCTTCTGGTTCTAAAGATTCATACTTGGATCAGCTATTGTAAGTTTGTAATATTTATAAGTGAAAAGTTTGAACGCGCTTTAGAATGAGGTGAAAGTGTGTATGATGTTTACTTATGTTGCATAAACAAGTGATGATAGATATAATGTTGTTTCAGTGTGTTTAAAATCTGATTGCTACTGCTTGAATTTTGTTTCTATTGCAAGTTTGCAACTTGGCAGGGGTTAGTTTTTTTCATACTCTGAAGTATCATTCACATCTTAAATACTTTATCAATAATGAAATAGCTTAGCGAGGGGTGTAAACGGGCCAAGCTACTCGAGCTCGGTAAAAAAAAAAAGCTTGAAACGAGCCGAGCTTAAACGAGGCCAAGCCCGAGCATAAAAATAAGTTTGTTTAGTAAACGAGTTTGGGCCCAAATTTCACTTATCAAACTCGAGCCAGCTCGCGAGCCTAAACAAGCCCATTATTTATATAACTTTTAATTATTATATTTAGTGAAAGTGTAATGTACAACATGCCTTGTCGTACGAGCATACGAGAATTGAAGTTCACACGTTATAAACTGCATAACTAAAAACTCGCATGTTGTAAAATATAAAAAATCGTACGTTGAAAGATGAAAAAATAGCATGTTGAAAGATGAAAAAATAGCATGTTGTAAAAATGAGAAAATAACATGTTATAAAAAAAACACATGGTGAAAAATGAAGTTCGCATGTTGTATCTCAATCTCGTATGCTGCGTACGTTAACACAAATCTCGTACGAGCTCGAACTCAAACCTAGTCAAGCTTAGCTTGTCTCAGCTTGTTTACACACCAATAAAATGTTTTTAGTAGTACAAATTATTTTATTAAGACTTGATATGTTTGTATTTTATTTTGACATAATAGAGCCGGATAATTGTGTATACCAACTCATATCCTGACTTGACACATTGTTTGGATTGAGTCAATTTACACTACTAGATCCAAACAAATATGGGAATTTTAGTTCAATCTTTCAATGGAATATTATGAAAGCTGGTGAATTTTCTGTTACCTTTTATCGTTTAGGAATCAAAATGGAGGGTGAGAAATGACTTGGCGGCTAAATGTTTCAACTTTACACGATTCCATTAGGTTTCCCACCATTCAACTTTACACCATTTAAACAAAATTGTTGAAGCAGCAAAAAAGATTCCCACTTGAAAAGAAACCACAATGGACCTCCTTTCCTTCTTTGTTCTGTTAACTGTTACCCCATTTTTCATTCATCTTTTTCTTTCTCATGTATTCCCAAATGGGTATCATTACAAAACCCCTAATTTCAATTGGGTGTCCATCAAGATCAAGACTTTCAAAAGCAAAGGTCTGATCTTTATGTCTCTTTCTTAATACCCTTTTAAATTGGATTATGAATTGTGAACATTTGGAGTGAACTTATAATGTTTTGACTTTTGAAGGTCAAAGTGGATTGGGTGTCCATCAAGATCAAGAATTTCAAAAGCAAAGGTGTAATCTTTATGTCTTTTTCTTATTACCCTCTTAAATTGCATTATGAATTGTGAATATTTGGAGTTAAATTGAAATGAATTTTGTATTAATTTTGAAATTCCTAAGTTTTTATGTCTCTTTCTTAATACCCTTTTAAATTGGAGTATGGATTGTGAACATTTGGACTGAAATTGTGGCAAAAAAAATTGCACAAGTTTTGAAATTTTAAAGTTTGACTTTTGAAGGTCAAAGTGGATTGGGTGTCATTACAATCCATCAAGAATTTCAAAAGCAAAGGTGTGATCTTTATGTCTCTTTCTTAATGCCCTTTTGCATTGGATTATGAATTGTGAAAATTTGGAGTGAAATTGTGAAAAAAAATGTGTTAGTTTTGAAACTCCAATGTTTGACTTTTTAAGGTCAAAGTGGATTGGGTTTCATCACAAAAGCCCTAATTTCAATTGGGTGTCCATCAAGATCCATCAAGATTAAGAATTTTAAAAGCAAAGGTGTAATCTTTATGTCTATTGATACCCATTTAAAAAAAAGCATTATGAATTGTGAATATTTGGAGTTAAATAGTAATAAATTTTGTATTAATTTTGAATTCCAAAGTTTGACTTTTGAAGGTCAAAGTGCTTTGGGTGTCATTACAAAAGCCCTAACTTCAACTGGGTAACCATCAGGATCCATCAAGATCAAGAATTTCAAAAGCAAAGGTGTGATCTTTGTGTCTCTTTCTTAATACCCTTTTAAAGTGGATTATGAATTGTGAACATTCGGAGTGAAATTGTGACAAAATCGGCGTTAAAATATTGAAATTCCAAAGTTTGACTTTTGAAGGTCAAAGTGGAGGGTTTTGATGTTGTTTTTGTTGTGTTTGCATGTGTGTGTAGCTGGATTGGACCAAGGATAACCCATTAGTGAAGAGAATAAGACTCTGGAGGTGGTTTGGTACATATAATCAAATGCCAAGGAATGACTATGCGTTTAGCGATTATAAAAGTATGCCAAGAGTTTTACTTTTTGAACCTGGTGGTTCTTCTGCTGAGGTATTATCCTTAATCTTCATCCTTAACACACACTTAAGGTTCCTATGTTTATGTTCCAGTTTAGGGAGTGTTTGGTAGTTTAAAAAAGTTATTACGTGACATGGGATAATCAGAATCGGATAAGCAACGGCCACAGAACATAGTGTTTGGATGTGCTTTTATTAGAAGGTGTGATAATCAGATATTTGAGTTTTTGGCAAGTTCGGATTATTTAAGGATTTATATGTGAATGACCCTAAATAATCAGATGATCATAATCAGATTCTTTTGCAGCTGATTATTTGATACCTAAGTAATCAGATAATCTTAACTATACGGAACACAACCTTAGTGACAAATCGTTGTTCTTGTCGAAGATCTTGGAAATAGGTGGCACGTATGATGATTTAATTCTACAAGCCATAAAAGTCGTTTAATTTTGCAAGCGATAGTGTTCTTTATGCCATTTTTTTGCAAGAACTGATTATTGATCTATGATGAAATGCCAAGTACGTTGTCACTAATGAAGTCTGTGGATAAGATAACATTTTTTTAATCACGAAAAGTTGGAAAAAAAAAAACATTTGCTTTTATTTGCAAAATCTTGTCGAAGTTGGCATCGTTATGTTGACTAATCCCTAAAACTTATTGTGGATATTATTTTACACCTTGTTTTTGTTTTTGAGAAATCGTCATTTTAACATTGCTAGATAAGTTCTAGCAAACAATAGATAAATGGTTATATGTTTAGATTATCTTCTAATGCATACTATGAGTCTTGTATAGGATGCTGCTAATTCTGATAAATTTGACCAGAATTCTAACTTATGCCTAAAATACTTAAATTCCCTACATAAGATAGCTCGTTAATATTCGAAAATCCCCTATTTCAAATGATTCACATTAAAAAGAAATAAAAATGGACAAATTTTGAAATATTGGAGACAGTTAAAAAGTGACGGCCCGAATGATGGAATTTGGGCCCATATGGTTGGGCCAAGGCGATCCTTTCATGTGGTAGCTTATTTGCAGGTGCTTCTCTACGGTGGGAAAGTGGTGTCATGGAAGAACAGTCTAGGCGAAGAATTGCTTTTTATGAGCAAAAAGGTCAGCACTTTGACCCGTTACCCATACTACACACACAAAGCAGTTATATCAGTACAAAGCATACGTGTTCTAATATTCATGTATGATAAGCTTATATTATTTGGGATTTATAACCTTGTAGTCCATCGTTAACAAATGAAATATGTCATGCTCCATAGGCTTCCGGAAGAGTTCCTAAAGGAGGGATATCGCTTTGCTTTCCACAGGTACACCATATTGAGTATATACCACCTATAGGCTGGCTATAAATGGCTTAATATGGGTTAAAAAAATCTCTTTAATTAGCTAAGCAGTTAATGCGGTCAAAATTCGGGTATCGGTCAAGGCAGTGGCGGATCTAGAAAATCCGCCAAGCCGTAACGTTTTATAAATAAGCCGTAACGAAATCGAAAAAACCTCAAATTTTTCCAAAATTTACACTAATTTTTCCAAAATTTTCCGAGCCAAGCCGTAGCGGGCGTTGCCCCCGGGTATATGGTAGGTCCGCCCCTGGGTCAAGGACCGATATTTGAGATATCGGTAATCGCGGTGGGATATCGGTAATTTTAATATCATGCTGAATTTATATATATAGCAATTTAACACTAACAATACAGTATACTCTCCTACCATTAAAAGTTAAGCTTTCGCAACTTGCAAAACACTAACTATTACAATTAACAACTAAGACTTAAAACACTAATAGCAGCAATAAGAAGAAAGACGAATGGTAGAACTACGAAGAAATGTACGGATATCGAGAAAATTGGTGATATATCGGTCAAATATCAGCGATAATATCGGTACCGATATTTGACACCGATATTTTACATGGGGACTGATAACCGATATATCACCGATATTAACTGCATAGACCCAACCCTACTCATTTTCACTCGTATTTGTTTGAACACGGTATGACCACTTGCACAACCCATCCATTTGCCACCGCTAATTTCTTTCCTTTTTTTTTTGCTTTATTTATTCTCATGTTTTTTCTAATCCTTACAGTTAGGTAATATGGGGACAATGAAGGAGATTTGCTCATCAAAGAACCATGTAAAGTCATTAGATGACATCCCCTTGCGTATGTCTCCCACCGGAAACCCATCTTCCGTAGATCTAACCTTAAAAACATCATCAAATAATTTGAATATGTGGCCACGTAGGTAATAAAATGTTCATTGAAACATGGGTTTTATCCATTTTAACCATTTAACTTGAATCTTGGGCTACTTATTTTATGCAGCTTTGAATTACGCCTTCGTGTTTCTTTGGGTCCTGACAAGATGACCATAATGTCTCATATCAAGAATACAGATAGCACATCCTTTCCGTTCACAATTTCTTTACAAAATTACTTTTTAGTATCTGATATAAGGTTAGTTTAGTGAAGGGTAAAATGCCATTTTCGTCGCTGAGGTTTGGCCAGTTTTGCGGCTTTCGTCCAAATGTTTGTTTTTCTGCATGTAGATCCAAAAGGTTTGATATCTTGCCATTTTCATCCGGATTATTAACTCCATCCATTTTTCTCCACTAAGTCAGGGGTATTTCCGTCTTTTTTGTTAACTTAAAAGACAATTTAGTCTTTTTCACTTTATGTAGAAGCATTTACCATAATGTACAAGTATTCAAAATACCCTTACTAAATAAAAACAAAAATAAGACCCCTGACTTAACGAAAAAAAAAAAAGGATGGAGTTAACGAGCCGGGTGAAAATGACAAGATTTCAAACCTTTTGGATCCAAATGCGGAAAAACAAACCTTTGGATGAAAGTCGCAAAATTGGCCAAACCTCAGGGACGAAAATGGCATTTTACTTTTTAGTGAATTATAATCAAGTTTTGAACTTTAATAGTTTTCATCAGGTATGTGACTTCGGTTTTTTGTTTTCAGTGAAGTGAGAGTAGAAGGATTGGAGACGCTCGATTTTCTTGATAATTTGCAGCAGGGGAAAAGGTTCACAGAGCAACCAGATGCCATCACCTTTGATGGAGAGGTTGATAGTATATACGTAGTTACATACATGCATACGTATTTTTATAGAATTGGGATTATGTTTTTATTAATATGGTATTTTTTGATAGGTCGATCGAATTTATACAAGAACACCTGGTAACATAGCCATTATAGACCATAAAAAGAAGAGGACGATTGTGATCCGTAATGAAGGCCTCCCGGATGCTGGTATTCTTTGAAAATAATATTAAAACTATATTTCCTAATTATGTTCTTTGGTTCTTAACTTTAAATTCCTGACACAACAAGAACGTGTCACAAAAGTAATGAGGTTTTCAGTTGACAAGTCTTAATTCATTTCATAAACAGGCCTTGTTCGTTATTGGGTTGTACTAATATTGAACTTTATTACATAATAAGTTCAACCCCACCCTGTTTAGCCCGTTTACAACTTTATTACAACCTGCCAACCTATTCACGACCTATTTAACCCGTTTAGAATTTGAGTACAACCCATTTACAACCCGCCAACCCATATTCAGCTGCGATCCCTTTTAAGATAAATGGGTTGCATGGGTCGTGTTCGGGTTACATGGTGTTCTCTATGACCCGTGTCAAAACAAAGGGTTTTCTGTTTTAACTTTACGATTCGTCTCCAAATGCGTACTTTTTGTATCTTTGAATTCCAATATTAAGTAAAACCATGAGAGACTTGTACCCTCCAAAATTTTGAACTTGTAATGGTTATTAACGAAATAATATTATAAAAAAAAAAAAAAAAAAAAAAAAAAAAACTAAATTTGATTTGCAGCGCATCCTTTGAAAAGTATTTTTTTATGATGGTACATTTTCGAGCTAAAATTCTGGATCTCCCTCGTAAACTTTTGTGTTCTTTTGAGTTTAGTATTCAAGCAAAAATTCAAATTCATGTACGTTACACTTTCAAGATTCATTGAATTTTGCTCTCTTTAACTTCAAGATTCATTTCAAAATGCATGCTTTTGTTCTCTTTATATATTAAAGATTCATGTTTCATATAGTTCTATATTTATCTACTTTAAGATTCATGTAATATGGAAATTTTGCTTTCTTTCATCTTCTAGAATCATGCCCAGAAACATATTTTGTGCTTTAACATTTTCAAGATTCATGTAATACACATATTTCAGTATTCATGTCCATGCATTATATAATCTATTTCCTTATTGTTGGAAAACACAGAATTATGGACTCCATGGGACAATGCACCGAAAGCAGCGGTTTCCGGGTTTGCAGACAAAGATTACAAGACGATGCTATCAGTGGATTCCGGTGTTCTCGAAAATCCAATCAATTTAAAACCATTAGAAGAGTGGAAAGGATATCAAGAGCTTTCGGTAATCTCTTCGAGTTATTGTAGTGGTCAACTGGATGCTAAAACTGTAGCATTTTATGCTAAAACTTAAAAGTAGATATAACCATATAAGGTACCGTTTAAGCTATTGTTTGTTTCTTAAAGTTCCCTTCTTTTTAGAAAGTCAAAAGGTCAACTTTAAGCTATGTATAATTTGTTCTTCATATAATGCTAGTGTTTTTATAATAAACATGTTTTACAAATGTGCATATCTTTCAGTCAGTTGTGTACAAGTGTTTTAGGGGTAAAATTGCTAAACATAATGCGCTCTAGGACTAGCCTTCGGCATGTAGCCGAGTTGGTTTCGGAGATGGGGGCTATTTGATAAATTTGCTTTAGGGACAATGTACATAATTTTCACTTAAAATGTAATTTACTTTTAGGGACGTTTAAAAAAGGTATGGTTAACATTAGTATGTATGTTGTCACCTTTTAATACAATGTCACGTTTAGAGCAATACTGAAGTTAGGCCCGAATCATACTCAAGTGTTTAATCTTTTGAAGTTGAGCAATCACTTAATCTTAAAAAACTATACAAGGAAATGTAGGCGTGAACGTTCATCGTTATTAAATTCATATTTGGGGTCACCATCATGTTGGGTTGACGAGATAAAAGTGATAAGACTCATCAGTCATACATGACCCATATATATATATCAAAGACATGAATTCTACCCTATACATGCTTAAAATCATGTAACCAAGAGATGGTTATAATTTATTAGAGACTAAGGGGGTGTTTGGTGTTGCATTTTCAAAATAGATTTTGCGTTTTCAAAACTGCGTTTTGGAGGCAGATAATCACTTTTTCATTTAAACACTTTTTTAGATTATTTATGTTTTACAAACGCAATAATCAAATAATCACTTCAAAACGTAATCCCAAGCACCCTCTAAATTACTTTTTTTAAAACACCTTAGGGTGTCCGGAGTGGTGCAGCAAAGTTGAGCGGCAAAGGGTTTTGCCGCGCGGCAACACCGCCGCCAACCCCTTTGCTACGCGGTAATCAAAGATGAATCGGTGAGGGCTTGCCGCTGCGGTGAAGGAGGGTATGAGAGAGAGAGGGTAGTGTGGGATGGAGTCAATTCCAATCTCAACCAATCACACCTTTTCCTTTTTTTTTTTAAAGTTTACCACTTCACCAAGTGTCTAACCATTGCCAACACTTTTCAGCAAAGTTTAAACACTTTTCACTGATTGACGTGGCGCACTCTGATTGGTTGATTTTTTAGTTTTCCACTCTCAAGCGTTTAACCACTCCTTACACCCTTACTACTTATTGACTTTTCTTAAAACCGTAATTGCTTCTTTACCGAACCTCCACATCCAATTGGCTTTTTACACCATGATCCAATCAACTTCCAAAGCAAATCAACCGTTTGACAATCAAGAAACACGTGATCTATTCATTCATTTTTTTTAACGAAAACAAAATCAATCCCGAGCACTCTTGCGGCACCCACTGGACCAAACGGGGTACTCCGAGAGTAACCCAAGTCCACCACCAATTCCGGGGAAAACCCGGTAACCCACCCGCCCATAGGCACGACAGTGAAATTACCGGTAAAACCGGTTTGGCTCAAGGATTGAACCCAGGTTTCCCTGGGTCTTCTATCATTGCCCATCAATGCCTCACTCTGCATCAAGTGGAAGTTGAACTTGCATCTCTCGGGAGAAATGCAAGTCTTCCACCACTTCATATAGAGATCATTAGTGATCTATTCATTCTAATGCTAAGATACTTTTGCATTCAACAATCTTCAAATTATCTTTTGGAATAATAAATAGAGTAAATTACTGTTTGCGTTCATGTGTTTTAGTAGTTTTAACCATTTAAGTTCAAAATAAAAAAAGTTAACGTCCTGAGTCTCTAACCGTTCATTTTATAACGTTTTGAGTCAACACTTGTACTTTTGATTTTGGACTCAAGTGGTCAAACCACTAAAACATAGGGACTTAAAACGTTATAAAATGAGCGGTTACGGAGTCAAAGTGTTAAACTTTTGATTTTGGACTCAAGTGATTAAAATCAAAAGAATTAAAAAGTAATTTAGTCTAATAAATAATTAGAAAGATAACCTTGAGGTTGCATAGTTCAATCAAAGACGTTAAACTAAACGGGTGTTAGGGGAGGAGGGGTGGTTCACTAGTGATAGATTCTATCACTCTCACTGTCCAATAAAATCATGCCATGTCATCAACCAAATTTCTATCACTAGTGATAGAAATGTAGGGGGGGTGGTATCACTAGTGATGGAATTCTATCACTCCCAAATTTTATTTTTTTTTTCATTTTAAAATTAGAAATTTTTAATTTTATTTTAAAACAAAATTATAAATTTCACTAATTTTTTTAATTTTTTATTTTAAATTAGAAATTAACAATAAAAACTAAAATTAAAAATTTCATTAAATTTAAAACATACTACTTCAATTTAACATACTAGAAACATACAATTTAAAAAAAAAAAAAAAAAAAAACCTACTCCTCCTCGTCCGAATCCGGAAACTCCAAACCTAGAGAACCTACTAGTTCGATTAAATCGTATCTCAACCGAAAGTGAGTTTCTTCATTACGCAATTCTAGTTTGATATTTTGTGGAACTTGAACTTGTGTAGGAGGATCCGGCACCCAATCCGGGGATATTGCACGTCCGTCGTGTTTGATCAGCATATTGTGCAATATGATACATGCATACACTATGCTATGTATTGATTTCTTGGTCGTCGAACGAACTGGTCGGTGTAGTATACCCCATCTACCCTTTAAAACACCAAATGCCCTCTCAACATCTTTTCTTGCCGATTCTTGCAATTTTTTGAACGCCTTTTCTTTAGCCTCGACAGGAAATGAGGGAGCTTTCACAAAAACAGACCAAGACGGGTAGATACCATCCACAAAAAAAAAACCTCGTCTGTAATGTCGACCGTTAACATAGAAAGGAGAGGAAGGTGCGGTACCATCCGTTACGCTTTGGAACAACGGCGACGTGTGCAACACATTGATGTCGTTGTTTAAACCTGGAACACCGAAATACGAATGCCAAATCCATATTGATCGGGTGCGTTAGCATACAACTTAATGACCGCATTGCAAAAAAATTGCAAACATTCACATGAAGTTCTTTCAGACATAGCTAGGTATTCATCATATTGATCGGGTGGGTTACCTGTCGCTAGTTGGCGAATGGCGGACGTGCATTTTTGTATCGGCGTGAAACTTGGTTTGCCCCTCGCATCGTAACGTTCTTGAAACCATTCCTCGCTTGCTTTGATGTCTCCAACAATCTTTAAAAATAATTCTTTGGGTAAACGAAACCGATCTCTAAACGTTTCGGCATTGTATAGCGGGTTTTCCACAAAATAATCGTTCATCAAAACTTCGTTGGCACGTATACGATCACGGTCGACCATCTTCTTCTTTGGGCGGGACGACGCGGCATCAAGCTCGTTATACACCGAAACAAAATACTTTAGCGTCTCGTTGTCGGAAGACGACTCGGTATCGCTGTCGCTAGACATCGGAAACGTCGAATCGGTAGGGAATTCCATTTGAGAAAGATTTAAAATTTGTGTGAAATGGGTTTAAAAGATGTAGATTGGTGTGTGTAAAATTGTTTAAAATGGAGATATAAATAGATAAATGGTTGAAAGGTTTTTTTTTTTTTAAAGATTGTTACCGTTTTAAAACGGTCGAAAAAATCAAACGTTCGAAATTTTCAAAAGTTCAACGCGTGAAACATTCAACGCGTTACAAACTTCACGCGTTATAAAAGAACCGGCGGCGGTGTAGCGTGATAGTTTCACGCGTTATCGAGCTCCATAACGTACCACCCCGTCTCCTCTTAGTTTGAATACAAAGAGATTGAAAGTGTAAAAAACAACAAAAGAAGGGGTCGCTTTCACAAAGATATGTTGTCGTTTGTTTTCTGCAAGTAAAACATTCTGACTTCTTCATCACGTACCACGTGTGGTGTATGTTTTGTCTTGTAGGCGTAGGGACAATCATGACCGTTGATTTAGTGACTACTGAATCGTAGGTAGCTGGTACGTATGTCTCAACAGTTGTCGGCCACTCGTGGTGTTCCCATACGTTGCGGCTGTAACCGTTGACTTTGTATACACACGCTTGCAAACATTAACGTATGGAAAATTAAGAAAAAAGTAAGATGATATGATGATGTTTATCGTAGGTGGCGGCTGGTTGTTATTTTATGTATTTCATATTACCAGACATCATCATTAACCTTTTTCACATCATTCCCATCAATCAATGTTCATTCACAAGCTGATTGCAAGATCTTTTTTTTTTTTTTAAATCTTTTTCAGCAACAAATCAAAGGATTTTATATAGGCCTGGTCAATTCGCACACGGCCTTTGTCTTTTTGCACACTCAAAGCGCCCCGCTTTGGCCATAGCGGAGCGCTTTGACGCCCTGAGCTCTCAGCCAATTACGTATAGTACCTGTCACTTAAACTTTTGGGAAAATACGTCAGTTTTCACTGGTAAATACAACTTAACTGACTCATTTTGAAAATGTTTTAGAAAATTGATTTGAATGCACATGGCACAAAACTTTTATAACTTGGGACAATTATATAAAAATAATCCTGTATAGAGATTTACATGTTCGTTATACATTTAGGGCCCGATGTAGAAATCGAGTCAAGATTAACAGACACGCCACAAGTATAGGCCCACAAGAGAGTGAGATACCGTTTCCCTTATGCAACTGTCAGGTGTACGCCTACACCCCGTGCATAAGACGTGGCCATTTTATAATACAATGATGCCAAGGATATCCGGGACATGGTCATTAACCCCTAAAGGCCTTTATTTCAAACAAGACAGATTAAAGCGGGTTACCTCAATAATTTAATCACAATACGATTAAACATTCAATACCCGACCAAGCGGTATCTTTATAATACCGTATCCCAAGCCCGTATAGGGAAAATAAGTTAAGAGTATTTACCTGAGCTTAAAATGCAATTTATACTCAGCCGTATATCCTAATCAGCAAGCACAAGTACCTCTACTGGGGCTCTTAATCTGGAACGAAGGTTTTTAATAACATATTAGATTCCTAACGGGTCTTATGTAAGTTGAAACTTAGACCGGTTAGTTTTAAGGAAATGTTTACGGTTCAAAACGCAAGATTAAGCGCAGACCGGATTGGAATGTGATTTAGACCCGACAAGTTTGGGGACTTGTATAATATGGGTAAACTTAAACGCATTCTGGATTTTGAAGTGAAAATGATAAGGTTTGACCCGTTTCGGTCAATTTATGCAAACTAGTTACATAAACCGTACCGAACGCGAAAATGCGTAACGGGTGACCATAAGAGTCATATACAGGTTTCCTATGTTAATATGCCTTATATATGTTGTGATATCAGTAAGATACCTTCCGTTATGCCCAGGATGATTTTAAACTCAAACTATGTCTCGCAAGGGCATTTTGGTCCTTTTAAAGTTTATAAAAGAGTTTAAATAGTAATCTGAGTTATAGGTCTGATTAAATCAGTAAATATACTCATTTTAATAAGTTATAACAGTAGGGTATCACTTATACGTAAAATTTATTAATTATAATCATACTATGCACCGTAGGGGCATTTTGGTAATTTCACATAAGCCTAAAAAGGCCAAAACTGGAAATCTGAGTTTAAAACTTTTGCTTACTGTTAAAATATAAAAATTTACTGATAAAATCGGTAGGCATCAACCCTTATATCTTTAAACTAGTTTTGATACATACTATGCGTTAAAAACGCTTAAAAGGCGATTTGGAGCCATTTTCGGGTTTTGTATAGAAAGCTGATATTTTTAATATTCCAGAAGACTCAAAATATTTTATTTAACATATTATATCAGTAGAAAAAGGTTTGGGGTCAAAAGGATTTATAAAACTCATTTTATAGCCCAAAAGGGCAAAACCGACAATTACCGAATTAATGCTACAACCCTAAGTTATGCTCAGCCTAAAAATAAATAAAAATCTTCAAAAATCTCAAAATATTATTTTATATCAGTGGGTAAAAAGTTTGGTATTAAAAATTGGGTTTAGATAGGCTATACGCTAATTCTGTCGTTTAATTAGTAAAAAGATTTTCATTTACGCTAACGAGCATAACTCCTAATCTAGACCTCAAACTGATGTCAAATTTTAGGGACAAGTTTATAATTTAGTAGTGAAGGTTTCTATCCTCTCACATTTTCAAAATATCGTTTTAAGGTCCAAAGGGCATAACGGTCAACATTTAGGCATATAACGGAAACACGCATGAACTAGGATTTCTATGGAACCAAGTTGTATAACCTTGGAGGGTTATACTAACTTATAATATGGTCCTAATGGAATCCTAAGGCATATCTAAACTAAGCTAAATCGGGTCAGAACTGAAAGTCAAAGCAAAAGTCAACTTTTGTGACTTTCGGTTCCGAACCGAGTCTATACTTAGAATTGTCGGGTTGAACATGCTTGGACATGTTCAACTAATATTTACCAAGTTATTAATGTGGCAAAACTGATTTTATGACTTTTAATTTAATAGTTATGCATTTTATTTAAAACTAACCCGTTTGACTTTCATTTGACCCGACAATTAAACTAAGTAAACGTGGTAATTAGGAGGCGCCCTTTTGAGGGTTAATTACCTACCTAATTACGGTCACGTAGCCATGTTCGTTACAAACAATAGCTTAACCGTTTAAAAGTCAAAGCGTTTATCGATAACGCTTGACTTTTCTGTTTAAAACGCTAAAATTTAAACTAGGCACGAAAGGGGACTTACAAAAGGGTCCAAGCAAGGAGGGTTGATCCTAATTTCTCAGGTATGAGGAGCAAAGTCCCCAACTTATAGAATTCAAGATCAAGTGTGGGTTATGAAGGAAGTGGGGAAGGGTATTTATAGGTTTTTGAGGACCGTTAGGATCGTTCCTCGTAAATCGTGAGTGAATCTGAACCCTACACATATTACCCATGGTTTTATAAACAATGGGAAGCCCTTAGTTTCCAAAAAAACCATTTACAATTGATAGAAACTGCTGGAACAGGCTGTTTACAGCTGTTTAGCAGCAAAAAGCACTTTCATATATGGCAGAAATGGCCCCTGTGAGCTTTTATGGTCACTTTAGGCACGTTCAAGGCCCGTTAACCTCATTTTAAGGCCCCACTATGATGTTTAAACATAGGGAACATGAAACATGTTCAAAAACATGCCGGATGTCGGTTCCTTTGGCCGTACGGTCACGTAGTGCGTCGAATTACGACGAAACACGGATGAACGCTAAAAACGGTCCAAATTACGCGATGAGTGGAATTTTATCATGCCACACACTAAAATAAAATATTTTAGTGCTTACATAAATTTTTGGGTGTCCGGGGATATTCAGAATGCGAGATATGCGCAAAAGTGCAAACTTGTGCACTTTTTGACACTTTTAGTCCCTGCATGACATAAAAGTTTATTTTTGTGTACCAAACACCTCTAAACCTATATCTAAGCTATATAAAGGATAAATAGGGTATGTTTAACTTATGGACATATTCCGGAAGGTCCGTTACCATACGATTCGACCTCCTTTTGCAGTTTGACGCAATTAGTCCCTTAATTGCGCAAAGTAGCGCGAAATGCCGTTTAATGATATCTAAGCCTTCCATGGCCCATAATAATCATTCCCAAGCATATATTTAAATATTAATATGCTCCCGTTTGCTTAAATGGTCACCGAATGGCGTAGATTCAAAAGTTGACGCTTTAGGCCCCTCTATTGTGCAAACTTGCGCATTTCATCATTTATTAGCATTGAAGCCTCATCTAATCCATATTAGGCATCCTTGAAAGTATTATTAAACATTACAATGCTTCGGGTTCTCTAAAAGGTTATTCATAGGTATAATTAAACATATTGACACTTTTAGTCCCTCTAACTTGCAAAGTTGCGCGTAACTTTACTTATAGGCATAAAAACCTTAGATGACCATTAATTGGCATTTCCGAGAGTTATAATTAAATATTATGAAGCTCCTGGTTTGTTAAAAGGTCACTCAGAGGTAAGAATTAACATGTTGACGCTTTTAACCCTTCATCGCGCAAACTTTCAATTAATTACGCAAACGGCTACACTTAATCATCAAGTGGCACATTTGTGAATATAAACGTCGTAAGAGGTTATTTAGAAACTTATTTTAGGTATGCTAACACTTCCAGTCCTTTCATAATCAAAGTTTTTGATTTTTCGAAAAATTAGTCCCTAAATTTCAATGTTTGACTTCATTAGGGTTTACTACACGTGTCAATACATCATTGGACGTGATTTTACGAGGTGTTACATCCTCACCCCCTGAAAAGAAATCTCGACCTCGAGATTTGCTAAAGTAATGGAAGTACTCTCTGTCGGACAGTGGATTTAACTTCCACAGCCTATTTGGGCCTCTAGAGGTATCCTAAATGACCTTTATAATAGGTTCATGTTTTCTTCCTTAGATTCTAATCCTGACGATCCTTAATCAATACGGTTTTCTTATCATATCATAGATACGCATATCATTATGTGATAATGCTTCTCGACTTATTGGTGAAACACATCCTTAATTCATTAGTGTGGGTCGCATTGCGAGTTCCACCACGATCCATAAATAGGTCTTAGTTTATAAGCTATTGACCTTTGAAGTATTCGATTTCCTCGAATGATCCCATGTATAGTCAGAGCTTAACTAGCCTGTTGTACAAAATTTCAGTACACCCTTCTTAGAGCAATACTTTCAATTGAATCCTATTCCTTATTAAGGATTTAAGAGGGTTGCGACTTTTATCAATCCTCAATTTTCCGCTGACTACTGGAAACTTTCAGATGATTATGAATTTGTATGATCTTATTCGTTGTTTTTAAGGCAACTTTCAAATCCTGATAATTGAACTTACCAGTTTTCTGTCTAACGATAATTGTTTAACATTCTATCTATACAATGTCTCTAAAGAAGCAGCTTGATACTTATATATCAATTATTATAGAAGAGCTTATCTTAAGGTGAGATAGTTATTCCAACCATTGCTTAAATCTAATATTAAGGAATAGCTAATCCTTGCTGTTAGTCGATCAAATCGACGATCCTGGACGGCTGATGGCAATTCTTAATTGTTGCCTAATTAGGGTTGTGGTAATCAAATGCATAAGCAAAATGAACCGTCTTTCTTAATTAACTATACCGAATTCTCAGAATACTAAGTTAGGCTATATGAATCCTCTATTTTAAAACTTACTTAATCAGGGTTTCGATTATTCCCTAATTGGTGGTACTAATCAACATGGAGATTTCATAATACTGCAGCCCTAAGCGGGATGTTTAATCTTAACTCTACTCGCCTCTCAGGAGGTAAACAGGGTAATCTTGGAGAAGATAGTCAAAACGCAAGGAGGTTACAGAGATTTTCCAATTCTCAGGCTCCAGTTCATCCATTATTGCTTGTGTCAAATAAGTGACACATTTATGTTACAAGTCCACGAATTCCTTAATCGGGAACATTTATTTGGACAATTCCATTCTGGATATCTTCTTTGAATACCATTAGTTGACTTTAGTACCATATGACTATCGGGATATCTTTGTGGTCCCATGCATTAAACCTCCATACTGATCAGGCATGGAAGCAATCTATGGAACTTATTAAGATACACCAACCACTTATGACGCTTTTATCATACCATCTGGTATTCGGAATCGATAGAGATTAAAGAGATATCAACCATATATGCTGACGTACTTCCTCTATAGAGAAGATACTTCAAAAATTTTATGGCTGAAGGTTTCTGACGGGAACAGAAGAAATGGTTCTTATGATTTTCGCCTGTAAGTTTTACCTTACACTTAATATCTAAGGTTCTCATGGGAGTCTTTAAGAGTTTGCTATACTTACCATCTATGAAGGATTGATTAGTATCCGAAATAAAGCAGAACTCCTAGCGTTTTATTCAACTTCATATTTTATGCTTAGGGTTCTAACAGGCAGATTAAATAACTTACAAAATTTATTCCACAACGACTTATCTGCACCTGAATCAAACAATATCCTTGCATATACATCACGGATAAGGACGTACCGGTTATAACATTGTCATCTTGTATGGCCTCTTTTGCATCCATCTGGGAGACCTTAGCGTTGGTCTTCTTATCTCCTTCAAGATTCTTAGCATACCTTGGGCAATTTGATTTGATATGCCCTTTCTCGTTACAGTTGTAACAAGTCGCATCTCCTATCTTCTGGCATTCCAATGTTTTATGCTCACTAGATTTGCAGATCCCACAAGCCCTGGGCTGTGATTGGGATTTTGATTCGAACCTGCATTTCCCATAATGGCGCTTTTTGCAGGTCTTGCATACAGCTTTCTGGTTAGACTTTTGTTTGTTCTTCTTTTTAGAACTCTGGGAGTTATCTTTCTCCCTTTTCCTTTTTAGTTCACCCTTTACATTGGAGGCATGAACGAGATCCTTCTCGTGAGTAATGAAGGGTGGTATTGGTTGAGATTTGGAGCAAGTAGCATTGGGCTCCTTGAGCTTTTTCACAGCCTTCTTCACAGCTTTTCCAACAGCTGCGTCTATCATAGTCTGTAGAACATCCTTGGAAATTCTAAGGTTCACAATTGTGTCATCATTCGTATGTGTCGCATTATCCATAACACGATCAATGGCTGTCTTATCCGAGTTTGTCATACTCGATATTTGATTCCTAACACCAAATAAAACAATTATTTAGTTGCAATCCAACAACCGCTACTCATCATCCTGATGCCCTAATATATACCAACCATGGTATCGTTAAACCATACAGGTTAATATAGTACGTAGATTCTCAATGAACGTCATTTAAATATGTATATATATCAATTATGCTTAGCCTAGGCCATAAAAGACCATTAATGGCAATTAAGGTTTGGACCTAGTCCATCACCTGTTTGACAGGGGATCAGTTGTCACGTCTGTCTTGATCATATTGATGATTTTGGATAGCTTGAAAGCTTGACATTAGGATATTGGATAAAAGCGTTTCCTAATGGATATAAAGCATCCATCTAAGGTTATTGAAGCAGTCTCTAAATGTTATCGGCCAATTCTACCTCGCGTTATAAGCCTAATATCCTAATAGGCGGATACAACAGCTTACAATATTTATTGTCCTCAATAGACTTTTCTGCGCCAGAAATAATCCCCATATAAGCATCATTGATAAGGAAAAGTACCTTTTACGATGTCATCTTTCTATATCGCCTCCTGGTGTCCATCTGGAAGACTCATGCGTTTACTTTCTTGGCCTCTTCAGACTTCTTCTGATTCCTAGGGCAGTTAGTCTTGATGTGCCCCTTCTCGTTGCAACCATAACAGGTCGCATCTTTCAACTTTTTGCAATCCAAGGTCTTATGCTCCTTGGACTTGCAGATTCCACAAGGAAGAGGCTGAGATTCAAATCTGCATTTCCCCAGGTGGAATTTCCTACATGTTTTGCACCTGGTCTTTTCACCCGTCTGCTGGTTACCCTTATTAAACTCGGAACTCTTCCTATGATCAGAGTTCCCCTTTTTCTTCTTATCGAAGTGATGAGAACCCCCATCCTCCTTTTTACGCTTCCCTTCTTCCGAAGCTTTTGCAGCCTTGTTTCTGGCTACGTCGAGTGTGAGAGATAGCGACAATTCTGCCGCTGACCGGAATGTAGTAGGTCTCGATGCTTTCATGCTTGCCTTGACCTCTGGGGCTAGGCCCCCAATAAAGCGAGCTATACGCTTTGGTTCTGGTGTGATCAAGTAAGGAACCAATCGAGACATAGTATTGAAATTTGTAAGATATGCCTGGCAATCTAAGTCCTCCATGACCAATGCCAAGAAATCGGTTTCAATTTTCTCAACTTCATGTTGAGGACAGTGATTTTCCTTGATAAGAGCAACAAACTGATCCCATGTTTGATTATACAACGGGATTTTCCCAGTAGCCTGGATTAGCGACCTCCACCAAGCTAGAGCTTCTCCTTTAAAAGATTGTGAAACAAACTTCACAATGTCTTGCTCTGCACATCCGCTAATATCAACAACAGTGTCCATCTCCTCGAGCCACGTCATGCAGTCGATGGCTCCTTTTTTCTCCTGTGAAGTCTCTGGGCTTGCAGGAGACAAAATATTTATACGAACAGGTTTTAACATGTGGTTCTTGATTAAGCACAACCTGTCTAGGTGGAACACTCCTCTGATTTGACGAGTTATGAACATCGTCCTCCTTTGAATCATGTGATTTAGAAGGGGGGTTACTACGAGCCACAGATAGAGTCTTAGAGTGTGTGCCACTTGACTCATTATACTGTCTGTCAAGAGCTCGAGTAACAGCATTATCTATTAATGCCTGCAGTTCCTCACCAGTTATGTTAACTCTGGTAGTGTCATTGTTCTCCCTCGGGTGACTGTTGACCTCGTCTGGTCCAGTCATGCAGCTTGATTGCTACATAAATACTGACAATGATTTATTTAGAGGTTATTATGGAATCATCATTTTTGACGATTCATCAACCATGGTAATATAAACCATATTGGTTAATTCACTCAGTGTTGGCTCTGATACCAACCTGTCACACCCCTATTTTCCACGTGTCACCGGTGGGCCCGGTGGGGGTATAGTGACGTAGTTGATATCATCATAGTCAAACAACACAATTTAAATGCACAGCGGAAGCAAAAGATAAATACATTACAATCCGATTCAAAAGTAATATCAATTATTGCAACGGAATGTAAGTTGGATCCACAGGCGGATCTTAAACAGAAAGATAACATTGTTCAACAGACTTTAGGCATCTAGAACTTGCGAGATTCCCTATTGACGCCCTGAGCTCTCAGCCAATTACGTATAGTACCTGTCACTTAAACTTTTGGGAAAATACGTCAGTTTTCACTGGTAATACAACTTAACTGACTCATTTTGAAAATGTTTTAGAAAATTGATTTGAATGCACATGGCACAAAACTTTTATAACTTGGGACAATTATATAAAAATAATCCTGTATACAGATTTACATGTTCGTTATACATTTAGGGCCCGATGTAGAAATCGAGTCAAGATTAACAGACACGCCACAAGTATAGGCCCACAAGAGAGTGAGATACCGTTTCCCTTATGCAACTGTCAGGTGTACGCCTACACCCCGTGCATAAGACGTGACCATTTTATAATACAATGATGCCAAGGATATCCGGGACATGGTCATTAACCCCTAAAGGCCTTTATTTCAAACAAGACAGATTAAAGCGGGTTACCTCAATAATTTAATCACAATACGATTAAACATTCAATACCCGACCAAGCGGTATCTTTATAATACCGTATCCCAAGCCCGTATAGGGAAAATAAGTTAAGAGTATTTACCTGAGCTTAAAATGCAATTTATACTCAGCCGTATATCCTAATCAGCAAGCACAAGTACCTCTACTGGGGCTCTTAATCTGGAATGAAGGTTTTTAATAACCTATTGATTTTTCGAAAAATTAGTCCCTAAATTTCAATGTTTGACTTCATTGGGGTTTACTACACGTGTCAATACATCATTGGACGTGATTTTACGAGGTGTTACATCAATTGATCGGAAGTTACAAGTCTTTGGCGAGACATGAAATCAAGGAGTGGGACGAGTTATCAAGATATGGGTTTCACCTCTAACTTGACAACATCGTACCCTAATAGCGTTGGTACTCTTCCGCAGATAAGACCTACCAGAATAACATGGAGATTTTCCATCATGGTTTGGATGTCACTCCTGTCTTGAAGGCAAAACTCGTGTAAAATACAAACACTGGTGAACAACGTTTTCAAAGCATCAAGTGTATATTATGCTAGCCTTAGGAAAGGCATGTAAGTTTACTGAACAAGTGCTGCTAGGAAGTAGATACAGTAGAATACATAGGTCTTAAACAACAAATATCAAGATTCCTAAAACTATAGACTAGGGCAAGTATTCCTACTTATCCTAATTCCCTATAGTTATGGCTCTGATACCAATCTGTCACACCCCAACCGATGGCGGAAACATCGGGGTGCGAGCACTAAGCGTTCAGATTGCTCATGAGAATTCCATAACACTATTGTTTCAATAAAGATTAATTGATTTTATGCAAAGGTCTAACAAACGTCATCACAAGTATCACATTACAAACCAAATCATAAATTTGTTCAAATTGTTCAAAAGACTAATATTATCTAGGCGTCGTTTCTAAGCATCTCCTAGCTGAATTCCATGCATTCCAAGTATCCTATCAGCCTGCAACATGTATTAAAATATCAATACAAAAGTATTGGCGAGTATACAAGTTTGGTAATAGAATAATAGATTATAACAACTCATATCCACAGTGTAAACAATAAATAGTTTCAGCCGTGCTTGTGTCGCAGTCCACACAGTGATAGCCCAAGTATCCCGATGCTTTAGTGTTTACCCAAGACTCAAGGTAAACTAGAATCCTCCTAACAATACCCCCCGAGAATAATGGGAGAGGTGCATCTCCTATAGCGCTACTATTGTTAATGTCACACCCCCAAAATCCACACGCGGAGTATCGCCGCATGGAGGCGTGACTGACCAGGATCAAGCCACCAATCATATTGAACATAGCATGTAAATAAAAATAAAACCCAACACAATATAATTGGTGTCCAAACAAAACGTAGTTTAAGTTGTAAGCAGAAGCATAATGTTTAAAAACCAAAGTATAAGTTCAAATATATCAAATGTTTAACATGGCATATGACTATCCATGTCCCACAACGACCACGCCTCCTCGTGCAAGCTCCATAAATACCTAACGACCTGCAAGGCATGTAACAACGAGTCAACAACAAAGTTGAGCGAGTTCACAGTTGGTGTTCATTGTTAAGTTGTTCCAAAACCATGAGTTCATTTGTAAGTTATAAGTTAACCAGTTTACCCTGTTTCCCAAAACATATCCATAACCAGTGGGGGGTTTCCCCATGTGAACCACTAGACCCGTTTACCATATCGACCACTGACTAAAGTAAGTTGGTGCCCTGACGTCAATGTCTATCATCATTGACTAGTGCCCAGATCCATTAGTTCACGCCCGTCCTCTGCGGCACGGTGTGAGGCTTGTCAAACCTAAATAGCGCTATCTAATTAATGACCCGCTCGCCATTGGCCCGGAGATTAAGTCGATATAAAAGGAGGGACTTCATGATAGAGATTTTGGTCTAGTATCCGTGTTGTCACCCTTCAATAAAGAGGGTGTGTACGAAATCCCCAAACCAGGAGATTGCGTAGGTTCCGATTAAATACTTATCACATGTTGTCACCCTTCAATAAAGAGGGTGTGTACGTGTTCCAAACCAGGAGATCACGCAGTTTCAGTTTCAATCCTTTACCCATTCCCAACCCTTGGGAATCCTATGCCTTGTGAAAAGTGTGAACTCACCTCGGTTTGCTCGGTAAGATAAAGTATGTGTTCACAATTCGATCAATCCAATCCTAGTATGGTTCCAATACCAATTAGTTATTTTACACACATTAATCACCTATCTTTATCATGCAAGGAATGAACAAGTTTGGCACATAATATCACACCAGTTGTAACGCATATTCGGGCCATACGTATTTTCCACATTACGGGTTCAATTGTCATAATAACACACAACATACTAGTAAAGACATAATTTAACCCATACACTAATTTAATCAGAAAGTATATTGTACAAGGATTCATAAATCAAGTTCGGCCCACTAATGCATTCCAATTAAAGTTACAACCCATTTAATAATAACAATCCACAATTCTTATTTATTATTTATAGGATACACAGTTCTTTATCAAAGTTATGAAATTAATTCAGAAATTTGGTTATTTCTATAGTTTACTGTTACCCCAATCGATGACCTGCTAGTACAATTATATACATACTCAAAACAACCATAACTCATTACCTTTAGCTAGAATCATACATTTTAAGATTTCAGCCCATTCTTAATTCCCCAACCCAACCGGCCCACTAGCAACAAACCAAAACCAACACAAAACAAACATAACATGTACGTCTTCTTGGACACGGTTGGGCCTAAGCCCAAAACAGAGGGTCGCAACCTGCTGTGCGGCCCGGCGCACATCAAGATGACCCGGTTCACTGTGAACAACCCGTTTCTTCATAGTTGGGCCACCCCAAGCCTGATCCGATTTATTTGAAGTCTTTGGACTGCGGCCCAGACGCCATGGGGAAGGGGGTGGGCCTGTGGATCGGGCTGGTCTCGATTTGTTGTTTGAAACCCAACATACAATTCACAATTAATCCAAAAACATGGTCATATAATCCTAATCTACGAACTTAGTTTGACGTCCAGATTTTTAATGCAACATCATGCTTATAACACTCAACCTAGCCGATCCAACTCATAAACATCATACTGACAATCATAATCACTGTAATCTACTTCATGCAATTCGGTCCATATTTGAACATTATTCACATAATAATCATGCTATCAATTATGCAATACCACTATTTTAATCAATCCACACCACCAACCCTAGTCTACTGTTTTCAAGAATATTCACATGAAACAATTTTATGTTCAACCACATAATTACTCTATTGTCACAACCCAATGTTCGACCAAAACTTATTTACATGCACACAGAAATCAAGAACTTAGAAAACATGATTATACTAACCGGAATATGGGTATTCACAGGATAAGAAGGATAATTCTAAGAGGAGTAGAATTCGACACAAGGGAAGGAGGTCTTCTGGTCTGCCTTTTCGAGCCAAGGGAAACAAAGGGGAGTAGGGTTTGGTGTACGTAATATTTTGTGGGGGAAAAAATAACAAGTTGAGAGATATATTAGAAGATGTTGCGTAACATCCAAGTGTAATACCAATTACACAAGTGGGCCGGTTTTCATGGATTCCTTAGGACTGGGCCGAGACCAATAGTATTCAAAGGGTGTGCATTGGGCTCGAGTGATAAGTACGTGGCCTAGACTATGTGCGGCCCAAAGCATCTATATGTGGCCCAAAACATTAATTAATAATCTATCATGTTTAGTTTAACGGGGTTATACCTGAGCACATTAATTAATAAGCTATCATGTTAAATTTAACAGAGTTAGATCTGAGTAGAAGGTTTAGCATAGTCATTAGATAAACGTTACTAACCTTGAGAATTCGGGTTGTCACAGTTAAGGCGGAACTACACACTATGGATTAAACGTCACATAGCACAAAGAGTCAAGAATCAAGAATCACAAGTTTCATGTTCACATAGGATAGAGTATAAGTTTCAAAGAATCAAGTTTAAGTTTCATAGAATACATGTTACACCCCAAAAGTTTAAAGTAAAAAGGGGATCGAGTATACTCACAGTGATTGCTTAACAGTATAACTGCTATTGGATCAAATGGAGCTCTTTTAGAATTAGACTGATTAGATTACAATAGGATAAGAGTCGGGCAGAGTAATGAGATTACGCAAAGTGTCAAGTCAGTCACTGGATCGGATGGCTGCCCGATCGGTTGGCTATCCGATCGGATTGCCAGTCGTTCGGGTGACATAGGTGAGTGAAGGGATAGATGGCTGCCCGATCGGATGGCCATCCGGTCGGGTTGCCTCTTGCTTACAAATGAGGGGATAAGGTGGCTGCCCGATCGGATTACTGTCCGATCGGGTGGTCACTCGATCCACGTGTCATAATTTGTTAAGTGTACTAGTTATCTTGGTCGGATGGTCGCTTGATCAGACGGCTGTCCGATCGGGTTGCCATTTGGTCAAGACTCCCAAGGATTCCAAGCTTCAAGGTTACAAGGCAAGAGTCACTCGATAGAGTGGTTATCCGATCGGACGACTGTTCGATCGGATTGGCGCTCGATCGGGGGATCCTTGTTCTTGTTTGCCATTGTAAAATCTCTAAGTTTCTAGGTTAACGGTGCCGGTACGGTACGTATCGTGACAACAGAAAACTCATTAGTATCCCGACGTCCTAATCGGGTGGGAATCACCCCCTGTCCGTTCAGTCGTCGGTTCATAACAAGTTAATGTCAAATCCGTCCCATGCTCGTCTTTTCTGGTAATAACTCAGATCTAAGCCGACTTTAGACTATTCATCCAGTCCACAATCCGTTTAGACCCGATTTCCATTGATTAATGGGGAAAGTTTGAGAAAAAGCTGAAGGTACACAAGTTCTATAGGAAAAAGTTTAGATTTGTCCTAGATTTAGGTTAGATTTAGTGATATGTGCATCGAATCCCTTAGATCTTAGCTAGATCTCACCAAGAATGACCTCATATGTTAGTTTGTACAAACCACCATGATGACGTCATCCTTAGGATCTCAGATTTTGAGAGATTTCACGGTGAAAAGCGTGATTTCAAGTGAGAATCACGTAGAGAATGAAGTGTAGATCAAGAAAGTACAAGTATCTAGCCGAAAACGTACCGAAATCGATGAGAAAAGAAGAATTGAAGAGTGCGCGTGCCTTGGTCGAGCAGAGCTGTCACATCACTCAAAATGGTGATGTGACAGGTATATTTATAGGGTGAGACGAAAATTAAGGCGGTGCAAAAGGGGATAGGGTGGTTGGTCGATCGAGTGGTCACCCGATCGGGTGGTCATCCGATCGGGTGGTCATCCGATCGGACGGCCACTCTGGCCAATCCCTTCTTTCCGCGTTCCTGTCTTAGATTCGTTTTGCGAATTACCTTTAGCGTTGCGTTACGTATAGTTTATGTAAAGTATCTAGATTATATTACAAACCAAAAGTTTCCAAGTTTCATAGATTCCGCCAGTGACAAGGCTCCAGTCTCTCTTTTAACCAAGAATCAAGTCTCACGAGTCTAAGGAGTCAAGCACCAAATAAGTTTCAAGAGTCAAGAATCATAGTTTCTCAAGCATCAAGAATCAAGAGTCCAAGTATCAAGTATCAAGAATCAACATAAAGAATCTAGTTTCCATGGTATCAAGAATCAAGTGTCTAGATCAAGTATCAAGAGTTAAGTATCTAGATTAAGTATCAAGTCTCATAGTTTAAGTGTCAAGAATCAAGCATCTAGAATAAAGAATCAAGTGTCATAGTATCAAGCACCAATTATCAATAAGATTCATGCCAAAAGTATCAAAGTATCAACCTTATATAACCATAGGGACTAGATCTGACAATATACATAAGTTCAGGGGCTGATCTTGCCAAAAGTCTAAAGTTCAGGGACGCTGGGCGTTACAGAAGGGCCATGTGATGTACATTTTATACCTTGAAAGAGCCCGAGGGAAACGGCCTGTTTCATGACCCCAGTCAGAGCTTCCATAGCCATGATGAATAGAAACAGGGATAGAGGGTCCCCCTGCCTAAGACCTCTATGGCATGGGAACTCTTGAGTGGGTGCCCCGTTTACAAGAATCGAAGCCCGAGCAGTAGTCACCATTGCCATAATCCAGCTCCGCCATTTTTCAGGGAAATTCATTTGGCTCTTAATGGAGTCAAGGAATCCTTAGTTTAAGGTGTCGTAGGCCTTTTCTATGTCAACCTTAAAAACCAAACCAGATTTCCGAGACCTTTTTAGCCACGCCAAGACCTCGTTCAATATTAATGGGCCATCGAGAATACTACGGTTAGAAACAAAAGTTGTCTGCTCCTCCGAGATAAGTCCCTGGATTACTGTTTTTAACCTGTTCGCCAAAACCTTTGATATGACCTTGTTGATGCAGCCTATCAGGCTAATAGGTCTGAAATCCGCCAAACACCCGGGGTCAGAACACTTAGGGATTAACGCAAGGAACGAATACGAACACCCCCTAGAAATAGAGGCATTCTGGTAGAATTCATCGAACATCTTAACAAAATCTCGTTCCAACCCGTCCCAACACCTCCTCAAAAACCGAAAGTTGATACCATCTAGGCCCGGGGCCTTATCTCCTTCGCAGTCCCAGACTTCATTTTGAAGTTTATAGTTATTATATATTATAAATTATCAACTTTTTTGTGCATAACAAGTTGTACATTATGCTTGGAACATTTAAAAAAAACTTGATTTTTTTTACTTTTAACCCAAAGGTTTTTACCTTTTGCAATTTTAACCCTACATAATTTGTTTTTTAACTTTAACCCAAAACTTTTCATTATTTGCAATTTAACTTCACAAACTTTTGTCACTTATACTTTTCATCTTTCGCAAATTTTCGTTTTACGTATAGTTCTAAATTTTTCGAGTTAATACGACGCAACGTGCATGTGTGGTTCAACGTTTTTACCTCTATTTTTCCATATTTGACAAGTTCGTCACAACACGCATATCCTAGCTCGAGTCAATGTTGGTGGTCGATGACGGTTGTGTGACATTAGTACTATTTGACACCGTTTTACACCCCGCCGTAACGCGAGGTGTGCTTTGGGGGGTTTTTCAAAGAAAAAATGGTTATGCATATGGTTGTCGTAACGTTGCCTTTGGGGGTTTTCCAAAAAAAATGATTTTTTTTTTACTTTTCACCCAAAAGTATTTCATAAATTACTTTTAACCCAAAACTATTTGATTTTTACTTTTAACCCAAAACTTTTTATCTTTTGCAATATATCCTCATAACTTTTTTTTACTTTCAACTTTGGTCCTTTGTAGTTTTTATTTTCCGCAAATTTTTCTCTTTATGCTTGGTTCTAAATTTTGTGACTTAACACGTCGTAACGTGCGTCTTTGGCTTAACGTTTTTACATTTCATTCTAAATTTTGCGAGTTAACACGATGCAACGTGCGTGTGTGGGTGAACGTTTTTACATCGCCTATTTTTTCCCGTTTGACAGGTTTAACATAACGTGCGTGTCCAAGATCGACTTAGTTATAACTAAAGAATCCCCGCCGCATTGCGGCGGGTCGCAATCCTAGTTAAGGAAAATAATTTGCTTAAGTTTCTCCAATGATCGTTCAATTGTAAAAAAAGCATTATACTTGTATAAGTGAAAGCAGTGGCGGATCTAGGATTCCGACCAAGCGGTAACGTTTTATAAATAAGCGGTAACGAAATCGAAAAAACGTCAAATTTTTCCAAAATTTACACTAAAAACGTCAAAAATTTTCCGACCAAGCGGTAGCGGAGGCTACCCCTTGTTCCATAATACATCCGCCCCTGAGTGAAAGATCAAATATTCTAACACATGATACTTTAACTATAAATCATGTGTTTTAAGATTTAGTTTGCATGCAAAAAATGTTTTAAGATTTAGTTTGCATGCAAAAAATAGTCATTTTCATATAGTTATTGTTAACTATAACTCATTTCATCGATGTCTTTGATTGCGCACAGACCATCACATAAAGGAAAGCTATACCCCACTCGTTTAATATTTACAATGATCCTGAATATCAGCATTATGAACTCAGATCGGTTTATGTTTTACTTTAAATTATTCATTTGAATTTTGCTATGTATTCGTGCTGCAACACGCACAGACAAAATAACTAGTTCGTTTAAATAAAACAACTAATATTTAAAACTAGTTGAAATCGTTAGAAACTTAAAAACAATAAATAAAAATTATAATTGTTAACTTGAGTATTTTATATTTCAAGTTAGCATCATGGATGAGTTTGGGATTACATTTCGGGTAACGTCATTCTTAAGCTATATGTTATGATCATCCTTTTCCCATCATCTCTAATAACTACCTCAACGTCACTAATTTCAATCCACCCTCCATCCCCAAACTTATGAGAATCATATCCCTTCATTTTTTTATCAAACAATTAATATATTTTAATTTTGTTAAATATTTAATAAATAAGCTTAGAATTTTCATTAAAAATATTAGAAAAGGTATGTGATCCAAGGAAAAAAAGCTACATAATTTGAAAAGAAAACTTCATAATTAACAAAAAAAAAATCAACAACTCACTTTTATTGCAACTTTTCCCTTATCGCCCCACTTCCTATTGACTAGGAGGAAGATCGTCGATATGGATAGTTATTGTTTTGAATTTTTCCTTTTCAAACGTTTCTTTGTCCATCCGAAGCCTCTCCATTTTCTGACGCTTCATGGCTTTGTTTTTTCTTCAGCCGAAACCTCTTCACTTATAACTCGTGAAATTTGGAGAACTTACTCATTAACTTATATATTGTGGATTCTCCAGGAGATTAATCTTTTGACGATGATTCCTTTTGTGCTTTGTCCTTCCCGACGAGGCTTGCGGTTCTTGAATTGGTACATTATTGTTGAACTCAAGTTCATCATTAATATTAATGTTGACGTGCATCTGAAATAGCGGCACTATATTCCCCCGATTGGGACGTTTTAAATCCTTTTGCCATTGTAAGCTTGTTCAGCATCGGTGCCCAGTTCGATCACTTGCTCAAAATTTTCCATGCCCCTAAGGTTGTGAGGTATGGTTGGAGCCCCCTAGGGGATCCATTGCAACACATTATCGCCACGTAGGATAAGGGGCTCCATCGCCTTTTTAGAATAAAGCTCACGGTATGGAATGGTGCCCCTTCAATAATTACCTATTTAATTTTTTTAATATTTCTGACAATTAATTATTTTTTTAATATTTCTTGCATTTAAATAAATAAATAAATAAAAATCAAACATCTAAATAAATTAGAAATAAAAAACATAACATTTAAATAACTTAGAAATAAAAACATAACACATAAATAAAACATCAAACATTTAATTAAAACGAACGTAATCTAAGGGCGTGTAGCGGTAATCCCCCCATTCAGGGTTTGCAAAACCCTCCAAGCCGCAACGTGATCAAACGACCGTGTGTACTTTGCTTCGTACGCGGTACGTGCCTCGGCAAGCGCTTCATCCTCGGCTACACCTTCCTCCCAGTTCAACGCAGTGACGTGGCACCTCTCAAAATGTGTACACTTTACGCATAGCAAGATAAACCTTCCAATAATTTGTTCTCTTCTACGGAAATTGTCATATACACATTCGTAGAATACGGTCCTAATCATGCTCCAAGTTTGAGGCTCATCATCACGGAATCCTAAATCGACCCTATCCGCCCAACTTGTGACTAACGCGATATCCACGATCCAACGACGTGTCATTTAAATAAAAATATTGAGAGTATAAAAATGGTTGAGAGTGTTAAAAATTCAGAGGATGGAGAGGTTTCTAGTGGAATAAAATATGAGAGAGCATGTGTATATATAAAGGATATATAATTGATTCTGAAAATATATCTTATTTTACATATGATTGTTGCTTCAAGTGTCAAAAAGCACAACAATCAACATTTCAAGTTTGTAAATGCTCGCTATTGTGTTGGCGAGACCTCAATAGGCCCCCTATAGCGCCGACGGTATGGGGGTGGGGGCGCTATTGTTCCTTTTCAACAGAAGTGGCATGGGATTAGCGCCCCATACTGCTTAGCCTAAGTGCTAAAACGACCCATTATGTTTTAACGTGTATCTTGTAAAGCCGTCTTGAAAACAACATCATCGCTTGTCCCACTAGGCCGATGGACATAGGCATTGTTGTAATAACATGCAAACCATCCTATTTCATGTTTATGAGCTAACGAAATAGACATGTTAGTATATTTCTTGTTGCATCAACATATGACATAGCTCTGTAAGGCGGTTCCAAAATCTATCTTCCGATTGTGTGTTACCTACATTTGTTGGTAAAAATAAATAAAACTTTTAAATGATTAATACAAAAATAAATAGGGGCAATTTCATATATACCCTTACAAACTTGCAAAATATCATATATGCCTATACAAACCTACAAATTTAATATATATACGTTACAAAATAGTTGAAATATCATATATATCAATTCATTAAAAACAATTTAATAAAAGACAATTTCACCCTTATTTTTCTAAAACTTTGAAATCTCATATATAACATCCAACTTCAAATATTATATTTATTCATTTCTAGATCAATTTATTTAGCTTAAATATTATATATATATATATGAAAAAAACTATTGTTTATAGCAAAAAAAATTAAAAAAATGGCTAAAAATAAATTTAAGCTTAAAATGAGTTATATAAAAATATGAAGTTAAAAGATGAGCATATCTGAAAACCTGAAGTTAAAGAAATAAGGATAAAATGATTATTTATTAGGTTTTTTTTATAAATTGTATATATTTGATATTCTAACTAATTTGTAAGGACATATATGATACTTTTAGTTTTTGTTGGGTATATATGATTTTTTTCAGGTTTATAAGGGTATATATGAAATTTATACAAATAAATATGTATGTAGTGTCACACCCCAACCGATGTCGGAAACATCGGAGTGAGACGAAATAGATTGCTCATTACACATAACACTAAAAGTGACAATAGGATTTAAATAAACCGATTTCATTTCATTGCATAACAATTGTCAAATTACAATACAAGGAAATTCAAATACAACATAAGTTCAAAGAAACAAGATACAACATAGTACAAAATTTGATACAACAACATGATCTAAATATATCTAGATGTGTATCTAAAGCATCGTTGCTACGCCCATTTTAATATCATCATCATCCTGCAATATGTTAAAAAGACATGGTTCAATACAGAGGTATTAGCGAGTATACAAGTTTTGATACATAGCATAAGTAATAAAGTTTAAACGAATCCACATGGCAAACTAGCCATTTAAGATTAACATTAAACTGGCATGTGAACAAACAAGTCAACCTAAGGTTTAACGCAAGTAAAAGACTTAACATGACCTCACGCTCACGGGCGGTGCGTTACTCCTATAGCGCTATACATGTTAAGGGTAGGCTTGTACGAAGTTAATGACAAGTTTAGCACAAAACGAACAAACCCAGATTAAAGTATCAAGTATAACGTATGCATGCATGTATTGGATTGTTTGTGCATTTTGATAAGTGTAACTGTGTAGGTTTAATAATAAACATATTGCACTAAAGGTGTGAAATTGAAAAGGGGAATGCGAGTATACTCACGGTTTTGCTAAATCTTCTTTAGAAATCCTGCGAGCGTAGTTTTGGTAGGCGTAGTACAGAAACGCCAAGGTTATTCTACCCGGCGAGCAAAAGGATGGTGGAATTCGTACAGGAACACCAAGGTTACCCTACAGGGCAAACGAAGGCGTGAGTTGGAGTTGCGGAATTAAGTTGTAGAATTTAAAGTACTTAGTATAATACGAAAGTATAATAAAACAAAATGTGTATTATGTTCGTGCACTTGTCCCGACACTGATTTTCTGTGGTTTTACGGGTCCAAGTTTGCCCGACAGAATCAGCGACAAGGAACGCGGAAAACAAAATAATGGGTAAACCAAAATACAAACTGTTCGGATGAGAGACTGTCTGGGACGAAAGGGTCATTCGTACAAAAGGGTCGTTCGTACAAGAGGGACTGTCTGTTAAACCAAGTCTCGTTTGAACGTTTTAACAATCAAACAGTTATGTTCGTGGTTTCTGTTAAGTTGTTAGTTATTATAATAGTATATTAATTATTCAAGAATAATTAGATGGTTCATAGAAGTCATGCATGGAGGTTTTGAACCTCGTTATATTTTAACCTCTAAAATAAGCCAAACAACCGAACAATGTACAACCCAGGTGTGCCAACACGACATAGAAAGAATTAACTAAGTATCGGAGGCTGGACAGGGTTCACTCGTTCTAGGTCTAGGAGATTGTTTGGGTGTTCATTTCACGAGTTTATGTGAGGTGGTGGATCTAGATTGGAAACCAAGGTTCCCACAGAAAAACACACTGACATTCAAGAATCATCTATATTGAAGATAGTGATCTGGACAGTCATTCAACATTTGAAAAATCGTCGAAACTTGGAGAAACAATTGCATTCGGACGAACTGGGAGTCCCTCTCGTTCAAGAGGTTTACCATATCGGACGACTGGGGCTGCACTTTCGGACGAACTGGACTATTTCTAGGTAAAATCAGTTCAGTTTTGTTTGAATTGATTACCTACTCGGCTGGAATTGGTTCAAACTCGAATCCACAGCTATGGACTTAGCTTGTGAGCTCAAAGAATCTCAGATCCAGCTGAGTTTGAAGTCTGAATGTTTGTTTAAAATGGTTTTTGAGAGATCTACTTCATCTTCATCTTGGTCCTCAACTGAGTTGAGAGTTACATCAGTTGCCATAGCAGATCTGATAAACCAATGGAAGTTCATGAAAGATCTTGTAAAATGTTTGATGAAAACAGAAGAAAACGGAGAAGAAGATAGATAAACAGTTGTTCGTGAGCTAAATCTCATTTAGAAATGGCTGAGACAAGCTCCAAGTGATCTGCTCAATGTTAGCTCGAGAGAGGGTGTTAAAGGTTTGGAAGTGAATGAATGAACTGGTAATTATAGACTGGAGGTGGCAATTTGGGACGAGAGTGCACTCGGACGAATGGGCCAGGCCCATTCGCACGAGAGTGCCAGGCCCAAAAAGCCCAATTTCCAATTTTGTTTGATTTTGCCGATTTTAAGCATATAAGTGTTGTGCATAAATAAAGGAATGTATAAATGTATTTTGCATGTATAATAGGTACGAATAAGTATGAATTTGCATGTAAATGGTATCAAGTATGTATGTATCATGAATAATTAACAAGTATTTACGAATAATAAATAACACAAGCATATAAAAGATAAGATTTTCATTATGATTCAAGTCTCGGATTACAACGTTTGAAGTGAGGTACGAATACAAAGGAATACAAGTTTCCATAAATGGAAAGTACAATAAACTTGCCAAATAAGGAAGGTTACAAAAAGCGAGACGTTACAGTCTCCCATCCTTTAGGAAATTTCGTCCCGAAATTTAGTAAGTTGTAACGAACAGGTGCGGATACTTAGTCTTCATTTCACTTTGATTATGTCCTGAAAATGATAATCGTGGGGATCATATTTGATCTACGACCAATATATAGTATATAGCTGAGTGATGTAAATGGTGGTTGGTTCGTGTTGTTTGGACGCATGGTTGAATTTTGTATAGAAAACAATCAGTTTATTTTTTGAGTGGTGTAATATTTTTTTGTTTTAATAGTTATAAAAATCAGGGATGAAGAAAATTATTGAAGAATGGAGATCAGGAATGAGCCTACGATCTCACTGAAGATACATCGGGAAAGGGAGGGGGAGCGGTGTTCCAGGCTAGGGCCGTCTCCGAAAATCACAAAAAAAAAAAATTGGCCAAGTGCGAAATAAAAAAATTGGGACCTATTCGCAAATCTCCATGTAATATAAACTCATCAATCATTCAATCACACATATAAAAACTAAAAAACGATAATACAACAATGATCATTATGAAATAGATCAAACAAATTAACAAAAATACTGTAACAAGAAATTCACTATAAATATAATTTTAAGACAAATTTCATTTGAGTATATCCAACCTGATAACATGGAAAGAAGAAATGTTTTCATCAAATTTCTCTCCAATACATTAATTGTGTTCGATATCCATTAAAAAGAACTCACATACTTGTGGTTGTGGTGTCATACAACAAGAAGTCTCATCACTTCGAGATGGTTAACAACTCAATTTCAAAAGTTGTGTGAAAATTTGTACAATGAAATTTTGCATAGCCCACATACAATACAACCATGACATTGGAAAAAGTAATACCTTTTAACTTTGCTGCAATTAAACTACCTAATTTGCATAGATAGAATGAAGCAAACCGAAGAGACTTTGTTAGTTCATTTTTTTTCTAGCTCTAAAACAGAACATGGGGCCCAAAGGAAACAACCCAAAGGAAACTAAAACATTAAGGAAACTAAAAAAAATGTTTGAGGATATGCCATGTTTGGATCCTACCATCTCACACATACCATCAGCTGCGCTAAACCATCTGAGCTGCATCAACATTTTTTATTATTTGGCCTGTATATATTTTATTTATACATATAAAAGGAGAATATTTTCTTTTGGCACACCCTGTACACCCTCTGGACAGGCCCTGTTCCTAGCCCTCCCGATCTCACGGGCACCTCCACATGCCTTTCCCTAAACACCATAATGCATAGCCTTGAAAGGTAAGAAAGATAACTTTATGTTTTAACCACCTAAGATAATAAGCAAGCATAATTGTATTACGTGCATGAAACTGGGTTTGTGAAACATTTTATAATAAAAATACTAAAATCCAAGTAAGTATCATATTTAATAATAATTATGTTAGTTATTTTAGGTTTACTAATACTAGGATTACTGAGGTGAGAGGAATGGATTTGAATCAAAACTTGAAACAAAAATAGAAAATAAAAAAAAAGGATAAATTACACTTTTCGTCCTTTATGTTTGTGTTGGATTGCAATAGATGACCTTTAACTTCAATAATTACAATCACAATCCTTTATTTGTAAAACTCATTACACACTACGTCCTTTAGTATTAACCAGGTTAAAATTTTCAGTTAAATCTATTAATATAAGGGCAGTTTAGTCTTTTTACTTAATTATTTATAGTATTTAATAACTTATTATAAAAGCAAATATAAATACCCTGTTTCCTCCTCTCTCTCTCTCTCTCACACCTCTCTCTCTCTCTCTAAAAAAGCTTAGAATCAGGTTCAAAATTCATCACAATCAGATCAATTTCCCCACTAATCGATCACAATCAAATCAATTTCTTTGCTAATTACACCAATTTCTTCACTAATTCGAAAAAAAAAAACAAAAAAGGAGAAGATAATTACAAAACCAAATATCTCAAAGATATGTAATAAAAAGTAATGGCAGACCAGGTAAAATCAAATGAATAACCAACTATTAATACAATAACAAAAGTTAATACCTAGATAAAAATGTAATCGAGCTGAATAACCAATTATCGAAGAAGGCAGTAAGGTAATCAACTAGAAGATTAACCAAAAATCAACGGTTCATCACTAACACTAACTAAAACTCCAGAAGAGTAAGGTGTCAAATTTAAATACTTTACAAGAAGACAACAACAAAAAAAAAAAAAATGAAGATTTCTAAAAAAATGAAGATTTCTAAATCAACACACAAATCACTCAGATTTAAACTTCAATCATACATTCACATACCCCTAATCAAAAATGAGTGAACAGAAAGCTGGAGAACGGTCGTCACTTACGGAACCTATTTTCAAATCACATTAAGCCGTTTCGGCTCAGATCTATCCGGTGACAACCATCCGACATCTCCAGAATCCTATCTCTTCGATGTCGCTATAGGAATCGATGTCGGTGGTCCGGTGAGTGGAGGTGCCAGGTCTGGTGGCACATCAGACGCTTGTTTTCAAGTGAAGTGGTCGGATTAGGGTGTGTGGTGGCGGTGGTCCGCAGGTGGCACTGGAGGTTTATTTGGATGGTAGAGACGAGAGAGAGAGAGTGAAGAAAGATGGTAGGTGTAGAGAGAGGGTTTTTATGCGTGTGTATATATAATCTTTTTTATTTTTTTAACAAATGAGTAAAATTACCGATTTACCCTCATGTGTATGTCACATGACTAGACTTAACTGAAAATTTTAACTTAGTTTGTGCTAAAGGACGTAGTGTGTAATGGGTTTTACAAATAAAGGATTGTGACTGTAATTATTAAAGTTAAAGGTCATCCATTGTAATCTGATACAAACATAAAGGACGAAAAGTGTAATTTACCCATTAACTAAAAAAAAATTAGTAGTTGAAGGCTTGTCAGAGGGAACAACGCATGGAAAGTGAGATAGTGAAAGGTGAGGAAATACCCATTCACGACAACCTTTACCATCTTAATTGCCATTTCCATACTCGTCGTGATAAATATTTTTAAAATCAAGTTTGACTTATTTGTGCCTCGTGTATATAATTGTTCTATTTGTAAGGGTATAAGGCGGTATGGGGGACGTCCCCATCCCCGTCTTGGTTTGGCGCCGGAATCACCCCATAGTTTGCTATGGTTTGGTCATTTTAACGGTTTTGCCCTAAACCTTTAAAAATAACCATTTTCCTCCAATAGTTTGTTATGGTTTTTCCATTTTGCTCAATGCGGGGAGCAAAATAGAAAAACAGACAATTTGGATGGAGTTAGAGGTAGGGAACAAAATGAAAAAACCATAACAAACTATTGGAGGAAAATTGCTATTTTTAAAGGTTTGGGGCAAAACCGTTAAAGTGACCAAACCACAGGGAGCAAAACGGAAGTTTACTCCTTTTTTTTATTTAAGATAAAATGGATAAAACATCAAACTTTTATAAATAAAAAAAAAAACACTACATTAAAATCTAAGTTTAAAAAAAACTAAAAATTACAAGGCCATCCATATTTTTTTGCGATCTCACGTTTTCTAGCGAGTGTGATTTCCAACATCGAAGGGTGAACATTGTCGTGAGGCCGATTAAACTTCTCCAAGTCCTTGTCGTACATTGTTTGTCGCAATGCCTCTCGTTGCTCATCCGCCAAGGTCAAGTATTTTCTTCTAGTATACGTTTAATATCCATTAACTTTTTTAGTGGCCTTGTATTCTTCGAATTACCGGTTATATCTCTTGGATCTTCGTTTCATGAAGACGGCCCTGTCATTTTTCTCCTTTCTCTTTTGTCGTCTTGGCGAGGGATCCTCGTTTATGTCGTAGCTGGCTTCTATTATCTTTACAGCAAATTATCTGTAACGCATTTTAAAAACATTTTATCAGTAATAAATACTGGCGAGTTCATTCTATTTTTATAAAAATATATTGTTATACTTTACAACATTAAGGGTTTTATATTTGTTTATATTTACGCAACTCAATTAGTATTTGTCACATGGTGGCAGTTCCAATATGACAGTGGTCATATCACTCATTGGCTCACTTTCGTCTAATAGTGAATTTATCAACTAATAGATATCAAATATATCTTATTATGATTCAATGGTATCTGTCACTAGGCGATTCCCGTGAAGGTAGTCAAATCACTGTTGATTATTCTTTCAACTAGTGACTGGGGTCATAACACCGTTGATCACTCTCTCAACTAGTGCCTGTGGTCGTATCACTGTTGATCATTCTCTCAACTAGTGACTGTGGTTATAACACTGTTGATCATTCTCTCAACTAGTGCCTTTGGTCCTATCACTGTTGATCGTTCTCTCAACTAGTAACTCTGGTCATATCACTGTTGATCATTCTCTCAACTAGTGACACTTATCAATTAATGTATACCAAATTTCACATATCGGTAGTAATTGATGAATACATAACCCAACTATACATGTATAGTAATAGATTACTATATAATAAATAGAATATAATGTATAATATATAAATACATATTTCATTTGTCTATTAAAATATTATTGTAACATTATAATATTTAATGTTGCAATATATATTTAATTAGTATTACCAACAACACCATTAGACTTTCTTTTTCTATGAAATAAATGGATTCGACCTTTCAATTCCAAATTACTTTCTTTGTTTGAGTTAAAATTTAAATGTTTAATAATAAATTCAATTATTATAAACACAACATGGTTTAATAATAAATTCAATTATTTTAAACACATATAATATAATATAATTATATTATATTATAATGTTATAGCACACATAATATATTATATGTGTTGATATTATATAATATAAACTAACATATATAGTTATATTATAATATATCTTAACATAATCTTATGTACATTATGAGCCAAATTTTTCAATAGTGATTCTCTAATATAACTAATAATTCCGTTTATTTTAATATGTTTATTAATTATATTTTCTTTAATATAATTAATATATTTTAATAATGATTAATAAAGCTCTATTTTATATACACACCATTTAGATTTATTTCAATTATACATTAAATTTATTAGTAATGTAATAATAATATTAGTTATAGGCAATGGCTACTGGGGCACAATTCCCCCGTGCTTGTGGTCATGCTACCATTAACTAACTTTTTGGCCAATAGTAACGAGTGTCAAGTAATGTATACAAACTCCCATATACTGGCAGCTATTGCAGAAAATAAAAACTTAATCACTGTAAGTATAACTGATAAACATTTAGGGTTTTGTAAAGAATTTTTAAATATAAAGGTATCACAAAAAGGTGATAAAAAGAAAAATTGACTAGCAAACTGTGAGAAAAGAGAGTGGACTCACTTTGTAACTTTAGAGTTCAACTAAATGCCCCCTGGTATAATCTTGGGTATAACTCCTGAGCAATTTAATAAATATAAAATGCACTCGCGTTAAATATAATAACCCAAATTCAACTTTGTCAATACTACCCAAGACAGAACCCCAACGGATTTAGTCAGGCGGAGCCTTGACATGCGTTACGGGGCCCTAGATCAATCGGACATGGTATCAACTTAGTGATAAGGGGTTAAAACACTTAAAACGGGGCATGGCTTTATTATTATTATTATTATGGGGTGAAAATAAAATATATATAGAGAGAGTAGAGAGCGTACGAGAGACAGAGATGTGAGCAACGAAAAAAAAAAGAATGTTGTATGCCTATTTATAGTAGATGTTGAAGTTTATTAGTTGGAGCCTACACCCCCACGTAACATTCATTTAAAAAAAAAAAAAAAAAAAAAAAAAACGTAACATTCATTTCAATTTGAAGGTTTAGTTATGATTTTTAATATTATTTTATTATTTTATATATTATAATTAATTCAGCTGCTTTATTTATTTGGCGCTTTTAACTTTTAAAATATGACGTTTTATAAAACAATTAATATATCATTAGGACGAGAATAATCTTATCTACATTTTGACCCAAGTTTCATTAAAAACAGAGTAGGTTCAGATATAATGTATTTTTATAATTTAATTATTAAACGGTTCATGGGTCCGTCTAGGTACTTCATATTTCTAACAGTCAACTTACTCGTAATCTACCCGTCTAATAATATAAGTTTTTATATACTTTATTTTAAAATTGAAATGCCACACACACACACACACACACACATATATATATATATATATATATATATATATATATATACAAGCCAATTAATTAGTATAACATTCCAAGCAATTATATATAAAATAGTTTTTAAAAATATGTAAAAACGTATAAGAATAAAATGGGTCGAATAATTATATTTAAAAATAAAACTAGTTACTAGCGGTTAATAAATTTAAACAACCTATAGCTTTTATATGGGTCGAATAATTATATTTAAAAATAAAACTAGTTACTAGTGGTTAATAAATTTAAACAACCTATAGCTTTTATACTGGGTGATAGGGGTTTCTTATTGAGGGATTTAAATTGGGGATTTATTCTGCAAGGGAGCTCTCTAGCGCGGACCCAATTAAGACAACATATGCTAAACCTCCCGATATTTGCAAGTAATTCACACCTTCCTAAAAAAAGCTAATTGAGCGAGTTTGTGGTTGTTTTTAGAACTGACCAACAGAGATATTATTAGTGTTAACATTTTTTTAGAGTAAAGTACAGGTTCAATCCTTGAGGTTTATACTAGCTCTAAGGTTCAGTCCTTATTTCAAAATAAATCAACACTCTAGTCCCTGACGTATTCAATTGCTCACAATTAAGACCTTCCCACTAACTGACCGTTTGTAAGTCAGTGAAAAGACTAAAATACCCTCATAACTTTACTTACAATTACAGTCCCTAAACATATAAATGACATAATTCCCTCCATATTCAAAACAAATCCTAATCTTGCAACTAAGCAGCGATTAAGCTGATATAATCTGCAACATGAAGGTATTAACAACTACAAAACCTCGTAACAACACATATAACAAGAAGTTCAAATGGTTTCAGTACTAGAACTAGAATTTTGTTTTGACCTTTATGATAGTTTTTTTGGTTTTAACCAAATTTTTATAGTAAATACCAATAATGTTATTTAAACGTGTGAACCATTAATAATTCACATCCCATTCTTTATATTCATTCAAACCATAAAATTTAACAAAACCCATTCTTTATTCTTTTCTTATACCTTAACCATATATTTTTAATATTAATTCAAACCATAAAATAAGAATTAAGTTTATGAAACACTAAATTTTAGTTAAATTATATGGATATGAATAATCTAAATATTTTAACAAAACATGTTTGAAAGATAGCTCATCTTCATACATAATTGCGACAACCCCACAAACATAAAGTAAATACATAATAATAAATAGTTAAATATACATAATAAATGACATTATTTGTGGGGAAGGTGGTAATGGTACTCATTAGGGCTGTAAACGAACTAAACGTTCAGCGAACAGTTCGTGAACCGTTCGGCGGGAAGTTCGTTTATGTTCGTTCGTTTAATAAACGAACGAACATGAACAAGAAATTTCGTTCGATTAGTTAAATGAACGAACATGAACATAGGTCTCGTTCGCTCGATTGTGTTCGTGAACGTTCGGTAAGGTGTTCGTGAACGTGTTCGTGAACATTCGTTGATTTGCGTTCGTTTATGTTCGTATGTTTGTGTTTTAATTGAAGATCTTTGTACTTTCTTATATTTTATTTGTACTTTTTATATTATTAAACTTTTATTTATTTTATTATTCTAACAATTAAACTAGGAAACTCACTTTCACTTTGTTTATGCATCATTTCTCTTTCATTTCTCACTATTTACATCGGTAAATACAATCGACCTCCATTTCATAATAAGAGATTCAAGTTCGAGTGCTACTCTCTAGGCCATCTATCTTTATCTTTCGTCGCGTTCGCCAAATTTATTTGTGTTCGTGAACCGTTCGCGAACACGCTCGTTTCCTTAATGAACGAACACGAACATAAAATCTCGTTCGGTAAGTGTTCATGAACACATTTATTTCCTTAACGAACGAACACGAACAAGGCCTTGTTCATGTTCGTTCGGTTCGTTTACAGCCCTAGTACTCATGGATGGTTTATGGGAAGCAAAGTTAGAATAGAGGAACACGAGACCATGACAACACATCATATGTCCGGTCTTTTTTGGGTATTATTTTACCAAATATCATAAAAGTTAATTATACAAATATTCCATATGATTTTATACTAGCAGTAAATATGCTGTATAAGCTTAAAAAGTTTTAAGTTGAAGTTACATAATTTTTATTTTGTAACAAGTTTTAAGTTTCTTTAAAAGTTTTGTTATATTCGTGTAAAATGCCTAATAAAACCAATGCAACCACCACTATAAGCTTCTAACCCCAAATAATATATTGCTCAAGATCAAAACAACATAAAATGCATTAAGAATTGTACTAGTTCACTTCGTTACCTGAATTTGTGTTGTCGAAAAGTCACGCAATGACGGTTGGGGTCTTCCATGCTTCTGGTGGTCGGTAGAAGGTGACACGCAATATAGATTATTTTTCCTCTAAAATCACTCAACTTTTATTAAATGTTTGTTATTATGATTTTTTTTAATATAATAACCTAAATGGAACACATATTAATCATAATTACCATCTAGTAATTGTTATTTTTAGATTAGCAATGAAAACAAATCATATATAGCGACCCAACTTGATAAATGTGTAGTTGAATCAGAAAAATAATCACTAAATACTAAATAGTAACCAATATATGTTTCACTTAGGTCACTTACTTTCAAAAAATTAACATTTACATAAATATTTACAAGATCAGGACACCTAATGAATAATGAGCGACTTTAAAGGAACAAAAAAAAATTGACTTTAGTAAGATGCTGGTGAAACTTGGTTAGATTTTCCCTAAATGAAATATTTTTTTATAAGGCAAACATAAACACATGCCACATCATCTACCCGATAACCCAAGTGAAAACCTGGGGTGGAAGCCGATGCAATCCACTACCTACCCGGCGAACCAACTCTCACACATCTTTAATTGGTAAACACTCACCGATTTCTGTACTTGAACAATCAACGACAATATTACCAATCAGATAGGAGTACCCGGTTGAGGCGTTGAGCTATCTGATGACGCCCCTCGCTCACTCGAATTTAATCCATGTCAATTCTAACTCTCATAAAAATATAGGCCTTTTCTATAATTAAAGTATTTGTTATAATATAATATAATAATATCCCTCTATATCTATTGATAGTGGGGTTGTCCCGTAGGACTAGTACGGTACTTGTGCCAGAGGCGATAATGCCTTTCAAATCCTCGACAAGCACATCCCATCTAACAGTGATGAGTTAATCTATACTTCCTGTTTTAATTATTTCTCTACAATCCTATAAAAGTATTGGCTAGTATTAACTAATATTTAAACCCATGGCATTATAGCCTAGTGGTATTTTGGTGGTGGGATAAGGCTTATGACCATTAGGTCATGAGTTCGATTCTCACAAGGGGGGTTTTTCCCAGATTTATTGGGTTTTCTCCTGAATTGGTGTATGGGCATTATTGCCTAGTGGAGATGGATATGATCGGGTGGTTCCGCTGGTGACACGATGATACTCCAGTGGTCCGTCAGTGATCCAAATTTGCCGTTCAAAAAAAAAAAACTAATATTAAAATTACCTTCCAAAAATAAACCACAATGAATATTATGATCTTAGACACCAAGGTTATGATTTGCAAGCTAACATGGTGGGATCTAACACAAAAGAAGGGTGGTTGACACTTGGGTGAACCGTCATGCTTGTTTCGACAAGAATCTTTTGTTTCGTACAAAGAGTATCAAGGGAGAACCGAGAGTGATCTTGAAAAGACTTACGAAAAGGAGCGGTAACTTTCAGAATAGAAAATTTATAATCTCATGTTCTAATAGTGACACCAATCAATGTTTTGTATGTTTTATGTTTGTAAGAATATAATATAATGTCTAAATGGTTGCTTAGCAAGTTTGGTTTTCCTCAAGTGTTTTAAGGTTAATAAGGGTGTTAACCGAAATTTGAATGTTTTTGGCTCCCCTTATTTCCACACCCCCTATATCTTATTTTCACATCCCCTACTGTATACGGGCCGTATAGAATGTTTTTGAATAAGAAAATGTGCAGAGAATGTTTTTTTTATTTTACTATATACGGCCCGTATATAGTTATATGAGTCGTATACACTATGTTACGATTTGTAAAACGTATACGGATCAATGGAATTATTTTGGTAGGTTTTTGATGTTACCAAATGTATACGGGTCGTATAACTGTATACGGCCCGTATATAAGGATGTTTTTTCACTTATCATGTTTATTTCCAGTAAAAACACCATCATTCTAGGGTTTCTAAACTCTTCATCATCTTTAACAACATTGATCGGAACACGCCGCTTAAATCGGAGCACAAGTAGAGTAACGCTACCGATCAGTCCGTTGATCGAGTAACTAGCAGAAGAACCCGACACAAACAAGTTTTCCACAGTTTGTTATTCAGATCTCTGTTCAGTCATCTTTCCAAACTACAACACACGATAACTTTAAACTTTATAGTGTGTGATTTGACCAGGAAATGATTGGAGGTGATTGCTACTTTTAATAAGCTGTCATAGTTGTCAAATTCGATTTCAACAAATCTTTTCCTTTTCCTTCAATTTCTAGAACATTCTCCGTTACATGAAGACGTGTCGGGTTCTTCTACTGGTATTTTAATGAAGTATTGAAGATTGAATGTGCAAACCCAACCGTTTTTTACTACGGAAACGGTGGCTATGCGAAATATAAACCGCAACCGTTTTTACTACGGAAACGGTGGGTATGCGAAATACAAACCGCAATCTTTTGTGACTATGGGAAACACAAGTTTTCTTTTTGAGCTTGATGGATGTTCGTTATCTCAGTTGAGGCGGGCATTGTTTAAATCTGAATATAACTAGATGTTACGTGTATCAGCGTTGTTTATCACCCTGTGTGAGCATTGGAAACCCGACAAACAGTCTTAACAACTGTGACAGTTTATCTATCTATGTGTGTCACATCCATCCTGTTATAGCAATCGATATGATTAATTTTACAGATTTTTTTCTAATTAGCGTTGTTAACTACCAAAAGAATGCATACACAAATAGTTTCAGTGGACGAAGCAAAGACTACTAAAGATGAGTTGGTGATAAATACCGGAGCTGTTATCTCGGTTGTTCAGTACTTTCGTGATAATAAAACAAGCATGCATTGACTTTGCCAAGATTGAAGGAAAGAATCTGTCCATAAGCGTTGTGGATTCTCAGCGTTATTCGAATGTAAGTGGATCGAGTGATACACTTATCTATTCTGGTCAAGGTGGGCATGGATCGAGTGATACACTTATCTATTTCTGTTGATCCTCAAATTCCAACAAATATTTCACTCCAGTAGTTGAAACTTGAGCGCAGGAATCAATTCAAAACCCTCACCCTCAAAATCACTCCAGTAGTTGATCCTTGTCTTGAGAACCTGATTCTGATTTAAACAATGGAATTTGTGGATCAACAGAAATAACTGAAAATAACTCGCCATTCTCTTGCACCTGTATCGGTTGGTTCAGATCTCGGAAGTACTATTATACAATCTTTTTTCTTGAGTCGTCGGGAAAACTTTTCCTCAGGGGAGGGTGAGTAGTATGAATCTGAGTCCATTGTGGTTCGTGAATGTTTCGAATCATCATAGAATACGTGTCGGGTTCTGCTAGAAGACTATCAGGATTTTGTTGGTTTGTTTCGAGGTAGGGTTTAGAATGTTTGAAGTATTCTTGGTTCAATACCAACTCTTCTGAAAGACAAGAATACAACGTTCATGTATCACAAGGAATGACCGATCTAAGGCAGAGAACCTGATTTAGATACACAAATTCATCACCCGTTTCTACAGCACAAGCACATACGCAATGAAGTATTAAAAGATGTTAGTTTCTTGACAGTATGGTTTCTCGACAAATGAAGTATTATCTGTCATCATCTGTTCATCATTGTTCTTGAAGATGAAGATGAAGAAACGAGAGTTAACATTCAGATTCAGATTCAGGAAGCAGATGATTTTGTAGTGTTTGTTTGAGAAACTAACAAGGTAAACCTGAATTTTCAGATTTTTAGACACTTACTTGAACAATTAGTAATGCTAGATGTCATTTTGGCTGAACCACTACCTATTACAGCACTGTATGAACCTGTGTTTTGAAAATATGGTTTGTTCTTCGTTTATTGGATCGTTCTAATAGATAAAGAGGTTTTTACCATTTTTTACCATATGTATACGGGGCCGTATACAGTTTATACGGCCGTATACTCTCGGTAAAAAACAGATTTACCGATCGTATACAATGTATACGATCATTGTATACGGGCCGTATATTATTATACGGCTCGTATACTATGGGTAAAAAATGGTAAAAAAGTTGAGCTTCAGTTGTGTACCCTACACGTCTTCTGTGATGATTCGAAACATTCCGAATAACTAGCAGAAGAACCCGACACGTATTCTTCATAGCCATATTCCCAGTCACAAGTTGTTGATACATATGGCTAGTATGGAAGATACATATCGTTCAGATCTCAGAAGTACTGAACAACAGAAAATAACTGCTTTGGAATTTGTGGATTTCGGTTGGTTCAGAAGGCTTGTCCATCTGATCCCGTTGTTGGAAACTCCTTTAATGTGAGATTCTTCAAGTTTGCACATTTTGAGAAAATACCAATGTGTTTGTCAGCTTCGTCAACACACAAAGTGACAGAATGAAGATCCAATGTTGTTAACGGCCCGTATACATATGGTAAAAACCTCTTTAATCTATTAGAACGATCCAATAAACGAAGAACAAAGCATATTTTCTAAACACAGGTTCATACAGTGCTGTAATAGGTAAAAAATGGTAAAAAAAAATTCTTTCTTTCCTTTTCATGAGGTAAAACTGGTTTCAACATCAAGGGTTGTATCGGAATCAGGCGTTGGAAGGATTGTAGTAGTAGGACATTGGTACCACTGTGAAAATTGCATCAGGAAGCTCAACTTGAACGGACCCATTATTCGACCGAGTAATCAATTGTATTTTTTTTGTTGCTTCTCTTGTTAAGTTTCTGACCCAACCGAAATCCACAAATTCAAGTCAAGGATCGTTCTAATAGATTAAAGAGAATAAAGAAAGGATGTTTGGAATTCACACAAACATATATTCGTTTCATAACCTCCTCCTATAAATCAACCACAACTGATAAAGAGCCTGTATTAGAAACCATCCTATGCCTTTTACCAACCGAAGAGGCAACAAGGACAGATAATACTTCATTTGTCGAGTGGTTGTGCTGTAGAAACCGGTGATGAATTTGTGTATCTAAATCAGGTTCTCTGTCTTAGATCGGTCATTCCTTGTGATACATGAGCGTTGTATTCTTGTCTTTCAGAAGAGTTGGTATTGAACCAAGAATACTTCAAACATTCTAAACCCTGCCTCGAAACAAACCAACAAAATCCTGATAGTCTTCTAGCAGAACCCGACACGTCTTCTATGATGATTCGAAACATTCACGAACCACAATGGACTCAGACTCATACTTCTCACCCTCCCGGCCTCCCCTGAGGAAAAGTTTTCCCGACGACTCAAGAAAAAAGATTGTATAATAGTATACAACCATTTTTCTTTTCCTTCAAATCCAACAGTTTCTTCGTAGATTCCGTCGGGTTTTCAAAGCCGGTTGATGAAACCGAAACTCTATTTCTGTTGTTCAGTACTTCCGAGATTGTGTTGGTGGATAACGCAAACAAGTTCTCCACAGTTTGTTATTTAGATGAACGGATTGTTGGTGGATAACGCAAACAAGTTCTCCATAGTTTGTCATTCAGATCTCTATTCGGTCATCTTTCCAAACTGCAATACACGATAAGTTTAAACTTTATAGTGTGTGATTTGACCAGGAAATGATTGGAGGTGAAGGTTCAGTGCACGAAAAGTTTCTTACGAAATGTACGTGACAAAACAAGTATGTTGGGAATTAAACGCATGTACGTGACAAAACAAGGATCGTTCTAATAGATTAAAAAGAATAAACCAACGTTGTTTATCACCCTGTGCGAATTTGGTTTCTTCGGTACAGGCTGATGAAACCGAAGATTCAGACTCCTTACAACTCTCATCAAATGCCTCACCCTTCCTTTTATTCTATAAATATTAAATAAAGATAACACCATGCCCGTAATCCCGCGTTGATAGCTTCCGTTTTATTACAGTCATACGACACGTTTTCTTGTTCTTCAATCTTTGTTACTTGTTAATGTTTTATTTTTTTCTACTTTTAGAAAGGTTTGAGCACCTCACGACTGTAAAATATCTAGTGTGATTTACACCTTAAATCCCTTAAATACTTTGAGAAAAATCAAATTTTCGTTCCATACGGGCCGTATAAGACTATACGACCCGTATACACGTTCGTATACATTGTATACGACCAGGCAAACTTATTTACACATGGTGTATACGAGTCGTATACTATTATACGGCCCGTGTGGAATAAAAAAAAAACTGACAAAGTCTGCTGGCACAGATTTTGTTGTTTTTTTTATTCTATACGGGCCGTATAACAGTATACGGCCCGTATACACCATGTGAAAATAAGTTTTCCCCATGTGTTAATATTACGACCCATTTTTTTGTTAGGGAAAATGACCTTAACGATATCGGTATATGTTTAAACTTAATGAAATGGTTGTTAAAAATAAATATAGCTAGCAATAGTTTTGCTTACGTAAGGTAGTGTTTGTTATGCTTGAATTATAGTCGGAATGGAATGGACTATTGCAAGGGTATGAAAAAAATATGTTTAGTTGTTCAGGGTAATGGAATTACCATTTATACAAGGCATTTCATTCTCTCAAATTCATTCTATCCAGTCCCTTATTTTTTTCATCTCATTCCCCCTCTCAACTTCATTACTAACAGCACCAGCCACCACCACCGCCACCCACCGCCTTCGCCACCGCCACCAATCACCGACGTTGCCGCCACCCTCCGCCATCAACCACTGGTGCCACCGCCACCACGCGCTACCACCACCTATCGCCAATTTTATTCTTTCGTCTTTTCCTTTCCTGCCTACCAAACAACAAAAGGTAATGATCCATTTCATTCCACATGGTAACCAAACAATACCATGGAATGGTAATGATCAATTTCATTCTTTTATCATTCCATTACCTCGTCTATTCCATTCTCTCATCAATTCCTTTACACCATGACAAACTGTTTAGTCAAATAAGCAGCATGTTGGACTTTGTGATATTTATATAAACTAGTATTTAGGACCCACGCTTTGCGGCGGTACTTTTAAACCGAACAAAAAGTAAAAGTAAAAACTTTATACATACGTGCATTGCAACGAGACCGTTAAACTACAAAAAGTTACATTAAACCGTATACACGTTCCAACTTATACCGAGTTCAAGTAGAAGAAAAGTACACAAACAACATGACCAACAAAACAAAATGTATAACCACATAAAAGGTGGATATTGCATATTATATAAAGATAAACATTTGAAACCAAAAAAAACCTTACCTAGTGTCACACCCCAACCGATGGCGGAAACATCAGAGTGAGACGAAAACAATTCTCTCAAATCTTCATTACGCTAAATTGTGACAATATTTAATAATTCAAATTTCATAGCTCGCTAAATGTCATACATTGTTCAAATCAATCAAACATGAAACAAACTTCAAACGTTGTTTATTATCTAGGCGTGTTTCTATGTCCACCCTAAAGTTGTTTCTTCACCACATCGTCTATCAACCTGCAACATGTATTAAAATATGATCAACAAATATGTTGGAGAGTATACAAGTTTGATACATAGCATAATAATGAAAATGTTTTAACTGTGCTCATATCCAACATGAATAATGTATACAAGTTACTAATGTGCTGAATGGGTGTAAACTACATGTCAAACCAAAGTTTCCAACGCAGTCGTGATTACCCAACATCGTCAAGACGAAGAGGGTGTAATGTGTTTTACTTAACAATACCTCAATTATACGGGCAGTGCGTTAATCCTATAGCGCTATAATTGTTAAGGTAGGCTTGCTAAGTTAATGAGCATATAGACACAATGTATACAGAGCATATGAGATTAACAAGTATAACATGTTTTCATGTTTAATTGTGGATAGAGTGTGATTTGAATAAACAAGTATCATAGTGTTGCGTGTTTTTGTATAATGTACATGTTGCATCCAAAGTGTTTAAAATGAAAATGAGATCGAGTATACTCACAGTTTTTCGTAGATGAACACTAAACCGCAAGTTGGTTTGATGAAGTTTGAAACACCGGAGTCACGCTGAAATGAGTGAACAGTAGAGTAAGTATTCTATTGTGAAAGAGTGTCGGTTCAGATTGTGAGATACGTGAAATGTACTAGATAAAAAAAGTAACAGTCCCTTTAGCACAGATGGCTGGTTCGTGTGAATGGGCATAGCCCACTCGTGCGAATGGAGTTCCCTCTAAAAACGGACCGGACTGTTAAAGCTCAATTATAAACTGATTTGGTTGTGAATAGTAAGGTAATTATTTAAATACTTCAAAACAGCAAGTAAAATGGTCAAACATGATGAACTGATGCGAGAATAGAATTGAAAATGAAAACAGAACATAAGTAAAATTCCCATTCATGCGTTCGCGCTATGCACATTCATGCGAATGTGGCATGCTCATTCGTGCGAATGCAACTGTTCGTCGAAAACGTGTGTGTCTGATCCATTCAAAACAGACCATTTCTTGGTGGAAATTAACCCTAATGCAAACCCTTAATTATGAAATGAGTTGAGGATCTGATGGGTTCTAGATTCCATCAATATCGTACCATAATCGAAAAGAAAGTTATGAACACATTGTAAAATGTTTAAGGTTTATAATATTTGATTCAATCTCGTATATGTGATGCTCCAACAACAGTTTGCCTAAGAAAACTAGTGGAAACCATCGTTGAGATAGTTTGATTCAAGAGATCTTTGTAAAAATGTTTATGGATTGTGGTTGAGAGCGTTTGAGAAGAAAGGGGCGAGTAGGAGAATGAAAGAGAATTCAAGAAAGGGGCGAATACAAGAAATAAATGAAATGCAAAAGAAAAGTCATAATTCCATTTATTTATTTAATAAGGATACAAACACACGATAACTAAACTTAAGGTTAATATACAAACGGACATATTTGACTTGATTAACTAACATCTTCAGATTTATCCCTATGCTTTATTCTTCTCTCTTTCCCCCGCCCAAAGTAACTTGTGAACCTGTATATACAAAAAGTTTTACGGAATGAGCCGAATGCTCAGTACGGAATAATAGGCTCAAATAACAAATAACGCTTTATATGAAATGTTATCCGAATGGAACTTATTGCGAAAATGATACGATGCAAGAACATAATTTCATAATCATATCTTACGGATGTACCCATGAGCAAACTTAAAACGTGACAATACACAGGTATCTACTCCTGCATAATTATCACATGAGATGGCGAATTGGCATACCCGTTATCCACCTCCTTAACTTAAATCCTAGGATCGATCCATATGCCTCCTAATAGCCTTATGTACCACACTTGTACTTAAGAGACGCCGTGAACTAATCTCTCCGCCACGGGTGGAGCACATGATGTCGATGCCGCAACAACATGCTCGTGGGACACTCCACGAGAAGCGATACTCAGGGTAACAGAGTACAAATAGTCTTATTTACATAACTTATCAAAATACTTTTCATAACAAAACGTAACTTATATTAGAACATGCGATAATGAGTACAACTTAACAGAAAACTATCGCATGACATAAAAGCTAAATTCAAAGTTTAGAATAGGAATTTCAACGGACTGTCAAATGAATCGATAATCAAAGACGTGAGGAGTTTTTAAAAGATATAGTAATTTAGTGGTTTATAATAATTTGAATATGAAACAATAAAGAGTGGGGTAAGGATCCGTACCTTAATAATTCCAAAGTGAAGCTACCTTGTGATAATATTTCAGATTTATACGAGCAGAGTTTAGACTACTGATTAGTCTTTTAACCTAATTTAAATAACATGCACACAACTAGGTTAGTAACTTAATACAGCCTTTACGATAACTCACGAGATCAAATTCTCACAACGAACGACAAAGTGCGATACTTAAACATCCATCGAATTAATGACGAACGACAAAGTACGATACTTAAACATCCATCGAATTAACGACGAACGACAAAGTATAACCCTAATGTGGGTAGCACTTAAACATCCATTGGATATATTGATCGATCGGACAATGAATCGTAATAGCGATCGAGTTATTACCCTGTTCTGCAGCACCCCGCTATACTTAATTAGTGTTTCGTGTGTGTTAATTGAAGTAAATAGAGCATAACTCCGTGTAGAATTGGAATTTCTTCGTCGTTTTTGTGCCCAGAATCAAGTCCCAGACACCCCTATTTATATACGAAAATTGGTCCCTGTCGCGTGTCGCGACAGGTCCCCTTGTGCCTGTCGCGTGGCGCGAGGGGTTGCTTTTCTCATACGGTTGCCACGTGTGGGACTAGCCTAGCTGAATCGACAGATTTTAAAATTTCAACTTCGTCCGCAAGTTATTAAGATAATCGTCAAGTAGGGAATACCCCCCCTGAGTTTTAGGGGCCCTAATCCTGATTCTGAAAATTCTGAAATTTCTAGGGTTTGTGCAGAATCACTTGGGTGTCTCAATTAGGGTTTCCTAGTGGTTAATTTATAAATAATAATAATAGTTTTGGTTGATATACAGAAAGATGGATCCTAAGATAAATATATATTATTACTATTCTTTTATTTCTAGAATAATGATTTTTAAATTTTGGGTTATTACATCGATACTCAAACCTTGTTTGGAAAGTGGGTCCCAAGGGTAGCTCGCCCGGGTGACAACCCGTCCGTATAGCCTGTCCGTGCGTACAGCTAGTCCGTGCGGACAGCTTGTCCGTGCAGACGGCTAGTCCGTGCGGACAGCTTCTGGTCTGATTGTTCCGTTCGTCTACTCTTGGTTTCTGTTGTCGTTTACCGAGACGTTCTGATTACGTGGCAACCACTTGGAGTTGTATTCTCACCCGAACGACTAGACCGGTCAGGAACCACCCTAACTTGGCCTGTCGGCGACTCAGAACGATCGTTCCGGTTGACCCCGAAATCAGGTGTCTGGTGGGTAGAATCCAGATCTAGGACTAGTGCATCCCTATCATCGAGTAGAGACTAGAACCGATCAGATTCGTACCGATCTTAAGGGTAAAAGAAGGAGAGAACTTAGGTTTATTTCTTTCAACTCTTTTTATCCTTAGAAAAGTTTAGATTTAGGTGATGTTGTTGTGAAATCTTATGGAAATCGTTCAGATCTGAGCTATTTTTAGTGGAATGAAGTCAAGCTTGAAGTTCATAAGAACTTCATGATGACGTCACTCGAGAATACCTCAAATCTTGATGATTTCATGGTTAAAAGTGGAGATTTGAAATATGGAAAGGTGTAGAATTGTGTAGTGATCAAGAATGTACAAGAATTAGTGCAAAATCTTACCTGGATTGAGAGAAATCTGAGAAAACGTGTAAAATGCGTGCGGTTCGAACGTCACTTGCTAAAAGTGGAAAAGTTGGAGAGTGACCCGTGTATTTATAGGATGCCAAAAAAGGGAAAGGGTGAGCCGTGCGGATGGCACGTACCCGGATAGGCTATCCGCCCGGATTGGTCATCCGTGCGGATTGGCAATCCGTGCGGATGTCGCCTGATTTGGTGCGTTCGGTGCGATGTTGCTTCGGTTTCGGTTTTCGAGCGATTCGATAGGGTTTCCTAGTCAAATTACTTTCAGTCCCAACTACTTCTTATATGGTTCGACTCGGAGTTCGGGTTCGGGTTCGTTTACATTCGAGTTAGACTTCGAGTTCGATTGAGTTCGCTTGATTATCACAACATAACATAACATAAAATAAGCATGCACAGGTAACACGTAAGGCACACACACACGTATAAACGACAAGTAAAATACGCAGTTCGAGTTACGGTTCGATTGTCGATTTGATTAGCATAGCTTGATTAACTTTATCGCATTGTTACTTCCTATCATTCACAGTCGCGTGTCGATTGAAATACGATTAATATGATTCGATTATTGTAATGAACGACACTTACTCCACATAATATAAATAAAATAAAAACATTTCTACGAGTCAAGTCGCGCGAAATCGGTCGTTGACTTTGACCTTGACTTTGACTTTCACTCGTGAAAACACGGGGTGTTACAGCCTCCCCTTGTTTAGGGAATTTCGTCCCGAAATTAAGCTGAAAGCCGTAACCAACTGTGGATCACATGTGAGAGTTCTTCGTTTTGGATCACTGAAAATCGTCAAATTAATCGACTTTCTACAGACGAAAATCGCTGATTTTTGGATATGTTATGCGAAACTGTCTGATCTAAAAGCCTATAAAGTTTCAGATCTTAGTTCGAAGTCATTTGAATTTTTGGTTAGAAAAATGTTGAATGTTGCTGTTGATGTTCACCGTGCGGATAACATATACGTATTGACTATTGTTGACTAGCTTATTCGCATGGATATTTGTTGGCTTTGCGTCGTGCGGAATCCATGCACGACCGTGACCAAGCAAATTCGCAACGGAGTCGAATCGGGACCTACATGTGGTATCTGAGCAGGTGTTCGATTGCGGTGATTAAACACACTCAGATTTGATCAATTTCTTCATTTTTTCATATTCATCACGTTTTTCTCTGGAAATTGCCAAATTAAACGACTTTTTACGGATAAGATTGCTAAAACTAGAATATGTTGTGCGAAAACACTTGATCTATAAGCCTACAAATTTTCTTAATTAAACAACTGTGGATATTTTGCCTTCATGTCGCTTTCGAGTTCCCAAGTGAACTCCGTGCCTCGTTTGCCTTCCCACCGGACCTTCACAATAGGAATGCGTGAGCGCCTGAGTTCTTTGGTTTGGCAATCCATGATTTCGACAGGCTTCTCCACGAAGTGTAGTGTTTCGTTCACCTGTAGATCATCTAGAGAGACATGTAGATCGTGGTCGGCGATGCACTTTCGGAGGTTTGACACGTGGAAAGTCGGATGGACATTGCTAAGTTCCTCCGGTAATTCGAGTCTGTAGGCGACTTTTCCGATCCTTTCCAGAATCTTAAAAGGTCCCACATATCGAGGCGCGAGTTTCCCCTTCTTGCCGAATCGGACTACACCCTTCCAAGGTGATACCTTTAGGAGTACGTAGTCACCAACGCCATATTCACGGGGTTTGCGCTTTTTATCGGCGTAAACTTTCTGTCCATCCCGAGCTTTCGCTAGGTTGTCTCGAATCTGGAAAATTTTGTCTGTCGTTTCTTGTAGCAGCTCCGGACCGGTTAGTTGCGAGTGACCGATCTCGTGCCACACAATAGGCGATCGGCATCTTCTTCCGTATAAGGCCTCGAAAGGTGCCATCTGGATGCTAGCCTGGTAGCTGTTGTTATACGAGAATTCGACTAACGGAAGGTGTCTATCCCAATTACCACCGAAGTCTAGAACACACGAACGGATCATGTCTTCAAGAGTACGAATCGTTCTTTCAGTCTGACCGTCGGTTTGTGGGTGGAACGCAGTACTTAGATTAAGCGTTGTACCGAGTGCCGCTTGGAATGTTTCCCACAATCGTGAAGTAAACCGAGCATCACGATCAGAGATGATGTCACGAGGCGTCCCATGTCGACAAATGATCTCGTCGGTGTAGATTCGGGCTAATCGTTCTACCTTGTAGTCTTCTCGTATTGGCAGAAAGTGAGCTGATTTAGTCAAACGGTCAATGACAACCCAAATGCTGTCGTGACCTGATGACGTGGTTGGAAGCTTGGTTACGAAATCCATAGCTATACTCTCCCATTTCCACATGGGGATTGGTGGTTGTTCGAGCAAGCCAGAGGGTCTTTGATGTTCAGCCTTGATTCTAGCACAGGTTAGGCATTTTTCGACGTAGAGGGCGATATCCTGTTTCATACCCGGCCACCAGTATCTATAGCGAAGATCATGGTACATTTTGTCAGCACCGGGGTGAATAGAGTATCGGGATTTGTGGGCTTCATCCATGATAATCTGTCGCAAATTGGTTCGCTTGGGAATCCAAATTCGGTCTAAGAAGTGGAATATCCCATTTGATTTGCTCACAAGCTGGGCTCCATCGTGATAGATTCTTTCTTTCTTCAAAGTGCGTTCGTTGAAACATGCATGTTGGGCGTCGCGGATGAGAGCTTCGAGGTTGTGCTGGGCTTGAACATTACGAGTGCTAAGCAGATAGCTCCGTCTGCTAAGTGCGTCGACAACAACATTTGCCTTGCCTGGGTGATAACGAATCTCACAGTCGTAATCGTTGAGAAGTTCTACCCATCGGCGTTGACGCATATTTAGTTCCCTCTGATTAAAGATGTGTTGTAGGCTCTTATGATCGGTGAAGATCATACACCTTGTACCATACAGGTAGTGTCGCCAAATCTTTAATGCAAAAACAACTGCGCCTAGCTCGAGATCGTGGTTTGTATAGTTCTTCTCATGGATTTTGAGCTGACGAGATGCGTAAGCTATGACCTTGTCTCATTGCATTAGGACACAACCGAGACCAAGGTTGGAAGCATCACAGTAGACAATGAAGTTATCGTTTCCGTCGGGTAGTGTGAGAACAGGAGCATTGCAAAGCATGTGTTTGAGGGTTCAAAAGGCAGACTCTTGTTTGGTTCCCCAGACAAAAGGCTGGTCCTTATGCGTGAGAGAGGTAAGTGGTACAGCAATCTTCGAGAATCCTTCGATAAATCGTCGGTAATAGCCCGCTAGCCCGAGAAAGGAGCGGACTTCAGACGGGTTCTTAAGTGTAACCCAGCTCTTAACAGCTTCAATGTTCGCAGGATCGACGTGAATACCCTGACTATTTACGATGTGATCCAGAAACTGAACCTCCCCCAACCAAAATTTGCACTTGGAGAATTTGGCGTAGAGTTGGTTCCCCTGGAGTAACTCAAGAACCAAACGTAGATGTTGCGCGTGTTCGGCTCTCGTTTTGGAATAGATCAAGACATCGTCGATGAACACGATGACGAAACGGTCGAGATATGGTTTACACACGCGATTCATCAAATCCATGAAAACTGCTGGTGCGTTTGTTAGGCCAAATGGCATGACAACGAATTCGTAATGGCCGTAACGAGTACGAAACGCGGTTTTGTGTATATCCTCCTCCTGTATACGCAGCTGATGATATCCTGAACGTAGATCGATCTTCGAGAAGCACGTAGCGCCTTGTAGCTGATCAAACAAATCGTCGATTCGAGGCAGAGGATAGCGATTTTTGATAGTCAACTTATTCAATTCCCGGTAGTCGATGCACATCCGGAACGACCCGTCCTTCTTTTTGACGAAAAGGACTGGTGCGCCCCAAGGAGAGGTGCTCGGGCGAATAAAGCCTTTTTTCAAGCAATTCCTGGAGTTGGGTTGAGAGTTCGCGCATTTCGGACGACGCGAGTCGATAAGGAGCTCTGGCGATAGGATTGGCTCCAGGAATGAGATCAATGCGAAAATCAATATCGCGCTTTGGAGGTAGTCCGGGAAGATCCTCTGGAAAAACATTAGGAAATTATCGAACCACGGGAACGTCTTTTACTTCCTTCTTCTCTTTCTTTTCCTTCTCCGCTGCTACGATGTTAGCCAAGAAAGCCCTGTATTCCTTGCGGAGATACTTGCTAGCTTGCAGGCATGACATAAGCTTGAGACCCTTCGAAGTAGTATCACCATAAACACACAATGAATCACCGGTTGCGAGCGAAAAATGAATCATTTTATCGAAGCACACAACTTCGGCATGGTTTTCGCGAAGAAAGTCCATGCCTACTATGACGTCAAAGCTTCCGAGTTGCATTGGAATAAGGTCGATTGAGAAGATGTGATTGTTGAGCTCGAGAGTGCAATCACGAATAACGGAGTTTACAGCGACGGTTCTTCCGGTAGCGACTTCGACATCGAATGCAGAGGAGAGTCGGGAACGTTTACGACTAAGGAGTTTCTCGAATTTGAGCGACACAAAGCAATTATCGGCTCCAGTATCAAACAAACATGAAGCATAAATACCATTCACAAGGAACGTACCATTGACCACGTTGTTGTCGGCCTGGGCTTGACGCACATTAAGATTGAAAGTTCTGGCGCGTGCGGCCTGTTGTTGCTGCTGCTGTTGCTGCTGTGGTTGTTGCTGTTGCGGTTCTTGTTTCACTACCCTGTTTGGGCACATGTTGGCGAAATGGTTCGGGTCGCCACACGTGAAGCATGCTCTGGCTTTGACTGCGGGCGCCGAAGGAGCTTGTTGACCCTGTGGGGCAACGAGTAGAGCTTGATTGGCAGGAGCTTGGCGAATACGGCAGTTGGCAGTAAAGTGGCCGTATACATTACAGTGAGCACAGAAGCGGCATTGAATAGCAGTAGGGTGGTGATAGGTGCAAGTAGGGCAGAGCGGGTGTGGTCCAGTATATGCACGCTTTGCAGGCGGTGCATTGGCCACAGGCGCTGCCACTTGACGTTGTTGAGCAGGTACGGTTTGAACTGGTGCAGCAATAATCGCACAGTTCTTGTTGGTGGAGCTGTTCTTTCTCTTGTTGCTTGACGAGGTAGGTTCAGCAGTTGGTGCAGTAGCGGTAGCTTGATGCAGATGCTTGGAGGTCTTATCCCACACCCCAGCCTTAACCCTTTTGTCATTGATTTCAGTGGCCAGCAGATAGGTTTCCTCGATCGTGGCAGTCTTAGCCGCTTGCACGAAATCAGCAACGCAGTCGGGCAAAGCTCGGATGTACTTCTTGATGGTCATCTCGGGAGTCTTGACCTGGTCGGGACAGATAATGCTGAGCTGTTTGAAGCGAGCAGTAAGGCCAGCATTGTCTCCATCCTTCTGATGTATGTGCCAAAATTCATCTTCAAGCTTTTGACGCTCGTGAGGAGGGCATAATTCCTCTAGCATGACTTCCTTGAGCTCGTCCCACGACAGACCGTAGGCTGCATCATTCCATCGCTTGTTCCTCTCGGCCGTCCACCAGTCTAGAGCACGGGACTGGAAGACGCCGGTAGCGTTCAGAGTTCGAAGGTCATCAGGGCAACCACTTTGTCGCAGAGTAACCTCGATAGAGTCAAACCAGTGGAACAGTGCAGTAGGACCTCCTTCGCCTGTGAATTCTTTCGGCCCACATGACTTGAATTGTTTGAAACTGAAAGGTCTTGCGATAGCTTTAGGACCTTCAGTCCTTGACTCCTCGGATGATTTGCTGGCATTCTCATAGGCATCGCTCACAGCCTTTGCTACAGATTTCGCGACGATGGAAGCAAGGCGTCTGTCCTTCTTTTCCTGACGAGAGAGTGGATGACGAGATCCAGACGACATTGTCTGCAATAGACATCGCCATGGAACTCAACACATGTATTCGAATCTCACCTCACACGTCTACTACTACTAAAGCTCAGTAACACGTACTATGTAAACGTATATAGTCACAAAATCACAGAATTGCACAAAATCACATAAGCACATAGAGCACATAATCACAGTATTCCTAAACACGTAAGCACAATAGCAAGAAACACATATACGCTCCTAGTTACTAAGGTATATACGAGCATACAAAGCATTCTGATTGCCTCTATTGTCGATTTGTTAATGATGTGTTGCGTGAGTTTTGTGTGTTTTAGCAGAAGCAATAGTGTTGGGTCGAAACCAATAGTACCTCAAAACGTTAACAAATAAGCAGAAAATACATAAAATCTTCATAAAGGTCGATAAATCAAAGGTAGATTGTCTGCGGCTAATAGACTTCGACTAACCAAAGTGGCTCGACTATTCGCAAGGATCCTGTGTGCACAATTACCTCCAGGACTATGCCTTTGCCTCGATTCTTGGGCGTTGGCGCAATTCCCATTGGTTATATTGTGTCTTTAGATCGTTGGAGTCCATCGAAACTTTGGTAGGAGTTTTTGTATAAGGGCAGGACGAGTCGCCAAGGTTAGGGTTTCACCCCTATCTTGCAACTTCTGTCCTTGTTTTTGATAAAAATTGAGGAGATTATTCATCAAAATATGGATTTCACTCCTAATTTGGTATGATCCTCCTCGTTTGTTAGCTAAAACGCAAGCTGATTAGGCAACCTTAGTCGAGAGTTTGCGGTTTTCACACCTGTTCTCGGCCTCATTACCTGTTCATAACTTGAAAATTCGAGTGCAGTGATAGAAAAGAGCGAGTGATAGTGGCGAGTTTACGCATACGCGTGAGTTAGTCTGTTGGTTCTTAACTATAGACTAGGTCTCTAAGACTTCGACCCGGACTAGGTCGAGTCTTGCCTAATTCCCTATAGTTATGGCTTTGATACCAATCTGTCACACCCCAACCGATGGCGGAATAATCGGGGCGTGGCACTGAGCGAAACAGATTGTCCAGAAGTTTCCATAACAACTATCATTACCATTCAATTAAAGCAATACGTCCCATACCGTATCTTAAATAGTCAAACAAGTTATTACAGATAACATCAAAACAAATATTCTGTTCCGACAACTCAGATTTAAATAAGTAGCAATTGTTTATCTGCTTCTAGAGACCCCTAAAACGTTATCTACAGACAACTATTTGTTGGGCTCTAAAGCTTTATTCTAGCTTCCATTTCCTACCACATGTGCATCCTAAGCACCTGTCACATACGTTAAAATAAAGTCAATACATAAAATGTAAAGGTGAGCATACAAGTTTGATAATAGCATATAGAGTTCGAATTCGTTTACGCATAACCAGCACGTACACATAGTGAAATGAAGCACGTTAGTTATCGACATAGATCCATCGATACCAATGACTGCGGGTTGACTGCCCGAGGCAGTTCGCAATACATGATTACCACCGTAATCCATGCAAGTAAAAGATCCTTACCAACCCCCGTGTGAACGGGTGCTGAGTCCAAACTATAGTACTATCGTTGCTAAGGCAGGGAGACAGCATTCCATGTGTAAACATAACAAACAAGCCTTCATAAGCCACGTATAACATGCATAATTGGTTTTGCGTTAAAATAGCTTGAGTAGTGTGATTTTTGTAGTTTGAATATTCGTAACGTATGTAACACCCAAAAGTGCTAAAAGCAAAAAGGGTTCGAGTATACTCACAGCGATATGGATTGTAGGGAGCGCTTTTCAGCGAGTACGGTTAGCCTGAATAGATTCGATAACGTAACGATAAGTGGCGCGTAAAACAGTACAAAGTGAGAATGGGTAGGATAACTGATCGTGCGGATCAACTATCCGTGACAGGAAGTCATCCGTGCGGGTGAACTATCCGTGCGCACGGTGATCCGTGCGGATGGTGACCCATCCGGATAAGCTATCCGTGCGGACGAGCTGTACGTGCGGATGGTAATCCGTGCGGACTAGTCGCGCGTGCGGATTGCTTATCCGTACGGACAAGTTGTTTGTGCGGATAAACGTTCAAGTGGATTGTTTCTTCCAAAGGATGTGTTTGTGTATGATGGCTTGTGCTTTGGAGTTTTCGTTGTAGCATTTAGAAAACATTTAAGTGTTTCTACCTTTCAAGCCGGTCGCGCGGACAATCAGTCCGTACGGATGGTAGTCCGTGCGGACAATGGTAATCCGTGCGGACAGTCTGTGCGCGCGGGCAGAGACAATCCGTCCGGATAGCCTGTCCGTGCGGACGACTTGGCCGTGCGGATGAACACTGTTTTAATTTATTTTAAGGCCTTAGTATCTCATGATCCGAAGAGTAATTCATTCAGAGGTCGTCCGTCCGGATTGCCCATTCGTCGATACTCAAACCTTGTTTGGAAAGTGGGTCCCAAGGGTAGCTCGTCCGGGTGACAACCCGTCCGTATAGCCTGTCCGTGCGTACAGCTAGTCCGTGCGGACAGCTTGTCCGTGCGGACGGCTAATCCGTGCGGACAGCTTCTGGTCTGATTGTTCCGTTCGTCTACTCTTGGTTTTTGTTGTCGTTTACCGAGACGTTCTGATTACGTGGCAACCACTTGGAGTTGTATTCTCACCCGCACGACTAGACCGGTCAGGAACCACCCTAACTTGGCCTGTCGGCGACTCAGAACGATCGTTCCGGTTGACCCCGAAATCAGGTGTCTGGTGGGTAGAATCCAGATCTAGGACCCCTATCATCGAGTAGAGACTAGAACCGATCAGATTCGTACCGATCTTAAGGGTAAAAGAAGGAGAGAACTTAGGTTTATTTCTTTCAACTCTTTTTATCCTTAGAAAAGTTTAGATTTAGGTGATGTTGTTGTGAAATCTTGTGGAAATCGTTCAGATCTGAGCTATTCTTAGTGGAATGAAGTCAAGCTTGAAGTTCATAAGAACTTCATGATGACGTCACTCGAGAATACCTCAAATCTTGATGATTTCATGGTTAAAAGTGGAGATTTGAAAGATGGAAATGTGTAGAATTGTGTAGTGATCAAGAATGTACAAGAATTAGTGCAAGATCTTACCTGGATTGAGAGAAATCTGAGAAAAGGTGTAGAATGCGTGCGGTTCGGACGTCACTTGCCAAAAGTGGAAAAGTTGGAGAGTGACCCGTGTATTTATAGGATGCCAAAAAAGGGAAAGGGTGAGCCGTGCGGATGGCACGTACCCGGATAGGCTATCCGCCCGGATTGGTCATCCGTGCGGATTGGCAATCCGTGCGGATGTCGCCTGATTTGGTGCGTTCGGTGCGATGTTGCTTCGGTTTCGGTTTTCGAGCGATTCGATAGGGTTTCCTAGTCAAATTACTTTCAGTCCCAACTACTTCTTATATGGTTCGACTCGGAGTTCGGGTTCGGGTTCGTTTACATTCGAGTTAGACTTCGAGTTCGATTGAGTTCGCTTGATTATCACAACATAACATAACATAAAATAAGCATGCACAGGTAACACGTAAGGCACACACACACGTATAAACGACAAGTAAAATACGCAGTTCGAGTTACGGTTCGATTGTCGATTTGATTAGCATAGCTTGATTAACTTTATCGCATTGTTACTTCCTATCATTCACAGTCGCGTGTCGATTGAAATACGTTTAATATGATTCGATTATTGTAATGAACGACACTTACTCCACATAATATAAATAAAATAAAAACATTTCTACGAGTCAAGTCGCGCGAAATCGGTCGTTGACTTTGACCTTGACTTTGACTTTCACTCGTGAAAACACGGGGTGTTACAACATCCGTGCGAATGGGGCTTTCCCATTTCTTTCGAGTTTCAAGTTTGGTTATTTTACATGTTTTAATTGGTTTTTCGTGTATCGAGCATAAGTGTGTGTCGTGAAATCAAGAATCATGTATAACATAGCGTTCAAAATGTGAATTATGAGTATGAGTATGCACAAAAGTTTAACATGAATAGCATGAATATGATTAAAATACTTGCGTTTTCATTATGATCAATTGTCTCGGATTACAAATTGAAGCAAAATAGAATACAACAAGAGTACAAGTGTCTAAAAGTAGAATGTACAACAATACTTGCTAAATTAGTGAAGTTACAAATATGCGAAGTGTTACACCTAGTCACTTACATTAAAAAAGAAAAAGGAAAAAAAAAACAAAACCTTGAATCACCGACCAATATGTGAAGAAGTACAAAAATGTATAGTAAATCCTAGATACAACCAAATTTTATATATTAATAATATATAGGAAATTATATCTATCGTGTGACTAAATTGAACTAATACTCTATATTGGTTCAAGCTAGGAATGTAAAACATGTGTTGAAATCAAATTATTATTATTTTATTAAAATGGATACTCACACCATTTAATTTTACTATTAAGTCAATACATCTATGTTCACCATTACACTAGCTAGAATCGTTAACCTTACGTAGAGGGAAAACACCTTTTTATCACATATACCATTAGACTACAAGTTTCTTCGGTAATCAATAAAATAATCATTTAAATTCGTTAAGAAAAGTGACCTGATTGATATAACTTTACATTTGTGTGTAATTTAGAATTGGTTCCAACCATAGGTGTTTGTAAATACCTCATCAAGTTAATCATCTTCAATGATAAAAAATACAAAATATATTGATGTATGTTTACCTAAAAACTCATGTGAAAAGTATTTATTGCCTCTAAATCCAAACCGACATCCAATCTTGTATTCGTGAGGCACAATACTCATCCGTCAACGAAGACAACTTATACGACGAGATGAAGTGTGGTGCCGAAAGTCAACTTGTGTCCAAATCCAACGGAATTCTCTACTACCTCGATCGCATTTGGGTTCTAAACCGTGCCAACATCCATGACATCTAGATGAAAGAGGCACACAAGTCTCGATACTCTATTCACCCCGGTGCCGACAAAATGTACCAAGACCTCCATGTATCTTATTGGTGGCCGGGAATGAAGAAAGACATCACCACTTTCGTATCCAAATGTCTCACGTGTTCCAAGGTGAAAGCCGAACATCAACGTCCTTCGGGCTTACATCAATATGCCATATCTCGGGCATATTTTCTTCCAAACCCTTATATCCTGAGAGTAAAGAGATGGACTTTTTAAAACCTAAACTCCCCCGCACTTCATCTGGTCACGATATCATTTGGGTGATCGTCGACCATATGACCAAATCTGCTCACTTCCTCCCCATCCGTGAAGATTATCGAGTTGAGAAATTAGCTCGTATCTAAACCGATGAGATCATTTGCCGTCATGTATTCCAATCGACATTATTTCGGACCGCGATGGTTGTTTCACTTCGTGCCTTTGGCAAACCTTTCAAACTGCTTTGGGCACTTAACTCAATCTTAGTACGACTTTTCATCCTCAATCGGATGGTCAAACTAAACGTACTATTCAAACTCTCGAGGACATGCTTCGTTCGTGCGTAATCGATTTTAGTGGCAATTGGGACGTACATTTACCGTTGGGTCGAATTCTCGTACAATAACAGTTATCATGCTAGTATTCAAATGGCTCCGATCAAAGCATTGTATGGCTGGAAATTCCGTTCGCCTATTTGTTGGCACGATATCGGCAAAGCACAAATCACCGGTCCCGAACTCATACAAGAGACGTCAGGTTGGATCCTACAAATTCGCGACAACCTCCTCAAGGATAGAAGTCGATAAAAGAGCTACGCTGACAAGCGACGCAAACCCTTTGAATTCAACGTTGGTGATCATGTACTCCTCAAGGTATCCCCTTGGAAGGGAGCCACTCGCTTTGGTAAGAAAGGCAAACTCGCCCCTTTAAGATTCTCGAAAGGATTGGAAAGGTGGCGTATTGACTAAACTTATCTCAAGAGCTCAACAACATTTATCCAACATTTCACGTATCAAATCTCAAGAAGTGCTTAGCCGAAGAAGGACTTCAAGTTCCACTTGATGATTTACAAATCAACGAGTCCTTACACTTCGTCGAAAAGCCGGTCGAAATCATGGACCGAGGAACCAAGCAACTTAGGCGTAGACGCATTCCCAATGTCAAGATTTGATGGGAAGGAAAACGTGGAGTCAAATTTACCTAGGAACTCGAGAGTGATGTGAAGACCAGGTATCCACACCTATTCGCCGAGTCTTCCTTTTGAATAAATTTTGGGATAAAATTTCCTAAAGTAGGGAAGACTGTAACGCCTAGTATTTTTGTATTTCTATTTTTAGAAAGTCTTGTATTCGTATTCTATTTTTGGAAACTTGTAATTCGTATTCCTTTCAACCAATTGTAATCTGAGACTTCGATCAAAATGGAAATGCATTTTTATACATATACATGTTACAATCATACTTGTTTTATACGCTATACACCACCGATTACATGCTTATGTAAGAAGCCAAACCATATACAATCATTAGATATTCACTTATACACGTTTTACTCTATCAACATACTTATACGTAAGCTCATACGCACTAAATATGTGATACATGCTCAATCACGAATACGCGTTGTATACACGGAACCGAATCATACTTGACGTTTATTTTATGTTCGGGATAATATTCGTACACATTCATACAATACACATACTCATACATGCCTTAGAATGCCTTAAAAACACTTAACATGTTGAAAAAATTGCATAATTGGACAAACAACCAAACATTAAGGGCCAAAAATAAAAATGTTCACTTTTGATATGTCTTACGTACTGCAAGACATAGGGTCTTATGGTCCGCAAGAGCTTCTGACGGGCAAAATTGTTGACAGCTCGTAAATTAACTCCGAAATCCACCTTTTTAACAATTTTTTCCACCTCCCTTCTCCTTCAATCACCTTCTAACTCAATTATGACTTAACCCTAGTCCTCCCCTATAAATCCAAGCCTTCTGTAACACATTTCCACTTTCCATAACCTCATTTCACTCTCAAACACTCCAAGAATTTCAAGAAAACTCCAACTTTGGCAAATCACTACAAGTTAAAACTTGTGAGTATTAACTTGTTTCTGTAACCCTTTCTTCTCATCTCTTGCTTTATAACTCCTTTGATAACCTCTAAGGATGTTACCCAAAGGTTCACCAAGGTGTAATAAGGTGGTACATCAGTTATATGAGGCTTCAAAGTGGGTTCAAAATTCAGTTTGGGATTAAACTTTACAACCTGTTGTTGTTTACATTCATCTTGTGGGAATCTTGTGTCAAGCATTGTCCCCAACTAAACTTATGTTGTGGGGCTTATGTTATGACAAATTTCCAAAAGTTATGAGGTCCATAACCTCCAAAACTTTCTGCTTTAAAGGTCCCAAGTGACCTACAAAGTATTGGAACTATCCAAGCTTTCAACCTTCAATGTTGAAAGACTTGAGTTTCTGTTAAGTGTGAACAATGGAGGCCTTGGCTTTCCAACTATGATTCCACTACCTCACTTAGTTAGTTAATCCATCTTCTTTAACCTAGGTAATCAAGTGGACTTTTTAGTAACAAAGCATCCAAACTACACCAAGTCTCCAAACATTTGCCATGATTGGAATGCACTAATCTAGTTTGAGTTTAAAAAATATAACTCCAATTCTTATAAATTTTTATTTATATAAAAAAATTAGTTATAATTGTAATTGGAAGAAAGAGAAAGAAATAATAAGAAAAAAAGAATATAGAGATATGAATGGTGAAAGGGATGTGGGAAGTCTTTTAAAAGTGAAAGTTTAATTTAGAAAAATGTGATTTTTAGTTAAATTATAAGGTTAGAGATGAGAAGCGTACTATGAGTGCTCTAAAAACACCATTTTATTGTATTCTCTATAATTGAGAGTAATTTAGAAAAACGAAACTACACCTCTAGCACCAACTCAACCAGCTATATTATATTTATTGTGAGGGTATAAAAATGAGAGGAAAAATAAAATAAAATACATGTGTGTAAGGAAGATAGAGATAGAGACTTTAATATAGGAAGTTTTTACAAAATAAATAAAATTTAGAGAAAATTACGTTTTTAATTAAATTATAAGAATAAAGATTTGTATGCACACTTTATAACCTTACAACTTACAAGTGAGTAAAGGTGATGGTAATGGTATAGTTAGGGGATGAAAAGTGGAAAATAAAGTTATTAGGGAATGAGTATCTGGGGGTTGTCGTTAAAATCTAGTTTGCCTCGACCTTTTTTTGCCGCCACCACGTTCTTCACCGTAGTACTCCCTATTTACGGGTTGAGTATCTTGAACCGTTGACATACGTACATGACCTATTTATGAACCTGGTTTTCAATAGAGATTGGCAAAAGAACCCGACCGAAAATCACAAAACCCAAAACATTTGGTACAAATAATATCACGGGTATTCGGGTATGAATTAGTATATGTAATTGGTTTTACAAATTTACAATTGTCAAGGGTAGGGCATGTATGCTATAAGATCATACCCATCACATTACTCAAACCCATTTGCGCTGTTGTCGAAAATACTAATATATTATATAACCTTAGTTTTTTTTTTTTAATTTTGTATTTAAAGAAACTTGATGTTAACGTTTTATAACGTTTTATAATCACATTAGACCCTAAACATCTATCATGGCCTATGCCCGAGAACTTGACATGTCCCGACTAACAAGTACTCGACGAATGCTGGTAGAGTTTTATTTATTACTAGATATGAAATTGAGATTACAAAAACCTTTTCCGTACCCTACAAATGTTACCATTCCTATTTTCAACATAAGTTTTTTTTTTCCCAAACAGCTTCTATATTTTCCTGAATGATACTTAAAAACTGTAGATAAAATACATAATAACTAGGGAACATTTTTTCACCGACAATGAGCACTTATTCTATTATGTATAAATAATTCTAGACTACTATTCCTTCTCTAGTTAGAACCTAAGAACTTTTCTCAAAGAGACATGTATTTTAATCAAGTGAGTTAGCTTCATATAATTTGCTTTTAACCAAGCACTTAAAAGTCACTACAAGAAAAGGGTACCATTAGCGGCGACAGGCCAAATGTCGCCGCTATTGGTCGATCCGCGTCACGGAGCCTGAAACCAAACCCCAGCCGTTGATCAAAATCTTGATCAAACGGTTGGGGATTTAAAAGGCAATAGCGGAGACGAGGAGTATGTCATTAGCGGCGACATCTGTCTCCGCTAAAAGTATGTGTCCCACATTAAATCCCAGCCACACAAATCTTATCCTGGTTAACCTAATAGCGGCGACACTATTATCAATAGCGGCGACAGGCCGTCGCCGGTAAAAGGCTAAACGTAACAGCAGGTTTATCAGCGCCTTTCCCTCTCTCCTCTTCACTTTTCTCCCCAAAACTCTTGCTTCTACACCGCCGGAGACACTCGTTTTTTGCCCAATCGGTTAGTTTAACTTGTTTTATGTTAAATTTCTTCTCTACATTTGTTATATACATGTTATAGGCTTTAATTTTTGCTCTTTTTTGTGTATTTTTGTGTTTGTGGAAGAAAATTCGGATCACCACCATCTCTTCTCCGGTCACCACCATCACTTCTCCGGCACCACTTCGTCTCCTCGGTCTTCGTCTCCTTGAAACTTGAAAAATACGGTTAGTTTTATATGTATTTTTTTTAAGTTTAGAAATTGTATAATTTTTGGTTTGGGTATGTAAATGTGCATGTAAGGATGAATGTTTGTATGTCAAATGTATAATGTAGGTGTATTTGGTGAAAATGTGTATATGGAAATCTATGTATTTTTGTATCTAGGTGTATGTAAGCATGTATGTGTGTATGTAAGTCTATGAATTAATGTATGTATGTAGGTGTATGTTAGTATGTTAAATGTATAATGTAGGTGTATTTGATGAAAATGTGTATATGAAAATCTATTGATTTGTGTATGTAGGTGTATGTAAGCATGTATGTGTGTATGTAAGTCTATGAATGTATGTATGTAGGTGTATGTTAGTATGTATGTGTATATAAATGATGAACAATTGTGCATGTAAATGTTTGTAATTGGTGAAAAATGTGTATGTTATTATGTATGTTTGTATAAAATATGCAAATGTGTATGTAAGTAAGTATAAAGTTTGTGTTTTTGGTCAAAATGTGTGTTTGTAGGTATGTATGTGTACGTATGTAAATGTGTCTTTATAAGTATGTATGTGTGTTGGTAGTATGTTTATGTGTAAGTTTGAAAAAAAAAGTTTAAGTTTGATAATTAGTATGTTTGTGTTTAGGTTTGAAAACATTTATATTTAACTTTGAAAGATATATATTAGTTAGGAAATACCCTCCTTGAATTAAAATTATCATTTAAAACATAACGAACATAGAAAATAGCCGCCAAAATTGAAATCACCATTTAAAACAAAAGGAGCTAAGAAAATACCCGCCAAAATTTAAACCATCATGAAGAACATTACATATTTAAAAAATCGTGCCTGATATTGAATTCATCATTTCAAACATAACGAGCTAAGAAATTACCCAATCGAAATTGAAATCATGAGTTAAAACATAACGTTCCGCCCAAAATTTAAAACAATCATTAAGAACATAACAAGCTTAAAAAATTGTGCCCGTGTTTGAATTAATCATTTTAAACATAACGAGCTTAGAAATACCCGCCCGAAATTGATTTAGAAATTAATTTCGGGTTGTCCCCGTTTATCTTGGGACTGCTTTTTGAATACTTTATCTCATTTAGGATGTGAATGTGTATTACATGATTGTTTGTTTAAGAAGGATTCGGTTATCATTTTCTCTTTGCTCCTCGGGTATATATATCATTACATATATACTTGGGAGCTAAGAGGAAATGCTGCCGAATTTTTCTTAAACAAACAATCATGTAATACACATTCACATATGAGATAAAGTGTTCAAAAAGTGGGTTTAGCAGCCTACCCTTGTCTTGTTAATCCTAAATTAGATTTTCTTTCAGTTGCATAATGCCTATCGATAAAAGTTGGATTGATTCCCCGCGTCATTCACCTCACTACAAGCAAAGACTTAAGTCATTTATCGAGATGTGTGAAAGAGTGATAAAAAACCACGATGAAGTTAGATGTTCGTGTACCCAATGTAAAAATTCCGGCTTAAAAAATATGGCAGAAATGAAATACCATTTGCGTATTAACAGTTTTTGGAAGGAATACACAAAGTGGACCTATCATGGGGACACGACTCCAATTGCAGAAGTAAACGATGTTGCGCCACAAGACGGTATGGGAAACGTTATTGAAGACATTAGGGGGGAGCGTATGGAAGAAGATACATACCTTAACCAAGAGAACTCGAATGGAGATAGTAGCGGTGTTGTTGATGATTTTGAAGACCTGGTAAAGGAAGTTGAAACAAAATTATATCCTGGTTGTACCAAGTATTCTTCTATCGACTTTTTAGCAAAGCTTTTGACTATAAAGGATACGTACCATTTGCAAAATGAAGCAGTAGATCGAATCCTCTCGTTGTTGCGAGAGTCAATGCCAGAAGGCAACAAGATTCCCCCTTCGTATTATGTAGCTAAGAAGACATTTAAGAAGATTGGTTTGGCATATGAGATGATAGATGTGTGCACAAATGATTGTGCTCTCTTTTGGAAAGAAAACGAGTCCTTGCAAAATTGTCCCGTTTGTAATGAGAGTCGATGGGTCGATAAAGACACAAAAGGCACGAAGGTGGCTCGTAAGGTGTTACGATACTTTCCTTTGACGCCTAGACTACGACGTTTGTATTGTTCAAGGCACACAGCGAAAGATATGATATGGCATAGTACCGGACGATCGGAAGATGGGACTATGCGTCATCCAGTTGATGGATCTGCATGGCAAGACTTTGATAAAAAGGACCCAAACTTCGCGATGGAGCCTCGAAATGTTCGCTTAGGGCTTGCAGCTGACGGTTTTAATCCCTTTAACAACGGTAGTGGATCCTCAACTCATAGCACGTGGCCGGTTATACTCACCACATATAATCTGCCTCATTGGCTATGCATGCGAGAGTCTACATTCATGTTGACCTTGTTGATTCCTGGCCCTAAATCACCGGGGAAAGACATGGACGTTTTCCTTAGACCGTTAGTGGATGAGCTTAAGCAATTGTGGCAGACAGGTGTACGTACTAAATATACAGCAACAAACACATACTTCACAATGAAGGCGGCGTTGTTATGGACCATAAATGACTTTCCAGCCCATAGATGCCAACCATCCTTGGAGAACAAGTCTCGACTTTAACGGGAGACCCGAGACACGAGACCCTCCGAGACAGTTTAGCCCAGCTGACATAGAAGCTCAACTCGGTCATTTAATTAATCGTCTACCAGGCAAGCATCCAGCTTTTGGAGGTGGGAGGATAACCCGGTCAGATTTCGAGTTGAACTGGTCCAAAAGAAGCATATTTTTTGACCTTGAGTATTGGTCTTCTCTGCAGCTGAAACATAACTTAGATGTAATGCATATAGAGAAAAATGTGTGTGACAGCTTGCTCGGTACTCTTCTAATGAACGATAAGAGCAAAGACACGCCAAATGCGCGGTCCGACTTGGAAAAACTAAACATTCGGCTGACACAATGGCTGAAACAATCGGGTGGCAAGTTCTTAAGTCCCCACCCAAAGTACTCATTCAAGTCCGATGATCGAAAACTTTTTTGTCAGTTTATAAAAAAATGTTAAATTACCAGATGGGTTTGGATCTAATATCAGTAAGAGGGTGACAGATAACAATGCTAACATTACCGAGTTGAAATCTCATGACTGTCATATCCTCATGCAACGTTTGATACCGATTGGGGTTAGAGGGCTTTTGACTAAAGATACATCTACACCAATAGTAGACCTTTGTATGTTCTTTAAGCAACTTTGCTCTAGAACACTATCGGTGGATGATATGAAGAAAGCAAAGGATGACATTGTAACCATCTCATGCAAGTTAGAGATGATCTATCCACCTGCGTTTTTTGACATTATGGTTCATTTACTTGTGCATTTACCTGATGAAGCGATTGCGGGAGGTCCAGTAGCTTTTAGATGGATGTATCCATTTGAAAGGTATATGAAAAAACTAAAGAACTATGTCAAAAACCCGGCAAGGCCTAAAGGTTGTATAGCTGAAGGTTATGTGTTTGAAGAAGCTCTAACATTTTGTTCAATGTACCTTAAAGATGTTCAGACTAAGTTCAATCGCCCAGATAGAAATGATGATGTCGTTGTTGAAAAAAGAAAGTTATGGGTGTTTGAGTCCAAATGTCGTCCTGTTGGCGCAACAAAGAACAAATATCTATCATTCATCGAAAAAAGCAAGATGGAATGGTTTGTCCTCGAAAACTGCGCAGAAGTTAGGGAGTACATGAAGTGAGTGTTTCTATCTTTAACTTTTCATAATCTGTTAATTGGTATTTTTCATTCCTTTCTTATATTTGTCATCAATGTAGTGAATTCAAACATACACATCCCCAAGATGATCTTAAAACCAAATTTCAGGGATGGTTTCTCCATAAGGTATAATACATATATAACACTCATTACTCTACACTTGCTAGGTAATACATATATAACAAACATTATTACTCTATATTTGTTAGGTCCATTCGATGAAAACACAAAATTCTCCAGAATTCCACCCGGAGTTGTATGCTATTTCAATTTGTGCGAAAATGAATGCTTACACTTACACTGCTTGCATAGTCAACGGTGTTAGGTTTAAGACACTTGAACGTGATGCAAAATGCGCAAAGCAAAACTCTGGGGTGGAAGTGGTTGGAGAGAACGGTGTGAAATTTTATGGCCAATTAGAAGAAATTATTGAGTTGTGTTATACAAATGATTATTCCATTGTCCTATTTCGGTGCAAGTGGTTTGATACTCGAAGCGGTGTAAACCATGACAATAATATCACCAGTATAAGCACTGAACATGAATGGGACAAAGACGATCAACTCATATTTTCTTCGCAAGCCAAACAAGTGTTCTTCATCCAAGAAACGTCTCGAAACCAAAAAAATAAACATAGGTGGGTAGTCGAAAATGTTAATCATCGAAAAATTTGGGATCGGCCATTAAGTGATGACCGCGTCAATAAGGTTCAAAATGTTGACAAAGGCTTAGAAGATATTGACGTTGTCGACAACAACTCTTCATCTGACTGTCCACTTGTCATTGACTTGACCCAATACTTTCAAATTGGATCTTCTCATGTTACAGCAGGTGAGCCTTCAATTGAAGTTGATCCCCCAACGGCTACCGTCGATGAAGTGTTTGAGGTCGAGACTGATTGTGATGAGGTCGAGGCTGATTGTGATGAGGATTATCCCGATTATGTGGAGTCTGACTAAAAGAAAAGTTATTGTAATTTATATTGATTTGTATTTGATAAATACTTGTTTGAAATATTTATTTGAATTTGAGTTACACTTGTTGTACTTTCCCTTAATTTCTATTAGATACACATGCTGTAACATTTGTAACTTTATAGGGATTATATTTTCGGTATTGCTTATATTCGCTTATCTGATGGCGGATGTGGCCCCCTGGGGACATGGGGGTGACGGCGCTGGTGATCCATCGCCTCCTGGTGGATTTTGTGGCACGCACGAGACTGACGGTAAGTCTTTTACTAAATTATTTTGTAGTCCTTATATTTTATATATTATAAATGTTGTTACTAATTATTTTTGTTTTAATTGCAGCGGTTCCCTCGAAGAGGGTTAGGGGGAAAGCCAAAAACGAGAAACTACGGCGTCTGGTAAAAGCAGGGGGGCCTGTATCGCTTACGTTTGACAGACAGGTCACGTATACCCCTGTTGGTAAATCAAGAGATATGTTTTCAAGGGAGGCCGGCTTGTATATGTGGCGGACCATCCCGTTCAATAAAATTTGATGGGATAACGTTGAACAACATTACAAGGATGCCCTCATGAACCACTTACGGGTAAATAAGTTATATGCATAAAATTTTATCAAATATTTAAGCACATGCAAATCTAATTTATATATGATATTTTAACTTTTTTATTTAATTTGTTGGAAAATTTCAATTTTGATGAAGTGGAACGTGATTTAGAGGCGAGAAACTTGACGGGTGGTATTAGGACTGTGCTTATGAAGCGGTACACTGACCGCAAGTACGAAGCTAAAAAAGTATTTGAGAGCGAGGGAGGTTACGATGATCTTGAGAGGGCAAGGGCATACCATCCCGCGGATATGCCCTATGAAAACTGGTTGAGAACCATTGAAGGTTTCCGGAAAGAAAAATATATTAAAAGAAGTAAGGCCAACAAACTAGTACGCGACAAACAACAATTTCCATACCGTGGGGGGACATCGTCGTACGGTAGCACCGCCTATAAAAATGTAATGTTTTATGTATGTGTGCGTGTGCGTGTGTGTGTGTGTAAGCTTTTGTTTATTTAATGTCTAATCTAAGTTTAATGTTAAACAGGATATGGATTGGGTACCTATGTATGCTAAAACCCACACGGACAATCAAGGGAATTGGGTTGATCCAGTTGCTGAACAAAATTACGTAAGTATTTCTTTTAAGTATTATTTTCTATAACAAATATATATATACACATATATTTTTAATCATCTTCGTAAAATACAGCGGAACATACAACAGGCCACAAATGAATGGAGCGGTGATGGTCCTCCAATTGCCCCGTATCAGGAAGCGTTGGGAGAGCGGCGAGGATGGTACCGCGGGATGGGGCCTAAACCTTCTTCCAACACGTCCTCGAACATGTCGTCTTCGCAAGCTCGGACGCAAGAACCCTTTTCCGAGGTAAACTACACAATTTATAAAATGACAAACGAACGCATGTTTCCTTGTTAAATATATGTTGGTAGCGTTAATTAATATGCTAATATACGTTTTGATATCTATTATTGTAGGATTTTGTTAACAGCTTGTTCCAAACCCCGTCCTTTTTGAACCAACTTAACAACTATCTTGCTTCACAAGGAAAAGAAAAAGGAAAGTCAAACGACTACGATTCTGATGACTTATTCGATAATGATTCCGTCGACGAGTGACTTGTTGTTTTTAATGTATGATTTAATTAAACGTTGTAGGATTATAATGTACGACTTAAACGTAGTTTTTAATTATATTACCTTTAGTATATGTTCATGGCGTATGTTTGCGTTGTTTGAAATAGGCAGGTTCTGTTTTTTCGGCCGAAAAATGGCTGGGTGCTGTATATACAGCTGCTGTATTAAAAAAAAAAAGACTTTTAGCGGCGACACGTGTCGCCGCTATTGCCTTAAACCCTTTACCGACCATGGTCAATACCGGCGACCATTTAGCGACGACTCGCTAAAGGTCTAAGATCTATACCGGCGACATTGACCTTTAGCGACGACAGGAGGCCAATAGCGGCCGATCAATACCGGCGACCATTTACCGGCGACATGTCGCCGCTAAAGGTGGTCCATTCTTGTAGTGAGTTGTAATAAGTCATAACAAAATTTAATATTTTAAGCTTGTCCTAAAAAGATAATACAAACCTATAACATATTATTTAGAATTAAGAAATTCACCCGGCCTCTCACGTGGCCTAATAAGGTACATGTTCATATAGCATGGTCCGAAATTCCAAACCCCCATTCCAAATTATGGTTTACCAAGGGTGTTCAAGATTGGATTTCTGAAAATGTAGATTCTGAATTTCGAACATTCGAAAAATTTGGATACTAGATTTCATTATCCGAGTCCGTATTCAAAATTTCGGATACAGATTCAGACAGTGAAACCGATATCCAAAAATATAAAAGAAATTACTATATATTTATTTTTTAAATATTAAAAAATACCATTTCAGATGCCTACTTATCCACCGAAATTTTCCACTAATATTTGTTATTTAACAATTTAACAAATATGAAGAATTTGGATATCCGAAATATCCGATTTTTTTAAATTAGTATCCGAATCTGAATCCAAAAAGTCGGATCTCCCAAATTTTCGCATATCCAAAATTTCAGACATTTCGGATTCAGAATTTTGGATAATTCGAGTTCAGTTACGGATTCAGATTGTTTTGCACACTCCTAATTGGAGGAGTTTGGAATTCCACACACATTAAAATAATCTTTTTGAAATGTAAATTTATGCAAAAGTGAAGTGTAATGTGGTGGTTTAAAATGTTTTTTTTTTTTTAATGGCGATTGACTCCAACAGTCGAGAGGATCACACCCACATTGAAGGAAAAATGAATGTTTTTAGGTTAGTGTAGGTGACGCTTTGAAATTATAACTATTGTGGATACTCTAAAAATTCAGGAATTGTATAGGAACACATGTGTGAATGTAGTTCCAAAAAAAAAAAAAAAAACCATGTGTGAACTTAGTGGTAGGGCAACCAAGATCGAACCTAGTAACTTACTTGTGAGAGACCTAGTAGACAAAGTTAGCTGCTTTTTCTAACACACACTGTGACTAACTGTGTAAATTATGTGCATGAGACAAAACCATGTGAATAGTAAAGTGACCCAAGGCACGTGTGTTTAGGGTTCGGCAGGATAGTGCTTTTGAAAGTTTTTTTTTTTTTTTTTTTTTTGAAAGGTGTGGATCAGCTGGTTTTTGGAAGAGTCCCCAAGGCCGCAAGACGCGCGTCCACCCGAGTTCGAATCGCCGGCCAGCAGTGCCGTACCTCCCGGTTCGACCGGAACTCGAGCCCCCGTGCGGGAACCCCACAAGCCATTCTCAAAACGAGAGCCGGGATCGAACCCGTGACCTATGGGTAAACCCTCACACCTCCGACCAGCTGGGCTGGCCATCATTGGCATGCTTTTGAAAGTTGAAAACCCTAGTTTTACTTAGAAGATTTGGCTTGAACACAAATTAAATTATTATAAAAAGAATGGGAAAATAAAATAATATAATTAGAATTCTAAATAAAATTAAATTATTATAAAAAGAATGGGAAAATAAAATAATATAATTAGAATTCTAAATAAATTTTGTTTAGGGGTTGCAATTGTGAATGAAGTTTAGCTTAAAAAAAAGAGAGCACCTTGAGGTGTTTAATTAGCTTAAGGATGCTTGATTAATTATTTATTTTGAACTCAAATATATATACTTTTTTGAGCGGAACGGCGGCATTTTATAAATATATAAAACGAAACAAGGGCTAGCAAGGAGCCAAGAATCCCAAATAAAAGGAAGTTACATCACAATACCGCTCACATTAAAATCTCTCCACCTCTCTCATACAAGATTACCAAACGGGGACCTATGTTTCAGCCACATGTAAGCTTCCTCTTTAACCGCCTCTACAACGTTCACAACCTGGAACGGCACCCCTTCAAAGATCTTTGCATTACGGGCCTTCCAACTCTCCACATGATGCATATCACTTAACACACCATTTGAATTTGTTTCCATCGTTTCGAGCCGTTTAGGTTATTTGTGCCCTCAACCAATTCGTTAAACGAAATCACATTAATATTCCAAGGGATCTTTAACCATAGAAATATATGCCACCATACAGCCTTGACGAGCGCACAATCAACATAACCGCATACCTTGCACAACACATCTGAAATATCAACTTCCCTACAAACCAGACCCAGAGCTGTCGAAATCCGCCCAAGACACAACTCAAATATATACATACATCCTTCAGTTCATTATTTGTTCTAGAGTGATCAGTTAATAAAAAAATCAATCTAATTGCATTCGATAACTTTTTTTAATATGTCTTATATAAAAAGATTTGTAAAACTAGTACTTGTTTTTTGTTTTGTTTTTTTAATAATGGAGTTCAGTCCCTAACTCTCAATCGAAGTTTTGGGTTTTTTGAATTCATAGTCTCTGTTTTTTTACTTTTAATTTAACCTATAATCAACTATTTCGTTAAGTATATTTAATATTTAACATACATAACTTAATACACATTATAGTTTTTTATGTGCATTCAATTTTAATTTTGAAATTTACTTGTAAAATAAATAAAGTATTTTTTTAATCTTGTGATATAAAAGTATTTTGTTTGAATACAACTTGTTTTTTCAATAAATTGTTTCTAATACACTCAAACCGTTAAAATATTTTGGGTCAAGTTTATTAGCTCATAACTAAACTGATGTCACCAAACTTCTGATTTAACCAATCAGACTAACGAGTCCGGTTCAATTTTCAAGTAAATCATTTTTAATGATGTGTTTTTTATATAGTTGAAGTGGATAAAAGTAAAAAATAATTTACAACACATAGTAATTCTAACGAATTGGTGTTCAACCAGATTAGGAGAAATTCTCTTATGATAGAAATCAAAATGAGAGGTTTTGGGTGGCTAAAAAATAGAACATCATGTAATTATATAAGTTGGAGGGAATAGTGTAAATATCCCATGTATATGTTGTAATTTTGTCCTTTGGCCGTTTGGGTCGGCGGCGTTTGTTTTGTATTGGCATTTTGCCCATTTGGGTCGGAGGTTGGTTTTTTAATGAAGTTTTATTTAAAAAAAAGTAATTCTAAACTAGATATCGGGTCAACGGCATAAACAACATGGTGGGATCAAACGATTGGAAGAAGCTCATCAATGCAGTTTTTTCAAACGACTATATGGGTATTCTAAAATGCGAGAAACAAGTTGGAATTCAATAAGCGGGTGATCCCGATTCATCGAACGACGGATTTTATGAAGGAGCACTCGTTCATTTGGGTTAGATGTAGATCTAAATTTGGTGGTCTCAAATAGGACCGGTGGTGTAATTTTAATTTACATGATATCTATCTACTATAATAAAATAAATCAATTTTTGTGCACGTGTCATTTATTAAAGGTATCCTCAAATCTATACTTATCTTATATTAATTAAATAAATAATAAATTAATATTAAATCTTATCATACTTTAATAAAATATTATCCTTAAATCTAAATTTTTAATTTAATATATTTTTAAAACAAATACCTCTCTTTCCTACTTATCTTATATTAAATATATAAATAATAAATTAATATTAAATATTAAATATTATCCAAATTTATTTAAAATATAACTTCTTTTACTATTTGGTATACAAAATTATATTTATTCAACTCGTGTAAAACGTGAAGTTTTTAAAAATATATATATTTTTTATTATTTACTATACAAAGTTATATTTATATAACGCGTGTAATACATGAAGTTTTTAAAGAAATATATTTTTATCATTTGCTATGTAAAATTAGATTTATTCAACACGTGTAATACACAGGGTTTTAAAGATATATTTTTTTCATTATTTGGTAGATTTTTCAACCCGACTATACATGGGTTTTTTTTTTAAATATGACGTTTTTAGAATCTAATATACAAAATTACATTTATTTAATCTGTATAATACACATGGTTTTTAAAGATATAACTCTTTTTAGATCTATTTAACACGTGTAATATATGAGGTTTTTAAGGAAGTAATTTTTTTTACTATTTGGTTGATTTATTCAACCCGATTATACACGGGTTTTTTAAGAGTTATTGGATTGTAATAATCCTAAGTTTCATCAGTTAGCCAATAATAATCCCAACTTTAAAAATTCCCTCCAATAATCCCAACTTGTAAAAGTTTGGCTGCCATTGATCCTTTTCTAACATAAGTGCACTTAAATCAATTAAGGAGTCTCTATGTGTAATTGAATCTATTGAGAAGACTAAATTCTTATATGTTTGAAAAGGATCAATGGCAGGCAAACTTTTACAAGTTAGGATTATTGGAGGAAATTTTTAAAGTTGGGATTATTATCGGCCAACTAGTGAAACTTAGGATTATTAAAATCCAATAACCCGTTTTTTAAAGATACGACGTTTTTAGTAATTAGTATACAAAATTGCATTTATTTAATCTGTCTAATACACATGGTTTTAAATATATAACTTTTTTTATTATTTGATATATAAAATTGAAACGAGATCAGGAGAAAACGCTCAAAAGTGTGAGAACGGTGAGAACGCATCCTGGCCCAACACGTGTCACGTGACATAGAGAAGGGCGGAGGGGTTTTTTTGTCCTTTCATCTTTTTTTTTAACGCGTGTCACATCCCGTTTCCATTTTTTTGGCGTTTAATAAATACGCGGCTTTTTATTGTTTGTAGATCAGGATCATAGTAAACATTTTGGCGTTTTTGGCGTTTTATAGCAACATCGTGCTTTGCTAGCATCCGTTCTCTCAGTTTTCATACTATCAGGCGTTTTGGTGTTTTTGGCGTTTTATATTAATTTTTTTTTTGTAAGTATAGAATTAGATAATAAAATCAGAGAATTAGATAACAAACAATAGAAATTGAAAAAAATAAAATAAAAATTATAATCTAATTTCTCTTCCAAATCTTCACTGTCATCAGGCTCTTCTACTTTAACATTTTTGGCGTTTTGAACCTGTTTTGAATACCTTATGTAGATCCTTATTTTCCTACATAGCGCCCGTCTTCATTAAGGGGTAAAAGTGTCTTTTTCACTTCGTTTTTTCCTGAATATTTGTTCATCTCATTCAGCAAAAGCTTATAGATATACCCACTTCAGAGTAGAATCCATTCAGTGAAACTTCATTCAGAACAATACTCAATATAGAAGAAATGATGTTCCGCATCTGTGGTTTTTTTAAGTATATTTTTTTGGCGTTTTAAAGTGAATGGTTTCTTGGAAAGATGGCGTTTATTTTTTGGTGTTGTGATCAGTTGATTGTGTAGAGGCATCTCTTTTATAGGATGTTTTTGGCACGTAGTTTAGGCAGTGTTGTAAAAGTCGCTAGGCGGTCCCTAGTCGGCCGACTGGGGAGTTGGGTGTAATCGGAGTACTCGGAGAGTACTCGGGGAGTACGCGGACATGGTAAATATAAAGAAAATTAATTGTTATATATTATTTATGTGTTAAAATAAGCATAATTCATGTCAACTGGGTATAATTTAAAATGAAACATGTTTAAAGTTCAAAAATTCTGAATACAAGTCCGACTAGTCTGAGTACAAGGCCGAGTAGTCCGAGTACAAGACCGAGTAGGCCGATTTTGACCGAGTTTGACCGATTAAAAGTCAACAAACCACGTTGACCGCCTAGACCGACTAGGCCGACTAGGCGCCGACTAGGACCGAGTACTCCCGAGGCCAACTAGTTGAGACCGCCTAGGAGGAAGTCGCCAAGGTGGAGGTCCGAGGACCGAGTACTCGGCCGAGGAATCCGACTTTTGCAACACTGAGTTTAGGCGGGATTTTTATTTATAATAAATTATATTAATAAAGTAGCCGTCTTTTCAGTTACTGTGTGTATTTTTTACTGTTTTTGTTCAGCTTTTTATGAGCTTTTCTGGTCATAGACATTCCATCTTCCAACTTTGGCTTTTTAATGACTTTAAGTAGTTTTTGGCGTTTTTTTTTTTCCATTTTTAGCTTTTAATAATACTTCTCCAAATTACTTTTATTATAGGTTTGGAGTTTTTGGCGTTTTACTGCATTATGGCGTTTTACTGCATTATGGCGTTTTACTGCATTATGGTGTTTCCCAATCTTTATGACTTTTTGGTTCTTTATTAAACTTTTTTATTCTTAGTCGAAATATACATAACAAACAACAGAAAATGAAAATTAAAAAACTTAAAATAGAAACAATTCATATTCGAAATCTTCACTGTCATCAGTCTCTTTCTTCTTTGAAACATGTTCACTGGTGGTTTGGCTTTGTCATGCTTGTGTTTTTGTGGCCATTTGGAAAGAAAATATGACATCAGTTTTTGTGTTTGAATATGTATCTTCAAACCACTCATCAGTGTCATTCGTCTATTCACGCCATTATATTATTCATCAATAACAAAACACAAAAACTGTCATAAGTCTGACACCAGTATCTTTTTGTTGAAGTTTTGTCCATTTCATTCAGCAAAATGTTATTTGAGTCACAGCACCTCAGGAAAGAATGCATTCTACCAAACTTCGCGTAGAACAATATTGAATACACAAGAAACGTTTTTTTGGCATTTTTGGCGTTTTACTGAGGAAATAGTGTATCTGAAAGAAACGTCCATTTTTTGAAAATTTTTGATATTTGAGAGATTTGGCGTTTTCTAAGATGATTGATATATAGTAAAATATGGCGTTTTTTAGTAGGTGTGTTTGATGTTTTGGAATTTTTTGGCGTTGAAAGTTGAATGTTATATAGTAGAAAATATGGCGTTTTCAGGTTGGGGGAGCTGTGTTCTTATGCATGAGAATGTTTTGTTTATGCAGGGATGCGTTTTGGCTAGTAATGGCGTTTTATTCATTACTTTGGCGTTTTGGTATAGAAGTGTAAAGACATTTTTACCCTTAATGAAGCGCGTCCACTCAATAGAATTCGTGTTATTTACGAAAAAGCCACCGCGCCAATCTAGTCCATAGATTGTTTTGAATAGACAATTCATAAGCGTTCTCACACTTTTCACCGTTTTCTCTAAATCCTGACCCATATAAAATTACATTTATTTAACCCGTACAATATACGAGGTTCATAAAGATCTAACTTTTTATTGTTTAATATATAAAATTACATTTATTTAACCCGTATAATACACGGGGTTCTAACCAAGTTATCATATAATTGCTCTCTAATTTCTTGATTTTTTTAGCTTCTTGCTGACCCTTTAATATTTTATATAGAATTTTGAGTTCAAAACTAGAATAAATAACACTAAAGAAACCCAAAAAAACTAAAATCTTTCTCCTACAACGTACTAGGCGTAGGTGTTAACATCATTTAGTTTACTTCATTGAAAAAGAAAACCCTAATTATTAATATCATTTATTACCCACCCCACGATTCTAGACATCTTATTAAAACCACGTATGCATTATATTGGGATTTTATTGCAACCACAATTGACCCAACCATGTGAATATATACCGAGATAATAAAGAACCAAACGATTAAAAATGTCAAACCCATCTAAAATGCCTAAAAAGACTATTTGTCATACAATAAAAATGTTAAAACTCTAAAAACAAATACATCACACATTCAACTCTCTATCTTTATTTATTTCTTACTCACAAAAACTTATTTTTTTTTATCTTTGTCTTTCCTACACACTCACAATAACAATATAAAGAGTTGAATATGACCCTCTAAATATAGAGGTGTACTTTAATTTCTCTAAATTTTTCTCTATTATAGAGATTCTAATGTGATGGTGCTTTTGTTGTTTCCTTTATTATTTTCTCTATATAATATAGAATAGAGACTCGAATGCAAATGTCTAACTACAACATCTTTCGATAATCTCAATTTACCGCTCGGGCACAACGCCGCCGGCTCCCATCGGTGTGTGGTGAAATGTATTTGTCAGTGAGTAGTCACCGAGTGGAGTGAGAGGAGAGAGATATGGTTAATGGTGGGGTCTACTCTATTCCAACCAATCACACATTTATCCTTTTATTTAAAAAAAATGTTTTGGTGGAGCACCCATAGTGTTTGAGTATAAAATGAGGAGTGAAAATGAGAGTTGACAGCACATGAAATTATTGACTAGATAAAGAGTTTACCACTTCCCATGTGGGGAGCACCACTTCCACCCTAATAATTTGAGGATTGAAAATGAGAGTTGACATGACATGACATGAGATAATTGGCTAGATTCCGATGAAGGTTATAAAAGACCTTGAGAAGTTGATTCGGAAGTTTCTATGGGGCGGCTCTAGTGAGGACAAGAAAATGCACTGGGTTGCTTGGGAGAGAGTTGCATCTCCTGTCTAGGCTGGAGGTCTTGGTCTCTATAGTCCGGGGAATATCAATAAGGCTTTGCTTGCCAAATGGGGTTGGAGATACAAGTCTGAAAGTGATAGCTTTTGGGTTAAAGTCATCAACGCCCTTTACCGTAACAGATTGTCTTGGGATTTCCTTCCGGTGCGGTCGTCTTTGAAAGGGGTATGGAGCAGCATTTGTAAGGTGTGTTCGAAACAATTAGGGGAAAATTTTCCTCTTAGATGCTTGATGCAAGGAGAGGTTGGGGATGGGTCAGATATCGCTTTTTGGCTTGATCCTTGGTTGCTTGCGAGACCGTTGAAGGAGGAACTTCCCAATCTTTTCTGATTAGACTTGAACATGAAATGTAGAGTTAAGGACCAGATTGGTGGTCTTGTGTCCAATCCGAGTGGGAAGTGGGAATAGAGGGCTAACCCGGATTCTAATGAGGAACTTGCCGAATGGAGCTACCTTTGTTGTTTGCTTCACCCGGTTTCGTTGAAGGATCAGAAGGATAGATGGAAATGGTTGGGGAATGGATCGGGTGGTTTTTCGGTTGGAGCGGTAAAGCGGCTTTTCGAGGAAAACATTGATTTTAGCTCTCGCTATGTTTGGGATTGGTGTAAATGGCTTATAAAGAAATGTAATATGTTCGCTTGGAGAGCTGAGCTGGATAGGATTCCGACTAGGGCGGCGCTTCAAATGAGGAATATCCACGTCGAAGATACAAGTTGTCCTTTATGTGGTATGGGGGTTGAGTCGGTTGACCATCTGTTTACCTCTTGTTGGGTTTCGTCTTTGATCTGGCAGAAAATTCAAGCTTGGTTTAAGATCCCAAATCTTGTTCTCTTCTCATTTCGGGATATTTTGGAGGCACAGATGCGGTGTGGTCTGGCAGGTGTGAAGAAGGAGGTTTTTCACAGGATTGTTATTCTAGCGTGCTAGAGTATTTGGAAAACTAGGAACGATCTGGTTTTCTCGGGGAAGGTTGTTAATATCAATGAGATTTTTCACTACTAGAAAAATGGGTAATCGCCACCATAATTTGTCACCAAAAAAAATGGTAACGAATTTAGGGATTGATTTCTCACCAAAATGAAAATTAAACACGCTTTCAATAATATGGTGGCTAATCGGTGGAAAAATACAAATTAGGTGGCTAAAAAGTCCCAAATACAGAGAATTAAAAAGGTATGTTTGAATTGCCACCGTTTTAGCGGTGACAACGTGTGAAAATTAATTGAGCGGGTTACAATTTGAATGGGCGGGCAAATATTTTCGCTCTCCAAATGTTAGGGTTTTGAATAGAATCCCAAAATTAACCATTCATTCCCAACTTGCTCTTCTCCAACACCTCCGTTTACTTCCTAAACCCTAAATTTGTTTCCCTCTAATTTCAGTACTCCTGCTGTTAGGGTTTTGGTGTGCTTGTGATGAAGAGTGATGGGAAAAGACATTCATGGCGGAAGCATACGGCGGAGGAACTTCCAGAAGTGGAACCTAGACGATCTTGTTCTTGCTAAGCTGAAAGTATTTTTCCCGTTTGGCCTGCTACAGAATGTTTGTTGATTATTGTTTATATGAATTTGGTAGAGGTGATGTCTGATGTCTATTCATTTGCATTTAGTTGGGTTTTGTTTGACTGGTTTGTTAGTATTGAATAGATTATGCACTAGGTTAACTGAATGAGTTGTTGATGACGAACTGTTGTCTATTCTGCACACAGCCATTTCGGCTTCATTTAGAAGATCCATCTGATAGCATGAAATTGTGAATTAGTATCTGGACTGAGGCATTTGTGTTCCTTCATATTAAAATTGAGACAAACATGTTAAAAAACAATTAAAGGTTGCTCTCAGTTTTGAAATAACACAACAAAAATCCCGAGGATTTCCAGTTTGTATTTAAAGGTTGCTTTGAATCTACCAAATAGTATAATGAAAAAGGTAAACTTACCCTTCATTTTTATATGCACTAGTGTGCACCCAATTGCTTTCTAAAGTTATATTAGAGTTTTTGATATTTCATAGTGAGTATAAAATAGCTCTGTTCAAGTATCAATATGTTAAAATGAAAAAGGTCACCAACACAAATGGGCTAATCAAATTGATGCATGCCTGTTATTAGCATTTTGATAAATTCGGAGAACACCAGGCTAATGATGTTAGAGATTTGCAACCAAAAAATGTTGTTTCTTTTTTTACAGAGTTTGCTGATTTAGGGTTTCATATCCCAAAACCCCAATTTCCTCACGACAAATCGATTATGACGTGATTTCAAACCATATTTAGATTGATCATCGTGTTGATTATTGATATCCTCCGTCTTGGCTCGACATCCAAGCTAAGAGCATTGGAAGAAGATGAATCTGTTTGAATCACATCTCATCTTTCTGTAAGTTAACATGGGTAATTGATGGATATATTATGTGATGGTTTAAGTAGCCAATTTGAATTTGTGCTTGATTGATGCTGAGATTAGTTTTTCTTTTTTTTTCGTTACTGCAAGGTTTGCAAGTGAAAATGGCAACTCCTCTTGAGGAGCTTCTGATTGATGAAAAAAGGGTGGTGCTAAAAACGGCAACTCAGAGCTTGGTGGTTTTGTTGTCGTCGCCAAGGTTGCCATTATGGTTTAAAGGTACACTATTTCAGCCCTATTTGTTTTATTTTAGCCCTAATTATACTTCTTGCAATATGTTTTAGAGAGAATCCTAGTATGCTCTATCAATATGTCTTGCAAAATGTTTTAGAGAGATTCCTAGTATGCTCTCACCAGTTTATTAAACTATGCACAATTAATGTAGTCACTTTATTAAACTATGCACCATTAATGTTATCAGTTTGGTTTTAAACTGAAAAAATAGTAAAATGTAGTCACTTTATTAAACTATGCACCATTGATGTTATCACCATCACTAGCTATTCACAAACTGATTTGAAAATTGAAACTGGGTAAAACTCGGCTGAAGCTCGAAATGTCAAAGGGAGCTGAAAACTTGAGCTTCAACATGGCTCGGATACAACTCGAGTCGATGCATGACCCGTTTTGACTTGAGACTTGTTCAACCAGTAATCAAACTCAATGCAGTCCGACCCGTTGTGGCTCACTATCCGACCAGCATGACCTGCTATCTCTACTAGTGACTCACGGTTGTTATCTAGAAACTCCAGAGTTCATGGAACTAGAACCGTATTAAGAGGATTATAATGAACCGATGGCTAAATGATGGTAATATAGGTGGCTAAATGGTATCAAAATGTGCAAAAACCGATGGCTAAATGAGGGTAATATGGTGGCAATATCGGTGGCTAAATGGTATCAAAACATACAAAAACCGATGGTTAAATGGTGGCAAATCAGTGGCTAAATGGTATGAAAACAGGTCACAACTCGGTGGCAAACAAGACGGAGCGTAGCAAACACGAAGCGGTGACAAATAATTTTGACCAATTTTGTGGTGGTAAAATAAGGTAGCAAAATATAAAAATGGTGGCAATTTGGTGACATTAGGGCAATTGACACGGGTGTTTTTGTCACCGTATTTTCGGTGGCAAACTGGTGACAATAAGAAAATTGCTACCATTTTGTAACCAAAATTTACATGACAAAAACCATGTTTTGTAGTAGTGTTTAGTGAGATTAGATCTTTAGGTTTTATTTGGTTCAAGAATAGATCGAAAAATAGGAATGTTTCTTGGGAGTCGTGGTGTAGTTTTGTAAATATGTAATTGGGGTTGGCCGCTCGGTTTCGAGTTGGTGTGTTTTTAATGAAATTTTCCTTTCAAAAAAAGAAAAAGAGAGTGTACCGGTCCCTATGTAGGAAGCCCCCCATTAGATGTTCATATATGAAATGGTGCCATATTAGGCAAACTGTTCTTTAGAAGAGATGTATATATTACAAGAAATGTCTTGCCTAAGTATCAATAATGTGTATTGAAATAACGAAGAACAAGAAAAGAACTGTACATTTAAGTGTGCTCGACTAGGAACAATCTATGGATGCTATGCTGAGAAGTTTTCACTCGTAAAACAAAAAATATGTGAGCTTTTATGGGCAAACGAACATTTAGTTGGTATAAGATCGAGGCTGAATATTTGCAAGTCACGAAATATGACAAAGGTGTTTTTACTCGAACACATTGACGAGAGACTGGCATATGATTGATCATGGTCACCTTATATGTGTGATATAATAGCCAATGACTAAATATGTTAGGATTAAAAAATACTTCTAATTTTTCAAAGTGAAATCCAACTTATCATCAATGGCGGATCTTGCCCGTTGAACGTCCCAGGGCTGAAACAAACGGGCACTAAAAACATGCCCGTGTCGAACATAGTAGGTATAAAATTTTTTGATCAAACAGCAAAAATTAGCACTTCTGGCCGAAAAACGTGCCAGGGTCGTGGCCCTGGCACAAGCCTTCTAAGATCCGCCCTTGCTTATCATACTCTTAACTTAAGGTGCGAAACCCGGTGTCACATCGACTACTTGCTGAAACCAACACTAGTGTACTCGTAGGTACCTGGCCCCTTGCATTGTCTTCCATGCAAACAAACACAATCTACACTCCATTCTTCGATGACTATTTCACGGTTTCCCTTACCAAAATGGTGGTGACGGTGTACCTGATCAGGTAGAGGTACCCGAACATGGGTTGCCGACTAATCCCAGCCCACCCTTAGGGAGGAAGGGGCACTCAAGGATACTACCCTAGCCCTAAGAAATCCCGTATTGTCATATTAATTCTACACCCAAGGTACCTAGAACCATAAAACATTGGTGTGACCTAACTACAGGTATTTTAGAACCATAGACTCCATTGTTTTACTCCACCTACCAATTAATCACACAACCAAACACCCCAACTTTCAAACCTTTACACTTTCTAACATGGGTAGATAAACCTGTGACTAGAACTAGCATGGCCTACCCTTTGGGGTGGCATTGGTGTTACCGTGCGGATACCTTATCCGCATATTCCTACATAATGCCCCGATCACCCTTTTGAGTAGAAATAATATAACTTGTTTAATAATTTATTAACTTTATGGACACCCTCTTCTACGACCTATAGATTAATAAAACAAAAGATTAGTGACACCAAGGGAGAAAAAAACAAAATTCATAACTTGCAAAGATACTATACCAAATACATCATGATCACCCCTCGTGCATGCAAATTCAACCCTAATTTACTTAATGTATTACACAACGTACAAACCACTAATGCACACCACACCATCTACCCTCCCTATAAATACCACCCTCACAATATTCCAAATCACATACTCCCAAATGGAAGAAGCCATGAGAAGACTCTCCGGCTTCACAACCTCACCGGAATATTCCGATTTCTTTCAACCACCACCAACCACCACCGTCCACAAAAGAACCACCACCACCACCACTACAACCAACAAAAACAACAAAAGACTAAACAAAGACAACAACAATGGTACCACCACCGGCCCCATTCGGTACCGCGGCGTCCGCCGCCGTCCGTGGGGCCGGTACGCAGCCGAGATACGCGATCCACAGTCGAAAGAACGTCGATGGCTCGGTACATTCGACACAGCTGAAGAAGCCGCATGTGCTTATGATTGTGCCGCACGTGCCATGAGAGGAAGCAAAGCTAGAACAAACTTTGTGTACCCACCGTTAGAAGCTGATCATAATATTAATCTCATCTACCCTTTAACCTTCAACAAAATGCAATCTCAACCGTTGATGTGTTCACCCTATGATAACTTCACTGTACCGACCATGCAGCGTAACAGTTCTTCTCTTAACTCACTTATGTTTGATGATAATAATAATAATAATAATAATAATAATAATAATAATAATAATAATAATAATAATAATAATAATAATAACAATAATGTTGTCTTGAACTCCAACACTGCTTTGTCGAGTTGTACCCTACCGGTGATCAATCAAACCGATGAGTACAAAGAGTTTTTCCCATCTGAACCGGAACATTCCGGTTTACTTGAAGAGGTGTTAACCGGGTTTTACCCTAAACCGGAGAAGCAAACAAAACCGGAGCCTAAACATAATATGTTACCAGAACCAAATGATACAAACCCTTTTGGTTTCTTTTCAACTTCAACTGGAAATGGTCAACGGGGTCAGTTTGACTTTGACCAGAGTGTCAATGTAGGTGGTGGTTTGCCGTTTTATGGGCATAGCTCGGTGGGTCCGGTGAGATTTCAGGGTCAAGAAAGTATGTTTTCTGATATTGGTTATTATCCTGATTTTGTTGGGAGTTTGTTTGCAGCTAGAGTTCAAAATGCTTGAAGGGTTGAAGAGATGTTATGGTTTTAGGGTTTGTTGAAGAAAATGAATGGAGTATAAGATAATATTTAAGTAGTTGTTTGCATGTTTGATTATGGGTTTTGTAAGTTACTCTTTTGTGGATATTGAAATTTGAACAATTGAATTACCAGCTTATATGTTGCTTGTTGTTTCATGAAGGATGTTTTTTATGTTATGAATCTTTTAATTGTTTTTTTTAATATGAATTTAAGAATCCTGTAGAGTAACATACCGGTGTTTAAGAGCATGCTTCGCCCAATTTAACTAAATAATAATTTCAAGTGAATCTGTTGTTTGTAACTTGGTTCCCTTGATAACAAATTAAATACAAAAAGTGTTTGTTTGAACATAAAACACTTGTATGTTTAAGTGGTGATTGTTTCAACTATATAAAACACTTTTTTTGCAATATTTGTGAGAAATATTTGAGTATATCATGGAAGGATGTACAGGGATATTAATATATTGTATGTGATGCATATATATGGATGAATTTTATTGACAATGTGCTTGATTCTAGATTTTTGAAACGTGTCTTTGTCCTTGATATTTTTATAAAGAAATTTAATATTGATGACTATAAATAGCCATGCCAATGCTATATATTATTATGAAGGAATTTGTTTGGAAAAAAATTAATTGAAAGGGGCATTGGAGTAGCACTACTTCCTAGATATGGGGAATGTTGATAGTTGGAACTTCCTTTCTATTGAATCGGACAACTTTTACATTATTTGAAATTAAAAAGATAAAAAGTTTGGAAGCTTTTATAGGCTTAGAGCAATTCCTTTTTAAATGTGTACAATATGATGAAGGTTGATGGCAGATTTCATTTTAGCCGCTTTTGTTTCATTCAGAGCTACAAAAATATGTACAACTTTGTAAATAGCAAGGGGATGTATAATTGTGCAAGACATATACATTTAATATGTAAGATGATATACAGTCTTACACACATTATAAAAAAAAGGGGAAAAATCAAATTTCTTAGAAATAGTATCACTTCTTTAAATCACAAACTTATAAGTCCGATGGGCGTAGACTCAGGGGTCAAAAGCGGGATGGCCGGAGTGGTAGCAAGGTTGTGACCTAACACCGCACGAGAACACCACCCCATCCCATGCGGTCCACAAAAGCAATGAAATGGGATGGTTGAGTGGGATCACCATGCCGTTGGTTGACGAAGACGACGAAGGAAAAAGTGAAGTTGGGGGAAACAAGATGGCTGGAGACATGGCAATGGTGCTAGACCCCCTACACTCACCGGCTAAAGTATGAGTATTTAAAAGATAACCTAGATTTTAATAATAAAAATATGATTCATGGTCGATAACAATTGAAACCACTCACACTCTTTAATTTTAAAATGCATCTTCTTATGTAATTAACTACAGAATTTACTTAAATTCAAAGGGTGATCAAACGATAAGTACAAAGTACGTCTAACTAAAGTTTGATCGAATCTCATAAACTGCAACGTCTTGATGTCAAACGCCTAGCTTAACAATCCAGATCTCATGAAATGCTAATGAATTGTTTGGCTCATGGGTTTGAAGGTTTTGGATCAATGACACAGATTATGAAAAAAGTCACTTTAAAAAAGAAAAAAAAAATATGATCATTAAAATAAAAAAGAACCAACTTGCATGTCTTAAGTGGATCAAACACAATTTACCTGGGGAATTTCAAATCATAACACCCCAAACAACTTGTTGGATTTCCACCATGTTGAACACATCATCCAGTAGTTTGGAATAGTTAAGAGCACAAATAGCAAAATTGGTTACTACCAAATTTGGGGCAATGCTGATGTTCTTTGAAGTGGCCCATGAGAAATTCGTTACACTAAACTTGTACATAGTGTAAATTTCATAGGGAAAGGTTTTTCACCAACAATTACTGCCTTCATCTATTGATAACTGATGGTTACTACCTTCAATGATGGATTGTGTTTGTAAAGGTCCTTTGATTCGTAGTGCTATACGTCCTCCTTAAATAGGTTAAATGGTTTCGAGCAAAGGTTTGGCAAAGCATGCCTTTAGGAGAACTAGACTATGATTAGATATTTTACAACCTAATGTAGAAATTGCCACTCCATTCCAAACATTAAGGAATTTGGAGTAACTAGAAAATGATCTGTCACTCATTTTTGTGTAATGCTTTAAAACATGTCAATGTATGACCATCCATTTTATAGTCATGAAAACTAACCCTAGCAATGAAGTCATTGAACTGAAAAGCCAAAACGACATTAACCAAAAATGGTGATCACGTCTCATTGTTTTTTCTCTTGACTACACTAAAGTCCCCAAACAAAATCCTTATTACATGTTTATAGATGGTCGCATTTACAAGGCTATTACATATATAACCTAGCTTATGAGGATGATTGTTGATGCCTATTAGATAAAATGTTGTGATAGTCCTTATGTCTATTTGTATATATCTCTAGGTGTCTTAATGTAAATTTAGTGTCTACATATTGTATTCTGTATTATAATCTATTCATCAATAGAAAACCCTTTCGAATACAAACATGGTGTCAATCTTTACCATAAGTAATTGAGTTTCCTAAAGACCCTATCTATTCCCATCCGATCTTATTCCTCTTAACCCTTCTGCTTCCCTTTCTTCTCTACCCCCTCTGCCTTTCATCTCGTTTCTGATCATCCTCTTCTCATCGCCGATCTCCTCTCATGGCTACATCATCTTCATCAACCTTATGACAAGTTTGGCACCAATGATTGCCATAAAACTTTCCTCCTCCAACTACATATACCAGAGAAAACAAATGCTTCCCATCATCAGCAATTGCTTCCCCATGTCGACGGTTCTCTTTCTCCACCTACCCTACTAATTACAAGCAATGATAAACAAGTCCAAAACTCTGATTATGCCACTTGGGTTAAAGATGAACAACATGAAATTATTCTTCTTAATGCCTCTCAAACTGAAGAAGTTGTTTTTGTCATTGTTGGAATGTCCTCAACTCGTGAATTTGGACTTCTCTGGAGGCAACTTTTTGTAACACCTCAGTAGAACGTGTTCAATATTTAAGAGACAATCTCCGTGCACTAAAAAAAGGGGGCAAGCATGTTGTTGAATATGGTCGTGCCTTCAAGGCTATTTGCGATCAATTGAGTGCAATCGGTCATCCTATCGATGCTATGGATCAATTTCACCGGTTTCTGTGTGGACTAGGCATTGCCTTTGAAAGTTTTTCAACATCTACTCGATCAGTACGTCCTATCCCTACCTTTGTTGATCTTTAAGCAAGTGCTGAAAGTCATGACTTATTTATTAAAAATTTGCATAGCACCGATGTTGCACCCACTATTGCTTTTTCGGCCCAAGGACCAAACTCGAGACCCACACCTCTCAGATCTCAGTATCGCCCAAACAGGCCTTATCAAGCCCGTTATCGGCCTAATAGGGTCCAACTTTACAACAACAGGGGATCTCAACGCAACATCCGCCGGAATAATTGAACTCCGACATGTCAATTATGTCGCAAAATTGGTCACTTTGTTTCTCAATGTTATCAACTTGCTTCATTTGCCGCTCCGGCTTCTCCAAACCCGGAATAATTGGCTCAAGCTTTTCATGCCCAATGTCACATAAACTCGACAGTTCTTGATTGGACATCCGACACGAATGCTTCTATTCACATGCTACCCAACAATACTTCTCTATAAAACTCGTCACCAACCCAAGGTAATCCAAAAGTTTCTTTCGGTAACGGTCAATCTCCTCCTATAACTCATATTAGACAAACAAAACTTTTAGGCAATCTTGCTCTTAATAATGTTTTGGTGGTATCAAATCTCACCAAAAGTTTATTGTCCATTGGAAAATTAACCGAAGATAATCATGTTGATGTTGTCTTTTCTCACCCTTATTTTTATATTCATGACCGTCGAACCAAGCAAACTCTAGCCCGGGGTGCCATGAAGGCGACCTCTATGTTCTTCACCACACTCATGAAGCTTTAGTTTCCACATCATCATGTCCTAAAGCTTCTTCTGAGTTATGACATTCTAGACTTGGTCATGTTAATTTTGATGTCATTTCTATGTTAAACAATAATGGTTATTTGTCCTATACTTCAGTGTTACCTAAACCGGGTCTTTGTTCCCCATGTGAACTTGTCAAAGCAAAATGGCAACCCTTTTCTTCTAATAATAAGCGGGCATCTTTGCCTCTTGAGATAATACATTGTGACTTATGGGGGCCTTCACCAATAAAATTGGTTGATAATTTTGCATAATGTGTGGCCTTTGTTGATTATTATTCCTGTTTCACTTGGTTATATCCATTGCGGGCCAAATCTGAATTTTTTGATGCTTTGTCTATATTTATACCCTTTGTTCATACACAATTCTCTACTAAAATTAATATTTTCCAAAGTGATGGTGGGACAAAATTCACAAACAATCGTGTTCGTAGCTTGTTTGAAAAGAATGGCATTTTACATTGCATGTCTTGTCCGTATACCCCACAACAAAATGGCCGAGTTGAACGTAAACATCGGCACGTTGTTGAAACCGGTTTGGCTATGTCATTTCATGCCAAGTTACCCACTAAATATTGGGTTGATGCTTTCTCCTTGGTGGTTTTATAATAAATCTCTTACCATCCACCATTTTACCAGGCAAATCACCGTTTGAACTTTTATATCATCCAATACCAAATTATGCCTTTTTCGGCCATTTGGTGGTCGTGTATTTCATTTTTCATGACTATGCTCCGCATAAGTTATCTCCTCGAAGCTTTTCATGTATATTTCTTGGATATTGCTCTAAATACAGAGGTTATAGATGTCTTGATCCATGCACGTCTTGGATCTATATTACTCGAAATGCTCGTTTTGATGAACTTTATTTTCCTCTAGATACATCAACCACCGCTACCAACTCTATCGCCTTGCTTGAGGTTTCTACCTTTTTAGATATATCCCTCGTAAACACTCCAATGCCTTTTACAAACCAACATAACCCACTGTTGCTTTATAATCTCCTTTGAATTCACATCAACCTACCCCATCCGTTAGCATCAAATTTAATCCATCTAATAAACCCACTGATAATTCAAAACCATATATCATCTCGCCTCAAGAAGCCCAAACAGCAGACCCTCATCTATCCCAACAAAACAGCCCAAATCCCGAACATTCTGTCTTATCACAAACTGTCGGCTCACATTCTATCCCATCGCAAACTAAAGGCCCACTTCAACCTTCGGGTATAACCCAAACCGCTATCCCTCCATCAGCCCAAACTAAAACGGTGCCTATCCCTCCTCCACTTCCTTTTCAAACCGAAAGCCCTATATCCCTTTCTAGATCTCCTACTTCATCGACTATATCATCTCCCTCCACACTTCAAAATCCATCTACTTCAGTTAGTAGTAATGCTCCTGTCCTACATCCCCTTCCCTCACATCCAATGATAACACGAGCTAAGTCCGGTATTTTTATACCTCGCCATCGAGTGGACTTAGCTCATACCAAAGTTCTTCCACTTCACCATGCCTTATTCGTTGCAAGTGATCCTAGCACATTTCATACTACAACTAAGAAAGAAAAATGGGTTCATGCCATGAAAGATGAGTTAAGTGCTCTAAACAAAAATAACACTTGGACTCGTGTTCCTCGTCCAGTTAATGCAAATGTTGTGGGATCAAAATGGATTTTTCAAACTAAATTTTGATCTGATGGGTCAGTTGAACGTTACAAAGCTCGTCTTGTAGCTCAAGGATTCAGTCAAGTTCTGGGTCTTGACAACTCTCTCACATTTAGCCCTATGGTTAAAGCCACTACTGTCCGCGCAGTTTTGGTCTTAAGTTTTATACCCAATTGGTATCTCCATCAATTAGATGTAAATAATGCTTTCTTGCATGGCAATCTTACAGATAATGTTTTTATGGAACACCCAAAGGGCTTCATTGAATTTCAACTTCCCTCTCTTGTTTGCAAATTAAACAAAGCCATTTATGGCTTAAAGCAAGTCCCCATGGATTGGTTTCATCGTCTCAGTTCTTTTCTTCTTCATAATGGTTTCTCAAGTAGTCGAGCTGGTCCTTCTTTATTCATTTATAAACTGGGACTTGCATCATGTATCTGCTAGTATATGTTGATGATCTTATTCTCACCGGCAATCATCAACAGACTCCAGCATCGTTCATATCCACTCTTAATAAAGAATTTGTCATAAGGGATCTTGGGAAACTCACCTACTTTTTGGGATTGGAGGGTTACCTACCCTAACAATGGTCTCTTCTTAAATCAGTCCAAGTACACATTTGATATTCTAACACGTGCAAAGATGTTGAATGCAAAACCTGCTCCCACACCTTTAAGCATCAATGTTCTTTTGTTTCTACAGGTACTATGTTTTCAGATGCTATACTTTATTGATCCATTGTAGATGCTCTCCAACATTTGATGATCACGAGGCCTGACATCGTGTATGCTATTAATCAAGTCAGTTAGTTCTTACATGCTCCAACCATCGATCGTTTTCAAGAAGTTAAACAAGTTTTGCGCTATCTCAAGGGTACTCTTACACAAGGATTACATTATAGACGTCACATTTCCACATCGTTGCTAGGTTACTCTGATGCTGATTGGGCTAGTTATTTAGAGACTCGTCATTCTACTGATGGTTATTCTGTATTCTTGGGAGGAAATCTAATCTCATGGAGTGTTAAGATACAGCCAACTGTTGCCAGATCTAGTTGTGAATACGAATACAGTGCCATGGCATACACTGCTACAGAAATTGTTTGGTTAACTCATCTTCTACCGGAACTTCATGCTCTTCCTCCGGACATACCAACTATCCTTTGTAATGATCAAAGTGCTATTTTCCTTACTCAGAATCCGGTTGCCCATACACGAGCCAAACACACAGATCTTGATTATCATTTTTTTTTGCTGGAGTTAATAACTGCCGGTAAATTGGCTACTAAATGTGTTCCAACCAAGCTTCAGATGGCTGACATTTTTAAAAAAAAGTCATCCAAATTCTTAGTTCAACAATTTTCAACAAATGCTTAATATTGGTCCACCGCCGTTCAGCTTGTAGGGGGTGTTAGATAATATATCGTGATAGTTCTTATGTGTATTTATATAAATCTCTAGGTGTCTTATGAATTTTAAATTTAGTGTATATATATTGTATTATGTATTATAATCTATTCATCAATAGAAAACACTTTCAAATACAAACAATGCCAGATCAATATCATCATATCAGAACCTCACCACTTATCACACGCGCTATTAGATATAGTGTACTTAGCGATGAATATATGTATTCACCGGTGAATGCTAATTTATTGTTTCTAATAATGTGTTTACATGTATTTACATTATCTTCTTAACCTAATAAAAGCCATACCTAGGGGACACTTGTCCCCCATCTAGGGCCTCTAAACCTCATTTTCCCGCCTATTCTACAAACTCTTCATTTCCCTGTGGTGAATGCTACCCGGGATCCATTAACACTAATTCGGGTCGGAATTTACATCTCATATATAAACACACAACCCGGTCCATTTGTTTCCCCATTCTTCAACTTCTCTCATACGGCAGGCGATTAGGGTTTCTCTTCTCCCTCCACTCGAATTCATCTTCTTCGTCGGCAAGGTTCTTTCATTTGAGGTTTGATTTGTATGTATTTCTTCTTATTTTCATACATAGTAAGTCTCGAAACAACGATTACTTTCACTTCACAAACCCTCACGATGACGTAAGTGAGTTCAATGACGATTTTTACGATGAATCTCAATCTTACGATGTTGATGATGATGATCGCTGTTGTGATTTTAATTTCCACACTTATCGCCCCCTCAATTCTCAGGTAATCATACTTCATATATAACTTTTTTTTGTTAATTATTGTATGTTGATACCTAAATATACGTAGTTTATCAGAAATAACATAAAAAAGAAGCAAAATAATCATGTAGTTTATAAACCCTAAGTTGAATTGGACACACAATTAGATTATGTTTACGTTTATCTAACCTTAGACTGAAGTTTATGCGACTAAAATTCTAAAATGAAACAAGAGTATGCTGGTTTATGTTACAAACAACTGGTGTGATGAACCGGAACGATACCGTCGAAATTGGGAGTTTTGATAATGGAGCCTTGGTACTTCAGTTAGACAGTAGAATGAAGAATATTTCAGATAAACTTCAGCATACAATTGAAGGTATTGGCACACAAATATCTCACCTAGAGGATGAAACTTGCAAGATTGATAATTACGTGGAGGACGTGAAGAACACTGAGGAACGGTATCATGGTGCGACTCATTGGAAGCTGCGGCAGATGCATAGTGTTTTACAAGAGGTCTCGATTGCTACGTAACTTGATGTTACGGTTTCTGTTTCGTCTTGCTAACAAATGAGTGGATATCGTCTTCATCTTGCAACAACTTTCAGATCGGATCTTCATCTTTTCATCTTCTGTTAAATCAAGGCGTCATTCAAACAGATCTGTTCACGATCAACGTTCTGGTGCGGTTGTTTTATGTTTTTATGGATCGGTTTGTGGCGATTTTGCAGGATGCCTGATGTGCGTGAGTGTTATTAGTTTTTAGCGTATATATTAAGCCCCTTTTAACACTTTTTAGCCAAGTTTTAAATTTATAAAACACGATATTTACTAACACTAAACACACATATGGGCAAGTGCACCCATCGTGAGCGTAGTATAGTGTTGATAAGATACCGAGGTCGTCCAAGGACACAAGAGCTTTTAGTACCGGTTTATCCTCAACGTCTAATCAAATCAAAAGTTTAGAAAAAGGTTTTAAACTAGAAAAATAAAAACTAACTAAAATGCTGAAAAATAAAATAAAAATAAAAACAGATAGACAAGATGAATCACTTGGTTCCGACTCGTGTATAGTGTAACCTTTGATTATTTCCGCACTTTTGCACTATTTAAGAGATTATCTTAGTTATTGTAGTAGGCCCCCTCTTTTGAAGGTGACGTTACCCTCAACCCAGTAGTTTGAGTCAGCAAGGATACAATCCTAAAGGGTCGGATTATTGAAAGATAATTAATTAAGTTATTAATGCGTATTGTGGTAGGCCCCTCTTTTGAAGGTGACGTTTTGTAAAAATATGTGTATCATTTGCACATATCAACTCTTGTTCGATTTCAAGCTTTAAATCGCTTTCTGGAAGGTTATACGCGCTCTGATGCGTAAATATAACCAGTTTAATGCAATAAACACTCCGGAATAGTTAAATAGGCTTAACATACCTCAAGAAACGATCCTAACGGTTCTATGAAAACTATATATACCCCCACCCATTTCACTTCTTCCTCACACAAATCTGATCTAATGTGCTCTAAGTTGAAGCCTTTGCTTCATACCTGAGCTATTTGGATCAAGATTTGCTTGCGGGGACCCTTGGTAAGTATTCCTTCGTTCTTTTATCTCTTTTTCGAGTCTGAAAGTCAAACCGAGTTTGACTTTCTGCATTGACCAGTTTATGGTCAATGCGAAGTTCGTTTGAACTTCATAACGTGAGCGTAATCACGATGGTTATAGTCCCTAGTGACTATACCTACTGATTACCACATTATCTAGGATTAGTGGCGAGTCGTAGTTTCGGCCAAAATGCGCATTCTTGCGTATTTTGTAACCAAACTACTTTTAGGTATCAAAACCGTTTGTTTTGATACCAAACCTGTTTTCTAACTTAACTAATGTAGAGTCGTAAGTCAAGCGGACTAAACACCCGCTTAGACTTACGAACTAGACCCGTTTGGTCGATCTTTAGGATCCGACCAAACACATTAGATGACCATAGTTGTATAGGGAATAACCTTCCGAGGTTATACCTTATGGTCACCTAGTTTAAGTAGTTGTATGATAGGTAGTTTATATGCCTTAAGTAAATTACCAAAATACCATTTTCGTGTGTAATTGGTAATTAAGCATATGTAACCTAAACTTTTGTCATTTAACTGATTATGTAACATAATTAAGTATGTTAGGGCATATAATACGTCATAGGACTAGTTAGGCGGTCTGAACGCGTTATACGCGAACGACGCGTTAAAGTAGCATAAGCTACCTAAACGGGTCGTGATGGGTCGTAAGCACTTAGGCTTGGTTTCATTTTAGTATGTAGGCCTTGTTAAACCATATCATATGAGTTCCCATGCTTATTTGGTTCACAGGACCTCATACTATCCGATCCCCCGATTTAGGTCTGGTTATTTATGTAGCTACCTACATTAGGTACCGTTTGATTTCCGGGACTCCTCTAGCTTGCTTGGTAGTTGTTCAAGACTTCTAAGCACTCTCAAGTGAGTACATAGTCCCCTCTTTTACTGTTTTCAAATGTTTTGGGGTGAAGCATGTGTATCTATTTGTTATGTTCTTATTTTCAAAGTATAATTGATTATACGTATTAATACTTATCTTTTGACAAACTGAATGATTATTTATGGTCTAAACTCTAATTTTTCAAAGATTAATAAAAATTAATCGTTGGATAGTACTTATTTTGTTCACCAGACCGGTTGGTTGTATGATATATCGCTATAGGATTTGACACCCCATTCCTGTTGTCATGGAATGTCTGAAACCAATTTGTTTCTCCATCCAAATAGGGATTGCCTTTGTGGTATTTCTATAGTCTCAAAGGTGTATTTTGATGCACTAGGTCTGAATGAATTCTTAAGTCACATTATTTTTGTATATTAAGTTATACTCCCAAAAGTATAATTTGATATGCTCTCATATGTGATATCGTACAAAACCAACATATATTTTGTTAAAAATCTAAAACATAGTTTAATATGTTATTTGTAATCTAAAACATAGTTTAATATGTTATTTGTAATCCAAAACATAGTTTAATATGTTATTTATAAATCCAAAGTATACTTTTGATATACTACTGAAAATTATTATTTTAAACAACTGAGGTATATTTAATATACTATTTGTCTAACGATTGGGTTTTGGTTAGTGTTTAGATAACGGGACGGGTGTGATGTGATGAAAACATGGTAGATACGCCTCTGGTACTTCTTATATATAAGTGTTTTCATCACATTACATACCGTGTTGTTATTTAGTACACTTGGGTTAACAATATTGGAACTGAAATATATTTTAATATATTACTTATTCGACTTTCTTAAAAACCAAAGTATATTTTTATATATACTATAAATCTTTTTATCAAAATATTGTTTTTCAAACAATATATTCTATACAAACTCATTTTTCTTACTTATTAAATTTTCTATGTATTATTATTTTATACCATCTTATTTCTTATAAATGATTTATAAAAGAAAACCTTTTACAAGGATCATGACTACTTTTATTAAAACTTTTTCTTTAAACTCATAAGTCATGAATCCTAATTACAATAAAACCTATGTATCTCACAGGCATTTTTATGCTGACGTACCTATTTTTACACATGTTTTAGGTGCTGCTTTATGACGATTGTTGATACATACTACACTTAGGATGGACCTGTGCCTTAGCGACTTTAAAATTTGAAAGACAATATTTGTATTTATCTGATTTGTAATAGAACAAAGATTTCAATGATTCAATAAAACAAAATTATTTGATCCATGGTTGTGAAATAATGATTCTGTTACAACAATCCCCGACGTTTCCGCCACGTCTTGTTGTTTTACGTGGTCGGGGTGTGACAGTAAACGTAGTTTACAAGAGAATCTTCAACCGTTGATGATCTTCTCCCTTGTCGGTTGTTTCTGGAGTGTGACGAAGATGTCCCGCTCGTTCTGCTTGCCATTCTGAGGAAACATACCGAAAAGAGTTCAATTTTATGAGACCAGTACCTCGGACACGGCCCCGTGTTTAATGAACACGGCCCCGTGTTCAGGCATCTGCAAGATTTTGGAACAAGGAATCTTGGGGTTTTAATTTGTTTTCGTGATTTTTAAAACGTTTTTGAACAGAAACAACTTAAAACATTGTTGTAGAACTTTATTCTTAACAAGATTCCATGAAAAATCTAACAAACACCTTAATAAAGCTTGAAACTATGGAGGTCTCAAGCTTTAATGGAAGTATAAGGAAAAAAATTGAAGAAGATGATGTTGGATAAAAGAGGAAAGGACAAAAAGGTGGTTGAGAAACTTCTTTTAGAAAATACCTAGGATGGTATGTGAGAAGATTCCCCAAATCTCTGTCCCTGGAATGGTTCAATTGTGCAGGATTCTTGGCTGCATTTATAGAAAATGACAGTACATCGCGCACGTCCCCGTGTCGGCTGGACACGGCCCTGTGTGCATACAGAATCCTGACACAATTGTGTCCGTATTCTGATGAAATCAGAAGGGAATCTTTGGGTGGACACGGGGGCGTGTTGACCTGGACACGGCCCCGTGTCTAGAAGCTGTCATATGGAATTTGTTTACTTTTAAGGAATGTATCCGGATCGGGTGGTTCCTTACTGGATGGAACAACACCAAAGTGCCTAAGATACCTTAATTGTTCTAGATTAAGACGAGAACGCAAGAGGTTGTCGGTGAGGGTGATTCCTATGCTATATGTAGGTGGACAAGTCCAACCCTTTCCCGGGCTCTCGTTAAAGAAGGTGTATGCCGAATCGCTCAGGTTTATGTATGCATCGAACGAAGTCGATGGGGAGTCCTTCACGGCACAATCGACACAGGGACGACTATCGCTCAAGTCCTCACTAGAGTTAGAAGTATCTTCGGGAACAACGAAGTTGTTTGAATGCGATCCCAACACTTCTTCTTGGTTATCTTCTTGAGATAAATTATTGAAATCTATCCTAAGTTCTTTTAACCAATTAAGAATTAGATCTTCTAATTGAAATAGTTCATCAAGAAGCATTTCTCCTAGAAAATCTGGTTGAGCATTCGAGGGAGAGATAGGGATTATTTTTACTTTCGCCCCTCTTAAGGATACAGGGAAACGAAGGGTCTATATAGTGGGGCTTATAATTTAGAAAATAACATTATAATTCCTTATGGGAACCACCACATATTTGACACCACGTACCATAAGAGTGCCGAAAGTAAAAATTATCAGTATCACTCATATTTGTGTCAGAAATTATCAACCGTCGGGATCTTACGGTTCTGTTTTCAGTAACTAAATCTTGGGCACGGGGCGTGTTGAGTGGGCACAGCCCCGTGTTCAGCTTACTGTCTGACTTAAAACAGGATTGCCAGTTCCAATGATTGGGCACGGGGCGTGTTCTGCAGAAGCTGAAAAATTAAGAAAAATCCTAAAAAAATGGAAAAATAAGAAAAACGATTAGGCCGTTGATTCCTAACTTTCTTAAAATCCTTGTGTCCCCGGCAACGGCGCCAAAAACTTGATGTGCGTGAGTGTTATTAGTATTTAATGTATATATTAAGCCCTTTTTAACACTTTTTAGCCAAGTTTTAAATTTATAAAACACGATATTTATTAACATTAAACACACATATGGGCAAATGCACCCATCGTGAGCGTAGTATAGTGTTGGTAAGATACCGAGGTCGTCCAAGGACACAAGAGCTTTTAGTACCGGTTTATCCTCAACGTCTAATCAAATCAAAAGTTTAGAAAAAGGTTTTAAACTAGAAAAATAAAAACTAACTAAAATGCTGAAAAATAAAATAAAAACAAAAACAGATAGACAAGATGAATCACTTGGTTCCGACTCGTGTATAGTGTAACCTTTGATTATTTCCGCACTTTTGCACTATTTAAGAGATTATCTTAGTTATTGTAGTAGGCCCCTCTTTTGAAGGTGACGTTACCCTCAACCCAGTAGTTTGAGTCAGCAAGGATACAATCCTAAAGGGTAGGATTATTGAAAGATAATTAATTAAGTTATTAATGCGTATTGTGGTAGGCCCCTCTTTTGAAGGCGACGTTACCCTCGGTAAGTAGTCTGAGTCAGCAGGGATACAGTCCTAAGTAGCCGGGTTAAAGTATTAATAGTAGCTTACATATGAGGGGATCAAAGAGTTTGGACCCCCGCCATCCAATACCGGTGGGTATTGAAGGAGGTCCTACTAAATTTGACCCAGGTCCTTGCAGGATCTATACACTGAACAAGGCAAGACTCTTACCAAACCGTTCCCTTAACCCCCGACCAGGTAGCCAACATACCTACATATAGACCGTGGAGATATGAATGGTGAAAATCTTTTATTTTATATAGACAGTAAAATAATGCCAAGACACCACGGACAAACGATAAGGAAAAATCACCTTCAACATAAGAAACTAGTTATTAAAGTCATTAATACAAAACCAAGTAAAAAGTGCGAAAAGATTAGAAATAAAAAGTATTACACTGGACACTTTGTCTTCACCAAGTGATGTAAGAGACTTAGGCAAACATGGCCTTGATTGTCAAGAACTCTTACGATCCATCTTGGATCCCGAGATGACTCACACACTCTATGATGGACAATGGATGATGGTGGTGGATGATGGTGTTATGGTGGTGGTGGGTGGTGGGTGAAGTGTGAGAGAGGTGGTGTGCCAAGGGATGGTTTGAGCTTGAGCCAAGCACTCCTATTTATAGGCTGAACAGAAGCTCGGGCACGACCCCGTGTCCATTGGGCACGGCCCCGTGTCCATCCTCATCTCTGTCTTCATTATTTGCAGTTTGTCCGTATTAGTTGACCACGCCCCCGTGTCCGCTGGGCACGACCCCGTGTGCAGAAGCGTATCTGTACTATCAAGATCTGCCTGGATTCTGCGAATCTTATAGTTGACCACGGCCCCGTGTCCACTGAGCACGGCCCCGTGGTGGGCGATGGAAGCTTCTACAACTTTGTCTTTTATGCTGACACTTGGGCACGCCCCCGTGTTCACTGAGCACGGGGCGTGTTCAGCCTTCTGTTTTCTTGTTTTGCTTGGGAAGATGCTTTCGGGGAGGTCGGGCATGCCACATTTGTTCCTTTTCTTGTATTTATGTTAGATTTAGCTGCGTTTTTGCTTCTTTTGTTAATTTGAGCTCATTTAATCCTGAAAATACAAAAGGAAGATAAAAACACACTTTTTCCAACATTAGTACTAAAAAAGGGTTAGTTTTATGCCACAATTGATGTAATTTATATGTTGCATTTTGCACACATCAATGCCTAGGGTTTTGACGCGAGTTTTTGACATTTTTTGTTGATCTACCTTTGATCGGCGGTAACTGGATTGTTTGGCCTGGATTTGGTTATCAACATCTCAGATCTGCAGTCTCTTGACGACATGTACGGTATGGAAGGTACGGTTGACTTACTTTTGCTATATGTTTATTGTATTTTTTGTAATTTTATGCAAAAAAAAGTTGTTATGTGATGTGTTTTCCGCTTCGATTAATTTCTCGAAGGATAATTATTAGGGTTTTCAAATGTTTCTCAATTTTATTTCAATTGGATTGAAATTGCATTGCAACTTGAGTAAACATTGGATTTCATAGAAGTAGTTTCTTATATTTAAATGCTAAAGTTGAAATTTTGCAATCTAACTTAAGTGTAATAAAATGAATAAATAATGGATTAGGGGGAAACTGATGATTCATTTGAAGAAATGATGAAAGGGGATCATTGAGAGGATGTTATGGCTATGATTTAGTATTTTTGTGGCTCTAAAGTTTCATTCTCGAATAAAGAATAGGGCAATACGTGTCTCTGACATATTTTTTCTTATTATTAATTCTGATTGTTAAATCAATGCAGGTCCTTACCAGAACCGTAACAGTTACAGAGGGCGTGAAAGAGGCAGAGGATCCGTGCCTCCGTGGTACTTTTTTCGAACTTCTTATTCATTTTAGTGTATTCTGTAAGAAAGGGTATATTCGTCAATTCATTTTATGGGTTCTTGACGATGCAGGGATCACGACCAGTGATGAAGTTCACAGAAGAATTCGATTTCACTGCAATGAATGAGAAATTTAATAAAGATGAAGTATGGGGTACTTTAGGAAAAAGCAAAAAATCAAACTCAAAGGAAAGTGATGAGGATGATTTCGAAGATGAAAATAACGCTTCTGCTTTGCCAAAAAGTGATGTCATGGTATGGTTTTAACATGGTTTATAAGTTCTTGATCAATTTTCTTTTATAAAAATAAAATAAAATTAATGAAATTGGTTGATTTACAGCCTGTTTATAGCAAGGATGACTTTTTCGATACTTTTTCATGCAACTCGAATGATAATCGAAATAACGGGAGAACGAGGTTCTCTGAACAGATGAAACTAGATACAGAGATAATACAGATGTTATAACAATGGTTTTTTATGATTAAAGGTATTTCTTTTACAAATTAAAATTAAAACATGTCAATGATTCTGATGAAACACTGGTTAAACCCGGTAGTTAACTAGTGGGATCATCTCTTCTGTGGGTTCAATCTCCTTCTTTACGAATGACTAAGGTCCTGCAAAACAGCAACACCGTTAGCTCGTTAAGAGGGGAATATGGGGGTTTCCCTCTTAACCGGGCTCCGACGTGAGAATAAGTACTGCTCTGAGGAAGAAAACAGTGTGTGTTAAGAGTGAGAGTGTGGGGAATCGAATAGAATAACCTGAATGATGAAGGGTCCTATTTATAGCCGAAGGGTGAAAGAGGGAGGAGAAACCTTGCCAGCTGCCATAGGGCGCCAGCTGTCCGACCAAGGGGAATATCCTCTTGGTCTCCTCTGTTGTGGTCAGGATGGCGGTACACGTGGCGCGCCTATATTCGTCCATGCTAGAGAAATCATGCAGCTCCTGTCGGTCTAATCCCAGGATTTGTTGCAGGTCTATATGGCGTTCGTTTACTGGTGACACATGCCGTCCTTTCTGTCGGAATGAGCATCTTTGGTGCCACCATGACGTCTTCCAGAAGCTTCCAGAAGCTTCTGGTTTTGTTTGCTGATGTAGGCGCCGTGTAGACGGAAAAGTGGTGTGGTCCTTGCCATGTGGATGTGGAATTGGGACCATACCTCTTCAAGTCCCCCCAGTCCAGTGTGCCTTCTAGTTGAGTTTATCGTCTAGGAGGGATTCTGGACTTATAAGGGTAGTGGTTGTTGTTTTTTAACGCATGTTGGTTACTTTGCGCGGTTGAGCCAAGTGGACGCATGGCGCATGGCGTGCAATGGTGATTCTTCAAATTTGAGCCAAGTGGATGTGTGGCACATGGCGTGCAATGATGACTCTGCAAAGTTGAGCCAAGTGGACGCATGGCGCATGTCGTTCAGTTATGACTCTGCAAAGTTGGGCCAAGTGGACGCATGGCGCATTGCTTGGTGGTAACTTTGCAAAGTTGAGCCAAGTGGACGTATGGTGCATGGCATGATGGTACTTTCTTCTGAAAGAAGTTTCTTTCTTGGAATGAAGACAACTGATGTGACTGTCTGATGTCCTTGTCTTGTCGGAGATGAACAGGCGCCTTTTCAGATGTGTCAGTCGCTTTTCTCCATGTTGTCAGTTGCACGTCGCCTACTTTTCCGAAAAAAGAGGTGATGGTTTCTCTCTCCTATGACGTGTCCTCTCCCCGTTGGTTGTCCGCTTGTATTCCCTACGGCCCACTACCCATCGCATTAAATGCGATGGGTATAAATATTTGGCGGTTTCTCCGTTTTCCTTCACTTTCGAAATTTGAAAACCATTTTCTTCTCATCTCCTCTTCTATCTCTTTTCCTTTTTCCATCTGTTTCATCCCAATCTCTTCTTCTCTTTTTCCGACATTATGTCTACTGGAGCAAATCATGTGACAAAGAAGAGGAAGCATAGACCGAGGAATCCTCCTGGTCCTGATAGGGCGGTGATAAATTGGAGAAAAGAGGAGTTCCAGAACCTTGTTAGGGACATGGGTTTCCGACCGGAGTGGGGTGCTCAATTTCTGACGCCGCATTCTACTGCGTTGGATGCTCCTCCTGATTATATAACCCTGTATGCCGCTTTCTTTCAAGAGGGTAACTTCCGTCTTCCCATGACGAAGTTCACCGGGGAGGTTCTATCCAACTACGGACTTCATATTTCTCAAATAAACGCCTTGGGGTTGCCCCAGATCACTCATTTTGAGTTTATATGTAGGGCCAACCGTATCGAACCGACGTTCGAAATGTTCAGTGTTTTTTACATCGTGAATTATACTGGTGGCTTTTATTCCTTCAACTCTCGGACTGGTGGTGTTAGTCCTTGCAGTACTAATCCACCCAAAAGTCTGCACGATTGGAAGCATAAATTCTTTTATATTCGTCGTGGGATCATCCCCATCGATATGCATTATCTTGACGAGAGTGAAGGGATTCCTCGTGTGAATGTATCTGTGGATTTTGCTAACCAAGACTGGTATAAGACGTTGACACGGAAAGCTACTTCTATTTGTCAGATTGAGGAGAGGGCGTTGTGGGGGCTGGTATGAGCATGTTGTGGGTCCCAAAGAACCCTAAGGGTGTCCCTGTTTATGGCTATGATGGGAAAGGTATTAATGTTGTTCATTTATGTTTTCATTCATTTTTGACTTCATTACGCCCTTCCTTATGTTCTTTCGTTTTACAGTTGGATATAGTTTGTTGAATGTTCTCGATCCGAAGGCTGCTGGTGCCATGGTTGAAGCGGTGTTTACTGGGGATAAACCTGTGTGGTTGGAGCAAATCCGTGACCGTTTCTTGCTTCCCACAGACGATAGTTTTGCTGCTTATGCCAATACTATCCTAGGTGAAGATGATGGTGATGAGCTTGATGACACTGTTGATCTTACTCGAGAGGAAGTTATTGTTCTCTCGAGCGAGGGTTCTAAAAGATCACGTGAAGGCCTAATTCCTCGTTCCACTCGTGCAGGTCTGGCGCAAGGGGCTGTGAACGAGCCCGTGAATGAGCCTGTTGATGTTGATGTTGATCCTCCAGTGGAAACTGCTGAGCAGTTAGAAACCAAAAAGAAGAAAAAGGTGGATAAGTCTGAGGAGAAGAAGGCTGAGGAGAATGTTACCGAAGCTCCTCGTAAGCGACCTTCTACCTTTCCTTTCCTGGATTATGTTGTCGTTTCTGATACGCTATCTGGTTTAGGCGCAGGGGGCAAGCGTACTGAACGTGACCCTGAGGACAATGAAACTTTGACCGAGATCATGAAGAAGAGAAAAACTCTTGAAGACAAGAAGAAGGAGCTTGACGAACAAGCTGCCGCTGCTCTTGCTGCCAAGAAATCTGAGCTTCAGAAGGAAACTCCTCCTGCACCCTCGGAGTCTGAGATTGACATGGGTGTCTTTAGCGCGAAGCGTGGTAATCTTTTGGAGAAGATATACGTTGCTGCTGGTCCTCGAGGTAAAGACTTTGCGCTTGTAAGTCTTATTATTTGGCTTTCGTTCTCGTTTTGACTGTCATGGTTGTCTGGCGACAGGTGTTAAGTCGGGTAAAGCTTCCCGTAAGACTAACATCTCGAAGATTACTCCTCCTACCTCTCCACCTTCTAGGACTTTTGGTCTGTCCCCCCCCCCCCCATGAGGATTTGGGTGAGAAGGAGAAACAAGGTTATGTGGAAGTTGAACAAGTTGGAGAAGGTGGTGCTGGTGATGCAGGTCATGCTGGTGGTGATGGTCGAGGCAAGGGTGTTGATACCGAGGCAGAGTCTAGTGAGGCTACACCTCGCCAGACCATCTATACCAGACGTCCACTAGGTTCTGGTGGTGGTGCTACTTCGGGGGTACCCCGGAGTCCTGAGTTTGAAAATATCCAAGCTGGGTCCTGGGATACCCATAACCCAGCATGTGATGATCTGCCGCATGCTCCTCGGTGGAAATTGACTCAAGGCTCCCGTATGAATGATCATGATAACTGCCGAGAGTTCTTCTCCTTATCCCTCCCCCCTACTGAGAGGTTATTTCAAAAAAGGCGTAACCGATTTGATATCTTGGATGATCATATTCATGCCGGGGTCAACTTTTTTGCTACCTCCCAGGAGATTGTTCGAGAATGGAAGCTGATGGGGGAGGATACTCTTGAATTTAAAAATGCTAAAAAAGCATTTGCTGAAAAGAGGGAGAAGTTCAATGCCGAAAGGAAGGGTTTGTTGTGGAGGGTGTCTGATGCGGAGCAAAAGCTTGCACAGGAGAAACAGGTTAACTCCAACAAGCAGAGAAAGTAGGAGGTCGCTTGTGAACGGACCAATAAGGAGTTGCAAGCGCAGCGTGAAGCGATTGTTAGGATGTCTGGGGAGAAGCGCAAGATTAGTGATGAAGCTGAAGAAGAGCGCGATGCGCACCAAAAAAGAGAGCAGGAGTATGTCGAGCGCATAGCCAAGTTGGAGAAGTTTGTTGAGGAAAAAATTGCTGAAAACAAGGCCTCTGAGATCCTGGTTGAAGAAGTTGCTGCCGACTGCAAGTGGTTACTTGCTCGTGCAGTGCCTCTGGTAATTTTCATTGTTTGTTTGTTTTTGTTATTCATTGTCGTTTCCTTCATGTGTGTATTATCTTTGCAGATATCTGAACGTATCGCCGGGTCTGAAGAGTTGGCCAAGTACATGTATGAGCTTGGTGGAGTTGCGCGTGATCTTGGTCACAAGGAAGGTTATGCTGAAGCAAGGGCAGCTGCTGAGTCAAAAGAGCCGTTGAAGAACTTTGAATTATAAAAGACTGACTGTGTTGCCCACTATGTTGAAAAGCGGAAAGAATTCGAGTCTCTCGAATTTGCCATTGTTAAGGCTGCTGGTAAGTTATCCCGGAAACCTGACGGGGTCATGTTGTTGAAAAGGGCGCTTGGTGATGAAGATCGTAAGGCCGGGGGTGCTGGCACTAGTCACCAGGGATGAAGGTTCCCGGCCTGTGCGCCGTGTATGGGCTTTGATAGCCTTGTAACCATCTGACAATTTTCGTAAACAGCTTACCTTTATGCTTTGTGCACAACTTGCCCTTGGGTGTTATGTCAGTTAACAGTTTGTTACATAAGGTTATGTTTTTATGCTAACTGTGAATTTGTTGTCGTTACAATTTGTGCATGTGTAATTACTTTGATTAGGTATCACAAATGAATGATGGCTATGACAGGTTATGTTGTGTTAGTTATCCTAGCCTCACACGGTATTGTATTATGCTTTGGGAAACTGTACAACGTTTATTCTGTCGTTAGCGCGTAGGTTGACTCGTGTGTACGAAGTGATCGAGTTACAGGTTATTGTGTTGACCCAGCTATGTTCAGCTTTGGAGGTCTTACAATGTTTGTTACCGTGCTTTCGATGTTTTCGTGTTTATTTGGGCACGAAGTATTATTTGGCGTGATAGGCTTTAGTTGTGTTCTTGACCCGGCTGTGCACTTAGTCGTGACGAGCCTTAGAGGTCTACAACGTTTCCTATTTCAGAGCCATTGATGTTTTCGTGTATGCCCAAAGTAATATATGCAGTTGTAACAAAAATTCACATGAGATAAGATAGCCAACACTTCTTGTATTAGAGTTAAATGTGTCGGCATGCGGCCATTACAAGTAAGATAAATATTGACTGTCTACATGTAGCATCTTCTTAATTGCTGAGCATTCCAGGTTCTTGGGACCACTTTGTTTCCAGTGTGCGTAGCTTATATGCTCCCTTTCCAAGGACTTCATCTATAACATAAGGCCCCTCCCACTTGGGAGCTAATTTTCAGGGGTTTTCGGCGTTGGACGCCTCATTGTCCCTTAGGACATAATCTCCGGGATTGAACGTGCAAATTCGGACCTTGGTGTTATAATATTTTTCCAGTTTGGTTTTGTATTTCGATTCACTAATTGCCGCCATCTCTCGTCTTTCTTCTACGAGGTCAAGGTCCAGCCTCCTTTCTTCTTCGTTGTTGATCATGTTCATGGAGAGCATTCTTGGCGATGGCAGTCCGATCTCTGTTGGTATCACGGCCTCGGACCCATAGAATAAACTGAACGGTGTCTCTCCGTTGCTTGTTTTTGGCATCGTCCTATGGGCCCATAGTATGTTGGGCAGCTCGTCGACCCAACCTCTACGTTGCGTCCCTAGCTGTGCCTTGATACCGTCTATAATACTCTTGTTCACCGCTTTGACCTGACCGTTTCCTTACGGGTGCGCGACCGAGGAAAAGGTGTGCTCTATATGCAGCTCTTTGAACCAGCGTTGGAGATCTTCTGCAGCAAAATTTGTTCCGTTATCGGTGATGATTCTCAGAGGCAGCCCGAACCTGCAGATTATTTGCTCCCAAATGAACCGTCGCACTACGGTAGATGTGGTTGACGCCAGCGCCTTTGCTTCCACCCATTTTGTGAAATAGTCTACCGCGACTATGATGAATTTCACTGCTCCCGGGGCTTCTGGAAAGGGACCAACCATATCTATCCCCCATTGTTGAAACGGCCACGCCTTTGTTACGGGGACTAGTTCATTTTTCGGGCGCAACGTTTTCGGTGCATGTCTTTGATAACCGCTGCATTTCTTCAAGACCTTTACCGCATCTAGATGCATTCCAGGCCAGTAATATCCGGCGTTCATTACTTTTGCTACTACCATTCTTGGGCCGGCGTGAATGCCGCAAATACCCTCATGTACTTCACATATCAGGTAGTTTGCGTCTTCTGGACGACACATCTCAACAACGGTCCGAGGTACGATTTCTTGTACAGTATCCCATCAACCATCTGGTAATGCTCGGACTTGTATTGTATTTTCCGTGCTTCAGCTTTGTTTTCTGGTAGTATTCCAGACTGGAGATACATGATTATGGGAGTCATCCAAGATGTCGTTCCCAGCTGAATAATGCTCACTTGCCTTAGCGGTACCGATGGATTGCTCAGAACTTCAATGCGCACATCCTTGGCCAGGTGCTGGAAACTGGTGGATGCAAGTTTACTTAGTGCATTTGCTGGTTTATTCTCACTTCGGTTGATATGGTGCACTTTGTAAGAATTGAAGTTCTGCAGCAATGCTTTCGCTTGGTCTAAGTATAATGCCATGACGTCTCCTTTGGCATCGTACTGGCCGTTGATCTGCCCTGCTACTAACATGGAGTCCACATGTGCCTCGATGTGTTTGACTCCCATCTTGATCGCCAACCTCAGGCCGGCAAGAAAGGCTTCGTATTCGGCTTTATTGTTCGTGCTCTTGAAGTCTAACCGGATGGCATACGTGAATTCATGTTTTTCTAGACTTACCAGCCTAAGTCATGCGCCTGCACCGTCCTCGTTGGACGCGCCGTCTGTATACAGTAGCCATGGTTCTTCCGAATGTTGCCTTTCAGCTCTTTCCATTGCCTTGGATTCCCTGTCTTTGTCATCAGGCACCTCTGTCATGAAATCGGCCAACACCTGGCCCTTAATTGCTGGCCTTGGTCTGAAGACCACGTTGTGGCCCCCCAGTTCTATAGCCCACTTCGCTAATCTTCCAGATATCTCGGGCCTTGCAAGGATGTTGCCGATGTTGTAATTTGTTAACACATGAATGACGTGGTTGGCGAAATACCTGCGTAATCGCCTTGATGCATGAATCAGTGCCAGCACCAGTTTTTCCATTATAGCATACCTTGTTTCCGGATCGTTCAGAGTGCGAGACACATAATAAACTGGTGTCTGTATGCCTTGTCGGTCTACGAGCAGAACTATTCCGACTGCTTTATCTGATGCTGGCAGATACATCCTTTCACTGGCGCCGTCAGTGTTGGCAGTCTTATGAGGCAATCTTTCATTTCTCGGAACGCATGTTCGGCTTCCGGAGTCCACTGGAACTGACTTTTCTTCATGCAATTGCGGAGTGTCTTGATAAATGGGAAAGATTTAGCTGCATGATTGGCTAGGAAACGGTTGAGTGCCGCTAACCGTCCGTCCAACTTTTGCATTTCCTTGATCGTCGACGGTGAAGGCATCCGCTCGATCGCTTGCACCTTTTCAGGATTGACTTTAAACCCATCCTTTGTGACGATGAAACCCAGGAACTTTCCTTCTTCCATGCCGAAGGAACATTTCGCTGGATTTAGCTTGATACTCGCTCCGCGTAGTGTTTCAAACGTTTTTTGAATATTTGCCAGCATCATACTTTCTTCCTTACTTATGATGACTAGGTCATCCATGTACACTTCGATGTATTTGCCGATAGCATCACTGAATGTTTCATTCATCAGTCTCTGATAAGTCGCACCTGCATTCTTTAGACCGAATGGCATTTTGGTGTAGCAGTACAGCCCTGTCGGTGTGCGGAATGCAGTTTTGTCCTCGTCTTGGATGGCCATCTGCACCTGATGGTATCCCTTATAACAGTCAAGAAAACATTTCCATCTGAACGTTGCCAGTGAATCGATCTTCTCATCAATATCTATCTGGTAAGGCATAACAGTCGCGCGGGCATGCCTTGTTTAGATCCTTGTAATCCACACACATTCTCCAACTGTCGTTTCCTTTTTAGACCATTACTGGGCTCGCCACCCAAGTTTGGTATCGGACTTCTCTGATGATGCCAGCATTTAACAGCTCCGTGACTTGTTCTTGCATAGCGTCATGCTTTATGTCTCCTAGATGATGCTTGGCGTGTACCATAGGTTTGGCACTCTCTAAGACGTTTAATCTGTGCTCTGCTATGTGTCGTGGAACACCTACCATGTTAGCTGGTGTCCAGGCGAACACATCCAAGTTTTCAAATAACAACTTTTTTAGCGCCGCGCGCGTGAGGTCAGACATTGCAGGGCCCAAGGTGACCGTTTGTTCTGGGTATTTGCTGTTTAGCACCCATTTTTCAGCTTCCGCGCGTGGTACGGATTTGCTTGCTTTTGCTGGCCTGATTTCATCTGTTGCCAAGACTTCTTTGCTTGCATAGATTAGTGCTACTCCTGTCTCTGTTGGGAAACCCACAGCTGAATGTGGTCCAGAGCAAATCATACTAAAATCTCCTTGGGATTCTCTTCCCAACAGGATATCATGTCTTGAATGCGCTGGTAGCACCATGAACGTGACTTCCTCCGTTCTTGAATTTCTTCCGTCCGAGAGCAGCACCGGGAACGATATCTGGCCGAGAGGAAAAACGGCTTCGTTGCAGAAACCAGTTAGTGGGTAATCTACTGGTTCTAAGCGCGCTTTGTCCTCTTGGTCAAATTGATTTAAGCATTGTTCGTAGATGATATCTGCGGTGCTCCCTGGGTCAATGAAAATGTAGTCGGTTTGGTAGTGACCGATTACACCAGATATGACTATAGGTCTTCTTTCTCTTGGACCTCCTCTCACTACGGGGAAAACAACTTGTTTCTCGCGCCAAGAGTCGTCTTGTGTGCGCTTGTTATAGTTCTTTCGCAGTCTTCGTTGACCTCCTTGAACCATGTGAGTTTCTAATTTTCGAAGTTTCTTGTTGTCTGGTCCTTCTTCCCTTCATTGAATTTGACGGTGATCGCGCTTTCCGCCTTTTACCAGATGGGTGAGTCTTCCGTCTCTCAGAGCTCTTTCTATCTCTTGCTTTAAGCTAAAACAGTCGTCGGTCAGGTGACCTGTGTCTGTGTGGAATTCACAGAAAAGATTTGGGTCTTGACCCCTTTTGTTTCGCATCTATAGAGGAGGTTTGAACTGGTGATTTTCGGTTGACAAAACTTCAGATGGGGTCTTTGTTAAGGGTGTCCACTGTTTTTCTCTGTTCTCCCTTTTGACCTCCTTGCGATGAGCAATCTGGTTGATTGTATTGCGCGCGTCTTCTCTTACTGGGCTTCTTTCTCTGTAACCAGATGTTTTCCATGATTGGCCTTTGCCTTTCTTGTTGCGCCGATCGTTGTGGTTGTAACTGTATTGACGGTTGTCGTCACTGGTCAATTGTTTGTCAGTGCGCACAATTGTTTTCGCTACTTCGATGAAGGTTTCCCAATCTTTGGGGCCTCCATCTCTTCCTTTCAATCGTTTGAGAAGGTCGTCACACTTTACTTCTCTCATAAAGTGTGCGCGCATCATCTTCTCGCCTACGTCTCCGATTTCCAGACATTCTTTGTTATACCTGGTGATGAAATCTTCTACGCTTTCGTGGTCTTTCCTCCATATATTCAAACAATCGCCTGGATCTCTAGTGTGCATGCGCTATTGAGAGAAGTGCGCGAGGAACTTGTCTCAAAAATCGATCCATGACTTAATTCTTCCTGCTGGCAGGCTGTCAAACCAGACGTGTGCTGTGCCGACAAAGGTTTGTGCAAAAAGATGACACCAAGTTGGTAAGTTCCAACCACCTGTTACTCCTGCGCCATTGAAGACTTGGAGGTGGTCATCAGGATCTGTTAAGCCGTTGTATTTGCCTACATTGTGTGGCAGTTTTGTCTTGTCGATATCGGCTGTTGCGATTTCCCTGATGAACTTTGAGTTTTCAGCCATGCCATCTGGGCGATAGCTCAATGAGTAATCATGTTCTGCTTTTGGATTGTACCCCGCGCGCTTGCGGGGTACGTACGCCTCGTGTTCTGGTGGTAACCTACTGAATACCATGCTTTCTTTGTACGTCGGATCATCTTCTTCATTATAGCTATCCCATTCGTTGTTTATGTTGCGCGGGCCTAAGCGACTTTGTACCGGCTTTCTCTGTTGATAGGAGTATTGCACATAGTTACTTTCCGTTTCACCGTAAGTGTCGCGCGTATCATGCGCGCTCTACCTTCTGACAGTGGGTGCTTTCTCATGATTTAAGTTCCACGCATTGGCCTGCTGAGGCATGTGGGTGCTTGGAGGCCTTTGCGGTGGAGTGATAAAAGCGGACTGGTTAGCTTGAGCTTGAAGCACGGCTTGCTGTGCGTTGAGTTGTGCATAAACGAGGTTTAAAGACGCCATTTGCTCGGCATACCAGGAAGCCAGGGTTTTTCCTTCGGGTAGCCCTAAAAGTGCCGAGAAGTTCAGCTTTGTTTGCCCCGATGGAGCTGAGGGACCAGCTCCATGGTTAGGTGTTGGAACTTCTGGGGGTGTTTGGTTAACTACCCCGGGTGGAGGTTGAAAAGTAGCTCTGTTTGTGGTCTGATTGACAACTCTGGAAGTACTTCCAAATATGTCGGGAAAATCATTGTTTCGTCGCCCTTCTCGGATGATCTCATTCCCTTGGACTCTTTGAACGTGAGCGTTGTTCGAAATCAGTTCAAAGGAAGAGACTTCTCCATCTACTTGAGCGGAAGGGTGTGGTTCAGTCATTCTAGTGAGTTTTTGAACAAAAAAGAAGATGAGAGTGGTTTGCAAAAGATGCGGATGGCGCCAATGATGAAACACTGGTTAAACCCGGTAGTTAACTGGTGGGATCGTCTCTTCTGTGGGTTTAATCTCCTTCTTTACTCGCCGAATGACTAAGGTCCTGCAAAACAGCAACACTGTTAGCTCGTTAAGAGGGGAATATGGGGGTTTCCCTCTTAACCGGGCTCCGACGTGAGAATAAGTACTGCTCTGAGGAAGAAAACAGTGTGTGTTAAGAGTGAGAGTGTGGGGAATCGAATAGAATAACCTGAATGATGAAGGGTCCTATTTATAGCCGGAGGGTGAAAGAGGGAGGAGCAACCTTGCCAGCTGCCATAGGGCGCCAGCTGTCCGACCAAGGGGAATATCCTCTTGGTCTCATTTGTTGTGGTCAGGATGGTGGTACACGTGGCGCGCCTATATTCGTCCATGCTGGAGAAATCGTGCAGCTCCTGTCGGTCTGCTCCCAGGATCTGTTTCAGGTCTATATGGCGTTCGTTTACTAGTGACACGTGTCGTCCTTTCTGTCGGAAGGAGCATCTTTGGTGCCACCATGACGTCTTCCAGAAGCTTCCAGAAGCTTCTGGATTTGTTTGCTGATGTAGGCTCCATGTAGACGGAAAAGTGGTGTGGTCCTTGCCATGTGGATGTGGAATTGGGACCATACCTCTTCAGATTCAAACTGAACTAGAAACCAATAAATGCATGAAGTCTAACGAAACCAATAAATGCATGAAGTCTAAATGAATTTTTCAATGGCATTGAAGCTCTAATGCCTTTTTCTTTGATAATCATGAATCAGTTAGTGTAATTATTGTATATCTGTTTATTATTCAAAGAGAATCTGATGATTTAAATGTCTAATATTTTTGAAAAACATGAAAAATTGAATGATCCTTTAGGTGGGAAGAAGTCTAGCAGTAGTAAATCCTTTTATTAAGCTCCTTTAGGTTACAGCATTTAAGACGTTCGACCAAACGGAGGAATCAAGAAGTTCAGATCGGCTGCTTACTCCAACGTAAGTATTCGATCATTAATCGCACCAATTTAGCTCCATAATCTCTACTGATCACGTGTTTTCATTATCTTAATGCAGTGCGTTCGCAAACCATCCTGATATTCTTCCGTTTAGTGCCTCTTTCACGTCTGTTTGACGTCGTTTATTTACCGTTTGTATAATTTGTTTCGTTGTTAATATCGGTTCCCTTTATTCCTCCTTTTCTTCACTCCTCGACCCGTTTACTGTTTCCTCCATTGTTGGTGTTAATTTCTGTTTAAAAGCATGTCTGCAATTCGTTTCGAAGGCTACGAAAAGAGGCTTGAAGTTACGTTTTTCGAGCCCAGTATATTCTCTGACCCTGAAAGTCAAGGTCTCCGGGCTTTAGCCAAAGCCCAACTGGATGAGATCTTGAACCCTTCTGAATGCACAATTGTCTCTTCGTTGTCGAATGAGCATGTAGACTCTTACGTTCTATCCGAGTCGAGTCTGTAGTGAACAATGCATGTCATTTGTTCTTTACATAACACATACTCGGGTTTCATGATAAAGACCGTCCAGCGCTTGGCCCCTAACCTTTTCAAGAGTCTCGATTAAGATGGGCAGATGGCCCAGTCGTTGAACCAATTGGGCCTGCGAAGTGGAGTCCTCGACTGTTCGCTTCACATGGGTTGCATCGTCACTGGTTGGACGACTGCAGTTTGACACTTGAGGGTTTATTTGGTGCCCAGCTCAACAGTTGGACCTGTTGATCTGTTTGTATTTGAAATGGTTGTTTGATGTTTTTTTTTAATAATTTAAATATGGATTTGATAAATTTTTGAAACATATATTCTTTTTTTCAATCCAATTCTCTTTTTTAACATATTTAGCCAGATCCTTTTCCTTTTCTATAGAATGGATTTTTTTTGGTCAAATGATATTCTTTGTTTTTAAGATATATTTTATGTTTTTATTCGTACTTATAAACTTATAAGCTCTGAACATCGGTATGAACCATGAATAACAGCTAAAGCAACCTTGATTATATATGTGACAGGTTATTTAGTCATGGTATGCTACGAGATGTTTGGGTGCATTTGATTCATTTAATTTGCAGGTAAGAACCTTCACAACATAAATTTAGTACCATGTTTGGTTTATCAACCTTTCAATTATCAGTGTACAGAGTTTAGGGATAAGGAGTTGGTTCAGTTAAATCATTTCATGGCTTTTAACTATGCAGTTGGCAAATCCATCAATGAAATAAAATTATAAAACTCTCTCTATGTTTCAAATAAGGGATTCAATGTGATGTCATAATCGCTTCATGAAATCAATGATGTTGAGTTTCAGGACAACTGAGGATGTGTTAGGTATGAATTTTGACGCAGTTTCATTTATTAGTACCATGTTTTTTTTTGAAAGAAATAGAATAAACATTGCATTTTGAAAATGTGGAACAGGGTATACCGTAAACATTGGTACTTCAGTTTAATTTGCCCTTGTTGTGTAGCTTAATTGCCATACTGTACTAAGTTCCGAGTAAGTGTTTTTCTTCGGATTACTTTCAGTTTGTGCACATACAGGTCCCAATTTATATTACACACCATGCATCGATAATTTTATCTTTATATTTTTCTTTAAGAACTAAGCATCGTCGTTATATTTATCTTTATAATTTTATCTATAATGAATAAAATATAAAGTAATTTTTTTCTGTTTCAGGTAATCTAATTAGACATAATCTAACTAGAAATATTTTTTCTTTAAGAACTAAGCATCGTCACTAAATCAAGTTCAAAGTAAAATAAGGTTGATGCATTGGAGTTCAGTCATCTTCTTCAACCATATTAATGGCAGAACACAAATAATCGACTTATTTAATCAAGACAAGTATATATGGGCTTTCAGTTATTTCTTACTATTTTGCATCCCAATTTTTATTCTTTTGACACTAATTTTTTTACTAATGAAATGTCTCTATACTAATGAATTTGTGTGTTGCCATGCTGGGCGTATGGTAGGAACATAGGTTCAATTTGGTTGTTGTTCTAAACCAGCTTTTACTTTAATTAATGGAGGAAGAGTTATTTTGAAGGAAGCGTCGTTCTTTATGATTACTTTTAATCAGAATTTGATATTTTGAATAAAAGTAAAATATTAAGTTTTGTTATAGAAAGATCAAAAATAAGTTTTGATTTTAAAGGGAGATCAAATATAGGCCAACCATCATGTTTCCTCATCTCCGTTTCACATTTACAACTTTCGGCATGTGTAGAATGGGTGTCGGTTGCTTTTTGTATAGTTATATAATTATACTATTAATTTTTTTATGAAATGAAATGATTTAGGAGAGTTTATGAATTGCAAGAATTTAGTCCTTTTGACCCATTACATGACCTCTGTAATTAGTTTGATAGTCTTGATGCTCTAAATAACTATTTTGTAGTAATGCATAGTACTTTTTCATAAATGCTTTTAGTATATTGGTTATTATGAACTTTAAAGAAACTGAATAATTTGTTTGACAATCCAAACCGACCCGTTTGTCACTTTTCCCCATTATATAAAAGTGTACGTTTTAAGTTTTAACCCGACTCCTTTTGATATGTTATCCAACCTGTTCGTTCAGCCACGTCTATTAGGATCCATATTGTTAAACTTAATGGTTGTGTGCGTCTTACAACGAATTTTCAACATCGTTTTTTGTTTAATATGTTTGAATTTCTTTTTCAATAATTTTAGCTCTGATGAAGTTATTGGACCATTTAGCTGTTAGTCTAGCAGCTGAATTTTCAGGCTCGATTGCCGCAGCAACATCCAATTTTTTTGGCATTGCCAGATGTCGATCACAATGTCTTGGGGATGAATGTACAAATTTATGTTTTTTAGCCTCTCTGAGTTACTTGCTAAGAGTTGGCTCTATGAATAATTTGTTTCGTTGCCGTTAAAGAAACAAAATATTTTGTATAATTTTGTATTTAAAGTTTTTATCAACCTAAGGACGTGTAGCACACATGGTTCTAACCTAATGATTATATTAGCTTATTATTGTTTGCTTAAATGTGCAGTTGATGTTAATATTGCTGATCCGCCAAGCTTTGCTGGTCACCAGAGACATGGGGATGCTTCTAGAATCATCAAAATTCTTTAATGTATGTTAAAAATTTTGGTTGACTTATAGTTTGCAATTGTTGATTTCTTATGGTTGACTTGATTCAATGCATTCTGCACATGAATTGTAGTTCCAGGTTTTCTGTCCTTCAACTGGTGGGCTTACTTATTCCATGCTACGTGGTGGGTCGTTCATGGTTTTAGTGATTTAAAAAAAAATATTTTGTATATTTTTTTTATTTAAAGTTTTTATCAACCTAAGGACATGTAGCACACAGGGTTCTAACCTAATGATTAGATTAGCTTATTATTGTTTGCTTAATTGTGCAGTTGATGTTAATATTGCTAATCCGCCAAGCTTTGCTGGACACGAGAGACATGGGGATGCTTCCAGAATCATCAAAATTCTTTAACGTATGTTCATAATTTTGGTTGACTTATAGTTTGCAATTGTTGACTTCTTATGGTTGACTTGATTCAATGCATTATGCACATGAATTGTAGTTCCAAGTTTTCTGTTCTTCAACTGGTGAGCTTACTTATTCCATGCTACGTGGTGGGCCATTCATGGTTTTAATGATTTTAAGGCAAAGAAGAAGGCAGGTTAGTGAGTCACTTCAATTCATACTCTGTTTTTTCCATATCTAACAAAAGTGTAACAAAGTAGAGCACATGTTTGAAATGATCTATTCTAATGTCACTGTCATGGTTAATAGGCAAAACAAGAACCGGGGCTAACTACAGACTTGCCTTGAAGTGGTGACACAATGGCTATCTCAACGCCATTCAGTTCGTGAAGTTCAGATGTGGAACATGATGCACAGTCTATACCTCCTATTTTGAAGGTACGCAAGTTATTTTACACCTCTGTGTGTGTGAAGTTTTGAAAAATTTTATGTTAGTGACTATTTATTGATTGTGGATTGTTTTTAGGGTCTCAACTTGCATATATCAGAAATCAAGGAGTTGTGTAGTGAATTTCCGAAAACAGTAGTACTGCTTGATCAGATAGCCTTTTGCAAACCTCCTATGTGAGTAGCTTTGACTCATTTTACTTAAAAAATGGGTGTATGTGGATTGTGCTATATCTCTAACGGGTCATATACAACAACAACAACAACCGTACCCAGTATAATCCCACCTATAGCCAAGCTATAGGTAGGGTCTGGGGAGGGTGGGATGTAGGCAAGCCTTACCTCTATCCCAGGGGATAGAGAGGCCGCTTCCAGTGAGACCCCCAGCTCCTAAACCAAATCCAGATATAAGAGTCAAATAAACATACAAAAAGTACAACAACAACAACAACCATACCCAGTGAATCCCACAAATAGCAAAGCTACTTATAGGGTCTGGCGAGGGTGGGATGTAGACAAACCTTGCCTCTATCCCTAGGAATAGAGAGGCTACTTCTTGGGAGACCCTCGACTCCAAAACAAATAGCATACCAACATACCAAGTCAAAGAATATAGAAAAAAAGAAGTCACCTATACCAAGAAAGTGATCAGAGTGACACAATATAATGTAAGGGGCTGTTTGGCTAAGCTTTTCAAAACTACTTATTTGCTTTTCTGAAAAGCAAATAAGTCAATAAGCTATTTTGAAAAGCTATAAAATGGAGCTTTTCAAAATGACTTATTTGCTTATTTGCTTTTCAGAAAGCAAATAAGCAAATAAGTCATTTTGAAAAGCTTAGCCAAACAGCCCCTAAATCATGTATAATAGCATACAACATCAATTGGGCATAAACATAATTAGGCAGTCACCGGTAAAGTCACTTAAAGAATAAGAAAAAAACTACGTCCGTAAAATACCTCTAAGACCTTACTGTAATAACCTCTAGAAGTCCTTAACCCTGATCCTACGCCTCCACGAAGTCCTATCTTGGACCATGTCCTCAGAAAGATGTAACTCTAGTAAATCATGCCTAATCTGCTCATCCCATGTCAGTTTGGGTCTGCATCTTCCTCTCCTCCCCTCCACAGTAAGAGTCTCCACTACTCTAACTGGTGCTGTCGTCTGTCTCCTCTTCAAATGCCCAAACCATCTCAATCTCCCCTCCCTAATCTTATCTGATATACTAGCCACTCCTAATCTTTCCCTAAAAACCTTATTTCTTATCCGATCTAACCTCGTGTGTCCACACATCCACCTCAGCATCCTCATCTCCGCTACCTCCATCTTGCGCGCTTGTGTCTTCTTGATAGCCCAACAGTCTGTTCCATATAGCATAGCGAGCCTAACTGCTACCCTATAAAATTTCCCCTTTAGTTTAGTTGGGAACCTCCTATCGCACAAAACCCCACTGGCTGCCCTCCATCTACACCAGCAAGCCTGAATGCGATGGGTAACATCACTATCTATGCCACATCTCTTTGTACAAACGACCCCAAATACTTAAATTTAGTTGCCTGCGGGACCAATTGATCCTCAATGGTGATTTGGGTATCCTCGTCATCGGCTACACCACTAAAATCACAGTGTAGATACTCAGTCTTAGATCGACTAATCCTTAGGCCCTTGCCCTCTAGAGCTACTCGCCACTCCTCTACCCTCGCGTTCAGACACTGTTTAGTCTCTGCAATCAACACAATATCGTCTGCAAAAAGCATGCACCACGGAACTGTCTCCTGAATCAACTTGGACAACTCATCCAAGACAACCGCAAAAAGAAAAGGGCTCAATGCAGACCCTTGGTGAAGTCCTACCTCCACATGAAAGAAGTTTGTATCCCCTATAGGCGGGCGGACACTAGTCTCCGTTCTATCGTGTGTGTCCTTAATTATGTCTATATACTTCCCAGGTAGCCCTCAACCCTCCAAACTATCCCAAATCAGTTGTCGTGGGACAGTGTCATATGCTTTTTCAAGGTCGATAAACACCATATGTAAATCTTGCTTCTTCGCTCTATATTTTTCTATCAATCTCCTTAGAATATGTATCGCTTCTTTAGTTGACCTCCCTTTCATGAATCCAAATTGGTTTACTGAAACCTGAGTTTCACTTCTAATTCTAGTTTCAATTACCCTCTCCCAGAGCTTCATAGTGTGACTTAGCAGTTTGATTCCTCTGTAGTTCCCGCAACATTGTGCGTCTCCTTTATTCTTGTATAAAGGCACCACGACACTACTCCTCCACTAATCTGGCATTTTTCCAGTCTTGAAAATATGATTAAACAAAAGTGTTAACCATTGGACTCCTTCTTCCCCCAAACACTTCCACACCTCAATCGGTATGTTGTCCAAACCCACTTCCTTGCCTCTTCCCATCTTCCTAAGTGCCATCCTCACCTCTTCATGTGTGATCCTCTTGCAGTAGCAATTATTCTGTTGTCGCCTTTGAGTCCTGGGATTGCTGCTATCTTGTTGGTATGCCCTACCGTCATTGAAAAGATTATGGAAGTAGGTTTGCCATCTCAACTTAGTGTCATGTCCCTTGACTAAAACACGTCCATCATCTCCTTTGATAAACTTAACTACTCCTAGATCTTGTCTTCTTCGCTCCCTAGCTTTGGTAATCTTGAACATATCATGCTCCCCCTCTTTCGTTTCCAAACGTTCATACATTTGTTTATATAGGCTGTGTTTTTTTGCCTCGGTCACCGCCTTTTTCGCTTCCCTTTTTGCCTTCTTGTATATCTCCCTCATCCTCAGCCGCTCCTCCTCATCTGTGCACCTCAAAAGATCTCTAAAACTCTGTTGCTTATCCTTTATTTTAGTATGCACGTCTTCATTCCACCACCAGGACTCCTTATGCCCACTAGTCTTTCCTGTTGTGACCCCTAGCGTCTCATTCGCCACTGTAGTGATCGTAGTCGCCATATCCTCCCACATCCGGTTTGCGTCGTCACCTAGTTGCATCTAACGGGTCATATGGATTAACTAAAAAGAAAATGGTTCAAATGGAAGCATAATGAAGTTACTAGCCAAAGGTAAATAAATGGTCTTATATTGATAAATAGCATTTGTACATTTGTTACTGTGAAATGAGCAAATATTTGCTTTATCCTAATGATAACTTCATACGTGTTCAGAGACCTTGCAACTATATCTTTGGGTGATTTTGGAGCTGACTATATTGTATAATCTTCTGGCATTTTTACGACGGTTAATTTGAAGTTAAAAAGTTCAGTTTGGTTTACCTTAAAACTTTTAAAGGACATGTTTAGCCCTAAGTTGATATTTTTCTTCGTCAATATGCAGGGTGGTACCAAGAAGGTGGTGATCTCAGCTCCATAAGCCGATTCACCTATGTTTGTCGTAGGAGTAAAGTAAAGATGAGTCTTGATCTCCTAAAGTGGAGATTGCAAAGATGAGTCAGATGTCCCTCTTCCTCTGATAAGTATCTTCTCTTAAGCCATTTAGCAATGGTAGCATATCTTTATTTTATAAGATTTAGTTTGATTTTTTTATATTTCGTCTCCTAACTTGGTTTCTGGAAATGAAACCAATGATAAATATGAGTATGAAGCTTCAAAAAAATTTTATTTACAAATGTTGTTATTTTTTGCATGTTCCTGCTATGAAAAAGGCACCAAGTGTAAGATATAGGTTAAATGGAAGTGATTTAGCACTGTTATAACTAGATATCCTCCCATGACTGACTTTTGTTATGCTTTATTGATGTAGACGGTTGTAATCGTACAATACAAGTTAGTTTATTATATGTTTAATGTTGTTGTTAATGTTTTATCGGCATTTGTTTTTTTGTTTAGACATTCACGGTCTTTATGATCATGCGTACAGATTCTTTATGATCAACAACGTATTTTGTTTTTAAAAGTAACAAACATATCATTTTTCAATACCGCGAAATTCACGGGTATTATCACTAGTGTTTACATATAGTGTATTCAGTGGGAAATGCAATGTGTTATATGCCACCGCGTTTATAAACTCTGATAAATACATTTATTCAACATGTAATCAGACATCAATGTATAATTTATATTTGTTTTTGTTTTTGTATCCTCTGTAACCATGAATTATTGCATTATATCTTATTTAACACGTACAAAAGACCAATAATATACTGTATAAATTTTTTCTACAATTCTTATGACAACATCACATTAATAAACGGGGAAATGCATTAAAGAACAAAATGAATGAGATATTATCTTAATATTAAATACTGTTTCATAGTACATACTAAATCGCATTATTCTGTCTGACAAATATTATTTAACTTGGACCATTAGAAGTTTGAATTATAGAGGATTGACTATTGTAGATTGTTACACGATTAAAAGGCTATTAACTATTAGGGTGGAGATAAAATAGGAAGTTTATTTGGCTAAGAAGGCTAGGAAGTGAGTGATCTTGACCATCCATTTAGTTAAGCAAGAGCTAAGATTAAATGATGGAAATTGAAGGGAAGAAAAAAGGCGCGTGAGTTTGTTTAGAGGCATTCTAGTCAATCAAAGGCAATAGTTTCTCTTTCCTCCAATTCCCCCCCATTTTTTAAACGTTAATAACTCTTTCATACGACATTATTTTTTTTATAAAAATTGCACCAAAAAAACGAGCGTTTTTTATCTTTAAAACGAGTATACTATTGCTATATTTTCAAAAAAAAAAATTAAAAACCCAGTTGGTTAAAACGCAATAGAAAAACCCTCAGTTACGTAAAACGCAATGAAAAAAAAACCTAAAAAATGACATTTTTCTAAAACGCAATGCACCAAAAACACAAACAAATGTCTTATTTGTAAAACGCAATGGCCAGAAAACACAAAGAAATGTCTTATTTCTAAAACGCAATAGCCTAAAAACTCAAAAGAAAATGTACTTTCTAAAACGCAATGGACTAAAAACAAATAAAAATGTGTTTTACCTAAAACGCAATGCACAAAAAACACAAACAAATGTCTTATTTTTAAAACGCAATGGCCAGAAAACACTTAAAATGTCTGTTTTCTAAAACGCAATAGACTGAAAACACATAAAAAAGTGTTTTACCTAAAATGCAATGCACAAAAAACACAAAGAAATGTCTTATTTGTAAAACGCAATGGCCAGAAAACACTTAAAAATGACTCATTCTAAAACGCAATTGACTAAAAAACAAAAGAAAGTGTTCTCTGTAAAACGCAATGTACAGAAAACACCTAAAAAAATTGTTTTACCTAAAACGCAATGCACCAAAAACACTTCAAGAATGTGTTTTTCTAAAACGCAATGGCCAGAAAACACATAAAAATGTTTTAGTTCTAAAACGCAATTGCCTAAAAACACCAAAGAAAGTGTTCTCTCTAAAACGCATAGAACCATGACAATAGTTTTGTCTGTGCTGTGAATTGTCTGTGCTGTGAACTGTCTGAACCAATGCAGTTTCCAGAGGCAATTTACAGAAAATTAATTTTTCTGATGCATTTTTATTACGAATGCAGCTCAACCCCAGCCAAGGGCTCTGCCCCTTGGACCCCGCCAGGGCTGCCGCCCCTGGGACCCGCTACCAGGGGCGCTGCCCCCGGACCCCCGCCAAGATCGTAAAACGCAATGACTAAATCAAAAACCCGGATCGTAAAAATGAAATTAAAGAATTTCTTACATGGATCGAAGTGATTTCTTCAACAATTGACGAATTTTGAATGATTGAAACACTTATCGGCGCTCGAATCGAACGGATCGAGTGATTATCTTCAAAATCACCGGAAAAATACAAGATTTTGTATGAAATTAAACTGGGTTTTCTTCAAAAAAAAAACTGAAGAACACGTTGATCAAGTGTTTGAATCATTGAATGGTGATGAAAATCGCACTATAATGTAGTGATTATTGAGATAGAAAGTGAAGAAATGGTTGAAGATGGTGGGTTTTGAAGTTACGGGGTTTTGAAAAGGAAGAAGAAAGGGTTGGATTGACTAAAATACCCTTTTTCTTTATTTTAAATGTTGTCATATGTCCTAATCCTATTGTTTCCTACACTTCCTAGCCAAAATAAACTTTCTATTTGATCATTTCCCTTAAGTATTAACCCTCATCAAATTAATTGTTTATAATAGAAATCAATTATAATTAACTTAGTTTGCGAACAAAAGAAATATTAATCTAAAGCCCAATGGGGGTTCAATCCAAAAAAAAAATAATTAACTTAGTTTGCGAACAAAAGAAATATTAATCTAAAGCCCATTGGGTTTCAATCCAAAAAAAAAAGGAGGAAGTAGAGCCGTAGAGGCCCATCATCATCTATTGGGTTTGAAAAGACAAAACTAATAGAAGATCCAAATTTAAAAGGGTGTTATAGTTTCAGTTTACTGGTTTTTAATTTGTAATAAAATAATTTATATCTTAATAAATCAAGATTAGTAACATATCATATAGTTCTAGTATTAAATTGATGAACAACTTTTTTTTAGTTGAATGCAGTTAAAAATAAACTTATTATGATTTCATTATGTTTTAATGATTGAATCTGGTTAAATAGCAATTTTTATATTTATATATTATGATATTATTACTTTAATTAGATTTGATTAATTTATATACATTTCTTGTAAGATTACTGACCCACTACAGTGGGGCTGCCTAAAAACAGTTTTTAGCTGTGGCCCATTATGTATGGGCTTTACCCCCAGGCCCTCACAAATAACAATCAAAACCAGCTTAAAAAAAAAGCCTGTCCTCCCATTTCACAAAACTAATTTTTAGGCTTTCTTGTGTAAAAAGGTTAGGGCTGTCCAAATTGCTCGATGATCGAAGATCGCTCATCGATCGCTCGAAAAATGCTCGTTCGATTCCCGCTCAGTTTGTAAATGAGCCGATCGGATCGGTTCGATTCAAATTCAATCCGAGCATGAGCAAAGCTCCGCTCGCTTGACGATCGCTCGGTTTCGCTCGAATTATTTTTATTAATAATTTATATATATATATATATATATATATATATATATATATATATATATATATATATATATATATATATATATTATAGATTTTATAGATTAAAAACCCAAAAAATTATAATAGCCATATATATATATATATATATATATATATATATAGGGTAGGGATCCTAAGAGAAGTCCACCCTATTTGAGAAACTTGAGAAGCAATCTGGACCACACATTTTCCCTAAGCAAAAAATGCAAAAAAAGGTGAAAAAAATGCAAATTTTTTTTTTTTTTTTTTTTGAAAAATCGCTGCTTTTTCTTTAAGAATTAAAAAAAATGTTTTTTTTTTTTTAAAAAAAAAAATTTTTTGGATTTATACACATGTGTATATTGTCAATTATACATGTATGTATATACATGTTTAAAATTGAAAACATGTGTATATTGTTAATCTTAAACCATAAACCCTAAAGCTAAACCCTAAACTCTAAACCCTAAAGCTAAACCCTAATGCTAAACCCAAAAGCTAAAACTAAACACTAAAACAATTATGAATTTATCCAAATATGGCTTACATATTCGGTTCATCATGTCCATAAATGCAGCTGGGGCATTGGTTAAACCAAATGGCATGACAATAAATTCATAATGGCCATACCTTGTTCTAAATGCGGTCTTAGGAATATCCTCTTCCTGTACCTTTAATTGATGATATCCTGACCTTAAGTCGATTTTAGAGAAATATCGAGCTCCTTGCAGCTGATCAAACAGATCATCGATTCTCAGTAATGGGTACCGATTCTTAATCGTGAGCTTGTTTAATTCACGGTAGTCAATGCACATACGCATTGATCCGTCCTTCTTTTTAACAAACAATATCGGCGCTCCCCATGGCGACGAACTTGGTTGTATGAATCCTTTTTCCAATAATTCATCTAATTGTTTCTTCAATTCTTGCATTTCTGCAGGTGCCAAACGGTAGGGTGCTTTGGCAATCGGTGAGGTTCCTGGTAGCAAATGAATTCTGAATTCAACTTCTCTGTCTGGAGGTTGCCCTGGCAATTCTTCTGGAAAGACATCTGAAAACTGAGATACTACTGGAATATCTTTTAGTTCTTTTTCTTTAGTGTTAGTGATTATGGAAATCAAATACACTATAGAACCTTTTCTTATACAACTTGCAGTTTTCATCACAGAGATGAATTTTGTGGATCTAAAGGGCTTATCTCCTTTAATTGTGATCGTTTTACCTTTTTTTGAATTAACTTTTGATCACATAAAATACTGGCTTTATTGGTTATTAACCAATCCATTCCTAGAACAACATCAAATCCTACCAAATTCATGGGATAAAGATTTGCAATAAATTTCTGATTTGAAATTTCTATACTTGCTCCCTGCAAGATTTCAGAAATTCTAACGGTTTCTCCGTTGGCTGTTTCTACTAAACATTCATGTGGTAGTTTAGTTAATGATTGATTTAGTAATTTGCAAAACGATGTATTAATAAAACTTTGGTTTGCACCAGAGTCAAATAATACTTTAACAAAGACATCATTAACTAAAAACGTACCAGCTATGACATCTGGGATCATCTTGGCTTCTTCTGTAGTTAGCACAAATGCTCTAGCATTTTTAGTATTCTTGTTGTTTGCAGCTGGGGCTAATTTTGGACAGTTTGGCCTGATATGACATTTTTCTCCACAATTGAAGCAAAATCCATTACTGGTTTTCTTCCTGCAATTTTCTTTCTTGTGTCCTGACATCTTGCAATAGTTGCAGAGATTTGAGCATTTTCCCGAGTGCTTTTTCTTACAGACCTTGCAGTATGGTGCAGAAGTAGAACCTGTATTCCTACGATTGTAATTCCCCGAATGGAATTCTTGAGTAAGCCTTTGAGTTAGGTTTCTCCTTTGATCTTCTTCTCTAGTACGGACCAGCTCATCAGTCAAGGTATTTGTTAGTTCTACCGCTTCTTCTATGGTTTGCGGTCTAGCTGCCTTAACTATGTGTCTAATCTCCCCTATTAATCCCCAAATATAACGAGAGATTAACACTGGTTCTGGTGATGAAAGAGTTGGCACTATCCTAGCATATTCGAAAAATAACTTAGTGTACCCTTTTTTATCTACACCAGTCATTCTAAGATTTAGGATTTTGTTTGCTATCTGTTCTTTCTCATTGGGTGGGCAGAATTTCCTTTCTACCTTGTCCTTAAATTCTTCCCATTCCATATTATAGGTTCTATCACTTCTTTTTGTTTGGAGGATAGTATTCCACCATTCTAGTGCTGCATTCTTAAACAGATTAGAAGCAAACAATATTCTATCTTCTTCAGCACATTTACTTATCCTTAAGACTGCCTCAGTCTTTTCTATCCAGCGTAAGGTTGCAATGGGCCCTTCATTGCCCGAAAATTCCATTGGTTTACAAGACCAGAATTCTTTATAAGAACAACCATAAGGCGTGGTTCTTCTTCTTTTGGGAATAGGCATTTGAAGTACCGGTCCATTGTTCACACTGTTTTCTGGTTCAACAGGTCGCTTACTACTATGTTTACTTTTATTATCAGCATCCTTAACAGTTTGAAGTATAAATGGCATAGCATCTATAATTCCCTGTGCCACTATATGTTGGATAGCACTATTATCCACTTGGTTTCCATTGTTATTGTTGTTTGGGTTCTCATTATTCAGATTATCGTCATTCTGAATATTATCATTCTGGATTTCCAGGTTATTATCCAAATTGACTTGATTTCCTTGGTCGGCCATCTGAATTTTAAACATTTACCCCATATTAATATCACAATTAATATCTAGTATAATTAATCACATGACACACAATTTAGCCAAAAACGTAGATCATTGCTACTTACTCTTTTCATATACTTATGCGTCTATTACACACTAGTACAAAAATAAAGATTACAATACTAACAGAAATAAAATAATAATATGCATCCGTACACACATATTTTATTTTATTTTTATTATTATTACTACTGCTTCCTCCATTCTAACATTCATGGATATGGATTCATCCAGAAATCCATATTGCGTTCATCGTATTTCCATACGAGACGCTCTCCCACCTGACGCATTCTCTCACTGCTTTCTAAGATCTCCTCCCCGAAAGTCCTAAGTTCTTGAACGTTTTCTGCACTCATTGGGGGTGCAGGTTCTAAGACTTGGTTTGGAATCTGTGGCGCTGGTTCCTGATATGGGGGTGACAATTCCTGAAATTGGTAAGGATCCTCTAATATTTCCCTAATATAATCATCTTGGTAATAGGGATCTAAAGGGTCCATACCTGGGTAAGCTTCTATGTTCTGTATGGGTGGATAATCCTGAATAGGATAACGTTGCACAAAATCCCTATTGTTGTCCCACCAGGGGTCGTAATTCGGGTCTAGAGGGTTTGGTGCAGGCACTCTAGGGAATTCTTCTGGATTAAAATTATACATCTCTTCTTCCTGATTTTCTATCTCCATAGGTTGTTCTGGGTTTTGTGGTTGTGGGGCTACTAGTTGTTCCAGACTCGGGTCAGCAGCAGTTGTAGCTAAGATATGGAAATTAGCTAGGCTTCTATTAAGTATCTCTTGAGTATGGGCATCTGTCTCTCTCTTAATAGCTGCTAAAGCCCTTTGCTGTTGAAATTTCCTCATTCTTTTTCTACGAGCAAAAGCTTCTTTACTGAACCATCCTCGTTTCTTAGTAGGGAATGGTTCTTCAGATTGAGCTCTAAAAGCAAATATTCCATCCTCCTGATCAGCAACGTACCCCGAAAGGGCAGGCTGTGATGATGTACTTTCACTCTTAGGGGAATCAGATAACTGACGGTTCAGATCTGATGGTCCTTGATCACTCATACTGAAAACTAACAAATAGTCAAATAACACATAACACATAATTACAGTTATGCACATATTTCCGTAATTTATTTCCTAACACAAAATTTTAAAATTTAAGTGTCAGCATAACACTTCTTTGGCTCAGACCAGTGGCTAGGCTCTGATACCACCTTCTGTCACAACCCCCGATCCTTGATCCCTAGGAACGGGCGGACGTGATCACAGAGTTTGGTGGTATCAGTTTGTTTAGTCTCACAGCGGAATTTACATCAGGATCGTAGTTAGGAAATGTTTATCAGAGTAAAACCACCATATTTCATATTAATAAATAACAAGGGCAAAACCCAAGTTTCTTATTACAATACATTTGTAGGGACAAACCCTATTTTATTTAATTTAAAACACCGTTTATTTGGTAACTTTTATAGCCACGTTATCCCTAAGCCTTTAGTGCTCTCCAGCTGGCTTTTTAATAATTGGCTGTCACATTGGGTTACCTGAAACGCGTTTTAAAAACATTTGTCAGTCGGAAATACTGGTGAGTGAATCCCAGTTTAATCAAGAAACATTTTATCAAATTAAACAGTATCGAGGACGATTACAATGTTTATGTCTACACAATTACTCCATTTGGTACTATCAATCCTGACTTGTGGGTCATATTACCCATTGGCTAACTCATTGTCCAATGGTAACGCATTGTCATCCCGACTTACTACTCGCAAGTAGTACAAAATTTTGTATACAAAACCCCAACATACCGGCAATAATTGAAGAACTACAAAGACTCAATCACTGCTAAATTTCATAGTAAAACATTTAAGGTTTGGTAAAACATTACCAAAAACATTAACAAAAAGAGGATAACTCACATTGTTGTCTTAGGCTTTTTGTAAGGGTTTCCTGGATATAATCTATAATTTATAAAAATGTACATTGGTTAGTACCATAACCCTTTGAATTTATTAATGATACCCTCCCCGAGACGGCATTCCAACAACTACGTCGGGCAGAACCACGACAGTTGTTACGGAATCCTAAATCAATCGGGCAGCGTAACTATTATGAAACCAGGGTTATAATACTTACAACAGAGCAGAACCTCGCTAATTTAGGGGTATAATACCCAAATATTTTTGCTTAATACTTCAGAATTCGAGATTGAGATTGAAATGTGAGCGACAGAAATTGAAACCTGATGCCATCTATTTATAGTTGTGTAATTGAGTCCTGTCGCGGCCCGCGTAAAAGACAAGGGACCCTTACGCGGCCCGCGTCAACATCGGTCAACACTATAGCTTAGCTGGGTCAGCTAGTAGGTCCGCCACGATATCGACACATGTCAGCCTCTGGTGTAATCGCTTGTTATGAACTGTCGCGACCCGCGTCAACTACACATACACCCTTACGCGGCCCGCTTCAACTAAAGAAGTCAGTGAAGTCAACTCCAGCCTTGATACGGCCCGCGTAAGCTAAGGGTAGAGTATGTCGCGGCCCGCCTCAACCCTATATTTCATGTTTTTGATTTATTTTATACGTATAAAATAACTAGGGCTCGGGTTTCACATACGGGTTATAATATAAGACATATTGGGACAATTTAAGATATAATAGAGGGTCGGAAATATTATAAGGCTGTTGGTTTTACCGAGGGTTGTTACACTACCCATCACCATACAGGTCGAAGTCCTTGGTTAGAACATCAAGACTACTTCAGGTTCATGCTCACACAGGTCTACATAACGAGTTTATATTTGTGAACATCACATTTTTCAGCCGAAAGCCCTCTTGGCGAAGAACCCATTCTTCGTTAAGAGGTGATTGTGACGAATGATCGGTTGTTTGCCGACAACCCTCTTGGTGAAGAACCCATTCTTCGTCAAGAGGTGATAGTGACGAAGGATCATATTGTTCGTCATATGCAATGGCGACGAAGGTCCATGATTCTTTGTCGGCAGTAGTTCGTCGCTTAACAGACGACCCAGATTTCCTCTTTGATTTACATGAACCCTAATTCCTTATTAGTTTTATAAATCATCATTACAGCAACCATCCATGGATTTCAGTTAAATCATCTATGCACAACAAGGTTTGTTTATCAACATGTATCACAGTCCACAATTTACATCGATCTACTGACCACAATCAAAACATCCAGGTTGAATCATATGAACTCATCGGCTTATTATCATCATTACATAGAGTGGACAGAATTCACCATTCATACTATCATAACCATAAAGAATAATAATTCTAGCAACCCTAGATTCACACAAAAACTCATGAACACAATGCAATCTAGTAACAAACAAGTGCAAACACACTAACCGAAAGATGAGCGTTGCAAGACAAGAGGGACTGATCTGAGAGTGGGGGTGCGCTCCGATGGGGGAGGGTAGTCTCCCGTCGTTCACCAAGGGAAGAGAATTAGGGTTTGCCTCCAAGTGATAGAATAAGATAATGAAAACCCCATGCACTTTTTGTGTGCTCGAGATAAGTGGCCCGGGCCCCAAACTTGGGCCTTCATTTCGGGTTGGGAAGGACTTGGGCTGAGAACGAGTTAGTTAGTCAAGGATGAATGTGCGGCCCATAAGAGAGGTGTGCGATATGGCCGAGATTGTGCGACTGGGTATCCTTAGTAGCTATCTTCTATAATCTCCAATCAATGCATAAACATTTAATAGGATCAGATATAGTCAAACAAATTTAACACAATGCACAAGATTCCAACGCATACCGACAGATGAAACATAACGATACTTAACCAAAAGGTTGCAAAAGTTTGGGTTGTCACACAATTGTCAACCCTCAACCTCTTACCGGGCCGTTGGAAGAATGGTGGACGAGCGACTGGCATTTTCAAAATTTTATGAATAACCCAAATGTGTACTTTCCCCAGTTTGATCCTGAACCTACACCTTTTCCACTCATGAACCCGGAGAACGTTGCTGAATTGCGCCGCTATGGCAAGGAACTGGTGGATGCGGGAAATCGGATTCGAGAAGTGGGGGAAAACATCACGTGGAAATACGACGAGAGGGAGCGTCGTTTTTGAAAAAGCCATTTAACCATAGTTAAATGTTTTGTATAATAATAATATGTGAAAAAAACTATAAAATAATATATAATATTGTATAATAATAATAAAATAAAATATCTATAAATACCTGCTTGTATGGATGCATAATATTATCTAAAATATAAATGTCGCAAGGTCGACGATTTTGGCTATATGTGTGACTTAATTGTGTTGTGATTTCCTTATTGTGTTTAGTTGCTATCCATTTTGTGACAATAATATATATATTGTTAATTATTCAGATGGAAAACGCAGTAAACCAACCGGAAAATGAAGTTAACCAATCTGAACCCAATAATGAAGACCATTTTCTCAATAGACAAGATATAGAAAATATCGTTGCTCAGGGAATAGCCAACGCTATCCCAGCAATCGTCGCTGCTGTTAAAAATCCCGTTGAACCTTCTCAAGCCAACCATAGCAAACGCACCTGCGACGATAATTTTAGTAACAGTGTAAACGGGGGCGGCAATAATGATGATAATGTAGTTCAAGCCCCATTACTTAAGAAAATGAAAGTGGCAACGACTGGTTGCACTTACAAAGAATTTCTTGCCTGTAAGCCAGTCGAATTTGCAGGCAATGAAGGGGCAACTGCCGCACTGCGTTGGTTAGAAAAGACCGAAGCGGTAATCAAAATAAATAAATGCACAGAGGAAGACAGGGTGATGTACGCATCCCACCTTTTCAAGGAAGAGGTGTTAGAATGGTGGAACACGGTGCTGTAAGCTAAGGGAAGTAATGTGGCTTATGCCATGAGTTGGGAAGAATTTAAGGAATTGGTATAAAGAAAGTTTTGTCCCTCCTACGAAAAGGAACAAATGAAAAATAAGTTCCTGAACCACCGGATGGTGGACGTTGACTGTCGAGGGTATACTTCGAAATTTTTCGAGTATGCTAGAATTGTACCAACTCTGGCTTCGCCAGAACCGGTGCTTAACTCTCGCTACATTTGGGGACTAATTAGCGAGATTCGTGATATAGTCAAAGCTGCGAGACCCCGAACGATTGACAATGCGGTCGAATTGGCCAACACCTTGACCGACGGACTGGTGCGCACAAGAGAAGCAAACAGGAAAAAGGAATTGGCTCAAAAGATTACCCAAGGTTTTCGTGGGGGTAATAATAGTAGTAATTTCAAGAAAAAGGGAACCGGGCAACCCTCCACCGCTCCATTTTGTAGTACCTGTAAAAGAAAGCATTTTGGGAAATGTAAAGGTACTGTAATTTCTGCAAAATCCCGGGGCATCGAGAAGAGGAATGCAGGAAGAAATACATGATTTGCTACAATTGTGGAGAAACAGGGCACTTCAAGCCTGATTGCCCAAAATTGGTTAAGCCAGCTGACAACAAGGCCAAACCTGCCGAAGGAACTAATAAGAATGCAAGAGCCTTTCAGCTGACGACCCAAGAACCAGATCTAATTTCCGATGTGATAGCTGGTACGTTTCTTGTACATGGCGTTTACGCAAAAGTATTATTTGACTCTGGTGCAAACCAAAGTTTGATAAATACTTCATTCTGCCAGGCTCTTAACCTACCTTTAACCAAAGTTAGGCAAGTTTTTACTGTAGAGACGACAGAAGGAAACTCAGTTAATATAGATAAGTTTCTCCAAGGAGGAAAGGTAGAACTCTCAGGACATAAATTTTCTGCAAACCTGCTACCTATGAATTTAGCCGAATTCGATGTCGTGTTAGGAATGGATTGGTTAGTAGCCAACCATGCTCGAATCCTTTATTATCAAAATTCCATAGAAATTCATACACCCACCGGAGAAGTAATTTTGGTTACAGGAGATAAGCCACGTAAACACATGAAGTTCATTTCAGTAATGAAAGTTGCTAGGTATGAACGAAAGCAAGGAATAGTGTATATGATTTCGGTAATAATTAACACTAAAAGTAAGAAACTTAAGGAAATTCCAGTAGTATTAGAATACCCTGATGTATTCCCAGAAGAGCTACCTGGATTACCACCGGATAGGGAAGTAGAGTTTAGAATTCATCTAATTCCTGGAACTGCACCAATAGCTAAGGCACCCTATCGGTTAGCACCCACAGAAATGTTAGAACTGAAAAGGCATTTAGATGAATTGTTAAGCAAAGGATTCATACAACCCAGTTCATCCCCTTGGGGAGCACCTGTGTTGTTTGTGAAAAGAAGGATGATTCGATGCGGATGTGTATCGATTATAGGGAATTGAATAAGGTTACCATTAAGAATCGATACCCATTACCTAGGATTGATGATCTTTTCGATCAACTTCAGGGGGATAGGTACTTCTCTAAGATAGACTTGCACTCCGGATATCATCAGTTGAAGGTACAGGAAGAAGATATACCTAAAACTACTTTCAGGACTAGGTATGGTCACTACGAGTTTACAGTCATGCCTTTTGGATTAACGAATTCTCCTGCCGCATTCATAGACATGATGAATAGGATTTGTAAGCCGTATCTGGATAAATTTATAATTGTCTTCATCGACGATATACTTATTTATTCCAAAAGCCAGGACGAACATTGTGAACACCTGCATGCACTCTTAACCCTGTTAAGAAAGGAGCAACTGTACGCCAATTTTCAAAGTGTGAATTTTGGCTACAAGAGGTGCAATTTCTAGGACACATGGTGAATCACGAAGGCATTCATGTAGATCCCTCCAAGATAGAAGTGATCACAAACTGGAAGATCCCGCAATCAGCTACCGAAGTTAGAAGTTTTCTAGGATTAGCTGGCTACTATAGGCGCTTCATCAAAGACTTTTCTAAGATATCTGTTCCATTAACTAAGCTAACCTGTAAAACTGTTAAGTTTGAATGGGGACCCAAGCAAGAGGAAGCCTTTAGGATTTTAAAGCAAAGATTAACAAATGCCCCAATTCTTGCCTTACCTGAAGGAACCAAAGATTTTGAAGTCTACTGCGATGCCTCTAAGCTAGGATTAGGTTGTGTGCTAATGCAACTCAGAAAGGTAATCGCATATGCATCAAGACAGTTGAAAAAGCATAAGGAAAATTATACGACTCATGATCTAGAATTAGGAGCAATAATTTTTGCCCTTAAGATTTGGAGACATTATCTGTACGGAAGTAAGTTTACTGTTTATACAGATCATAAGAGTTTAAGATACATATTTGGGCAAAAAGAATTAAACATGAGGCAAAGAAGATGGATGGAAATTTTAAGTGATTACGACTGTGATATGTAAGGACTCTCAAAATTATCCTAAAAATACCCATCAGTATAAACCCGGACCCCTGAAACCTTACCCTACATCAAAAATCAAGAAAAAACCAAACTTATAGGTTTCAGGCGGGCCGCGTAAGAGAGAACCTTGTCTTACGCGGGCTGCGTCAAACATGCGTTGACCGGATAAGTGTTCCGGATCCACGTAGTGACCACCTGGCTAACCTACTCGTGACTGGGCGGCTAGGCGGGCCGCGTAAGGTTAAGCTGAAGGCTTACGCGGGCCGCGTAAGGCCCTAAATTCACCTATAAATAGCCCGTCACTTGCACAATTCACTGGTGTCGATCAAAACTTTCAAAAACGAATTCATATCACTCTGAAGTCGAAATTTCATATATAATTAGCAAGGTGCTGCTCCGATACCGGGTATTAACTCGATCGCTGCTACGATTCAATGTCCGATCGATTAAACTATCCAATGGATGTTTAAGTGCTGCCCACATTAGGGTTTATGCTTTGTCATTCGTCGTTAAATCGATGAATGTTTAAGTATCGCACTTTGTCATTCGTTGTGAAGGTTTTTATCTCGTGAGTTATCGTAAATGCTATATTAGTTACTAACCGAGTTCGTGTGCATATTATTAATTTAGGTTAAAAGGCTAATCAGTAGGCTAAGCTCTGCTCATATAAATCTGCAATGTGAGTCATTCTCTTTTTATCAAATTTGATTTCAAAATCATGTTTATTTTCAAAGTTATAAATACAGGGATTAAGTCTTTGTAGTCAGCAGATTACAACCGGTATGTGGGGTTTCGTATACATTACTTGATAATCTTCACCATTGGACAATGAGTTAGCCAAGGGGTGATATGACCATAGTCACAGACACCATTGGACAACAGGAGGGCCAATGGGCTGAGTGACAAATACCGTGAGTATATGGTTGATATATAAACATTGTAATCGCTCTTAATACTGTAAATTATAACAAATGTGTCGTTTTAGTAAAAAGAATGATTCACCAGTATTTCCCGCTGACAAAACCTTTTTCAAACATGTTTCAGGTGATCTGTTGTAATCCAAGAAAAGTGTCGCGAAGCACTACAAGCTTAAGGAGGTGGCTCAATATGAAATAAAGAAACATGTTTTAGTAAAATGAAGATTTCTTCGTGAAATCTTATGATTGTAAATTACCGGGGTTTTATCCCGAGTTGTGAAATAAAATAATCGGGAAATTGCAGTTTTAAAAAAATCCTGAAGAAAACTTCCGCTGTCAACTAAATTAAATAAATACCACGGGATTTTCTGTCTCGCGGCTCCTGAAACGGGTCAAACCGGGTCGGGGGCCGTGACAGAAAAAGGTGGTATCAGAGCCACTGATTTAAGCTAATTAAGTATTTAGAAAATACTTAATTTTACTAATTGCTATTCTGTGATTATGTGTTTTATTATTTGAATATTTGTGTACAGTATGGGTAAGCAAAAGCTTTCAAAAATCTATCTTAAATTAGATAGGTCATCCAACGAGAAGGGAAGTTCATCCCAAACAAAATCCTCAAAACCCTATGTAAATCCTGAAGAAGGAATATTTGTCCGTAAGGCACAATATGAGGAACCACTTTCTCCTAATAAAAGAAGTTTGATTATTAGGAAAAGTCAAGAGAAACTAAAGAAATCTAAAGGAGGGAAAGTTAATCAGAAAACCCAAGAATTAGACGGTAACCCACCATGGGAAGACAAGTTAGATGAAAAATGGGCAGATCTTTAGATGCTAGCCACTGTAGCAGTTAATGCAAATCTTTAAATAATCTGACTCAAGTTTTAGTACCTTTATCACCTACAATCCAGAAACCTTATCCAGTAAATAAATAAGTTTACAATAAACCCTAGTGTGTTTTAATTTTCAGTTGTTTTGTAGTTACCCAGTATAAAATAATATTTAAAGGTTTTCTATGAAATTTTGTTATAAAATTTTTAACTTGGTATTTGTGTGTATTTTGCATGTATACTAAACAGCATGAGTGACTTGTCTGACGCCCTTCAGAATTTAAATCTCTATCCGGTAAAAATAGAGGTTTCCAGAGATTTCAATAGGTATATACCCGACTAAGAAGAACCTATGGAATTCAATGCTCCACCTCCGGAGAAACCCAAGCCCAAGAAAAGGAGAAGATTCGTGGGATGGAGGCGTGTGCGTAGGAGGAAACCCGCCACTAGAAAGATTCCCAAAATAGAAAATCCCTTAGATAAAAGGGAAGGGGATTGAAGTCGGGGAAGAGTCTAGGCAGATGGGAATACAGTTTGAAGAATATTCTAAGCAAATAGAAATGGAGATTGGAGGAGGTTCTAAACAAACCCAGATAGAAATTGGAGAAAGCTCTAAGCAAACCCAGGAAATGACATTTCAGGAAGAGCTAGACTTTATATTGGCAAGCTGTGATACTATTAAGCCTGTCAATAAAAATGTTTTTGCTCATCCTATTGAAACTCAACTTCCAATGAAATTGGAACCAGCAATCCCAGAACCTATAATTCACACCCAGACTTTAGGAATGGACAAATGGTGGACCAATGATTGGCAGTTCCAAAATCTACTCAACAGTCCTTATTCCTTTCTCCCTCAGTTTGACCCAGAACCCATACCAAATCCACCTATGAGTAATGAAAACTTAGCTGAACTCCGCCACTTTGGCGCGGAGCTGGTGGATGCAGGAAATAGGATCAGGGAGGTAGGAGAACAGATCTCCTGGAAATACGACGAGAGGGAACGTCGTTACTGAAATACCAACTGACACATGATAGTGGGGTTTATGAAACTGTGGTTGTATAATAAATAGAAAAATATAATCTTGTAAAATAACTACAAATAAAACTTTGTAAAATAATGGTGTGTATTGATGCATACTATAATATATAAAAATGGGAATCAAGAAATCAATAGTTTTGGCTATATGTGTTGTAAAATTTGTATGATTGTTTTGTATATAATTGTTATTTATTTAATACTAATAAATTATATATATTAATTATCAGATGGAAAATGCTAATGACGAACCAGTTAATGAGGTTAATCAATCTGAGCAACATCCGGAGGATCAATTTCTAAAATAGGCAAGATATAGAAAATATCGTTGCTCAAGGAATAGCCAATGCTATTCCAGCAATAGTTGCTGATGTTAGAAATCCTATCGAACCTCAACAAATCATTCCTAGCAAATGTATTTCTGAAGATAACTTCAGTAATAGTGTAAACGGAGGCGGTAATAATCACGACAATGATTCACGGCAGGCTCCGATCCCTAAGAAAATGAAAGCTGCAACACCTGGTTGCACTTACAAAGAATTTCTTGTTTGTAAACCCGCTGAATTTGCAGGCAATGAAGGAGCAACTGCAGCACTGCGTTGGTTAGAGAAAATCGAGGCAGTAATTACAATAAGTAAATGTACCAAGGACGATCACATCATGTACGCGTCAAATCTTTTTAAAGAAGGGGCACTAGAATGGTGGAACACGGTGTTACAAGCAAAGGGAAGGATGATGGCATATGCTATAAATTGGGAAGAATTTAAGAGTCTTGTAGAAAGAAAATTCTGTCCCGAATATGAAAAAGATCAAATGGCAAATAAGTTCCTAAATCATCGAATGATGGGTGTAGATTGTCGCGGTTATACTTCGACATTCTTTGAATATGCTAGAGTGGTACCAACACTGGCTTCGACAGAACCGGTACTCATTTCTTGCTATGTTTGGGGACTGATTAGCGAAATCCGTAACATCGTTAAAGCTGCGAGACCTCGCACTATTGACGATGCTGTGGAATTAGCTAACACCTTAACCGACGAGTTGGTACGCACTAGAGAAGAAGACAGGAAGAAAGAATTAGCTCATAAAATTTCCCAAGGATTTCGTGTGGGTAATAATAGTAGCTTCAGAAGAAGAGGAACAGGGCAATCTTCAACTCCGCCTTTCTGCAGGAATTGCAAAAGGAAACATTTTGGAAGATGCAATATAACCTGCAATTTTTGCAGAGCTGTAGGACATCGGGAAGAAAACTGCAGAAAGAAATCCACAATTTGTTACAATTGTGGAGAAACTGGACATTTCAAGACAGAATGCCCTAAGTTAGCCAAACCAGCAGACAATAAAGCCAAACCGGCTGACGGGACTACCAAAAGAAATGCCAGAGCATTCCAGTTAACTACTCAGGAGGCAGAACTCATTCCAGATGTGATAGCCGGTACGTTCCTAGTTCACAACATTTACGCAAAAGTATTATTTGACTCTGGTGCAAACCAAAGTTTTATAAATACTTCATTCTGCCAAGCTCTTAACTTACCTTTATCCAACCTTAGGCAGATTTGTACAGTCGAAACAGCAGACGGGAATTTTATTAAAATAGATAAGGTTTTGCAAAAAGAAAATATAGAACTCTCAGGTCATAAATTTCATGCAAACCTATTGCCAATGGAATTAGCTGGGTTCTATGTGGTGTTAGGAATGGATTGGTTAGTAGCCAACCATGCTCGAATCCTTTGTGATAAGAACTCTATAGAAATTCAGGCACCTACCGGAGAAGTAATCATGGTTACAGGAGACAGGCCACGAAAACCCATGAAGTTCATATCAGTAATGAAAGTTGCTAGTTATGAACGAAAGCAAGGAATAGTATATATGATTTCAGTAATCATTAGTACTAAGGGTAAAGAACTTAAGGAGATTTCTGTAGTCTCAGAATACCCATATGTATTCCCAGAAGAATTACCAGGATTACCACCTGATAGGGAGGTAGAGTTTAGAATTCATCTAATTCCCGGAACTATACCGATAGCCAAGGCACCTTATCGGTTAGCACCCACAGAAATGTTAGAACTGAAAAAGCAATTAGATGAATTACTAAGTAAAGGTTTCATACAACCTAGTTCATCCCCGTGGGGAGCATCAGTATTGTTTGTTAAGAAAAAGGATGGTTCAATGAGAATGTGTATTGATTATAGAGAATTGAATAAGGTTACAATTAAGAATCGATACCCATTACCTAGGATTGATGATCTTTTCGATCAACTTCAAGGAGCTAGATATTTTTCTAAGATTGACTTACGCTCTGGATACCATCAGTTGAAGGTACAAGAAGAAGACATACCTAAGACTGCTTTCAGAACTAGGTATGGTCATTACGAGTTTACAGTCATGCCCTTCGGATTAACGAATGCACCTGCAGCATTCATGGACATGATGAATAGGATTTGTAAACCGTACTTGGATAAATTTGTAATTGTCTTCATCGACGATATACTTATTTATTCCAAAAGTCAAGACGAACATTGTCAGCACTTGCATGCACTCTTAACTTTGTTAAGAAAAGAAAATTTGTACGCCAAATTCTCGAAGTGTGAATTTTGGTTGCAAGAAGTGCAATTTCTAGGTCACGTGGTGAATCATGAAGGTATTCATGTAGATCCTGCTAAGATAAAGGCGATTACCAAATGGAAGGTTCCGCAATCTGCAATGGAAATTAGAAGTTTTATAGGTTTAGCTGGATATTATAGACGGTTTATTAAGGATTTTTCCAAGATAGCTGTACCATTAACTAAGCTAACCTGTAAAGAAGTTAAGTTTGAATGGGGACCTAAACAAGAAGAAGCTTTTAGGATTCTAAAGCAAAGATTAACAAATGCCCCAATCCTAGCTTTGCCAGAAGGAACTGAAGATTTTGAAGTTTACTGTGATGCTTCAAAACTAGGATTTGGATGTGTGCTAATGCAACGTAAGAAGGTAATTGCGTATGCTTCAAGACAATTGAAAAGGCACGAAGAAAACTATACGACTCATGACTTAGAATTAGGAGCCGTAATTTTTGCCTTGAAGATCTGGAGACATTATCTGTACGGAAGTAAGTTTACTGTCTATACAGATCATAAAAGTTTAAGATATATATTTGGGCAAAAAGAGTTAAATATGAGGCAAAGGAGATGGATGGAAATCCTAAGTGACTACGACTGTGATATTCAATATCACGAAGGAAAGGCAAATGTAGTTGCAGATGCATTAAGTCGTAAGTACCATGAGAAACAACGACGAGTTCGTGCTCTTAGGTTAAATCTACAGTTAGATTTAATGGAACAATTGAAGAATGTTCAAGAAACAGCAATCAAGGATGATGCCGAAGGACTGAAGAGAAGAATAAAAGAATTAGAACAAGGAGCTGATAAAATTTGGAGATTCCACAAAAGTAGAATTTGGGTACCTAAGCAGGGAGAATTAAGAAATAAGATTTTAGAAGAAGCCCATAAATCTAGGTATACCATGCACCCAGGAAACAATAAAATGTACCAAGATTTAAGAAATAACTTTTGGTGGATAGGAATGAAAAAGGATATAGCTCGATATATTTCTAAGTGTCTTACTTGTTCACAAGTAAAAGCCGAACATCAGAAACCTTCAGGTCTACTACAACAATTAGAAATGCCTGTATGGAAATGGGAACTCATAACAATGGATTTTGTTACTAAGTTACCCAAAACCAGAAAAGGTAATGATACGATTTGGGTAATTGTGGATCGATTAACCAAATCAGCTCACTTTCTACCTATGAAGGAAACCTTTAGCATGGAAAGGTTGGCAAAGTTGTATGTAGATGAAGTAGTATCCTTACATGGAGTTCCACTCTCCATTGTATCGGATAGGGATAGTCATTTCACTTCCCATTTCTGGACTAGTTTCCAAGAAGCAATGGGAACTCGACTAAATTTGAGTACTGCATATCATCCACAAACAGACGGGCAAAGTGAACGGACGATACAAACTCTAGAAGACATGCTCAGAGCATGTGTAATAGATTTTGGTGGAAATTGGGATGATCACTTACCTTTAATTGAATTCTCCTATAATAATAGTTATCATTCAAGTATTGAAACTGCCCCATTCGAAGCACTGTATGGAAGAAAGTGCAGAACTCCAGTTTGTTGGGTAGAAATAGGAGAAAGTCAATTGTCAGGTCCTGAAATAGTGCAAGAGACGACAGACAAGATTACTCAAATCAAGGAAAGACTGAAGACGGCTCGAGATCGTCAGAAGAGTTATGCAGACAATAGACGGAAGCCGTTGGAATTTCAAGTAGGAGATAAAGTACTATTGAAAGTTTCTCCTTGGAAAGGAGTAGTTCGATTCGGTAAGAAAGGAAAGCTAAGTCCACGATACGTAGGACCATTTTCAGTAATCCAACGTATAGGACCGGTTGCTTATCGCTTACAACTACCAGAAGAACTAGCTGGAGTACATGATGTATTTCATGTATCCAACCTCAAGAAATGTCTATCTGATGAATCGTTGATAGTACCTCTCCAAGATATAGAGGTAAATGAAAAGTTAAAATTTGTTGAGAAACCTCTTCAGATAGAAGACCGAAAGGTGAAATTCCTTAAACACAAACGGTTAGTACTTGTTAAGGTCAAGTGGGATTCAAAGAGAGGACCTGAATACACTTGGGAGCTGGAATCAGAGATGAAGCGAAAGCATCCTCACTTGTTCCAATGAATCTCGAGGACGAGATTTTAAATAAGGTGGGAGGATGTAAGGACTCTCAAAATTATCCTAAAAATACCCGTAAGTATAAACCCGGACCCCTGAAACCTTACCCTACATCAAAAACCAAGAAAAAACCAAACTTATAGGTTTCAGGCGGGCCGCGTAAGAGACAACCTTGTCTTACGCGGGCCGCGTCAAACATGCGTTGACCGGATAAGTGTTCCGGATCCACGTAGTGACCACCTGGCTAACCTACTCGTGACTTGTCAAGCCTACTCGTAGACTGGGAGGCTAGGCGGGCCGCGTAAGGTTAAGCTGAAGGCTTACGCGGGCCGCGTAAGGCCCTAAATTCACCTATAAATAGCCCGTCACTTGCACAATTCACTGGTGTCGATCAAAACTTTCAAAAACGAATTCATATCACTCTGAAGTCAAAATTTCATATATAATTAGCAAGGTGCTGCTCCGATACCGGGTATTAACTCGATCGCTGCTACGATTCAATGTCCGATTGATTAAACTATCCAATGGATGTTTAAGTGCTGCCCACATTAGGGTTTATGCTTTGTCATTCGTCGTTAAATCGATGAATGTTTAAGTATCACACTTTGTCATTCGTTGTGAAGGTTTTTATCTCGTGAGTTATCGTAAATGTTGTATTAGTTACTAACCGAGTTCGTGTGCATATTATTAATTTAGGTTAAAAGGCTAATCAGTAGGCTAAGCTCTGCTCATATAAATCTGCAATGTGAGTCATTCTCTTTTTTATCAAATTTGATTTCAAAATCATGTTTATTTTCAAAGTTATAAATACAGGGATTAAGTCTTTGTAGTCACCAGATTACAGCCGGTATGTGGGGTTTTGTATACATTACTTGATAATCTTCACCATTGGACAACGAGTTAGCCAAGGGGTGATATGACCATAGTCACAGACACCATTGGACAACGGGAGGGCCAATGGGTCGAGTGACAAATACCGTGGGTATATGGTTGATATAGAAACATTGTAATCGCTCTTAATACTGTAAATTATAACAAATGTGTCGTTTTAGTAAAAAGAATGATTCACCAGTATTTCCCGCTGACAAAACCTTTTTCAAACATGTTTCAGGTGATCTGTTGTAATCCAAGAAAAGTGCCGCGAAGCACTACAAGCTTAAGGAAGTGGCTCAATATGAAATAAAGAAACATGTTTTAGTAAAATGAAGATTTCTCCGTGAAATCTTATGATTGTAAATTACCGGGGTTTTATCCCGAGTTGTGAAATAAAATAATAGGGAAATTGCAGTTTTAAAAAAGATCCTGAAGAAAACTTCCGCTGTCAACTAAATTAAATAAATACCACGGGATTTTCTGTCTCGCGGCTCCTGAAACGGGTTAAACCGGGTCGGGGGCCATGACATTATATCCTATATCACGAAGGAAAGGCAAATATAGTAGCAGATGCCCTAAGTCGTAAGTATCATGAGAAGTAAAGGCGAGTTAGTGCTCTTAGATTAAATCTCCAGTTAGATTTAATGGAACAACTGAAAAGTGTTCAAGAAACAGCAATCAAGGATGATGCTGAAGGAATGAAAGGACGGATAAAGGAATTAGAACAAGGGACCGATGGAATTTGGAAATTCCATAAGAAAAGGATTTGGGTACCTAGACAAAGAAACTTACAAGATAAGATATTAGAGGAAGCCCATAAATCTAGGGATACGATGCATCCTGGTAATAACAAGATGTATCAAGATTTAAGGAATAACTTCTGATGGATAGGAATGAAAAAGGACATAGCTAGATACTTTTCTAAGTGTCTAACTTGTTCGCAAGTTAAGGCAGAACACCAGAAACCTTCAGGTTTACTCCAACAGTTAGAAATGCCTGTATGGAAATGGGAACTAATAACCATGGACTTTGTCACTAAGTTGCCCAAGACCAGGAAAGGTAACGATGCAATCTGGGTAATTGTAGATTGATTAACCAAATCAGCTCATTTCCTACCAATGAAGGAAACCTTTAGAAATGAGAGATTGGCTAAGTTATACGTAGACGAGGTAGTATCACTACATGGAGTTCCACTCTCCATTGTGTCAGATAGGGATAGTCGTTTCACTTCGCATTTCTGGACAAGTTTCCAAGAAGCAATGGGGACGCGATTAAATTTAAGTACTGCATACCATCCCCAAACAGATGTACAAAGTGAAAGGACGATCCAAACCCTTGAAGACATGCTCAGGGCATGTGTCATAGATTTCAGTGGAAATTGGGATGACCACTTACCACTGATAGAATTCTCCTATAACAATAGTTACCATACGAGCATCAATGCTGCCCCATTTCATCGATTCACTCCAGGATTTTGAATGGTCCGTCGAAACGTAAATTAAGCTTGCCTCATTTCCAAGCGTACCACACCCTCCCAGGGTTGGATTTTTGAATCACGACACGTTCGCTTGCAGCGAACTCCCAGCGTTTCCTAGCCTTATCATTTCCTGGCAGTCACGCGTTGCCGCCAACGATTTCCGATCTAAACAATCTTCCCAAGAGTTTCGAGTACAAGTCCTGGACCTGTGATTAGGTTGCATTATCATCCATGCAATGCCTCAAACAGTGTTGTCTGAATACTAGAATGGTAACTGCTGCAGTAGAGCTCAGCTAAAGGTATGTGTCCTTCCAATTTTCACTAAGTCAACACTCATATGCTCACAGCATGTCTTCGAGTGTCAGGATGGTTCGTCTACTCTGACCGTTTGTCCTATGGTGATAAGTAATGCTCGTGTCTAAATGTGAGCCAGGGGTGTTGTGTAGTGCCTGTCACACGTCGGGTATAGATCAAAATCAGAAGTAACAGGAGTGGGCACCCCGTGCCTAGAAACCGCCCTTCACAGGTAGTTACTCACAGGATACGAAGACTTGTCAATTTTCCCTGATTGCAAGAAATTGTACTGATTACATGAGACATTCAACGAACACCTAGGTGATATTGTTTCCGTTCTGAGTTTTAGGTAGACCAGTGACAAAATCCGTGGCAGTCTGTTCTCATTTCCATATGGGTGTCTCAGGTTGCTGGCACGAAGGTTTCTGATGTTCCACCTTGACTTTCGCATAAATTAAACATCGTTCACCTACTCGGCTATGTGGGCCTTCATGCCCGGTCGCCAGTACAAGATTTATAAATCCTAGGATCTCATATCAAGTCCCAGACGACTAGAACATCGAGGCCGGTGTGCTTTACTCCACTCAAGTTCCCTACGGTTGTAGTATAATGGAGATCATATGTGTTCCATGAAGTAGCGAATATCGTCCAATTTGCCAAAAGTTGCTCCTCCATGCCCCGCATGGACCCAACTTGAAAATTCTCTTCCTTTAGTGCTTCGGTTTGAACAGGGTGAATCTGATCGGGTAGGCTAGAGTCGATGGTGAGCTGCATGCTCATACGTGTTTAGGTTCCATAGTCGTAACCGCTCGAGAGTTCCATCCAGTAATGTCATCACATGTTTAGCTCTTTCGAAACAAGGGTACACGGGAGGCCCTTGTGATCGGTCTAAGTAGTGCATTTGGTACCGTCCAAGTAATGCCTCCAACTTAAATCCACAGACCATGGCTTCCAACGCAGATTGTGACTCATGCAATCCTCCTTCGTAAATCCACTAAGTGCGTCATCATCTTCTCGTGTTGCGTCGGCGTGTAACTGGGTCTCCGATTCGAACCATCATGGTATACCACTAGATCATCAGTACCCCTAGATAGAAGCGATGCTCAGTGCATTGCAGGGTTGGGTTTCAAGAGCTGAAAAGACGTTCTCCTGTTTTATCTCCCATGAATTCACAGCACCCCGCTGTACTAAAGAAGTTAAGGCTGCGCAATCTTCAAAAATCCCACAATGAATCTGCGATAATATACAGCGAAACCAAGGAATTGCTGTATCCCCGAAGGAATCTCTGGTGTCGGTCAGTTTCTAACAAAATGGATCTTAGCAAGATCCACGTGTATTCCCACTTCGTTGGTAATATGATCAAAAATGTACCTCTCGAATCCAGATGTTACATTTAACAAGACTTCACGTGTAATGGCTCCTCCCTCAGGAGCTCTAAAATAAGATACAAATGCCGTGCATGATGTTCCTTTCTCCTGGAAATGATTCAACACGTCATCAATAAACACGGTCGATTTATGTGATCCATGAAGCTGCTGGTGTGTTGTTTAACCCAAGGGTCATGGAATACAAGGTTCCAATAGCCGCATTACGTTCGATATGTCATTTTAGGAACATCCCCTTAGACTTCCATCCGATGATAGTTCGTTCGTTAGTCAATCCTCGAATGGGAGCTTGACCCTCGCTACTGGTCGACAGGCTGGCAATACATGGTCGAGGCAAACGGTTCTTGACAATCACCTTGCTGAGTTCTCGTTAATCAGTACACATACGAAGAGGCTTATTTTCACGGATGTAACTGGGGCTCCCCAAAGCAAAGAATCTGGGTCCGACAAAACTCCTATCCAGCAATTCCTGTAGTAGATTAGACAATTCTTGCAACCCTCCTGGTGCAAGTCGGTAAGGAGTACAAGTAATCAGGGTTGCCTCTGGCGCGAGATCAAACTGAGATTTTGTCTAACAGTTGTGGAAGTAATCCTGAAAGTTCTTCGAGTAGCACTTTGGAAGGGATCACAAACAATTGGTGGATCCTCGATCCTCTTTTCCTTAGTCTTATAATCAGTAACGAGTGCTAACATTGCTGGGTAATCCCACCGTAGGCACGTCTGGGCTTTCATGGCTGAAATGGCGCTAACCTTTGCACCACTCTGATGCTTTAGAACAGATAACGATTCTCCCCTAGAGAGAGATACACAAAATTTTCTTCTCACAGGGTAGATCTGCGCGATATCTAGATAACCAATCTACACCAACTACTGCATCGAAAACATCAAGGATAGTAGAAGGTAGGTCGATGCCGAACACTTGTTCCACAAGGTCGAGTTTGCATCCCTACGAACATATGAGATTTCAATTGACTTGTCATCAGCCGATTCCACAACAGGTTTGGTTTCAAGAAGCATCAGGGTTAATCAAAACAGAGACGAAGCGATTAGTTACCCAGAACGTGCAGGCCACCATGTCGCTATATTCCTGGCGTCGCCCACGCCAATCCTAAATGCCCTTCCACGAGCATCATTTTCAGTGTTGTTGTTTTTGTTTCCAGGATTTCCAGTACTGCCGTCATTCCCTTGGTTGTTGTCGTCTTAATCTAACGACGACCAATCCACGTCGTTGGTACCTCCATTTCCATACTGTGGGCTATGATTACGAGTACCTTGAGGTCGCCGTGACTGTTGGCTCTAATTTCGTTGCTTGAAACGGAGCCCTGCAATCCTTCACCAACTGGGTCCATCCTGTCACCTTCCGTGTTACGTCCTAAGGCGCTACTCATTGTGCTAGCGGCTACACATTCCACACCATAGTCCATGGTCATTGTTTATGTCCCGATTAACTCATAAGAGTTGACTCCCATAAGTCGCTGATTAGGATTAAGGGTTCGATTGAAGTCAATTTGATGGTGTTCGTTGCCGGTAGTCAGGGTCGTCCTAATACTGAGGTCGGTAGAGTACTACGCTCTTCCTCTTATCCATCATTCTTGCAAGTTGATTGAGTAATACACGGTATGTTTCTAGAGTGTTGTGGAAGTGATCGCACCTCGGGATCTAAGGCGTCAATACATTGAGTTCCAGCAAACGAATAGGAGTGAGAAAGGTATGGACCAATCATTTGACACTGCGACATCGAACTCAGGGACGTTCGTACAAGCACCTAACATTCTACACAGTTCGCTAGGCGTTCAGATGAGTGTTCAGGTGATACTCGATAGCATCGAGATTCATAAGGATTCAGAGGGGGTGAAAAGATCACGTTCGAGTAGGAGACAATCACTGTTGTGGCTCCTATAGATTTGTTATGTTTCTCACTGATCGAATAACGGAACAGAACCCCTTTTTCACTTGTTAAGCCTCACTAGGACTCACATGCACCCCACATTATTATTATGTGTGCACCTACAATAATATTGCGATTTGCATGCTCATCTCAGTTCCTCCTAACTCATGTCAAATGGTTCTTCAAACTCAGATGTCAACCGGTGGTTATCAAAGGATAAGATCACAGAAATCCAAAGACTACGACATGCCAACAACGCATCATAAAGTACGCAAACAAATCATGTAATCATGCTATAGTGACGAGTGTGTGTTCGTACGCTACATCATAAGCAAATGTGTACTAGTCATATAAGGTATGCAACAGGTGAAAAAGACGAACCTTGCAATCTGGAGCTGAGCGTCATGGTCGTATTCACGTATTCAGAACTGTTCGGTTATAGTCTGGTTTTATAAAAAAAAATTAAAACCAAGTTCAAAATAACCAGTGGCTCTGATACCAAAGTGTCACACCCCCAAAATACCACATGCGGTAACCCCCGCGAGGCGTGTGACGTACCAGGATCTAGCCACTAATCATATTGAACTCATAACAAGTTTTCAAATAAAAGCTTTCATTCATTAAGAAAGTATTACAAAACATTATTTATAACTCGTTGTGTTCAGCGGAAACATAATACAAAGTTTAACCAAAACTCAAGTGTATGAAATCAACCAGTCCTGTTTCAAGTTCCATGTATCTCGACCCATGACCACACCAGCATCCCAGACAGCAAGTTCCACTTCCACACATATCAATAACCTGCGAGCATGCAGATAAGTGTATCAGACAACGCTGGTGAGTTCATAGTTTTACGAAAACGTTAGTTAGCAAGTGTTTAGTTTCGTTCATTGATTACAATGTTGATAATACCTCGAATACAAGACGGATCTAGATTTATTTTACCCGTTCCCCAATGCTCCTATCAAAGCATTGGGCATGACTGGGTCATTAGTTCACACTCGTCCTCTCAGGTACGGGGTGAGGGTGCCAAACCTAGATAGCGCTACCAACTAATACCCCGTTACCTCTCAGGTAACAAACAAGATGGGACTTAAAGGTGATAGGATGAGTGTATTATCCAACATTCCAGATTTTACCCACAAGACGTATTCCTCTCAGGAATACCCATTTAATTTACCCAAAAACCTATCCCTCTCAGGGATACCCAATGATTGTCCCACCCACTGGGACGCATGCTCAAGAGGAATGAACTCACCTTAGGTTTGCTCGGTAGGTTATGTTACCCACTCCAAGTTAATCAACCAATCCCTACCGTGGTTACCAAAGACAGTCAGTTCGTTTACACATAAAACATGCATTCCACATTCATGTTGTGTACGAGGAGCACTCATTTCGCACATGTCATAACATAACATCCCATTTTCATCAAGTAATCACATAGCATATATTCAGTTCTCATACACGTTCATGCTTACATCTTTACACTCATTCTAGCAAATATAGTTAAGCATACACATTTCAGTTGATCAATTCGAGCCTATGACGTTTACACACTTTCAATCAGTTGTATACGACTCATTATCCATGCATGTGTTTCACCTCTAAACTGAATAATCATATAACAAATTCAGCATTGTTTTGCAAGACAAACAGTATGTTGACCCAACAAGACATGAGGCCCGAACTAGTGTGTGTGTGTGTGTGTGTGTGTGTGTGTGTGGCCCAAAGTGAGGGTCCGGCCCAAGAGTGGTCTAACAGTTTCATAGCCATAGCAACTACACATATTTCAATCCATTCATCTACAGTTATTATTATGCTAACTATCATTCTACCTTAACCACTTTATATAATCGTTCCTACGCTACCCATCACCATACAGGTCGAAGTCCTTGGTTAGAACATCAAGACTACTTCAGGTTCATGCTCACACAGGTCTACATAACGAGTTTATATTTGTGAACATCACATTTTTCAGCCGAAAGCCCTCTTGGCGAAGAACCCATTCTTCGTTAAGAGGTGATTGTGATGAAAGATCGGTTGTTCGCCGACAACCCTCTTGGCGAAGAACCCATTCTTCGTCAAGAGGTGATAGTGACGAAGGATCATATTGTTCGTCATATGCAATGGCGACGAAGGTCCATGATTCTTAGTCGGCGGTAGTTCGTCGCTTAACAGACGACCCGGATTTCCTCTTTGATTTACATGAACCCTAATTCCTTATTAGTTTTATAAATCATCATTACAGCAACCTTCCATGGATTTCAGTTAAATCATTTATGCACAACAAGGTTTGTTTATCAACATGTATCACGGTCCACAATTTACATCGATCTACTGACCACAATCAAAACATCCAGGTTGAATCATATGAACTCATCGGCTTATTATCATCATTACATAGAGTGGACAGAATTCACCATTCATACTATCATAACCATAAAGAATAATAATTCTAGCAACCCTAGATTCACACAAAAACTCATGAACATAATGCAATCTAGTAACAAACAAGTGCAAACATACTAACCGAAAGATGAGCGTTGCAAGACAAGAGGGACTAATCTGAGAGTGGGGGTGCGCTCCGATGGGGGAGGGTAGTCTCCCGTCGTTCACCAAGGGAAGAGAATTAGGGTTGGCCTCCAAGTGATAGAATAAGATAATGAAAACCCCATGCACTTTTTGTGTGCTCGAGATAAGTGGCCCGGGCCCCAAACTTGGGCCTTCATTTCGGTTTGGGAAGGACTTGGGCCGAGAACGAGTTAGTTAGTCAAGGATGAATGTGCGGCCCATAAGAGAGGTGTGCGATATGGCCGAGATTGTGCGACTGGGTATCCTTAGTAGCTATCTTCTATAATCTCCAATCAATGCATAAACATTTAATAGGATCAGATATAGTCAAACAAATTTAACACAATGCACAAGATTCCAACGCATACCAACAGATGAAACATAACGATACTTAACCAAAAGGTTGCAAAAGTTTGGGTTGTCACACAATTGTCAACCCTCAACCTCTTACCGGGCCGTTGGAAGAATGGTGGACGAGCGACTGGCATTTTCAAAATTTTATGAATAACCCAAATGTGTACTTTCCCCAGTTTGATCCTGAACCTACACCTTTTCCACCCATGAACCCGGGGAACGTTGCCGAATTGCGCCGCTATGGCAAGGAACTGGTGGATGCGGGAAATCGGATTCGAGAAGTGGGGGAAAACATCACGTGGAAATACGACGAGAGGGAGCGTCGTTTTTGAAAAAGCCATTTAACCGTAGTTAAATGTTTTGTATAATAATAATATGTGAAAAAAAAACTATAAAATAATATATAATATTGTATAATAATAATAAAATAAAATATCTATAAATACCTGCTTGTATGGATGCATAATATTATCTAAAATATAAATGTCGCAAGGTCGACGATTTTGGCTATATGTGTGACTTAATTGTGTTGTGATTTCCTTATTGTGTTTAGTTGCTATCCATTTTGTGACAATAATATATATATTGTTAATTATTCAGATGGAAAACGCAGTAAACCAACCGGAAAATGAAGTTAACCAATCTGAACCCAATAATGAAGACCATTTTCTCAATAGACAAGATATAGAAAATATCGTTGCTCAGGGAATAGCCAACGCTATCCCAACAATCGTCGCTGCTGTTAAAAATCCCGTTGAACCTTCTCAAGCCAACCATAGCAAACGCACCTGCGACGATAATTTTAGTAACAGTGTAAACGGGGGCGGCAATAATGATGATAATGTAGTTCAAGCCCCATTACTTAAGAAAATGAAAGTGGCAACGACTGGTTGCACTTACAAAGAATTTCTTGCCTGTAAGCCAGTCGAATTTGCAGGCAATGAAGGGGCAACTGCCGCACTGCGTTGGTTAGAAAAGACCGAAGCGGTAATCAAAATAAATAAATGCACAGAGGAAGACAGGGTGATGTACGCATCCCACCTTTTCAAGGAAGAGGCGTTAGAATGGTGGAACACGGTGCTGTAAGCTAAGGGAAGTAATGTGGCTTATGCCATGAGTTGGGAAGAATTTAAGGAATTGGTATAAAGAAAGTTTTGTCCCTCCTACGAAAAGGAACAAATGAAAAATAAGTTCCTGAACCACCGGATGGTGGACGTTAACTGTCGAGGGTATACTTTGAAATTTTTCGAGTATGCTAGAATTGTACCAACTCTGGCTTCGCCAGAACCGGTGCTTATCTCTCGCTACATTTGGGGACTAATTAGCGAGATTCGTGATATAGTCAAAGCTGCGAGACCCCGAACGATTGACGATGCGGTCGAATTGGCCAACACCTTAACCGACGGACTGGTGCGCACAAGAGAAGCAAACAGGAAAAAGGAATTGGCTCAAAAGATTACCCAAGGTTTTCGTGGGGGTAATAATAGTAGTAATTTCAAGAAAAAGGGAACCGGGCAACCCTCCACCGCTCCATTTTGCAGTACCTGTAAAAGAAAGCATTTTGGGAAATGTAAAGGTACTGTAATTTCTGCAAAATCCCGGGGCATCGAGAAGAGGAATGCAGGAAGAAATCCATGATTTGCTACAATTGTGGAGAAACAGGGCACTTCAAGCCTGATTGCCCAAAATTGGTTAAGCCAGCTGACAACAAGGCCAAACCTGCCGAAGGAACTAATAAGAATGCAAGAGCCTTTCAGCTGACGACCCAAGAACCAGATCTAATTTCCGATGTGATAGCTGGTAGGTTTCTTGTACATGACGTTTACGCAAAAGTATTATTTGACTCTGGTGCAAACCAAAGTTTGATAAATACTTCATTCTGCCAGGCTCTTAACCTACCTTTAACCAAACTTAGGCAAGTTTTTACTGTAGAGACGGCAGAAGGAAACTCAGTTAATATAGATAAGGTTCTCCAAGGAGGAAAGGTAGAACTCTCAGGACATAAATTTTCTGCAAACCTGCTACCTATGAATTTAGCCGGATTCGATGTCGTGTTAGGAATGGATTGGTTAGTAGCCAACCATGCTCGAATCCTTTATTATCAAAATTCCATAGAAATTCATACACCCACCGGAGAAGTAATTTTGGTTACAGGAGATAAGCCACGTAAACACATGAAGTTCATTTCAGTAATGAAAGTTGCTAGTTATGAACGAAAGCAAGGAATAGTGTATATGATTTCGGTAATCATTAACACTAAAAGTAAGAAACTTAAGGAAATTCCAGTAGTATCAGAATACCCTGATGTATTCCCAGAAGAGCTACCTGGATTACCACCGGATAGGGAAGTAGAGTTTAGAATTCATCTAATTCCTGGAACTGCACCAATAGCTAAGGCACCCTATCGGTTAGCACCCACAGAAATGTTAGAACTGAAAAGGCAGTTAGATGAATTGTTAAGCAAAGGATTCATACAACCCAGTTCATCCCCTTGGGGAGCACCTGTGTTGTTTGTGAAAAGAAGGATGATTCGATGCGGATGTGTATCGATTATAGGGAATTGAATACGGTTACCATTAAGAATCGATACCCATTACCTAGGATTGATGATCTTTTCGATCAACTTCAGGGGGATAGGTACTTCTCTAAGATAGACTTGCACTCCGGATATCATCAGTTGAAGGTACAGGAAGAAGATATACCTAAAACTACTTTCAGGACTAGGTATGGTCACTACGAGTTTACAGTCATGCCTTTTGGATTAACGAATTCTCCTGCCGCATTCATAGACATGATGAATAGGATTTGTAAGCCGTATCTGGATAAATTTATAATTGTCTTCATCGACGATATACTTATTTATTCCAAAAGCCAGGACGAACATTGTGAACACCTGCATGCACTCTTAACCCTGTTAAGAAAGGAGCAACTGTACGCCAATTTTCAAAGTGTGAATTTTGGCTACAAGAGGTGCAATTTCTAGGACACATGGTGAATCACGAAGGCATTCATGTAGATCCCTCCAAGATAGAAGTGATCACAAACTGGAAGATCCCGCAATCAGCTACCGAAGTTAGAAGTTTTCTAGGATTAGCTGGCTACTATAGGCGCTTCATCAAAGACTTTTCTAAGATATCTGTTCCATTAACTAAGCTAACCTGTAAAACTGTTAAGTTTGAATGGGGACCCAAGCAAGAGGAAGCCTTTAGGATTTTAAAGCCAAGATTAACAAATGCCCCAATTCTTGCCTTACCTGAAGGAACCAAAGATTTTGAAGTCTACTGCGATGCCTCTAAGCTAGGATTAGGTTGTGTGCTAATGCAACTCAGAAAGGTAATCGCATATGCATCAAGACAGTTGAAAAAGCATGAGGAAAATTATACGACTCATGATCTAGAATTAGGAGCAATAATTTTTGCCCTTAAGATTTGGAGACATTATCTGTACGGAAGTAAGTTTACTGTTTATACAGATCATAAGAGTTTAAGATACATATTTGGGCAAAAAGAATTAAACATAAGGCAAAGAAGATGGATGGAAATTTTAAGTGATTACGACTGTGATATGTAAGGACTCTCAAAATTATCCTAAAAATACCCGTCAGTATAAACCCGGACCCCTGAAACCTTACCCTACATCAAAAATCAAGAAAAAACCAAACTTATAGGTTTCAGGCGGGCCGCGTAAGAGAGAACCTTGTCTTACGCGGGCCGCGTCAAACATGCGTTGACCGGATAAGTGTTCCGGATCCACGTAGTGACCACTTGGCTAACCTACTCGTGACTGGTCAAGCCTACTCGTAGACTGGGCGGCTAGGCGGGCCGCGTAAGGTTAAGCTGAAGGCTTACGCGGGCCGCGTAAGGCCCTAAATTCACCTATAAATAGCCCGTCACTTGCACAATTCACTGGTGTCGATCAAAACTTTCAAAAACGAATTCATATCACTCTGAAGTCGAAATTTCATATATAATTAGCTAGGTGCAGCTCCGATACCGGGTATTAACTCGATCGCTGCTACGATTCAATGTCCGATCGATTAAACTATCCAATGGATGTTTAAGTGCTGCCCACATTAGGGTTTATGCTTTGTCATTCGTCGTTAAATCGATGAATGTTTAAGTATCGCACTTTGTCATTCGTTATGAAGGTTTTTATCTCGTGAGTTATCGTAAATGCTGTATTAGTTACTAACCGAGTTCGTGTGCATATTATTAATTTAGGTTAAAAGGCTAATCAGTAGGCTAAGCTCTGCTCATATAAATCTGCAATGTGAGTCATTCTCTTATTATCAAATTTGATTTCAAAATCATGTTTATTTTCAAAGTTATAAATAGAGGGATTAAGTCTTTGTAGTCACCAGATTACAGCCGGTATGTGGGGTTTCGTATACATTACTTGATAATCTTCACCATTGGACAACGAATTAGCCAAGGGGTGATATGACCATAGTCACAGACACCATTGGACAACGGGAGGGCCAATGGGTCGAGTGACAAATACCGTGAGTATACGGTTGATATAGAAACATTGTAATCGCTCTTAATACTGTAAATTATAACAAATGTGTCGTTTTAGTAAAAAGAATGATTCACCAGTATTTCCCGCTGACAAAACCTTTTTCAAACATGTTTCAGGTGATCTGTTGTAATCCAAGAAATGTGTCGCGAAGCACTACAAGCTTAAGGAAGTGGCTCAATATGAAATAAAGAAACATGTTTTAGTAAAATGAAGATTTCTCCGTGAAATCTTATGATTGTAAATTACCGGGGTTTTATCCCGAGTTGTGAAATAAAATAATCGGGAAATTGCAGTTTTAAAAAAATCCTGAAGAAAACTTCCGCTGTCAACTAAATTAAATAAATACCACGGGATTTTCTGTCTCGCGGCTCCTGAAACGGGTCAAACCGGGTCGGGGGACGTGACAGAAAAAAGTGGTATCAGAGCCACTGATTTAAGCCAATTAAGTATTTAGAAAATACTTAATTTTACTAATTGCTATTCTGTGATTATGTGTTTTATTATTTGAATATTTGTGTACAGTATGGGTAAGCAAAAGCTTTCAAAAATCTATCTTAAATTAGATAGGTCATCCAACGAGAAGGGAAGTTCATCCCAAACAAAATCCTCAAAACCCTATGTAAATCCTGAAGAAGGAATATTTGTCCGTAAGGCACAATATGAGGAACCACTTTCTCCTAATAAAAGAAGTTTGATTATTAGGAAAAGTCAAGAGAAACTAAAGAAATCTAAAGGAGGGAAAGTTAATCAGAAAACCCAAGAATTAGGTAGTAACCCACCATGGGAAGACAAGTTAGATGAAAAATGGGCAGATCTTTAGATGCTAGCCACTGTAGCAGTTAATGCAAATCTTTAAATAATCTGACTCAAGTTATAGTACCTTTATCACCTACAATCCAGAAACCTTATCCAGTAAATAAATAAGTTTACAATAAACCCTAGTGTGTTTTAATTTTCAGTTGTTTTGTAGTTACCCAGTATAAAATAATATTTAAAGGTTTTCTATGAAATTTTGTTATAAAATTTTTAACTTGGTATTAGTGTGTATTTTGCATGTATACTAAACAGCATGAGTGACTTGTCTGACGCCCTTCAGAATTTAAATCTCTATCCGGTAAAAATAGAGGTTTCCAGAGATTTCAATAGGTATATACCCGACATAGAAGAACCTATGGAATTCAATGCTCCACCTCTGGAGAAACCCAAGCCCAAGAAAAGGAGAAGATTCGTGGGATGGAGGCGTGTGCGTAGGAGGAAACCCGCCACTAGAAAGATTCCCAAAATAGAAAATCCCTTAGATAAAGGGAAGGGGATTGAAGTCGGGGAAGAGTCTAGGCAGATGGGAATACAGTTTGAAGAATATTCTAAGAAAATAGAAATGGAGATTGGATGTGGTTCTAAACAAACCCAGATAGAAATTGGAGAAAGCTCTAAGCAAACCCAGGAAATGACATTTCAGGAAGAGCTAGACTTTATATTGGCAAGTTGTGATACTATTAAGCCTGTCAATAAAAATGTTTTTACTCATCCTATTGAAACTCAACTTCCAATGAAATTGGAACCAGCAATCCCAGAACCTATAATTCACACCCAGCCTTTAGGAATGGACAAATGGTGGACCAATGATTGGCAGTTCCAAAATCTACTCAACAGTCCTTATTCCTTTCTCCCTCAGTTCGACCCAGAACCCATACCAAATCCACCTATGAGTAATGAAAACTTAGCTGAACTCCGCCACTTTGGCGAGGAGCTGGTGGATGCAGGAAATAGGATCAGGGAGGTAGGAGAACAGATCTCCTGGAAATACGACGAGAGGGAACGTCGTTACTGAAATACCAACTGACACATGATAGTGGGGTTTATGAAACTGTGGTTGTATAATAAATAGAAAAATATAATCTTGTAAAATAACTACAAATAAAACTTTGTAAAATAATGGTGTGTATTGATGCATACTATAATATATAAAAATGGGAATCAAGAAATCAATAGTTTTGGCTATATGTGTTGTAAAATTTGTATGATTGTTTTGTATATAATTGTTATTTATTTAATACTAATAAATTATATATATTAATTATCAGATGGAAAATGCTAATAACGAACCAGTTAATGAGGTTAATCAATCTGAGCAACATCCGGAGGATCAATTTCTAAATAGGCAAGATATAGAAAATATCGTTGCTCAAGGAATAGCCAATGCTATTCCAGCAATAGTTGCTGATGTTAGAAATCCTATCGAACCTCAACAAATCGTTCCTAGCAAACGTATTTCTGAAGATAACTTCAGTAATAGTGTAAACGGAGGCGGTAATAATCACGACAATGATTCACGGCAGGCTCCGATCCCTAAGAAAATGAAAGCTGCAACACCTGGTTGCACTTACAAAGAATTTCTTGTTTGTAAACCCGCTGAATTTGCAGGCAATGAAGGAGCAATTGCAGCACTGCGTTGGTTAGAGAAAATCGAGGCAGTAATTACAATAAGTAAATGTACCAAGGACGATCAGGTCATGTACGCGTCAAATCTTTTTAAAGAAGGGGCACTAGAATGGTGGAACACGGTGTTACAAGCAAAGGGAAGGATGATGGCATATGCTATAAATTGGGAAGAATTTAAGAGTCTTGTAGAAAGAAAATTCTGTCCCGAATATGAAAAAGATCAAATGACAAATAAGTTCCTAAATCATCGAATGATGGGTGTAGATTGTCACGGTTATACTTCGACATTCTTTGAATATGCTAGAGTGGTACCAACACTGGCTTCGACAGAACCGGTACTCATTTCTCGCTATGTTTGGGGACTGATTAGCGAAATCCGTAACATCGTTAAAGCTGAGAGACCTCGCACTATTGACGATGCTGTGGAATTAGCTAACACCTTAACCGACGAGTTGGTACGCACTAGAGAAGAAGACAGGAAGAAAGAATTAGCTCAGAAAATTTCCCAAGGATTTCGTGTGGGTAATAATAGTAGCTTCAGAAGAAGAGGAACAGGGAAATATTCAACTCCGCCTTTCTGCAGGAATTGCAAAAGGAAACATTTTGGAAGATGCAATATAACCTGCAATTTTTGCAGAGCTGTAGGACATCGGGAAGAAAACTGCAGAAAGAAATCCACAATTTGTTACAATTGTGGAGAAACTGGACATTTCATGATAGAATGCCCTAAGTTAGCCAAACCAGCAGACAATAAAGCCAAACCGGCTGACGGGACTCATTCCAGATGGTTACCAAAAGAAATGCCAGAGCATTCCAGTTAACTACTCAGGAGGCAGAACTCATTCCAGATGTGATAGCCGGTACGTTTCTAGTTCACAACATTTACGCAAAAGTATTATTTGACTCTGGTGCAAACCAAAGTTTTATAAATACTTCATTCTGCCAAGCTCTTAACTTACCTTTAACCAACCTTAGGCAGATTTTTACAGTCGAAACAGCAGACGGGAATTTTATTAAAATAGATAAGGTTTTGCAAAAAGAAAATATAGAACTCTCAGGTCATAAATTTCATGCAAACCTATTGCCAATGGAATTAGCTGGGTTCGATGTGGTGTTAGGAATGGATTGGTTAGTAGCCAACCATGCTCGAATCCTTTGTGATAAGAACTCTATAGAAATTCAGGCACCTACCGGAGAAGTAATCATGGTTACAGGAGATAGGCCACGAAAACCCATGAAGTTCATATCAGTAATGAAAGTTGCTAGTTATGAACGAAAGCAAGGAATAGTATATATGATTTCAGTAATCATTACTACTAAGGGTAAAGAACTTAAGGAGATTCCTGTAGTCTCAGAATACCCAGATGTATTCCCAGAAGAATTACCAGGATTACCACCTGATAGGGAGGTAGAGTTTAGAATTCATCTAATTCCCAGAACTATACCGATAGCCAAGGCACCTTATCGGTTAGCACCCACAGAAATGTTAGAACTGAAAAAGCAATTAGATGAATTACTAAGTAAAGGTTTCATACAACCTAGTTCATCCCCGTGGGGAGCATCAGTATTGTTTGTTAAGAAAAAGGATGGTTCAATGAGAATGTGTATTGATTATAGAGAATTGAATAAGGTTACAATTAAGAATCGATACCCATTACCTAGGATTGATGATCTTTTCGATCAACTTCAAGGAGCTAGATATTTTTCTAAGATTGACTTACGCTCTGGATACCATCAGTTGAAGGTACAAGAAGAAGACATACCTAAGACTGCTTTCAGAACTAGGTATGGTCATTACGAGTTTACAGTCATGCCCTTCGGATTAACGAATGCACCTGCAGCATTCATGGACATGATGAATAGGATTTGTAAACCGTACTTGGATAAATTTGTAATTGTCTTCATCGACGATATACTTATTTATTCCAAAAGTCAAGACGAACATTGTCAGCACTTGCATGCACTCTTAACTTTGTTAAGAAAAGAAAATTTGTACGCCAAATTCTCGAAGTGTGAATTTTGGTTGCAAGAAGTGCAATTTCTAGGTCACATGGTGAATCATGAAGGTATTCATGTAGATCCTGCTAAGATAAAGGGGATTACCAAATGGAAGGTTCTGCAATCTGCAATGGAAATTAGAAGTTTTATAGGTTTAGCTGGATATTATAGACGGTTTATTAAGGATTTTTCCAAGATAGCTGTACCATTAACTAAGCTAACCTGTAAAGAAGTTAAGTTTGAATGGGGACCTAAACAAGAAGAAGCTTTTAGGATTCTAAAGCAAAGATTAACAAATGCCCCAATCCTAGCTTTGCCAGAAGGAACTGAAGATTTTGAAGTTTACTGTGATGCTTCAAAACTAGGATTTGGATGTGTGCTAATGCAACGTAAGAAGGTAATTGCGTATGCTTCAAGACAATTGAAAAGGCACGAAGAAAACTATACGACTCATGACTTAGAATTAGGAGCCGTAATTTTTGCCTTGAAGATCTGGAGACATTATCTGTACGGAAGTAAGTTTACTGTCTATACAGATCATAAAAGTTTAAGATATATATTTGGGCAAAAAGAGTTAAATATGAGGCAAAGGAGATGGATGGAAATCCTAAGTGACTACGACTGTGATATTCAATATCACGAAGGAAAGGCAAATGTAGTTGCAGATGCATTAAGTCGTAAGTACCATGAGAAACAACGACGAGTTCGTGCTCTTAGGTTAAATCTACAGTTAGATTTAATGAAACAATTGAAGAATGTTCAAGAAACAGCAATCAAGGTTGATGCCGAAGGAATGAAGGGAAGAATAAAAGAATTAGAACAAGGAGCTGATAAAATTTGGAGATTCCACAAAAGTAGAATTTGGGTATCTAAGCAGGGAGAATTAAGAAATAAGATTTTAGAAGAAGCCCATAAATCTAGGTATACCATGCACCCTGGAAACAATAAAATGTACCAAGATTTAAGAAATAACTTTTGGTGGATAGGAATGAAAAAGGATATAGCTCGATATATTTCTAAGTGTCTTACTTGTTCACAAGTAAAAGCCGAACATCAGAAACCTTCAGGTCTACTACAACAATTAGAAATGCCTGTATGGAAATGGGAACTCATAACAATGGATTTTGTTACTAAGTTACCCAAAACCAGAAAAGGTAATGATACGATTTGGGTAATTGTGGATCGATTAACCAAATCAGCTCACTTTCTACCTATGAAGGAAACCTTTAGCATGGAAAGGTTGGCAAAGTTGTATGTAGATGAAGTAGTATCCTTACATGGAGTTCCACTCTCCATTGTATCGGATAGGGATAGTCATTTCACTTCCCATTTCTGGACTAGTTTCCAAGAAGCAATGGGAACTCGACTAAATTTGAGTACTGCATATCATCCACAAACAGACGGGCAAAGTGAACGGACGATACAAACTCTAGAAGACATGCTCAGAGCATGTGTAATAGATTTTGGTGGAAATTGGGATGATCACTTACCTTTAATTGAATTCTCCTATAATAATAGTTATCATTCAAGTATTGAAACTGCCCCATTCGAAGCACTGTATGGAAGAAAGTGCAGAACTCCAGTTTGTTGGGTAGAAATAGGAGAAAGTCAATTGTCAGGTCCTGAAATAGTGCAAGAGACGACAGACAAGATTACTCAAATCAAGGAAAGACTGAAGACGGCTCGAGATCGTCAGAAGAGTTATGCAGACAATAGACGGAAGCCGTTGGAATTTCAAGTAGGAGATAAAGTACTATTGAAAGTTTCTCCTTGGAAAGGAGTAGTTCGATTCGGTAAGAAAGGAAAGCTAAGTCCACGATACGTAGGACCATTTTCAGTAATCCAACGTATAGGACCGGTTGCTTATCGCTTACAACTACCAGAAGAACTAGCTGGAGTACATGATGTATTTCATGTATCCAACCTCAAGAAATGTCTATCTGATGAATCGTTGATAGTACCTCTCCAAGATATAGAGGTAAATGAAAAGTTAAAATTTGTTGAGAAACCTCTTCAGATAGAAGACCGAAAGGTGAAATTCCTTAAACACAAACGGTTAGTACTTGTTAAGGTCAAGTGGGATTCAAAGAGAGGACCTGAATACACTTGGGAGCTGGAATCAGAGATGAAGCGAAAGCATCCTCACTTGTTCCAATGAATCTCGAGGACGAGATTGTAAATAAGGTGGGGAGGATGTAAGGACTCTCAAAATTATCCTAAAAATACCCGTAAGTATAAACCCGGACCCCTGAAACCTTACCCTACATAAAAAATCAAGAAAAAACCAAACTTATAGGTTTCAGGCGGGCCGCGTAAGAGACAACCTTGTCTTACGCGGGCCGCGTCAAACATGCGTTGACCGGATAAGTGTTCCGGATCCACGTAGTGACCACCTGGCTAACCTACTCGTGACTGGTCAAGCCTACTCGTAGACTGGGCGGCTAGGCGGGCCGCGTAAGGTTAAGCTGAAGGCTTACGCGGGCCGCGTAAGGCCCTAAATTCACCTATAAATAGCCCGTCACTTGCACAATTCACTGGTGTCGATCAAAACTTTCAAAAACGAATTCATATCACTCTGAAGTCGAAATTTCATATATAATTAGCAAGGTGCTGCTCCGATACCGGGTATTAACTCGATCGCTGCTACGATTCAATGTCCGATTGATTAAACTATCCAATGGATGTTTAAGTGCTGCCCACATTAGTGTTTATGCTTTGTCATTCGTCGTTAAATCGATGAATGTTTAAGTATCGCACTTTGTCATTCGTTGTGAAGGTTTTTATCTCGTGAGTTATCGTAAATGGTGTATTAGTTACTAACCGAGTTCGTGTGCATATTATTAATTTAGGTTAAAAGGCTAATCAGTAGGCTAAGATCTGCTCATATAAATCTGCAATGTGAGTCATTCTCTTTTTATCAAATTTGATTTCAAAATCATGTTTATTTTCAAAGTTATAAATACAGGTATTAAGTCTTTGTAGTCACCAGATTACAGCCGGTATGTGGGGTTTTGTATACATTACTTGATAATCTTCACCATTGGACAACGAGTTAGCCAAGGGGTGATATGACCATAGTCACAGACACCATTGGACAACGGGAGGGCCAATGGGTCGAGTGACAAATACCGTGGGTATATGGTTGATATAGAAACATTGTAATCGCACTTAATACTGTAAATTATAACAAATGTGTCATTTTAGTAAAAAGAATGATTCACCAGAATTTACCGCTGACAAAACCTTTTTCAAACATGTTTCAGGTGATCTGTTGTAATCCAAGAAATGTGTCGCGAAGCACTACAAGCTTAAGGAAGTGGCTCAATATGAAATAAAGAAACATGTTTTAGTAAAATGAAGATTTCTCCGTGAAATCTTATGATTGTAAATTACCGGGGTTTTATCCCGAGTTGTGAAATAAAATAATAGGGAAATTGCAGTTTTAAAAAAGATCCTGAAGAAAACTTCCCCTGTCAACTAAATTAAATAAATACCACGGGATTTTCTGTCTTGCGGCTCCTGAAACGGGTCAAACCGGGTCGGGGGCCGTGACAGAAAAAGGTGGTATCAGAGCCACTGATTTAAGCCAATTAAGTATTTAGAAAATACTTAATTTTACTAATTGCTATTCTGTGATTATGTGTTTTATTATTTGAATATTTGTGTACAGTATGGGTAAGCAAAAGCTTTCAAAAATCTATCTTAAATTAGATAGGTCATCCAACGAGAAGGGAAGTTCATCCCAAACAAAATCCTCAAAACCCTATGTAAATCCTGAAGAAGGAATATTTGTCCGTAAGGCACAATATGAGGAACCACTTTCTCCTAATAAAAGAAGTTTGATTATTAGGAAAAGTCAAGAGAAACTAAAGAAATCTAAAGGAGGGAAAGTAAATCAGAAAACCCAAGAATTAGGAAGTAACCCACCATGGGAAGACAAGTTAGATGAAAAATGGGTAGATCTTTATATGCTAGCCACTGTAGCAGTTAATGCAAATCTTTAAATAATCTGACTCAAGTTTTAGTACCTTTATCACCTACAATCCAGAAACCTTATCCAGTAAATAAATAAGTTTACAATAAACCCTAGTGTGTTTTAATTTTCAGTTGTTTTGTAGTTACCCAGTATAAAAAAATATTTAAAGATTTTATATGAAATTTTGTTATAAAATTTTTAACTTAGTATTTGTGTGTATTTTGCATGTATACTAAACAGCATGAGTGACTTGTCTGACGCCCTTCAGAATTTAAATCTCTATCCGGTAAAAATAGAGGTTTCCAGAGATTTCAATAGGTATATACCCGACATAGAAGAACCTATGGAATTCAATGCTCCACCTCCGGAGAAACCCAAGCCCAAGAAAAGGAGAAGATTCGTGGGATGGAGGCGTGTGCGTAGGAGGAAACCCGCCACTAGAAAGATTCCCAAAATAGAAAATCCCTTAGATAAAGGGAAGGGGATTGAAGTCGGGGAAGAGTCTAGGCAGATGGGAATACAGTTTGAAGAATATTCTAAGCAAATAGAAATGGAGATTGGAGGAGGTTCTAAACAAACCCATATAGAAATTGGAGAAAGCTCTAAGCAAACCCAGGAAATGACATTTCAGGAAGAGCTAGACTTTATATTGGCAAGTTGTGATACTATTAAGCCTGTCAATAAAAATGTTTTTACTCATCCTATTGAAACTCAACTTCCAATGAATTTGGAACCAGCAATCCCAGAACCTATAATTCACACCCAGCCTTTAGGAATGGACGAATGGTGGACCAATGATTGGCAGTTCCAAAATCTACTCAACAGTCCTTATTCCTTTCTCCCTCAGTTCGACCCAGAACCCATACCAAATCCACCTATGAGTAATGAAAACTTAGCTGAACTCCGCCACTTTGGCGAGGAGCTGGTGGATGCAGGAAATAGGATCAGGGAGGTAGGAGAACAGATCTCCTAGAAATACGACGAGAGGGAACGTCGTTACTGAAATACCAACTGACACATGATAGTGGGGTTTATGAAACTGTGGTTGTATAATAAATAGAAAAATATAATCTTGTAAAATAACTACAAATAAAACTTTGTAAAATAATGGTGTGTATTGATGCATACTATAATATATAAAAATGGGAATCAAGAAATCAATAGTTTTGGCTATATGTGTTGTAAACATTGTATGATTGTTTTGTATATAATTGTTATTTATTTAATACTAATAAATTATATATTTTAATTATCAGATGGAAAATACTAATAACGAACCAGTTAATGAGGTTAATCAATCTGAGCAACATCCGGAGGATCAATTTCTAAATAGGCAAGATATAGAAAATATCGTTGCTCAAGGAATAGCCAATGCTATTCCAGCAATAGTTGCTGATGTTAGAAATCCTATCGAACCTTAACAAATCGTTCCTAGCAAACGTATTTCTGAAGATAACTTCAGTAATAGTGTAAACGGAGGCGGTAATAATCACGACAATGATTCACGGCAGGCTCCGATCCCTAAGAAAATGAAAGCTGCAACACCTGGTTGCACTTACAAAGAATTTCTTGTTTGTAAACCCGCTGAATTTGCAGGCAATGAAGGAGCAACTGCAGCACTGCATTGGTTAGAGAAAACCGAGGCAGTAATTACAATAAGTAAATGTACCAAGGACGATCAGGTCATGTACGCGTCAAATCTTTTTAAAGAAGGGGCACTAGAATGGTGGAACACGGTGTTACAAGCAAAGGGAAGGATGATGGCATATGCTATAAATTGGGAAGAATTTAAGAGTCTTGTAGAAAGAAAATTCTGTCCCGAATATGAAAAAGATCAAATGGCAAATAAGTTCCTAAATCATCGAATGATGGGTGTAGATTGTCGCGGTTATACTTCGACATTCTTTGAATATGCTAGAGTGGTACCAACACTGGCTTCGACAGAACCGGTACTCATTTCTCGCTATGTTTGGGGACTGATTAGCGAAATCCGTAACATCGTTAAAGCTGCGAGACCTCGCACTATTGACGATGCTGTGGAATTAGCTAACACCTTAACCGACGAGTTGGTACGCACTAGAGAAGAAGACAGGAAGAAAGAATTAGCTCAGAAAATTTCCCAAGGATTTCGTGTGGGTAATAATAGTAGCTTCAGAAGAAGAGGAACAGGGCAATCTTCAACTCCGCCTTTCTGCAGGAATTGCAAAAGGAAACATTTTGGAAGATGCAATATAACCTACAATTTTTGCAGAGCTGTAGGACATCGGGAAGAAAACTGCAGAAAGAAATCCACAATTTGTTACAATTGTGGAGAAACTGGACATTTCATGACAGAATGCCCTAAGTTAGCCAAACCAGCAGACAATAAAGCCAAACCGGCTGACGGGACTACCAAAAGAAATGCCAGAGCATTCCAGTTAACTACTCAGGAGGCAGAACTCATTCCAGATGTGATAGCCGGTACGTTTCTAGTTCACAACATTTACGCAAAAATATTATTTGACTCTGGTGCAAACCAAAGTTTTATAAATACTTCATTCTGCCAAGCTCTTAACTTACCTTTAACCAACCTTAGGCAGATTTTTACAGTCGAAACAGCAGACGGGAATTTTATTAAAATAGATAAGGTTTTGCAAAAAGAAAATATAGAACTCTCAGGTCATAAATTTCATGCAAACCTATTGCCAATGGAATTAGCTGGGTTCGATGTGGTGTTAGGAATGGATTGGTTAGTAGCCAACCATGCTCGAATCCTTTGTGATAAGAACTCTATAGAAATTCAGGCACCTACCGGAGAAGTAATCATGGTTACAGGAGATAGGCCACGAAAACCCATGAAGTTCATATCAGTAATGAAAGTTGCTAGTTATGAACGAAAGCAAGGAATAGTATATATGATTTCAGTAATCATTAGTACTAAGGGTAAAGAACTTAAGGAGATTCCTGTAGTCTCAGAATACCCAGATGTATTCCCAGAAGAATTACCAGGATTACCACCTGATAGGGAGGTAGAGTTTAGAATTCATCTAATTCCCGGAACTATACCGATAGCCAAGGCACCTTATCGGTTAGCACCCACAGAAATGTTAGAACTGAAAAAGCAATTAGATGAATTACTAAGTAAAGGTTTCATACAACCTAGTTCATCCCCGTGGGGAGCATCAGTATTGTTTGTTAAGAAAAAGGATGGTTCAATGAGAATGTGTATTGATTATAGAGAATTGAATAAGGTTACAATTAAGAATCGATACCCATTACCTAGGATTGATGATCTTTTCGATCAACTTCAAGGAGCTAGATATTTTTCTAAGATTGACTTACGCTCTGGATACCATCAGTTGAAGGTACAAGAAGAAGACATACCTAAGACTGCTTTCAGAACTAGGTATGGTCATTACGAGTTTACAGTCATGCCCTTCGGATTAACGAATGCACCTGCAGCATTCATGGACATGATGAATAGGATTTGTAAACCGTACTTGGATAAATTTGTAATTGTCTTCATCGACGATATACTTATTTATTCCAAAAGTCAAGACGAACATTGTCAGCACTTGCATGCACTCTTAACTTTGTTAAGAAAAGAAAATTTGTACGCCAAATTCTCGAAGTGTGAATTTTGGTTGCAAGAAGTGCAATTTCTAGGTCACATGGTGAATCATGAAGGTATTCATGTAGATCCTGCTAAGATAAAGGCGATTACCAAATGGAAGGTTCCGCAATCTGCAATGGAAATTAGAAGTTTTATAGGTTTAGCTGGATATTATAGACGGTTTATTAAGGATTTTTCCAAGATAGTTGTACCATTAACTAAGCTAACCTGTAAAGCAGTTAAGTTTGAATGGGGACCTAAGCAAGAAGAAGCTTTTAGGATTCTAAAGCAAAGATTAACAAATGCCCCAATCCTAGCTTTGCCAGAAGGAACTGAAGATTTTGAAGTTTACTGTGATGCTTCAAAACTAGGATTTGGATGTGTGCTAATGCAACGTAAGAAGGTAATTGCGTATGCTTCAAGACAATTGAAAAAGCACGAAGAAAACTATACGACTCATGACTTAGAATTAGGAGCCGTAATTTTTGCCCTGAAGATCTGGAGACATTATCTGTACGGAAGTAAGTTTACTATCTATACAGATCATAAAAGTTTAAGATATATATTTGGGCAAAAAGAGTTAAATATGAGGCAAAGGAGATGGATGGAAATCCTAAGTGACTACGACTGTGATATTCAATATCACGAAGGAAAGGCAAATGTAGTTGCAGATGCATTAAGTCGTAAGTACCATGAGAAACAACGACGAGTTCGTGCTCTTAGGTTAAATCTACAGTTAGATTTAATGGAACAATTGAAGAATGTTCAAGAAACAGCAATCAAGGATGATGCCGAAGGAATGAAGGGAAGAATAAAAGAATTAGAACAAGGAGCTGATAAAATTTGGAGATTCCACAAAAGTAGAATTTGGGTACCTAAGCAGGGAGAATTAAGAAATAAGAATTTAGAAGAAGCCCATAAATCTAGGCGTACCATGCACCCTGGAAACAATAAAATGTACCAAGATTTAAGAAATAACTTTTGGTGGATAGGAATGAAAAAGGATATAGCTCGATATATTTCTAAGTGTCTTACTTGTTCACAAGTAAAAGCCGAACATCAGAAACCTTCAGGTCTACTACAACAATTAGAAATGCCTGTATGGAAATGGGAACTCATAACAATGGATTTTGTTACTAAGTTACCCAAAACCAGAAAAGGTAATGATACGATTTGGGTAATTGTGGATCGATTAACCAAATCAGCTCACTTTCTACCTATGAAGGAAACCTTTAGCATGGAAAGGTTGGCAAAGTTGTATGTAGATGAAGTAGTATCCTTACATGGAATTCCACTCTCCATTGTATCGGATAGGGATAGTCGTTTCACTTCCCATTTCTGGACTAGTTTCCAAGAAGCAATAGGAACTCGACTAAATTTGAGTACTGTATATCATCCACAAACAGACGGGCAAAGTGAACGGACGATACAAACTCTAGAAGACATGCTCAGAGCATGTGTAATAGATTTTGGTGGAAATTGGGACGATCACTTACCTTTAATTGAATTCTCCTATAATAATAGTTATCATTCAAGTATTGAAACTGCCCCATTCGAAGCACTGTATGGAAGAAAGTGCAGAACTCCAGTTTGTTGGGCAGAAATAGGAGAAAGTCAATTGTCAGGTCCTGAAATAGTGCAAGAGACGACAGACAAGATTACTCAAATCAAGGAAAGACTGAAGACGGCTCGAGATCGTCAGAAGAGTTATGCAGACAATAGACGGAAGCCGTTGGAATTTCAAGTAGGAGATAAAGTACTATTGAAAGTTTCTCCTTGGAAAGGAGTAGTTCGATTCGGTAAGAAAGGAAAGCTAAGTCCACGATACGTAGGACCATTTTCAGTAATCCAACGTATAGGACCGGTTGCTTATCGCTTACAACTACCAGAAGAACTAGCTGGAGTACATGATGTATTTCATGTATCCAACCTCAAGAAATGTCTATCTGATGAATCGTTGATAGTACCTCTCCAAGATATAGAGGTAAATGAAAAGTTAAAATTTGTTGAGAAACCTCTTCAGATAGAAGACCGAAAGGTGAAATTCCTTAAACACAAACGGTTAGTACTTGTTAAGGTCAAGTGGGATTCAAAGAGAGGACCTGAATACACTTGGGAGCTGGAATCAGAGATGAAGCGAAAGCATCCTCACTTGTTCCAATGAATCTCGAGGACGAGATTTTAAATAAGGTGGGGAGGATGTAAGGACTCTCAAAATTATCCTAAAAATACCCGTAAGTATAAACCGGACCCCTGAAACCTTACCCTACATCAAAAATCAAGAAAAAACCAAACTTATAGGTTTCAGGCGGGCCGCGTAAGAGACAACCTTGTCTTACGCGGGCCGCGTCAAACATGCGTTGACCGGATAAGTGTTCCGGATCCACGTAGTGACCACCTGGCTAACCTACTCGTGACTGGTCAAGCCTACTCGTAGACTGGGAGGCTAGGCGGGCCGCGTAAGGTTAAGCTGAAGGCTTATGCGGGCCGCGTAAGGCCCTAAATTCACCTATAAATAGCCCGTCACTTGCACAATTCACTGGTGTCGATCAAAACTTTCAAAAACGAATTCATATCACTCTGAAGTCGAAATTTCATATATAATTAGCAAGGTGCTGCTCCGATACCGGGTATTAACTCGATCGCTGCTACGATTCAATGTCCGATCGATTAAACTATCCAATGGATGTTTAAGTGTTGCCCACATTAGGGTTTATGCTTTGTCATTCGTCGTTAAATCGATGAATGTTTAAGTATCGCACTTTGTCATTCGTTGTGAAGGTTTTTATCTCGTGAGTTATCGTAAATGCTGTATTAGTTACTAGCCGAGTTCGTGTGCATATTATTAATTTAGGTTAAAAGGCTAATCAATAGGCTAAGCTCTGCTCATATAAATCTGCAATGTGAGTCATTCTGTTTTTATCAAATTTGATTTCAAAATCATGTTTATTTTCAAAGTTATAAATACAGGGATTAAGTCTTTGTAGTCACCAGATTACAGCCGGTATGTGGGGTTTCGTATACATTACTTGATAATCTTCACCATTGGACAACGAGTTAGCCAAGGGGTGATATGACCATAGTCACAGACACCATTGGACAACGGGAGGGCCAATGGGTCGAGTGACAAATACCGTGAGTATATGGTTGATATAGAAACATTGTAATCGCTCTTAATACTGTAAATTATAACAAATGTGTCGTTTTAGTAAAAAGAATGATTCACCAGTATTTCCCGCTGACAAAACCTTTTTCAAACATGTTTCAGGTGATCTGTTGTAATCCAAGAAAAGTGCCGCGAAGCACTACAAGCTTAAGGAAGTGGCTCAATATGAAATAAAGAAACATGTTTTAGTAAAATGAAGATTTCTCCGTGAAATCTTATGATTATAAATTACCGGGGTTTTATCCCGAGTTGTGAAATAAAATAATAGGGAAATTGCAGTTTTAAAAAAGATCCTGAAGAAAACTTCCACTGTCAACTAAATTAAATAAATACCACGGGATTTTCTGTCTCGCGGCTCCTGAAACGGGTCAAACCGGGCGGGGGCCGTGACATTATATCCTATATCACGAAGGAAAGGTAAATATAGTAGCAGATGCCCTAAGTCATAAGAATCATGAGAAGCAAAGGCGAGTTAGTGCTCTTAGATTAAATCTCCAGTTAGATTTAATGGAACAACTGAAAAGTGTTCAAGAAACAGCAATCAAGGATGATGCTGAAGGAATGAAAGGACGGATAAAGGAATTAGAACAAGGGACCGATGGAATTTGGAAATTCCATAAGAAAAGGATTTGGGTACCTAGACAAAGAAACTTACAAGATAAGATGTTAGAGGAAGCCCATAAATCTAGGTATACGATGCATCCTGGTAATAACAAGATGTATCAAGATTTAAGGAATAACTTCTGATGGATAGGAATGAAAAAGGACATAGCTAGATACGTTTCTAAGTGTCTAACTTGTTCGCAAGTTAAGGCAGAACACCAGAAACCTTCAGGTTTACTCCAACAGTTAGAAATGCCTGTATGGAAATGGGAACTAATAACCATGGACTTTGTCACTAAGTTGCCCAAGACCAGGAAAGGTAACGATGCAATCTGGGTAATTGTAGATTGATTAACCAAATCAGCTCATTTCCTACCAATGAAGGAAACCTTTAGAAATGAGAGATTGGCTAAGTTATACGTAGACGAGGTAGTATCACTACATGGAGTTCCACTCTCCATTGTGTCAGATAGGGATAGTCGTTTCACTTCGCATTTCTGGACAAGTTTCCAAGAAGCAATGGGGACGCGATTAAATTTAAGTACTGCATACCATCCCCAAACAGATGGACAAAGTGAAAGGACGATCCAAACCCTTGAAGACATGCTCAGGGCATGTGTCATAGATTTCGGTGGAAATTGGGATGACCACTTACCACTGATAGAATTCTCCTATAACAATAGTTACCATACGAGCATCAATGCTGCCCCATTTGAAGCACTTTATGGACGAAAGTGCCGAACTCCAGTATGCTGGGCAGAAATAGGAGAAAGTCAATTATCAGGTCCCGAGATTGTGCAAGAAACCACCGATACGATAACTCAAATCAAAGAAATACTAAAAACAGCTCGAGATCGCCAGAAGAGTTATGCAGACAATCGACGCAAGCCGCTAGAATTTCAAGTTGGGGATAAGGTACTATTAAAAGTTTCTCCTTGGAAAGGGGTAGTTCGGTTCGGTTCGGTAAAAAGGAAAGTTAAGTCCAAGGTACATAGGACCGTTCACAGTTACCCAACGAATAGGACCAGTTGCCTATAAAGTACCCCAGAAGAACTAGCCGGGGTACATGATGTGTTTCATGTATCTAATCTTAAAAAGTGTTTATATGATGAATCACTGGTAGTACCTCTTCAAGACATATAGGTAAATGAAAATTTGAAATTTGTTGAGAAACCTCTTCAAATAGAAGACAGAAAGGTCAAACACCTTAAACACAAAAGATTGGAAATGGTCAAAGTAAAATGGGATTCGAAAAGAGGACCCGAGTATACATGGGAACTGGAATCGGAAATGAAGCGAAAATACCCTTACTTATTCCAGTAAATCTCGAGGACGAGATTTTAAATAAGGTGGGGAGGATGTAAGGACCTGCACAAAAATGTCCTACAACGCTCCGTAAGTGAAAACCCGAACCCCTAAAACCCTACATTTTATGAAAAATCAAGAAAATCCAATTTTAGTGTTCGCTCGCGGGCCGCGAAAGAAAAAAGGTGAGTCTTCGCGGGGCGCGACAGCTTGACGAATTTCCGGATAAGCTTTAGGGCCACGTGTCACACACGTGGCAGACCTAGGCTGTGACACGGCAGCCCTAGCCGTAACTAGGGTGGCCCTCGCGGGGCGCGTAGGATGGCCTTAAGGCCTTCGCGGGCCGCGAGAAACTCAAAAAGTTGCTATAAATAGGAAGTTGCATGGGCAGTCTGCTGTGCTCGAAATTTTCTTTCAAAACCTCCATAATCTGCTTTAAAAAAACGTTCAAAGTAGTGAAACGCTGCTGCGATAACAGGGTAATAACTCGATCACTGCTACGATACAACGTCCGATCGATTGAAACTGATCCAATGGATGTTTAAGTGCTGCCTGAATTCGGGCTATACTTTGTGATTCGTCGTGAGGGTTTTGATTTCGGGAAATTATCGTAAATGTTGTATTAAGTTACTAACCTAGTTTCGTTTGCATTATTTAACTAGGTTACCAGGCTTAATCAGTAGGCGGACTCTGTCAGTTTAAACTTGCAATGTGAGTTATTCTATTTTTATCAAAGTACTTTGTAAAACCCTAAACATTTTCCAGTTATATTTTATAGGGATTAAGTCTTTGTTATCTTAAGTTACTGGCAGTAAGTGGGGTATTGTGCACATTACTGTTGTTTTATCACTTTTAGGTGAACGGACCTAAATAGTGATACACGTCACTTTTGGGTGAACGGACCCAATAGTGATATGACCACAGTCACAGATCCGGTCGAGTGACAACTGGACCAGATAATTTTAAGAATGGGAAAATTATAATCGCTCTTAATACTGTAAATTATAACAATGTGTCATTTTGTACAACTTGGAGGACTCGCCAGTATTTCCTCGCTAATAAAATCTTTTTAAACATGTTTCAGGTGATTTATTGTGAACAAGGAAAAGTGCCGCGTAGCACTCCAGCTTGAATGAAGTTGCCCAGTAAATAAATAAACATGTTTTTGTAATCAGGGGATTTCCCGGTGAAATTCCTTTATTGTAAATTACGGGGTTTGTCCCGAAACTCGAAATAAAATAAAGGGTTGTTTTCAGTTTAAAAAGATCCTATTAAAATCTCCGCTGACAAATCAACCACCAATACCACGGGTTTTCTGTCCCGCGGCTTCCGGACCGGGAAACTGGGTCGGGCCGTGACAAACCGTCACCTCGATTTTAGGGCGCATGGCCGCCACGCACCTGACAGACGGCAAAAACGTGCCTGAGGGTTCTGAAAAAGCAACTGTTCATCTCAGAAAAGACAGCCACCTCAGACGGAACGACAGTCATGTCAGTTGTCCTAATCCCAATAAAGAAACTTCCCTTAGAAGAAACCTCCAAAACGTAAAGTTTTCACCATGCGTCGTTTTGGCTCAACTTTGCAAGGCTGACATCATGCGCCATGCGCCGTTTTGGCTCAACCTTGCAAGGCTGACATCATGCGCCATGCGCCGTTTTGGCTCAAACTTTGCAAAGCTGATGTCATGCGCCATGCGACGTTTCGGCTCAACTTGCAAGGCTGACATCATGCGCCATGCGCCGTTTTGGCTCAATCTTGCAAGGCTGACATCATGCGCCATGCACCGTTTTGGCTTAACTTTGCAAAGTTGACGTCATGCGTCATGCGCCGTTTTGGCTCAACTTTGCAAGGCTGATATCATGCGCCATGCGCCATTTTCGCTTAACTTCGCAAGGCCACTTTCATGCGCCTTATAAAGACAAACAACAAAATCACTACCCTCATGAGTCCAGAATCCCTCCTAGACGATAAACTCAACTAGAAGGCACACTGGACTGGGGGGACTTGAAGAGGTATGGTCCCAATTCCATGCACACATGGCAGGGACCACACCACTTTCCTCATCCTACATGGCGCCTACATCAGCAGGCAAATTCAGAAGCTTCTGGAAGACGTCAAGGTGACACCGAAGATGCTTCTTCAGACAAAAAGGACAACACGTGTCACCATTAATCGGATGCCATGTAGACCTGCGACACAACCTGGGGGCAGGCCGACAGCTGTGGTACGAATTCTCCTGCATGGACAAATGACAGTGCGCCAAGTGTACCACTATCCTGACCAGAGCAGAGGAGACCAAGATGATATTCCCCTTGGTCGGACAACTGGCGCCCGGTAGCAGCTGGCAAGGCCTCCCCTCCCTCCTTCACCCCCCGGCTATAAATAGGACCCTTCATCATTCAGGTTAAACATTCTGTTCTCCTTACCTTTCACCTACAACACACACTATTTCTTCCTCAGAGCAGTACTTATTCTCACGCCGGAGCCCGGTTAAGAGGGAAACCCCCATATTCCCCTTTTAACGAGCTAACGGTGTTGCTGTTTTGCAGGATCCCAGTCTCAAGCGAGTAGAGAAAGAGATTGAACCCACATAAGAGACGACCCAGCTAGTTAACCTTGGTGTTAACCAGTGTTTCATCAATAATCTAGAAGACCTTGTTCCTCAATCATCCATCACAACAATCAATTAATCAGATAGATAAATGGTATTCCTTTGTTGCAAATTGATAAGCCCATTGTAAGTCATTCTTCATCCATCAAAATTTTATAATAACTTTGTTCTATTTTATTTTATATTCTCTGTAAATTTTATCGATGCACTTCGTCATTCTCCCAATCAATACAAAGAAAGAAACACGTGTGATTAAAACCAGGCAAATAAAGACTTTGTCATTCTCCAAATGAAGTTAAAAGAAAAAAGGTTCATTAAGTGTGATTTTCTCTTACTCAATATTTTAGTTGTATATTATTTTATACTATTCGTTTTCATCTGAAATATTACTTCCATATAGACCTGTAGAGTGTAGAATGTAATAAAAAACAAAAATTATCCATTGCAGTTGAAACTTGTGATCAACTAGTATTAAGTACCCTCGTATTGCGGCGGGGGCGAGCACTAATATCACACTATTGTCAGTGATCACCGACACTGAAATTGCGGTGTTAATGCAAAGAAATTAAAGCGAAACGTCGAAACGTAAAACATAGAATAAAATAACTAAGTTGATCTAGGACTCGCGCGTTACGATGAACCCGTGTCAATTTTTTTCTCGTTTGACAGGTTCATCGTAATCTATATATAATATATATCATTACCACTTTACAAACCATAATGCATACATTACAACAACCATTGCATCAATATGTTGCAAATTATATTTATACAAGATTTTGGCTAAATTAATTAGATTATTATAAATAATAATAATTTACAAATAAACAACACAACTTTGAATTGATCAAACCGATTGAATATGGTAAGATAATGAAACCATTATTTGATTAGAGTACAACCACTTAAGCACAATTTACAACCATACATGCACACAAAACAAATTGAATTTGGTAAGGTAATGTAACCATTATTATTTGATTAAGGTACAACCACTTAAATACAACTTACATCCTATATTTGATTAAGGTGCAACAATTTAAGCACAACTTACCACCAAATATGCACACAATTGTTTAAATTAATAGTATATAAATTATTCAAGGTGGAGGATAATTCTTTGATTAATTAATTACGGAACTGATGGATACACGGAGGGAGAAGAGAGAACAAAACAAAACAAAATTAAATTAAATTTTAATTGATTTAAATCAAAACCACGTACTTTTTCTTGGTTCGTATGTAAGGTCAGACAGTGGCGAAGTTTTGAAAATTTTCACCGGGTGGTCGGAAGTCACCGCACCTAAAAATTCTATATAAGTAATTTTTTTTCTTATAAAACCGGGGGTCGAAAACGTATATACCTAAAAAATTCTATACGAAACGTACATACATAACACTACTGAGCGAAAAGTTCGAGGGGTCGGACGCCCCTCCTGACCCCTTGAAAACTACGCCCCTGAGGTCATATGCTTAAGAATACCATATTCACTTTCCTTATTTTCAATATATTAACACTTGTATCACTTACAGACATGTGTTACTATGTTAAATTGTTATTTATCTTTTTTTTTAAATGGAAAATTTCATTTTTTACTCCTTATGAGACGTGAACTTGTTACTTCTTCATGTATCGCAAATTTCAATTTTTACTTATTATGAGACTTGAACCTGTTACTTCTCCAATTTAAGTACTCATAGAAGCTTTGCTTCTACCATTAAACCACCAACCCCAATAAAAATTGTTATTTATCTACCAAAAATATAAAGCTTTGCTTTTTATAATACAAAAGTATTAAATTTCAATATATCATATGTATGCATGCATGCATTTGGCTGAAAATTTTCATATAACGTGAAAATAATAATATTTTTGAATGGTTTTGGAACTCGTTTAGTAAAGATTCATTTTCCAACCCGTAAAAAAATATATATCGTGCTCTGGTTAAACTAAAAAAAGCCGGCCTTTAGTTGGTTAACCCGATAACAACGTTATAATAATTCATTTACAAACCCTACAATCTTGTTTGACTCATAAAGATAAACGGGCTATGTTCATGTAAAAATTAAGTTGGAGTTATGTTTATGACAAAATTACTATACAAGTTGTGTGCGAGTTCATCAATTTCAGCATATTACAAGCCAACATGATTATTTAATTCTTAGCGCATCATCTTCGCCTCCACCCAACCACGACCAATGTTGTAACCTCCACGGCCGTCGGCCACCACCACACCATCTTGTCTTGAACCAAATTCATCGAGATCTTTATAAAACGACCCATTTGACCTCTTAGTTGACCTAACTCATCTGCTTTGCCAGTCTTATTCATCTTAGATGTCGAAGCTTGCCTCTTGTGGCAGTCGTTTTACTCTTAAGAAAGCGGTGTTAGGTAGCTTACTAATTTGTTGTCTGGCTAGCTTCCGAGCCTCGAAAAGGGTTTTTGATGCCAAAAAAATTGGGTATGAAATTTTTTAGACTTTAGAGATTTAAAGATGATGGTAATTGTGTTTGATGGATACAATGGGTATAATTTCAATGGCTAAACGTATCCAAACCCAAAGGAGGCCAGTGATGGTATTAGAGGAATCGATTCTACAACACTTTTAGTATTTGGTTACAATTAAACCACCATGACAATGATTTAGCCATGTGGGTGGGTGGGATGCTTACAATTTTCTCATTTATTGATTGATAATATTATCTCTATATTAATTTGAAACTTTCTCCTCACACACATATTTACTATTTAACTTTTCACTACTTTTCATGCTCAAGTGACTTTTCTCATATGCACAATTACTTCTCTTATATCTTTTACTAATATGACATGATTGACCCAGCTGATGGTAAAGCACATGTAATCCTCATTCTATAATGCATTTGAAGATGATTCATTTGTATATATTGTCATGGAGTAGTCTTCGTTATATATTTGTGTTAGGGGAGGGGGGGTGGTTCACTAGTGATAGATTATATCACTCCCACTATCCAATCAAGTTATGCCATGTGTACAACCAATATTCTATCACTAGTGATAGAAATGTAGGGGGGTGGTATCACTAGTGATGGGATTCTATCACTCCCATTTTTTTTAATTTTTTATTTTAAATTCCATTTAGTGATATCATATTGAAATTTGTGAAGTAATAAAGGTCCAATTAGAATGCAGTGGGTGTTGCAAAAGTCAAAAAAGGTGGTCCAGAGCATAGGTGTCAACATGCAAACAATTCATACATTCAAGTTTAACGCGTTAAGTTTTTAACTCGTTATTTTTATCACGAGTGATAGTTAGGGTGGCGGCGGTGTAGCGTGATAGTTTAACGCGTTATCGAGCTCCATCACGTACCGCCCCGAGTCCCCTAAGTAGATTTTTAATAAACTGAGCGACATTATATCTTTGTTAAATCGAATCAATGCGGAAGTTGACTATGTTCGAGTATGGATAGCCGGGTTAACTTGATTAAGGGTTTATGCATCGGCATGGATTTTTATGGGTTTAGTTTTTCAGTAAGGATCTCTTTGTTCTTATGTAAAGCTTATTTTCAAAGCAAAACTATTTAGTACCAACGGTTTTTTTTTAGTTTGTTTCGCAGTTAGTAAAATTGGATAAAACCTTTGTTATTTGTATTGATTTTTTGTTTGTGGTTTTTTTTACACCAGACTCTTGAAATAGTCACCATCTTTAGTGTCACTCTGTTTCCATGATTTGATTTACTTACTATGTAGCCCAAGCCCAATTGGATTTACATAGTTTATTTTTAGCAGCCTAACACTTTGTACAAATTTTACTTTGTAGCAGCCCATTTGCTTTTTTACAATCTAAATACCCAATGTATCCGAAACTGTTTAAATCGAAACTTGAACAACCTGAACCCGACTAACCGAATAAGGGTATGGGTCGGTATTCGATTGTCATAAGAAAGTAAAATAGATACATCGATGATTAAAAATATCATAAAGTTAATAAAATAAATATTAAAAACTTCAACTTTTTGTAAATGGTAGATATTTAATTACAACTTCTTGTAAATGGTAGATATTTAATTACCACTAAAGTAAACCAAATTGTAATTTACAATGAATTTTTTTTATAAAATTTCTACTTTTTGACACTTTGTTTTATTTTGTTTATAATTGAGAGAAAATCAGTTTTACCATTTTATTATGTTAGTGTTTTTGCTTAGAATGCAAAATTAGTGAACAATTTTTTTGACGTCGTTTTCAATCCAATTGTACACGCATTGTTCGTCAAAGCCATGCATTCTCATGATCCTCTATTCATTTTTCATTGTTTTTGTCACACCCTGGCTTTGCGGAAGCGTGGGTTTATTTTGGTGTGACTTCTTAATACCATAGCACATATCATAACCATGTTATATGAAAATAAAACCATGATGTTCATCCATTCATTCAAATTTAAAAAGTAAGATACGACAACATTGTTTTAAAGTCGACACATGCAACGAATTACAACCATAACATAATTAGAACTTGTTCATGAGACACAACCGAAAGACATGAATGAAAACATAGTTTAAGACTCGTGACCCGTCCAGGCAAAGATCACAATTTCTAAACTCGGATGACACCATTATTCTTACGCAGCTTGACGACATCGCATACCCTGCCAGATCCCTTAATTTCCTGAAATACATGTAAGTTGAAAAATCAACATAAAGTTGAGCGAGTTCATGTAAAAGTGAGTATGTAAACCTTTGTAATATGTTTGTATGTATGAAAAATCCCTGGTATGTAGCAAATAAGGAAAAAGAGATCACCATTGGGTTGCAAAGCCAATGATATGTGTGAAGTGTTGTAGGAAGACTCAAACCTAGCAGATTTTTGCGTCGGGCTCAAAGTCACCCCGAGGTCCATACAGTGGGCCTGGAGTTGGGCTCGCTACACCCAGATAGATCTACCGCTAATGACCCTCGGTCCTACAATGAGGATTAATGGCCTCTAGTTCCAGCCTACCCACTCACATGATCTAAGTAGTAAACCCTCCTTAAGCTAACCATACCATGTATAAAAGTCTGTAATAATTGTAACATGTATTCCACCCCCGAATTGTTAAAAACTGAAAAACAGTTAAGAGAAAAGGGGGACATGAACTCACTGAAGTGCGTCTCGAAATAGTCAATCCCAAATCAACCTGCTGCGTGACGACCTACACGTACTAACTTCTATTAGACGGACGGCCGTGCCTTGGCTTAAGGTTTAACGTTTTTGGGAAATAGTTAGACAACTATTTCGTGTTTACACTTCTTAATTATTTAATAAGTATATTCCTTCCCAAGGATGGGGGTTTTAATACATGTGTGTTTTTATAATTCCGAAAATATATTTTTTTAAGTCTCACTTGAAAATATATTTTAATCACTTGTCTAAAATATTCTAACTCCAAAATATACATATTTTTTCCAAAAATATTATATTTTACTTCATACCATTTCCAAAATAATACTTTATCAAAATACACATTTAAGAGTATTTTCCGAAAATACATAAGTTACATTTTAAAGTTCACGTTGTAATAATAATACCGGTGTAACTTAAATATTAATTTGTGATAGCGTTGGTATTATTTTGGAGTCGTGATTTCGTAATATTCCCAGGTTATATTATTTTTATCCTAAAAATAATATATGTAGTTCACAAAATAATCACATAATCACACAAGCGTTTTATTATGAAATATATATTCTAAATATATATTTAACAAGTTTTATTTACGAAAATCCACCTCCGATACTTTGTAATTTTGGAAATAAAAATCATGGCGAAGTTTATTTTGAAAACAAAGTTAAAAATATATTTTGTAAACATTTGTTTAGAAAAATATTTCTAAGTGTTATATTTCTGGAAAAATTTCGCCAGAGTTTCCTCTGTAACTGGAGGTGTCCACGCTTACAAGCGTATCATTTTCTTTTCAAAATTTCAATCAACGATCATCAATCAACAATATAAAATCTTTATTCATCAAACTAGACAAAATATGAATAATCATAAACTCATGAACTTGAATGTTTTGTAAAAATATGTAGTAACATTCTAACATATTTAATAGATCTTGTTATCTTTAAAAATAAAATTAGTTTCTTAAAAACTTTATTTTTAAAGATCTTGAAGTTTCACAACTTCTAGTCATGATTTACCAAAAATATTTTTTGTTAAATTTTCTTGTGACACAAGTGTTTACACACTTGTTTAGTTGCTATAAATGCTTCTTGTTTATAAAATATCCGGGTTTTAACAAAACTAGCATTTTCCGCTTGGTTCTTCCGAAAAACCACTTGTAGATCTTTAGATCTACTAGTTTAGAACCTTATTTTACAAGAAAAATTACATTTACTCAAGTTCTTGTTTCATGAGTGGAAGGGTTCATCATCTTTTATAATTTTAACACTAACATACTACTAGTTCATGTTCTTGAACATGATCTAGTATGGTTAGATGATGATCCATCCCACTTCTAGTAACAAACAACATCAAATAATCACAATCATACAAGATTTACATGATTTACACAACTAGTTTCTCTTTATCCAACTTATTCATCATATGATCAAGACTTTATGTCATGTTCTTGTGTGTTTTTTTATTTTTAACCATTACATCTACTATTAACCACTTTAAACAAGATCAAGATGATGTTTAGAGGCACTTACTACTAGCTCAAGGCTAGGGAAGAAACAAGATGTAAATGAGGTGGATAAAAGAAATCTAGAGAGGTCCTTGCACTTCCGAAAGCACCGAGCTTGATTGTACGATCTTTAACACCCTTGGGTATGTATGGTTTGCTTGTAGGAGGCTTGATGGTGGCGGTATGGTGGTGTGGTGGTGGCGGACGGACAAGAGGGAAAGAGAGAGAGTTTGAGTTTGGGTGGTTAGTGAAAATGGAAGTCTTGAACTCTTAGGTTAATTTATAATCCAATTTGCTTATTATCCACCATGTAATATGTCATCTAGATACTAAACAAGAGTGATTAAAATAATCAAAGAATTGCGGGGTGTGTCCCCACTCCACAAACCGGTTCGCAAGGGGGGGGGGTATGGGGTTGGATTTCAAGTCTTTAGTTACTAATTAGTTAGATTAAAAATGGTTAAGTTAGAGATTTAAGTGTGTTTATTAATATAAAGGGTGTTAGGCTGTTCGGGGACCCTAACTAGCTCAGAAAAGTGAAAACAATGTTTTTGGAAATATTTTTATGTTTCGGGTAAAGTCCGGTTGTTCGGTTGGATATTGATCCGTTAAAGTGTCAAATAAGCTTTAAAGTGTCTTTAATAGTGTTTTTTTTTTTAGTGACACAATAAATCCCCGACACTTTGGAAAGTGTCTAGAATTATTTTACCAAGTTATTGCACTTTACTAGTTATGTTAAAAGCTGAATTTTTGTTTAAAGTGCAGAATTTTGTAATTAAGGTATGTTTTTGGCACTTCCGGGCACTATAACTATCACCTAGTGATGTAGTTTAATGATCCTCACCTCCCTACACTCCCTACCAGTGTAGTAATCTATTCCCGGCTCATACTGGCCTCAGAACAATGCCTGTCATGGTGTTGGCATTGTCAGCATGTTTACTGGGTTATCCGTATGGTGTGCTCACTGTGCTTTTGTGCATCAAGGTTGTCACTAATGTTTGTGTATAAGTAATAGAGTGACAGTATAAAATGCGATGCATGAGTATGTATGTATCAGAAATCAAGAAGCAGTTTAACCACTATTGTAAGCAAGCACAGTAATTAAGCATTAATTAAATATTAATTAATTGTACGGATACCTGGTTTTGTGAGGGTTGTCACAGTTTTTTTCTACTAATGTTCCAATTATTGTTGTTAGATTAAAAAGCCGATAAGTGTATCGGTTTGGGCCAAATAACATTATCCAAACACAAAATGAGGTTAAAAATAAACCCATCCAATAAGACCATATATCACTAGATAGTTAATCACTAATGCTAATAACTTAAAAACTTTGATAAGAATAAATTAAAATCAACATAATAAACTTTTGTAGAATATTATACGAATAAAGAAATTAATTGAAATACACTACAATATATCGGGGATTGATAAACTAACTATAAAATTAGTATCGCGTTGTAAATTGTTGTCGCTGCTGCATTGCACGGGTTTCTTACTATAAATTCCCGCATTTGTTGTCGATTCCGCTGCAACGCGCGGGCTCCCCACTAGTCTTTATATTAATTTGAAACTTTCTCCTCAGACACATATTTACTATTTAACTTTTCACTATTTTTCATGCTCAAATGACTTTTCTCATATGCACAATTACTTCTCTTATATCTTTTACTAATTTTTATTAATATAATTATCCTTAGGCGTATTTTGTTTTTCATATATAACTTTTAAGATATCATGTTTTATAAAATTCCAAGTATTCAGTTGCGATATGCTTATTTTTATCTATGCACTGATATAAGTTTTATTCAAAACCAAATTGTTAAGAGTAATAATGTACAAGTGATCGAGCAAACAAATATATATGTTATCAAAGCTACATCACGGTTTAGTTTTAGTTTTTCTTATATAGCGATGGCGTTTACCCTTTTTTATTTTTAATAATATAATGTTGGATAATATTCCAAATATACCATTGCGACGTGCTTATACTTCTCTTTCGGTTGCTATATCGAATGCCGGTACCTTATGCATACTGTAATGAAAGGAACTAATACCAACCGAATTCTCGCCGCAACACGCGAGGGCATTTTACTAGTTCTAACAAAATTAACAAATTGTTTTAGGTTTGTTCAAACATATATGAAAACAAATAGTTAGTATATTAGCTTGTTAATTACACTCACTTAAATTCATCCTTGATTTGGCTTGAGCTAGCTATGTATATTTTTTGTTGATTAAAGACGATGAATAGTAACTTTATTTTTATTATAATATATAGCTTTTTATTGTTTTTTATTTAATATATTATAAGAATTTATTATTATATTTACTTTTAAGGGAGCCGCTAGAATGAGAACCACCACGAGTTATGAGAACTGCGAGAACCACGTGCCACGGAGGGGCGTTGACCACGATTTTTTTTTTACAACTAGATCCGTATATTTTAACAACATTCGTAAAAAAAAAAATTCAAACGGCGCGCCCGAGGGGGTAGTTTTTTACACCCAAAGTTTGTAAAAAAAAAAGAAAAAACAAAAAAATAATAAAAACACCAAACTTTTGGTGTAAAAAACTACCCCCTCGGGCGCGCCGTATGAAATTTTTTTTTACGAATGTTGTTAAAATATACGGATCTAGTTGTAAAAAAAAATCGTGGTCAACGCCCCTCCGTGGCACGTGGTTCTCGCGGTTCTCATAACTCGTGGTGGTTCTCATTCTAGCGGTCCCCTTACTTTTAATAACCTATTTTTTTATTTTTTTTCCTTTTTAAACCATATATTTCCATTACCATTTTTTTAAATAATTCTTTTTTTTTCTTTTTTAGAAGATATATTAATTTATCTATTAATTTTATACTTCTTTAATAATTTATCTTTATAACTTTTTTTCTAAAGACTTAAGTACGTAGTTATGCTTGATTTGATTGATACTTGACATTCCGTTATAAGTTTTGTTATAAACAACTTTGTACTCAGAATAAAGTATTTATTTGGTATCATAAAACGGTACAATGATAAACTAAACCGTTCTAATAGTTTGCTTTCGAAACAACATGTTTTATTTTTAAATCATGTTTGTTTTACATTATCATTTGCTCGATTTCGCCGCAACACGTGACGTAAAAAAAACTAGTCCGTGTAAACTTTTGAGTCAAGTATCAGTTTAAGGTAGAGCTCATGCATTCTCTTACTCCAGTAATGTAATTACATAACTTAGCATAAATTTTCTAATTCATCTCATATTTATAGTTTTTTTCTTTCTTGTATATTGGTAGTTTGATATTGATTTATTTAAATGAAAACATACAAATTCGTCAAAAAAAAAAAACAATTAAAAACGTTCTATCATATGCAAGTAAAACCAACCATTATATCTTTTGAAATATAAATCAAGGGTGGAGATACAATAGGAAGTTTATTTGGCTAGGAAGGATAGGAAGTGATCTTAACCATCCATTAAGTTAATCAAGGGCTAAGATTAAATCAGGCAAATTGAAATGAAGAAAAGAGGCGTGTGAGTTTGTTCAAGGGCATTCTAGTCAATCCAAGCCAATAGTTTCTCTCTCCTCCAATTCCCCCCCATTTTTTAAACGTTAATAACTCTTTCATACGACATTATTTTTTTATAAAAATTGCACCAAAAAAACGAGCGTTTTTTTATCTTTAAAACGAGTATACTATTGCTATATTTAAAAAAAAAAATTAAAACGCAGTTGCGTAAAACGCAATAGAAAAACCACCAGTTACGTAAAACGCAATGAAAAAAAAAACCTAAAAAATGACATTTTTCTAAAACGCAATGCACAAAAAACACAAAGAAATGACTTATTTGTAAAACGCAATGGCCAGAAAACACATAAAAATGTGTTTTACCTAAAACGCAATGCACCAAAAACACAAAGAAATGACTTATTTGTAAAACGCAATGGCCAGAATACACTTAAAATGTCTGTTTTCTAAAACGCAATGGACTGAAAACACATAAAAAGGTGTTTTACCTAAAACGCAATGCACAAAAAACACAAAGAAATGTCTTATATGTAAAACGCAATGGCCAGAAAACACTTAAAAATGACTCATTCTAAAACGCAATGGACTGAAAACACCTAAAAAAGTGTGTTTTACCTAAAACACAATGACTAAAAACACTTAAAAATGTGTTTTTTTCTAAAACGCAATAGCCAGAAACCACATAAAACTCTCTTATTTCTAAAACGCAATGGACACATAAAACTGTATGTCACTGTGAACTGTCTGAATTGTCTACGAATTACTGTCTTCGAAATGAGCCAATTTATGGAAATTTAATTTTTCTGATGCGTTTTTAGTACAGCAATTTAATCGGAAAAAAAAATTTCCGAGCTGACAACCCCAGCCAGGGGCTCTGCCCCTTGGACCCCGCCAGGGGCTGCCGCCCCCGGACCCCCGCAAAGATCGTAAAACGCAATGACTAAATCAAAAACCCAGATCATGAAAATGAAATTAAAGAATTTCTTACATGAATCGAAGCCGATTTCTTCATCAATTGACGAAATTTGAATGATAGAAACACTTATCAACGCTCGAATCGAACGAATCTAGTGATTATCTCCAAAATCACCAGAAAAAACGAGATTTTTTTATGAAATTAAACTGGGTTTTCTTCAAAAAAAAATAGCTGAAGAACACGTTGATCGGGTTCTGAATCATTGATTTGTGATGAAAATCGCACTATAATGTAGTGATTATTGAGATAGAAAGTGAAGAAATAGTTGAAGATGGTGGGTTTTGAAAATGATGGGTTTTTGAATTTACTGGGTTTTGAAAAAGGAAGAAGAAGGAGTTGGATTGACTAAAATACCATTTCTCTTTATTTTAAAATTTGCCACATGTCATAATCCTATGGCTTCCTATCCTTCCTAGCGAAAATTAACTTCCTATTTGATCTTTACCCTATAAATCAATATTCGTATATCTTAAATAAAAAAGGAAAGATGAAATGGATTTGAAAAAAAAGTATGCAAGAAGATGCAACACAACTCTTAATATTCCATTTTATAAGTATTAAAAATAAAAATGGTTCAATTTATATATGATGATGATGTTCGTAAGATTCTTCTTTACATATTAAATCCACAAAAAAATAGTAGAATATTCCATAGTTTTTTCATTATATCCAAGAAAAATCAATCATTATATCTTTTGAAATATAAAGTTATATCTATATCATTTAAAATAACATATACTTTTTATATTATTAACACTCCATCATAAAAAAATTCTAAGAACTCAAACCAAAAACATCAGATATAATAGCTTATACCAAACATATAACGTTCAAAATAAAGTTAAAACAAAGATGTGAAAAACATGTCATCCTTGTTCTTTTAGTAAAGTTATTGAAACTTTTTGGTATGGACCAAAGACTTACCCTCTAAGCTATTGAAGATGGAAGGGGAAAAATAGTAGTTTAATTTATAACTAGTGAGATTCCCTTCGCGCTTTGCGGCGGGAACTCGGTCGGTATCTATTCGTTTCATTACGGTATTGGTATCCACAATAGCCTACTGTAATCGAAATGGAAGGCCTTTTATTGATCGAAAACAATAAAAACGAATAGTGATACCGGTACCTATGTTTTTCAGTTAATATCGGTTAGGTTGGTTTGCATTCTATGTTTTTTTTTTTTTTTTTAAATTGCGATATAAATTTTATTGACAACAAATGATGTGCCGCTATCATACCAAACCGAACTGAAACCAACTGAACAACATCTGTATTGGTACCAGTATCTATTTTTAATTGTTTTCCTTTCGGTAAATTGACACCGTATCGCTACCATATCGTACCGAAAAACATCATTTTCGGTACAAGAGTTTCTTTATTTTGTTTTTTCTAACGATAAACTGACATCGTAGTGCAACCGTACCATACCGAACATCGATACTGGTACATGCATTTATTTTTATGATTTTCAATTTTGAAAAAAATTTCATTTATACCACCCTCTCTATGACGATAAATGAATAACATTACCAGTATCGTGACACTCTGAACCGATCGGTGTCATACAAACAATATCGGTGACAATTCGGTGTTTGTTTTTATCGTTTTTGGTCATGTAAAATATGTGGTGATTTCTAAGTGTATGTATCGTACTGGTACTGTAACGAACCGAACTGATACCGATCTAATGCAAACGGTAACATACCACCACATCGCATAGGCAAATAACTTGTAATGCTAAAAAATAAACATAGATGCGGCTTTTGTTAAAAAGTTAACACTAAAAATCAAATTTAAACTTATATAAATACATAAAAATATCATTATAAGTTCTATACATTAAAATATCATTATAATAAATTAATCTTTTATAATATACTTTATAATATAATGAAAATTGTTCATTTAGTTTGTAAATTAATAGACACTAATGAGAATAAAAAAAGTATACATCCTCTCATGTTCATACTTCATAAGATTCTTAGTTTTTTTAATTTTAAGTTTGGATAATCATAAATATTAGTGTAATAATTCAATTTTGCAATATATTAAATAAATATATATTTTCCCTCTTCCTCAAATGGAACATATAATCCTTTGGATTAAGAAGCTTAAATAAAGTGAAATAGCAATGGTCCTTGACTCATTTAAGCTTGTTATTCAATCGACACATTTTCTTAAACTTCACGGTTGCAACCCCTTAATACTTGCAACACTAATATAACCAATATAACAAAAGAACATTATTACTTTTATATCTAGTCCACTTTTAAGGTTTTAATGATGAAATTGATTTGGTAACACCCCTCACAACCATCTTCGCCACATGTGAATCATGAAGTACTAGACGCCCGGACCTTAATCGGTCAGGTCGTAGCCTAGCAAACATTATTCATATTCTTTCATGATAATGTTTCACTCGAAATGTTTGATAGCTATTTTGGAATTATGTATATATACATACGACAGATAAAAAGTTTTATAGAATAGGTATATAAAAAGTTCAAAGCATTGTTCTTGTAAGCTTTCATGAAAGGTTGAATGTACTAATGTTATGATCACGTTATCTCACGGACCGTGGAATGTGAGTCAAAATAATTTCAATCATATTCTAAAAGAACATTACAGCAATTAAAATAAAATATTTATATTTCCATGTAATTTAAGGAGCAAGGCAAGAGAAACAATCACACTACAATGATGTTTAAAAGAAAACTTAATTGTGATACTTATTTTGAGTTTAGGTTATTAAAACCATAAGAAAAAACAATAATGAAATAAAATAAAAATCAAAACTAGGATTGTATACAACTGAACTTTCAGCGAATTATTCGGCGGAAGTTCATTTACGTTTGTTCATTTGTTTAATAAATGAACGAACATGAATAAGGAATTTCGTTTGATTAATTAAATGAACAAACGTGAACATATGCATGTTTGTTCAATTGCGTTCATGAATGTTTGATAATATATTTGTTTATGTTTGTTTACGTCTGTTCATGGTTGTATATTTTGTTTAGTTCATCTTCAGTCAATTGAAACTTAGATCTTTAAACATTATTTTGAGATAATTATGTTAATGCTTGTTATACCTAACTTGCGCCTTTGTTTTAGGATAATTATGTTTATAATTATTACATTGAGTGCTTAACAAGGTGATTATGGGTATGTTTGGCAAAAGTAGCTTGTGGCTGGTGGCTGAAAACTGGTAGCTGGTGGTTGGAAGCTGGTAGCTAGTAGGTGTAGTTTTTTAGATATATTTGGTGTTTGACAGAGTAGCTGGAGCTTTTAATAAAATGTATAAAATGGCCAAAATGAACATAAAAGTTCTATGCCAAACATACCCTATGTCTACCTAGAATTAAGAATGCCTTTTTTTATTTTTTAAAATGGTGTATATCTTCTTTTGTGTCTATAAACCGTTCGTAAACATGTTCAATTCCTTAATGAACGAACACGAACAAGACTTTTCGTTCAATATATATTCATGAACTACTAGTGAACAAGTTCAACGCTAAACGAACTAACATTAACACGACTCAGTTCAGTTCAGCTCAGTTTGGTTTAGTTGAGTTTATTTACATCCCTAATCAAACCAATTATAATTCCAAGGGCATTTTTGTCAAATCCAAAAGTAATCAATCCTATTCCAAATTTTTAAAAGAGAAAAATGCCCGGATAGTCCCTGCGGTTTCACCTTTTTTCACCTATAGTCCCTATCTTTCTAAAATGACCCAGATAGTCCCCAAGGTTTACCGTTTTGTTCTCGGATAGTCCCTGGGTCTAACTTCAGTTACTTTTCTCTGTTAAGTGGTTGTTAAGAGGGTGTGAAATGACAAAAATACCCTTTCCTTAAAAGGCCAAACCATAGGGACTATCCGGGCATCTTCTTCATTTTTATTTATAAAACCCCACCACCACACCCTCCCCCACCCTCCACCGTGCCGCCGCCGGTCTCCGCCGCGCAGAACCACCGTCGTTCCTCTTTCCCCGATGCGCTCTCTCTCTCTAACCCATCGTCTTCTTCAACCAATTCATCTTATTCCAAACAAAACACCACCATCTTCATCTTCTCATCTGAGATCTTCAAAAAACCCCCAGAGATTTTCATCTTCATCTCTTTCAAAATCTGAGATCTTCATCTTCATCTCATTTTGAGATCTTCATCTTCATCTCTTTCAAAATCCTCAGAGATCTTCAAAAAACCCACCACCATCTTCATCTCATCTGATCCCCCACCCACCTCAAAAAACCCACACACTCCTAATGCGCAACCGCCCGCCTCCCCCTGTACGCCCTCCTTCTCCGGCGACAAGACCGGCAGAGCCAGCAATGACTCCGGCAACTGTCGGTGATATCTATTACTGGCGACGTTATCGGCTACCCCCACACCGGTTCCAGATGCTCCGAGACAGTAGAGAGTTCGAGGAGAGATAAAGTTTCAGAAAGAGAAAGAAAAAGACGCCGCCGCCGGCTCCGGTGATGTTCTTACTCCGGCCCGCTCCCCCGATGATGCGAAGATGATGATCTCTCTCTCATGTCTCATCAGCTATGCTCTCTCTCTCTCTCATCAGACCAATTTTTGGTCTTTGATTTTGCGGCCGTGTGGTGGTGAACGGGTGGGGGTGAAGGGCTTTTGTGGTCGGAAATCAGGTGTTTATCAGATCGGTGATGGTGGTGGTGTGGGGCAGAGGTGGGCGACGGTGCTAGTGTTGGTGGGGCAGAAGTGGGGGCGACGGTGTTGGTGGTGGCGGCGGAAGTTGTTAGGTTCTCCATTGAGATGTCAGTTGGATCTCAAACCGAGAAAATGACAGCGTTTGGGCTGGTTATCAGATCCTGTTTTGTTTTTGCTTTGTGGTGCAACAGTGGTGTGTGGCGTCGGTTGAAGAGCAGTGGTGGGGGTTGAGGTGGTGATGGTGGTTGTGGTGGTGGTGGTGAAGGTGAAGGTGAAAGTGGTATTAGAGGGGTGGGGATGGACATGCAGGGGAAGAAAGTAGTGGGTCCCACATAAAAATAAATCTATTAAATAGTTTAAGTTATTTTGTTTTTTAGTAAGGGTATTTTTGTCATTCCACATTATTTTAACAGAGAAAAGTAACTGAAGTTAGACCCAGGGATTATCCGAGAACAAAAATGGTAAACCTTGGGGACTATCCGGGTCATTTTAGAAAGATAGGGACTATAGGTGAAAAAGGTGAAACCACAGGGACTATCCGGGCATTTTTCTCTTTTTAAAATTCCAACCCTCAAATATATAAAATATAGATACAACATTTGTATCTATAAATGAAGAAGAGGGTGGGGTAGAAGACAAAGAAACGGCTTCCTTGCACCACTGCCATTCATTACACACCAATTTCACACCCTTTTACAACACACACACATAAACATATATGTATCTACACATATAGAGATAGAGACAAGAGTTCAATTCATCCCAATTTCTTGATTTGAAGTCGACAAGCTTGTGAAGAAGTTGATTCGTGTCACAAGTTGGGGGTTTATCGATCTGGGTTTATTTTAAAATTAGGGTTTCAAAATGGCGATGATTAATTTATCAAAATTTCTCGACAACCTTTATTTAATTGCAGAAGGTGGATCTCGTTATTGTTCCAAAAAATCCGACGATATCTGCAGTGATGTTTGCGATCAGGTAATTTAATTAGTTTCATTCATTTAAAAATTCCCCCTTTTGATTTTGTTTTTCTATAATTTTTATTATTATTTGTTCAATTTGAATGTGCATATATAATTTATTTGTCATCTTAAGTTTATTACTTTTTATGATATGCATTTGAATTTATATTTTATGCCCTAATTTGGCCAAAATTAGGGTTCTTTATGTAGTACATTTACTGCAAGTTTTGTTGAAGAATCAAAATTAAAAAAAAAAAAAAAAACCAGGGCTTTGATATGCTTCTATCTTTTAATCAAGTAGTCTATATCATGTTATGTTTTTGTAAATTATTTTGGGCATGTTTGGCTAAGCTTATTAGAGTTAAAAAGGACTTTTGGGAAAAGGACTTTTTGAAAAAGAGTTTTTAAAAAAAGTGTTTGGATTAGCTGATGGGGTGGGAAAAGCCAAATATAAGGGGTAATTTAGTAATTTCATTTTTAAAAAGTCATTTCTGGATATAAGGAAACAAATATAAGGGGTAATTTAGTAATTTCATTTTTGAAAAGTCATTTCTGGATCCAAAAGTCACGAAATCTTGGCTTTTCAAAACCTCATGTTTCCTTCTTTGCAATAAGCTATTTTGAAAAGGACTTCTTGGTTATCCAAACATAAAAACAGCTTATTGACTTATCCATAAGTCAATAAGCTAATAAGCTGGTTTGAGAAGCCAATCCAAACATGCCCTTTGACCCCCTGTTGACTTTAAGTGATCTTTCATGTTCTTGTCATCTGTATAGCTTATATTCTGTGCAGCTATCATGAACTGAACTAAGTTAGTCAAATTTAAGCCAAAAGACACAACTTTACAGTTATTTTGTAAATTATCTTGACAAAATTGTACAATTGGTATGCAGGATTCAGGAAAATCTTTAACGATGTCAAGAGTACGATGCATTCTTCGCGGGCTTGATTTGAAAATACTCGTTTTTCTTTTCGTTTTGGTCCCAACTGTTATCCTTGGTTTATACGTTCACGGGCAAAAGATTTCATACTTTCTACGCCCGTTATGGGAATCGCCACCAAAACCGTTTCAAGAAATCCCACATTATTATCATGAAAACGTGTCGATGCATAATCTTTGCAAGCTTCACGGGTGGAGGACGCGTGAGTTCCCAAGACGTGTTTTTGATGCGGTTTTGTTTAGCAATGAAGTTGATCTCCTTACAATAAGATGGCATGAGTTGTATCCTTATGTTACCGAGTTTGTACTCCTTGAATCAAACTCAACTTTCACGGGTTTACCGAAGCCTTTGGTGTTCGAAAGTCAACGTGAAAAGTTCAAATTCGTGGAACCGAGGTTGACTTATGGGAAGATTCCCGGAAGATCGCGAAAAGGGGAGAATCCGTTTGTTGAAGAAGCGTATCAAAGGCTCGCGTTGGATTATCTTTTAAGGAAAGCCGGGATTCAAGATGATGATTTGTTAATCATGTCGGATATTGATGAGATACCAAGTAGACATACGATTAATCTCTTGAGATGGTGTGATGACATACCCCCTGTTCTTCATCTTCGGTTAAAAAATTATTTATATTCGTTCGAGTTTTTTCTTGATAATAATAGTTGGAGGGCATCGGTTCATCGATATCAATCAGGAAAGACAAGGTACGCCCATTACCGCCAGTCGGACGTTGTGTTGGCGGATGCAGGGTGGCATTGTAGCTTTTGCTTCCGCCACATCAGCGAGTTTGTTTTCAAGATGAAAGCTTATAGTCATTTCGATAGAGTGAGGTTTAATAAATTCTTGAACCCGAAAAGGGTACAAAAGGTAATTTGCAAAGGTGCAGATCTCTTTGATATGTTGCCCGAAGAATACACGTTTAAGGAAATTATCGCAAAAATGGGGCCCATCCCGCATTCATATTCAGCTGTTCATCTTCCGGTTCATCTTCTAGAAAACGCAGATAAGTACAGGTTTCTTTTACCAGGAAACTGTGTTAGAGAAGGTGGATAATATACAAAATTCATATCAAGATTGTTGTATTTGATGTAAAGTTTGGATCTTTGAAGCTTTCATACGAAACCCATATCGGGTTTGACCAAAAGATAGTTGACCCGCGTCTTCATTTAGCGGTACTAGCATCATTCTTTCAGAAACGTTTAATATACAGGGCGATCGTGTACATACTCTTTTCGGGTTTACTTGAATCTTGACACATTGATTTTAAATATTTATTAATTCAACTTATGTTACATATTTAACTTATGATTTGTAGCTTAGGGTTTGTCTGTTGATGATATCTTTGTAGAGGGGTGTTGTTTGTTTTGTTTAATGTCAACTGTTTCCTTACACAGCTGTGAATATTAATAATAAAACATTGAAACTGCCGAAGACAGGATGATTGTTGTTATGAAGAAGAATCTGATGCCTTTTTGGACAAAGATTATTGTTTGAGGTTGGCATAATGTCCTACATATACAGCTGCTAAATTTGTTGTTAAAGAAATCACAAATTGACCAGCCTGGTATAGATATTGGTCTAGATTCCTTGTTCATGGCTCATGTTTGGTGTTTGGTCAATCATTGAATGCATTTGGTATCAAATATTGGGTATGTTTGGTCCATTTTTTATGGCTAGATGCTTCTAGGTGTTTGGGATTTGCTTTCAAGTGTTTATCTAATATTTATGGGTGAGATAATTTGTTGTAAATATAATAATCTATACATATAATAAAAGAAACCATTTATAAGACGCATGTCATTCATTAGAACCATCTATTTTTTAGTCTATTAAAATTAAATAATTATTTAAGAGATATACGATGAGATATCCATTTAATATATATAGTTATTAAAAATATTGATAATAAAAAGAGTCATTATTTAAGAGATATACGATGAGATATCCATTTAATATATATAATTATTAAAAATATTGATAATAAAAAGAGTCATGTTACATTATATTATTATCATGTTACATAAATACATACATATATATATATATATATATATATATATATGTGTGTGTGTGTGTTTTAAATATATTTATTTTAAATAAAATACTATATATTTTTAAATATGTTTATAAAAAAAAGAATATGACTTAAGATGTAATTTTAAGGAGAGAAAATGCAGGAAATCAAAATTTAAAGTTAATCAGAACTCAACTCGTGTATTACACGTGGTTTTTTAAAGACATAACTTTTTTATTATTTACTATATAAAATTACATTTATTCAACCCGTGTAATAAATGAGGTTTTTTAAAGATATAACTTTTTTTTATTATTTACTATACAAAACTACATTTATCCAACCCGTGTAAAATTATATTTATCCAACCCGTGTAATATATGAGGTATTTAAAAATATAACTTTTTATTATTTTATATATAAATTCAACCCATGCAATACACTGGGTTTTTTAAAGATATAACTTTTTTTTATGAATTACTATACAAAATTACATTTATCCAACCCGTGTAATACATGAGCTTTTTAAAAATGTAACTTTTTTTATTTGATATATAAAATTAGATTATTCAACCCGTACAATACACGAGGTTTTTTAAATATATAAATAATTTATTATTTAGTATTTTTTTCATTATTTGATGTATAAAATTATATTTATTCAACCTGTACAAAAATACACGAGGTTTTTAAAGATATAACTTTTTTATTTTTTAGTATATAAAATTATATGTATTCAATCCGTGTAATAAACAAAGTTTTTAAAGATATATTATTTTATTATTTAATATATATATATATTTACATTTATTCAGCCCGTGTAATACACGGGTTCTAATCTAGTAATCTAATATATAAAGAGAAAGGATTTGTTGGATAACGGATAACCTCTCCTCTTATGTTTAAGGAAAAGGTGTAACGTATATTTTCTTATAGCAGATGACACGTAGCCTAGTGGTATCAAGGTGTATAAGAAAGGTGTTCATTCTCATGGTGGGTGGGGTGGGCAAATGTTTCGATTTAGTAGTAGAATTTGAAAGTGTGTGAGCTTGATAAAGGAAGATGTGGCAAAAAAACGTACCAAGTGAAAATGGCTCGATTGTTGGATCATGTGACAAACTGTTATAAGTGTTTTGACCCAACTGTCTGACTTGAATTCTACCATTTTAGAGCGTCGATTTTAAATAAGAGATTTCCTCAATTTTAGTGATCGTTATTTGAGGAGGTAGCCAAGGGAAAAAACCCAAGGAGACTCCATATTTGACTTCAAAGAAGCTCATGCAAGAATCAACGATTTGGATTAATAGGGTTCGTTCAGGTAATGACTTACCCGTTTATGATTTTCATTCGTTCGATTACTATGATTTTTTGTGGGGATTGGTTGTTTATTGAATTTTGAGTTTTGAGAGAGAAAATCGATCATGTGAACTGAGGTTTATTGGTTGCGAAAGGGACTGCCACAGTTGGCGATGGTGGTCTTGGCGGTCAATAGAAAGGGAGATCGGGTTAAGCACCGATGTCAACTCTGGTTAGGGGTGTTCAGTAATCAATTTGGATTCTAAAAATTCGAAATCCGACGGGATTTGAATTTGATTATCAAGGTTCAAATTCAGTTTTCAAAAATTCAAATTAGATTCTAATTCGAAATCAGTAATCGAATTCGAATCGAGTACGGATTTATAATTTTCAATTCAATTCGAAATTTGAATTCAAATTATACATATACAACTTTTTTTTTCATATACATAATTTAATTTAACACATGAAAAAAAACCTTTCTAATTTGGGTAAAAATCTTAATTGCATCCATAAGGTAAAAGTCCATAACATCACTAAGCCCATAGTCCCATGTTACTTCTTTCTAGTCTCATACTACTTTCTAAATTTAAGTTTCTAAATTCTAATGTAAATTTGTATTTGGGTGTTACAATTCTGATTTTGGTCTTTTGACATAACGATAGTTTGTTAATTTTTTAGATTAGTATTTTATTTAATGTTAAAAATAATTAGTTTATAGTAGTTTTGAAAATAAAAAAAAATAATAATTTATTATTTTGGGTGAATATGAAGCAAATCAAATTTATTCGAATACGAATTAAATCGAGTTTCGAATTTAGCATAAATTTCAAACTGGAATTCAAAGATGAATCCAGGTAAGAAAAAATCAAATAATATGATTCGATTAAATTGAAAAATTATTATTCGATTCGTTGAAACACCTGGTTGTGGTGATGATCGACCCTAATAGTTGTCCGTGACCAAATGATGGTGGCCGACTAGGTGGTGTCAGTTGTCTTCACCACCCAAGGTAGCTTACGACAAAACAACCGGTAGCACTTTGCAACGGAAGGACTGAAGAGGATGTCCACAAGGGCTATATCAGGGATTGAGCACCACGGCGGTTGTGTTGACGACATGTACAAATGTTTATTTATTTGTAACACTTACCCGTCTTTATGTATATTTACCTTGTTTGTTTAGGAACTGGCAAAAGGAACGGCATGTTTTGGAAACACATTCATGACAGATCTCACAAAAAATGGGCCAAGGAGAATACCGATCAAGTCATTGTATCATTTCAAAATGGAGAGATATGCATCAAAAGATTGCACATTCTTTACGCAACCTACATAGACGTTTTTTTTTTAATATAAAGTGTGTTACTAGTTTATTTTTACGTGTTATGCTAGTTTCTTTTTTTTTAATATGTAATGTTTTTTTATTTAATATTAATGTTGTGCAATGTTTTTTTAATGTTTTTATAGAACATTTCCTATGTTCTACACGAGTCCCCTATGTTTAATAAGAATTGAATTTATTTGAATTCGAATACAAATAAAATCAAATCGAATTCCAAAACTGAGCATAACTTTCAAATTTGGATTTGAATACGAATCCAGGTATAAAAACAAAAAAAAAATCAAATAATTCGATTCAATTAAATCAAAAATTTGTTATTCGATTCGTTGAACACACCTGGCTGTGGTGATGATCGAACCCTATTAGTCGCCCGTGACCAAATGATGGTGGCCGGGTGAGGCGGTGGTGCCAGTTTGGCTTCACCGCCCAAGGTAGCTTACGGCGGAACAACTGGTAGCACTTAGTGGTGACATGACCAGAGAGGCTTTCCACAAGGTCAATAATAGTGATTGAGCACGACATGGATTGTGTTGGCGACATGTACATATGTTTATTTATTTTTAATACTTACTTGTGTTTATGTATATTTACCTTGTTTTTTAGGAACTAGTAAAAGGAACGAAATGTTTTGAAAACACATTCATGATAGATGTCACGAAAAAGTGGGCCAAGGAGAATACCGGTCAATTCATCGTATCATTTCAAAGTGGAGATGTATGCATCAAAAGGTTGCACATTCTTTACGCAACCAACGATATACATTGTTTTTTTTTTTTTTTTTTTTTTTTTTGTAAACTGTGTTGCTAGTTTTTATTTTGTTTACGTGTTATGCTAGTTTCTTTCTTTTATTTTAAATTTATGTAATGGTTTTTATACAACATTAATGTTATGCAATATTTTTAAATGTTTATATTATAATTACATGTAAAAAAAATAATGGTCACTAAAAAACAATGATTATGTTTCCTATAGAACATCTTCTAACCCTAATTTACTCCTTATTAACCACCAATACATACACCTTGCAAAATTTGAACCTTTTACCTCTAAAATGGAGGGAAGACACCTTACCATGAGGATGTCCCTTAGGGGCGATTATGTTTACAAAATGCTAGACACCCACATGACTACTACACCTCTCTAGCCATGTGAGTGTGGTTTCCTCCTCTGCTTATGTGACGCTAAGGTGTTGCTTATTGGTCAGCGCGTAAATCTTACATTCACACCACCACTACGGATAGTCTTAGGCTTAACGTGTTATCAAATCAAAGCCACCTAGCTTAAAACGATTCAAAGGTTGACGACATATATTCATATTATATCTTCCAAAAATGGCTAAGGGAATCCTCTTACTAACCGAAACAAAGATGTATACCGCATATAAGACTTATAATACATCAGTTAATAAAACTCCCAGATAATGGGAATCGGATTCCATGACTCCTTTCCACAATCCATCAATATAAACCTTTACAAACTCGTATATAAATATATGTTCATAGTTCATAATAATTTCATCGGATAAATCAACCAACCATACGCAACTAAACACAATCACTATGTCGAACGCCCACAACTCAACCACCCATCGCCACCACAACCACCACCATTACGACTCATCTAAGGAAATACCGAAAGTGAAGCCACACAAGTTGCACGACATGCCTCCTTATTATGACATCTTTTTCAATGGTAACGGTTTTGAGAAATTCTCAAACAAACCTCAAACATACAATAACACACCTCTTTATTATGACATCTTGTTCAATGGTAATGGGTTTGAGAGATTCTCAAAACGACCTCAAACCAACACTAGAGTCGCGGACTACTGTGGCCACTTGCACACACATGGGTTTATGCGAGATGAAGAGGATATAGATGCGGAAGCTACGGATTTCATTGAGTCGAGGCATAAAAAATTTCAACTTAGCAAAGAATGCCTCTGATAGGAAACTAAACGCATATATCATACATTATCTTCTTTATGTGTGATCATGTTGTTTTGTTCCGGTCTTATTTAGATAACATATGTAGCATAAGGAATAATTGTTTCTCATAAATTTTAAGCTGAGTTGTAAATTATTGTGCCAATTTGTTACTAAAGCTTGAAATCAGTAATCGAATTCGAATTTATTATTGTGCCAATTTGTTATTCAAGTTTGAATTCAGTAATCGAATTTGAATTTATGATTTTCAATTTGATCTGAATTTCGAATTCAAAATATAGATGTGTTCATTTTTTTTTTATTTTTGTGTATACATAATTAAATATTAAATATATACACAAGCGGAAATAAAAAGACTTTTAATTTGGGATCAAAATCTAAATTACATTCATAAGGCAAAAGTCCATAGTATCACTAAGCCCAATAGCTCATAGTCCCATCTTATTTCTTTCTGCTCCTATGTTACTTTCTAAATTTTAAGTTTCTAAATTCTACTTTGAATTTGTATTTGGGTGTTACAATTATGATTTTGGTTTTTTGACAGTATTTTTTTATGTTAAAAATAAAAAGTTTGTAGTAGTTTTGAAAATAAAAGTAAAATAATTTATTGTTTTGGGTGAATACGAAGTGAATCGAATTTATTCGAACTCGAATACAAACACGAATTGAATTGAATTTCGAATTGAACATAAATTTGAAATTCAAATTCAAATCTAATTCGAATCGAATACGAATCCAAGTAAAAAATAAAGAAAAATCAAATAATTTGATTCGATTAAGTTGAAAATTTGTTATTTGATTCGTTGAACACCCCTAGTTGTGATGATGATCAACCCTAATAGTCCTCTGTTACCAAATGATGGTGGCCGACTGAGGTGATGGTGCCAGTTTGGCTTCACCACCCAAAATTGTTGACGATGGAACAGCTGGTAGCAGCGGCAGGACCGAAGAGGTTGTCTACAAGGGCAATACCTTGTTTTTTTAGGACTTAGTAAAAGGAACAAAATGTTTTGGAAACGTATTCATGACAAATGTCACGAAAAAGTGCGCCAAGGAGAATACGGGTCATTGTATCATTGCAAAGTGGAGAGATATGCGTCAGAAGATTGCACATTCTTTATACAACTAACAATAGACGTTGCTATTTTTTTTTATAAGGTGTGTTGCTAGTTTGTTTTTGTCAAAGTAGAGAGATATTCGTCAATTTTTTTTACAAGGTGTGTTGCTAGTTTGTTTTTGTCAAAGTAGAGAGATATTCGTCAAAAGATTGTACATTCTTACGCAACTAAGAATAGACGTTGCTTTTTTTTTTTTTTTTTTTATAAATTGTGTTGCTAGGGTTTTTTTTTTTTTTTTGTGTTAGGCTAGTTTCTCTTGTTTTTAATATATGTAGTGTTTTATTTAATATTATGTTGTGCAATGTTTTTTAATGTTTATGTGTAGTTACATGTATTTTATGCGATGTATTTTATAATTACATGTAAAAAATAATGTTAAAAGAGGTCTGATTATGTTTTTCTAGAGCATCTCCTAATCTTAATATACTCCTGTTAACCACCAATACATGCACCTTGCAAAATTTGAACCCTTTATCTCTAGGATAGAAGGAAGACACCTTACCAACAAGATGTCCCTTAAGAGCGATATTTTTGTTTACAAAATGCTCTACACCCACATGACCACCACACATCTCCCACCGCCATGTGAGTGTGGTTTCCCCCATTTGCTTATGTGGCGCTGAGGTGTTGCCTAGCACTCAACACTTAATTTTCTCATTCACACCACCACTACGAATAGCCTTAGGCTTGATGTGTTGTCGGATCAAATCAAAGCCACCTAGCTTAAAACGATTCAAAGGTTGATGGCATATATTCATATTATATCTTCCAAAAATGGCTAAGGAATCATTTTACTAAGAACCAAAAATGTATACGGAATATAAGACTTATAATACATCTGTTAATAAAACTCCCAAATAATGGGAATCAGATTCCATAACTCCTTTCCACAATCCATCAACATAAACCTTCACAAACTCATATATAAATACATGTTCATAGTTCATAATAACTTCAACGGATAAATCAATATGTCGAACGCCCACAACTCAACCACCCATCGCCACCGCAACAACCACCATCACGACTCATCAAAGAAAATACTGAAAGGGGAGCTACACAAATTACATGATACGCCTCCTTATTACGACATCTTTTTCAATGGTAATGGGTTTGAGAGACTCTCAAACCAACCTCAAACAAACAGTAACACGCCTCCTTATTATGACATCTTGTTCAACGGTAAGGGGTTTGAGAGACAATCAAGTCGACCTCAAACAAATACTAGAGTCGCAAACTACTATGGCCATATGCACAGATACGGGTTTATGCAAGACGAAGAGGATATAGATGCAGAAGCTAAGGATTTCATTGAGTCGCGGCACAAAAAGTTTGAACTTAGCAAAACAACGCCTCTTACAGGAAACTAAACACATATCATTCATTATCTTCTTTATGTGTGATTATGTTGTTTTGTTCCAGTCTTTGATAGATAACACATGTAACATAAGGAATAATGTTGTGCCAACCTGTTACTCTAAGCTTGATATGTTCGAGTAACAAGAACCTTAAACTCGTATCTATATGTGTTTGAAGTCGTTAAACATAACCTCGTGTATCCCATCAACCAACCACTTGCAACTAACCATCACGATATATCATATAAACACGGTGCAACCACCCATCACCGCCACCGTTATGAGTACTCTATGAAGAAACATAAAGAAAGGTTGTATATAGTAAAGATTTGCCTCTAAAATTGTATACTGTGGGATTGACAAGAACTAAACATACCACTAATCTCTAAAACACTATTGAATTCTATCGGGTGTCACCCAATTCGCTTCATGATCCATCGATCCAACACCCACCGACTTGTAATAGTCCTTTTCTGCATTTGCTACACGATCTTGAAACATTTTCCACTCGTTTTTGCACCTATCTCTCACCTGTCAACAAAAGGATTTGACCACCAAAAAGTCAGCATTTTTATAAAACAACCCGTGTATGTATTCACTTGTATGTGATTAAAAAGATATTCATATCATACACTTGGAGTGCTTCCATTCTCTTCGTTGCCCTGTAATCAAAACAACAAAGATTAGATCATGATAGTAATCTTACCACGGCAATTAGGAAAATATGTGTATTACCTGGTTTCCGAGCGAAGGTATGCCTTGATGAACAATCCATTGTGCATCTACAACTCCAATTCTTTCATATGCAGGCTATATCATTGAAAATGAAAAGGGAAATCTCTTATAAACATCTTGAGGTCTCTTGAAAGACGAGAAACAGAGGAACTTAGAGGTGGCAGTTTCAACCCATTTTCTTGTAAACGATATTTATTGTGTTACTTTATCTCTCTATCTCTATCATTACAATTAAAATAACATAAAGGGCTAAAAAGGAAATACTTTTAATTGATTGTAAACTTTATTCGGATATAAAAAAGATATTTAATAAAATAATAACCCCACACCCCCACCCCCACCCCCACCACACACACACACACAAAGACGAAGAAAATATGCCACCTTTTAACAGAGATTATGGTAAACAATGACACAAAAATGTTTTACCTCGATACATTTTCGTAGGGCAAAGTCAAGACCCCATCCATGAACCAAATCGTTCTACATTTACAACCAATTGAAGCATTAAACTACTCAACTAACGGCTTCTAAAAAATTGATCATAGCATATGCAATACCTGAATCAAATGCCAAACACAACGCCAAGCCTCTCGAGAAAACACAGGAGCCATAATTTCCACAAATCTGTACCCCATAACTCATAAAGTTAGAACATTTGGCTAATACTCCCTCTGATCCACAAAATTGCAACATTTCTTTGTTTATTTGGCCAAGTTTTAAGGTCAAATAACTTCCTGAAATTTCATTACATTGTGCACACGCCAAACACTTGTATGAAACTATAGTCATGGTCAAAATGTTGTAAACTTACGGGAAACGTAAAATGTTACAATTTTAAGTGAAGATAGGATCATAGGAAGTTACACTACAATCTGACCATCGAGCTCAACCCTGTTACCTTTCAAATTTTGATTCAAATGGTTCTTACAATTGAAAGACCAACACAAAAGGTCCTGAAATTGATTGGAAACAATCCCAAACACAGGTATCAAAAAGGCACATTATGTAACGGGTCAGAACATGTCATTTTAATTAGAAAAATTGGATTTAAATAATCCCAATTGTTACCTATTGGCTGGCAACAGTCCAACTAACGAAATGTTTTGTGACGGTCCCAACTTTTAACCTATTTTCTCCCAACGAGCTTTTTCTAACTGAGGTCTAAACCCGTTAGTTTTTGCTGACGTGGATTGCCACATAAGCTGTCCACATCATAAAAACTTTGACTTTATTGCCATGTAAGTAGTCCACGTCAACAAAAACTAACAGGTTAGACCTCGGTTAGAAAAAGCTCGTTTGGAGAAAATAGGTAAAAAGTTGGGACTGTCACATAACATTTCGTCAGTTGGGACTGTTGCCGGCCAATAGGTAATAGTTGGGATTATTTAAATCCATTTTTTCTTTTAATTAAAGGTCTACATGGCCGGGTGGGGTTGGGTTGACCAATGAATGCTTTTATGTACATTATTCAGGAACTCTAAGTTTATATATTTTAAATTTGATTACAAAACTTTACTCTAAAAATTACTCCTATTTCTTTAACTAGATTGATTTAGGAAGTTAGAATCATATATTGCTTTGTGTGAATTCCAAACCACTTGACCCTATACACTTTTTGCTAATTGTTTTAGGGGTTGTTTGTTTAACTCTTAATGGTTCAGACCTCTTACCGGTTCAGCGCTTAATGGTTCACTGTTTGTTTCGCGAGCAGATGTCTGAATGGTTAAGCATTATACTGAGACTGAATGGTTAAGACCTCTAATCTGAATTGGTCAGACATTTGCCTCTGAACGGTTAAGCATTATACTGGCTCTTAATGGTTCAGACATCTTACTGGTTCAACACTTAATGGTTCAGACGTCTTACTGGTTCAGCACTCAACCATTCAGAAGTTGCCAAACAGCCCCTTAGTTTCAGTCACACTAATCCATTGTTTGTTAAATGGGTAAATTGTAACCTCTAATATTGAATATCATATTAGCCCGTTAGACTCCGAATGCCAAAAGTGCATGCAAAAATTCTATATCATATTAAATTTGTTCATACGCTGCGCACGGAGGCTGATGTCGGTCATTGCACCAACCCGGTTTCTCCTCAGCTTCCCTAACAAAATGAAACATCACTTATTTGATTAAAAACATTCAGATACATTCAAAAAGGTTTCATTTTAAACACGTAAATAGAAGGTCAAAGTGTTGACTTACTTATGAACTTCAAGATCTTCTCGTCTCATGGTCATCTGCCACGTCAAACCCTTACTACTTGGATCCAAACCAGGCTGTGATATCTCCAATTTGTGCTTCCTCACAAGTTTAATGTATCTGTGACATAAATATTCAAATTACATGACAAAGTCAAAGTAAAAAATTGACTAATCGAAAAGTTTCATAGGCACGCACTCTTCAGCATCGAAATTCTCAACTCCCAGATCTTCGTCCCATATGAATATGTACTCGTATGGCGCAATAATATCAGGATGCAGAAATCTTTTTGCGTACCACCTTTAGAATTAAAAAATAAATAGGTCAAATATAAGGTAAAGAATTTAGGGCCGAAAACAAACCGAATGAACTTGTTTGGGTTCGTTTGTTAAGGAAAATACACGTGTTCATGAACACTTAACGAACAAGATTTTATGTTCGCGTTCGTTTGTTAAGGAATGAACGTGTTCATGTTCGTTTGTTAATTTTAGGCAACGAACGCAAACGTTTAAGAACACAAACTAATGTCCATGAACACAAACGGAAATAAACGAACACAAACAGCCGTTCATGAACAACATATATAATACACTGATACTATCGAACACAATGGAACATAAACGAACACGTTACCGAACGTTCACAAACATAAATGAACGAACGCCGCAAACGCCGCTTCTGTTAATTTCATGTTCGTTCATTTAACTAACGAACAAATATTTTGTTTGTGTTCGTTTGTTTAATAAACAAACAAACTTCCCACCAACCGGTTCACGAACTGTTCGCTAAACGTTTGGTTCGTTTGCAGCCCTAGCAAAGATACTACCTGAATCTACAAATAAAATACTATAAATTAATTTAGTTTCTTTACCATTTTGTTTGTTTGGGAACACTTATGTGAATAGCTCGTTTTGACCATTCAAATTCATCCCATTCGGTTGTTCGGCCATCGTAATGGAACAAAAGGATCGTAAAGTTGTCTGAAAACTGTAGAAGCAAAACCTTAAACCGTTGAGGCGGAGATAAAACGCGAGCCGAGATAAAGAAAAAAAAAAAGCTTACCTTTTTTACTGTTTGGTCAATGTTCTCTTTCTGATTATAACCAACGGTGAAAGTTACAAGATACTTTGGTTTTAACGTTAGGTCCTGCAAATTTGAAGGCATTAGATGTTTAACGTTTTAATGAGTCTTCAAGAAAGTCAAACCAAGACACAAAGTTGTGATCATAGATTTGCTGACCTCACTAGGTCTACCATATAACCTTCTAGGATAAAAGTCTGATTCGGAAGCGATTATAGCCGGAGGTAGTCTTTCTGCACCCCGAGGGTTAGTTGAGACGAAAATCTGCATAAAATCGACAAATTATCAATACACTTCGTCTTATAAATTTATAATTATATATTACGTTATTAATGATGTGATTATATAAGAGCTGCAAACGAACCGAACGTTTAGGGAACAGTTCGGCGGGAAGTTCATTTGTGTTCGTTCGTTTAATAAATGAACGTATATGAACAAGAAATTTTGTTTGTTTAGTATATGAACAAACATGTACAGATGCCGCGTTCGTTGATTTATGTTCGTGAACGTTCGTTTATGTTAGATAGTTCATTAATGTTTTTAGTTTTTATACTTAATATAATATTAAATAAGTATCAGTATATTATATATTATGTTCATGAACGCTTGTTTTGTTCATGAACATAAGTTTACATTCGTTGTCTAAAATTAACAAACGAACACAAACACATTCATTTCCTTAACGAACGAACACAGTCATAAAATCTCGTTCAGCAAGTGTTCAAGAACAGTTCGTGAACACGTATATTTCCTTAACAAACAAACACAAACAAAGTCTTGTTCGTATTTCGTTCGGTTCGTTTGCAGCCCTAAATTTATATGATTGAATGTATATATCATTATACAAAAGCCCAAAGATATATGTGACAAAAAGAGGTAAAAGATTTAAAGCATGTCAAAACGGGTCGACTTGGATTGGCATACCAACAATTTTCGTCATTCTTTTCTTAATTTTATAAACTGTTAATATGTTAAATACACGTGTAAACCACAATTGTACATTGACGGATAACTTGATTAGAAACTTACATTTTAACCAACTTTCGGAAAGCCATAATCAACACTAAGTCGTGAAACAATATTATTACCTCTGAAGGATCATCGAGTTTTTGAGCTTCGGTTGAGACGTTGTCCCTCGTGACAGAAATCACATTTAATATGGTTTGTGTAGATTGGCCCGAATATGAGTCACCAAGGAATGTATCAATTGAAGGTACAAGTTTGAGCTATCAAATTTAAAACATGAAATCAATGTCATTAACATGGTGATTCAATTCAAATATGTTATAAACAATTCAATCTAGTTATCAATCTTGTCTACACAAAGTATATTATTCTTGGCAATTATGAAGTCAAGTATAACTACTTTGACTCTCGAAAGTCAAATGTGGACATTTTTTGGATAAAGGCTCAAAGACATACTTTTGGTATTTTTATAAAGTTCAATCTAGTTATCAATACTGTCTAGACAAACTATATAATTCTCGACTATATTATACATTGACTACCAAAAAGTCAAATGCATGCGAATTCTCGACTATATTATACACTGTCTAGTTATCAATACTGTCTAGTCAAAGATAAGTGCTTTGACTACCAAAAAGTCAAATGCATGCGTATTTTGGGATATAGGAAGAAATTAGTACTGTCGGAAGTGAGAAAACCGGAAACGATAAATATGTTTACATAAAATCTAGTTATCAAAATGGTCTACATAGAGTTAAAGATTTTTAAACATTGGGAACTCAAATATAACTTACTTAATTTTGAAAGTCAAAGGTTGACCTTTTCAGGATAAGCGAGAAATAAGTACCCTTGGTGGTGAAACACCTTGAAAGGGTAGATATGTTATACAGTGTTCAATCTAGTTATCAATATTGTCTACAGAAAATGAATATGATTCATGACAATTTTGAAGTGAAATAAGACTACCTTGACTATCTAAAGTCAAACGCATACTTTTTAGGGATATATGTTGAAACATGTACCTTTGATGGTGCAAAGGCAGGAAACGATACTCCAATATAGAAGCCAAAAACAACACCAACTGCGATTGTTACAATAGCCCTCATAGATTCGTTTGGTTTTCTGAAAATTGCACCATGAACAAAGAGGAAACACATGATAATGTTCATCAGCAAATGTTTAACATAAACAGAAGGGGGATAAAGAAACGAACCGACGTATAGAGCTTCCTCTTCTTTTATACTCATCAATTTTCATGGTATCGGGACAAATTAAACTACAAACTCAGCTTGCATTCTACGGTAAAACCCAAGCGTTTAATTAAGAAATGACAAAAAGACAGCTCAGATCGGCAGAACAAGATGTGCGTATACAGTATACCTAAACAACACTCAGGAAACTGTTTTGAAAGTAATAAAGATTTTTAATTCATACAATAAGTGAATAAACCAACAACAAAGAGACAACTAATGGTACTTTTAGGATCAAAATCTCAGATATCGGACCAAAGTTTATCGCTTTTCGGTACAATTCTCTCATGAAAACGCCGTGAACTAATATTACATATTTCCTCTTTTCACTCAATTTCTTATTTCATAAACAATAGAAAGATTGAGCAATATATATTTCACACCAAAAATAAAAGAGAAAACAACAAGAACAAAGATTCAAAGAACACAAAAGCCTACATACAATCTTGGATTAAATTCTTTGACCAAATTTCACACAAAAACAAAACACATGAATACATGATCCCCCCTTGAATAACTCCATAGACAACTCATATACAATTTGCATATCAACATTAAAACGTTCCCCAATACCCATAAATTGCCAAAATTAAAACCCACCCAAACATGAAAAACCCACATGATTCAATCAAATTAATGAAGCACAAATACAAAAAACACACCAGAAACCCTAGTTCTTGAATTAAAAAAAAAAGAAAAAAAAGTCAATTTGCTTACATTCAATTCACAGAATCATCCCCTAGAAACACACAAAGCACCCAAATTCACACAAAAGTAATCAACTTTTTCATTAAAGATTACCTGAAACAACTTTTTAGAACAAACCCACAACTATTTCGACAAAACCAATGTGGGTTTAACAGCTTTTATCGTAAAGATTTCTTGATTCAAAAGGGTGTCTGAAAAATGTGATCTTGAGGGTGTTCTTCAGCTAAATTAACACAAAGCACCCAAAACTCACACAAAAGAAATCAACTTTTACATTAAAGATTACCTGAAACAGCTTTTTAAGACAAACCCACAACTATTTCGACGAAACCAACGTGGGTTTAACAGCTTTAATCTTAAAGATTCTTGGATCAAAAGGGTGTCTGAAAAATGTGATCTTGATGAGTTTTTCAACAAAGGGAGAATTTGGGTGTCAAACAAGTGAAGAACTTGTGTGCCGCTTGGTGGTGGGGAATGATTTCAAGTTGATAATAATGAAGACAAGATGGTATTTTTCCCCACTCTAAATAGTTTAGACGACTTTTTTATTTAATCAAGGTGTATTTGTCATTAGATATTTAGAATTTATTCGGCCTTCAATATTAACTTTAGTTTTGAATCATGCGAGTTATATTATTATATTGTGAGAGGTTTATGATTTTGTCAAATGAAGATGAGTAGGACATTTATCTCTCTACTCGTTTAAGTTGTAATCTTGACTGGATCTCGATCTAATATTGTTGGGACTTGAATTATTACATTAAAAGAATACTTGTTGGGGTGTTGATTTTAAAAGAGAAATTGGGCTCTAAGAACTTATCATAAAGTATAAGTTGTATTAAGGGTGATGGATAGTATCAATTGGAGTATAGAATTGTTGATTTATAAGTTTACAGTGAATTGTTTGAGTTATAGAAGTAAGAAGATGATTGTATGTTCGTCAAATTAAGAGCACATGGTATAGAGCATAAAATCCACTGGCAACATGGTGCCGAAAACAACACCATCATGGGTGTTGCCGTACCGGCAAAGACCAGAGACTCTCGTTGAAACCCCTTTACTCACATGCAATCATCTCAACCCCAGCCCCTAAGGCTAAAGGGTATGGGATGACGCCGGCGCCGGAGACGGAGGGGGGCGGGATGGGATAACGGGATGAAGACAAAGCTGGGCCCACCATTTGGATCGTCCTGAACGTCGACATCTCGACGCTGAAGACGGGGACGGGATGAAGACGGAGGTGTAAGATTAAATATATTATGTTTAATATTTAATCTAGTAGCCATTATAATCATTTACATAATATAGATCAAAATATATAACAACCTATTAAATAATTAGTTGGTAATTGTTGATGGACCATATTACCCTTATTAACTAATTGGGTTTCCTCTTGGGTGCTTATATAAGGAGACTAATGTAGAGGTTAAAGGGTTACACAGTTACACACTCAGACATACCCTATAATCATAACATCATCATCATCGACCTCTTCTCCTATAACCGATACCCTTTTCGGTTCTCATCATCACCATCATCAGTTAGCACCCTAAGGAGGAACCAGATCAGACTGACAACTATGTCTAACTCGATGGCATTATCTATCACTGGATTCTCCACTGCACTGTCTGCTGTAACAGGTATGTTTTCATGTTTTCCATTATGATTAAACAGAACTGATTCAACATGTGGTATCAGAGCATATGTTGATTAGTCGGTTATGTTTTCGTATCCATCAATTCTGGGATAGAAATCATGAAAACAGAAGTTTTGAAAATCTTATGAACATCACAGCCGTTTTCGAGTCATATAAAACCACTCGAACCTCTGTTTCGAGGAAAAGAACTGTTTTAAATATCTCGAAATCAAAACAGGTAAAATTATGTCCGAAATCTGTTTAGAAAAACCTTAAAATTCAGGTTTCGGGTTCTAGAATTTATGTTTTATTTTTTTTTTAGGGTTCATCATGTTCTTAGAAAAATTCGAAAATTCCCTTATGTATTGGAATGTAATAGGATTGATGGGTGTTTTTTTCCTGTTTGATCCAATTTAATCTGTTAAGTTTATTCGAAAACTGTTAAAAGATATACAGTTATAATTTTCGAAATATTTTTGATACAATTAGATCATCTTAAAACAGGAAACCATATCTCATAATCCCTTAGAATTTGAATTTTCAGTTATGTTTTCACATTCACAGCTGTTAACGGGAAGTTTCGAGATCCCTTCTAACGAGCCGAGACCAAGATCTCGACTCGAGACCACAAGGTCTCGACTCGAGACCATAAGTGTTCTCAAATGTTTACAACTCGAGACAATGATTTCGACTCGAGATCATAAGGTCTCGACTCGAGACCACTAAGGTTTCGACTAAGGGCTTCAATCTTCATCACTCGAGACCATGGTTGCGACTCGAGACCTCATAAGGAGTCGAGATCTCATAATTCACAGCAGTCGAGACCATGATTACGACTCGAGACATTGAGGTTGCGACTCGAGACCTTAATGAGTCAAGACCTCACAATGATGAGTCGAGACTTGACTCGAGATCTCACTCGAAACCTCATTATTTTAGGCTGTTTAATGTGAACTAAGATTTAGCGCTAACAGGTGGTTTGCTATTAAATAATTGGTTTTTGTAATTACTTAGTTAATTAATCAGATAATGTTTTACAAAACCAAAAATGGCTTAACTTGAATGAGCTTTTGGTGTATCATTTCTGGCCAAAGCTAATTTGATACATCTATGTAACACCTCGAAAATTCACGTCCTATAATGTATTGACACGTGTCATAAGTTTGTACGTGTGAAAGAATGTTCTAGAGGGACTAAAGTTGACAAACATGGAAAGTATGTGAAAATAAGGGTCCAAGATGTCAACAATGGATAAATATACTTTACAATAACCCTACATGATGTTTATACCTTCAAACGAAAAAATCATGGATCATACGAAGCTAAATATGAAAGAAAGTGTGAGATTACAAACTACAGGGGTTAAATGTGTCAACATGTTTAAGTTATACCTCCGAGTGACCTTTTAACAAACCCGAAGCTTTGTAACGATTAATTATGCTCACTAGAATGCACGATAAAAATTTCATAAAGTTTCGTTATCGTATGAGAAAGTTATGATCAAATTCGTCGGCGAAGGGTTAAAAGCGTCAACGACGAAGTTTTTGACTTTTCGGGTAACAATAAAGTTAACCGAGGACTTGACGAAGGGGGTATAAGTCTTGAAGCCCTTATAAGTTAAATTGGAGGGTTCAAAATGCAAGAAATAAAGTTGAAACAAAGTTTTTAAGGGCCAAGGACCAAAACATAAAAATCTGAAATTTGATTTGAGTCAGAAAGGGCGTCGCGCGACGCGAGGGTCCCCTAGGGGGTCTACGCGTGGCGTGAGGGGCCATCTGTTCCGAAAACTTTGGGCTGATGTTGCTAGGTGTCTGCTATGAGCATTATAACCGACTTATAATCGATTTTCCTCATCTTGGACGACCCCTAAATGACTCCTAGGCCCTTAGGGACATCTGGGGATGATCCATGGCCATTGCTAGGCTTGTGTGTCAATGATCTATGAGATTTTGAACACTATATAAAGGCCTCTTGTTGCAACCATTTTGATCACACCTCACTTCTGCATTTCTGATCATTTCTGGAGCTCCAAAGCAGACTCAAGTGATCACTAATCGTGCATAGGACTTCAGTAAGTATGCTTAACCTTTCTTAGTTAAGTTTTTGCTTAGTTTTAGCTTAAAAGTCAAACCGTCGTAATTACCATTTGACTTAATGATTAATCATTGATGGTCCAGTGATTAGTCGAATTGAAAGTAGTTATAAGTTGGTAATTATGTGGGCAATAAACCCTTAAAAGGGCACCCTCTGATTCCCACTCTAACTAGGTCAAATGTCGGGTCAAACTTGTTATTAAAAAGTCAACAGAATACTTAATTTCAAATTTATGCATAATTAGCAATGTAGAACCCATACAACCTGTTTAATCATTAATATAACTTGGTAATTAATGTAAGAACACCCGACAAATTTCAGTAGAGACCCGGTTCGGAACCGAAAGTCGCATAATTTGACTTTTGCTTTGACTTTCAGTTCTGACCCGTTTAAGCATGTTTTAGAAATGCCTTAGAGCTTTAATTGGACCAGGTTACATGCTAGTATAACCCTCTGTGATTATACACCTTGGTTCAATAGTTATCCAATTAATATGCATGATTCCGTTAATTGCTCATATGTTGACCATTATGCCCTTTTCACCATAAAACGTGATTTTTGAAAATGTAAAAGAGTAGAAACCTTAGTTACTGATATATAAACTTGTACCCAAAATTTGACATCAGTTTGAGGTGTAGATTGAGAGTTATGCTCATTAGCGTAATTAGAAAGCTTTTTAGCGATTTAACGGCGTAAATAGCACATAGCCTATTTAAACCCACTTTTTGATATCAAACTCTTTACCCACTGATGTAATATATTATTTTGGGATTTTTGAAGATTTTTAATTAATTTTAGGCTGAGCATAACTTAGAGTCATAGGCTTGATTCGGTAATTGTCGGTTTTGCCCTTTCGGGCTATAAAATGATTTTTACATATCTTTTTGACCCCAAACCTTTTGCTACTGATTTTAAATGATAAATAAATTATTTTAAGCTTTCTGGAATAATAAAAATATCAGCTTTCTATATAGAACCCGGAAACGGCTTCTAATCGCCTTTTTAAGCGTTTTTAACGCATAGTATGTACTAAAACTATTTTAAACATACAAGGGTTGATAACTACTGATATTTTAGGTAAATTATAATATTTTAACAGTAAGCAAAAGTTGTTTAACTCAGACTTCAGTTTTGAGCTTTTCGGCTTATGTGGAATTACCAAAATGCCACTACGGTGCATAGTTTGGTTATAATTGATAAGTTTCACATATATGCAATACCCTACTGTTATAACTTATCAAATTAAGTATTTTGCTGATTATATCAGACCTGTAACTCAGGTTAATACTTGAACTCTTTTATAACCTTATAAATGACTAAAATACCCCTACGGGGCATAGTTTGAGTTTAAACTTGTTGCGGGCATAATAAAAGATATCTTACTGATGTCACAACATATTTGAGGCATATTAACTTAGGAAACCTGTATATGGCTCTTATGGTTACTCGTTACGCCCCTTGCGAGTTCGGTTCGGTTTATGTAACTAGTTTGCATAAACTAGCCGAAACGGGTCAAACCTTATCGTTTTTATCTCAAGATCCAGAATGTGTTTAGATTACCCATATAAGACAAGTCCTTAAACTTTTCGGGTCTAAATCACATTCTATTCCGGTCTTCGCTTAATCACGCGTTCGAACCGTATCGTTCCTTAAAACTAATCGGTCTAAGCTTAAGCTTAACTAAAGACCGTTAGGATTCTAATAGGTTATTATAAACCTTTGTTCCAGAATAGGAGAACCAGTAAAAGCTACCCGCATTTGCTAATTGTGAATTATACTTGCAAAGGTAAATACTTTTAACTTATTTTCCCTATACGGGCTTGGGGTACGGTATATAAAATACCGCTTGGTCGGGCATTAAATCTTCCATCGTATGGTGGTTAATTGATATTGATCGGCCCGTTTAAATTGTTTTGTTTGCTTAAAGCCTTTGGGAGGTTAATGACCATGTCCCGGATATCCTTGGCATCATTTTACAAAATGGCCACGACCTAAGCGCGGGGTGTAGGCGTACACCCGTCAGCGCCAAAATAAATAATGTGGTGTGTCTATTGATCTTTAACCCGGCACGATCCGGGCTACTGAACGCATAAGGAACATGTAATTCTTTTACGAGATTATATATTTAAATAATTATCCCAAGTTATAAAATGTTTGTGCCATGTGCATCCAAATAAATTTTAATCATTTTAAAAATGAGTCGGTTAATTGTATTTACCAGTGTAAACTGACGTATTTTCCCAAAAAGATTAAGTGCAGGTACTATGCGAACTAGGCTGGCTTTCTCCTAGCGTCCACAATAAGTCTCGCAAGCTTGGACGTCAAACTGTTGAACAATGTTTCCTATTTATTTATGATCCGTCTGTGGATTAATTTCAACTGTTGTGATACTTGATATTACAAATTATATTCGGTTGAAATATATCTTTCATTTGCTTCCGCTGTGCATTTAAATATTGTGTTGTTTGACTGTAATGTTGCCAACCACGTCACGATACTCCCCCACCGGGCCCACCGGTCAAACGTGGAAATATCGGGGTGTGACAGGTTGGTATCAGAGCCAACGCTGAGTGAATTAAACACTAGCCTTTTGTGTTTAATCTCAGTTACACAATTGCACATTCCAAAATTTTTGAGTCTAGACAAAGAACATAGGAACAACCCAAATTTGTTTCAATTTATTTTTAACTTTGTCTTTATTTTATATATTCTTGTTGTTATCTTATGTTATATTGACAGGTCTAAATATGCCGCCAAGATTTTTCAGACGAAGAGGACGAGGCAAGGGGCCAATCACCGCCCCCAATGATCATGAAGCCGGGCCTTCGCACAGGCGAGCTCCTTCTGCCACTGCGAGTGCTGATCCTCGAGAGAACTTGAGGACCAATGTGGAGCCCGCTAGACGGTCTGTTTCACATAGTTCAACGCCTCCCTTTCGTAACTCCTATGGGCCGCAGTCAGAAAACGAGCCCGATAACCCACAACCTTCCTATATACCTCTTCAGCGATCCCTTTCGCACAATTCTTTTGGTAACCCCACTCCTGTTTTTCAGGGCCGGTTTAACCCGGCAAACTACATACAAGAACCAGTGGGTTTTAACCCATTGGGGCCAGAGGATCATCTATCCGGCGATCATGCAGAAGACATGGACGAAGACACGGATCCCAATTGCGGGATTCCACCTTTGACCGGTGATAACTTTGCTGCATGGAAGGACGCTCTCATGCTTACGCTTGGATTGCTGGACTTTGACTATGCTCTAAGAGAGAATAAGCCAGCGGACCTTACTCCACAAAGTACTGCTGCTGAGCAATTAACTCATGAAAAGTGGACTAGGTGTAACTGTCACACCCCAACCAATGGCGGAAACATCGGGATGAGACGAAGTGTGAAGATTGCTAGAGACATCATAACGCTATTTGTGACAATATTTAATAAACCGATTTCATTTCATAATTCATTTGTCAACATTACAAGGAAATCAAATAACATCAAGTTCAAGGGAAATACAATACAACATAATCAAAATTGATACAACGATTAAACCTAAACGTCTATATGTGTATCTAGGCATCAACGCTACTTCATTTCATGGCATCATCATCCTCAACCTGTAACATGTTTAAAATAAAGTTCAATGCAAAAGCAAAGGCGATTATACAAGTTTGGTACATATGTATCAAAAGATAAGTTTAAACAATTCCATGTGGCAAGCTCTTGATACGAGATAAACAATAAAATTGGCATGTGTCAAACATATCAAACCAATAATGAAACGCAATATGCTCATGACATAACCACAAGTCTACGGGCGGGTCGTTAATCCTATAGCGCTATATATGTCATGGTTTGGCTCGTACGAAGTTAATGATAAGTCTAACACATAATGTCCTCAACCCAAGTTTAAAGAATCAAGTAATCAAATAAGCATGCGTGTAATAGGAATGTTTATGTATTATGATAAAGTTTGTGTGTAAGTTTATAAATAACATGTTACACCCCAAAAGTGGTAAACGAAAAAGGGGTTCAAGTATACTCACAATATTGTATATGCTTTCCGATTATCCAATGTGACGAAGTTGATGAGGTTAGAAGGTTGAATGTGTAAGGGTTAAAGTTCAAGTATGTTTAGAGTCGAGATTCGGAATAAAACAATATGAAAATAACATATGAGAATAACATGTGAAAATGATCATCTAATACATATGATACTTGTTTTTGACACTATGTACTCCAAGGAGTTTATATGGTTTCATGAAACAAAGTTCCATTAGAATCATAACAAGTTATCATACTATAGGATGATATAATCTAGTACTTGGACATATGAACACTAGTTCATCATCTAAGATTCGATTATTTAGATTATGTGTTTATGTATTACATATATTATATACATATTATTAAGTCCAAAAGATTAATAGTTCAAGAATGAGGTAGAAGATTAACATCTTCATTTAGGTACCTCTAATGTCATAGAAATCATGTAGGAGGTAGGAAGAACAAGCTTCCATTTAGGTACCTCTTAAGTGTTCACCACTACACTTGATGTAAAAACAACCAAGGAGGGTCATGAACTAATAACAATACAAGAATAAGAATCAACTATACTATGAGAAATCATCAAGAGATGTGGGGATTTTATGTTGGACAACCCAAGTTAGTCCACAATCACACCTTCATCAAGCTTGAAGCTTGAACACCACTTGTGGGTCAAAAACCCTTATTAAAACAGAAAGTATTTGAGGATTAACCTCTGATTTTGTATGTCTCAGCCCCGTTTTTAAGATTAACTAACCATGAAAGAGGTTATAAGCATAAGGACGTGGGTTTGAGTGAGTTAAACTCAAGTTTGCACAAGTATAAACAATGTTTAGTAAAGATGAATGAAAACAGTGAACTTTGGAGCCTTTTTGCCGAAGTTCCAGGGACTTATTTACTGTGAAAAACCCATGGAATCGAAGCTAAGGTCAATCCAAACACATAGGAAAAAGAATGGACTACATCGGACAAGAAATGAAGAAGTTATGCTCGTTTTCGTGAAGCTTGAACAATCTGCTCGAACTTGAGATAATCAGCTGATTAGAGAGTGTTTTTTTTGTGAATTGGAAGTGTTTGTAAAGTGATTTGAGCTTGGAGGAGGCATGGTATTTATAGGGAAGGATTAGGGTTAGTGTTAAAAGGGTATTAATTGCAAGTTAGTTGGGAAGATGGAGCCCAAAACCAGCCAATGGCTGAACAGCCATGCCTTCGGCTGTGGTGAAGTAAGGCCGCATGTTTGGCTGGCCAAAGCCAACTAAATATATTTTCTCATTCAAGTCCATGTTTTCCTTTAGTGGAGGACTAATTTATTTAATAAAAAAAAATGGTATGTAACCTAAACTAATAATAAGCAAAGTGTAAAAAAAAAAAAAAAAAAGAACAACCAATAGTCTTGCTAGGATTGGCCGCAAGGTTTTGGTCAGCTTATTCTCTTTTTTTTTTTTTTGATATTTGAAATCTATCATTTTAATATAGCTCATAAAATAACGCGTAACAATCTAACATATAATAGTGTAATAAGAATCAACCCAATAAGTTGATCTTTTGGGCTGAGTTGCGTTTTACCATAAGGCCACTCAAAACCTTTCATGTTTTTTTTTTGACAACTTAAAGGTTTATATAATATGGCATATTATAAGATGTATTATTAATCCATGATTAAGCAATATTAACATATGTAATTTATTAGCCATAAATATATATATTATCGTTTAATTTACATGAAATTAAGTAATAATTAGTTTGTATAATAAAAGTATAGGTTGAGTATTGTGAACGTAGAATCAAGTGTTGGTATAACTTAACGTCTAAAGTCATGTAATTCTTTACGAGACGCATTAAAATGTATCGAATGAGTGTATGTATCAAATGTATAAACGAATTTAAATGCACAAACATGAATAAATAAACAAGGTATCATCTGTATGAAATACCAAATTTTATTACGATCGAATTTACGAATTACGAAAACGAAAGTGAAATACGAATACGATACGGATGTAAGTTTCCAAAAGTATGTACATGAATAATCTTTCCAATTAAAGTAAGTTTTAAAAAGCGAGGCGTTACAGTAACCGCATGTCTCTCATGTTTATGAAGCAGTCCATAAGCAATGCAATCAGGGGAGCTATTCCTGATTCTGAAGATGCTAAAACCTACTTGGCTTCTGTGGAGGCGCAGTTCAAGGGGACGTCTAAAGCACACGCTAGTACCCTTATCCTCAAGCTGGTGACAACTAAGTATGATGGGAGGAGCGGCATTTGCGAGCACATCATGATGATGAATGACATGGCCAATAAGCTGAAGGGGCTGGAAATGGAAATCAGTGATGGTTTCCTTGTTCATTTCATCATTACTTCGCTTCCTTCGTCCTTTGAAGCATTCAAGATCAATTACAACACTCAGAAGGACAAATGGACGATGAGTGAGCTGGTTGCCATGTGCGTACAGGAGGAAGAGCGTATGAGGATGGATCGCACTACTGATGTTGCTAACTTCACCACCTCCAACTCTAAGAAACGGAAGAACAATCATCAGAGGAAGGATGCTTCTAAAGTCCAAAGGCCAAATTCTAATGCAAGTGCACCTTCCAGCTCTAAGAACTCCTTAGGCAGAATCCACTGCAAGTTCTGTAAAAAGGCAGGACATATGCAGAAGGAATGCCCTGACTTTAAGGAGTGGCTGGCTAAGAAAGGTAACGATTATTTTATGATACTTGAGTCCTATAATTTAAGTGTTCCTGCTAATTCTTGGTGGTTTGATTCTGGTTCTATGGTTCATGTTACCAATTCAACTCAGGGATTCCTTACAATCCGGAAACTGGAAAGAAACCAAAGAACGCTTAAGGTTGGGGGTGATCGAGAATTAGAAGTGAAGGCCATTGGAACGTTACAATTATTTATGAAAACTGGTTTATGTATTAAACTTTATGATACCTTATATGTTCCTGAGGTAACTCGGAACCTTGTATCAGGACCAAAGTTAGACATGGACGGTTTTATTGTTTCCCATGGTCATCGCAAACTCTCTATCCTCTATGATTCTGTTCTTTATGGTACTGGTATTCTGGATGGTGGTCTCTATAGATTAGAACTAGATGATGGCTTTTCCAAATCTTTGTTGTCATATAACATTAATGAATCACTCACAAAGATGAAAGAGAAACGAGACTTAGAGACTTCATCCATGTTGTGGCATCAGCGTTTAGGCCACATCTCAAAAGAACGATTAAATCGTCTCGTAAAGGATGAAGTCTTACCTCCTCTCGATTTCTCTGATTTTGGAACATGTGTCAAATGTCTTAAAGGTAAAATGACATTAGCGAATAAGAAAGGTGCCACTAGGAGCTCTAATTTATTAGAACTCATTCATACTGACATTAGTGGTCCTTACCAAATCGCTGGCATAACAGGACATACTTCATTTATCACTTTCATTGATGATTATTCTCGTTACATGTACTTGTATCTAATTAAGGAGAAATCTGAATCTCTTACAACATTTAAAGATTATAAGGCTGAAGTTGAAAAGCAATTAGATCGTCAGATTAAAGTTGTGAGATCAGATAGAGGCGGTGAATATTATGGAAGACATACTGATGTGGGTCAAGCTCCTGGTCCATTTTATGAGTTTTGTAAGGGCCAGGGGATTGTGAACCAATACACCATGCCTGGTACACCTCAGCAGAATGGTGTCGCTGAAAGAAGAAACCGTACCCTTATGAACATGGTGCGCAGTATGTTAGCCAACACTAATTTACCATTATTCCTCTGGACTGAAGCGTTAAAAGCAGCTGTTCATATACTCAATAGAGTTCCTTGTAAGTCTGTCCCTAAAACTCCTTATGAACTTTGGACAGGAAGGAAACCGAGTCTTAAATATATGAAAGTATGGGGCTGCATCGCTGAAGCAAAACTTTACAATCCTTTCCTAAGGAAACTTGACCCTAAAACAGTTACCTGTTTCTTTATCGGGTATCCTGATAATTCAAAGGGTTATCGTTTCTATTGTCCTTCCCATGCCACCCGTATTGTTGAAACCAAGCGTGCTGCGTTCCTGGAGGATTTCAAGGACAGTGGGAGCAGTACCAACCCTTATGAAGAATTGCAAGAAGTACAAGACGCGGGGGGGGGGGGGGGGGAGATTCGTCGCTTGCCATTACTCCAATTTCTCCTCTTGTACCCAATGCAACTACTGCACCTGAAGCTACTGCACCAACTCCAAATTCACCTCTACAATCAGAACCCATTATACCTCATGACGAAGGCACATCAAACGCTCATAACCAAGACAACGCTGAACCCGATAATCCACTCAGGAGGTCATCTAGGAAAAGAAGGCCTACTAATTGGGATGATTCTGTTACCTACCTGACTGAAATGGATCCCGGAAAGCTTAATGATCCTGTCTCTTACAATGAAGCCATAAGCAGTGATCAGTCTTCTGAATGGAATAAAACAATGATTGATGAGCTTGAATCCATGAAGAAAAATTGACGTTTGGGATTTGGTAGAATTACCCAACGTTGTCAAACCCGTAGGATGTAAATAGGTATTCAAAACAAAACTGGATCCGAATGGGAACGTTGAACGCTACAAAGTGAGATTGGTTGCAAAGGGCTACACTCAGAAAGAGGTAATTGATTATCAAGAGACGTTTTCACCTGTCTCTCGTAAAGATTCATTAAGGATCGTCATGGCCCTAGTAGCTCATTTTGATTTAGAGCTGCATCAGATGGACGTTAAAACCGCTTTCCTTAACGGAGACTTGGACGAAGATGTTTACATGAAACAACCTGGAGGCTTTAAACCTGAAGGTCAGGAGCATCTAGTCTGTAAGCTGAAGAAATCCATTTACGGGTTAAAACAAGCATCACGTCAGTGGTACCTCAAGTTTGATGAAGTCATGAAGAAACAAGGTTTTATGAAGAATCAAGTGGATCAATGCACCTACCTCAAGATGAGTGGGAGCAACTTTACTATACTTGTACTTTACGTAGATGATATTCTATTGGCAAGTAATAGTTTAGACATGTTGCATGAGTCGAAGCGGTTACTCTCGCATAACTTCGACATGAAGGATCTCGGAGATGCTTCTTACGTCATTGGCATCGAAATCCACCGAGATAGACACAAAGGGATCTTAGGATTGTCCTAGAAGGCTTACATAGATCGTGTCCTTACACGGTATAACATGCAACAGTGCAAACCCTCCGTCGCTCCAGTAGTTAAGGGAGATGTTTTCGGTTCATTCCAGTGTCTGACAACAGAGGTTGAGAAGGAGCAAATGAGCCAGATACCTTACGTGTCAGTAGTCGGGAGCCTGATGTATGCTCAAGTCTGTACTCGCCCAGATATCGCTTATATTGCTGGAATGCTAGGCCGTTATCAGACTAATCCTGGCCTAGATCACTGGAAAACAGCTAAGAAGGTACTTCGATATCTGCAAGGGATGAAAGACTATAAACTGACTTATAGAAGAAGTGATCATTTAGAAGTGGTGGGCTATTCTGATTCTGACTTTGCCAAATGCAAAGATGACAAGAAATCTGATCGGTGCATTTTAGAAACACTCTACGTTATATTAATTACGTTATAAATACATTGATAATAGGGTAAAATTGGATTCTTTGATGTTTTATTATCATGTGAGTTAAAATGAAACAAGTTTATAATATTAGTAACCTAACTATAAGATGAAATAATTATCATGATAATACAAAGTAAGTAAATAAAAGAAAAAGACTTCGTTGACTTCACATCTAATAAAATTAATTAGTAGTTTAATTATTTTGAGTAATGATGTGATTTAATTGCTTTTTAAATGTATGCAGGTCTTCTACCAACGAATGGTATGCAAAAGTGGTCATAAATTAATTTTAGTGGGCTCAATCAATTATAGTGACATGTTGTAAGAGTTAAAGATTAATGGGCTTGTGTTGGGACTGTTCGTAAAGATAATAGGGAATTAATAAAGTGGCAGCCCAAGCAAGAGGTAGGGGAAGAAGATATATTAGACAACAGTAGGGATTTTGATTAGGGGGGATTCAGCCGTCGCACAACATAAAGGACGAATTCAGCATCTATCTTAATGTGAAAACAAGCATGAGCGGCTAAATCTTTCGGTGACTTCTGCCCGGATGAACGTTTACACGGTTTGACATAATTTTCTGTTTTTTTTTCTGATTCTTGTAAACTGGTATATCTTGACCACTTGTGTTGGATTATTGGTAAACGTTTCTTGTGTTTGAATTACTTGTCATTTATTAAGCATATTGGCAACTTTCTTGCGTTGTTAGCGGGTTGGTAAATTGGTGGGTAATTGATACAATCAAACGGGTTATTAGGTTGCATAGTGAATCTTAAAAACTATCCCTATTAACTAATCAAATTCATTAATTCCGAGGCCATGTCTATGTGGTGTTTTGAATCAGAAAACGGGTGTTTATATTAAAACGGGTATTCGGGATTCCGGGTGGAGGTTACTTTTTCTTAATATTGATAACACTTTTCGTGACAAATTGTGTTTTCTTTTAAATCTACAACCAAACCCCCAATTTAGATAATTTAGTTTTAATTAAATTCTTTAACTCTAACCACAAATTCCCCGTGGATACGATACCCTACTTACGCTATCTACGTAGTTTAATTAGGTTTTTGCATGACCCTTACGACAGTCATCAAAAATGGCGCCGTTGCCGGGGAATTAGTGCGCTTAGTGTTAGTTAGTTAGTTAGTTAGTTGTTCTTGTTTTAAAAAAAATCTAAAAAAAACCCAAAAATATTTTTTGTTTTATCTGGTTTGTTCGTGATTTACGTGGGTAGTTGAGTTGTGTTTGTGCAGGATGACAGATCTTACTATATTTTGCGGCTCTTCTACATGCAAGTTGTGCGGGGAACCACTTCACCCGTGTATCGGTTGCCACGAGGCCCGATTTAGACGGGAAAAAGCGAAATTGGAAGAACCACCGTTGCCTTGCTATGAGAATCCTTCATATCCACCATATTTCTATGATTCTGATACAACAGTGGAGGATGGTTATTACTCTGACGGATGGGATCGGGACGAGGATGTTTATTATGAGCCAAGGACGGATGGACGATGTTTTTGTTGCGGTCATGATCATACTTATGATTATGATGATGTGTGCGCGGTGTATTTGGAAAATCCAGAGTATTGGAAAGAAAAAATGATGGATGCGTACATCTTAAGACCGTATCAGGGATACCGACAGTATCATCCCGAGGAATATTCTAAGCCCAAGGGTGTCTATGCTTATCAAACCGAGGAGGAGAAAAAGCTTGCTATGTTGGAAGTGACTTTGTCCAAACTCGAGCAGTATTTATCAGCACCCAACCTTTCCGATGAAGATCGAATCAGCTTTCTAGTTTCCAAGTGTCAAAAGTTAAAGATGAAGATAGAATTAGAAGAGCGTCTTTCACCATTACCTGATGATATTAGAGATTATTCTCAAATGGAGGATGAGGTTGTGGAGGATAATACCACACCAATGAATCCTTTATCTGATGAAGAGTCACTGGTGGATCAGATGGTGTGTGAGGATGATGAGGCAGAGCAGTCTGATGAGATGATTGTGTCTACCGAACCTCTTCCCATATCAATCATTCCAATTAACAAGTGTGGGGAAGAGGGTTCGAGGAAGAAGATGAAAAGGGCGAAGCTACAAGACATCGGTGTATATCTCGTGAAGTGGATCAGCCAAACCCGTAGGTGCTTTCTAAACATGCCAATTATACTGACGAGCTTATGGAGATGGCATGTAAAATTCCGGGCATTCATTGGAAATACAAGGGGTAAATGTGCATTGAAACCACCGTAGCGCATATCAGGTACGATCTGGCTGAAGATCTAAAACTTAGCGCTCTCGGGAGGCAGCCCGAGGATGTAGAGTATTGTATTTTTGTTTTGTTTTGTGTTGTGTTGCTTGTGTGTTCTTGCAGGTTTTAATTATCTTTACGGATGCGTTTACCCAAGTGTGGGGAAGTCTGAGGAGGTGACGATCACTTTTGTACATACTCAATCTCCATTTGGACGAAAGTGATTCAAATTATGTAAAGACAAGCGTCCAATGTCGAATGCCGCCGCGAATGAAATGCTATACGGTTGCTGTGGAACAAGGCTCACATGGATTCAACCGCGTCAAATCAGGGGAGTCTGTTCCATTTATCTTTGTATTTTGATTTATATTTGTAGTGTGTCAATAGTTTCTCGCTCCATTGAGGACAATGAAGGAATTAAGTGTGGGGAGGGGAGACTAGCGTCTAGTGTGTCTTAGTCGTGTCAGTCGTGTCGTAAAAATTAAAAAAAAAATTGAAAAAAAATGAAAAATGAAAAATCCAAAAAAATTGAAAAAAATAGAAAATGTTTCGAGAAAGTTTTTGCAATAAATGGAAGATGATAGGTATAATTAGATCGTTGGCATTTAATTACTATATATACGAGACAATGTACAGTCGAACATGCGTCTAACTTAGGATATGTGGGTAGGCCCAGCCAGCTGAAAAGTTTCTTAGGATGATATAATATACTTTAAATTAGGAATCTTGTGGGTTCTCGCCTTAGAAGCTGTAACAAAGCTGAAACTGTGGAAAGTATAAGAGGTACGTCATAAGTAAAAAACTTATAAGTTTTTCCGATTAAATTGGCACACCTGTTTCTTTTTGTGAAAACAAATCCGAAACAGTGTGGCGCCCGAAAAAAAATTCCATCCATTCATTTGAGCACATGTTAATAAAAAAGAGAGAAAACGAAGCCTATGGTATTGCCGCAGGGATAGCGACTCATGCGGTACATACCCTCTAGGTGGAGCAAAAAAAAAATATGTGAAGTTTATGGCATTAACCATGGGGATGGTGACTCGTGTGGCGTATGTCCGCTAAACTGAACGTATACAAAAGCATGTAAAGCTCGCAATACCATCCATCCATCATAAATTTAATCGGAATGATATACGGGTTTTTTATATAAGATGGTAGATATAATCTTTTAATCTCATAAGCTTGAAACGGGATTAGGTGGCGTTTTAGTCTTTTGAGTGTGAGATCCATAGATAACTATAAATTACCTGAACTTAAATGAATTGTGAATAAGGGCTTGGAAGCTGGCGGTTGGGTTTAAGTGGATCGTATATCTGCAATCCTGGTCAACGTGTGGTTTGGCTTGTTAATAAAATAATTGGATATATTAGATGCCGATGCTTCTGATTGTGATTCCATTGCAAATAATTTTTTCGGGACGAAAAAAGATAAGTGTGGGGATTTGATCGGTGCATTTTAGAAACACTCTACGTTATATTAATTACGTTATAAATACATTGATAATAGGGTAAAATTGGATTCTTTGATGTTTTATTATCATGTGAGTTAAAATGAAACAAGTTTATAATTTTAGTAACCTAACTATAAGATGAAATAATTATCATGATAATACAAAGTAAGTAAATAAAAGAAAAAGACTTCGTTGACTTCACATCTAATAAAATTAATTAGTAGTTTAATTATTTTGAGTAATGATGTGATTTAATTGCTTTTTAAATGTATGCAGGTCTTCTACCAACGAATGGTATGCAAAAGTGGTCATAAATTAATTTTAGTGGGCTCAATCAATTATAGTGACATGTTGTAAGAGTTAAAGATTAATGGGCTTGTGTTGGGACTGTTCGTAAAGATCATAGGGAATTAATAAAGTGGCAGCCCAAGTAAGAGGTAGGGGAAGAAGATATATTAGACAACAGTAGGGATTTTGATTAGGGGGGATTCAGCCGTCGCACAACATAAAGGACGAATTCAGCATCTATCTTAATGTGAAAACAAGCATGAGCGGCTAAATCTTTCGGTGACTTCTGCCCGGATGAACGTTTACACGGTTTGATATAATTTTCTGTTTTTTTTTTTCTGATTCTTGTAAACTGGTATATCTTGACCACTTGTGTTGGATTATTGGTAAACGTTTCTTGTGTTTGAATTACTTGTCATTTATTAAGCGTATTGGCAACTTTCTTGCGTTGTTAGCGGGTTGGTAAATTGGTGGGTAATTGATACAATCAAACGGGTTATTAGGTTGCATAGTGAATCTTAAAAACTATCCCTATTAACTAATCAAATTCATTAATTCCGAGGCCATGTCTATGTGGTGTTTTGAATCAGAAAACGGATGTTTATATTAAAACGGGTATTCGGGATTCCGGGTGGAGGTTACTTTTTCTTAATATTGATAACACTTTTCATGACAAATTGTGTTTTCTTTTAAATCTACAACCAAACCCCCAATTTAGATAATTTAGTTTTAATTAAATTCTTTAACTCTAACCACAAATTCCCCGTGGATACGATACCCTACTTACGCTATCTACGTAGTTTAATTAGGTTTTTGCATGACCCTTACGACAGTCATCAAAAATGGCGCCGTTGCCGGGGAATTAGTGCGCTTAGTGTTAGTTAGTTAGTTGTTCTTGTTTTTAAAAAAAAAAATCTAAAAAAAACCCAAAACTATTTTTTGTTTTATCTGGTTTGTTCGTGATTTACGTGGGTAGTTGAGCTGTGTTTGTGCAGGATGACAGATCTTACTATATTTTTAAAACTAATCTCATACCCGGTCCAAACCAGCCGAGCTTTGGGTATACCCATCCCATATGCTTCGGGTTTTGGATATACCCGCCGGGCTCAGGTTTTTTTGCCATTCCTAAACATATTTAGTAAATAGTAAGCCATGGAGTGGAAACGGTTGTGGTGCCGGCAACAACGAGTAAATGATGGAGACAAATAATTGCCATGGGTGGTGCTAACCCGTATAAACCATTTTAGGTAAAAACAAAGTATAATAGTTGTACTTTTCAGTCCATTGATCAATTTAAATAGAGCAATAATAACCAGTTAACAAATTTGAGATGACCCAAATAAAACCGTTCACAGTTTATTTTGCCAAAATTAGTTCATTTTTTAAGAATAAGGTGCTGTTTGTTTTTGCTTATAACATCTGCAAAATGCTTATGTCTGCAGGCGGGCAGACATAAGATGTTGAAGACTGTTTGTTTGTTTTTTTTTTTTAAAAAGATCTACAAATAGCTTATTTCATCTTAAAAAAAAGCTCAGAATCTTTGCTTCAAACATCTTCACAAAACCCATCACCACCAAACATCTTCTCCCCTGCCACCACCACCTCCGCCACCACCACCGCACCACCTCCGCCACCACCTCCGCCACCACCATCGTCAAAACCCACCACCACCGCACCACCTCCGCCACCACCTCCGCCACCACCATCGTCAAAACCCACCACCACCAAACCCATCACCACCAAACCCATCTGTGAGAGAGAGCGTAGAGAGAGAGACCTGTAGAGAGAGAGACCTGTAGAGAGAGAGAGACCTGTAGAGAGAGAGAGCGTCCTGTAGAGACCTGTAGAGAGAGAGAGCGTAGAGAGAGAGACCTGTAGAGAGAGAGAGCGTCGGTTGGTGGCCGGCTGGTCACCTTCGAACGCCATCAAACGCCGCCACCACTGTTGCGTGTCGCTTCTGCTGCATCATCACCATCAAACGCCGCCACCACTGTTGGTGGCCGGCTGGTCACCTTCGAGCGAGGGAGAACGAGATCGAGTGGGTGATGGCGGAGGTGGTGCGGTGGTGGTGGCAGAGGTGGTGCGGTGGTGGTTGTAGAGAGAGAGAGAGTTTCTCTAGAGAGAGAGAGGAGAGAGAGAGCTTCTAGAGAGAGAGAGCAGAGAGAGAGCTTGGGTGTGTTTTGTGTGGTTGAAATTGTTTATGAAGAAAAAAAAAAAAAAAAAAAAAACCTCTTCTCCTTGCAGACTGCAGACATTTGGGCCACATCTTCTCTTGCAGATGCCTGCAGATGTGGTTCGCAGACTACAGACATTTTACATCTGAAAAAACAAACAGCACCTAAGTCATGATTGCCACATAGTCATTTTATTGCCACATACAATAAACAAGGAACTAAATTTCAAGATATACTTTTTGTTGCTGTAGCTCTAACAATTTAAACTTATCTTTCTCTAGTGTTGTATTCATTGATGGAGTTTGTCCTTCGCTTAATCTTTTGTTAAACTGATGGCTATTTATGTCAAACTAACGTTAACTCGGCCAGTTTGTTCTACAATAAAACATACGCCATGTCTGTACTTTAAAGAGTATGTGTAATTTTACTCGTACTACTTAAAATCTACTAACTTCCATTAAGAAGTCATAGGTGAAAACCGGGACCAACAAGTTCAATACGCTAAAATCTAAATCACTAGGACTAGGTGTAATGGGGTCACGCCCCTGATAATGAGGTGGCCGTGACTCCAGTTAAACACCGCTCCGACCTCCTGTTTAGGGGCGTGAAACCCTTTGGTTGTTAGGCGACTAACGAAATGAAGAGGAAAGCAATGGAAGGTGAGGGTTGGAATTAAATGCGGGAACCAATTAAAAAATTCCCATGTGTACCACTAACCTCATTATCTTTATAAGATTTCAAACTAATATAATTTAAATATTCTCTTAATAAGTGGTGAATGGTTAATATCAGTGAAACCATTACATGGTGCAGTGAGAAAAAGTGGTATGGTGATATGTCAGTGATGTGACAGACACTTTAAGACATAACAGTTAAAAAAATAAACCTATGCATACACAAATTACATTATTAAACACAATCAGAACCTTCTAATACAATACTAATCGTCAGGTAAATCGAAACTTTTTAATCTAAATCTAAACCGAAACCAAAAACACACGACATAATCACACATATTATCAGGTGAGTGGGTTATTTTGTTTCGGTTAGTTTAGTTATGTGGTTAAAACAATCAACTTACAAATACTATTAAACCTTCACTTCTTTCTGTGACAAGCCATCTTTAACGGAACAGGCGGGTCCGAGAACGCCCCGTCAGCAATCTGACTGTAGATCCATCTGTTAGCTGCCTCGGTGAAGTGAATCCCGTCCCAACTGATCCGTGATGACGGATCTTTGCAAGACTTCGCGATCAGGATTTCCTTACCTTTCACCATTTTTGTGCTCCCGCACCTCCTTTTATTGTTGAAGTTGTATTTTCCACCGTGCCCACAACACACCAAGAACGGATCATCGAATCCTTAAAACCAGAGTTGATAATATTGACCCATTTAGTTTTAAGCAGATTGATACGGGTTATGTTTTTATTCCAACTAGACAAACCGGGTCAACTATAAAAAGGGGTTCAAAAGTACGTAAGAACTTTTTTTAGGTATGAATGTGTCGCCTATGTATATAAATGTGTCGTACCAAACATCATTAATTTATTTTTTTATTTAAAGGTATAAAAGATTTTTTTTTTAAAATAAGTGTGTAACTGTGTATATATATAGTGAAACTGTAAAATACAATATTCCTTAACGTGCGATGGTACGATATGAAATTACGCATGTTATAAAACTCAAAACCCTAATCACGCATGAAGAAAAACCATAATCACACATGGTTATGATTTTTATTCATGCGTGATTTATGTTTTTATTCATGTGAAACCTCGGGGACGATTTTGGCATTATACTCTTTATTAAAATGTACCAAAAATACCATGACCCATTTTGAGGTTAACCAGGCCCGTTTTGACGAGTCACACGACTATTTTGCACTTCAACTTAAAATGAAACACGACAGAAAGAAAAAAAAAAGAATTACCGAGCTTTTTTGCTTGCGCGACAAGTGAATATTTGACTGAATAGATATCAACATAGGTGATGGCAGCCGAAGGAAGTTGTTTTCGGAGTTGGGTTACGGCTTCCTTGAGTTTCTTGTTGAAGAACTGTGAAACACCATTAAACGGGGCGGCACAACCGTGTGGATCCACCTGTGCCGCTGTGATCAAGCGAGTATCCATGATATAAGGCAAGCAACCAACTGGCCCTGTGTTGTGTATCCAAAATGCTCTGCCACCAAGAGCATACACTTTCTGTTTACACATTGTGATTCAATAACACATTAACCAACCATGTGATTCAATTCACCAACTCACACATAAGTTATGTAATTATATATTTGAGTCCTAATAAAGTAAGACTAAACAACTGGAAATCGGGTATTTCACCTTGATGATAGTCGTAAATTGTGATATAACGTCGGGAACGTATAATTTTACTTGTTCAGTAGTCAAATTAAGCTTGTACCCAGCGGTGAGATCGTTTTGGCCTATATCAAACGTGTATAATGCGCTAGAAAACTTGGTATTTTCTGGGAACAGGTTCTTAAACACGTCTCCTGCACCATGGTCATGCCACATTTTCAACTTATAATGTACAAGATATTATAAACACATGTACCTTTTGTGGTTCTATTTAAAATTGATTCTACACAAGGAGGCAATATTAAGTACCTTTTTCACGGATTATTGGTGATCTTTTAAAGAAATCAGAGAATTCGGCGTACTGAACATCTAAGGAAATCGGGCTATAACCGCTTTGGAAAATGGTGGTGTTTTGACGTCGGATTGTGGATCCGGCTGTGGCATAATTGGCTCCATGGCTAAAGTTTGTACCCATTGAATCCAAAAATGGACTAAGATAAGGTAATCCTAAACCCTCAGCTGAAATTTGAAGTAACAAACAATAAATAAAATTATTAAGAGAAATCAGAAATACACGAAAATCCTAACAAAAATGATCCTGACACACGTTTAGAGGGTGGTGATTAATAGTACTTGATCTAAACCCAAGTAAGGCTAGTTTGGGGTCCAAACAGTTCAGTTCAAGGTTTGATGGTTTACGATTTGGTTTGAAATTTGAAAAACGTACTTTAACCTTTAAATATACAAAGTTACCTATATTTAGTACAATCATGTGTTATTTTGCAATTCTTAATACAAACTAACAAGTTCAAACCGAACCTTTAAAACGTCAAACCAGTAAACCTGTCAGTTCAAAATTTTCATTGAAACCAACTAAAACAAACATTTGTTGTGAAAGGCCACTCGAGCGCACGTCAAGGCGCTAATTAAGGGGCAACCCCAAAAAAACGCCAGGATGTAGTTTGTACATAAGTCATAACCCTCCCAAGCAATCGCTTTGTCTCGGAAGCATGCGATATAAACAGATGGGCTTTATCTAATAAGACACCATCTTATTTTCGTTTCTTTATCTTATTTGAGTTTGCTTTTACCCATAGTTATCAAAGGCGTCAGGTGCACTCAAGGCGCATAGGCCTCACCTGGGGCCTAGGCGCAAAGCACTAAAAAAAGCAAGGTCACGAGAAAAAAAAAGCGCATTAAATTAAAAAAAAATATAAAACATATTATGTTATAGAAAAATAATACTATTCTTCAATTAAAACAAACAAAAGCTATTATATAACATTTTTAGGGGTTTAGACATGTTTTAGGTTGTATAAAGTATAGATTCTAACCAAGAATTCTTATCTACAACAAAACAAGATTAATGTATAAGTATAACCAATTAAAAATATGACACTGTAAAGTTTACCCTTACCATTACCATTACCCTTTTCATTTTCTTTCTTCTCCTCTCCCTTCTCCCTCACTCACAACCTGCAACTCCGGCAACTACAATTTAGGCCATTTCAGGCCAGTTTCAGCCTTCTTTTTGAATATTACAAACCAAATTTATATGTTCAAAGCTGTTCAAACCAGAATTCGGCCGGAATTTGCAGAATGCAACCAGTATTTGGCCGGAAGCTTGCCGGAGCGCGACTGGAGTGCCAATAGGCGTTTTGTTGGCGCCTCGCCTAGGCGCATGCCTCGTTCGCTTTTGACAAGTATGCTTTTACCCTTGGAAATAATCACCACTACCTTATTAACTCCATAATCTCTATACAATGATACAAAATTCCTATTGAACTTTTGGTAAACTAAACTAAACTAAACTAGCAAAGGTAAAAGTTATTGTATTAGACTGTGATGATATATTATACAGTGGCGAAGCTTGAAAAAGTCACCGGACCTAAAAAATTTATACAAGTAAACTTTCTTTTTTTATAAAACCGGGGGTTGAAAACGTATATACCTATAAAATTCTATACGAAACGTACATCTGAGCGAAAAGTTCGGGGTCGGGCGCGCCCGGCCCTTGAAAGCTGCGCCTCTGATATTGTTTTCATCCAATTTTATTTTCATATAAAAATATTGAATTAATTATTATAATAATTTTATGGTCTTTGTCTATTTAATTATTAATAATAATAATAATAATTATAACTATAATAATTTTACGGTCTTTGTCTACATATATAGGATTTGAAAAATAAATAAGCAAAATTCAAACCTAACTGAATTCGGAATATAAATTGAAATTTCGTTTTTGGATATAATTGAAATTCGGTTTTGCTTTTCGAATCTCGGATTAGCATTGGAATCGAATTTCGGATTTGCTTTTCGAATCGAATTTAAATTGTTTACTTTAATATATGTAGTATTAATATTTACGTATTTTAATATATATTATTAATATTTATGTGTATTTTATTTTAATATATATATATATATTATTTAAATTTTTATTTAATATTTTATTTTTATATATATTATTTATATTTAAATTTGTTTACTATAATAATATTTAACATATATTATTTAAATTCATTTTTTATTCTTATTATTCTCGTAATGTGAATAAATCCTAATTCAAACGAGTTAAAATTTTTGATTTCAAATCAATTTTACGAAGTCATTCGAATTGAAGTTCAAAAATTTTAAATTTGAATTAAACATTAAGAGGTTACCTTTTAATCGGTCAAGTCAATTATGTTTTTATTTTGAGCATTAGATCCTCGTAAGGATGAAGTTGAACATTTGATCCTCACAAGGTGAAATTGAGCATTTTGTCATAAGGGTAAAATGGATGTTTTTTTCCTCACAATTAGAATTGAACATTATACATTTGAGGTTAAGAATCTCACATTGTGTTTATGAAGACTATTTTCAAAATTTGCATCCTGCTTTTTAAGATATAAAATTATCTTAAACAGAAACTCATTGGTGAATCATGAATGTGAATAAATATTAAATGTTGTTCACCAAATGAATCAAACATTCTCATATAAAGGATTTACAAAGTATGGATTCTATTTTATCATAAACCAAACAGAAATTGTTTATAACCGAAAACAAGCCTTTAGAATCGATCGTTGCGTACAAGACCAAGATAAAATTATTAAGAGAAGTTAGGGAAGAAATATAAACAACGAAAATGATCCTGACACGCATTCGACTAATGGTACTCGTTTGAAACCGATCCAACCGTCTAAACAAGTAAGAGGTCTGAACCATTCAGACATCTGCTTGTGAAACAAACAGTCTGAATTCAGATTAGAGGTCTTAATCATTCAAACTTTGTATAATGCTTAACCATTCAGAGGCAAATGTCTAAACCATTCAGACATCTGCTTGTGAAACAAACAGTCTAAACCATTAAGTGATGAATCAGTAAAAGGTCTAAACCATTAAGAGCCTCATTAAAAGGTAAATAAACAAGCGTCTAGTTTGGAATCAGTTCAAGGTTTGATATTATTTTAAAACTAACTTTTAATACAAACCAACAAGTTTAAACCGAACCAATTAAACGTCAAACCGGTAAACCTATACTAGCGAACAATTGATGAGTGAGTACGTATCAGAAAACGTTAAATGCCTGCGTACCTATGAAATCGATTAGGAGACGGCCGTCACTGTTGCGACCGGCCGGAGAATGGAAGAAGGTTTGGCCGCTAGGCGGAGGAAGTTGGCCGAAGACCGCCGATAAGCCACCGGTATCTGAATTTGAATCACCGAAGTTAAACACGGCCGGAAAGTTACATTCCGGCAAAGAGAACATTGAGATTGGTAGTAATAATGTAAAGGAAACCAATAGGTTGCATGTTGGGACCATTTTCAGGCAGCGAGATTGTCGTGAGTGAGTGACAGTTCAAAAGGCTAGTGGAGGTTTGAAATTGCGTCCAAATTTTGATTTTGATATATAAAAAAGAATAATCCAATTGGGTTAAATTAAATTATATGAATCGGATTTGAAAAACCAAGATTGAGATTCGAATTAAAATTTGTTATTTTTTATTCGAGCTGAATATTCTAATTCGGATTATGTATTTTTATATGTTTTTTTTATTTTCTTTTGGACGGCAAATTTGGATACGGAGCGGAACCATCTGATCATATCCATCTTCACTCCATTGTGAGAATCGAACCCAAGACCTAATAGTCTCTAAATTATATCTCACATTTAAGATGCTACGAGGTTATAATGTCATGAGCTATTTTTTTTAATACATGTTTTTTCCTTATAAATCGGATTATCTAGATCAAGGCAAGCTCAAGCCGAATTCCAATTATTATAATTTGAATATGTTATAGCTATACTCGGGTGTTTACTTTAAATAGGTTTTGGGACTAATTATTTATTAGAATTTGAATATGTTATAGTTATACTCAAGTGTTTAGTTTAAATTGGTTTTGGCCTTTGGGACGAGTTAACTTTTAACCACCTAATCTCCTAGTATGGAGATCCCAATACAAGCGTAGCATAACAACCTACATGCTCGACTAGTAATTAGTAACTAGGTGCCCGATGGAACCACGTATTGGATTATTACGATTAGGCATGGGATTATGAATACCAAATTACATACCATACCAAGCCCAACCCAATTCATCTACAAATCAAAGGACTAGATCTTACTTATGGTCTTAGATAATCACGGGACCAAAACACATAAATTGGTGTTCAAGCATCATTATGTAAGGTTATGGTGAGCTTTAATGCTAGTGATTAGTGAATTCTTTTAATTGAATATAAGCTTATGATTTGATCCTCATAGAGGTAAAATTGAATATTGATCATCGCAAGGTGAAGTCGAGCATTTGGTCACAAGGGTGTTTATGAAGAATCTCATGCTACGTTTATAAAGACCAACAAAACATATAAATTTCTTTTTAATCAGAAGCTGTTGGTGTATTATGAAAAATAAATTCGTTCACTAAATGAATCAAACATTCACATGTAAGGATTTACAAAATACGGTTTCTACATTAGTGCGTCCTTTTATTAAAAAAAACAAATAGAAATCGTTTATAACCGAAAACATGCCTTTGAAATCGATCGTTGCATACAAAACTCACATGAGAATGGTAGAAACGTTCACCATTTGGCTAATCAGCGTTACCTTGTCCAAAAATCAACAATAAACCACCAATATCAAAGTTGTCTATGTAACAATTCCAAACAAAAAAAAAACACCTATCTTAGTATTGTCTATGACAAGCCAAACCTAGAGGTATTGGCGGATCCGAGAATGACCCGTTTACAATGTGATCAAATATCCATTTATTGGCTGCTTGGGTATAGTGCACCCCATCCCAATTAATCATCACCGTTGGATCATCACATGCTTTCCCCACTAGAACATCTTTCCCTTTGACTTTGACTTTTCCACCACAACCAATATGCATATTGAAGTTGTACTTTCCTCCATGACCACAACAAGCCCTCAATGGATGCTCAAACCCTACATTTTAAACAAAAGTACAAATCCACAAACACTTTGTTATCTTACTATAATAGTTTCTTAATATTACTAAACCTTAAAACCTAAACCCGACGAACATTTTATTGTATAAGAAGTTAAAATAATTCACCATGTCGGGTTGCTTGAGTAATGAGTGCATGTTTGACTGAATAGACGTCAACATACGTCAATGATGCCTCGGGTAGATCCTCCCGTAATTGATCAACGGTTTGTTTTAACCGATGGTTAAAAAACTGCGCAAGATCGTTAAACGGGCCCACACATCCAAATTTGTCCACTTGTCCGGCTGTGACTAGTTGACGGTCCATCACGTATGGTAGACATCCAAACGGACCCGTATTGTGTATCCAAAATGATCTTCCCCCTTGATTATATATGTCCTAATCAAGAATAAACAAATTTATTGCAATGGTACAAGATTTAAATTCTAAAATGACGTTTGGTGTATGTAGTTCTAAACACGACACGTTTAACAAATGTTTAACGCTAAAATCGACACTCACCTTAACAACTGTTTTGAACTGACCTACGATGTCGGGGACACTCGCCCTAACTTCTTCGACGGTCAAATTCTGGAACAACCCCGCCGTTAAATCATTTTGCCCAATATCAAATGTGTAAAGAGCACGCGAAAAATCTTCAACTTTAGGCATTAATTTTTTAAACACCGGATCATCTGCATCATATGGAATATACTTTACACACTCGTATAACACGATACATTACAATACAATACATACAAAACTGATATCAATTATTTGATATTGACATAAGAAATGTCACCTTTTTGGGTGAGAAAAGTTCTGACCCTACGATGAAAATCATTGAACTGGTACCATTGAACATTCAAAGAAAATGGATTGAACCCACTTTGAGCCAGGGTCGTATTTTGAGGCCTAATGGTCGAACCAGCGGTCGCGAAATTGGCACCATGAGTGAAGTTGGAACCAAGTGCATCCAGGTAGGCACCCAGGTACGGTAGCCCAAAACTTTGTGCTGTGAAATATTAACATAATTAACAACCATCTTATAAATGAACACAAATAAACATAAATATATACACATAAATCACCATTAGTTAAAATTAAAAGTAAATATGAATATTCAAATCAAGTATACAATACCACTATTTATATTTTTAGACTATTAAATTAATTTGTTACATTTTTTTTAAATTTATTTAATATAATGGACATGTTTAAAAAAATAAAAACTTGTAGAGAGCAACTGTAACGAGCAGTTAAAAAAGTACGGAGTACCTATGAAGTCGATGACTAGACGTCCATCGCAGAACCTGCCGGCCGGACCATGAAAAAAGGACTCTCCATGGGGTGGTCCGGCCTGCCCAAACGCGGCTGACAAGCCGCCAGTATCAGAATTCGAGTCTCCAAAGTTAAAAATAGCCGGAAAATCACACGGGTGTTGGCTAACACGGGCTTGTACAACTTGGTTCAACAGCAAAAACAGCATTACAGCTTTCATCATAAGCTCCATGAGTGAGAGAAAATGGTGAGAGATTGTGTAGGAATGTATGAATAAAAACGAGGAAGATAAAGTGTCGGTGACTGAAAACTGCCCGTGACATGTACGACATGGGTTGTGTTGTGCAATATGTGTGCTAGTAAATGACCAAAATGGGTTTGCTAAAAGGTTTTGTTATAATGGTTAAAGAGTGAAAAGATGCAAGGTTATGAGGGTATTTATGTCTTTTGACACGTGTGGTATCTTCGAATGACTCGTGGGATCAAAAACCGTTACTACCACAAATAAAATAATATTAAGTACTTAACTTTCTGTTCTTAATTGTTATTTTTAAATTGGTTTTATGAATACTATTGATTTATTTCTTTTAGAAAGAATTAACATACCTAGTATTTTTTTCTTAGGGTGTACCGGGTGTTTAGCGGGAAGGCTGGCGGTGACCGCTCACCGCACGGTAACATAGCCGTCAACCCCAATTTTGTTGCGGCAAACCAATAAAGTCGGGGAGGAGTCACTGAATGGTTTGTGTCCTTTTTTGACCGTTAGAATTGAGTTCAAACGGCAATAATGCATTAATGCGGTTGAGGTTTTTTTTTTTTTTTTTTTTTAATTATTTACATTTTATTTATTAAACCAAACACTACTTAATCGACCAAAGCGTTTGAGTTTATAGTCCACTTTATCCGGCATCACATCGAATATCACACTTAAATATGTTATTGTGGATAGCGAAGAACGCTGAAAAGCTAAATAATAAAACTGTGTAGGAGATTATGCACATATACTATTTATACATGTACTATTTATGTATAATTTTGATTTTTGTTCACTTTAAAAATATATTTTTGGTTTTTCATAGTTGATGACTAGCATTATGGTTTTATTCATATCTGGAATAACTAATTTTAACATGTTTTAATAGTTTTATTATTCTTTTTTAATATTAAGGTCGTTATCAATGTGTAGTTGTGGACCCTCTATTCCCATGACCACAAGCCCACAAGTAGAAATCAACATGGCTCACCAGTCACTGATCCCAAAATCAACATATAACAATGTTTAGTCGGTTCTACTAAACAAAACCGACTCTGTGGCCCAATGGATAAGGCGCTGGTCTACGAAACCAGAGATTCTGGGTTCGATCCCCAGCAGAGTCGTTTTTTTGTAACTTTTTAAATACTGTTTTTGGATATCAACTATCAAATTTAGATCTTTTGCTCTTTTGCTCTTTAGTTATAAAAGGATACTTTTAGTGTCTACTTCAATTTCTAACTAATAACACAGGAACAGTCTACATACACAAAGGATTCAAAAATAATACACAGGAATAGTTGGGTGCCTAAAAAAATAAATATTTTTACACGGAGAGTAAACTGGATCGTGTATCCCGACAAAAGAAAATATCATGGTATTTGCAATTATGATTCTGAATCAACCTCACATCTACTTATATCATGTTCGTTAGCGGCGTATGTTTGGCAAGCAATCTCAAATTGGGGTAATGTGCCCCCATATATGCTTTTTAGGTTTTGGACCTTCTAAACTTTCACAAGAGCTGTCATTTAAACAAGAAGAAAAGAAAAGTGCTTCAAGGGATTATTATGAGAGCGTCTTGGTGCATTTGGAAAGCGAGAAATGAGGTAGTTTTCTCGGGTAAAGAAATCACAAGCTCAAAGGTGATTGAAGACATTAAGCCTCTAGGTTTTTTGTGGATTAATAATGGGTCATCTTTTAAAACGTTAAGGTGGAGTCAGTGGTGTAATTTCACGTTTTGATTGTATGTTTGTGTTCTGGCTGCTAACATGTCGTTTTAATATAAGTTGAGCGTTCGAAAAAAAATATGAATCTAATTATGGGTATTTATTGAACAGCAATCGAATTATTGTATAATCGAGTTTAACTACTTGAAATTGGGTTTTTAAATGCTTTAAGTTGAGATGACAATATTACCTGGCTGATACGAGAGGATGTTATACCCCAACTCTAAAACATGCCAAATGTGTGCAAAACCCAAATGCTTGTAGTATAAATTAAAAAAAAAAAAATTTCTTCCATAACCATATAGACTTCAGTGCTCCTTAGATAAAACAAAACATCATTAAATCTATGTTTCGTGAAACAAATTCCAGCATCAAGTAAAACATTAAATTAAACTATGATACAACAAAAGAATTAACTAACATAAACACTATTAAAATGGCATAAAAATAGATGAATTTGATTAGATAGAAGCAACTACTAGCTTGCTTTCCACTGGCTGTTGTTGATCATGTTCATACAAACCAATCCCAATAGTAAGGTAGATGAATAAACAAACAGTTAAAATCCAGTTATCCCATTCTAGATTTACAATCAAAACTAAGTGTGTTTGGGTAACAATAATAAGATAATAAACTCGGTCCTTTTTAACCAAATCAGAGAAGCTCTTCAAAGTTGGAAAATTTGCTTCTTTTTTTACTCCATTCTACTTGACAAAACACCATTGTATTATTATTTTCTTCTCTTCTACTTGCCAAACACCCCACATTCATTCACTCTCACCATCTATCCCTTGAGTCTGACCTGCAAACAAAACATACAACCAGTAATATCACAACCTCTACCATTCATCTCTATACTTAGACATCCAGTTTTGATTTGCTTTGAAGATCAAGGTTCTTTTTTAATTCGTGAGAACCAATTACCCAAAAACTCAAAAAATGGGGTTCGAACCTAACACCTCTAATAGAGGACTCTGAGGGTGTACCATTGTGCCACCCCTCGAAGGTTGATATATATATAGAGAGAGAGAGAGAGAGTGTAAAATACATTACGGCTTAACGTACATCACGTGTGCGACCAAATTACGCAAGTTATGTTGAAAATCACGCACGTTATAAACTCAACAAAACCTAATCACGCATGTTGAAACAAATAATCACGCACGTTATCACGCACGCCCTACCTCCTAGTTCAAAAATCGCATCCCCTGTTCTACGATCTGAAACCACTGTTACTGCCATCTGACTCTAATCGAATTAAAGCTTGGTCATGTTCATGCATCCTCTGTTCTACGGTCTAAATCAAAGCTTGGTCATGTTTCTTCATCCTCTGTTCTACGGTCTGAATCAAAGCTTGGTCATGTTTCTTCATCCTCTGTTCTAAGGTCTGAATCAAAGATTGGTCATGTTTTGTTCATCCTCTGTTCTACGGTTTGATATCGAGGGTCGATATTTTGATGAAATTTTTCAAAATCAACGATGAATTTGAACCTAATTCGATGAAATTGACCGAACAATAGCCAATTTGAAGTGAAAAGAAAAGAAATTTGAACCCAATTCGATGAAATTGATCAAACCCAGGCTAAATGAAATTTTGATATAATCACGCATGTTATATGAAATAATCACGCATGTTGGTTTTTTGAGTTTATAACGTGCGTGATTTTCAAATGAACGTGCGTAATTTGGTCGCGTACTTGATGTACGTTAAGCCGTAATGTACGTTAACCTTCCTCTCTCTCTCTCTCTCTCTCTCTCTCTCTATATATATATATATATATATATATATATATGCAAAGGTTAGCAACATATCATGCCTCGATCAATGATTCTAGCAACCAACTATGAAAATTCTCTAAAAAAGCATCACGAATTCACGATTTTAGTTTTTCTGCTGAAACAGCAATTTGTTAATGTCTTTTTCTGTGAAATTTCTTTTTTAGCTTTAAGTTTTTTAGTAGTAATAATGAGTATTTGTACTTAACTGGAAGTAAAAATAGAACCATAGAGAAAGACAGCAGAAATTAGGGATGAGCAATTAGTATTGGGTGCCGAAAAAAAGGGTACCAAACCGTACCAATGAATTTCGGTACCCAATGTGGGCCTTTTTCGGTTCGGTACGGTACTTTACCCACTTCATAACTTTGAATACCGTACTAGTAACAGTACGGTACCGTACCAAGCACTCCCATACTTTTGGTACAGGTAGGTAGTTAAAATGGTACGAACTGACAGGTGAACCGTTGCTAATTTTGCTTCAAAGAAAAGTTAGGTTTGTTGCTATTTTAGAGTTGGTTACTAGAATTAAGATTTGATTTGTAGTATCTTGCCATTTTATGCCAAATAAACAAATAAACAAACTCAAATGTATTAATGATTGATTTGTTTGTTTTTCAACACCAAGTAGTCAAGAACACAAAATCAAATGTACTCATAGTTGGTTTAATGGTTCTTGAACACCAAGAAGTTAAAAATACACAAGAGCACACAGGACACAAACATTATAATGAAATGTACAAAAAACCCACAATCATAGTTGACATTGATCAATTTATTGGTGATTGCTTACATGGACATGATGGCCATATCAGCATATTTTTAACTATTCAATAATACCTGGCATGTAACCTGCTGTCGACTATCGATATTACAAGATGCAAGTATGTTGTATTGTTTGTAAAAAATAATTGTATGCTACATGGTTTGATTAAAGAAAGACTTAACAAATTAAGTATTTTCTAGAACAAGATGGTTTATTTTCCTAATTTCAAGAAAATAAGAAGCTCAAAAATTGTAGAAGTCTAAAATAGTCCAAGAGCATATGGCCAGACATTCAAAACATTAAATATCAGTTGCTACCAAAATATAAAGTATTAAAGTTTAATGAGAATGCATACCTGCCAACGTCTCTGTTGCCCAAAAATCCTCTATTATTATCAGCTCCACCACCATATCCTCTTCTGTCATCACCGCGTCTCATCCCAAAATCACCACGGGACCGGGGCCTCTCTGAAAAGTCAACACTTCTGGACTCATCAAACGAGCCCGATTGAGAAAGTGATCTTTCTTGAAAGCCCAAGCCCGCTCTTCCTGACCCAGAACCTGGTCTTTCTTGGAAACCCGAGCCCACTCTTCCTGACCCAGAACCTGGTCTTTCTTGGAAACCCGAGCCCACTCTTCCTGACCCAGAACCTGGTCTTTCTTGGAAGCCCGAGCCCACTCTTCCTGCACCAGAACCGGGCCTTTCAATGGTTTTTTGACTGAACCGAAGTTTATCATCAAGATCCCGGCTTAATTGTTCCAGTTCCCTTTCTTTCTCAAGTATTGTATTATGTAAATTGGTTTGATTTTCGGTAGATTCTTTCTCGAAACCCATTTTGAGGCTATGTATTTCTTCCTTTAGATTCTTTTCTTCCTCTGTGTCGGGCCTGAAAATGTAATAACCCTTCGGATATCAAAAACAGATTTAACCGTCCACTTAAAAGTTTCATAGGAAGATCAAGAAAAAAGAGAAATCAAAAATGTCAACTAAATAAAAGACAAATCTCCCATTATATTTTACAGTATAATCAAATAATATCAAACTGCAATGAGCGAGTGAAATATACACAAGACTTCTTTTATAGATATATTTGTAGTAAAGATTCTATCATTAAACCGAGCCCAATTAGAAACACTCTTTTATTTCGGAAGTACACCCATAGTTGTTAATAGCGAATAGCGACAACGTACGGCTACGGCTACGTAGCGAATAGCGACAAATAGCGACGGCTATTTTAAGTATAGCGATTACACTAGAAAAAGAATTTTGAAATTTTTTATATGTATATTATATCAAAATACCTTGGTATATATGCTATTTTACATGTATATTTAACAAAAACCTATAAATCCAGCTATTTTATAGCTATATTTACATAAATATATAGTTAACTTTATATTTTTTGTATACAAATTTACAAGTTTGGGAACCATATGTAAAGTTATGAAAGATAGAGGGGGTTAAATGTTAAAAATACCCAAACTTAAAGAACCCTAGCCCACCATCTCTTTTATTGCATTCAATACAGCCGCTCTTCCCTCTCATCAGACATGGCGCACATGAAGCACAAGAAAGAAGCCCTAGCCCTAATTTTGGTTCCAAACGAGGTAAGAACTCATTCCATTAGATCGATTCAGTCCAATTTTGACCCGATTAGGTCTGATTTTTGACCGATTTCTCCCGATTTTGACCAATTTTGACCATTGCCGCCTAGTTTTGACCAATTTTGACTCGCTATTATCGCTAGTCATCGCTATGAGCCATATAGCGACACTTGGTCGCATCGCCATATAGCGCGCTATAGCGGTCGCTATAGCCGCTATTGACAACTATGAGTACACCAACTATATTAAACCATATAGGTTTAAAGGATAATAAAGGGGATAAATACACAAGTTACCTAAATACTATTGTTCAGTTCTGCTGAAAAGAAACATGGTTCACTAGTGATCCAAAACTCCAGTATAGTCCAAGAAAAAATAGTTTCTTAATATAAAGTAACATTTTAATCTAAACTGAAGATGTGTGTTAAGACAAAATATAAAGTCTTAACCTAACCCAAACACAGTTTAATTTATAAGTATTAGGAGCTCTAATCAAGCCCCTCAACCTTGAAATTTATCAATCCACAGAAAAGAAAAACAGATAAAAATTGATGTTAGAAATGAAACAGAAAAAACTGAGTGTAAGATAACCATGAATCAGAATTCAGAGTTTACATACAAGTTATAACAAGTTAACAAGTAGACAATGGGTGCCATATCATATTCATGAGCATCACCTACGCAAGCAAAATCCACCTAAAACGAAAAACTTTGTTCAATGAAAACTTTTTCGGATAAAGCTTTGATCAATATCCTCGTATTTAGAGCTGAAATAGACTACACAAGCAAAAACTAAATTAAATTAACTACCATGCTCGATAAAACATTATTATCCTTCCCAATAACTGTTAATACAGTCAACTTAACTTGCTTAATATACATAGATTTTACCCTATCAATCATTCATCTAAGGACATCACAGTATCAGCAAATCAACTATTTCCCCAAACAACATTCTTGATTTTCCCAATACTGCATCAAAAAAACTGCACCTATAGATGCATACTCAAGCATAGTAAAACTGGACCATCTTGCCAGACAAGATAAAGAACAAACAAAGCATAACACTGACATAAACTCTAGAGATACTTCTAAAGAACTAACTGCATCAATAATCCATTTTTGCTGAAATCATATTAAACATAAGCAAAATATCCAAACAGGCCAACAACACAATGTACACCAGCCAAAACATGATTATCAACAATTCAACTATTTGGTTATAAAACTCGGAGCATATAAGTGAGCATTTTAGTCTATAAATGTTTCTCATCCCAACTAGTATTGTATTTGAATCACGTCTAGATTCAGTCAAAATCAGGGTATGGATTAAGATGCAATCCAGTAGTCCAGTAATTTACAATGAAAAAAAAACTAGTCTATAAGGGTTCCACCAAAGCATTTCGTGACACAATAACAAGCTAGATAATGATAAGTCTTCAGAATTCAGTTCAGTTAATATATCTTCAGACCCCAACAATGCTAAATTCATATGCTAGGTATTGACTTATAGTTTCTAGTGCATCAATGGATACCAAATTCACACTATTAATTTATTCAATCAAACTAATTAGCAAAAAGTAAAATATAATAGGATCATCACCTGCCAAGCCGCCTCCGCTCCAACTCTAAATCAATCTTCCTATAATCCAAACCTTTCTCTTGCAGCAAAACCTCTCTAGGCTTAGCATCACCAAACGGATTCACCTTAGCCCTCGGTTTCTCTCCCTGCAATGCACCTGAAACCTCAACCGAACTACCAGACTGCGCACTTCCCGGCCGACTGTTAGAATGAGAGCTAGTGGGACGACTACTCATTCTCTTAGCTTCAAGCTCCAAATCCGCTTTCTTCCAATCCAAACCTTTTTCCGCCAATATCTCCTCCCTCGGCCTAGCACTCCCAAACGGATTTGGTTTATTACCCCTAGTAACGTTCTCGACTGGACCAGTATCACCCTTAGGCGGATCTAACACCAAACGACGACGTTCTGTTACCCCTGGTGCCCGTTCCTGGCTCACTCCCCTACTCCAACGGTCCTGTTCCGGACCACCGGAATCACGAAAACCGGAACCAAAATTAGAAGATCTAACAGGTGGTGGTGCTACAGCTACAGGCTTCTTGTTTACTGCCCAGTTATCAATCTCATCAGCCCTAGAAAATCCTCCTCCTCCTCCTCCGGTGCTAACGCCACCGAGAGAACTAGAACTAGAACTGTAACGGTTAGGTCTAGAACTACTATCAAACGACGGCGTTTTCTTCGTCATTGCCCAATTATCCACCTCATCTGCCCTAGACGGTTGATAATTATCATACTCCGAGTTACGAGAAACCGGAGTTCTACGTTCATCATCAAATCCACCGTAAGATCTCCGGTTATTTCCCCATGAACCGTCACCATCCGCATCTCTATCTCTGCCCCTAGGTCCTCCGCCGCTACGGCCACCTCCGTAGGACGAGAAACCACCGCCGATCCTTCCGTACTGCATCTCCTCCGCAGAACGCTCTTTCGGACCGGTCGGAAGCTGCATCATCTCTTCAGGAGTCAATCTGTTGTGCTCGAACGCCAGCTCACGGCGAGAACCGCCACCGGAGTTACCTCCGGCCATCGTGAACTCCTGTAAGGTCATTTTCGTCTTCTTCTTACCTTTTTTGGAGATAACCGACTCTTTCAAGCTCGGAAAACTCTGCGGTGGAGCTGCCGCGGCGGCAGCCGCGGCTGCGGCTTCTTCGGCATCGGCTCGCTCGGCTTCCGCCGCCCAGTCGCCGATCTTCCCCCATGCTTTCGACATTTTAGATCTGTAAAATCTGTAACAACAACAGATCTGTAACAGATCTCAAACCGAACGATGTGTAATAACTGATTTGTAACGTAGTGGTGCTAGGTTTTGTGCCGTGAACAGGACGATAAATCCGGCGTACGGCGGAGATGTGTGGTGGTTGGTGGTGGTAGCGATGGTGTGAAACGAATAATCTTCAACAACTGTCGCTAATGTGCGGTTTTCGGAGTTTTTATTAGAGAGAGAAAGTGTGAGATGAGAGAGAAAGAGGGGGGTTTGGTGATGACGCGTGTGAGTGGAGCGTGAAATGCACGGACCGTTGGATGGTTGTTGGATGGTTTCTGATTTGTTGCGTGAGAGTGGGGATGTGAAGTAGGTGATATTGTTGACGTGGCAGTTTTTTATTTGTTAGACGTGGGTGCAGAGATTAGTGTGTGAAAACAGCTAACAGGGGTTGTTTTGGGTGAATTACGTTTCACGTCCTTCAGTATTAAGTTATGTACTTATATTTAAAAAGTTAGCCACTAGGGATGACTCTGATACCGGTACCGTACTTGTATTAAATCGAAAGTACCGATCTTCAAAAACCGAAAAAATGGGTATCAGGACCAAAATCAGTATAGTACTGATACTCGATAATAAATCAACCCAAAATATTGTATCATATTGAACCCAAAGTATGGGTACCAAAAAAAATATAAAAAGTGAATACAGAAAATGAGTGGATATGAGTTCGGTACAAAATAATCATCCTATCTAAAAGTCTTCTATAATTAAAAAATATTAAATTTTCATGGATAAAGAATCTTAGCTAATCCAAAAATGTTTATGGCTCATGCCATTTCAAACGTAAAGCTTAAAATAACCCCTCAAAATCAGTTGAAAATATATTTGTCGGAAATCCGTCACAACTTATATAGCTTGCGTCGAACTAGCTCATAGACGAGTTTGAGTTGATATCAATTACCTTACCTCTTATACTCACTCAAGAAATATAAGAAATGAATTCATACTGATAAAAAACTCATCCATCCACCATCTTGATTATTTATTTCATTTTTCACACCTCGTTTGAGTGCTAATTTTAGTTCTTGTTTTTACTGACGCTATCTTTGTGTTCTTAACTAGGAAATTCTAGCAGACCGATTGTTTCATACATGAGTCTTGCTCATCACCAAATAAGCATTCAGCTTTATGGTTGTTTATTTTCAAACAAATGTTGGCTTGTAGAACCAAAAAGCTAGTCGAGTTGCAAACTAGACCTAAGCTCGAGCTCAAGCTTTAGTTCAATGTAATATTTTACACCGAAATGAGTTGGCTGGTACAATTTTAAACTCAATCCCCAGTTAAGTTTGGCTCATATCGACTTTTGACGCCTCATCAACATAAATTAATAGGTATACAAGTGGGGAGGTGAAATGACCGTGTTACCCTCATGTATAGTGCACATGATATAACTTAACTGAAAATTATAATTGAGTTTGCCCTAAAGGACATAACGTGCAACATTTTCAAACATTAAGTACAAAAGTCATCAATTTTAAAGGTAAAGGACAACGCCTGAAATTTAGGACAAACATAAAGGACAAAACTTATAATTTACTCGTATATATTTAATGCCAAGATAAGTTAGCTAGTACAATTTCAAACTAAAACTCAAACCCCAAGCCTTGGCTCGTATTGACCTTCTTGACGCCTCATTAACATAAAAGAAATAAAAAATATTTTTGCAGAATAATTACATTGAACTACAAATAATTAAAAAGCAATCTTATACAATTGATAACGTCATGTATGATTACATGTAGTATGTTTTATATAATTACATGTTAATGTAATCATAAAAAAAGTTATTACATCCGAAAATGTCAACATAACTTTATGTTCAAATGATGGTGTTTTTATATGAAATGCCAAAAGTAGAATCGTTAAACACTTAAACCTTATTTTATTTTAGTTAGTATAATATGTTAAATGTTAATGATCTAACTACGATTCTAAAATAAGAAGTAAAACTGTAAAAGAAATGTTAGGTTGCAATTAGTAGGTGTACAAGAATCTAATCTTAAAATGGGTTGTCGACAAAAGTATCTTACTTATGTCATCGTTAAATTATTGAATATGTGGTGTAGCTTGTTTTCAAAGTAAGTTGCATACATGCCTTATAACATAATGATACTTCAAGTGAACTAGTGAAGTGACAAAAATCAAAGATTCAAGTCCTTCAACGACCATTGTTGAGTTGGACATATTTAGCCTTTACGGTTTTACACGTATTAATACTAACATAAAGAATATTGATCTACTGCTAAGGATTGAGCCTCATTGAAACTTCCAGTAAACTTAACAATTATACAAAACAAATGCATTGTAAAAAATAAATAAATCAATTCTTATGTCACCAAGTGCCACATTAAAATACTATAGAAGGATTAAAAGACATGTACACCGTTAGTCATAAAAAAATAAAATAAAATGTATTTCAATCCAATACACAAAATTAAAATTAAAAGAAAATAATAATGCAACCCGATAAAATAAAAACAAAAAAAAATATTTTTGACCTTTTATCCTAGTAAGAAGTACTATAGTCAAGGTCGGTCCAACGTTTTTGAAGCCATAAGTGAGTTAAAAACCCATTGGTGGCAATTGATTACCCCTAGTTACATCCTAATATCTCCCTTAATCGCTATTTATGTCGGTTGCAGTTAGCGAGGTTGCGAGTAATGAGGTTAGGAGCGGAGCTGCAAAGGATGCACTCATGAAAAAAGGGATGAGTAAACTACAATTTCCGTCCATGTGGTTTACACCTATGGCACATTCAGTCCCTAAGTGTCAAAATTGAATAATCAAGTTCATGTGGTTGTTGATTTGGATCAATAACATCCCTTTTGTAACATCTGTAAAAAAACGATTCCTAGAACCCGACCCTTTTTTGTAACTTGTTTCGTTTTCATATTCCATGTAATTTTGTTTAATGTTCAAGCAATAAAATGTTTTAGATTCTATGTTTTGATCATACATGTTATCATGTCTAGTGATTTATAGTCTCATACATGTTTTATACAAGTTTCTAAATTCATTTCCATGTATCTTAAAGCAACCATCCATCTCTTAAGGTGTAAGACTTAGGTTTTTCCTTAAGTTGATTAAAAAAAAAAAAACCTTTGGAGACTCCATGAACACACCTAACACTCATATCCTGACCGTCTTATCATCCAAACTTCATTATACACATGTCCTAAAATAGTACATTGTGTTTTGGAGGGTTTAGATGTAAATGATAGCAAGTAAGAAGCTCTACATGTTGCACTATTAGTTTTGGCATAAGATGACTTTCGGGAGGCTTTCTTGCCAACTTTTCTGTCATGCCCCAACCGATGGAGAAAACATCGGAGTGAAACGAAAACAAGATTGCAATAGACTTCATGACGACTAATTGTGACAAGTATTTAAAATAACGATTTTTCATTTCATGCTAAGGATAATACATCGTTTTAAAGGAAAGTACAACAGTTAACACAATACAACTTAAACAACAAAACATAAATTTAAATAAGGGTGTTTCTAGTCCTTCCTACTAAATTTCTTTTTCAACGTATCAACATCATGCTCCTGCAATATATATTAAAGTAATATGTCAATACAAAAGCATTGGTGAGCATACAAGTTTAGTGTACTAGCATATGTATAAAGAGAATTTTAACGAGATCCACATGGCAAAAACGTATACTAAGGCATAACATAACATGAACTAGCATGCATCACATACGTGTCAACCTAAAGATTCCACTAGCGTAATCTTGTTGTCGCAAAGACAAGACCGTCTTTGTATGATTTCTTAACATAGTCCCAACAAGGGCAGTGTGCTACTCTATACATGTTAAGAGAGGCTTGTACGAAGTTAATGACAAAGAATAGTGCAATAATGGCTTCTAGCATGCATGTATTTCTAGAGTATAAACGTATAAAGCATGTATTAATGGATTCGTTTGTATGAATAATGTAATTGTGTATGTGAAGGGGTAAGGTCCCAAAAACCTCATAAAAAGGATTTGAGACCATACCACAAACTGGCTTTTCAACCTTTTTAACCTTGCGCGACCGCGCATGGGTCTTACAAAAGGAAGAAAGCAATCAGTAATTTATAGTCGCGCGCTCAAAGGAAAACATAAATCCTTGCGCCTTCTCCAATTTAACAAAGGATTAAAACCCTTTGTTCAACACCTCCGCCTAAATATCCAGACTTGGATATTATTATACCCAGACTTGGGATTTATTCGTCTGTGTCCACACAGCAAGGTGTCACACCAGATTACAGCAGTAATCTTCTAGAAGGAAATGCAATCGTGCACCACCCAGACGGTTATAACCGTCTGGACACGTGTCATTACCACAAGCAACCCTGGAATCACAACGAAGGCATGCAATTGGAGAGTAATCTCCACTTAATCACTTTCCACGTGGCAATCCCCCAGCCATTGATCAAACCACGATCCGTGTGCATTCACATCGGATCGAGACAACTTAACGAAGGATCAAAGAACTTAACGGAAGAAAATATAACCGCTACGGCGTTAGCATCTTCCGTCATCTTTTCAATAACAGGTTTTCCCTCCCAAAACTCCTGGTTATAAATATGAGAACTGTTCAGGTATAAACTCAGATCACACTCACTTCTCAAATACTTTTTCTTCTCCATTACCAATACTTATTCTCACACCGGAGTCGGGTCAAGGAGAGAACCCTCTTCTCCCCTTGGCGAGGCTAACGGTGTTCTTTTTTGCAGAATCACCGGAGAAGAAGTTCAGCTGCAACTGAATCAATCGAGAGAGAGCTAACCTTTTTATGCGGATTCAAACCCCCTAACTATCTCGGTTCCGACCATTTAGTTAGTGTTTCTTCATTGGCGCCCACCGTTTTCTCAGTTTTTCTAGTTTCTACCTCGTTTCGATTCAGTTCATTCCGTTTTCTGTTTTTGCACATGGCAGAAAATTCGTCATCTCACCGGCAACCTGGTCCTCGACCAAACGTCGGAAACAATTTACCAGTAGAAGGGATCGTAGAAGAGGCCTCGGACGATAACGAGGTTCAATCTAATCGAGCAAATGATCCTGTTACTCCAGGAATGTTACCAGCAAATCCTGCACAATCAATTTTACCACCAGGAGAAACTCCGATATCATGGTATGTCCGGTCCCAAGGGGCATTAAACGCAGTGTACACACAGTTGTGTGCTCAAACAGCTCCCGTAACCCAATCCCGAAGGCCGGGATCTAGAGCTCATGCCTCTCAGCGAGAAGAATCAACTTATGATGATACAGGCAGTTACCAGAGACAACACCATGGTGAACCACATCCTCGTCGAAGACAATCGGTTCATGACAGGTTGGGTTCCCAACGGGACCCTCATACTGATGAATCCGATCAAACATATCGTGTGAGTGCAAACACCAACGTATTCAACAGACTGCAGCCAAACTATAACAAATGCAGGCCTCGAGCGGTTTATAACCCCGAGGCCGAGCATAACTATGACTTAGTTTATCGCCCTGCTGAAGCGGCAGAAAACTCGAAGTTCATATTGGAGATAGCTCTGGCTCCATTGGAAAGGGCCAAATTACCATCTAACGTTGGGAAATTCAATGGGTTAACTGACCCTGATGATCATCTAAGAGTATTCACCAGCGCAGGGTTGGTTGGCGGTTGGACTCTTCCGCTATGGTGTCATTTGTTTGTGCAAACATTAACTGGCCCAGCGCGAATCTGGTTTGATAACCTACCAACGGGGCAGATCGAGTCATGGAAAGATCTGCGTAGAAAGTTTTTAACACACTTCAGCCAACAAAGGCGGTCAATGCGCGATACATCCGACGTCATGAACATCTGGCGTCGCGATGACGATAATCTGGAGGATTTTATCACCAGATACAATAAAGAAGTGTTAGAGATTGGAGGTGTTAACGAACAACTAATCCGTGCTTAGTTTAAGTACGCGGTTAGGTGTGACGACATGGTCAAGGTGTTATCGGGAACAGAGGGCCTTCCCACGAGTTGGGAAAAGATAATGGCGGCGGCCAAGGTTTATGCGCAGACCGAGAAAAACCTTACTACAAACAGGCCACCACCACCACACAACAGGCCTGCAGACTTAAGCGCAACTGGTGAAAGAAGGTACAAAAAGTCATGGCGCGAGTCATCAGGAAATCGATCCTCTGAAGATGCCCGCACAACAACCAACAAGTTCTCTGCAAAAAGAGAGAACAAGCACGAAAATAGGGAGAGGCAGTGGACTCCCCTAACAAAGACCCCAGCAGAGGTTCTAAGTACTGAGGACCACCAATTCAAACCTCCGATTCCGATGAAGAGTAAACGTGGTCAAGACCCGACGCAATACTGCGAATATCATAAGGATAACGGGCATACCATGAACAACTGCATATCTCTGCGCATGGAAATAGAGAAGGCCCTCAAAAATGGAGAACTTACGCATTTACTCCAGAACATGCGCAAGGAGATTAAGCAGATTACCCGGGGAGAAGAAAGCTCAAGCAAACGGGCTAAAACTTAAAAGGACTCTATAAGTTTTCCGCAGAAAAGACATGACTTATCAAATGCGGCGGAACTATCAGGGAGTAAGTTAAGTTCCATTTAATTATCCGAAAAACTTTGTAATGCCTCTGAGCACTATCCATGAATAAAATTACAAAGTTTCTATTATTTTTGTGTTTACAAAGTGCATGCAATTTCTTTTTAGTAAGTGCAAAAACATTATGGTAGTATAACACAAAGCTCCATGCGCGGTCAGTGATCACGTCACAAACGACCATAAACTCACACATGAGCTTCATACCAACTTTATTCGCCTTACTTAAAGCAAAAGTAAGTGTACTCATGCAAAATATTGTAAGACATATTAACAAAACAAATAGAAACATACTATTTTTGGCGTACAAATACGCCCTAAAGAGTTTAGACACAGCAGTGTTTAAAATCCTTGCGCAACAGCGCACCGTCAAAACAAGGATCAACATCCTACATAAAAAAATTGTTCAATACAATTTCATCCTACTCTAAATCTTCACCCCCATCCGGAAAGATTTCTTTAAGTTGCGCAACGTGATCATCCGATTGCAGCGCCACATTTATCAACTCCATCACTGGAAGTTGCAAGTTATTAAACTCTGTCTTCATAGAAGCAAGAGCGCTGGCAGTATTAACGCCAAAGGTAGCAGACTTGCTATCATTCCAGTTAACCTTTAAAGCGCTATTCACGTGTTGCGAACATTCCGCGTAACCTTGTGCGTAACCATCTCGTCGCGCAGCAACCATCAAATTAGCAACAGTTTTATCCAGTTCTTCAGCGTTTAATACAGATTCAGCAACCTATGAAATCAAGCAAAGATAAAGCATCAAAAAAGCATATATGAACAAAAAAGAAGAAAGGAACTTACACAAGCAATCCCGCGATCTTTCAACCAGGCCATATCATTCTTTAAAGGTTCAAGCTCGCTTTCCGCTGAAACTCGCGCCATTTCTGAATTCTCCAGTTTCTCTTCAACCTCAGATAAACGACGGGAGGTTTCAGTATTCTCAGCATGCGCAAGTTCTAGATCCTTCTTCAATTGTTCCTGGTCAGAAACTAAAGCGGTAAGTTCCTCTAATTCTTTATCTCTAACGGCAAGAGTGGCTAAAGCTTGTACCTCCCGTTGCTCGCTTCGTTCCCTATGAGAACGCGCTTCCACCAACATAGCTTCCATATCAACTTTTTCTTTCTTCAATCTTTCTACCTCCGCATCTTGGTTCTTCAGATTTTCAACCTCAGCCTTAAGGTTATTGATGATATTGCGGAGGTTTGCCTTCTCAGCATTATCCTTCTCGCAAATTCTCCTCCAATTTTTGCGTTCCTCAGATAAAAGCGCAGCTTCAGCTTCAGCTTTTCTTTTCCAACCAGCAACAGACCATTCCTCAGTCTTGCGCTCAGCTTCAAACTTAGCTTGTTCAGCCTCTAATTTAGCCTTCAACTGAGCCACATGTTTTTCATCTTTAGCAAACTTCCTTTGTGATGCTACAAAAGATGTCCGCTCTTTGTGCATGCTATACCACTCACGCACTATACGGTGAGTAGTAGAAACATGAGAAGCAGTTTCTGCAAGATAAGACTGGTAGGTCTGTTCATAAGGCTGATCTTCCTGAAACTTAATCTTGCCAAGCGGAAGTATCCCCTGCAACCAATCTTGGCATACACGCCAATCCGAAAAGGTATCTCCCTTTTTCACATTCCAAACAGGGACATGAGGATCAGAAGCATCTTTCTCCGTATAAGTTCGGTAATAATATTCTCCTAGAGTTTCTTCTGGGCGAATTGGAGATTGCTTCTCAACACCAGCAGATGAACCTGCCTCCTCAGTGGCAGCCTTCTCAGGTATAGTTTCAGAAGGTCTAGCGGGAGAAGATTGAATTTTTTCAGCAGTTTCCTTTTCCGGTGTCGGTGGATTATCAACATCATTTACCACACCCGGTTCAACAATCTGTTCAGTCTCTGTATTAGCACCAACAGGCTCCTCAGCCTCAGTAGTTTTCTCAACACCTTCCCCAGCTATCTCTGAAGACTCTAACGGGTCTGCAACGGCAGCGCGCGGCGGGGAAGAGGGAAGTTCTTTATCAACCACAGATGATACTTCTACAGGAACAGGGGAAACAGGAACTTCTGGACAAAAAAAAAAGTCTGTAAAAATCCTATCTGCTCAAAGAAAACAAAGAAAAGCAATACTTACCAGGAACATATTCTGAAACAAAAGCATCAAGGTTTCCTTTTCTGGTAATTTTCTTCCTCTGCACTTTCTTGGGAGGTTGACCCTCCACATCAGCATCAGCTTGTTTTCTTTTACCAGCCTTCCTGTGAACCAAATGTTCGGGACTGGAATCCAGATCAATAGGCTCATTCAGGTTAGAAGGAGGAATATCAGCAGAATCCTTCGGTTCCGGCTTCGGTTCCCGCATAGTCACTACAGGAGTAAGACCCTCCAAAGAGTCAGAAACCACCACATAATCACACCTGGAGACAGAAGAACGGCGCGTACCTTTCTTCTCTCCAACATTTTTCGCCTTCAAAGGTTGAGTCTTAATAGTCTCACTTCTCTTCGGCACGGAAGTGGATGTAGTTGCGCGTTTTTTCTTTTCAGGGCCTACGCCCAAATTCAACAACTCACCTACAAAAAAGCGCAAGACAGAAAAAATTACTCAAAGCAACAAAGAAAGGAAAAATAGATATAAACTCACCAGCACCAGCTGCCGGTTGAACAGATAGGTCCGCATCCCGCGAAAGCACAAAATTTCTCACGATACGATGATACCAGAGCTCCTCTTCAGGCTTCTTCTTGATAGTACCCATTCTTCCGCCTTCCCTCTTGAAGGCAACAACATATAAAGAAACAACTACATTTTGAAGAGAGAGCAGGTCAAAAAAAAAAAAAAAAAAAAGAAGAGAGAGAAAAAGAACAGTGAAAAAGCCCCAAACTTACTATGACCATCCTCGGTGTATACGGGCTTATCATCACGTTCCATCTTCCAGTTCAAACTCATGCCGGCTCCGACAAGGGCTTTCTCCGGCAATGCAATATTAGGCACATCCTTCAGATCCTGATACCAGTTTTCATCAACCGGAGTCTGAAGGGTTTCGATCGGAATATCTTCTTTCCCCCTAAGAACCATCTTCACCGGAATCACTCCAGCCTTGATAAAAAAGAAATTCTGTTTCCAATCATGAAACGATTTTGGGGGTTGATGTAAAATCTTCTTTGCAGAAGCCCTCTGAACAAATGAATAAAACCCTTGGGTACAATGCATCTGATAAAAAACCCTAAATCGGGGAACGGTTGGCTCCACATGCATCGTCCGACATACAAATTCGAAATGTCGAACCCTAACCATACCAATAGGGTGAAGTTGGGAGATGTGCAGATTATAGAATCCAAGAATTTCAAGAAAAAATCTGGTAACAGGCAAGCGAAAGTTACCGTCACAGAAAAAATCCCAAAAGAGGGTAATATACCCGGCCGGAGCATCTGCTGCCGTTTGCCCCTCTTCGGGATACAAGGCACCCCAGTTCTCCGGAAATTTAAGATTCTGAATCAAACCCTCAAACGACGCCCTAGGCCACTTCAATGGTGGAAGATCAGTCGACATATCTTCAACAAGATCCTCTTGACGTTCTCCGGTTGACATAAGCAAAAGAATGACGGAAAATTTTCTTAAGAACAAGAAATGGGGAAAAGTTTTCAAACAAAGCAATGATTGCACAGAGGAGGTTACCCAAACGATTATATACCCATCGCAATAAATAGCATCGGTAACCGTCACAGCACTGTTCCGGGTATCACAGTTCCCCAAGCAACAGAAAAAGAAGATGTCAGAACATACACGCGTTTACACGCGCGCGTGTACAACACGGACAGTAAAAAACAACTGACAATGACAGGTTGTCAAAATCAATTTACTGCACTAGCTTCAAGTCAAAGATTTTTTACAAAAAATCTTTACAAACTCAGCAAATTCAAATCTTCTCATAGAAGCTTTCTTATCTTTTCGCGCCCAAAAACATTTCTCTCTCATAAGTCCAGTGCTACACTTATTTGCATAAGTACAACACTAGACTGGGGGGACTTGAAGGGGTAAGGTCCCAAAAACCTCATAAAAAGGATTTGAGACCATACCACAAACTGGCTTTTCAACCTTTTTAACCTTGCGCGACCGCGCATGGGTCTTACAAAAGGAAGAAAGCAATCAGTAATTTATAGTCGCGCGCTCAAAGGAAAACATAAATCCTTGCGCCTTCTCCAATTTAACAAAGGATTAAAACCCTTTGTTCAACACCTCCGCCTAAATATCCAGACTTGGATATTATTATACCCAGACTTGGGATTTATTCGTCTATGTCCACACAGCAAGGTGTCACACCAGATTACAGCAGTAATCTTCTAGAAGGAAATGCAATCGTGCACCACCCAGACGGTTATAACCGTCTGGACACGTGTCATTACCACAAGCAACCCTGGAATCACAACGAAGGCATGCAATTGGAGAGTAATCTCCACTTAATCACTTTCCACGTGGCAATCCCCCAGCCATTGATCAAACCACGATCCGTGTGCATTCACATCGGATCGAGACAACTTAACGAAGGATCAAAGAACTTAACGGAAGAAAATATAACCTCTACGGCGTTAGCATCTTCCGTCATCTTTTCAATAACAGGTTTTCCCTCCCAAAACTCCCGGTTATAAATATGAGAACTGTTCAGGTATAAACTCAGATCACACTCACTTCTCAAATACTTTTTCTTCTCCATTACCAATACTTATTCTCACACCGGAGTCGGGTCAAGGAGAGAACCCTCTTCTCCCCTTGGCGAGGCTAACGGTGTTCTTTTTTGCAGAATCACCGGAGAAGAAGTTCAGCTGCAACTGAATCAATCGAGAGAGAGCTAACCTTTTTATGCGGATTCAAACCCCCTAACTATCTCGGTTCCGACCATTTAGTTAGTGTTTCTTCAGTATGTGTGTTTGTGTGAGTTTTAATACGATATATATATTGCACCAAAAAGTGTGAAAACGGAAAAAGGGTCATGTATATTCACGGTTTGCGTAGAGTTTCCACGAAAGTGAGTCGGACGAGTTCTTGAGCTTGGAACACTCAAGTTACCCTAAAGGGAAACGAAGGTGTGTGAGTTGCGGTTTTTGTTTAACGAATTCGATTCAGGATTTAAAAGTTAAAGTATGTAAAGTTGTCACACACCAACTGATGGCGGAAACATCGGAGTGAGACGAACGAGATTGCTCGAGACTTCATAACACTATTGTGACAATATTTAATTCAAACCAAATTCATTTCATAACAATAATTGTTAAGTTACATCGTAGGAAATCAAAGTACAACATTGAAAAGATAAAGTACAACCAAATTTAACAACGATGCAACAACAAAATCTAGTATTTCTAAATGCGTTTCTAAGTCTTCCCTACTAGATTTCATCAAAATCAACATCATCAACCTGCAACATGTTTAAAAGTATAGTTCAACACACAAGGTATTAGCGAGTACACAAGTTTAATAATAGCGTAGGTATGTAAAAACGGTTTAAACGAATCCACATGGCAAAAATAGTTAACGAGATTAATGTATCATGATATGCAATTTAACAAGTCAATCCCCTGATTACCGCATGAATTAAAGACTTAACATGACCACAAGACTACGGGCGGTGCGTTACTCCTATAGCGCTATACATGTTAAGGGGAGGCTCGTACAAAGTTAATGACAAGCGAATCACATAAGAATGTTCCAAGAATACAAATCAAGTATCACATATTTAAGCATGTATGATGGATTGTTTGTGTTTGCATAAAGTATAAGTGTGATTGCATGTATTTGATAAGTTAAACATATTGCACCCAAAAAGTGTAAAGCGTAAAAAGGGCGTTCGAATGTACTCACGGTTTTGCAAAGTGTTCCTTTGGTAATCCCGTGAAGAGTTGGAGAATTGGAAGTTGGAAACACTGAGGTCACCCTACATGGGGTAAACGAAGGTGTGTGAGTAATCGGAATGTTAACAGAGGATTCGGATTGGAATTTAAAGTACAAAAAGTATATATGCATAAAAGTATATCTTGTCTAAGTACTCGTTTTGACACTAAGTTGTATGTGATTTCATGGGTCCTAGTTTGCCCATTAGAATCAACAACGAGAGACTTAGAATTATAGATAAAGTAGCCTAAGTTCATGACAAATAATCATAATAAACCGATTACCATCATGAGTTCGGCCATGTATATATATATATATATATATATATATATATATATATATAGTCACACCCCAACCGATGGGGGAATCATCGGGGCGCGGCACTAGGCGAACCAGATTGCTCAAGAGAATCCATAACAACTATTAAATGGCAATATTTAAAAGGTTAATTGTCCCATACCGATCAAAAAACATTCCACAAACAATTATTACAGACAGCGTGTTCTCAAAAGCAAAACAAGTCCGACAACCTAGATTTCTACTAGTGGAGTTTCTAGACTGCCTATCTTGATTTCCAGCATAGCATAACATCAACCTGTCACATACATTAAAATAAAGTCAATACATAAAATGTAAAGGTGAGTACACAAGTTTGCATAACATATAGTAGTAAAAGCGTTTACGCATAACCAACATGTATCACGTAACGGGCGAAACATGTAACTACCACACAATGATTACAACTTAACCTCGAGACTACGTTGGAGAGTATGCACGACACATGTTCAGCGAACACTTGAAGTAAAGTGATGTGATCCCTAGCAACCCATGTCCACGACATGTGCTGAGTCCAAACTATATTACTATCGTTGCTAGAGGCGGTATAGTGTAACACTGTAAAAACATAGTATAAGCATTCGTAGATCACGTATAGCATGCGGGAACGGTTAGTGTTTAAAGTGTTTGCGTTATGTGTTGTGTTTTGATATAGAACGTATGTAACACCCAAAAGTGCGTTAAATGAAAATGGGTTTGAGTATACTCATTGTGCGTGTTTAGCTAGTAAACACAGTCTGTATTGGATTGAAGGGAGCGCGTTAAGTTAGCCTGATCATAGAACAATAGCGTGAGTCGTTGAACAGAGCGTAAACAGAGTGTCGAATGGTTGAGTGTTCAAATGGTAACTCGAACGGATGGGTCTCTAATCGAGCGGATGGTCATCCGAGCGGATGACTATTCGATCGGATGGCCATTCGAATGAGGTGTGTTTGTTGGTAAAATCGTTGAAAGTCGAAGTTTCGTTAAATCGTTCAAACATTGAAAATCATAAAGGAAAAGTCATCCAAGCAGATGGTCATCCGAACGGATGGTCATCCGATCGGATGGCCATTCGAGTAGTGATCTGTTATTTGAAAATTTTACAAGTTTTCCAATAAAAATTTGAAGTTTAACGGAGACGGCGTGACGACGTGTCAAACATCGGGAACACACCAAGTCTAGCTCATTTGATCGGATGGTCTCAGCCCATTCGGTCGATCTTACTATTCTTGATGAAGGTCCATGTTCAACCTTTAATCGGTCATCTCTCCGGTGGAAATCCGTTTTCAAGTCGGCTCTCGACTAAGGAATGACTAGAGAGTCTGAATGAGTCTAGATTCCATCAGTTTTGTATAGAAAAGTGAAGAAGGTCGAAAATAAATGAAAAGTGTTGAAATCTTATTGAGATTAAGTTTTAAAAGTGTGGAAATCCTTTAGATCTGAACCGATCTTGATGAAATGATGTCACACAACGGTTTGCATAAGCAACCGGGTGAAAACCACCTTCAAGAGGTCCAAATCAGGTGATTTCAGGGAAAAAGTTAGTGTTTGTGTGCGATTTTGATGAAGAAGATGATGTAGAAGTGTTTAGTGATGAAGATTGTACAAGATTTAAGGAGAAAAGCTTACCAAAAAGCCTTGAATCACGTCTTAGAGTGAATGAGAGCATGTGAGCAGTTGAGAGTGTCAAATCAAAGTAAAGGAGGTGTACGGCGGTATTTATAAAGTGAGAGAGAGGGTTTAAGTCGGTGCGCGAAGTTGGTAGTGGTCGGATGGCTCGTCTGGTCGAATGGTCATCCGGTTGGATGGTCATCCGGACGGATGTCCATTCGATCGGATGTCCATTCGGACAACCATGTGGTGCGAGTTAGTTTTCCAACTTTGGTTTGTTTGTTAAGCGTTGCGTTGCGTTTCATCTAGTTGTGAGTAAGCGTTTGAGCGTGTAAGCGTTGCGTTGGTAACCACATAATTTAAACGAATAATCACACAACAACACACATAACATAAGTAATTCAGCGTTTCGATTCAGCGTTGGGTTTACGTTGCGATATCGTTTAGTCTAAACAAGCGATGTAATATGCGATAAATGCGTTCAGGTAGTAAGCGTTATAAACAGCGTTAAGTGCGATAACTGCGTTTTGAATAAGCGTTGCAACAAGCGTTTAAAATGCGTCAAAATATAGTCTAAACCCTTTTTGCGTAAATCAAAATCTCGGGAGTACAGGCGGTTACGAATGAAAAGACATCGAAAAGTAACGATCCGAAAAGTCGGGTTGTTACATATATATATATATATATATATATATATATATATATATATATATATATATATATATATGTAGTTATATAATAATCCTAAGCTAAGTCCATCAAGAGTATCATAGATTGTCATGTAAGTCAAGCATGGAGGATTAACCTCATTGTATGATTCACCAATGCACAAATCATCACAAGGATGATTCGAATGGTCATGAATGAAAAGGATATATACAACTAACTAATATGTCTTCAAGTAGCCAAGTAATATTAACCCGGGTGAGCCGTCCCAACATGGAAAGAATTAACTAAGTGTTGGAGGCTAGGCGGGGTTATGTTACTTTAAGACTAGCAAGCTACTTGGAGTAGCAAAATAAAATATCAAGTGAGGTGTGGAACAAGTTAGGATAGCCAAAACTTCCAAGGTTCACACTTGCATCAAACACAAGTCTTGCCATATGAACTATGGTAGACTTGTATGACTTCAACACTTGTGGGTTGTCTTAAACTCTATCAAAACAGAAAGTTTAGAAGGTATTTGCACATCTAAACTTGTAGGAGTCAAGCTCTAACAAGTCCCATAACCATAGATGGGTTTAGGAAGATGTTAGGCATGAGATTCATGAAGAAAAGTTGAGTTTTATAAAAGTTAACAATATATTCATCCAAAACAGAAAGTTTAGACCTCAAAATGGAGATGTTCCACCTTGGTTTACCATGGTAAAACTGTGGAAACATTCCTAGAGGCGTTCCAAGCTTTGTAGAGGAAGAAATGGTGAAGAAAAGTTGAAGAAAAGTGAGTTTGAACTCACTTTTAGCACTTGAAGAAATCTGCCTTGTTCTTGATTTCGAGTAGATTTTGGGAGTGTTTTGATAGTTTAGATGTGTTTGGAAAGTGCAAATGAGGGTTAGGAAGGTATTTTATATAGTGGGTGAGTTAGGTTTAGTGTTAAATGAGGTTTAAAGGTCATTGGGTAAGAAAAGTAGGTGAAAATGTAGCCAACCCGCGTTTGCTAAAGCTCCTTATCGCCTCGCTCCATCTGAAATGCGCGAACTTTCGAGCTAACTCCAGGAATTGCTTGATAAAGGCTTTATACGCCCTAGCACATCTCCATGGGGCGCACATGTCCTTTTCGTCAAAAAGAAGGACGGATCGTTCCGAATGTGCATCAATTATAGGGAACTCAATAAGCTTACTATCAAGAATCGTTATCCCTTACCTCAAATCGACGATTTGTTTGATCAATTGCAAGGCGCTACATGTTTTTCTAAGATCGATTTACGCTCCGGTTATCATCAGTTACGAATTCAGGAGGAAGATATCCCTAAAACCGCTTTTTGAACCCGTTACGGCCATTATGAATTCGTCGTTATGCCCTTTGGACTTACCAACGCACCCGCGGTTTTCATGGATTTGATGAATCGCACGTGTAAACCCTTTCTCGACCGCTTCGTCATCGTGTTTATCGATGATATCCTTATCTACTCGAAGTCGAAAACTGAACACGCGCAACATCTTCGTTTGGTTCTCGAGCTTCTCCAAGGGAATCGCCTCTACGCCAAGTTCTCCAAATGTGAATTTTGGCTTGAGGAGGTTCAATTCCTCAGTCACATCATCAATAGTCAAGGTATTCACGTCGATCCCGCGAAGATTGAAGCAGCTAAGAGTTAGATTACACCGAAAACCCCGTCCGAAGTTCGTTATTTTCTCGGATTAGCGGGTTATTACCGTCGATTTATCGCTAATTTCTCTAAAATCGTTGTTCCTCTCACCTCTCTAACGCATAAAGACAAGCCTTTTGTTTGGGGAACCGAATAAGAGGAAGCCTTTCAAACTCTCAAGCGTATGATTTGCAACGCTCCTGTACTCGCGTTACCCGTTGGAAACGACAACTTTGTAGTCTACTGCGATGCCTCTAACCTGGGTCTTGGTTGTGTCCTTATGCAACGAGACAAGGTTATCGCGTACGCCTCTCGTCAGCTCAAGATCCACGTGAAGAACTACACAACCCACGATCTCGAACTCGGTGCAGTTGTTTTTGCGTTAAAGATTTGGCGATACTACCTTTATGGTACTAAGTGTACGGTCTTCACCGACCATAAGAGCCTACAACACATCTTGAACCAGAAGGAACTAAATATGCGCCAACGCAGATGGGTTGAACTTCTCAACGACTACGACTGTGAAATACGTTACCACCCTGGCAAGGCAAATATCGTTGCCGACGCACTTAGCCGACCAAGCTACTTACATAGTATTCGTAATGTTCAAACCCAACACGACCTCGAAGCCCTAATTCGTGACGCTTAGCGCGCATGCTTCATTGAGAATACCTTAAAGGAGGAAATGAAGTGTGGTGCTGAAACCCAACTTGTCACCAAATCGAACGGTATCTATTACTATCTCGATCGCTGATGTGGAATAAGTAGTTTAAATAAATAAACTAAATTAAACCTAAATTTAGACTCAAGTAATAAAAATCTAGACTCTCTAACTTGACTAAACTACTCACCGGCAAGTGAACCGGTCGACTCTAGCAAAGAAAAGCAAGTCCGAATGTCGAACCCACAAGGACTCTAATTAATCACGTTAACGACTTTATTTAGACTAGACACTGACACGACTTAACAGTTGTTGTGTTTTAGAGGGGGGGGGGTTTACTAAAATCCTAGAATTGAAATTAAAATAAAATTAGACTAGGACACGAATACGAACTAAGGTTTGATTCAGATGAGATTAACGACTACCTAGGCTTGAATCAAGTTTAACTAGGAATGGATCTCTAACGGTACTATTGTAGTATGGAATCGGGATCGTGAAGTACTAAACCCTAAGGTATTTCAAGCTAAGACTTCCCGACCCTTCTCAGGAAGAAACCTAGGAAACCCTACAAGGCTGTTGTGAACACCGATTGTTAGACTTCCTCTCAGTCCTCTAACGACTCTAAAAGTGCCCTAATATGACTATCTACCTCTCAGCGCGATAATCTAAGGCAATCCTAGATTCTAACTTGGTTTAATAGACACAGGTGCAATTAGGGAACTAAGATCGACTTCTCTCAAGACCTATCTTAGCTATATATCACACCGCGGCCTAATAACTAACTCGAGCCTCTCAGCGACAAGTTAAGCAAAATACTTAATTCTAACTGTATTTTAATTACTGTTTCTAAGGCTATCGGCCGATTTACCCAAAGATCACCCGAACCCGCAAAGGTATGAATAATCAACACAAATTTATTATGTGAAAGACATCCACCAAAATCTATATGAAACAGTAAATAATCAACAATCAAAATCAAATACGCATATGCACCAAATCAGAAATTCTAGAATTATTTACTCTCAAAGATCAATCCATAACAAGCAATAAAAACTGTTAAAAGATCCAAACTTGATTAAACTATCATCTTACCTAGGTAGTAACGAAGGTTTTAGCCACTAAACATGATGTCTAAAATAAACGAAACAAGTTCAAAACAAGAATTCATCGGAAAAGTATCGAAACAAGAAAATAAAGAAAACCGGGAGATAAGACCCGAACAATCTTCTTTCCTACGCTCCAAGCTTCAACCGAATGATTCCCGCAAGCCAGAGCACTTCGAAAATCGTGAAATCTGCTCTGAAATTCGCCTATGGGTTCTTGAGTTCGTAAGTTGTTGATAATGACGATTATGACTCAATATATACGAAACCCTAATGCGAAACAAACAATTCTCGAACTGCCACCCCGTCGCGTCGCACGACGGGTATCGATATTGGTGGTGGCGCGATGCCACCATGTTTAAAATCAGATTTCCTTTGTTTGATGGTAGCGCTACGCGACTGGTGCCCCTCTTAGCCGTGGCGCGATGCTACGACCATTTTTTCACAGACTCTTGCCTTAAATTTCCAACTCCAACTTCCAAAAACTCTTCAAAATTATTCTAACTCTTTTAAGCTGGTTCCAGGACTTAATGTTTCAGCAATGTAGCTCGTTTCAACTCAATTTTCAGCCACTTTATGTATCAAGACCTGGAAAACGCAAATATAATCAATAGCACGCAATTCTAACTAAAACTAAACTATAAATAACGATAAATTATACAAACTATACACGAATAAAGGATGTATTTTGCAATACATCAAATATCCCCACACTTACTCTTTTTTCGTCATCGAAAAAGAATTATGCAACGGAATCATAGACAAATAATCACTTGGGTCAAAAATTATTTATATCTTATTAAAACCAATGCTTGCGTTAGCCGCGATTGAGAATATACTTGTCCCTTTAAACCCGAATCCAATCCTAAGCCCTTATCATGTGAATTTAATTTAAGTGCGGTCAATCTACCTAGGGTCTACACTAGAATCTACGGTCCACCTACTCCCACCTCAAGCTTATAGGACTAAAGGAACGATCACTGGACCAATTCCCAACCGTCTTATATCAAAACCAAAAGAGTTTACAATCAATTTTTTTTCTTTTTCCATTTTTTTTCGAATTTCTCTTTTTTTTTTTTTTCGTTCCATGAGCGTAGACGATGCTTTCCCTAACCAAGAGGCAATCCGGCTGTAGAGTCGCTATCCCCAACTCGGATTACTTAGGCTTCGGTACTTTTTTTTTCTTTGCACGGTCGATTTCACACACCCTAGCGGTAATCCGGTTGTAAAGTCACTATCCCCAACCCAGACTACATAGGAATGCGCTACTTTCATTCAGTTTCTTGCTCACTTTTTATTTTTTCATATTTTTCGCTTGATCACAAACTCTAACAGTTTTAACTTATAACGGTGCCCCTTATACTATTATCGGCAGTTTTAATTTCCCATATCTCCCAGCCGAAAACCCACTAGCAGACCGACAATTAAGGTATATTAGCTCAAAGGAACTTAAAACCAAGCCCGGGCCTATCCACATATCCCTAACTAGACGCAAGCTCGATTTATTTAAATCTCATATTATTATTATTCGAACCCAAGCAAAAATTCACCTTTTCTATCATTTTCCGTTTTAAATATGCAAACTTCTTTTTTATTCGAAAGACATTTTCTGATTTTTCGATCTTTTTGGATTTTTTTTCAAATTTTTCAAATTTTTTTAATTTTTTTTTTGTATTTTTCAATATTATGACTCGATTATTTACATGTACCCCATCCCCACACTTAAAGATTGCATTGTCCCTAATGCAAGAATGGAAATACGACTCAATAACTACCTAAAAACTACCATTAAACTACTAACTAAATAAATAACGAACTAATTAACGAAATAAAAATACAACAACAAAAAGGGAAACGACTTAGCTGATATGTGAGACTGTCAAAGTGCCAGTCATTTCCACATAAGCCCTCCAATTCGAAACGCGCTCAGCAAACAACTCTAACCTCGGACACGCGAACGAAAGCGGCTATAAATCAACCTATCAATCATCAAACAAACTACCAAAACATATCATCATATATCTATCAAAATCATCAGTAGTTCATCAGTTTCATCAGTTTCATCACATCAACCCAACCTCCCTGACCAACCTGTTTAACGTGTATAAATATCAGTACAGACCAAAAGTATGAGGATAAAAAACAGCATAAAAGAAAAATAATCAACAAAAGATATAGTAATCAGCTGTTGCTCCTGCATCCTCATGCTATCCCCACACTACTCCTCATCACTGCTCTCCTCCTGCCCAGCTATACCACTACTCTCTCCAAATACCTGGAATGGAGGCTCTGGATCAACTCTCGCACCAGCACCAGCCGGGCCCTCCTGCTGCCTCGGCTGGAAATAATCCAGGATCCTCATGCTGTGAGTGGTCATCATGTAACGGAGAGCATCATCCTGCCTCTCCTGACCCAACTGAAGTGCCTCGATCAAATGCTCCAGTCTGTCAAATCTCTGCTCCACATAGCCAGAGAGTGTCTGTAAAGTGAGAGGCTCAGGTGGAGGCTGCCTCCTTGGATACTGACGTGCTGGCAGCTCGTGTCTTTGCGGTGGCCGCTGTCTATGTGTCGGCTCAATCTAAATCATGACATCCTCAGCCGGATGTCCCTGTGACGGCTGCACCTGTGGACCCTGCCTGATCGGCTCCCAGCCGTAGGGCTCCTGCCATGACACTATCCCCGCTTGCTGCAGCTCTTTCAAACCAAAAGTCACTGTCGTGGGCCCCACATGTAGAAATTCGGGGACATATTTGGTCAAAACCCCCAAATTTGTTGCAATCCTAGTAATGTAGGGGCCCATATCTAAACCAGCATGAGGACCTCCTCGACGACCTCTACTAAAAGAATATGCTAAGACCGTAGCCAGATTCATCTCCCTATTCTGCACTCTACACATCAAGATAAACATCTCTATCCAGTTTGCCTTGTTCTCCCCCGACTTCCGACCCACAAGTGTAGTAGACAAAATCTTCAGCACATACCTATAAATCGGATTACGAACCGAAGTAATCAGGTTCGTAGTCACGAACGGATGGTCAGAAATCGTACTCCAGAACTTTTTTAACTCAGTCGCACCAACCCCAAAATCCCTAGGCTTAGTATAAGCACCCCTCAAGCTAGTAACAAACTTCGGCCTCTTCACCTCCTCCTCAGTATACAACCCCGAAACTATGGCAAACCTCGGCACATTCATCTCATACACCTACCTACCTAAGCTAAACGACACAGTTGTGCCCTGCTCGAACTTTCCCTCCTTATGCGCCCAAGTTCTATGAAACTCTAGCACCAACTCCTCATATTGAGGCTCTATACACTCCAACGAATTAATCAAACTTTGACCCAAAAGGTCCCTCACCTCCTGCGTTGCGCCTATCTCACTCAACCACCGCCAGTCTATCACCCTATGTTGAAGTAAATCAGTTCTCTTCAGTTTATCATACTTGTTCCATTCTGATGTACTCGGCTCAAATTTCAGTATCGGGTGATTGGCTCTAAGAATTTTCTGATCTGGAATAAAGTTATAACTCGATCGATCATCGACAGCTATTTGAATGATCGGAGTTTCCTGTGGGACCGGGTCCTCCTGAGGCGGATCCTGTTGATGTGCCGACTGACCCGCGGCCCTTTTCCGGGCCCTACCGCTCCTTGAACTACTAGCCATGCCTGCAAAACAAATAAAATCAAGACAAAACAGGCAGACACTCAGTCATAACAAACTATTTTTGGTATTTTTAAATTTTTATAATTTTTTTGAATTTTTGACATTTTTTTTATATTTTTTTGGATTTTTTTTATTTTTTTGAAAAAATAATGAATAGCCGTATAGCATTTCATTCGCGGCTAATTCTTAAACAAACGGGTTACTTTTTATAATTGCTAAGTGATAGTTAAACTCGCCTGAATGGAGATTGAGTACGGGCGAGCTTAAACCACTTGTACGTGCAAGTAAATCCAAACACAAATAAAACAACTAAACTAAGCTAAAACGACACTAAGACGACGCGAAAACACATACTAGACTCAATGTACACTACTCCCCTTCGGCACTTTTAATTGTCCGCAATTAAAAACAAGTGCCTAAACAATGACATTGAAGTCTAATCCGCGCTTAAAAATAATTTGCTTTTTAGTTGTTTTGAAAGAAATTTGGCGTTGAAATATTCCGCCTAGTTAAAGGAGTTCTCTTTCGAACGCAAAAATTCAGTTTTAATAAGCAAGATCGGAGCTTCAAGTGTCAATGTATTATACCCAACCATTCAATCATCAAACAAAACAAATTCAACACCAACCCGACAAACCTAACCAATACCAAATTTGAGTGTAAACCAATGAATCCCCACACTCAAATTTTCAATCCCTACACTAAAATATGTCAAACATAGCAATCATACCCCAATCCGAGCTATCCGCAATCCTATAAAAAACCAACTACAAGACTAAGACTACTTAACCGACCCTCATAAAGATACCAAACTGAGCCGACAAAGCTGAACCGACAAGACTTGACTGAACTTACAAAAATAATCATTTGACAAGCCCTGACAACCTACAAACGGACTCAACAATCAACTATGCTGACTCAAAACCAAGACACAAGACCAAATCGACACACACAAGACGTCAACTGGACCACGAATATTGACTCGAAAACTCGACACACCAGGCCACACAAAGACTCAACCTGATTAAACTGACTCGAACCTGCTAATATTAACTCCACTACTGACGGACTCACATAACACCACTAAACAAGTCAAACAAACTCGACTCAAACAAAAACTTGACTCGGCAAACAGATTCGAGACATGACTCTACTGAACCGACAACTGATTCGACACATCATGGACTTTACATCACTGAACAGGAAATCAACTCAAACCATGACTCTACACAAATAACTCACAAAGTGACTTAAACAAGACTCTAGTCAGCGAATATAAGAGAGTAATGAAGAGAGCGTACCTGAATCGTCGAATTTGTGCAAGAAAAAAAATTGAAAATTTCGGTTATGGTGAGTCCCGATTCGATGTGTTTAAGCGGATGGATAATGAAAATTTTTTAGGGGTTTTGTTCAGGTTGTAATTCCGATCACAGCGGTGGGTCAAGGGTGGTGAATGGTGGTGATTTCGTGGGTTTATGGTGGGAGTAGTTGGTATCGGCGGTGGGGTGGGAGAAGAAAGGTGTTTGGTTTGATTTGGGGTTGACTGGTAGGAAAGGAGTCTTTTAAGCGACATTTAATGTGCTCGCGTCGAATCACCGATTGAAGGATTGGCCGTGGCGTAGCGCCACGACAGGGTTCAGACGAAAGGGTTCAACTTAGGGCTTCAAAACTGTTTGAAATGGTTCAAAAGGGTTTTAGTTGACCTCTATGGTGGCGCTGCGCCACCAGATAATGGTTTGATGGTGGCGTGACGTGACGGTCATTTTTCAACAGAAGGTTTCGTGAATTTTTGAGTTTTGGGACTTAGAAAAAATTCCAACTTTCTCCAAACCTTCCCCAAACCATCCCAAAGTTTTTTCTAAGTATGGGACTTACCTGGAATGTCGTTTTCCTTGCAAATTCAGCTCTTCGACGGTATGTTTCCTGCAAAATTACTCAAACACACAAAACACAAACACGAAAAACTACGAGAAATACGAAAAATAACGAGATTTACAAACGGTACATACTCTACAAACGAAGCTTTTCGCAACTCATTGTTCGGTAAAGGTGGGTGGGTCCTCTAGAGGAATTTCTTCCTCCTCGGTAGTATCAATGGGACCTCCCAAGTAGTGCTTCAATCTATGACCATTAACTTTCCACACACCTTTATCGACTTCGTCATATAACTCGACGGTACCGTATGGAAACACCTCCTTTACCACGTACGGTCCGGTCCGTCTTGATTTCAACTTCCCCGCTATCAATTTCAATCTTGAATTGTATAAAAGCACTCTATCACCTACCTTAAACTCTTTCAACCATCGCAACCTCCTATCATGCAACGCCTTAGTCTTTTCTTTGATACTCCAAGATCGTTCATAGGCGGCATCCCTTAAAGCTTCCAATTCATGGATTTGGAAGAACCCCCTTCTTGCGGCTTCGGTAAGGTCGAGGTTAACGGTTTTCAATGCCCACAAAGCTCTATGTTCTAACTCTACCGGGAGATGGCACGTTTTGCCATACACAATCACGAAGGGTGTCGTCCCTAACGGTGTTTTGTAGGCGGTGCGAAATGCCCACAAAGCGTCGTCGAGCTTTTCCGACCAATCCTTTCTACGTTTTCCTACTGTTTTCTCTAAGATTCTCTTCACCGCTCGGTTTACATTCTCTACTTGGCCACTAGTTTGCGGGTGGTATGCGGTAGAAAGACAGTGAGTGACACCGTAGCGTGCAAGTGCCTTTTCCATGGCGGAATTGCAAAAATGCGTACCACAGTCACTTATGATAGCTTTAGGGACTCCAAAACGTGTGAATAACTTTTTAAGGAATCTCACCACCACTCGGGCATCATTAGTAGGCAAAGCTTGAGCTTCCACCCGCTTTGAGACATAATCAATGGCCACGAGGATGTACATATTCCCACTCGATGAGGGGAAAGGTCCCATGAAATCAATGCCCCAAACGTCAAATACTTCAAGAACTTGGATGGGATTTTGGGGCATTTCATCCTTGGATGAGATGTTGCCGGTACGTTGGCAGCGGTCACATGTCCTAACAAATTCTATGGCATCTTTAACTACTGTTGGCCAATAAAAACCACTATCAAAAACTTTTTGTGCCGTCACATTCGGCCCGTGATGACCTCCCGTTAAACCCTTGTGCACATGTCTAAGGATGTCCATTCCATCCTCTTTTGAAACACATCTCCTAAGTACTCTATCTCCACCTATCCTAAATAGGTACGGGTCATCCCAAATGTATTTCCTAGCATCCCTAAGAAGCTTTTTCTTTTGTTGGTAGGACATACCCCTCACAAGATCACCGGTTGCTAAATAATTTGCCAAATCCGAAAACCATGGCAAACCCTCTACCTCGGCACTAACAAAGTCTATGGTTTCATGAGGAAAGGTATCTCCTATGGAATCCTCACGAACTTCCTCTCTCTTAGGATCCTCTAAACGTGACAAATGGTCGGCGGCAACGTTTTCCGCTCCCTTTTTATCCTTAATTTCGATATCGAACTCGGAGAGCAAAAGAATCCATCTAATGAGGCGTGGCTTCGCGTCTTTCTTTTGGAATAGAAAGCGCAAAGCGGCATGGTCGGTGAACACGGTGGTTTTGGAAAGAACGAGATATGAGCGAAACTTATCAAACGCAAACACTACGGCTAAGAGCTCCTTTTCCGTGGTGGTATTGTTCTCTTGAGCATCATTCAAAATTTTGCTCGCATAGTAGATTGGATGAAAGTGTTTGTCAACTCTTTGACCTAGAACCGCACCCACGGCATAATCGCTTGCATCACATATGAGCTCGAAAGGCAAGCTCCAATCGGGCGAAACAAGGATAGGGGCACTAACGAGTTTCTCCTTCAAAAAATCAAAAGCCTTTATGCACTCTTCGTCGAAGACGAAAGGTACATCTTTCTCTAAAAGTCGGGTCATGGGGTGCGTAGTCTTAGAAAAATCCTTAATGAAACGCCTATAAAAGCCCGCATGACCTAGAAAGCTACGAACGGACTTGACACTAGTAGGTGGTGGCAGTCTACTTATGGTATCTATCTTGGCCCTGTCCACCTCTATCCCCTCTCTAGACACCTTGTGTCCTAAAACTATCCCCTCCGTCACCATAAAGTGACATTTCTCCCAATTCAACATGAGGTTTGTCTCTATGCATCTCTTAAGCATCCTATTAAGATTTAGAAGACATTGATCGAAAGTGGTACCATAAACCGAGAAGTCATCCATGAAAACCTCCATAGAAGTCTCAAGCATGTCTTGGAATATAGCAACCATGCATCTTTGGAAAGTAGCCGGAGCGTTGCATAACCCGAAAGGCATGCGGCGATACGCATAAGTGCCGTAAGGGCATGTGAATATCGTTTTATCTTGATCCTCCGGGGCAATTGGGATCTGAAAATAACCCGAAAATCCATCGAGAAAACAATAGAATTGTTGACCCGCTAGACGCTCCAACATTTGGTCAATGAATGGCAAGGGGAAATGGTCTTTCCGGGTGGCGTCATTTAACTTTCGGTAGTCTATGCATACACGCCAACCGGTAACGGTACAAGAAGGGATTAATTTGTTCTTTTCATTCATGATCACCGTCATCCCACCCTTCTTTGGGACGACTTGGGTCGGGCTAACCCATGGTGAATCAAAAATAGGGTATATCACCCCGGCATCTAACAACATAAGCACTTCCTTCTTAAGAACCTCTTGCATGTTCGGATTTAGGCGCCGTTGAGGTTGCACCACCGGCTTATAATCATCTTCCATGAGTATCCGGTGGGTACAATAGGCGGGGCTTATGCCCTTGATATCTGAAAGTCGCCATGCAATGGCTTCCCTATTTTCTCTCAACACCTCTAACAACCTACCCTTCTCTCCTTCCTCTAACTTACACGAAATAATGACGGGAAAATCGGACCCCTCACCTAAGAACGCATACTCTAAGTGGGATGGGAGGACTTTAAGTTCTAATGGGGCGGGTTTCTCTAAGGGTGTACTCTCAACCTCACTTTTTACCTCACTAAACTCTAGCACTTCGGGGACCCACTCGGTCTCTTCTACTTCCTCACTCTCACTCGCAACCTCCTCTACCTTCTCAACTACCTCATCTAACTTACTCTCAACTAAATCGGCTCCACTAATATAGTCAAAGCAATGGTCGACACATGATAAGAAAGACTCTATGAAATAGACCGAATGACAAGGACTACTAAGATCATCGGAACCACTAGCGTGTTCCATGGAGCGTGCTATCTCGAAAGTAACTCTCTCCTCACCGACTTGGAGTGTGATTTTACCGTCAAATACATCGATGATAGCCTTGGTGATACACAAGAATGGGCGTCCTAGAATGATAGGAACCTTCTCGTTGGCTTCCTTATCAAGAACGATAAAGTCTACGGGAAAGACGAATTTATCCACTTTAACTAGAAGATTTTCGATTATGCCACGTCGATATTTCACTGATCTATCGGCTAGAGACAAAGACATACGTGTAGGGTATAACTCTCCTAGACCTAACCACTCATACATGGAATATGGCATTAGGTTTATACTCGCTCCTAGATCGGCTAGGGCCCTACACTCGGTATCACTCCCAAACAAGCATGGAATGGTGAAAAGGCCCGGATCCGTCAATTTTTCCGGGACCTTATTCAAGACTACGGCTGAGCACCCTCCACTAAGGGGAATGTTAGAAACCTCTCCTAACCTATCCTTACGTTTTAGAAGATCCTTTAAAATTTTTGCATATTTAGGCATCGATTGAAGGGCTTCTATGAAAGGGAGGTTGATTATAAGCTGCTTAAAGATTTCCAAAAATTTCCCGTACTCTTTGGAATAGGTTTGATTTTTAAGACGGGAAGGAAATGGAGCACGGGAAAGATCAACAGTGGGTGGTGGAGTAACTTGTATCGGCCTCTTTCCTATACTTTTCTCACTTGAAGGCCCCCCGGTGTGTGCGGTACTTGCTGGGATGAACCGAGGTTGCACTTTACTGGGTGCCTCCATTTCAATCTCCTCATCTATGGGGTCCTCATCTTCTACCTCGACACTCTCGGGTCTCACTACCTCTCCTAAGGTCCTACCACTACGGGTCGAAATTGCCTTCAAAGTACCAGATGGGTTGGGCTTTGTATTTCCCGAAAATTGACCGGGAGGTCGTTCTTGCAGCTGACGTGCAATATCCCAAACTTGCCTTTGAAGATCTAAGAAATTTGAGTGATTATTCTTTAGGAACGTAGCGTGTTCTTCTAAGGTACGTTGGGTAGGCTGATCCTTAACCACTAATTGGGTAAGAAGGTCCTCTATCCTAGATAGACTACTATTTGACCCCACATTCCTAGGTTGAACCTCTTGGTTTGACCCCTCACATCTGAACTGCCCCCTGAACCTGAACTAGCAAATTGACCTGTTTGACCCGACCCCCCACTAGAATAGAAACCTGGCCCCCTGCTTTGATATTGACCTGATTAAAAACCAGGGGGTTACCTGAAGAACGATAATTATTAGCACGCCAATTAGAATTACTATTGCTGAATGGGTTAGTTGGACCCCTATTTTGACCTGCTATATACTCTACCTGTTCTAGGGTGAGTGTTGGGCAATCTACAGTGTCATGACCACCTCTACAAACTTCGCACCTATCGACTTTCTTCTTAATTTCTAGCAACTCTTTGGTGATATAGTCAAGTTGAGATGCTACCTTTGAGTCCGAGACGACTTGGTTTACTCCTCGAGAAGATGAGGAAGTATTCACAGGATTGGAATTCCTGCTGGTAGCACTATGATCTATATCAGGATGAGCAAAGCTCTCAAAGAGATCATTGCAGTCAGCCACAGTTTTCTTTCCCATTAGATGGCCTCCTGCAGATGTGTCGAACCGGGCCTTACACTCAGGGGTGAGACCATTGTAAAACTTTTCTACTAAAGCCCAATCTGGCAGCCCATGTTGGGAACAACGCGAGAGTAAAGTTTGAAACCTCTCCCATGCTAAGTGATATGGTTCGTCAGGCTCCATTCTGAATGAATGGATCTGATCTCGAAGGCGAGAGGCCTTCGCAGGTGGGAAATACTTAGCAAGGAAGGCATCTCTAAGTCCAGCCCAAGTAGTATAAGTACCTGCTGGCTGCGAATCGAGCCATGTGGCTGCGTGGCCAGCAAGCGAAAAAGGGAAGACTTGGAGATAGCGGGCATCAAGATTAACACCTTCGATGCCGAAGGTGCTACACAGACGGGTGAGACGGTTGATATGTGCAGGCGCATCCTCATCATCACGACCGTGGAACTGACAAGAGTTGTTAATGGCGGTCATGATGTATGAGGGAATTTTCCAGGACTTGTCATTGGTGATTTCAGGGAGGGTGATGGGTGAGTTTGCGGTAAAACCCGCAGTGGAGCGTTGGTGGACAGTTTGGTTATCAGCCATTTGGTGAACTGGTGGTGGACTAGTGGGACGGGAAGGTGGTGGGGTGTTGTGGGGTGACGACTTCGGGGTGAAGTCAAAGTTCGGTGGTTTAGATTGTAGTGTAGAGTCAGAAGGGGCTGAAGATGAAGTTGAGGATTTTCTAACCTGTAAACTGGGTGTGGAGAAGGAAGACTTGTCGATCGGCGGCTTCACTGGTCCCTGCGAACGCGTGTGGGGCATGAACTGCAAAACCGAGAACAAACAAGTAAGACGACTCCAACAAAAGACTCTAAAAATAAAAAGACACTAAAGTTACGTGAACTCCTACGACTCAAAAACACACAAAAAGCACGTATAGATATCAGTTGAAATCCAAACAAAGTAATTAACGCAATTGCCAAGAATCCCCGGCAACGGCGCCAAAAACTTGATGTGGAATAAGTAGTTCAAATAAATAAACTAAAATAAACCTAAATTTAGACTCAAGTAATAAAAATCTAGACTCTCTAACTTGACTAAACTACTCACCGGCAAGTGAACCGGTCGACTCTAGCAAAGAAAAGCAAGTCCGGATGTCGAAACCAAAAGGACTCTAATTAATCACGTTAACGACTTTATTTAAACTAGACACTGACACGACTTAACAATTGTTGTGTTTTAGAGGGGGGGTTTACTAAAATCCTAGAATTGAAATTAAAATAAAATTAGACTAGGACACGAATACGAACTAAGGTTTGATTCATATGAGATTAACGACTACCTAGGCTTGAATCCAGTTTAACAAGGAATGGATCTCTAACGGTACTATTGTAGTATGGAATCGGGATCATGAAGTACTAAACCCTAAGGTATTTCAAGCTAAGACTTCCCGACCCTTCTCAGGAAGAAACCTAGGAAACCCTACAAGGCTGTTGTGAACACTGATTGTTAGACGTCCTCTCAGTCCTCTAACGACTCTAAAAGTGTCCTAATATGACTATCTACCTCTCAGCGCGATAATCTAAGGTAATCCTAGATTCTAACTTGGTTTAATAGACACAGGTGCAATTAGGGAACTAAGATCGATGTAACAATCCTCAATAAACCGACATTCTCGAATAGTTCCGACACCCTAGTATATTTTAAAATGTCTCAATATGTCTTTAAATACATCCCGTATGTGAAAACCGAGCCCGAAATACAGTATAGTATTAAAAATAAAATTTAAAAATTTGATTATTAAGTTGAGGCGGGCCGCGTAGGACCCACCCCAACCATACGCGCGCGGTATCGGGGTTGAAACCTGATATCGTTGATTTCTTAAGTTCAAGCGGGCCGTGTAAGACCCCCGTTAAGTTAACGCGGGCCGCGTGAGATCAAGTTAGTGGCGCAGCCCGGTGATGACACGTGTCATCATCGTGTCAAGCCTAGTTGGTGATCCGAACGAGCTATACGTTGACCTGGGGTTAACGCGGGCCGCGTAAGCCCTGCTCTCATGTTACGCGGGCGGCGTGAAAGCCAAATTCAGCACCTATAAATAGAACGCATCAGATTTCATTTCAGTTCGTCCCGTTTTCATTTCTCAATCTCAAATTCTGAATATAGGCTTTATAAAGCTGGTAATATACCCCCTAATTAGTGAGGTTCTGCTCCGTTGTAAGTATTATAACCCCAGTTTCATACTGGATAAGCTGCCCGATTGATTTAGGGTTCCGTAACAACTGTCGTGGTTCTGCCCGACGTAGTTGTTGGAATACCATCTCGAGGAGGGTATCATTAATATTTTCAAAGGGTTATTATTCTAACCTAGGTACATTTGTGAAAATTATAGATTAATCCCAGGAAACCCTTACGCGAAGTCTAAGATAGCAATGTGAGTTTATCCTCTTTTTGTAAATCTTTTTGTAATATTTTACAAAACCTTAAATACTTTACAATGTGATTAAGCGGTGATTGAGTCTTTGTAATTCTTCAATTACTACCGGTATGTTGGGGTTTTGTATACAAAATTTACTACACTGTGAGTAGTAAGTCGGGACGACAACACGTTACCATTGGACAACGAGTTAGCCAATGTGTAATATGACCCACCAGTCAGGATTGATAGTACTGAATGAGTAATTGTGTAGAAATAAACAATGTGATCGCTCTCAATACTGTTTTAATTGATAAAATGTTTCTTGATTAAACTGGGATTCACTCACCAGTATTTCCCACTGACAAATGTTTTTAAAACGCGTTTCAGGTAACACAATGTGACAGCCAATTAGTAAAAAGCCAGCTGGAGAGCACTGAAGGCTTGGGAAAAATGTGGCTATAAAAGTTACCTAAAAGACGATGTTTTAAATTCAATAAAATAGGGTTTATCCCTATAAACGTATTGTAATAAGAAACTTGGGTTTTACCCATGTGATTATTAATATCAAATATGGTGGTTTTACTCTGATAAACATTTCCTAACTACGGTCCTGATGTAATTTCCGCTGCCAAATTAATAAGCTGATACCACCAAAATTCTGAGTTCGCGTCCGCCCGTTCCCGGGACAGATAAGGGATCGAGGGTTGCGACAGAAGGTGGTATCAGAGCCTAGCCACTGGTCTAAGCCAAAGAAGTGTTCTGCTGACACTTAAAATCTAAATTTTGTGTTAGGAAATAATTTATGTGATTATGTGTTTTGTGTTATTTGACTATTTGTTAGTTTACAGTATGAGTGATCAAGGACCCTCAGACATGTGTCGTCAGTTGTCTGATTCACCTAGGAGTGAAGGTACCTCTTCACAGCCTGCCCTTTCTGGGTATTCTGCTGAGCAGGAAGAAGGGATGTTTGCCTTTAAAGCTCAGTCGGAAGAGCCGTTCCCTCATAAAAAGAGAGGATGGTTCAGTAAGGAAGCATTTGCACGTAGGAAAAGAATGCGAAAGTTGCAACAGCAAAGAGCCTTAGCAGCCGTTAAGCGAGAGACAGATGCCCATACGCAGGATATGCTTAATAGAAGCCTAGCTAATTTCCATATCCTAGCTACAACTGCTGCTGACCCAAGTTTGGAGCAAATAATAGCACCCCAACCACAAATGTCAATCCCTGATCAACCCATGGAGATAGAAAACCCTGAAAACCAAGTAGAGATGCATGACTTCAATCCGAAAGAAATCCCTAGGGTACCAGCACCAAACCCCCTAGACCCAAATTATGATCCCTGGTGGGACGACAATAGGGACTTTGTGCAACGTTACCCGATACATGAAGACACACCTATACAGAACATAGGAGCCTACCCAGGTATGGACCCTTTAGATCCCTATTACCATGATGACTACATTAGGGAGATCTTAGAAGATCCTTACCGATTTCAGGCACTTTCACCCCCATATCAGGAACCCGCACCCCAGATTCCGAACCCAGTCCTAGAACATGCACCCCCAATGAGTGTAGAAAACGTGCAAGAACTTAGGACATTTGGCGAGGAAATTTTAGAAAGCAGTGAGAGAATGCGACAGGTGGGAGAGCGACTCGTATGGAAATACGACGAGCGCAATATGGTTTTTTGGATAAATCCATATCCGTGAATGTGAATGGTAAAACAATAATAGTAATAATAATAATAATATATATATATGTATGTACGGATGCCTATTACTATTAATGTAATTCTATTTCAGTTGGTATTGTAATTTTATTTCAGTACTAATATGTAATAGATGCATAATAGTATATGAATAGAGTAAAGTTGCAATGATCGACGCCTTTGGCAAAAATGCGTGTCATGTGATTGACTATACTAATATTATTTTGTGATATTAATACGGGGTAAATGTTTAAAATTCAGATGGCCGACGAAGGAAATCAAGGAAATCTTAATAACGATAACCAGAGTAACATTAACATGGTTAATGAGAATCCGAGCATCAATAACAATGGAAACCAAATGGATAATAGTGACGTTCAACATATAGTGGCACAAGGAATCATAGATGCAATGCCATTTATTATTCAAACGATTCAAGAAGCGAATAATAAAAGTAAGCATAGCAGTAAGCGACCAATTGAACCAGAAAACAGCGTGAACAATGGACCCGTACTACAAGTGCCCATTCCCAAAAGGAGAAGAACCGTGCCTTGCGGTTGTTCTTATAAAGAATTCTGGTCTTGTAAACCAATGGAATTCTCGGGCAACGAAGGAGCCATTGCAACCCTACGCTGGATAGAGAAGACTGAGGCAGTCTTAAGAATAAGCAAGTGTGCTGAAGAAGATAAGATAATGTTTGCTTCTAATCTGTTTAAGAATTCAGCACTAGAATGGTGGAACACTATCCTCCAATCAAGAGGAAGTGAAAGAACTTACAATATGGAATGGGAAGAATTCAAGAACAAAGTAGAAAGGAAATTCTGCCCACCCAATGGGAAGGAACAGATAGCAAACAAATTCCTGAACCTTAGGATGACTGGTGTGGATAGTAAGGGATACACTAAATTATTCTTTGAATATGCTAGAATAGTGCCAACTCTTTTTTCACCAGAACCAGTGTTAATCTCCCGTTATATCTGGGGATTAATTGGAGAGATTAGACACGTAGTCAAGGCAGCTAGACCTCAAACCATATAAGAAGCTGTTGAACTAGCAAATACCTTGACAGATGAATTAGTCCGTACACGAGAAGAGGATCAAAGGAGGAACCTAACCCAGAAGCTCACACAAGAATTTCGATCTGGAAATTCTAACTGTGGGAGAAATGTAGGTTCTACCTCTGCACCCTACTGTAGGTATTGCAAAAGAAAGCATTCAGGAAGATGCCCCATATACTGTAACTTTTGCAAAATATCGGGACACAAGGAAGAAAACTGCAGGAAGAAAGCTAACAACAGGATATGTTACAACTGCGGAGAACAAGGTCATATCAAGCCTAATTGCCCAAAATTAGATCCAGCTACAGACAACAAGAATACTCAAAATGCTAGAGCATTTGTTCTGACTGCAGATGAAGCCAAGATGATTCCAGATGTCATAGCTGGTACGTTTTTAGTTAATGATGTCTTTGCTAAAGTATTATTTGACTCTGGTGCAAACCAAAGTTTTATTAATACATCATTTTGCAAATTTCTAAATCAGTCATTAACTAAACTACCACAAGAATGCTTAGTAGAGACAGCTAATGGAGAAACCGTTAGGATTTCTGAAATCTTGCAGGGAGCAAGAATAGAGATTTTAAATCAGAAATTTATTGCAAATCTTTATCCCATGAATCTGGCAGGATTTGATGTTGTATTAGGACTGGATTGGTTAATAACCAATAAAGCCAGTATTTTATGTGATCAAAAGTCAATTCAAGTAAATTCACCAAAGGTGAAAAGATCACAATTAAAGGAGATAAACCATCTAGATCTACAAAATTCATCTCTGTGATGAAAACTGCAAGTTATATAAGAAAAGGTTCTATAGTGTATTTGATTTCTATAATCACTAACACTAAAGGAAAGGATTTAAAGGATATTCCAGTAGTATCTCAGTTTTCAGATGTATTTCCAGAAGAATTGCCAGGGCAACCTCCAGATAGGGAAGTTGAATTCAGAATCCATTTAATACCAGGAACAACACCGATTGCCAAAGCACCGTACCGTTTGGCACCTTCATAAATGCAAGAATTAAAGAAACAATTAGATGAATTGTTGGAAAAAGGATTTATACAGCCAAGTTCATCGCCATGGGGAGCACCAATATTATTCGTTAAAAAGAAGGACGGATCGATGCGTATGTGCATTGACTACCGTGAATTAAACAAGGCCACGATTAAGAATCGGTACCCATTACCAAGAATCGATGATCTGTTTGATCAACTACAAGGAGCTCAATTTTTCTCTAAAATCGATTTAAGGTCAGGATATCATTAATTAAAGGTACAGGAAGAGGATATTCCTAAAACCGCATTCAGAACAAGGTATGGTCATTATGAATTTACTGTCATGCATTTGGTTTAACCAATGCCCCAGCCGCATTTATGGACATGATGAACCGAATATGTAAGCCATATTTGGATAAATTCATAATTGTCTTCATAGATGATATTCTAATTTATTCTAAGAATAAAGAGGATCATGCAAAGCATTTGCACACACTTTTAAGTCTATTAAGAAAGGAAAAGCTTTACGCTAAATTTTCTAAGTGCGAATTTTGGTTAGAACATGTACAATTTCTCGGACACCTAGTAAATCATGAAGGAATTCATGTGGATCCAACAAAGATCGAGGCGATTACTAAATGGAAAACCCCTGAATCATCAACCGAGGTTAGAAGTTTCTTAGGATTGGCCGGTTATTATAGAAGATTTATTCAAGATTTTTCTAGAATAGCCATTCCCTTAACTAAGCTAACCTGTAAATCTGTTAAGTTTGAATGGGGATTAAAACAAGAAGAAGCATTTAGAATTCTTAAGCATAAATTAACCCATGCACCCATATTAGCATTACCAGAAGGAACTGAAGATTTTGTAGTCTATTGTGACGCTTCTAAATTAGGTTATGGATGCGTGTTGATGCAACGCCAAAAGGTTATAGCTTATGCATCTAGACAACTTAAGAATCATGAAGAGAATTATTCAACCCATGATTTAGAGTTAGGAGCTATAATTTTTGCTCTTAAGATTTGGAGACATTACCTTTACGGTAATAAGTTTACTGTATTCACCGATCATAAGAGTTTAAGGTATGTTTTCAAGCAGAAGGAGTTGAATATGAGACAAAGACGCTGGATGGAGATGCTTAGTGATTATGATTGTGATATCCAGTATCATGAAGGAAAAGCAAATGTAGTGGCAGATGCTTTAAGCCGAAAGTATCATGAAAAGCCAAAAAGAGTACGTTCTCTTAAATTAAATCTTCAAGTAGATTTAAATGATCAGATAGGAGAAGCACAAGAATCAGTAATCAAGGATGATACTGAAGAATTAAAAGGTATGCTAAAAGAATTAGAACAAGGAACAGATGGAATTTGGAGATTCCATAAGAAGAGAATGTGGATACCTAAATTAGGAAACCTACATCATCGTATATTAGAAGAAGCCCATAAGTCCAAATATACGATGCATCCAGGAAATGATAAGATGTATCAAGATTTAAGAAAGAATTTCTGGTGGATAGGAATGAAAAAGGACATAGCAGCCTACGTTTCTAAATGTTTAACTTGTTCACAAGTCAAAGCTGAACACCAGAAACCCTCAGGATTTCTACAACAGTTAGAAATGCCAGTATAGAAATGGGAATTGATAACAATGGATTTTGTTACTAAATTACCCAAAACAAAGAAAGGCAATGATACAATCTGGGTGATTGTAGATAGGTTAACCAAGTCAGCTCATTTTCTACCTATGAAGGAAACTTTCAGTATGGAACAGTTAGCTAAGTTATATGTAAATGAAATTGTTTCTTTACATGGAATTCCTTTATCAATTATTTCTGATAGGGACAGCCGATTTACCTCCCATTTTTGGTCAAGTTTCCAAAAGGCAATGGGAACCAAGTTAAATCTAAGCACAGCTTATCATCCTCAAACGGACGGACAAAGTGAAAGGACAATTCAGACAATGGAGGACATGCTTAGAGCTTGTGTAATTGATTTCGGAGGTAATTGGGATGATCACTTACCTTTAATAGAATTTTCTTATAACAATAGTTATCACACAAGTATCAATGCTGCACCATTCGAAGCACTTTATGGACGAAAGTGCCGAACCCCAGTCTGTTGGGCAGAAATTGGGGAAAAGCAACTATCTGGACCTGAGATAGTGCAAGAAACAACCGACAAAATTATTCAAGTCAAGGAACGATTGAAAACAGTACGTGATCGACAGAAGAGTTATGTTGATAATCGACGCAAACCATTGGAATTTCAAGTAAGAGATAAAGTATTATTGAAGGTCTCTCCTTGGAAAGGAGTAGTAAGATTCATCAAACGGGGAAAGCTAAGTCCCAGGTATGTTGGACCTTTTGAGATTATTAGAAGAATAGGACCTGTAGCCTATCAGCTACAACTGCCAGAGGAAATGGCTGGAATACATGATGTGTTTCATGTATCTAATCTCAAGAAATGCTTAGCTGATGAATCCCTAATAGTACCTCTTAAGGATATAGAGGTAAATGAACAACTCAAGTTTGTAGAAAGACCTCTATAGATTGAAGACAGGAAAGTCAAGAATCTCAAGCACAAGAGATTAGTTCTGGTCAAAGTAAAGTGGGACTCCAAAAGAGGACCTGAGTACACATGGGAGCTTGAATCTGAAATGCAAAGGAAATATCCGCACTTGTTCCAGTAGATCTCGAGGACGAGCTCTAAAACAAGGTGGGGAGGATGTAACAATCCTCAATAAACCGACATTCTCGAATAGTTCCGACACCCTAGTATATTTTAAAATGTCTCAATATGTCTTTAAATACATCCCATATGTGAAAACCGAGCCCGAAATACAGTATAGTATTAAAAATAAAATTTAAAAATTTGATTATTATGTTGAGGCGGGCCGCGTAGGACCCACCCCAACCTTACGCGGGCGGTATCAGGGTTGAAACCTGATATCGTTGATTTCTTAAGTTTAAGCGGGCCGCGTAAGACCTCCGTTAAGTTAACGCGGGCCGCGTGAGATCAAGTTAGTGGCGCAGCCCGGTGATGACACGTGTCATCATCGTGTCAAGCCTAGTTGGTGATCCGGACGAGCTATACGTTGACTTGGGGTCAATGCGGGCCGCGTAAGCCCTGCTCTCATGTTACGCGGGCCGCGTGAAAGCCAAATTCAGCACCTATAAATAGAACACATCAGATTTCATTTCAGTTCGTCCCATTTTCATTTCTCAATCTCAAATTCTGAATATAGGCTTTATAAAGCTGGTATTATACCCCCTAATTAGCGAGGTTCTGCTCCGTTGTAAGTATTATAACCCCAGTTTCATACTGGATAAGCTGCCCGATTGATTTAGGGTTCCGTAACAACTATCGTGGTTCTGCCCGACGTAGTTGTTGGAATACCGTCTCGAGGAGGGTATCATTAATATTTTCAAAGGGTTATTATACTAACCTAGGTACATTTGTGAAAATTATAGATTAATCCCAGGAAACCCTTACGCGAAGTCTAAGATAGCAATGTGAGTTTATCCTCTTTTTGTAAATCTTGTTGTAATATTTTACAAAACCTTAAATACTTTACAACGTGATTAAGCGGTGATTGAGTCTTTGTAGTTCTTCAATTACTGTCGGTATGTTGGGGTTTTGTATATAAAATTTACTACACTGTGAGTAGTAAGTCGGGACGACAACACGTTACCATTGGACAACGAGTTAGCCAATGTGTAATATGACCCACCAGTCAGGATTGACAGTACTGAATGAGTAATTGTGTAGAAATAAACAATGTGATCGCTCTCAATACTATTTTAATTGATAAAATGTTTCTTGATTAAACTGGGATTCACTCACCAGTATTTCCCACTGACAAATGTTTTTAAAACGCGTTTCAGGTAACACAATGTGACAGCCAATTAGTAAAAAGCCAGCTGGAGAGCACTGAAGGCTTGGAAAAAATGTGGCTATAAAAGTTACTTAAAAGACGATGTTTTAAATTCAATAAAATAGGGTTTATCCTTATAAACGTATTGTAATAAGAAACTTGGGTTTTACCGATGTGATTATTAATATCAAATATGGTGGTTTTACTCTGATAAACATTTCCTAACTACGATCCTGATGTAATTTCCGCTGCCAAATTAATAGGTTGATACCATCGAAATTCTGAGTTCGTGTCCGCCCGTTCCCGGGACAGATAAGGGATCAGGGGTTGCGACAATCGACTTCTCTCAAAACCTGTCTTAGCTATATATCACACCGCGACCTAATAACTAACTCGAGCCTTTCAGCGACAAGTTAAGCATAATACTTAATTCTAACTGTATTTTAATTACTGTTTCTAAGGCTATTGGCCAATTTACCCAAAGATCACCCGAACCCGCAAAGGTATGAATAATCAACACAAATTTATTATGTGAAAGACATCCACCAAAATCTATGTGAAACAGTAAATAATCAACAATCAAAATCAAATACGCATATGCACCAAATAAGAAATTCTAGAATATTTACTCTCAAAGATCAATCCATAACAAGCAATAAAAACTGTTAAAAGAACCAAACTTAATTAAACTATCATCTTGCCTAGGTAGTAACGAAGGTTTTAGCCACTAAACATGATGTCTAAAATAAACGAAACAAGTTCAAAACAAGAATTCATCGAAAAAGTATCGAAACAAGAAAATAAAGAAAACCGGGAGATAAGACCCGAACAATCTTCTTTCCTACGCTCCAAGCTTCAACCGAATGATTCCCGCAATCCAAAGCACTCCGAAAACCGTGAAATCTGCTCCGAAATTCGCCTATGGGTTCTTGAGTTCGTAAGTTGTTGATAATGATGATTATGACTCAATATATACGAAACCCTAATGCGAAACAAACAATTCTCGAACTGCCACCCATCGCGTTGCGCGACGGGTATCGATATTGGTGGTGGCGCGACGCCACCATGTTTAAAATCAGATTTCCTTTGTTTGATGGTAGCGCTACGCGACTGGTGCCCCTCTTAGCCGTGGCGCGATGCCACGACCATTTTTTCACAGACTCTTGCCTCAAATTTCCAGCTCCAACTTCCAAAAACTCTTCAAAATTATTCTAACTCTTTTAAGCTGGTTCCAGGACTTAATGTTTCAGCAATGTAGCTCGTTTCCACTCAATTTTCAGCCACTTTATGTATCAAGACCTGGATAACTCAAATATAATCAATAGCACGCAATTCTAACTAAAACTAAACTATAAATAACAATAAATTATACAAACTATACACGAATAAAATATGTATTTTGCAATACATCAATCGCATTTAGATCCCCAGTAGCAATAACCTTCGGGAGATATTGCTGACTGAAGCCCACAAATCTCGATATTCCATTCATCGCGGTACCGATAAGATGTACCAAGACCTCCGTGCCAAGTACTGGTGGCCTGGAATGAAGAATGATATCGCCCTCTACATTTCAAAATGCCTGACTTGTTCCAAAGTCAAGGCTGAGCAACAACGACCCTCTGACTTACTCGTACAACCCGAGATCCCTATGGGGAAATGGGAGAGTATAGCTATGGATTTCATTACGAAATTCCCTCGCACGCCATCAGGTCACGATAGCATTTGGGTCATCGTTAATCGTCTTACAAAATCCGCCCACTTTTTGCCGATACGAAAAGACTATAAGGTTGAACGATTAGCACGAATCCACACCGACGAAGTCATTTGTCGACATGGGACACCTCGTGATATCATCTCTGACCGTGATGGTCGATTTACCTCGCGCCTTTGGGAAACGTTTCAATCCACTCTCGGTACTACTCTTAATCTCAGTACCGCTTTCCATCCCCAGACCGAAGGTCAGACTGAACGCACGATTCGCACCCTTGAAGACATGTTTCACTCGTGCGTTATAGATTTTGGTGGTAATTGGGATTCGCATTTAGCTTTAGTCGAATTCTCGTACAATATAACAACCCTCCTAAAATATTTCGGACACCCCTAAAATATTTAGAATGTCCCTATACGTCCTAAAATGCACCCCGTATACGAAAACCGGTCCTAAATACCTTTAATTTTACAAAAATAAAATAAAAACAAATAGTTTAAGTCTGTCGCGGGGTGCGACAGACTACCTTTGATCCTACGTGGGCCGCAAACGCCTGGACACCAGGCCTCACCCGGTGCCGCCACGTGTCGAACTCGTGTCGATTCTAGCGTCCGAGTCAGCCAAGCTAGGGCCTACCCTAGTTGGCGTTGCAGTCCGCGAAGCCCCCTTTGGTTTCCGTCGCGGGGCGCGACAAGGTCGACGATCAGCCCTATATAAGGAGGCCATCGGTCTTCAGTTTCATTTGTTCATTTCCCTCGATCTCTCTCTCTCAATATTTCTACATAGCAATTATAATTTTGGCATAATACCCCCCTAATTAGCAAAGCTCTGCCTCGTTGTAAGTATTTTAACCCCCAGTTACGTATTAGATACGCTGCCCGATTGATCTAGTGCTCTATAACGGCTGTCGAGGCTCTGCCCGACGTAGTCGTTGGAGTTCTGTCTCGGGGAGGGTATAACTAATGTAAAATTTGGGTTATTATACTAACGCGTGTGCATTGTTTAATTAATAGATAATAACCAGGAAATCACAAAGGAAAACCCTAAAGTTGCAATGTGAGTAATCCTTCTTTTTGGTAAACCTTTTTGTGAGTAAATCCTCTTTTCACAAACTGTTTTTGCAAAACCTCAATTGTTTTAAATTATATTCAACAGTGATCGAGTATTTGTATTCTACAATTATCGTCGATATGTTGGGGTTTTGTATACAAAATTTGTTACTACATTGTGAGCAGTAACACGACCACAAGTCGGGTTGACACTATCGTGGGTGGTAATTAAAGTAGAAAAATAAACAAATGTAATTGCGAGATCGCCCTCAATACTGTAAAATTGATAAAACCTATCTTGATTAAATTGGGATTCACTCTCCAGTATTTGTAAGGACCTTCACGAAAATGTCCTAAAACACTCCGTAAGTGAAAACTCGGACCCCTAAAACCCAAACTTTTATTAAAAATCAAGAAAATCAGATTTTAGGGATCGCTCGCGGGCCGCGAAAGACCAAGCTAAGGTCTTCGCAGGGCGCGACAGCTCTGAGAATCGCCGGATAAGCTTTAGGGCCACGTGTCGCACACGTGGCAGACCTATGCGGTGACACGGCAGCCCTAGCCGTAGCTAGGGTGGCCCTTGCGGGCCGCGAAAGACAGCCTTGAGGTTGTCGCGGGCCGCGAGGAACTCATTTTCAGCTATAAATTGTGCGTTGCATGGCCAGTCCTCTGTGTTCGAATTTTTCTTTCAAAAACGTCAAATTCTGCTTAAAATCGTGTGTTTAAGGGTCGAGACGCTGCTACGATAACGGGGTAATAACTCGATCACTGCTACGATACAATTTCCGATTGATTGAAACCGATCCGATGGATGTTTAAGTGTTGCCTGAATTCGGGCTATACTTTGTCATTCGTCGTGAGGATTTTAATTTCGTGAGATTATCGTAAATGTTGTATTAAGTTACTAACCTAGTTTCGTTTGCATTATTTAACTAGGTTACCAGGCTTAATCAGTAGGTAAACTCTGTCCGTCTAAACTTGCAATGTGAGTCATTCTATTTTTATCAAATTGCTTTGTAAAACCTTTATGTTTTCCAGTTATATTTTGCAGTGATTAAGTCTTTGCTAATCTTAAGTTACTGACAGTAAATGGGGTATTGTGCACATTACTGTTGTTTTATCACTTTAGGTGGGCGAGCCTAATTAGTGATATACGTCACTTTTGGGTGACAGTACCCAATAGTGATATGACCACAGTCATAGATCCGGCCGAGTGACAACTGAACCAGCTAATTATAAGATAGGGGCAAATGTGAAAACTCTTAATGCTGTAAGTTGTAACAATGTGTCATTTTGTGAAATTTGAATGACTCGCCAGTGTTTCCCGCTGAGAAAACCTTTTTAAACATGTTTTAGGTGATTTACTGTGAACAAGGAAAAGTGTCGCGTAGCACTCCAGCTTGAATGAAGTGGCTCAGTAAATAAATAAACATGTTTTTGTAATCAGGGGATCTCCCAGTGAAATTCCTTTATTGTAAAATACGGGATTTGTCCCGAAACTTATAATAAAATAATCGGGTGTTTTCAATTGAAACGATCCTGTTAAAGTTTCCGCTGCCAAATTACACACCAATACCACGGGTTTCTGTCCCGCGACCTCTGAACCGAGTAAAACCGGGTCGGGGGCCGTGACAGTATTTCCCATTGACAAAATGTTTTTAAACGCGTTTCAGGTAACAAAATGTGAAAGCCAAATAGAAGCCAGCTGGACAGCACTGAAGGCTTGGAAAAGTGGCAATAAAAGTTACCTAAATAAAGAAGATATTTTATTTGAATAAAATAGGGATTATCCCTATAAACCTGTTTGTAACGAAAACCTACGTTTTATCCAAATATGTTTATTATTATAAAATGTGGTGTTTTACTCTGATAAAATATTTCCTAACTACGGTCCTGATGAAATTTCCGCTGCCAAATAATGATAAACACCGATACCACCATTTCTGAGTAGGCCGCGGTCGCCCGCCTCCCGAGGCAGGGGTCGGGGGTTGCGACAGAAGGTGGTATCAGAGCCATAGCCACTGATTTCAGCCACATAAGTGTTCTGCTGACACCAAAATTTAATTGTTATGTTAGGAAATTATCTACGGAACCACATGCATATTTTATTGTTTTGTGTTATTTGACAATTTGTTAGTTTACAGTATGAGTGACCAAGGAACTTCGGACGCTTACCGTCAACTATCTAGTTCACCTAAGGACGAAGGAACTTCTTCCAAGCCTACCCCCTCGGGGTATTCGGCTGACACTGAAGAAGGGATTTTTGTATTCAAAGCACAATATGAAGAGTCATTCCCTCCCAAGAAGAGAGGATGGTTCAGCAGAGGAGCGCATGAGCGTAGAAAAAGGATGAGAAAACTTCAGCAACAGCGGGCCTTAGCAGCGGCCAATAGAGAAATGAATGCTCACACTCAGGATATGCTCAATAGGAGATTATCAAATTTTCATATCTTACCTACAACAACTGTAGACCCGAATTTGGAAGAACTCATAGCACCCCACCCGTTACCACTATTTCTCACACAACCTATGGAAATTGAGCCAAACCCAGTAGACCAAATACTAGTGCCTGATTTTGACCCAGCTGAAATTCCTAGAGTCCCAGCACCCCATCCCCCAGATTATGATCCATGGTTTGACGACCACAGAGATTACCAACAACTTTACCCAATAGAGGAACCCATAGCACCCTATCCCAACCTTGACCCTCTGGACCCATACTTTGATAATGACCAATATATCAGGGAAATCCTAGAGAACCCTTACCCACACGAAGAACCGATGCCCCAGTTTCCTGACCCAATACCAGCACCAGCCCCACCCATGAGCACTGAGAATGTGCAAGAACTCCGCACCTTTGGTGAGGAGATATTAGAAGGAAGTGAGAGGATGAGACAAATAGGAGAGAGACTCGTCTGGAAATATGACGAGCGTAATATGCAATTTTGGATGAATCCATATCAGTAATAGTAATAATAATAATAATAATAATAATAATAATAATAATAATAATAATAATAATAATAATAATAAAGTTTGGCTCCTAGCCAATTAACTTGCTGAGATGTAGAATCAAGAAACCAATTTTGTTCATCCTCTTTTTCTCATGTCGGCCATACACCCCCACACAACATAGTCTCAATTTCAAGACTTCCAGATCCTTCAAGATGTAAACGTGGCTTCCAATTTGGTGTCCAGGTAATTAAGTTTGGCTCCTAGCCACTTAACACCCCTCATATTTTATTTCTTACATATAGTGTATTATAGTTTTTTGTTCAATCCCCTAATAAACCCCAAACTTTGTAATATAACTTTTCTTTTAAACAAGTTAGATTTTCTAACTAACCACATCTTTAAAAAACTAACATAAATTCTTCAATTGACTATTTTTTTTTGACAGGTGAACTTCACAACAGACGGCTAATTCACACCCGTAAGACGCAGGCCCGCCACCACTCGTTACCAAGATTATGTTGTCTTAACTAGTCCCACGCCTGGCCGAGAGGGGCGTTACGCTGTCCCCGAGAAAATTTCCAGCCTCCTGCCACATGACAGGAGTTGCACCCTCCACAAGAGCTGACCATCTGGAGTAAATACACTGTAGTAGAAAACTCGGGTGGGATCAAGGGTCGAACCTGAGTCCTTCCCCATCATTTCCAATGCATCAACCAGCTGGGCTGGAATCATTTGCATTCAATTGACTATAAATGTCACGTATTTAATTCATATAATCATAACAAATGATCATTAACCTTTTAGGGATCACATGACGCAAAACTAACAGTAAGGCTATTCATCAACCACACACACTATTAAGTATCATCAAATCAATAGTATGGCAGCACAAGCTTATACAGTCATGATCACATTAAATAAATATAACGAAATTTGGGGTGTTACAATTAACAACTTAATCACGATCTTAGTCGTGATTAACATACTAAGTACACATTAATCACCATGTTAATCACTGATTAACATAGATAACACGTAATTAACACGTAATTCGTCGAGAAGACGATTGGACCCCGCCAGGGGTTGCCGCCCCTGGGACCCTGCTACCAGGGGCGCTGCCCTCGGGCACCCGCCAAGATCTTAAAACGCAATGACTAAATCAAAAACCCAGATCATAAAAATAAAATTAAAGAATTTCTTACATGGATCGAAGCCGATTTCTTCAACGATTGATGAAATTTGAATGATTCAAACACTTATCAGTGATCGAATCGAACGGATCGAGTGATTAACTTCAAAATCACCGGAAAAAACGAGATTTTGTATGAAATTAAACTGGGTTTTCTTCAAAAAAGCTGAAGAACATGTTGATCGGGTGTTTGAATCATTGATTGGTGACGAAAATTGCACACTAATGTAGTGATTATTGAGATAGAAAGTGAAGAAATGATTGAAGATGGTGGGTTTTGAAAATGGTGGGTTTTGAAGTTACTGAGGAGAAGAAGGAAGAAGAAAGGATAAGATTGACTAAAATACCCTTCCTCTTTATTTTAAATTTTGCCACATGTCCTAATCTTATTGCTTCCTATCTTTTCTAGCCAAAATAAACTTTCTATTTGATCCTAACCTAAAGTGCCAAATAAGAAAAACTAAAACTAAACATAGAAAATAGAGTGTTAAAATTAGTATAAGTGAGCTTAAAAAGGGTAAAGCAATATAAAAGGAATAGATAAGACGATCTAGATACAAGAAGACCTGAACACTATGAGATGACATGCAAATGCAACCTATTGGAATATTTTAAACAAATCAGATAAAATAGTTTGTTGGTGCATGTTATATGACAACAGCTTTGGATTGGTCTTTGGATATTAAACAGAAGATTGGATCATGAAGACTTAAAGAAAAACGAGTTCTATAAAGCCCAATCAATCCAAGTTTGTATAAAGTCTATTAGGCCCAAGTTTATGTGACAAATGTAATATGGGCAAAGCCCAATTCGAGATCTCGGCTGTGTGTATATAAACAGCCTTAGTCTTGAGTTTTAGGGTTAGACACTTTAGACAACTTGAGAGCCTTTTGGAGATTGTGAGAGAGCATTCAAGTTTGAGAGGTTAAGAACAAAACAGAAATCGGCTGTTAGGTTCTTGTAGATCTTAGTGATTGTAAAACGCTTCTAAGGGTTTGATAATCACAGAAGATCAGTTTGAAAGTTTGCGTGTTTGTGTGTTCGAGTTCTTGTTCTTCTACATAATCTTGTTTCTGTGTTCGAAGATCAATCAAGGGGATTTCGCACCCTTGATAGATTAACAGTCTTGTTACGATCCATACGGGATTCAGGGACCTACAATTGGTATCAGAGCTTTTGCTCTTGTGCGTGGTTCAAGACTGAAGACTGGATTCAAGTTGTTTTTCGGTTGAAGAATTTTTGGTGTCTCATTCATAATTTTCGTGAAGAACAGCAAGAACAAGGAAGAACAGTTCAAAATTCTGAGTTTTGATCTGTTTTGGTAGTTGGTTGTTTGGAAATTTCGAGTTAAAGTTCTGGGTTTTTGCAAAGAACACGAAGAACACTTGAAGAACAGTTTAAATTCGTGTATTTTAATCTGTTTTGATTATTGTTTTGACTGTTTTCGTGTTTGTAGGAAGACTTTGCTTGGATTTCATGTATGGAAAGAAGTGCTGATTAAGACCTTGCTTGTGCGATCTGGATTGTCAGCTGCTGCTGTTGTCAGCTGCTGCTGTTTCGGGATTGGGTGGCTGGGTGGCCCAATCAGCTCTTGTGCGATCATTTGAAATTCAAAGTTTAAAACTTGTACGTTTGGAGATCTTGTACGTTTGGAGAACTTGTGCGTTTGGAGTTCTTGTGCGACCCGGATTACTCTTGTGCGACCCGAAGTCAGCTTGTGCAAATCAGAAACTTGTGCGATCAGGCCCAGGCCCGTTAAAGTGACTGTTTGGCCCAAAGTTAGTGGATTGTGCGATCCAGAAGACCTTGTGCGTTTCAAAGGGTCTTGTGCGATCCTATCTTGTACGATTCACTTGTGGTGGAATTTTGAAAGGCAAGCGCAGGAATTTTTTCAGTGTTTCGAGTTTAGAGAACAATCTGTAGCACATCTGAAGAAGCCGTTTGCACCGTTGAACTCGTGGGATTTTTACGACAAAAAAAAAATTTGTACGGTTTTATCAGTTTTCGACATTATATATCGTTGGATTCGTCTTTTCGAGACGATTCTAACGGTGTAATTTGGTAACCACTGTTTTCGGAAAAATTTTGTACGGTTTTATCAGTCTGTTACGTTGATATGTCGAACATGTCTAAATTGAACGAACTCTTAAGGATGGAACATGAGGTAGGCACGACGAACAAACCACCTAAGATGATGAAGGTGGAGAACTACTTGACATGGAAGGATAGGTTTCAATCTTTTGTTGAGTACCAGGACACGCGTATGTGGATATGCATAGACGATGGGTATGTGAACCCAACTCATGAGTTTGAGGGAAGACAACGTATAACGGCTTATGTTGATATGGATGCCGAACAAAAGAAAATGTATGAGGCTGAAAAGAGAGCCTTGGCAGCCATTAAAATGTCTTTACCTGATGGCATCAAGCATACCTTTAAGAAGTACACTACTTCAAAGGAAATGTGGGATGCACTAGAGAAGAGATATGAGGGAAATCCTGATGTCAAGAAGAACAAAGTTGATCTACTGAAGAAGCAGTTTGCTGTGTTCAAGTACATGAAAAATGAGTCACTTGAAGACGTCATCACTCGATACTACCATCTGATGTCAGAACTGGATAATTATGATATAGATTGCTATACTGACATTGAGAAAAACGACAAGCTGCTTGATGCTCTACCGGCTAAATGGGATATCTACACTCTCATGATTAAGGGAGAAGCAGATTATGACACGAAGGAATTGGAAGAAGTAGTTGGAAAGCTTAGAGCTTATGAGCTTAGTATGAAGAAAAAGGACACTGGTTATGATCAGGTTCAAGATCCAGGGATATACAATGGGCTTACATCTTCTTCACCTCATGATGCTTCTAGCGACTCTGCAACTGCATTTCTTTCGTGTGATAAGGAGCAGGTCACAGTGAATGAGGATGGTGATGTGTGTTTTGTAGCTGCTGCAGGAGGATCAACAGGAGTCAAGAGAACATCAACTTCAAAGCAAAGTAGTAGTGCAAAGTCAATGCCTATGAGTGTGAAGTCTGCTGAAGAACATCTTGCTCTACTTGCTTCTTTTGTTGCGTCTTATGAGAACTACATTCAAGGGAAAATATCTGATCCTGCCACTTTAGATGAAGATTATGATCAGATTGACCCTGATGATCTAGAAGAGATGGATCTACAATGGTAGATGGCCATGATTTCGAGACGTGTGAAGAGGTTCATGAACAGAACTGGAAGGAAGTTTGTAGGAAAGAGCGTAGGTTTTGACAAGACCAAAGTCAGGTGCTTTAACTGTCAGAGTTATGGTCATTTCGCTAGGGAATGTCAAAAACAAAAGCATGAGAATACGAATCAAAGTTCAAACAATCGGAATGCATCAAACAACTCTAACTCAAGGGCGTTGATATCTACTGCAAGAGAAGGCTCATATGACTGGAGCATTCACTTAGAAAATGATGAGAATGTCACTCAAGCATTCATGGCAGAGATCACTCCAGTCAATGATGGTGAAGCTACAGTAGATGAGGCTAAAGTTGAGAAGAAGAGTGAAGTTGAGGAAGATAAGGCTGATCAGACAACAGATGCTGAAGAGGAAAAGCCAGAGTCTGAGCATGAAATGGAAGCTGATGAGAAAGATGAAATCATCAAAAGAATGGAAGCTCAACTTGCTGCTCTCATGGCCAACTCAGACAAATCAACAGGAGAGGTAAGTAACTCTGCCACTTCTGTTTGCTTAAAGTGTCGTGAACTACAGGGTGAAGTTGACAAATTGTCAACTCAAAACAAAAGTCTTGTGAGCGAAATGTCTAACGTAAAAGAGTCAAATTTCTTTGCTAAAAGAAACGAGTCATCATATTTGAAAAAGATAAAAGGCTATGAAGCTGAAATTGAAGCTTTAACCTGCAAATTAAATGAAAAACTTCAAGTCATAGACTTAGCTCATGACATGATGGCTGAGAAAACAAAAGAGATTTCTGATAAAAACAAAGAGTTGTCGGATGCACAACTTAAAATTGTTGAACTTGAAAAGAAGTTAGGTCAATTCAGAGATTCTACTTTTGTTATGAAACATATGATGGGTGGGTTAAAGAAGAGTAATGACAAGACAAGTGTGGGATTCCAAGGCTTTAATGAAGTCCCACCTCCTCTTAGTCATGACTACTCTTTCCTACCTGGTGAGGATGAGCTTACAGACTTTCTGTCAACATCACCAAGTAGTTCCACATCCAGTCAAGGTGATGTGTTTGAAGATAATGATGCTAAGAAGGAAAATAACAGCAAATCTGTTTTGAAAAAGAAAAATACATCTTCTAAAAACAATAATCAAACTTTTGTTAAAAAGGTTAATTTTGTTCAAGGAAGTGATATGAAAACCGAAACAGCTGTTATCGAAAAGGAATCAAATGTAGAGTTTGCTAAAAACAAAAACATAGAAAAATCTGAAATTAAGCAAACTGAACAAAATCCTTCCAAGGCATCATTATCAAAACCAGAATCTAGTTCAAAGGCTTCAACTAAGAAGTCTTCGAAAAAGAGATCGTGCTTCAAATGTCACACAAAGGGACATGTAGCTAGCTGCTGTCCTAACAAAAAGGTTGAAGCACAAGTTAGTGAGAAACAAAGAGGGAAATCACCTGAGAAGCAAGGTGATAATGAGGAGAAAGTCTCAAATTCTCAAAAGAAATCTGCTCCAAAGTAACAACCGGGTGTTGCTAGTGATGTAGATAAGGCTGAAAAAGGAACTCCTCAAGTTCCTCGTTTTCAAAGAAATCAACCAAGATTTCAGCCTGCATCTACATCAGGCAGACATGAGAGACCTAGAAGTAGTTCACCCATAATGAACAACCAAAACTCAAATAATTTCAGAAGTCAAGGTCAATATCAAAATCGATACCAAAATAAAGGTGGTCGAACTTTTTATAACAATGGCTTTAGAAATTACAACAATAATGCTTCTTGGAATCAAAATTCAAGGTACCAAAATCAACATTTTCAAAGGTCAAATAGTCCAAACACATATAGGAACCCTCAGGACCAGAGACCTTATGGAAATCATACCCCATTTCCATCAACAGGTCCGAGATCCAAGACTCCAATTAGGGGTGATGGATCTTGGATGGATGTTCAAGTAGTAGGTGAATTTGGACGACCCAAGACCATTAAGGCTTGGGTCCCCCAATCTAACTAATCTTTTGGTTGGTGGGTGCAGGAGCTGCTAAGGAGGATTATCAACTTATGGTATGTTGATAGTGGCTGCTCCAGGCACATGACGGGGGATGCGAGATTATTTTCTGATTTTGAAGAATACGATGGTGGGCATGTAAATTTTGCTGGTGCTAAAGGTGGAAGAATTACTGGACGAGGAAAAGTGACGAATGGGAAGATCACATTGGACAAAGTGAACTATGTTGAGCAGCTTAAACACAATCTGATGAGTGTGTCACAAGTCTGCGACAAGGGTCACTCGGTCCATTTTACCAAGTCTGAGGCATTGGTGTTGAAACCGGGTTTGGTCATTCCGGACGATTGGATAGTTATGCGTGCACCAAGGAAAAATGATACTTATGTCATGGACATGGGTGCCAAAGATCCAACTGCTGCGGTGGCGTGTTTACTGTCAAAAGCATCTGAAGCTGAATCTATGTTGTGGCACAGACGCATGGCTCACATTCACTACCGCAAAATGAATTACATTATTAAAAATGAGCTAGTGAAAGGGGTTCCATTGCTGAGGTTTCTAGTGGAAGATAAATGCCTTCCATGTCAAAAGGGAAAACAACACAAGAAACCTCATAAGTCTAAAACAGTAAATTCCATTAATGCCCCTTATGATTTACTTCACATCGATTTATTCGGTCCAGTGAATGTGAGGAGCATAGGTGGAAAGTACTATTGTCTTGTTGTCACTGATGATTACTCACGTTATTCATGGGTTTTCTTTTTAGGTACAAAAGATGAGACAGCAGAGATGTTGATAGATCTTTTTACAAAATTGGAAAACGTTCATGATGCAAGGATCAAGAGGATAAGGAGTGATAATGGCACGGAGTTCAAGAATCGGATTCTGGATCTCTACTGTCTTCGAAAGGGAATTGAACATCAATATTCCGCTCCGTACACTCCTCAGCAAAATGGAGTCGCTGAGAGGAAAAACAGGACGTTGATTGAAGCCGCTAGGACGATGCTTTCAGATTCAAAGCTACCAGTTCTTTTCTGGGGAGAAGCTGTGAATACAGCTTGCTACGTCCTAAACAAAGTTTTGACCGTTAAACGTTTTAACAAAACTTGTCATGAGTTGATGTTTAACGAAAAACCAAACTTAACAGGCTTTGAACCATTTGGATTACCCTGCACCATTGTGCGAAACAAAGATAAACAAAAATTCAGTGAGGTGGCAGATGAAGGCTACTTTCTAGGCTACGTGCCTGGCACACCGAATAAAAGGGTTTTTAATCTAAAAACTGGTAAAATTGAGATTGTTTTCAATGTAGAAATTACTTCTTACAAACCTCAACAATCAACGAGTGGTCCTGCTATATTATATGATTATGATAGTGTGTTTAAATCATTTAATATTCCTGAGGTTTCTGATGCAGATGCTTCTCAGCTGATTCAAACAGTGATTGGTGAAGACGATGAAGGTGAATTTATGCCTAGATCGAATGTAGATATGTCAGATGCTCCGGGAACTTCCCAAAGTGCTGCTGATCCTGATTCAAGCGATAGTGACTCTGAACCCATTCAGGGGGAGGATTTCATTAATCCGTTTGCAAATCAAAATATTCAGGGGGAGGTTGGATCAAACCTGGGTGATAATCTAGAAGTCGATGCTGTTGCTACTACACGAGCAAATAGAGATCATCCAGTTGACATGATACTTGGAGATCCTACTGCAGGTGTTCAGACTAGAAGAAGCATAGAAGCGAATTCTGGGTTATTTGTTTCAATTGAGAAGACTGGGATAGTGAACGAGTGCTTGTATAGTTGCTTTATTTCCCAAGAGGAGCCGAAGAACATTCATATGGCTCTTAAAGACAATTCATGGGTTGAAGCTATGCAAGAGGAATTGGCCCAGTTTGCTAAGTTGAAGGTTTGGGAATTGGTGGACCTTCCAAAAGGTGAGAGAGAGAGATTGGCACTAAATGGGTATTTAGGTGCAAGAAAGATGAAAGAGGTATTGTCACACGCAACAAAGCTCGGTTGGTTGTCAAAGGTTTTAATCAGCAAGAGGGGATTGATTACAATGAGGTGTTTGCACCAGTGGCGAGGTTGGAGGCAATTCGTTTGTTTCTGGCTTTTGCTTCATTCAAGGGCTTCAAAGTTTACCAACTAGACGTGAAGAGTGCATTTCTTTACGGAAAAGTCCAAGAAGTGGTGTATGTCTCACAACCAGATGGGTTCGTTGATCCAGACTATCCAGATCGAGTGTACAAACTTGATAAGGCTTTGTATGGGTTACATCAAGCTCCCAGGGCGTGGTACGAGACACTGTCTACACATCTGGTCAAAAATGGTTTTGAAAGAGGTCAGATTGACAGTACACTGTTCATTAAGAGAAAGAAGGAAGATTTTCTGCTGGTACAGGTATACGTGGATGACATCATCTTTGGGTCATCTGACGAAAACATGTGTAAGGAATTTGAACAGGTGATGAAGAGCAAGTTTGAAATGAGTGCTATGGGTGAGCTGTCTTACTTTCTGGGATTACAAGTTGAACAGAAGGAGGATGGGATGTTTATACATCAAACAAAGTATGTGTATGACATTTTGGCTCGATTCAAAATGAATGATTGCTCTACTTTCAACACACCCATTTGTGAAAACCACAATCTCGGCCCAGATCATGAAAGCACTGAAGATGTTGATCCAACTCAATACAGGGCGATGATTGGTTCTCTAATGTACTTGACTGCTTCAAGACCCGACATCATGTTTGCCGTATGCTTGTGTGCCAGATATCAGGCAAATCCAAAGGAGTCACATATGAAAGCAGTGAAGCGGATTCTTCGTTACTTGAAGGGGAAACCTAAACTTGGGTTGTGGTATCCAGCTGATAGTGATTTGAGGTTCGTTGCTTACACTGATTCAGACTTTGGAGGATGCAAATCAAACAGGAAGTCTACAACAGGTGGTTGTCAGTTCTTAGGAGGCAGGATCGTGTCTTGGTAATGCAAGAAGCAATCCTGTGTGTCTACCTCTACGTGTGAAGCTGAATATATTGCTGCGGGTAGCTGTTGCTCTCAGGTTCTCTGGATCCAAAAGCAGATGCGCGATTACGGTTTGGATTTCACTCGTACTCCTATTATGATAGATAATAATGCCACTATATCAATCACAAACAATCCCGTAAAGCACAGTAGAACTAAACACATTGACATACGTCATCACTTTATACGGGATTGTGCTGAAAAACGATTAATTGAATTGCACCGAGTCGACACAGAAGATAACCTTGCTGATCTTTACACAAAAGCTTTTGATCGAGCTCGCTTTGAACACTTAGTCGAACTCAATGGGATGAGGAATCCTGAATAACTGGTTTTTCATAAGAATTTTTGTAAATAGTTTACTGTTTTTCTTAAAAATCAAAAATACAAAAACATCGAAAAATTTCAAAATCACAAAAACAATAGAAAAGCAAAAATGAGTTTCCTGGCGAGCAAAAGAGAAAATGATAGTACATCAGTGGTCTGTCTAAACCTCTTTAAACCTTAAATGAAATATGCTAAGCAGCTTTATATAAGATGTATCGGTAGGCTCACAATCATTTTAAAGTGTGCAGGGTGATATAAACTTAAATCGACTGAAGACCAGGTGGGAACCATTCATTGGCATATGGTCTTAGTACCGAAATTTCGTTTGAGAGATTGCCGAGGTTCTGAGATATTCGGTCTTTATGCTGCTTATCATCTGGGTATCATGGTTGTATCTTTTACCGAAAAATAACGGGGACGCAAGTCTAGATCTTCCATGATATCATACATACGTGTACATATTGCATTCGACCTCAATAAGTGATCAACAATCACATGTCCCCAAAATAAGTGATAATATATCACATTTATCCGGGAGTCAAGTTCGTCTCTCTGCTGTACGAAAGTACTGACCTGTTCACGGACTTGCTCCTGTGCCCTCATGCATCTGAAAATCAAGTTCCTCATCAATAAGTGATTCTATCACATAGGGCTTGTTTTCAATCAAAATAAGTGAGTTTCTCACATCATATACGGTCAAACAGATGATAATCGGTATACTCACCGGTAAGATGAACCCTCGTGCATACCTTGATACGGGAATGTGTCGTGATGTGGATGAACACCGGTCGGTAAGTATAAATCATACCTTAACGTATCCCCTCGCCATGATTACATATGATAAGTTGAGCTTATGTGGACAACAATACCGATAATCGTTATAGGATGCTTATCTAAATGTTAACTAAAAGAACAACAAGGGCGTTTTGACATGACCGTACACTGATATGATTCTCTTACCCTCGAAACTCGCAAAAAGAATGTCTGTAAATATTTATTTACTGCTTTCAGTCTTTACATTTGAAAATATAAAAATCCAAAAATAGTGTCTTTTTCTGTTAAAATTCTTAATGTACGGAAAACTGTTATTCTTGGAGGAGTTGTTACCGAAAGGGGGAGACTGTGTTAGAAAGTGGGTTCAAAATGTTTTAAATCATGCAGGTTATAAGGTGTTTGTTACAATTTGTGCGTGTTGGTGCTTTATTTGAAAATGCTTAATCTGATACAGTTTAACTATCTCTTGTATAATAATAATTCTTTAACTATGTTGAAAAATTCTTATGGTTTCTCGAGATGTTTGTTTTATAGTATACAGATTGAAGCAGTTTGTTGATGAGAAGTTGCTGTGAAGAGAGGAGGAGTTTGTTGCTGCTTGGTAGAATCCTCCTTCTACAATGCAGAATGGATGCTGTGAAGACTTACATTGAATGCTGAATCAAAACTTGGAAGATTTGGTGATTGGATGCATCAGCTTAGGGGGAGTCTGTTGCTGACAAAGATGTTGCTAACAAAGACAGAATTCATGTTGAAGCTGACGCTATCCAAAGACCAAAGACTGTGAGATTCTGAAGACTAAAGTTTCCTTTGCAAGCTATTGTCAAGGGGGAGTTTGTTGGTGCATGTTATATGACAACAGCTTTGGATTGGTCTTTGGATATTAAACAGAAGATTGGATCATGAAGACTTAAAGAAAAACGAGTTCTATAAAGCCCAATCAGTCCAAGTTTGTATAAAGTCTATTAGGCCCAAGTTTATGTGACAAATGTAATATGGGCAAAGCCCAATTCGAGATCTTGGCTGTGTGTATATAAACAGCCTTAGTCTTGAGTTTTAGGGTTAGACACTTTAGACAACTTGAGAGCCTTTTGGAGATTGTGAGAGAGCATTCAAGTTTGAGAGGTTAAGAACAAAACAGAAATCGGCTGTTAGGTTCTTGTAGATCTTAGTGATTGTAAAACGCTTCTAAGGGTTTGATAATCACAGAAGATCAGTTTGAAAGTTTGCGTGTTTGTGTGTTCGAGTTCTTGTTCTTCTACATAATCTTATTTCTGTGTTCGAAGATCAATCAAGGGGATTCCGCACCCTTGATAGATTAACAGTCTTGTTACGATCCATACGGGATTCAGGGACCTACATAGTTCAAATGTATAAACTAATCAAATAATATTATTAAAGTAATCTATATACTACTTTATTAAGTAAACTGGGTTTTTTACCCTTTTGGTAATTTTACCCTGTGTACAATATTTGAAGCAACAAGTACAAGTGAGAACAAGCCATTTAAGAGGGGGTGAAGTGGGACATTCTCCAAACTTTTAAGACACTTTGAGGGCAGTATGGGAATTTCATTTAAACCCTACATTTATTATGTCGATGGAAGAGAGAACGGTAAAAGAGAGAGAAGGAGACAATGGAGAAGGGGAGGCCAACGGCACTGACCCTCCCATTCAATTTGTAACTGTTGCCTTCAAGCTACAATTAAAGCATAATGATTATTGCTTTAATCCATTAACGCATAATCATACTAAGTCGATGATGATCAGATTAACCTTCCACTATTCACTCCCGGTCCACCTCCAGGGCGAACTCAATCCAGTCCGGTCGCTACAACTCCGGCACAATCTCCTGTGGTCAGTAGGGTTCCGCCCTTTTCTTTCGACTATGGTTGTTTTTTATAGATGTTTTGATTTTAGGATAAATTCAAGGTTTGTTTTCCTGATTTTTTTTGTTTGATTTTTGAGTTACATATGTGGTGATTGTTCATGTTTGTTAGTTCAAATCAGCATTTGAAGGTATGATTGGTTTTTGATTCGTTAATGCACAGAGATTAAACAGTGCCTAAACGTCGACAGTGCCTAAACCTAACATGAGGATTGATTGATTGACTGTCTCAATGGAAAAATTCAAGCCGATAAATTCTACCATTGAGGGTTCTATGGAAAACGGAGCTACCGTTGAAGCTCGATTTAGAGACTTTTGCAAGGTATTTTTCGATCTGTTTTTGGTTTTTAGTTTGTTTTTATCTTTTAAGATTATTAAGTTGTGTGATACTACTGGTTAAGTTAGGGCTATGATATTTGTGTATATTGGAGGAATTTTTTTTGTAGAAGAATTGGACCTAATATTTATGTTATTTTGAGTAATTTTTGTTTTATGATTTGTACCGTTTTATGTCTTTTTTTGGCAGTTACCGGATGAATTACTTTCTGATGATTTTGTTTATGCTTGGTAAGGGAACTGGTATGAAGAGATACAATTGGTTGATGTGTTTTGGAAGTTGTTTATAAAGGGTATAATGATTATAATTTGTTATGTGTAGGACAGTGTGTATGGTTATTAATTTATTATAGAGTTTTTCAAAAGTTCATTGACCAATCCGAGCTTTTCAACGGCATCGAGAAATACCGCGTTGCATTTCTCGAAGCCGAACCTCAAACGTTCGTTGTACCAAACCATTGGGAAGCCGATGTTCTTTTTTACGTAGCTAACGGTATCGATTTCTTCTATGTATTCGTGGGAATCACCGCGTATCTAATCAACATCGACAACAATGGACGCCTTGTTTTGGCGAAGATTCTACATTCGGTCTCCGTCCCCAGTGAATTGCAGGTGAAGTACTAATAACCAATTCGAATACAATCCAATTCAATAGTTTTTATGCTAAGTTTCTAATTAAATCTCCGGTTTCAGCTATTTAGCGTAGGAGGTGGTAACGCGGAGTCATCATTCTACAACGCGTTTAGTATCGAAGTTCTTGAAGTCGCATTTGGTGTAAGCTTCAACAATTTTTAGTAAATAGATTGATGTAGTAATTAATTTAATTTCGAGTGTTATAACGACTTTGAATTGTTGTAGGTTGATCGCGAATCGGCCCATAAAATGGTTGGGCAGCAGAATACTGAGGAGCAAATTAAATCGTTGTCCGGAGAAGATAAAAGTAGCCGATGGCCTTTTGGCGACCGAAAAGGAAAGGGAAGGGGCACACATAGTATCTACAAGAACGAACCATCTGTGGTGAACGAGAACGGTATCCTCCACGAGGTTGATTCCAAAGATTTCCCTGATCTTCGAGATATCAACGTAGCCTTTTCGCTCTTCAAATTTGTACGGTTTTTGTGTATTTTTTTGGCAGTTACTGGACGAATTACTTTCCGATGATTCTGTTTATACTTGGTAAGGGAACTGATATGAAGAGATACAATTGGTTGATGTGTTTTGCAAGTTCTTTATAAAGGGTATAATGATGATAATTTTGTTATGTGTAGGATTAGGATTTCTAAGGAGACCACTGGCCATTGTTGCAGCTGTGTCTACAACTCTCACAATTGCTTTCTTAAATGATAGGTATGTTGGTTTTATCGTTTACCTTTGCGATGTATATTGATATTTTACGGTAATGATGATTGAACGACGGTGTGTATGGTTATTAATTTATTATAGAGTTTTTCAAAAGTACAATGACTGATCCGAGCTTTTCAACGGCATCGAGAAATACCGCCGTGCATTTATCGAAGCCGAACCTCAAACGTTCGTTGTACCAAACTGTTGGGACGCCGATGTTCTTTTTTACGTAGCTAACGGTATCGATTTCTCACTACATGTTAAAAAAAAAGTAAAGTTAATTCAACAATATATATCGACTCGTGCGTTTTGATATAATTTGTAGGTCAGGGAACGATTACTCTGATCGAAGGAGATTCGCGACAAAGCCATAACATGGCATTCCAACCAGATGTTTTTAAGTATTGTTGATAGTGTTTCACGTTTTAGTTCAACCTCCTTACCTATATCTATGGCTACTGCATTTGTATTTGCTTTTTTATGTAGCATCTTTCAGAGTATGTGACTCACAGCAGACCCAAGGTGACATTCCCTTTCATTGCATGTTAATTATTTGTGAAATATGATTAATAACTACTCCCTTTCCCAAAATTGTTGGCTCTTAGTATGAAAATTCTAGACTTTCATTGCATGTTTGTGATCTTATAGGTTTTACGACTATTTTCGTTCAAATGAATAAAACATTAGAAACCCGGAATGGTTTATAGTTCATAATAGACATTATAAGTCTTGACACCCGCTGCAACGCGCGGGCATTCCCACTAGTACAATAATATGAGTGTTGCATCATAAGCTACATTTATTTTCTTTATTTTTTTAGCCATTATAGGTAAACCACCGAATGGATCGAACATTGCTGTAAAAAGTGCTCATGAAATACGAGTGTTAACTGATGGAGTTTGCAAGTTTCGTAAATTCATTATTTGTATCGAAAGAAACCTTACCTAGCGGCTAGCCAAGTATAAATTCGTCATAATTTACTTTAAAAGGTGATAAAACTGTTTGACTTTTAACTAGAGTGAAAATAATATTTGATATTTCAAGAAAAAATTGAGAGTGTATACGAGTTAATAATCTCGTAAAGTAGACAAATATTAGCCAATAAAAACAACATTTAAAAACGTGGATGTTGTCTTACACCAACATGACACTATAACTAATGTATGAGTATTGAGTTACATCTACAAGAACAAGTATAAAATGATACCAAGTTTCAAACCTCCACCCACTTAAGATTTAAAAATGAGTTTTTTCCTTTTACATTTTTTCTTATCAAATGTCAGTGTTATGTCACCAATCACCATATACAATAAAACATATATTCTACCTAGACTGATTCTACAAGACAACAAAGGAGCTCACCATGGCTCGAATTTAGCTCGACACCAAGACTACACAACCAAACTTGCAGCTGTTTTCAAGCGACGCTCAAACCGCAAGCTAAATAAATGAAACAAACCCACTAAATATTTAATTATTCTAAAGAATATAACCTTTTGATTGCAACAATAACACACACACACAAACACACACACACACACACGCATATATATATATATATATATATATATATATATATGAATAACAAGTCTCCTTGAACGGTAACTATATATAAATGTTTTAGGGTAAATTACACTTTTCGTCCTTTATGTTTGTACCAGATTGCAACAGATAGCCTTTAACTTCAATAATTACAGTCACAATCCTTTATTTGCAAAACTCGTTACACTGTATGTCCTTTAGCACTAACCTGGTTAAATTTTTTTGTTAAGTTTATTCACTTAAGGGTATTATGGTCAATTCATATTTTTATTTAAATGTTTAATAAATAAAACAAAAAAATGCATATAGACATCATCTTCCCCAATTTCCTAACCCTAACCACCACATCTTGCCACCACCACCACCTCATCCCGCCGCATTTAGGGCAACTGATCTCCATTGACAGGAACCATTTCATCATGTACAAGTATTACATTCTTAGAAGATAGAATTTCACAAGATCCATTATTCCTTTTTAATTGATGGAAAATACAATCGATGAATCTGATAATGAAAATTATAAGTGAGAACAACATTGTGTAACATATAATAAAATCATAAGATTATAACTTTTTTCCAAAAAAAAGGAACCTTGCAGCGAACATCAATCTGTGTATCTTTGTTCCTGATTTCCATAGAAGTAACTTCAAAAACAAAATATATAAATTATATTTGGAAAAAAATAAAATACAGGTTCACCACTTCATCTTACCTCTATCTACACTTTTCCAACAACACAAACATCCTCATTTGCACTAAAATAATCCAATCCTTCAACGTTCATTTCAGAGTACAGTACTTGAACGTCTTGTAACTTTCCATCCTCTTTGAGACCTGTAAGAAGCTCACGAGCAACGTTTACACTTGGGAAAAACCCGTTTGCATCCTACAAAATTGATTGAATCCGATGAAAAGAAGGAATCAAACGAGGAATCAGTTGCAGAGGTTGGGGGTAGGATGAGGTGGTGGTGGTGGCGGGATGAGGCGGTGGTGGTTAAGATTTTACACTGTGTTCCCGAGTTAAGTTAATGAGAGAAAAGAAAGGATTCTCTCCTTTTCTTTTCTTTCTCTCCGTTTCTTTCCAAATTGGAAAGATTAATTTTAAGCAAAAAATCTCCCATTTTCTCTTCTTTTCTCTCCTTTAATGAAACTCTGGAACACAACTAAAACTTATTTCTTTCCAAATCTTTTCTTTTCTCTCATTTAATGAAACTCGGGAACACAGTGTTAGGGTTAGAAAATTGGGAAAGGTGATGTTTATATGCATTTTTTTGTTTTATTTATTAAACATTTAAATAAAAATATGAATTAACCATAATACCCTTAAGTGAATAAACTTAACAAAAAGATTTAACCAGGTTAGTGCTAAATGACGTACAATGTAACGGGTTTTGCAAATAAAGGATTGTGACTGTAATTATTGAAGTTAAAGGCTATCCGTTGCAATCCGGTACAAACATAAATGACGAAAAGTGTAATTTACCCAATATTATAATATAATATAATTTTATTATTATACTTAGTTATTGTTATAGGTTTATTTATTTTATCTCTCAGTATATGTGAGACACACATTTAACATGTTTAATTGTTTTATTAATCTGATTTTTCTTCGATTACTTGCGTTCGTTGATAAAAAAAAATACAAAATACAAAGTTGTGTTTGATTGTTTTTCTTGATGATCTTGCATAAATTTCACTGAAAACTGGGTTGTTTGAAATAGAGTCTTTATATTGTATCATAAGCTAAATCAAGTATCAGTGTCATAGCGGTACTGTGACGAGTGAAACCGATAACGATCGGACAACAACCATCCCAGTATCAGTATTATTGGATATAGTTTGAAGTATATACATTTTGAAACCATTTAATCTATTTAATTTGATTTTTGTTCAATAAGCCGCGTTCATTATCTTTTTTTGTAAAATTGAATACCGAATGTGTTCAATAATTTTTTCCCGCTTCTTCTGCAAAAACTTTGTTGAAAACAGAGTTTATTTTTCAAAGAGTAAACTGCCATTTTGGTCCCTGTGGTTTGGTCAATTTTGCCACTTTAGTCCAAAACTCAAACTTTTTGCATTTGGGTCCCTGTGGTTTCAGTTTTATTGCCATTTTGGTCCAAAAATGAAATCAGGTCATATTTGTCTTATAAAATCCAGTTATTTTGTCATTTTCCGCAGGGGCAAAATGATCATTTCTTTTTTATAAATAAATACCATATTTTATAAGACAAATATGACCTGATTTGCCCCCGAGGAAAATGACAAAATTGCAGGATTTTATAAGACAAGTATGACCTGATTTCATTTTTGGACCAAAATAGCAATAAAACTGAAACCACAGGGACCCAGATGCAAAAGGTTTGAGTTTTGGACTAAAGTGACAAAAGTAACCAAACCTCAGGGACCAAAATGGCAGTTTACTCTTTTTCAAAATAGTACCATGATGAATCAAGCTCATACCAGTGTAATTATCGGAACTAACTTATATTCATTTTCATGGCTTTCAATGTAAAACACAATTTTTTAGACATGTCATAACTTTAAACCGAATGTGGGTACCACAATACGTAACGAACCCACACGGTATCAACCGAATTCCCCTACGTAACGAACCGAACAAAATTTTGCCGCATCGCGTGAAAAAATTCACCTAGTTATATATGATAACACATTAATACATGCACCATGCATAATTCAAACTGTTAAATATTTAGATTTGAGTAAACTGTAATTTTACCCCATGGGGTTTATGCCAATTGGCACTCTGACCCCCCTAAGGAAATAATTGCAATTTTACCCCCAACGTTTGGTGTTATGTCGCAAGTTTACCCCCCGGACCATGTTTCCGTCACAGATCACCGTTTTCTTTTAATGGTCAAAGGGAAAATAGGTAAAATCACCATTCTCTTGAGCTGCAACCTCATATAATTCCCATTTCATCACTTTGAAACCCTCAAGTTAACCTACCTCTAAATTCAAGAGCTGCTCATTGGCGATCAGGCATTCTTCAAGAATTACAGTGGATTAGAACTCTGTTACGAGCATGGATCTTCGATTGTGGAAGGTACTAGCTGAAGATCAGTATTTCGAACCGGATGAAATGTACCGTAAGTGACATGCAAGCTCACAGGGTCTGAATTAGGTAAAATTTGAACCTTTTTCTGTGTTAATTTGTTATTGATATTTGTTTACAGGTCAAAACCAATCTCAATTTACCATAAAATTTCACCATGGAGGTAATTTTGAAGAAAACCCAAATAGGAAATACTTTGGTGGGAAGATGAACTACATTGATCATGTAGATTTTCGAGTGTTGAATACTGATGTTTTAGAGGAGATGGTTAAGAAATTAGGATACAATGATGGTCTGTTTTTCTGCATTCATTACAAGGAACCGTACTGTTCGTTGGATTTTGGTCCTAGGACATTAAAATGTGATGTTGACTTAGAGCCTATCTTTGATCATGTGCGTCAAGGAGTCCACATGATAGACATGTATGTTGAACACCAGAGGTCAACAATCTTGATTGAGTCAAGTGAAGTTCCTGTAGGGCCATGTAAAGCAATTGTTCCAGCATCATTTACAATAAATAATCAGAGTCATAGTATGAATAAAGATGAGGAAGAAATTGAAGAGAGTGAAGGAAGTGATCCTGATTATGAGTATTGATGTGCGGTAAGTGTCGTATATATTAGGTGTATATTTTAAGCCCTTTTTAACACTTATTTTAGCCAAGTTTTAAATTTATAAAACACGATATTTCACTAACACTAAACACACATATGGGCAAGTGCACCCATCGTTGAGTGTAGTATAGCGTTGGTAAGATACCGAGGTCGTCCAAGGACACAAGAGCTTTTAGTACCGGTTTATCCTCAACGTCTAACCAAAATAAAAGTTTAGAAAAATGTTTTAAGCTAAGAAAAATAAAAACTAACTAAAATGCTGAAAATAAAAATAAAATAAAAACAGATAGACAAGATGAATCACTTGGTTCCGACTCGTATCTAGTATAACCTTTGATTATTTCCGCACTTTTGCACATGATTAAGAGATTATCTTAGTTATTGTAGTAGGCCCCTCTTTTGAAGGTGACGTTACCCTCACCCCAGTAGTTTGAGTCAGCAAGGATACAATCCTAAAAGGGTGGATTATTGGAAGATAATGAATTAAGTTATTAATGCAGTATTGTGGTAGGCCCCGCTTTTGGCGGTGACGTTACCCTCGGCTAAGTAGTATGAGTCAGCAGGGATACAGTCCTAAATAGCCGGGTTATAGTATTAATAGTAGTTAACTTATGAGGGGATCAAAGAGTTTGGACCCCCGCCATCCAATACCGTGAAGTATTGAAGGAGGTCCTACTAAATTTGACCCAGGTCCATTGCAGGACCTCTAAACGCTGAACAATGGCAAGACCTTTACCAAACCGTTCCCTTAACCCCCGACCAGGTAGCCAACATACCTCCATATAGACCGTGGAGATATGAATGGTGAAAATCTTTTATTTTATATAGACAGTAAAATAATGCCAAGACACCACGGACAAACGATAAGGAAAGATCACCTTCAACATAAGTAACTAGTTATTAAAGTCATTAATACAAAACCAAATAAAAAGTGCAAAAGATTAGAAATAAAAAGTATTATACTAGACACTTTGTCTTCACCAAGTGATGTAAGAGACTTAGGCAAACATGGCCTTGATTGTCAAGAACTCTTACGATCGATCTTGGATCCCGAGACGACTCACACACTCTACGATGGACAATGGATGATGGTGGTGGATGATGGTGTTGTGATGGTGGTGGGTGGTGGATGAAGTGTGAGAGAGGTGGTGTGCCAAGGGATGAGTTGAAATGAATCCAAGCACTCCTATTTATAGGCTGAACAGAGAGCTGGGCACGGCCCCGTGTCCGCTGGGCACGGCCCCGTGCCTGTCTGACACTCTCTCTCCTCATTAATTGTAATTCGCAATTACAATAAATGCGCCTGCTGTACTTTCGACACGCCCCCGTGTCCGCTGGGCACGGCCCGTGGTGGACAATAGAAGCTTCTATAGGTTTGTCTTTTCTGCTGCTTCTTGGGCACGGCCCCGTGCTGGCTGAGCACGGGGCGTGTTCAGTCTTCTGACTTCTTTATTTTGCTTTGGAAGGTGCCGTTGAGGGGTCGGGCAGTCCACTAATGTTCCTTTTCTTGTATTTATGTTGGATTTAGCTGTCTTTTTGCTTCTTTTGCGTTTTTGAGCTCATTTAATCCTGAAAATACAAAAGGAAGACAAAAACACTCTTTTTCCAATATTAGTACTTAAAAAGGGTTAGTTTTATGCCTTATTTGATGTAATTTATATGTTGCATTTTACACACATCAAGTATATTGAGGAAAATAATTTGGTTTATGAAATAGAGGTGGATATGCAGAGGTTCAGGGCTAATGTTGAATTTACTAGGGAAGAACTGGATGGTTCAAGTGATGGGGATTATGATGATGAGAGAAGCGAAGAAGGCCACCTGCCTGTAGACCTGGAGGACTTTGAAAGTGGGTCTGATGACAATTCAAGCCTTAGAGATAAGGTTGCCAGGAAGATAAGGAGGAGAAACAAGGGTGTTTTAAAAGGTCCAAATGATCTGCCATTCTTTGTTGGTCAGTTTATTGATGACAAGAAAAAGATGAATCAGGTGGTGAAAGATTATGCTCTTAAGGCAAGGAGGGATGTGTTTATTCTAAAAAACGAATTGTTAAGGTATAGGGTAGTATGTTTTGGAAGTAATCCACCACTACTTGGTCCTGTAAAAAAAGGGAGATGAGGGGCAAAATAGTAAATGCACCAAAGTAGGGCAAAAATACAAGCACCTTAAAAGGCATACCAAGCCCACCTGTCCTTGGGCAGTTCACTTCTCAAGGAATACAGACAAGGATAAGTGGTGTGTGAAGACCATTCATAATCAACATAATTGTTTGACAACAAGGGCCGTTTCTTTGTATACAATGAGTTCGATTTCTAGAGAGATCCAACCTATGATTGAAAGCAATCCAGACATGCCAATTCATGCAATTCAAAGTCAACTGCTTCGGAAGCATCAACTAGAAATATCACTACATAAGGTCTTCAGAGCCAAGAGGATAGCAACTACGAGGATTTATGGTGATTACCAAGAACAGTATGGTATGCTAAGGTCATACTGTGATGAACTTCTAAAAGCCAACCCAGGTAGTACAATTAAAATTAATGTGGAGCCATATGGGAACTCAGGTAGTCCTACAAGGCAGTTTCGAAGGATTTATGTTTGTTTTGCCTCTATGATGAGAGGATTTAAGATGATTGGAAGACCATTGCTGGGTGTGGATGGTTGTTTCATGAAAGGTCCATTTCCTGGACAGATCTTGAGTGCTGTTGGTATAAACGGGAACAATAGCATATATCCAGTTTGTTATGCCCTTGTTGAGGCAAAAACAACACAAAGCTGGAAATGGTTTTTGCAACTGTTGAGAGATGACCTAGGGTGTACGGCTGAGTCTTGTTTCACCTTCATCAGTGACAGACAAAAGGTAATAACTTCTTAAGTGTTAATTAATAACTTGCAATTAACTTTGGTTGCAAAATATTAGGATTAATTGCAATTTGTATCACAGGGTCTGATTCCAGCTATGCTAGCTGGTTTTCCTAATGGTGAGCACAAATTTTGTTTGAGGCACATCCATGAGAACATGAAATCCAAGTGGCGTGGAGATCTTTACAAGAATTTGCTATGGTCAGCCGGAAGGAAGACATCTATCGCATTTTTTAACAAATCAATGGAAGAAATTAAGACAACAGAACGAGCTATGTATGAATGGCTGAATGAGATCCCATACACCGCTTGGTCAAGAGCATATTTTTCTGGAAGAGCTAAATGTGATATGTTGCTTAACAACATATGTGAGGTTTTTAACAGACAAATCATAGGAGCAAGGGACAAGCCGATTATCACATGCCTAGAATTCATTAGGGAGTACATGACCATGACGATAATGAATGTCAAGAAATTGCAAGCAAAGTGTATGGGGCCACTGACACCTCATGCCACTGAGGTCTTCGATGAGATCAAGAAACAGGCTGCTGAAATGTCTGTTTTAATGGTTGATTCAGACAAGTATCAAGTAACAGGTCCGAGATCACAGTGTGTTGTGAATGTTAAACATAAAACTTGTGCATGCAGGAAGTGGGATTTGACAGGGATGACTTGCAAACATGCAGTTGCAGCCATATGGGATATGTCAAGAATAGCATTGATGCTGGCATACTAGAAGAGTGGGTTTCTGATGTGTATTGGCTGTCAACATGGAAGAAAGTTTATGACAATGTGATAGAGCCAATCAACGGGCTAGAGATGTGGACTCCTTCACAGTGTCCAACAACACTCATCCCACCAAAGCATCATACACAAGTTGGAAGGCCAAAGAAGAAACGAAAGAAGGCATTTGGTGAAAAAGAGCTTGAGCAGGAGTTCGACAAAGGAGGTAAAATGACCAGAAAGGGAACCAGCATCAAGTGTGGTAAATGTGGGAACATGGGTCACAATGTCAGGAGCTGCAAAGGACAAGGGGGTGAACAATCCACTGCTTCACAGGAATCACACACTGCCACTCAAGGTGCACCAGTTTACAATCTTTTTGACTATGGTTTGTAACTTTAGACTATCTTTCATTTCTACACGTTTGACTATGGTTTGTAACTTTAGACTATGTTTGTCAAGAAGATGTTTGGTTGTTTGACTATGGTTATGTTTGTCATGAAGATATTTGTGTTCAAACAGAATTTTGGCGGAAAGTGATTCGATTACATTGCAACATTTAGTACAAATAAGTGGTCCAAAATACAACATACAACCAAACAAATCTAGATGCTGCTTTCTACCCTATTTCCAGTGACAATCATCCAAACAAGACCAATCCGAATCAGAACCATGCTCCCCTTCATATGGGTCAAAGTACCAATCATCCTCTTCATCCCAATATGTGTAATCCATGCATGTTCCAGCACTTCAGGGTCATAATCGTTTGTCGGATCTCCGAATATCTTTTAATAATCTGTTTCTTGCTCCATGTAAGGTCTGAGTATCTCAGAGTATTGATCCTCAAAGTATACATAACTGTCTGTGTGACACCCCAGGAAAACCAATAAACCACGCAACTTAACTAGCTTCCTCAGTAACCACGTGTTAAATTTCGAGACGAAATTTTCTTAACAGGGGGAGAATGTGACAACCCTCATAAGTACATGTATCCGTATGATTTATTAATGATAATTAAAGTGCTTGATGACTGTGTTGAATTACTTAACTGCTTTCTAATTACTGCGTCATGCTTACATGTGCTTGTTAACTACTAGTCTTGTGCAGAAAATTGACTAAATAGTCCTGTATGCTTTCCTGAGTGTTGGGAATTATTGGTGTCATAAAAAGTTACATAAAAGACACTATACGGAACAACTTAGCACTTTAACGAACCGGTATCTAACCGAACAACCGGACATTACCCGGGACACCAAAATATTACAAGATACATTGATTAATTATTTCTTGGCTAGTATGATCCCCGAACACCATAACACCCACTAAAATACCCACTAACTAATATAGGAAATCATATACTTGGAATTTAACTTACATTTACCAACTTGTTACAAAATGTTACAATTAACCCCCCCCCCCCTTGCTTCTTACGGTCACAAAGGACCAACAAAATCCCCACCATACTTCCAAGATATTATTTAAATATTATTTAAGATTGTTGCTTAAGTATATGAACACAATATAGGATGTAAGATTATAAGCATGGTGTATATATCTTCCAAGATCTCCACCATACCATTCATATCTTCACAAAGATCACACTCCATCTCCCTCATCTCTCCTCTCTCTCTCGGCCCTCACTAGAACCGCCACCACCACCACTTTATCACCATCATCTTCATCCATTTCCAAGCTCAATTCAAGTGCTAGAAGGTGAATTAAAGGAGCTTGAAGTTGTAGATCATCAAGGAGCTCTTTTCACTTGCTTTCTCACAACATTTTCACCATTCTTTTCTAGAGATTATTCCCTAGCCTTTGTGCTAGTTGTAAGTTCTTGTTTAACTCTTGTCCACCTTCTTGTTATGATTAAAATTTGTAGCATGATGAATATCACACGAACACTAAAATGTTTAAACAAGAATCATGAACATAAAACTTTATATAAAGATGAAACATGATGTAATAATGTTAGTACGAAGTTGTTTTGATTATGTTGTTGATTACTTGATGATTTACTTGTTAATATTGATGTTAAATGTCGTTTTTGTTCGCTAAACGTGTTAACGGAATCAATCAAGCACGCGTTAGAAAGTTAAGAACTGAAAACAGGAAGCTGGTTGATGTTTACAGCCAACTTCAGTTGGCTGTAACCAGATCATAACTTAACGAAAACTTGATTTTCTTGAGTCTATAACGTGTTATTTCGAAATACGGTTCTAATGGCACTAGAATCATAATTTTTGGACTTCGTTTGCTATTTTTAAAGGGTTGTTTTGTAACAGCAGCTAAAGCTGCATTTTTACTGCAGAAAATATGTGTTATGATCTTCGTCATAATTTGAAGTCTGTGTAGAATTAGCTCATGAAATTTGTACTGTAGATGACCACTGATGTCGTAGTAATTCTCCCACTAGAATTTCATCAATCGGACTTACGACGAATTTTAAATGAATTATTCCGTGGACTGCAGTCAGAAAGTGACGAATCTGATTGCAGTCCGGAAAATGATTTTTTATAAAATATTGGTGATGATTTGGATCCCGAGATTTTTACAAAATAATATTTGGATCGTTTAAAACATTCAATAAAAATTTGGGAATTTTTGGAGTAAGTTAACTATTTTATTAAAATGCCCGAAAACAGCCCAGTTTTGGATGTTAAAGCTGAAATGACATAAGTAGTAATTTGCGTGTCTAAATGTCGGGTATGTTATCTGAGAATGATCTAACATGTTATATGTCAATGAAAGTGTTATGTGCAATATCGTATGCTTGTTCTTGAGTAGCTATAAGTGGAATGTTTATATGGGCGTGAATTATTAAAGTGAGTACATGCTATGTGGTAGATGTGTGTAGGAACTTCGTGCTTATTTGAAGTCACTAATAAACTAAGTGGTAATCATACTAGGACGTGATTGACCAACACCGATTGTTAGCTATTTTATAGAGTCAAACGGAGCAACCGAGGTGAGTTCACACACTTTCTAAGGCATGGGATTCCCGGTGGTTGGGAATGGGTTAATGAATTAACACGGAACCTACCTATCCTCCTGACATGATGTCGTGGTCACAATCAAATTTAATCCAATTACTACTAAGTAGATAGCGGTAAGTGGGTATCGAACACAGGGAGTTTGTGGAAAATGTGCTATTTCTAAATTAACTAAAGTTAACTAATTGCAATAAAAGTAAATTCAAGAATTGGATTGTTTGATTTTAAACTTAGGAATGCTAAGCTAATTGCAAAAATGAAAATTTAGTTGTAAACAATTGCGAGACAAATGACTATCTTGAGTTTCCGGTTTGCTTCGACTTTTGTGCTAACATTCAACTAGAAAGAACTACATAGACATAGTTCGTGTATGACCAATTGCAGTGATGAAAGGGAACTAAGTACTCAGATTCCTAGAACGTGAGGTTGTTACCCGATGATCAATTAACCCTTACCCAAGCCTAACTATACCCATGATATCTCGATTGCCAACGGCACCAAGAACGTATGGCCAATAAATGTGTAAGTTACATTTTGAGATCAGTCGGAGGCGTAACCTACAGCTCCCAGCCGTAGGTTACGGCTGTCAGCAGCTTCCAAGATCAACATAGGGTGCCGTAACCTACGGCTGAGGGCCGTAGGTTACGGCTCTGAATGTTCTTTACGGCATGAACCTTCTGTTTTACGGCAGTGCACTTGTGGATCATTGATGGCCGTAACCTACGGCCCCTAGCCGTAGGTTACGGCGCTGAGTGGGCTTTTTCCTTCGTTTCTCCCTCAAAACTTGTTTTCTTCATCTCTTAATGATGCCATCTTCCCACATCCATCCAAGCTTCCTAAATCCTGCACTTTGAGCGCCTTAACACCTGCAACATCAAATCACTCGTAGTTACTAAGTTCAAACAATAAACCGAATAAAGTATGAGATGTATGTATTTTTAGCTTGTTTAAGGGTTGTCCTACGGACCACCCATCACATCCCCACACTTACCCGTTGCTTGTCCCAAGCAACCCATTCAAAACGATTCAAAACCTAAGCGATCAAACATGCAAACCAAGCTAAATGTGCCGTCCTTTTACTAACTTTCAATCGTACCACAAGACACACCCCTTACAAAGACTCTCAGTAGCAAGAAATATTAGCATGTAATGCACAACCACTCAATGCGTGTGTGTGTGTGTGTGTGCGACAATAAGCTTGTATAAGAATCAAGTTTCCTCCTAACAAATATCTAGCATACTTATGAATCAAAGGGACTTACGGGTTGTAACGGGGCTAAGTGTAAAGGTAGGAAAAGGTGGAATAAACATGAAAGAGCTAATTGATTTGACCCGGTTTTTATTTCTACTACTAAACAAAGCAAACATCAACTATATACATAACTTCTTCAACATTCTCAACTACTATTGCAACTAAATACTTCTTTTTTTTTTCTCATATTTTTCTCTTTCTTTTTTTTTCTTTTCTTTCTTCTAATTTTTTTTTCATTTTTTTTCATAACACATCAAACTCAACAATATATACAAGAACATCAATACTACATACTAAATCTCCTAAACCGGGTCATCTCAATAGGTAAAATTTTGTAGGAAGTAGGCTTGGGTCACAACCGAATGGTCTAAGGCTCAAACATGGCTTTCTAAAGGACCAAACCCCCACCCCTCACAATACCAAGCTCATATATGTAACGTATGAGGTCCAACCCCCAATTCCCACACTCTCACACATCTAGACGAGGTTACCTAAAAGTCCCCTATCATTTTCACAAGCATGCTAATTCTAAGATTTAACAAGAATTCGTACACAAGTTCTATTAACACACGACACACACCGCCACTCAAACAAAGAAATATCAATAACAATAATATGTGGCTCAAATTCTCACCAAGAAAAGACTAGGAATGGGTGTCGGCATGTCATGCGGAACCATATCAAGTGTTCAAATTTCAACAATTTTTCGCTTGGTTAACAATTTTTTTCAAAAATTCTCAAAATTTTCCCCTCATCCCCACACTTGGGATACATTGTCCCAATGTATGGTTTTGAGAGAAAGATCGCTTAACACACCAAACCTTTTTTTTTTTAATAAACAAAAACAAACTAATAAACTACGGTATTTCAAAGCTAAAGAACATGACAAGTCTAAGGAAAAAGTACATTGACCTGGTGAAGTTTGACACAAACGATGTTGGAGACAATCCGACTTCCTATCACCACCTTCACACAAATATCCGCACATCTTCCCCACACTTGAATGTTGCCATAGCCCTGAAACATAGAAAACTAAAGAAATAACAAGATCAATGAAGAACCTCGGGTTGCCTCCCGAGCAGCGCTAAGTTTTCAGGTCTTCAGCCAGACCGTGCCACCCCTATTTAAGGTGGCTCAAAGAAACGGTTCCTGCCATCTCCATCACTTCCTCGTGCCATTGAGCAAAATGCATCCATCTTGTTTTGACTCGGTGGGTAATCAAATACGCTCTTGCTTGAACCCATATGCTTTTCCTCACGATCCGGTGGGTGATTTCTTCTCATTCTTTGAAACACCTTTTCACTAAACCCGCTATCCTTCGCCACAACAAAATCGTAACTAATCATCTTAGTCTGAACATCAAATGACAACTTACGGTTCTTTTCGGTCATAGTAATGATTCCTTCTCTACAATCGATTTGAGCATTTGCCGTATAGAGAAACGGTCGACCCAAAATCACCCTTTGTTGTGACGCCATCGTGGTAGTAGCATAATCTAAAACCAGAAAATCAACCGGGTATTCAAATTCTCCCAACCGCATCATAACGTTCTTAACCATTCCCCGTGGACGCCTCCAACTCTCATCCGCCAAGCTCACCATGGTATCTACATCTTCAAGCGGACCGAAATCATACATGTCATATAGCTCACCCGGTAACACACTCATGCTCGCCCCATAATCCAACAATGCATGAGGAATTTTTAGTTTCCCCACTCGGATAGGCACGATTGGCGCTCCATACTCTTTATCATTCTCGATTTCAGCATCTTTTTCCAAACCTGCATTCACTTGAGACGAAGAAGTTAGCAATGTTTCATTAAATTTTGTACTAGGAACGGTGCTTACCACATTGATATTAACACTTTTAATGTTTTTGGGATTTATCACCGTGTCACTTGGTAACTGGCCTTTTGTTTTCTTCAATATCGCCACTTCACTTGCAAGTTGACCCATTTGGGTGGTCAAAGTTTGAATCGCTTTATCACGGGCCTCGTCCTTTTGCATCCGAACCTCATCACGTTGATTCATTCGTTGCATTTCAACTTGCATCGCCTTCAACATCTCCATCACTTCATTTCCACCCGAAAAGCTTTGACCCGTTTGATATTGCCTTTGAAATCCTTGGTTTCCTTGGAAATTTGGGTTAGCTTGATTTGAAGGGTTCCCATACCAAAAATTTGGGTGGTTCCGCAACCCGGGGTGGTAAGTGTTAGAATTCATATTGTTGTAATTTCTACCACCCCCTCCTTGACCTTGTACTGCATGAACTTCTTCATATTGCCCTTCCACCATTCCTTGGCAATTTTCAGCCGCATGACCTATTTCATTACACAATGCACAAACATCATAAATTTGGTTAGTAGTTTGAACATTACCATCATCTATTGCGTGCACTTGAGGTCGGGCAATGGCTGGTCGTGCTCTCCTCGATGCTTGAGCTTTTCTTTTTGATGTAGTTGCCATGTTCTCCAAAAACTCCCAATCATCATTCTTGTAATTTGTACCAAAAGTCCCACCGGTAATAGACATTAAATCACGAGCATCTTCGGCACTCAACCCCTCGTGAAAAGCATTCATTAATTCCCACAATTCAATTCCATGGTGAGGGCAATTTTTGATCATCATATTGAAACGCTCAAAAGCCTCATGAAACATTTCACCATGTTGTTGTTGAAAGCTCCTTAACCCCTTTCTAGCATCATTAGTCTTTTGGGCGGTCTAAAATTCGTCTAGGAAAATTTGTTGCATTTCCGCCCAAGTATAAATAGATGCCGAAGGCAAAGTGTAGAACCACTTCTTTGCCTTATCCTCCAAAGAAAATTGAAATAATACCAATTTGATATCATCGGCCGAAAATCCTTGACTCCCAAGAGTGTTGCAAATTGAGTCATAAGCCTCCAAATGAAAGTAAGGCTCTTCCGTTGCTAAACCCTTATACTTTGGCAAGCTTTGTAATGAATTGGTTCTCACTTCAAATGTCCTTCCTTGATCATTGTGAGGAATAACTACCGGAGAAGGATTATGAGTGATTACCGGCCTAAAATGTGCCTCTATACCTCTAGCATGTTCTCGAAGATGTCGTCTCGGTACACCCACCCGAGCTCTTGGACGTATAGGACCCATTGGTCTTTGAACTGGCATTCGTGGAGGCCCAAAGTGTTGTGGAAGTGGTTGGAACATTGGCCTCACATTTTGTTGTTGTTGCACTTGCCTTTGAATCTGTGGACCTTGTGGTGGCACTTGTTGTTGAGGGACAATTTGCTGAATAACTGGTTGTTGAACTCTTCCATAACCTTGCATCCCTTGACTCACACCCCGACTTTGCACATAAGTATACTCTCCTTGATCTTCATCACCTCCATACATGTATCCTTCTTCATCGTATCCCCCAAAATCGTCATCATACCCATCGTCATACCCATCTTGTCTTACTCCCGAAGTATGTTGGAATTGTACTCCCGGTTGAAATGGAGTAGAATGAATAATGGATGGACCGGTTTGAAATAGGTTAGGTGGTGGTATTTGTGATGATGATGGTTGACCAGATGATGGGAAGAATGTTGAATAGGATGGAATGATAGATGATGTAGGTTGATAGCTAAAAGAGTATTCAGATTGAGTGTTCTCGGGTAAAGTAGTGTTGGTTGGTTTGATTTCTGGTGTGGATATAGGAATGGTGGTATTTGGTGACGGTTGAGTGGATGTTGGTATAAAAGGTGGTACAAGTTCACCCATGGTGGGTGGTGGTGGTGGTGGATCCATGTATCTCAGTGGTGTAATCGGTGTAATTGGTGTTGTTGGCGAACCGCTGATTGTATTTTCCCTTAACAAAATCCTGTTTGCTCGCAAAGTTCGTTCGATTTCCGGATCAAATGCTAATGGTGAAAGCTTGTAAGAGCTTCTAGTACGCATGCACCTGTAAATACCTGCACACTAACACACCCAGCGTAAACCAGAAAAATAGCAAACTTAAAAAGATCAAAATAACACACGTTGCGCACTACTCCCCGGCAACGGCGCCAAAATTTGACGTGATGTCGTGGTCACAATCAAATTTAATCCAATTACTACTAAGTAGATAGCGGTAAGTGGGTATCGAACACATGGAGTTTGTGGAAAATGTGCTATTTCTAAATTAACTAAAGTTAACTAATTGCAATAAAAGTAAATTCAAGAATTGGATTGTTTGATTTTAAAACTTAGGAATGCTAAGCTAATTGCAAAAATGAAAATTTAGTTGTAAACAATTGCGAGACAAATGACTATCTTGAGTTTCCGGTTTGCTTCGACTTTTGTGCTAACATTCAACTAGAAAGAACTACATAGACATAGTTCGTGTATGACCAATTGCAGTGATGAAAGGGAACTAAGTACTCAGATTCCTAGAACGTGAGGTTGTTACCCGATGATCAATTAACCCTTACCCAAGCCTAACTATACCCATGATATCTCGATTGCCAACGACACCAAGAACGTATGGTTTCTAATTAGTTTAGCATAAAAATCAATACTTTACCAACAATCAATCATGCACCATAACAAACAATTCAAAGAGAAAGGAGTTGTTATTCTAGAAATATAAAATAAAAGCACAAGTCTTACACAACCTTCAACCCAAGATAATCATAGAATGTTTAGCCACACATGGCTTGAAGTGACATCATAATGCAAAAATAGAAGGTAATGTTGTTCAACAAGATCACCAACAAAACTAGATAAAAGATAGATGATAAGATCTGTTTTTCACTTCCAAGTGCCTCAAATATACTCCCCCAACTCGTCCCCCATCTTCCGTAACCGAATACCCATGATAAGATCCCATAATTCCTCATGAAATGGCCAATAAATGTGTAAGTTACATTTTGAGATCAGTCGGAGGCGTAACCTACGGCTCCCAGCCGTAGGTTACGGCTGTCAGCAGCTTCCAAGATCAACATAGGGTGCCGTAACCTACGGCTGAGGGCCGTAGGTTATAACTCTGAATGTTCTTTATGACATGAACCTTCTGTTTTACGGTAGTGCACTTGTGGATCATTGATGGCCGTAACCTACGGCCCCTAGCCATAGGTTACGGCGCTGAGTGGGCTTTTTCCTTTGTTTCTCCCTCAAAACTTGTTTTCTTCATCTCTTAATGATGCCATCTTCCCACATCCATCCAAGCTTCCTAAATCCTGCACTTTGAGCGCCTTAACACCTGCAACATCAAATCTCTCGTAGTTACTAAGTTCAAACAATAAACCAAATAAAGTATGAGATGTATGTATTTTTAGCTTGTTTAAGGGTTGTCCTACGGACCACCCGTCACCTCCTTGGGTAGGATATGTACCGCCATCCTCCATAGGTGGGATGCCAATATAAATCCTGCGTATTCTCCTTGGGTAGAATACGTACGTTCGTCCTCCTTGGGTAGGACAACAACCTTAAAATTTACTAGACAGAACTCTATCATTAAGTCCCTCATTTTATATCTACTTAATCGCCGAGGCCAATGGCGAGCGGGTCATTAGTTAATAGCGCTATTAGGTTTAACAAACCTCACACCGTGTCGTTCGGACGGGCGTGTACTAATGGACTATGGCAAACTGTCAATGATGATAGAACATTGACGTAGGGCACAACTATTGTTCGTCAGTTGTCGATATGGTAACGGTCTAGTGGTTCATATGGGGAAACCCCCACGGTTCATGATTTGGGAAAGAAGGAATTGGTTAATAGTGTTTTCAACTATGGGGTAACCCCCACGGCAAGTAAGCCAACTAAACGAAAACCATGTTTTTGAAACAACTTAAAACGAACACCCAACTGTGAACTCACTCAACTTTGTTGTTAACTCCTATGTTACATGCCTTGCAGGTCGTTAGGTATCTATGGAGCTTGCACAAGGAGGCGCGGTCGTTGTGGGACATGGACTGTCGAGTCCCATGATTAAACATTTAAACTTAAGAACTTATTGCTTATGTTTTGGGCTTTTACCTTTAATGCTTCCGCTGTTTAATTCAAACTTGGTTAACTAGCTTTTGGTCACCAATTGTATTGTGGTTGGTTTTATTTACTTAATTACGTTGTTCAATATGATTGGTGGCTCGATCCTGGTCATGTCACGCCTCCAAGCGGTGATACTCCGCATGGTGGATTTTGGGGGTGTGACAGATTGGTATCAGAGCCATTGGTTATAGTGAACATGGTTTTAAAAAGGGAAAAGCTTTTTGATAAAACCAGACTATAACCTGTACAGTGCTCAACGATCCACAACGACGCTTCGCTCCACGTGCAAGACTCGACACAATAAGTGGTACGAATTATGTTTATATTGTCGGTTAGATAGTTCACAGAGTACATTAGTTAACGTGATAACTGCTATTTGAACCTTGTGTGCTTACTCTTTTCTGTCGTCCCACACTTACGCACTTTCGCGACACTTTTCTCACTCACGTTGCTTCGTTGTGAAGATCATGAACGGACGCGGAGGACGTAGTGGTATCAACCTAACTCAAGCCCAGTTGATGGCCTTGATCAATGAACGAGTTACTGAGGCACTCGCAACAGTTCCAGCAGGAGGTATAACCTGCTATTTCGACCTATCCTAGGATGTGTAGATCCTACTCTCGCGAACCAACTCTCGTGTTTAATCTTGTCTTTTCGTTCTCGCGCGATAGGTCATCATGCTCAACCTCCCATATGTACGTTCAAAACGTTCATGGAATGCCGACCTAGTACTTTCAGCGGCACAGAAGGAGCTGTAGGTCTTCTCCACTGGTTCGAGAAGATTGAGTCTGTTTTTGAGATGTGTGAATGCCCTGAAGATCGTAGGGTGAAATTTGCTACTGGAATACTTGAAGGTGCTGCATTAACCTGGTGGAAAACACAGGTTCAACTGCTAGGGCTGGCGGTTGCTAATGCCACCCCATGGAACGACTTCAAAGATTTGATCAAAGAAGAGTATTGTAGTCGTGACGACATCCACAGGCTAGAGGTGGAATTTTTCAATTTGAAGATGACGGGGTCTGAAATAGAGGCATACACAAAGAGATCGAACGAATTAGCTATCTTGTGCCCCACAATGGTGGATCCTCCTATCAAGCGTATCAAGCTGTACCTTAAAGGTTTAGTGCCAGAAATTCAGAGCCACGTGACCTCAGCTAATCTTGGCACCATCCAGCAAATCATCCGGATGGCTCACCGCGTCACTGATCAGGCAGTTGAGCAGAACAAGCTGCCCAAACATATTAGCGCTACTACTTCTGATGCCCCCAGTGATAACAAGCGCAAGTGGGATGGAAATTCGGGCAAAGGTTCTACTTCCGTTCAGTCTCAGTCCCAGCAGCGAAAGACTGATGACTACCAGAGTCCTGGTCAACAATCTTCTGGTAGTCAAGGACAGGGTGGATACCGAGGGAACCACCCCAAGTGCAACCGGTGCAACAAGCATCATAGCGGGCAGTGCCACAAGGGTCGTTGTCTGAGGTGTAACAAGTTTGGTCATGAAGCAAAGGATTGCAGGAGCTCACGACCAGCAAATCAGAATCGCCAACAACAACAACAAACTCCACAGAACCACCAGCAGCAGCAGGGCAATAGAGGATGCTTTCAGTGTGGCGCTGAAGGCCACCTTAAGAGAAACTGTCCTCAGCTGAACCAGAATCAGAACAACAACAACCAAGGAAATGGGAACAACAATGGATGCAACAACGGGGGTAACAATAATGGCAATGGAGCCAGGGGACGTGTTTTCGTGCTAGGTCAGGGTGATGCAAGGAACGATCCCAACGTGGTGATGGGTAAGTTTCTTCTGGATGATTTCTTTGTTACTGTTTTATTCGATTCGGGTGCCGATACTAGTTATGTGTCCTTAAAAGTTAGTCAAATGCTTAAGCGCACCCCAACACTTTTGACCACCAAACACACGGTAGAGCTAGCAAACGGTAAAAGTCTCGAGGCCACACACATAGTTAAGGGTTGTAACCTCGTCTTAGCTGATCAGAGCTTTTCTATCGACCTAATTCCTATCGTTCTGTGTAGTTTTGACGTTGTTATTGGGATGGATTGGTTATCTCATCAACAAGCGAAAATTATTTGCAATGAGAAGATTGTCCGCATCCCTCGTTCTGGTGAAGAACCCCTCATGATTCATGGCGACAAGAATGGTGCTGTTGTGGGCATCATCTTTTTCCTTAAGACCCAGAAGTATTTGCGAAAGGGCCACACTGCTATTCTAGCCCTCGTTTCTGATACATCCTCAGAAGAAAGGAAGATAGAAGACATACCTATTGTACGTGATTTTCCTGAGGTATTTCCTGAGGAATTACCTGGTCTTCCGCCTCATCGGCAAGTCGAGTTTTAGATCGAGCCAGCTCCTGGAGCAGCGCCCATAGCTCGAGCACCTTATCGTCTAGCTCCATCAGAACTTGAAGAACTGTCCACGCAACTACAAGAGCTCTTGGACAAGGGTTTTATTCGCCCTAGCTCTTCGCCTTGGGGAGCTCCAGTGTTATTTGTGAAGAAGAAAGACGGTACCTTCAGAATGTGTATTGACTATCGCGAACTTAACAAGGTGACCGTGAAGAATCGTTATCCTCTCCCACGTATTGATGAATTATTCGACCAGTTGCAAGGGTCGAGTTTCTATTCCAAGATTGACCTAAGATCGGGATACCATCAGCTGAGAGTCCGAGATGAGGACGTCTCTAAAACAGCATTTAGGACTCGTTATGGGCATTACGAGTTTCTGGTTATGCCTTTCGGATTGACGAACGCACCAGCAGTCTTCATGGATCTCATGAACCGAGTGTGCAAACCTTACCTAGATAAGTTCGTTATTGTTTTCATCGACGACATCCTGATCTATTCTAAGAGTCAGGAGGAACACGAGCAGCATCTATGACTTATGCTGAAACTTCTTCGAGCAGAGCAACTGTATGCCAAATTTTCGAAATGTGACTTCTGGCTTCGCGAAGTCCACTTTCTAGGCCACGTGGTAAACAAGGATGGGATTCATGTTGATCCATCCAAGGTTGACTCGATCAAGAACTGGCCAGCACCCCGTACACCAACAGAAATCCGCCAATTCTTGGGTTTGGCGGGCTACTACAGACGATTTATCAAGGATTTCTCTAAGATTGCGCAACCTCTCACCTCGCTAACTCAGAAGGGTGTCACCTATCGTTGGGGTGATGCACAGGAATATGCTTTTCAGCACTTAAAAGATAGACTTTGTAGCGCGCCTATCCTCTCATTGCCTGAAGGCATAGATGATTTTGTGGTTTATTGCGACGCTTCCATCCAAGGACTTGTTTGCGTGTTGATGCAACGTGACAAGGTCATTGCCTACGCATCGCGCCAACTCAAAGTTCACGAAAGGAACTACACTACGCACGATTTGGAATTGGGAGCAGTTGTTTTCGCACTTAAGATATGGAGACATTACCTGTACGGTACCAAGTGCACCATTTACACCGATCACAGGAGTCTCGAGCATATCTTCAAGCAAAAGGAGTTAAACATGCGACAACGTCGATGGGTCGAGCTCTTGAATGATTACGAATGTGCGATCAAGTACCATCCGGGCAAAGCCAATGTTGTGGCCGACGCCCTCAGTCGAAAGGATACTATACCTAAACGTGTGCGAGCGTTACAACTTACCATCCAATCTAGTCTTCCTGCCCAGATACGAGATGCTCAAGTTGAAGCGTTGAAGGCAGAGAACATCAGGGCTGAGTCCCTACGAGGATCAAGGAAACGGTTAGAACAAAAGGAAGACGGTGCCTACTATGTAAACGGGAGCATCTGGGTTCCACTCTATGGTAATCTACGCGAGCTTGTGATGGATGAAGCGCATAAGTCTCGTTACTCAGTACATCCTGGTTCGGATAAGATGTACCACGATCTCAAGACTACGTATTGGTGGCCTAGTATGAAAGCCAACATAGCAACCTACGTCAGTAAATGTTTGACTTGTGCGAGAGTCAAGATTGAATATCAGAAACCATCAGGCCTACTCCAACAACCAGAGATCCCGACATGGAAATGGGAGCAAATTTCCATGGATTTCGTTACTGGCCTGCCTAGATCTCAATGCGGAAATGATACCATTTGGGTGATCGTGGATCGATTGACTAAGTCTGCACATTTCTTGGCTATCAAGGAAACCGACAAGTTTTCTACTCAAGCAGATATCTACCTAAAGGAAGTAGTATCGAGGCACGGAGTGCCAACCTCCATCATTTCTGATCGTGACTCACGTTTTACATCTGAATTGTGGCAAGCTATGCACAAGTCCTTTGGCTCTCGATTAGACACGAGCACGACATATCATCCACAGACGGATGGGCAATCTGAATGCACCATCCAGACCCTTGAAGACATGCTTAGGGCATGTGTAATCGACTTTGGTAATGGCTGGGAAAAACACCTCCCGTTAGTGGAGTTTTCGTATAATAATAGCTACCACACCAGTATCCAGGCCGCTCCGTTTGAGGCATTGTACGGACGTAAATGCCGATCACCTCTTTGTTGGGTAGAAGTTGGTGACAGCCAAATGACAGGCCCAGAACTGGTGGTAGACACGACTGAGAAGATTGCTCAGATACGACAACGAATGGCGGCAGCTCGTGACCGTCAGAAAAGCTATGCTGATAAGCGAAGGAAACCACTCGAGTTCCAGGTTGGGGATCGAGTGCTACTTAAAGTCTCACATTGGAAAGGTGTAGTTCGTTTTGGCAAACGAGGCAAACTCAATCTGCGTTATGTCGGACCATTCGAAATCATTGAGAAAATTGGCAAAGTCGCTTACAAGTTAAATCTACCGGCATAACTCAGTGGAGTTCACAATGTTTTCCATGTGTCGAATCTGAAGAAGTGTCTGTCAGATGAGACCCTCATAGTTCCTTTAAACGAGCTCACAATCGACGACCAGTTGCGATTCGTCGAGGAACCAGCAGAGATTACTGATCGAGATGTTAAGGTTCTCAAGCGTACCAGAATACCTCTTGTTCGAGTTCGTTGGAACTCCCGTCGTTGCCCAGAGTATACCTGGGAACGAGAAGACCAAATGAAACTCAAGTATCCCCAGTTGTTTAAGAAAAGTGCAACCACTACTGAGGCTGAAGCTACTGCAGAATTTCGGGACGAAATTCCAAACCAACGGGGGGATGATGTGATACCCCAGGAAAACCAGTAAACCACGCAACTTAACTAGCTTCCTCAGTAACCACGTGCTAAATTTCGGGACGAAATTTTCTTAACAGGGGGAGAATGTGACAACCCTCATAAGTACATGTATCCGTATGATTTATTAATGATAATTAAAGTGCTTGATGACTGTGTTGAATTACTTAACTGCTTTCTAATTACTGCGTCATGCTTACATGTGCTTGTTAACTACTAGTCTTGTGCAGAAAATTGACTAAATAGTCCTGTATGCTTTCCTGAGTGTTGGGAATTAATGGTGTCATAAAAAGTTACATAAAAGACACTATACGGAACAACTTAGCACTTTAACGAACCGGTATCTAACCGAACAACCGGACATTACCCGGGACACCAAAATATTGCAACATACATTGATTAATTATTTCTTGGCTAGTATGATCCCCGAACACCATAACACCCACTAACTAATATAGGAAATCATATACTTGGAATTTAACTTACATTTACCAACTTGTTACAAAATGTTACAATTAACCCCCTCCTTGCTTCTTACGGTCACAAAGGACCCACAAAATCCCCACCATACTTCCAAGATATTATTTCAATATTATATAAGATTGTTGCTTGAGTATATGAACAAAATATAAGATGTAAGATTATAAGCATGGTGTATATATCTTCCAAGATCTCCACCATACCATTCATATCTTCACAAAGATCGCACTCCATCTCCCTCATCTCTCCTCTCTCTCTCGGCCCTCACTAGAACTGCCACCACCACCACTTTATCACCATCATCTTCATCCATTTTCAAGCTCCATTCAAGTGCTAGAAGGTGAATTAAAGGAGCTTGAAGTTGTAGATCATCAAGGAGCTCTTTTCACTTGCTTTCTCACACCATTTTCACCATTCTTTTCTAGAGATTCTTCCTTAGCCTTTGTGCTAGTTGTAAGTTCTTGTTTAACTCTTGTCCACCTTCTTGTGATGATTAAAAGTTGTAGCATGATGAATATCACACGAACACTAAAATGTTTAAACAAGAATCATGAACATAAAACTTTATATAAAGATGAAACATGATGTAATAATGTTAGTACGAAGTTGTTTTGATTATGTTGTTGATTACTTGATGATTTACTTGTTAATATTGATGTTAAATGCCGTTGTTGTTCGCTAAACATGTTAACGGAATTAATCGAGCACGCGTTAGAAAGTTAAGAGCTGAAAACAGGAAGCTGGTTGATGTTTACAGCCAAATTTAGTTGGATGTAACTAGATCATAACTTAACGAAAACTTGATTTTCTTGAGTCTATAACGTGTTATTTCGAAATACGGTTCTAATGGCACTGGAATCATAATTTTTGGACTTCGTTTGCTATTTTTAAAGGGTCATTTTGTAACAGCAGCTAAAGCTGCGTTTTTACTGCAGAAAATATGTGTTATGATCTTCATCATAATTTGAAGTCTGTGTAGAATTAGCTCATGAAATTTGTACTGTAGATGACCACTGATATCGTAGTAATTCTCTCACTGGAATTTCATCAATCGGACTTACGACGAATTTTAAATGAATTGTTCCGTGGACTGCAGTCAGAAAGTGATGAATCTGATTGCAGTCCGGAAAATGATTTTTTTATAAAATATTGGTGATGATTTGGATCCCGATATTTTTATACAATAATATTTGGATCGTTTAAAACATTCTATAAAAATTTGGGAATTTTTGGAGTAAGTTAACTATTTTATTAAAATGCCCGAAAACAGCCCAGTTTTGGATGTTAAAGCTGAAATGACATAAGTAGTAATTTGCGTGTCCAAATGTCGGGTATGTTATCTGAGAATGATCTAACATGTTATATGTCAATGAAAGTGTTATGTGCAATATCGTATGCTTGCTCTTGAGTAGCTATAAGTGGAATGTTTATATGGGCGTGAATTATTAAAGTGAGTACATGCTATGTGGTAGATGTGTGTAGGAACTTCGTGCTTATTTGAAGTCACTAATAAACTAAGTGGTAATCATACTAGGACGTGATTGACCAACACCGATTGTTAGCTATTTTATAGAGTCAAACGGAGCAACCGAGGTGAGTTCACACACTTTCTAAGGCATGGGATTCCCGGTGGTTGGGAATGGGTTAATGAATTAACACGGAACCTACATATCCTCCTTGGGTAGGATATGTACCGCCATCCTCCATAGGTAGGATGCCAATATAAATCCTGCGTATTCTTCTTGGGTAGAATACGTACGTTCGTCCTCCTTGGGTAGGACAACAACCTTAAAACTTACTAGACAGAACTCTATCATTAAGTCCCTCATTTTATACCTACTTAATCGCCGAGGCCAATGGCGAGCGGGTCATTAGTTAATAGCGCTATTAGGTTTAACAAACCTCACACCGTGCCGTTCGGACGGGCGTGTACTAATGGACTATGGCAAACTGTCAATGATGATAGAACATTGACGTAGGGCACAACTATTGTTCGTCAGTTATCGATATGGTAACGGTCTAGTGGTTCATATGGGGAAACCCCCACGGGTCATGATTTGGGAAATAAGGAATTCGTTAATAGTGTTTTCAACTATGGGGTAACCCCCACGGTAAGTAAGCCAACTAAACGAAAACCATGTTTTTGAAACAACTTAAAACGAACACCCAACTGTGAACTCACTCAACATTTAACTACTTAAGCAAAAAAAGTAGAACAATCACGACCCAAGTAATCCCTAAGTACATCTTCAGTTTGAACACATCGCCATTCTTGTACCGAGCCCACTGGTCTTTGCACTTAGCCAACTCATCCTTATCTTTAATGTTTTGAATTAAAGCAGACATTACCTCTCTACAAATCGGACATCCCTGTTCTTCACCAACATCAACCCATTTGAGGAATCCACATCCTCCAACCTATTATCGGACATCATAAGCAACACGACAAAGAAACTTGAGTTTCAATAAACATAAAACAGAAGAAACTTACACATCGAAGATACCATCGACCAGGATTAGTTTTGGATTCTGATTGTTTGAACACTGTTTTCCCACCACAAGGACAGATGATGTCTGAAGCTTGAGTTTTGCCCATTGTCTCCTTGGATCGAAGCACAGAGGAAGAAGATGAAGACATGTTCAGCAAGAACGATGAATTTGGGGGTCGATTGAAGAATTGTGTGAGAACAACGTTTAGGGCAGTGAATTGAGGGCTTGAAGCTTCTTAATGGGGAAGACAAAGGGCACTTTGGACATTTCAACACACACTAACGGTAATATTAACGTTGACATGGTCCGGGGGGTAAACTTGCGACATAACACCAAACGTTGGTGGGGTAAAATTGCAATTATTTCCTTAGGGGGGTCAGAGTGTCAATTGGCCTAAACCCAGGGGGTAAAATTGCAGTTTACTCTTTAGATTTTAAAGCGCACTACTTAATCGTCAGGTTATCTTCGGGTCGGGTCGGGTCGGTCCGAATAATAAACAAACCAAACCCATCATTTTTATCCGATTGCAACTCCAATTGTCATTACACCAAAATCCCCAAAACCGAAACCCTAGCACGATGAACTCTACATACAAAACCCTTTCGTCAATCTTCACACGGCCACATGCCGGATTAACTCACCGGAGCTCAGATCTACAACAATGGAGGGGGATCCGAGTGAAGATATTCAACAACAACTTGGAGAGAGGACTAACGTTTATGCAGAGGGTAATGCAATCGAGTGGCATCGAACGCATGATTAAGAACGAACAGATATATCACATCAAAAACTCAGAGAAACGGATTTTGGCGCAAAAGAATCTACAGCGTCGGCTTAAATCTCAAGATCTAGCTCGTAAGCTTAAGTCGATTCTCGTTAAAAAAGTCAGGTACGGTTATTTGTTGATTTTGTTTTGTGTTTGATTTATGTGATTTGTGAACGTGTAGGATTTAGAAATGTTTTGATTGTGGTACTATTATAGATTTTAGGTTTTCATTGATGAACCGAGGATTATGAGAGCATATTTTGATGTATAATTGGGAGAATTTGAACTGTTAATATGTTTAATATGTGATTTCTGAACGTAAAGGATCCCGAAATGTTCTGATTGTCGTAAACTTAGGGTACTATTATAGATTTTAGGTTTTCATTGATGAACAGAGGATCATGAGAGCAGATTTTGATGTATAATTGGAAGAATTTGAACTGTTAATATGTGATTTATGAACGTATAGGATTGAGAAATGTTTTGATTGTGGTAAACTTAGCTATTTGCAATAGTTTTTTTCATAGTTATTAAAGGCACTAGGCGCACTCAAGGCGCATAGGCCTCGCCTGGGGCCTAGGCGCAAAGCGCAAAAAAAGGCAAGGGCCCGAGAAAAATAAAGCGCATAATGAAAAAAATAAAAAATATATTATGTATTAGAAAAAGAATAGTATTCTTTAAATAAAATAAACAAAATCTATTATATAACACTTTATATCATTTATTTAGTACCAAAAGTTCTAAAATATTAGTGTATTAGTGTAGAAAAGTAGTTTTCCTTGGATAAAAGTACGGATCTGGCTAGAATCTTGCCGGAATTTAGAAAAATTGGCCGAAAACTCTCCGGAATCTAGGAATCTCGCCGGAATGTGCACCTGAACCATCACCTGAAGAATTAAAGCGCAATTTCCTCGACTTAAGGCGCAACTGCCTCGCCTCGCTTGAAAAATGGGCCTAGGCGCAAGAGGCGATGGCTTTTAACAACTATGGTTTTTTTATTGATGAACAAAGTAATATGAGAGCAGAATATGATGTATAATTGGAAGAATTTGAACTGTTAATATGTTTAAATAAGTAATATGATGGATATCTAAGGGGGAAACCAATTGAAGGCACTATGATAAAAAGAATTTTAAGTGCACCTCTTTGATGTATCGCCCTTGGTACAGGCTGTTCAGGCTTTTCTTCAGTTTTAACAAGAATATTATCGAGTGATGTTTGAGAATGTACCTTAGCCTGTTGGTTTCTGGAGGGATGTAGTGTTTATTTGTATAAGGTTTATGAATCAGTTTTGAATTTTGTTTTGACAAGATGCTTAAGACCAAGTACCCAAGTTAATCTATTCATGGCAAAACTTTTAAATGCGGAATTATTATGAGGCGTACTCATGAATGTTTATATAGTTTTTTTTTTCTAACACACATTATACATAGATTATTCACCAAACTTCCCAGGGAGTTTTAATAAGAAATTCGGAAGTCAGAAAGAAATCGTAGACCTTGGTGGCTAAGTAGTTAATGCTTAAAAATTCGGATATCAGTCAAGGACCGATATTGATATTCACTGAATCTATATATTTAGTAATTTAACACTAACAATTCAGTATACTCTCCTATCATTAACAAATTAATCTATTGCAACTTGCAAAACACTAACTACTGTAGCAAGTAGGAACTGATTAAGACTTAAAACACTAACATTTAACGTTAATAATTAACAATTAAGAGTTAAAACACTAATAGCAACAATAAGAAGAAAGATGAATGCTAGCCATAGTTATTAAAGGCGTGAAGCGCATTAGCTCCGATTAGGGCCTAGGCGATAGGCGCAAAAAAAGCGTGGGCCGTAGAAAAAAAAAGCGCACTTAAATAAAAAAATTAAAAAGTTCATTAAGGGAATATAAAGTACTCAAAACCAAAACAATAATGTGACAACAGAATTCAGAATTAAATCAGAGAACAAAAACTAGAACTTAAAGAACTAATTCAGAATTAACTAATTAAAAATAAATACTGGAAAATACAGAACTAAATCAGAGAACAAAAAACTGCTGTTAATGTATTTAGGATAAGAGTAACTTGCTAGCTCCTGTTGTATTTGTTTGACGGATTCTAATGAAAGTTTTATAGCCGTGCAAAAAAATAGGATAAAAGTAGCTTGCCATATATTTAGGATATGCAGTTTCTGTGAGTAGTAATGATTAATTCAGCATACCGAATTCAACATTTAGTGATATAATCAGTTGCCAATAGTCCTATAAATACTGCAGATAATGAGGAATTTACAAATTAAAAAAAAAGGATTAATTATCATTGCGCTCAAAACACCTAGGAAGTAGGAGCGCATTCAACTCGCTTCGCCCAGAAATATCGCTTAGGCGCCAAAAGCGACCGCTTTTGATAACTATGATGCTAGCACTATGAAGAAAGGTACTGATATCGGGAAAATCGGTGATATATCAGTCAAATATCTGTCCAATATCGGTCGATATCGCCGATAATATTGGTATCGATATTCTGACCGATATTTTGCACGAATATCTTACCAGGGGACTGATAACCGATATACCGGTGATATATCGCGATATTAACTGCATAGCTCAGTGGTAGAGTTTAGACAACTAATATGGGATGACAATGAAAGTAAATCCCAATAAGTGCTGATGGTGCATGACTATTTTAAGTTCAATTGTGTAGAAAGAATTCAAATAAAGACCTGTTTGTGATATTTTGTGTGTGTGTGTGTTCACACGCTTGAAGAGAGATAGACCTATATACTTGAACAGCTCTGATTTGTTCTTAAAGGCTTAAACCATGATTGAATATCAATATCGAACACAATTAACAATTTGCATTTTATCCTTAAAGTATTTAATTAAACAGTCTACATTACTTTGTATACGGCCTTAAGATTTCCGTCAGATTTGTATATTTGTAAGGATTTATAGGAATAAGCACCTGATAAGTAGTTATATATTCGAGTAGCAGAGTAGGCAAACCGAACCAGATGGGTTTATGCAACATGGGAAAGCCAATAGTATTTCTTTTTAAAGCTTTAAGGCTACGGGTTACCATCTTATTATTAAGAGTAAATTGCATTTTACGTCCTTCAACTTTGAGCCAAATTACAGGTGTTGTCCTTTAACTAACGAAATTACATTGGATGTCCTTTATGTTAGTGTTTCTCAACATGCGGTGTTCTTTTGCCTAACTCAACTAATTTTTTTTGTTAACTCTTAACACGTGCCACTCACGTGAGAGCATAATGGTCATTTTTCACTTGTAACTAAAACAATATTAAATAAAAATAAATTTAGTGTATAGTTTTATGTTTTAAGATTTATTAATTATAGATGTGTCAAGTATGATTATGAAACATATATCTTATCAGTACTAATCTAACTATTGAAATAAAATCGTGCATGAGGTTTTTTGTTTAAAAAATGGCGACTTTCTAATTTATATTAAAGACTTCAAAAAACTGTGTTGTTAACAATAGTAATATTATTCTTTACAAAACATTTTAGAAGGCTTAAAGCTTGTCACATGTGAAGACTGAGGACACATTAGGCGACTTTTTACACAGGTTGGGTAACAAGACATTTCTTTTAGGTTGAGCGGATCTGAAACATTAATTGTTCAACGTTTTTAAAAGATTTGTTTGATTATTAGTTACTGTATCAATACAGCTCTCACCTGAAGTTTGTGACGTATCATAAAAAATGGTTTGCCTTATGTGACGTGTTTTACTTGATTAATGCAGGGGTTATTGAGCATATGAGCATGTTCGTTACTGGATAATAACTTTGACTCAGGAGGAAATTGTTACATCCCTTTTTATTGAGACTTTAGTTTGTGAGGCTTATGTGTTCAATCATACATGTTCTTTAATTAATCTTTACCTATGTTACTACATTTTGACAACAAATGCAGGTTTTTTTGTTTGTTCTTTTACATTATTAAATATCCAAAAACATGAAGCCACGAGAATGCTGGAGTTATAACCAGCCGATTTCAAAATGCGGCTTAAGCGCTTAATAATCCTTGTCTAAGAGCATTCACAATATGTCCACCAAATTATGTGAAGAGGGTTTTTATATTATAAAAAATAGTAATGGTTGTTGGTGGAGGGAGAATGTTATTGTTCATCTCTATATTTGAGAATACATTGTTTACCTTCTATAATTTTTTAATATATTTTGAAATTGATTGCGTATAGAGAAAAAATAAAAAGTAATGATAAAGGTATAAAAAATATTATTTAGTTGAATAAAGAGAAAAAATATAGTTGTTTTTAATTTAAATATATGGTATAAATGGCAGAAGAGAAGCACATGAAAACTAAAAACATAATACCTGATCTTGTGTGGTTTGAATCGTAAACTTCTCACAATTCCTAATAGATTTTTCTTAGTTTTCACATAACCAACTAAAGTTCAGCAAACCCTGATCATCTATAAATAAAAACCACAAACAAAAGGGTATAAATTAGGGGTGAGCATACAACCGAATTAACCGAACCGTAACCGAAATAACCGAAAAAACCGAACCGAAATAACCGATAACCGAAATAACCGAAGGGTTGGTTATTTATATTTTTAATAACCGATTTTTGCGGTTCGGTTATGGTTATTCTTATTTTCATAACCGCAAATAACCGAACCGAACCGAATAAACATAGCCAAATCTGTAGCACCATAAGTCTTTAAGTTTGTATTTAAATGCTTAACCATGGCCTAATCAATATGTATCTTTGGTGAAGTATTTGAATGTTTTAACTTTTAACCATGACCCAACTTTGATGAAGATTGCACTACAACTTTTTATGTTTTGATTAAAAAGTGTCGAATTTAAAAACCACTTTGTGTTCTTATGTATGTTTCCACATAACACGTGACTACACGTGTTACTTTTGTTTTGGAATTAGTATGCATATGGTAGTGAAATATAATTGATTAACCATATATTTATTGTTTGCGCATTAATTTTGCTCGACCCACACATTTAAAGTCCAACATTAGAAACAATGAAAATAACCGACCTATAACCGAACCGAAACCGCATTAACCGCAATAACCGATTAACCGAAACCGCATTAACCGAAACCGAATGGTTATGATTTTTTGATAACCGCAATGTGCGGTTATGGTTTCGGTTATAGGTAATAACCGAACCGAACCGCACCATGCTCACCCCTAGTATAAATGAAGTTACTATTTTGGTGACAAGTAGATGCAAGCCATAAAAGCAAATTAGAACATGCGGTATGTTCCCCCTTCCTCCAAAGGTGCCACTTCATCTTCATGTCCGCCTCATCCTCTAGTGGTGGCCAAGGGTATTTTAGTTCCACTTATAGTGGGTCTGGATGAGTTTTCCCTTCCAGGTCTCAAGTTCGAGTCTAAGTGATATGGGTTTCTCATTGAGGAGTTTAAATTGGGGATCTATTGTGCGAGGGGGCTCTATAGCGCGGACCCGATTAAGACAACGTATGCCAGACCTCCCGACATTCATGAATAATTCACACCTTTAAAAAAATGTGTGGGGTGTGGTTCCCCTTCTTCCCCTTTTCCCCATTTCATTTTTTATAGTATTTTATTTCATGAATTTTATTTTTTATACATTTTTTATTCATTAAATAAATAACTCGATAGTGAAGCCCGCGTGTTGCGGAGGGTTCATCATGCAGAAGGATTCAGTCGCTATTGGTTGTGTTAAAATCTAATAAGTTACATTTTCTTTGTAATTCATCCAACTTACATTTGGGCTTTGTAATGTTGTATTTATGGTCTGGGTCTGGCAGTTACTCATGGGCCTGGTTGTTATTATAGTTGTAACAAATTGTGTTCCAGTTTTGTGTTCAAGTTGAAAGATGAGGGTTCTTTATGAAACATTCCAGGGGGTCCGATCATCATTTCCCTTTCTTGTGGACTAAACTGTAACTTTTAAGTTACACCTTATAAAAGGTTGTTGGATGCGATCTAGGGTTCCAGATTGTTCCTTTCACTCGCACTTGTCTCTCCGGTTCTCTCTGAGTTTGGCTGTTGATCTGCTGATGTATTGTTGAAGATTGTAGCAGATCTTGTATCAGTTTCTTCTGTATTGTTTGATAGATCCTGTGGATCATCTTGTATTGGTTGTATATTTCCGATTAATCAACTGATTATCATCAGTTGATTATATATTGTTGTATTGTTCTTATAGATCTTACAGTTTGTAAGATCTTGGGTGGTTTGGGTGTTTTCTGGGTTGGTTAAGTAATAAAAGTTTTGCGTCACGTTTTGTCACTATTTTTGGTGTTGTTATTGTTGTTTTGCATTAGATCTGTATTGTTCATACCATTTTACATGGTATCAGCGCGAAAATCGCTCCTGATTTGTTGTTACCGCTGCTATATTCTGATTTGTCTGTGATTTGTGTTCTAGGTTCGCTCCTGGTTCGTCTAGGGTTGTGGATCTAGCAAGTATTTGGATAGATCATCTTGATCTTGGGAGGTTGTTGTTCTCTGATTGTGCGGCTGAAACCCTAGTTAGGGTTTCTTGTAGTCTGTGGGAGATTTCTCATTTTCTGGTGCAGTCTTCAAGCTGTGTTGGTCTCTAAAACCCTTGAAGGTTTTAGGGCAAACTAACCAGCTGTATTATTTGGGGATTTTCTCTATATCAGGTCTAGTAGTTCTTGAAAACTACTGATCTGATATTTCTTGGAGCTTGTGCACCCACTGTAAGACCGTTTCAATCTTTGTATTTTCTGGTTTTGCATCATATCTTGTGAGTCTAGGCATCCCTGTTTACCTGACTAGTCAGGCTGGCACTTGATCGAGTCTTACTTGTTTTGTTTGTGCATTGTCTTATCTGTGTTGTTGTTTGGTTTTCCTTGCTGTTCTGTTCTTGTTTATTATCTTTGTCTTGGTGGTTTTTATTCTTGTTAGGGTTAAGTTTGGCTCTTGAGTAAAGGCTTGTCCAGGCACCTCTGAGTGACGAACCTGGAATCTGGTCCCTGACTCAGCTTCGCCTTAGGTTTTTTTTCTTCTTCTGTTTGCGTGATATTTTCTTGTTTTCTCTATTGTCTGTTATTTGTTGTGTTCTTTGTTGTTTGTTATCATAGGTGATGGTGAAGGAACCTCACAGACCTTGATTAGTAAACTTGACATAGGAGACCCGTTGTACTTACATCCTAGTGATTCTAGTAGTCTGACTATTGTTAGTATTAAACTAAAAGGAACTGAAAATTATGCTGTTTGGTCAAGTGTTATGAAGTTAGATTTAGAAGCTAAGAACAAATATGGTTTTGTTGATGGTAAAGTAGAAAAACCTAAGGATGATGAAGTCTTAGCTAATCAATGGGACATATGTAACTTAGTTGTTTTAACTTAGCTTCTAAATTCTGTGTCTGGAGAGTTGTTTCTTGGTCAAGTGTTTTCTAAGTTGGCGTCTGAAGTGTGGGCTGACCTTAAAGAGTCTTTTTATAAGGTTGATGGTTCTGTTGTCTATGACTTGTATAAAAAGATTAATAGTATTTCTCAAAATGGCAGCTCTGTTGCTGAATATTATAATAGATTGGCAACTATGTGGAAGCAGTTTGATGCTATGCTTGATCTGCCTTCTTGTTCTTGTCGAGTAGCTAAAGATTTTAATGATTTTTCAACACTTATAAAACTGATGCAGTTTCTCATGGGTCTTGATGATGTATATCAACCTGTGAGAACTAATATCTTGACAAGAGCACCATTTCCCTCTGTAAAGGTGGCATTCTCTATTATTTCTAGAGAAGAGTCACATAGGCAGTCTAGTAGTGGGTCAAAAACATAGAGTGTATCTTTTGTGTCTAAATCTAATCAAGGTTCTGATAATAGAAGGAGAGTTAATAGAGGGCCTAACCCTAATTTGAAATGTACTCATTGTAACATGTTAGGTCATACTATTGATAGGTGTTTTGAAATTGTTGGTTTCTCCAGGTTTTAAAAAAAGGGTAATAATAATAATAATAATAATAATAATAATAATAATAATAATAATTATAATAAAAACAGTTTTGTTAATAATAATAAATCTAACTCTGCTGTTGGTAAGTCTGTTGCTTCTTTTGTGTCTGGGTTACCTTTTACTTCTGAGCAGATTACCAAGTTATTGAGTTAGGTTGGTGAGAACACTGGGTCGGAATCTCAGAATCCTAGTATGGGAGGTGAGTGTTTTAATGTGTTCAACTTTGTTAGCTATTCTAGTTCTGGGATGTTTAATAGTAACTATGGATGGATTGTTGACTCAGGGGCGAGTTAACACATGGTTAAGTCTGATAAACATTTAATAAATGCTGTTGATGTGTCTGAGTTTGGTATTATTGTGAGTCATCCTAATGGAACAAATGTTAAGGTTCTAAAAATTGGTAATCTAAAATTAACAGAGAATATAATTCTACAAGATGTTTTTTATGTTCCTGACTATTGTGTTAACTTGCTTTCTGTGTATAAGTTAACTAAGGATAATCATGTTTCTGTTGTGTTTAAAGAAGATAGTTGTTTATTACAGGATTCCAAGTCAAGAAAAATCCTGATGAGTGGTAGACAGGATAGTGGATTATATGTTGTAGGAAATCATGGTAATTCTGCTAATTTTTGTTTTAACAGTTCTGTGAAATCTTTTACTTGGCATAGTAGGTTAGGTCACCCTTCGGATTAGGTCTTAGCTGTGTTAAAACAACATCTTAACTTAACTTCAAGTGATCATGGTCCTTGTGAAATATGTCATAGAGCTAAGCAAGTTAGAGTCCCATTTCCGTTAAGTGAACATAAAACCAAATCTGTTGGAGATTTAGTACATTTAGAGGTCCTTATAAAGTCACAAGTTATGAAGGTTTTAAATATTTTTGACTATTGTTGATGACTTTTCCAGGTCTGTATGGTGTTATTTTTTATCAAATAAAACTGAAGTGTTTGAAAACTTAAAAGACTTTTATGAATTGGTGTTAACTCAATTTAAAAGGAAAATTAAAGTTTTTAGAAGTGACAATGGGATGGAATTTGTGAATAATAATGTAAGTATGTTTTGTAAATCTAAAGGAATTATACATCAGACTACTTGTTCCTATACTCCACAACAAAATGGTGTTGTGGAGAGGAAACATAGACACCTTTTAAACACAGCTAGGGCTTTGATGTTTCAGGGTGGTTTGCCTTTAAGATTTTGGTCTGATTGCATTCTGACTGCTGTTTACTTAATTAACAGGTTACCCTCTTATGTGTTAAATAGTAGAAGTCCGTTTGAAATAATGTTTGGATTTAGACCCTCCTTGTCACATTTGAGGAACTTTGGGTGTTTATATTTTAGTACTGTTTTAAATGAACCTGATAAGTTTGCATATCATGCAGATAAATGTGTTTTTCTTGGTTATTCTAGTGTAAAAAAGGGGTATAAATTATGGAGTTTGGACAATAAGAAAGTGTTTTATTCTAGAGATGTAAAATTTTATGAAAATCTGTACCCTTTTAAACTTAAGTCTTTTAATAACCAAGAAGATGTCTGTGAAATAAGTCTGAATCATTTAAACTTTTTTGATAACATTACATCTGAAGTTCCTAACATGCCCAATGATGAAGAGGGTACAAGTGGTGCTCATGATCCTGTTAGTGATGATCAGCAACCATTGTCATCCTCTACATCAGCCTCTGATTCTCGAGTTGAACCTGTTCAACAAACAGAACAGGTGAGCAGTAGTTGTAGGAATTAGGTTCACCTTTTGTAAAATATAATTACAAAATATATAATAACGAGACTCTCGTTATTCGTAGGAAATATCATAGTACAATACCGGTTGCAATAACTAAATAAAAAGAATATAAAATATAATTATATATACCAATCTTGATTCAAGCCGTATCTCTAGTCGGTCCTTCACGCGCACTTGATAGCATCATAGACTCGAGTATTCATCATCTTGAGTCTTGAAAAATACTCCTTGACTGCAACAAAGAGCACACTAAAATGTTGACGATTTTGGTTGAGGCACGTGTTCAACACGCTTCCCTTAAAACAGATTTCGCGCCTCTACTAAAGACAACGCGTCTGTCTCCCAGGGTACAACAGCCGAAGCAGTCTGTACTGCCGGAGATGGCTCATGGGCCCAAGGTTCCGGTAATTGTAGTGTTTGAACTCATGTGGTGGAAAACAAGTAGAGAGTACTCATTTCTCTAGTTGGTCTTCAAGTGTTCATCCTTATAGTATTCTTCATGTATCAAGCAAATACCATATTCTTGTTGTGACAAAAGAAGCACATAGCCTACTATTTGTACAAGACTTAAGGATTAGTGAAAGATTTCACTTAATTAGTCACTTAATTAGAGACTTAAAAACTCCAATAAAACTAACTAAATGCCATCAAGAAGCTCTACTTAAGAGTTTCTCTTTTATTTACCACATGAAAATTCTAATTAATATTTATAATTTCATTAAATTATAAATATATTAAATATCCATTCACCAAATTTCCAACAATCCCCCATATGAATGGAGATCGTTCAAAACACTTAAAATTTCAAATGTAACCCCGACAGTTGAGTTTTGCATACGATAGGTAGGTGTTACCCTTTGAACCTTCGCTCATGAAATGCACTTAGCCCACTAGCTCTGAGTAGATCTCGATGTCTTTGAACTCGTCTGCCGTTTGTGTAGACAACAATACACTTCACACAAGACTCTCCCTAGCCGGGTCATCTCCTCATAGTCGTGTCCAATAATGGTCGTGGAACACTTTCCTGGTTCTGCGAGAGCTCTAGGAATTGTGCCCTCAATTCCATTCGAAGCGACCCAACTTCTCTCTAACATAGGTGATTCTCCTTAGATCATATAAAAGCATTGTGGTTATCGTGGTTTATCCAAATCATTTACCACATATTATGCTTAGCCTCACTCTTTGTCACTGAATATCATAGGAATAGACCAGGACGTATTTAAACACCCTTTTATACTTTGGGGGTATGTATAACCATATATACTAGCTTATGCATATTTTATGCCCCCACAGTGACCACCTTTAGGCATATGAGTTAGTTGTCCTATTGAACTTAGATCTTGGGATCTCCAGTCAACTAATTTAGGTGTCCTTCACATACCCTTTTTTCCATGGGCTTCAGTCTCATTCCACAACTTGATCTCTAATAAACCCTCAGGTTGTTGGATCCATAACATTAACAAATAACTTTGCGTATTTGAGATCAGTTGTCATGATGTGTTCTTAACTCGTAGGTTAATTTTGCCTATTGTTAACTTCTAAGACTATAACCTCAGTGGCCATCTGAATCTGGTTATAATATGTGTCTTTCTAAGATACGCTTATCGTTTAAGGCAAACACATCTCCATTATGCACTGCGACCTTTGTGTCCTCCACATAATCGTCTGTTTGCAATGTTAGATTGGATTTCAAAATCCTTATTGCCAAACTTTTATGATACAAATGCAAGACACCCCCACATTTAAATGTTATAGGATATCATCCAGATGGGGTAATGAAAATCATTTCTACATACGCTTATAGGGTTGTTTCTAAATGGATCCTCCCCCACATTTCTTGCCATTTGATCAATATTTCCGTAACTTCACTTATGATGACATTTATACACATATGATTGAACAAGATCAACCTCATTGTGTGAATTCAACTCATATTGCATTCCGAGTTGACCAAAGCAACACATGCCATTGTCATAATTTTGTCACCAACTTAGAATAATTCTAATTTAACATCTAGAATAAGCTTAGACAATGAGTTCTCTTCATTAGCTTTTCGAACAACCTCTTAAAAAGTTACATGTTGTTTCCTTACAATGAATGAAAAGTTTCCCTCAACTTTGTCTATACACAAATTCTTTTTGTGTTCATACACATTTGAATGTTTAGAGTTAATTAGTCTTCGTCAAGACCCGTAATTAACCAAGTACTAGTCTAGCATGCTTTAGACTTCAATACCTTATCATGTGAACAGAAGATGCATCATTCTGATTCTGCACAGCCCTAAGGATATCATAGTATCACTTTGCAACATTCATCCCTTGTTAAGACAAAATAATGAGACTTATTCATAATCCTAAAACATCAATATTTAGGAAGGTCTCACAAATTATTGTATATAGCACATAGCTAAATTTCATCATTCATTTAAGGAACATAACTTGATTACCTTTGATCTCCAACAATCTACCATTGACTCATAAGTACTTAAACATAAGTCTTAATCCAAGTCACTTGGTGAACACATTCATCACCAACAAGATGAATGTTTCTCGTCTACAATCACTATTATATGTGAGATAGAGTCAACTAGATCGACACTCAACAACATGGCATTCATAATTTTGCCATAAGTGATTTGCACACATCTATTGTTATTCATTAGGAGATATGTATATTTAGGATGCTCTCCCAAATGAAGGTAAAATCTCCATATAGATCTAACAATAATCAAGTGGTAGACGCATCTACTTATAAATCTCGCAAGATTTATTAAAGGTATACAATAACATATAGTACTTTTACTTTCATATGTTAGAATTCACACTTGTGAATTTTCCAATGACTTCTAATGAAATATGTCGACATGAATGTCGTTAGTGTATTTCATCTCAATACACTCACTACATTCTTTCATTACTCACTCATGATGTGGTTATACATTTGATGTTTCGTCTTTGACTTTTAGTCAATGTAACAACTCTCAAGTTGTTTATGTCTAAGTATTTTCATGTAATATCCGTTTAAAACCATATTCTTTTAAACAATGTATAACCAACGTTATAATTATTTCCACAAAAATAATTTATACGTCACAACCATTAGTGATTTATTTCTTTGTAAAAAATTGAATGCGTTATCCGAAGATATTGAACACAAAACAATAAAAGACATTGGAAACTAAATCATAAGTGCCAATCACTTTTGAAATTTAAACGGAAGCATAGACAATATGTAGAAATCAAATAGCAAAGTGCTTTTATCTTCAACACTTTATAATCTGACCGAAATCTTCTCAACAATATTGTCCCACGACATGTCTTGAGGTACTCCCTCAATAAGACTCTATGCACTTGTAAGTACAAGTTTCCCATTTCATCTTGAAACTTTAAACTTGGACAATTATGCTCAAAACAACACCAAGTTGTTACAAATACTACATTTAAGTAGTAAACTTGAACAACTAAATTTGTTCACAACAACACCAAGTTGTTACAAATACTACATTTAAGTATTAAACTTGAACAATTAAATTTGTTCACAACAAAACCAAGTTGTTTTTCACCAAATAACATCCACCAGACTGTTACTTTGTTCACCATATGCTACTTCTAGCAAGAGTAGCGAACCATTTGAATTATCAATGTTATGCAAAACTTTGTTTTAAAAATAATCCAAAACAGTTTCTTAGTTTTGCAATATACAATATTAATAATATCAATTAGGGTTATGAAAACATAGATCAAACTCAAATATCAAATGGTTTTATATTGTTTAGTCTTACTACACATGTACGCAACATTTTCTAACACGCATGTTAGAAAAAAAATGTTATAACAAGCACATTATAGAATCGAACGTTTACATAAAACGTTTTCCAAAGATATAGTTTATAAAATAAACCATTTCTCATCATTTTTAATGCACTTATAGGCAATTAAATGTTTACATAAAACATTTCTGTTCATTATGAACAATCTCTAACCTCATATTCGTGATATACATTTTCTAACACACGTGTCAGAAAATTAAAGCCATTTTATATAAAACATGACAAATCCCAAATTAAAGTTGGTGATAAAATCACACATAACTACACCATCACTTTATGGTGATTTAATTCTTGTATTCTTACTCTTGTATTTTTTTTTTTCAATCTCATCAAGTTAGGCACATAGCCTACTTTTAATACAAGAGACATGGGGTGGAGATACGTCTCACTTAATTAAAGATTTTATTAGAGACATAAACTCTAATAAAAACTAATAAATTGACATGAAACTCTCCTTAAGAGTTTATCTTCCATATGAAGAGTCTAGTAAATGATTTTAATTTCATTAAATTCATATAAATACCACACTATCACTTTATGGTGATTTAATTCCTTGAAGCCAATCAAACATCAACTTCAATGTATGACATTTTATTTCTAAATCATACAAAGCATTAAAAACAATGCTACAACAAATTTGCTTATATAAAATGTATACATAAAACATTTCAAAGCATTTGTATTTTAACAATTTTTAACAATCATGTTAAAATGAAAACAATTCTAACGCGCATGTTAGAAATATTAACATTTCCACAAAATGTTAATTCGACTTGCTAAAACCACATATATGGTTCAAATAAATAAGTTATTTCTAATACACACGTTAGAAACTAAACAATTAAAAATTGCTTCCAAACTAACGCTTTTCATGAACGTTCTAACACACATGTTAGAAGACAAATGATTACAAAAATCATTATAAGACTTATTTGTTCATATCAATCCATGGGTGGATGAAGAGTCTACTTTAAATAGAGACTTAATTAGAGACATAAAACTCTAATCAAGTAACATAAAACTCTTATTTAAAGACATAAAAAACTCTACTTAAGAGAATTTAACGTTTAAAAAAAGTATGGTTTACACCAATAATTCCGGTCTAACACACATGTTAAAGGAATTTAATGTTTACAAAAAACGTATGGTTTACCCTAATAAACCCGATCTAACACAAAAGTTAGAAAAATTAACGATTCCCAAAATCGTTTCGAAACCAAACGTTGGAACCAAAACTATTCGTTTTGTACCACGGTATAGGATTTAAGATTGTATCTCAATCTCAAAAAAATCCAAACACAACAAGTTGTACTACATACATATTTCCCCCAAAAAAAATATTTATAAGATCATAACCTCTAAAAATATATATATTTTTTATTCTATTATAAATCCTTTTGTAAACCCAAAATCCTTATAAATAAGGTTTTTAAGATTGTACCAACAATCTCACGAATTCTGTTTTAAGTTTGTAGGAATTAGGTTCACCTTTTGTAAAATATAATTACAAAATATATAATAACGAGACTCTCGTTATTCGTTGGAAATATCATAGTACAATACCGGTTGCAATAACTAAATAAAAAGAATATAAAATATAATTATATATACCAATCTTGATTCAAGCCGCATCTCTGGTGGGTCCTTCACGCGCACTTGATAGCATCCTAGACTCGAGTATTCATCATCTTGAGTCTTAAAAAATACTCCTTGACTGCAACAAAGAGCACACTAAAACATTGACGATTTTGGTTGAGGCACGTGTTCAACACGCTTCCCTTAAAACAGATTTCACGCCTCTACTAAAGATAACGCGTCTGTCTCCCAGGGTACAACAGTTGAAGCAGTCTGTACTGCCGGAGATGGCTCACGGGCCCAAGGTTACATCCGGTAATTGTAGTGTTTGAACTCATGTGGTGGAAAACAAGTAGAGAGTACTCATCTCTCTAGTTGGTCTTCAAGTGTTCATCCCTATAGTATTCTTCATGTATCAAGCAAATACCATATTCTTGTTGTGACAAAAGAAGCACATAGCCTACTATTTGTACAAGACTTAAGGATTAGTGAAAGGTTTCACTTAATTAGTCACTTAATTAGAGACTTAAAAACTCTAATAAAACTAATTAAATGCCATCAAGAAGCTCTACTCAAGAGTTTCTCTTTTATTTACCACATGAAGATTCTAATTAATATTTATAATTTTATTAAATTATAAATATATTAAATATCCATTCACAAAATTTCCAACAGTAGTTTAGGTAACAGTGGTAGGGCAGAGGACACTTCAGGTTTAAATGATGACACAAATCTATCTGAGGGCACTCAATATGTTAGACGTTCTTCTAGAAATGTTTCAATGCCTAAAAGGTTTGATGAGTATGTTGTTGAGGGTAAAGTTAGATATGGCATAGAAAAGTCTGTGAATTATTCTAACATGTCTTGTGAAAATTTGTGTTTTGTGTCAAATTTGAATAAAACTATTGAACCTACGTGCTTTAGTGATGCTGTTAAAGACCCTAGGTGGGTTGATGCCATGAATAAGGAAATGGAGGCATTATATAGAAATGGTACATGGAATTTAGTTAATTTGCCAAAAGATAGAAACGTTATAGGGTGTAAATGGATTTACAAGATTAAGTATAAGTCTAATGGTGAAGTTGAAAGGTTTAAGGCTAGGTTGGTAGCAAAAGGGTATAGTCAACGTGAAGGGTTGGACTTTGGAGAAACTTCTTCTCCTGTGGTTAAAATGGTAACTGTTAGATGTGTTCTAAGTATAGCTATTAAAAATAATTGGCGAATTTACCAATTAGATGTTAATAATGCATTTCTTTATGGCTCTATTTTTGAAGATGTATATATGAAATTACCACCTGGGTACTTCCCTGAAAATGAGACTAAAGTATGCAAATTAGTTAAGTCGTTGTATGGCTTAAAACAAGCCCCTAGAAAGTGGAATGAAAGGTTGAATGAAGTCTTGTTTAAAATGGGTTTTGTTCAGAGTCTTTGTGATCATTCTATGTATGTTCTGTCTGATAATTCCGTGTTTGTTGTGCTTTTGGTGTATGTTGATGACATTGTTGTCACCGGAAACTCTGAAGTAGAGATTATTAAGATCAAAAAGTGTTTAAGTGATAATTTTCAAATCAAGGATTTAGGGATTTTAAAATATTTTCTGGGTATTGAGGTTTTGTATGTTGATAATGGTATGTGTTTGAATCAACGGAAGTATTGTCTTGAACTGCTTAGTGAATTTGGATATCTAGGTGTTAAACCAGTTAACACTCCTATAGAACAGAGTCATGTTATAGTAAACAAGTTAAACTTAAACCAGATTGCTGTAAAAGATATTACTAGTTTTCAAAAGCTTATTGGCAAACTTATATATCTATCTATTACAAGACCATATATAAGTTATGCTGTTCAGTTTTTAAGCCAGTTTATCCAAAGGAATGTCATCTGCATATAGCATTAAGGTTACTAAAATATTTGAAACAATCCCCAGGAAAAGGGATTTTGTTTAAGAAATAAAATGACTTTGTTTTAAAAGGTTTTGTTGATTCTGACTGGGCCAAGTGTTTGGCAACTAGAAAATCTGTTACTGGGTATGGTATTTTCTTGGGTAGTTCTCTTGTTTCTTGGAAGTCTAAAAAGCAAAGTGTTGTTGCTAGATCCACTGCTGAAGCAGAGTATAGAGCAATGTGCTCTGCTTCTTGTGAAGTTATGTGGATCTTAAATATTTTAAAAGAGTTGAATATTGAGCAAAAGTTGCCTGTTAAGTTGTTATGTGATAGCCAATCTGCTATTTCAATTGCATTTAATCCTGTGTTTCATGAACGAACGAAGCACTTTGAGATTGATTTGCATTTTTTGAGGGAAAAAATTCCGAGTGGTGTTGTTGTTCCTGAAAAGGTTGCATCTGAGGATCAGTTAGTTGATATTAGGGGTGAGCATGGTGCGGTTCGGTTCGGTTATTACCTATAACCGAAACCATAACCGCACATTGCGGTTATCAAAAAATCATAACCATTCGGTTTCGGTTAATGCGGTTTCGGTTAATCGGTTATTGCGGTTAATGCGGTTTCGGTTCGGTTATAGGTCGGTTATTTTCATTGTTTCTAATGTTGGACTTTAAATGTGTGGGTCGAGCAAAATTAATGCGCAAACAATAAATATATGGTTAATCAATTATATTTCACTACCATATGCATACTAATTCCAAAACAAAAGTAACACGTGTAGTCACGTGTTATGTGGAAACATACATAAGAACACAAAGTGGTTTTTAAATTCGACACTTTTTAATCAAAACATAAAAAGTTGTAGTGCAATCTTCATCAAAGTTGGGTCATGGTTAAAAGTTAAAACATTCAAATACTTCACCAAAGATACATATTGATTAGGCCATGGTTAAGCATTTAAATACAAACTTAAAGACTTATGGTGCTACAGATTTGGCTATGTTTATTCGGTTCGGTTCGGTTATTTGCGGTTATGAAAATAAGAATAACCATAACCGAACCGCAAAAATCGGTTATTAAAAATATAAATAACCAACCCTTCGGTTATTTCGGTTATCGGTTATTTCGGTTCGGTTTTTTCGGTTATTTCGGTTACGGTTCGGTTAATTCGGTTGTATGCTCACCCCTAGTTGATATGTTCACAAATGGGCTGAATAGTTTACAACATTAAGTCCTGTGTGAAAAACTTGGGATGTTGAACATGTTTGCTGTTTGAATTACGGGGGGATGTTAAAATGTAATAAGTTACATTTTCTTTGTAATTCATCCAGCTTACATTTTGTGCTTTGTAATGTTGTATTTATGGTCTGGGCCTGGCAGTTACACATGGGCCTGGTTGTTATTATAGTTGTAACAAATTGTGTTCCAGTTTTGTGTTCAGGTTGAAAGATAAGGGTTCTTGTAACACCCCAACCGATGACGGCGGAAACGTCAGGGCGCCACGTAAATAGATTGCTCAATAGCTCATGATCGACTAAAAATTTTAAATATTTTATTAATCAATTTAAAGATCATCCATACAAGAAAAACAAATAATATAAACAAAATAACTAGATCAAGTTAAAATTATTCTATGTCCCAAAGCATCCTAGATGTGATATCCTTGTACTCATCATGCACTGTTCCTGAAACATGTGGAAAATAAAGGGGTCAACTTCGAAAAGATGGCGAGCATACATAGGTTTGCTAAAATAAGTAAGTAAGTAGCATGTCAAGTTTTATCTAGAACTATCTTGTGAAAACAACACTTAGGAACAATTGGGGCGCACAATCAAACCTTGTGACTGAAGGAACTGCGAAAAGTTAACATTTGTGTATGTTGCTGTTTCAATCATCCCTAGATCCATACGGGGATGGGTTTGTCAGACCTATAGCGCTATAATCTACTACAGTGGGCTTGGCCGAAGTTAATGATTGTACTAAGTTATGAGCTCCTAAAGTTATGTTTATGACAAGAAGTGTAAAGATAAAAAGTTAACGTAAATAAGTTCAAGTCACATGTTTCACTCAAAAGTTTAAATGAAAAAGGGCTATGTAAACTCACCTGGATATAGCTTAGCAAAACACCAAAAGATATACGTTGATGCAGACAAGATGGAAAATTTCAAGAAATTGACCTAAAGATTTAAAAACTATGATTTAATAGATGGACTTGGATTACGTTTAAGGTTTATAGGGCTAGTAGGAAATTTGGGAGGATATTTTGGGAATCAAGTAATGTTTTTTACAAATTTATCTAATTTAATTAATTAAATAAATCTAATAGTTTAATAAAAGTGGAAGTTTAATTGATAAACGTTAATTATGCAATAACTTTTATAAACTACGTTTATATTTTAAAATACAAAAAATTGGTGAAACTTAAAGGAAAATAATATTGACTTTTATGAACTCAAGTTTAAAAGTTTTGGTGTGAATACAATAAAACAATTTAGATATTTTAAAGTTTAGTATTCATAAACCTTAAGCTTACAAAACGAACTTTTATTCAATTTATTTTATCAAAATAAGAATACTACCATTCCTGTAAAGTTTTCTTTTCCTTACAGTTTATATTAATAATTTAATGTAATTATATAAAATCACATGACTTAAGTTGGTTTAGAAAAAAAAAAAATAAAAGACGAAAAAGAAGGATGTCGGGAATCGAACCCTTTTCACCAACAGTTCCAAGTCCTAATATGGACGCATAATACCAGTTGGACTACCAGTCAGCTGGTTATGAAAAATTTAAACAAAATCTGAGTAAAACCTTCTTCTCCACTTTATGAATCCAAAAACTCTAGTTAATTAATCTCCCAAATTGATAGTGATTCAATTTATAGATTCAGAAATTTCTTGAGGGATTTTTATCAAAATAAAAACAACGAATATTGAGCACAAATAATTGTACCTGGTGAAAGCTCGGTTAAACGATATCGGACGTCGGCCGGAGTTTGGATTTCTGGTGAGATGCGGCGAGAGAATAGAGAAGGATTCGAGTGAAGATTCGTTCGTGTAGCGAATTGCGGTGGGTTCAAAAGACATGTATTTATACCGATTGGAGTCGGTATATGGTTCAGAAGCGTAAGGGTATTGGCGGATGACAACGGGTTAGTTGGTAGCCCAACATAATCCGTCTTGGGCTGTTATCGTCCGGGCCCAATTGCTAAGCCCATGGCTTACACCCTCTCTCAATGAAGATCCCACATAAAATGAGCGGGAAACAGAGGAATCCAAGAATGCTGCAAGGCATTAAATGCCTGATTGATAAGGAGAAAGAAATCGCCGGAAACGTGGTACAACTGAGATGGCCTCATTAATTGAAGTCCCTGATCCAACCATTGGGGCTCAGACACGTGTCTGGGTCCCCCAAAGGCGGCAGAATACTGTTAGATCGTCCAGGCATCGTTTACCAAGGAGGATAAGCGATTTCCTTTCCATAAGGAAGGTAAACAACGACCCTTAACACACAAGAAAAACCTTCACTAAATGTTATATGCTCTCATTTATTCCGACCATCATATACTCTCATTTATTTCCGACATAATAACTCAGTTATCAGAATCCACACCAAGGAGAATATTCCGGCGATCATACTCGTCGGAATAAGCTTCTCATTTATCTCCGGCAAGTTTACTTATCCTCACGCCGGAGCTTGGTCACGGATCCCCCTCCTGGGGACCTCCGTGACGATGCTAACGGTTTTCTCTTTTGTAGGAAACGGAAACAGGGATATCACAACGTCAATGAGATTCTTTAGACGTCTTCAGTGACTTGAGGACTCGACATTGGCGCCATCCGTGGGACGGTTGCTTGGCTAATCTTCCCACTAAAAAAACCATCGACGTTGTAAGAACCCATCATCCGTAAAAGACGACATGGCAACACCTCCTAGCTCACGAACCATCCAGATGGTACAAGGTACCAACGATGCAGTCTTAATAGAAGATGTCACCCACGAAGAAGAGAATGAGAATCAGGTGGGAGCCTCAGAGAAAAGAAACACCATCACCCCAGACTTCGTAGCCATGCACAAAGAAGAACTCAAGAAGCACCTTGAGGACTTAGAAAGGTAGGAGAGGCTGGAAAGCCTCAAAGCCAGGTTGTCCTTTGATACACCACCCAGCAAGGGAGAAACCGGCCCACCGAGCAAAAACGATAACTCCGACTCTTTAGAGACTTTCATGACGGCCCTGAGGCAAATGACGTCAGAGGAAAGAGAGGACCTTATAAGAGGAAAAAGAGCTGAAGGGAAAGGAGAAGGAAAACCAAGACGACAACGGGTTGGACCAACCCTATCTGCCTCGAGACCTAGCCGAGGTCTCAAAGTTCACCAAAAGGATTAATGAGGCACCCATGCCTCCGAAGCTCAAGCTACCCTTAAACTTCGACAGATACGACGGGACAAAGGACCCGGAGGATCACCTGCATGCCTTCAAGGGTGCAGGACAACTGGGACGATGGCCCATACCCACTTGGTGCCACATGTTCGTCCAGACCCTGACAGAGGGGGCCATGCTCTGGGTCGATAGTGTTGGTGCACTGATGTCTGTTAACTTCGTCTTTATTGAGTCTTGTATTGTATTAGATAGATCAGGGCACGGAAATCGAGAAAACAGTATTAAAGGGCAATTCCGCTTGAAATGGACATTATGTCATTTCAAACGGAATTAGAGGTTTCAAGCGGAATTAGGTAATTCCGTATGAAAGGTGATTTCGTTTGAAGTTGTTTCAAACGAAATTACGTTCCCTATAAATACTGAAGTGCCTGTGTCATTTGAAACGGAATTAGAACAGTGTTTTCAGAGCCGAGGTGCTGCCGGATTGTTATTTGAATTGTAAAAGCTCAGGAAATCAATAAGAGAAGATAATTAGAAAGTATCAAGCTGTGTTTACGTCAAATTTATTGATTCCGCCTTTGATTTTGATGTTGAACTCTTCAGATTGACTCGTTAGGGTCACACGACGATCCAACAAGTGGTATCAGAGCTCAGGACGAGGAGTTCATACCAATTCAGCTTGATTTCATCGGATTCTCTTATTTCTACTCTTTCTTTTCTGATTTGAACGAGATTTAACGGTTGAAATGGCTTAAAACTCACATATATCACGTAAAACATAGTTTTAACTAATCCTTGAAAGAATTGGACTAAAATTTGATCTAAAATTTGATAAAACTTGTAATTCCGTTTGAAAAACTGTTCGAACTTGCTGATGTCACACTAATTCCGCTTGTAATAGCACGTGTGATTTCAAACGAAATTAGCTTTTGTGGTTAATTCCGTTTGAAACTGTTGTTGATTTCACACGGAATCACTTAATTCCGTTTGAAAGTGTTGTCTGATTTCAAACGAAATCAGATTTCATTTGAAAGTTCAAACGAGATTAGTGATTTCGCTTCAAAGTGACTGATTCCGTTTGAGAGTTTCAAACAAAATTAGCTATTCCGCTTCAAACCTGATTCCGTTTGAGTAGGTTATTTCGTGTGAACAAGTTAATTCCGTTTGAGCTATTCCGCTTGAACTGATTCCGTTTGAAACTACTTTTCAAAATTTCAAAAATTTTTCTAAGTGTTTGTTGATTGTTTCAGGTACTTGAAAGATGGATGATTTCATGAATCCTTTTTGTGATGTGTTTGCATTTACCGGTGGTTCGGGAGATGACATATCAAATAACACTAGGGCTGTTCAAAAAACTCGCGGCTCGCAGTTCGCTCGAAAAAAGTTCGAAAAAAGTTCGGCTCGAAATTGGCTCGGCTCGAAATTGGCTCGATCTAAACGAGCCGAGCCCGAGCCAAGGTAGGTTCGGTTCGTGGCTCGCTCGTTAGTTGGCTCGTTGGCTCGCTCGGTTGGCTCGTTATCATTATTATATGTATATATATATTATAAAGTCTATATTAATTGTTAAACATATTACAATTACAAACTTTAAAAATGGTAAAAATATTCTTGTATGAATGAAAATGTATAAAAGAAACTTGGGCTTATGAATTCTATTTTGTCTCCAGGCCCATATTAGTTACTTTTAACCCTAAGAACAATAAGGTGAATCAACGCCGCTTATCATATCTCTGAAGTTTCACTTTCTTACTCAATGAAAAGAGCTGATGATTCAAATCGTAAGAGACGAGCTTACGTACATGGCGTACTTTGAATCTGAAGTGAAGAACGAGCATTAAAAACACAAAATCAAGCATATGAAACACCAAATAACAAAGGAATTGCAGATCTTAAAGCAAATATCCGGTTCAATAGCGATTTCCGGCTAGAGGGTTCAGCGTTGACCGCCGGAACCAGCGTTGACCGAGTTGGTTCGTCGAGCCACGAGCTGGCTCGAACTTTTTTCGAGCCGAACTCGAGCCCTTATTTCCGGCTCGCTATAATTATCGAACCGAGCCCGAGCCGGCTCGTTTAGCTTCGAGCCCGAGCCCGAGCCCACACTGGCTCGGCTCAGCTCGGCTCGTTTACACCCCTAAATAACACGAATGAAACTACACCAACACCAAGTGCAAAGAAAATTCTTTCTGATGCTATGAGTGTAGACAGTGCATATGGAACATACAATAAGTCGTCCAAGTTGATGGCAATTGAAGATTACAACAGGTGGGCTACAAGATTTGAAGAATGGCTTCAAGCATTTGCATATCCCAGTTGGAAAAGTTTAAAAAATGGTTTTAATTTGGGGAGAACGGATTATGAAAATTTAGAAGAAAATTAGATAGAAAGATATGTTGCTGAACAAAAGTGCATTGCTCTGCTTCATCAATCTGTCAGAGATGACATTATCTCACTGATCGAGTACGAAGATTCGAGAGACCTTTGGGAAAAATTAAAAATAAAATGCATTGGTAATGCTGAGATAGTTAAAAACAAAAAGAAATTGTTAAGAAAAGAGTTTGATTTGTTTGGTTGTTTAAAGAACGAGTCTGTTTCCAAGATGATTGAAAGATTCGGGCATTTGAAGATGGAGCTTGCAAGACATGACATCATTTACACTCAAGAAGAGCTGGTTGACAAACTGTTTGACTCACTACCGAATGAGCAAGACTGACAGTATTTTGCATTGATGCTGAAGAATACGATAAAGCCGACTGATTTGAAGGTTGATTTACTAATCGAAAGACTGGAAAGCCATGAATTGGAGATCAAAAAATCCAATAAAGTCAATAACACATCTTATCAGCAAAATGTGGAGTTGTATTACAGAGGTAGTATGATCCCAAAGACTGCATCTCCTAAGACAGCTTTTTCAGCAGAAAGTTCAAACACAATGAATCAAGAAACTCCTAGTAGTGGCTATCATGGTGGTTCATCGTCAAATACTTCAAATCAATCTGCACCAAAGAATCTATTTCAATGCAACATTGCTGTGGATCTGAAGAATGGTCAGAATTTTAGTGAAAAATCTGCCAAACAACAGATGGTGTTTTTAGTGTCTGTGTTAGAATCGTACGAAAGTCTCGTTGCAGGAAAGATAGGAAACACCAACCTAACAAAAGAAGACTACGATCAGATCGATCCTGAGGAGATGGAGTTGATCGATATAAGGTGGTGTATAGCGAGTGCAGTGAGAAGAGCGCAACGATTTATGGAGATTACCGGAAGACAGTCTATTGGTGGACCTTCTACCAAGTTAGGCTTTGACAAGTCAAAAGTCACATGCTTTAAATGTAAACAAAAAGGTCATTTTAAGTGTGAGTGCCGAAATGCTTACACTGATGATACTGCAAATCCTTTTCGAGAGGATTATTACAAAAGAGCAATTTATCATCAAAATAAAGCAGAACCTCCCAGGATGAAGCAGATAGAGGAGGCACCCAGAGAAAAATCCAAGGCCCTTGCTGTTTTTCATGATGATGAAGGTTATGATTGGAGTGATGTTTTTCCAGAGGAAGATGCAGTTGGATATGCCTTTACAGCAGCAAAGATTGTTCCTTTTAAAGATACCAAATCTGAAGAAGTGAAGTATGTAAACAGGAAGGCAACATCTCAATTCATGAAAGGCAAAATTTATCGTACATGGATGGAAGCAAAGAAATCAAAGAGATGGGATCCTGATAGAGAATGTTATCTCGATCCTAATGGAAACATAGATGTTGATCCAGATACTGTAGATGTTGAATTTCTCACCAAACAACTTGCTGAAGAAGAAGAAGCCAGACAAAGAATGTGGTGGGGAGGAGGAGAAGCTGATGAGAAAGAGAAAGAGAAAGAGAAAGAAAAAGAGCAGCAGCCAAAGAAAGTTGATGACGGGAATATTGATACGTCACAAGAGTTTACTGCAGAAAACTTGAAGAAGATGGTTGACAAAGTGCTTGCTGCAAAAGAACTAGAGGTAGTTTCTGGTTCTGGAACTGAGTCCAAAAACAAGGTCAGTTCAAACGATGCACATGAGTCAGGTAAGAAAGCCAAAACTGAGAATGACTGCAAAAATTGCATGAAAGAGTGCAAAGTTTGTAGTACAATTGCTTACCTCAGCGGTAAGGAGGTTGAAAAACTGACTGGTAGAGTCAGAAGTGTTGAAGATCAGATCTTAAACCGTGATAAATTATTGAAAGCTTCGAATGACAGATTAAAAGAATTAACTGAGAAAATCGAAAATGATAAAAATGACATAGAAAGAATAAGGAAAGAAAACGAAAATTTGATTCTTGAAAATCGTCAAATTTGAGAAAATTTTGAAAAACTAAAATGAACGGTAAAAGATTCTGATGAAAGAAATGGTAAAATAGACAAAGAAAATCTTCAGCTGACCGGTGTTCTTAGAGTGAAAGAAGAGTTAATCAATCAGCAACTGGATGAAATTGCTAAGTTGAAGCTTTAGTTTCAAGAAGCTAAAATTGAAAATGAACGCATCCAGTTGAAACTGAACAGTTACAACTCTGCAAGCTTTGTTTTACAACACATTGTTCCCAAACCCATCGGGAAAAACAAAGCAGGCGAAGATGTATACTTTGATGGAACTGGGGTTGGGTTTCACCAGGTTCCACCACCAGTGTTAAACAATTTCTCAAAGAAGAAATCCGGGTTGGTTAATGATGAAGAAGAAAAAGAAGTTAAACTTCCAGACACAATTGATATCACATTCACTTCATCTTCCGATGAAGATAGTGTCCAGTCTGAAATTGTTAAAAGTATGGCTGAAAATGTTTTAAAATCTGAAAGTGACACTACTGAGGATGATGAATGTTTTTTGGACAAATACATTCCGAAATCAAAGTCCAAAAACAACTTAAATGAAGAACCTAATCTTGTCATGTACAAGATGTCGGGATCGGATAAGTTGTATTCGGATCATGATTTTCCATTGGAGAATGTGAATGCGGACAAATTAAGAAATGTGTTCAAGTTGGTTGAGATTGATGTTTGTGAACTTGAAGGTTTGAAAAGTTCCACGAGGCAATTAAACTTTGAAAAAGATAAAGCTTACTACAAAAAAGCTGTTGTACCGCCGCATTTTTCTAACAACTATCAAAACAGATGGTCGGGTGGTTATAAGGGTGGTAAGAATTATCAAAGAAGGAACTTTCAAAACAAGAAATTTGTTGAGAAAAAGGTGTTTGTAAAAAGCTCGAGTTCTCATTCCGAGCAGGAATCTGAAATATTTTCAAAAACCAATGAAGAATTTTTTGAAGAAAAGGCATCACAGCCTCAGACCTAAGGCACAAGTCGGGTAGTTGATACTCGAACATGCTTTAAGTGCAACAAAGTTGGACATATTGCACGAAAGTGCACCAACTTAAAGCCTAAGTCTGAAGTTGTTGAGAGTCAGAAAAAGAAAGCTGATGCAAAAGGCAAAGCTCCGATGGTTGTTGAGAAGAAAGTTTTGAAAAATGAAAACACAAAAATCAAAGCTGAACCCATAAAGAATGTGGTAACTAAAAATGAAAAATTTTACAAACGGGTTGCTTCGCCTCAACAAGCATGGAAACCAAAATCAGTTGACAAGAAGTCAAGTTCTCCAAAACCAAAGGTTTCTGAAAAAGAAAAACAATCGTCTTCTACCACTCCGGTAAAGATGAATGTTCCTGTGGATTATTATGAGATACTTAAGACTCAAAAGTCTACTACTTCTGAAAAGAAGTATGTACCAAAGAAATACCAATCAACTGATCAACCTTCTCAAAATGATTTCTTTTTATACAAAAAGGTTGAGATTGGGTCTGAGGAGAGCTTAAAGATGAATGACAAGAATTTTCCGCCACTTTACATTGCAAAAACTCACTTAAATGTCAAGCTACCTGAGTCAAAAGAGGCTTGGGTGGCATCAACTTCTAACTAAGTGATTGTGATATGTGTAGGAGCTTCCAAGATCCGTTTCACGTTGGATTATGGATAGTGGAGCTTCTCGGCACATGATGGGAAAGAAGACCCTATTGTATGATGTTAGAGGGTTTAATGGAGGTTATGTAGGTTTTGCAGGCAATCAAGGTGGTCGTATAGTTGGTGAAGGAACTTTATCGAATGGTATTGTCACGTTTGAAAGAGTAAACTACATCGCCGAGCTTGAAAACAATCTTCTGAGCATATCTCAGATTTGTGATCGTATGTATACAACGCACTTTACAGACAAAGAATGTTTGATCTTGAAACCAGGATTTATTGTTCCCGAAGAGTGGGTTATCATGAGAGCACCCAGAGTCAATGATCTGTACGTGTTAGACATGAGTGTAGCAACTACTACCACGGGTCAGGCTCATTGTTTTATGTCAAGAGCAACGGAAAAAGAATCACAGTTATGGCATCGAAAGATGGGTCATATTCATTTGCAAAAAATGAATCACCTGGTGCATAACGACTTAGTAATTGGTGTTCATGTGAAAGGTTTTCATCTTGAGGGGGAGTGCATTAGCTGTGTCAAAGGCAAGCAAAAGAAGAAATCTCACCCTAAGAAGAAGGAAAACTCAATTTTGAAACCTTTAGAGAGACTCCATATGGATCTGTTTGGTCCAGTGAACGTCAATAGCATAACTGGGGATCTCTATTGTTTAGTAGTTACAGACGATTATTCAAGATTTTCATGGGTATTATTTTTGAAGTCGAAAGATGAGACGTTTGATCGCTTGATGATGCTTTTCAAGAAGATAGAAAACTTGTACCAAACCCGCATCAGAAGATTACTTACTGACAATGGTACTGAGTTCAAGAATTTCAAAATGGAAGAATATTGTGATGAAAGAGGTATATTGCATGAATTTAGCGCGCCTTACACTCCACAGCAGAATGGAGTAGCTGAAAGAAAGAACAGGACGCTAATTGAAACGGCCAGGACGATGCTTGCTGATTCTAAACTACCTGTCAACTTTTGGGCAGAAGTAGTATCCGCCGCATGCTATACGCTCAACCGGGTTCTCACAGTGAAGAAATTCAACAAGACATGTTTTGAGCTGATCATTAACCGCAAACCGAACCTGAAGTATTTAGAACTGTTTGGGTCTCCCTGTACAGTTCTAGAGCCTTTTGGAAAGTTTGGTGCAAAGAGCATTGAAGGAATATTTGTGGTTACTCAAGTCCATTAAAGCGTGTCTTTGTTCCAAGCTTGAAGCGGATTATTGAAGCACACAATGTTGAATGTCAAGGTTACACAATGCCACCGCAAAATCCCGGCGATTCATGGCGTTTTCACTATGACACTTTGTGGAATTCGTTTGACATGGAAGAGGAAGAAGAAGAAGAATTTTTTGATGAGTTGAATATTTTGAGAGAGTATGAGTCATCGCAGGAAAGGTTCCCAGCTGAATATTCTAGAACTCAAAATCGAGCTTCAAATGACGATGAAGCAGGTCCTAGTAATGCTGGAGAGCATGACGATATTCAGCAAACTCTTGATAATCAGACGGCAGTCAATGATAATCAAGAATCTGATAATATGCCTGTATTTGATCATGGTGATTCAGATTCTGAGGGAGAGCAGATCCAGATTTCAAATCAAACAATTCCAGTTAGTGAACAAGGTGCAAATCAGAATGTTACAAATTTGGAAGGCGAGGTAGATGTTCCAGGCGAGGTGATGCCGAGAACTCTTTCGTACCATCCAGAAGATTTGATTATTGGAGAATTACAATCAGGCGTTCGCACTAGACGTCAAATTGACCAAGGCCTTACTTGTTTTTATTCTACAGTTGTTCCGTTACAAACTGAGTTTTCACTTAGTTGTTTTATTTCGCAGATCGAACCGTGAACATATAAGGAAGCGCTAACTGAAGATTCTTGGGTCAACGCGATGCAAGAGGAGCTGAGCCAGTTTGAGAAGTTAGGAGTGTGGAAGTTAGTAGATTTGCCTGATGGTCACAGGAAGATCAACACCAAGTGGGTGTTCAAATGTAAGAGAGACGATAGAGGGGTTATTATTCGTAACAAAGCTCGACTCGTAGTCCAGGGTTTCAGTCAGCAGGAGGGGATAGATTTCACTGAAGTATATGCTCCGGTTGCTAGACTTGAAGCAATCAGAATCTTCCTAGCATTTGCATCTTGGAAAAATTTCAAAGTTTATCAGCTAGATGTGAAATCGGCGTTTCTCTATGGGAAGGTAAAAGAGGAGGTATATGTCGGACAGCCACTGGGCTTTACCGATCCAATCAACAAAGACAAGGTTTATTTGCTGGATAAAGCGTTGTATGGTTTACACCAGGCCCCAAGAGCTTGGTACGAGACTTTGTCTCAACACTTGCTAGCCAACAGCTTCATCCGTGGAAAAGTGGATTCCACTCTCTTCACCATAGAGGTCGACGGACATCTTCTGATAGTTCAAATATACATGGACGACATCATATTTGGGTCTACAAATGAAAATCTGTGCAAAGATTTTGAAAGAGTTATGAAGCAGAAATTTGAAATGTCATCGATGGGTGAGATGAAATTCTTTTAGGGACTTCAGGTTGATCAACTGCCTAAGGGAATTTTCATACATCAGACGAAGTATGTTCATGATATCTTAGAGAAATTTGGGATGTCAGGTTCTACTCCAGCTTCCACCCCGTTAGCGACGAACCATGGGATAAACCCTGATCTCACCGGAGAGAAGGTAGATGAAACGTTGTATCGTTCCATGATCGGATCGCTGATGTACTTGACAGCTTCAAGACCCGATATTATGTATCTAACCTGCCTCGTAGCAAGATTTCACTCTAACCCAAGAGCTTCGCATATGGTGATTGTGAAAAGGATATTACGCTACCTGAAAGGAACTCCATCATTGGGGTTGTGGTATCCAAAAGAAGGCGATTTTACGCTCGAAGGGTATTCCGATTCCGATTTCGGATGCAGCAAAATTAATGCTAAATCAACAACAGCGGGTTGTCAGTTCTTTGGACCATGTTTGGTCACCTGGCAGTGTAAGAAGCAAACCTCTATGGCTCTATCCACATATGAAGCAGAGTATGTATCTGCTAGCAGTTGCTGCTCTCAGATCTTGTGGATCCAGCAACAGATGCGCGACTACGGTTTGCAATTTCTTATCTATCTTTGTTGATAATGAGGCAGCTATAAACATTACTAAAAATCCTGTTCATCACGCTAAAATGAAACACATTGAAATTCGACATCACTTCATCCGAGATTGTTTCGAGAAGAAGTTGATACGAATTGAGAAAATCCACACTGGCGAACAAAAAGCTGATTTACATACCAAAGCATTTGATAAACTCGTTTTCAATACTTGTTAAAATTGAACGGTATGAAGCTTTTATCGGTGTTGGAGGAGATTCTTGGCGTTGATGAAGGAGACATTGTAGATGATGTTGAGAAGCAATCTGCAATGGTTTGTCGATTTTTTACTTGTTTTGGTATTTAGGGGGAGTATAGGGTAATATTTTCAGAAAAATACAAAAACAATAAAAAATTCTAAAATCTAAAAACATGAGATATTTTTAAAATACAAAAACAATAGAAAACCAGAAAAGAGCTTGTGTAAAAAGGGAAAATGATAGTACATTGGCTTGACAGTTACAGTATGCTAAAGATATGTAAAGTTTAAAAGGAGTTAAACAGTCTCGCTGATGATATGCCGATAGGTTTTTACACATTTAGTAGGTTTGTTCGGGATATAAACCTAAATTCAAACTTGCTTATTTCGTGGGGAACACTACTTGGATTTATAGGTAACCCCTGAAATCTTGTTTGAAGGATCCCTCTTTCTGAGATACTAGGTCTTTTTACTCAGTGATATCTGGGGTATTATCCCGGGACTTCTGATTTTGCAGAAGCAATGGCCTAGTCCCCGTATAATACTTTACCGCTTGCTTGAAATATAGCACCACCCTCAGCACAAAAATGATGAAACATTAAAAATGCTAATCATTGCTGTTGTAAAAAAGATCCTCTAAAGGGGACCCACCAAAAGTCGAAGCTGTCATCTCTCTGCTGAACGGAAGTTCTGACCTGAGCTCTCACGGCCTTCGCAATTTAACCCCTTACAGATATCATCTGTGGTATACTCACCTGTAAGACTGAATATTGGGATCTGGATACGGGAGTATATTCAAGAGGTGGGACACATGAATGAGTTTAAGTTCTTAATTCACCTAATCCGTATCCTGGACAGATTGAAATTTGTGTGAGAATTTAAGTGGATCAGTATATCGACAATCTAAGTGAATTGTTTAATTCTGAGTATGAAATTAAAGCTTAACAGTACTTATGACTTGTCAAATAGCTAATATGATTCCTTAACACGCTCACCAAAAATATGTTTGTAAATAGTTTACTTTTACTGCATTTTATTTCTGTATTTCATTTCTAGCATAAAAACTTTATTAAAAAAAATTTACATTTCTACTTTATTTTCCGATAAACCAAAGTGGAAAGCTGATCTTCAGATTCAAATTGAAGCAGATGCGGGAAGTTTCTGAGCTGGAAGATGAGTCATGAGCTTAACATGTTAAACTTGAGAAAATTGAAAAGTTAAAACAAGTTCATTAATTTGAAACTTATAAATTTCAGAAATTTGTTTGAACAAAGTTGAACAAATTGTCAGTGTGTTTTATCTCAGATCAACCAAGGTCATTAAGTTGGACTTGGTAGATAAATTGAGTAATCAGGGTCATTAACTTGGACCTGGATACTTAAGTGGATTTCCAAATTCTGACAAGACCAACAAATGAAGTTGAATGGTAAGTTTGGATTGAAACTGTTATTGTCATATATCTTATATTTAGGTAGAGATTGTGCAGGTAACAGGTATGAAATTATGAAAGCAGCTAAGCAATTTCCCAGCTAACTGATAGGGGGAGTCTGAAGACTTAAAAGTCAGATACAGTTCCTGAATCTACATTCAAGGGGGAGTTTGAAGGTTGTTAAAGATTCAGATTCTGTGATTCATGCTAGCTGTTGATGGAAGATAGAAGATTGAAGGATGCTTTACAATGTCAAGACAATTTAGAGCAGAGAATGATAAATCAAGACTAAAGACTGAAGACTGGATGCTAAAGACTTCGTCAACATCCAAGGGGGAGTCTGTTGGTGCACTGATGTCTGTTAACTTCGTCTTTATTGAGTCTTGTATTGTATTAGATAGATCAGGGCACGGAAATCGAGAAAACAATATTAAAGGGTAATTCCGCTTGAAATGGACATTATGTCATTTCAAACGGAATTAGAGGTTTGAAGCAGAATTAGGTAATTCCGTATGAAAGGTGATTTCGTTTGAAGTTGTTTCAAACGAAATTACTTTCCCTATAAATACTGAAGTGTCTGTGTCATTTGAAACGGAATTAGAACAGTGTTTTCAAAGCCGAGGTGCTGCCGGATTGTTATTTGAATTGTAAAAGCTCAGGAAATCAATAAGAGAAGATAATTAGAAAGTATCAAGCTGTGTTTACGTCAAATTCATTGATTCTGCCTTTGATTTTGATGTTGAACTCTTCAGATTGACTCGTTAGGGTCACCCGATGATCCAACAGATAGCCTCCCTCCCGGGGGGATAGACAGCTACGAGGAACTGAGCGAGAAGTTCCTGAGGAACTTCAGTCAGCAAAGGAAGGTGATCAAGAATCCCAACGAGATTATGCACATACGGCAATGGGACAACGAACGGGTAGACCAATACATGCAGAGGTTTGCTAAGGAAAGTATGAACATCAAAGATGTCCCGGAGGTAATGAAGATCACCAGCTTCATCAACGGGCTGAAGCATGCACAGCTATGTGAAAAGCGGTGAGGAGTTCCCACCCACATTTGACAACCTTATGGATCGAGTTAGAGCCTTCGTCAGGGGAAAAGATACAGTCAGCAAGGCCAAGGAGATGGATGTCCCGGCCCGGAGAACCAATCCTACACCAAAGCTTCTAGATAAACACCATATCCCCGAAAAACAACTTTTGATAAAGCACAACATGAAAGGGTAAAACCAACATACTCCCCATATAGACCTCGGGGTAGGGGCTAGCACCCTATTCTGACAGTTTTTCCCCTTACAAAGACCCCGAGTGAAATATTGGCTACGGAAAGGGTAAAGAACTCCTTCCCCAAGCCACCCCCCATGAAGCAAGGACCAAAAGCCCAGCCAAATGAATATTACTTCCACAAGGGCTACGACCATAAAACTGATGATTGCATGTATCTGAAAAGAGAAATAGAGGCTGCAGTGAAAACAGGCAAGCTGACACACTTAGTTAAAGAAATCAAAGAAGGGGGGGGGGGATCAGAAGGGGAAGGATACAAAGGAACCAGAAAGGGCATACGTGGACAAGATTAGAAGGAGAGATGAGTGCGACCCCAATAGAAGTGTCAAGGCCAGGGTGCCACACCTAGAGGAGCACGAAGTACAAAGGCCCCCATATTAATGCCACACCTAGAGGAGCACGAAGTACAAAGGCTTCCTGTCAACATCTCAGCTATCATAGCCGGGCACAAGGTGGCCAGGATACATATGGACGGAGGAAGCAGAGCAGAGGTAATATATGAGCACTGTTTCTTGAGGTTCGATAGGGATGTAAGGGACATATTGGAAGAAGACTCGATTCCCTTGGTAGGCTTCAAACAGTGTATCCCATCCCTCCAAATACAATGCAATCCTAGGCAGGCCAGGCATCGGGGACCTACAAGAACAGGCCTCAACCCCTCATGGAGCCCTTTTATTTCAAACACCCAAGGGTTTGGCCTGGGTGAAGTCTTCCTACGAGGTAATATAATCAGTCTCAAAAGGGGAGGTGACAGAGAAATCCCAAAAGGAAGGAATCGAAGAATTGGCCCTCTGTGACAGGTTTCTGGAACAAACGGTAAAGATAGGCAGCCACCTCTGCGACAAATGTAAAAGTGCTCTCAAAGAATTGCTCCTTCTCAACATAGACGTCTTCACGTTCCAACATGGAGACATGACCGGAATCCCGAGGAGTCTGACTGAGCATAGGCTCAACACTTACACCTGGGTACAACCAGTCAAGCAAAAGAAACGAAGCATGGGTCCTAGAAAAAGAAGGGCTGCATGCTAAGAAATAAGGAAGCTGCTCAGGGCCGGAATAGTAAGGGAGGTCAAGTACCCTTCCTAGATCGCCAATCCCGTCATGGTAAAAAAGAAAGACGGAGGGTGGAGGATGTGCATAGACTTCCAAGATCTGAATAAAGCATGCCCCAAGGAGTGCTACCCCCCTCCCGGAGATAGACGTCCAGGTGGATTCCCTGTCTCAGTACCCTTTGAAGTGTTTCCTCGCGTACAAAGGGTACCACCAGATTCAAATGTTGCTAGAGGATGAGGAGAAAATTGCATTCATCACAGGCGAAGGCACCTTTTGTTATACCAAAATGCCATTCGGGCTAAAAAACGCAGGAGCCACATAGCAACGGTTTATGAACACCCTCTTTAGAGAGCAGCGTGGACGAAACTTGGAAGTGTATGTCGATGATATTGTCATAAAAAGCCTCACTGAAATGGCCATGATAGAGGACATAGCTGAAACCATACAAACCATTCAAGATGTGAACATGAAATTAAACCCCGGGAAATGTTGTTTCGAGGTGGAAGAAGGGAAGTTCTTGGGGTAGTAGTCACCAAGGGCGGAATCAAGGCGAACTCAGAAAAAACCTAGGCAGTGGCCGAAAATGCGTTCCCCCAGATCCATAAAGGATATTCAATAGCTGAACGGGAGGTTGATAGCCCTTAATCGTTTCTTGTCCAAAGTCGCTGACATAACTCTTCCCTTTATGAAAGTCCTGAAAGACTGCCTCCAGACAAACAAGTTCAAGTGGACCCCAGAAGCTGAGGCAGCCTTCCGAGAGATGAAAGACTACATCTACAAGCTCCCAACCTTAGCCACCCCACTCCCCGGGGAGGATCTACTCTTATTCTTGTCTGCGTCCAAGACAACGATCAATGAAGTAATGATGGTGGAAAGGGAAGAAAAACAAATTCCCATATACTTCATCAGCAGAACCCTCAAAGGCCCGGAGGAGCGTTACATGCGCCTGGAGAAACTAACCCTAGTACTTGTCTTCGCCTCCACAAGATCACATTGTTGATAGACCAACCGTTTCAAAAGGTCCTTAGGAGACCAGAACTCTCGGGCCGATTGGCTAAATGGGCCGTTGAATCAGGGGAACATTCCCTAGAATACATGGCAAGAACTGCAACGAAAGGGTAGATACTGGCAGATTTCTTGGCAGAAGTCCCCGAGGAAGAGCAAAAGGAACTCATCAAATGGAAAAACCTGGAGGAGGAAGAAAAGAAGAAGGAGGACGAAGCAGTATGGAAGTTGTTCACAGACGGGGCTTCAAGTGAGGAAGGAAGCGGGGCAGGGATCACACTGATCAGCCCCGAGGGAATCGAACTAACATACGCCATCAGACTGGATTTCGAGAACACCAATAACATGACAGAATATGAGGCCCTTCTAGTTGGGCTAAGGCTGGCAAGAAAGATGAGGGTAAGGTACATCGAAGCTAACACTGACTCGCAGCTGGTAGTCAAGCAATATCATGGGGAATATGAAACGAAGGACAACTCAATGGCCCAATATGTAGACAGGGTGAAAAAATTAGCCAACACCTTCAACACTTTCAAGCTGGAATACATACCCCGAGGGAGAAACATGAAGTCCGACGCCCTTAGCAAGCTAGCCTTCGTGGCCTTCGACCACCTAGCAAGGGAAGTCAAGGTGGAGGTCCTGACCTCCCCCTCCATCGCAACGGAAGAAGTAGCAACGGTTGATAACATTCAGGAGACCTGGATGACACCAATTCTGAAGTTCCTCAGGGACGGGACACTACCAGAGGGCGATTGGGCAGCCCGCAAGGTAAGAGTCAGAGCACTGCAATACGAATTGATAGACGGGGAGCTCTACCGAAGGTCATACTTGGGTCCATCGTTAAAATGTGTTGACAATGAGGAAGCCAAATACGTGGTGCGAGAAATACACGAGGGAATTTGTGGCATGCACTCAGGGCCAAGAACAATCGTAGCCAAGGCAATGAATGCGGGGTTCTATTGGCCCAGAATGTACGAGACAGCATCAGAGGAAATCAAGAAATGTGATAATTATCAAGTGCATGCCCCCATGACACACCGCCGTAAGCACCCAATGATACCTGTATCAACGTATTGGCCATTCCAGAAGTGGGCTATAGACATTATTGGGCCATTCCCAAAGGGTCCAGGGGGGTCATGTATGTGGTGGTTGCCATTGATTATTTCACCAAATGGGTCGAGGCGAGGCCCCTGGCCAAAATTACGGGAGAGCAAATGAATCAATTCGTCCTGGACAACATCATATGCAGGTTCGGAGTGCCAATGGAACTAGTAAGTGACAACGGGGTGTAGTTTGCAGGGAAACCTTTCAAGCCATGGTGTAAACAAATGCATATACGCCAAGTTTTTACCTCAGTCACTCATGCTCAGAGTAATGGCTTGGTGGAAAGAGCAAACCAAAGTGTAATCAAAGGAATAAAAGGAAGGATGGGAAGGAAACAAAAGGGATGGCTGGAGGAACTTCCCTTCGTCCTATGGGTATACAGGACTACCCCCAAGGTTTGCAACGGTGAAACCCCCTTTAGCCTAACTTACGGGACCGAGGCCGTCATCCCTGCCGAGATTGGGTCACCCACAACAAGGATGAAGCTACGAGAGGCTGAGAATGAGCAAGACCTCCGGATGAACCTCAACCTCCTTGAAGAAAGGAGGGAGATAGCTGCGGTGAGGGAGGCCAAATACAAGAAGCAACTGGAGAGCTACTACAACTCCAGAATGAAGAGGCTCAATCTGATACCCGGAGATCTGGTCCTAAGGGCAAATGAAGCCAGCCTGCAGGAAAGCACCGGGAAATTGGGACCCGACTGGGAGGGACCTTATAGAGTCACCTGGGCCAATGGCAAGGGAGCTTGCAAATTGGAAACACTCCAAGGGAAGGAGGTTCCAAGAACCTGGAACCTCATGCAACTCCGGAAGTACTATATGTAAAATACAAGCTTATCTTCAAGAAGGGACTAGTGAAAACGGCTTAGAAGCCACTTTTGTAAAAACTAACCATTAGCTAAGGTCAGTCCCAGGAAAGCATATTTTGTATGATCATGTACTGGAGGCCTGGGCCCCCAAACACATATGGCAATGAACAATCTGCTTGTTCCCTTTTGACAAATTACGGGTAATGCATTAAGGCAGACGTGCCTAAAAAACTGCAAACCCAATAACAACCTACACACGTGTAAATAAGTGTATTAAATACACTAAATGCCCGGCTGTGGGGCACGACCGGGCCAAGCTAGCCCAGGGGGAACGGGCAAACAAGTTAAGAAGCATAATCATCGATTATAGACTTGTCCAAGGATCACTTTCTCATAAATGATCCTGGTTTACAAGCAAACCACAAAAACAAGTGTACAATTACACACTAGAAAATTTTTGTAATTAAGCTACAAAAAACAAGTGTACAATTACACACTAGAAAATTTTGTAATTAAGCTACAAAAATCAAGTGTACAATTACACACCAGAAAATTTTGTAATTAAGCTACAAAAACAAATGTACAGAGACACACTAGGAAATTTTGTAATCAAGCTACATAAATAAAACATACAAATACACACTGAAACATTTGCAAGCAGGCTGCAACCCAGGGATGCCCAAATGAACCCCAAACTAACTCCTATGCCTTAGCAGATCACTGAAGAGGAGAAGCGACCCCAGGAAAAGACACAAAGAGCTCCCAAGCTACTGGTAACAGCACCTGCAAATAACAACGAAGCAAAACCAACAAACAGGAGCACCCCAGTGACATACAATTATAAAATAACTACAAAAGCATAATACGGTTATATACTGGGAAGACCCCAACACAAAGGCCTTCCCAAAAGCAAAAGTCAACAATATCCAAGGTATATAAGTATTAGGTTACAACCATATTGAATAAACCATTGTTTTGAAACTACTGGGAAGCATTCCCAGACAAAGACTTGGGTGAAGAGGGTCCAGCGGGAGTAAGTAGGGCCTTGAGTTCATCAATAGACATCAGGGGTCGCTCAAGAATTCTCTCGAGAAGGGCAGGAGTCTTTCCTCCAAACTCTTTATCCAGCTTGGACAACTGTTTCTTAGCCTTGGAATTATAAAGAGGAGTTTCTTTCCTCCCCAAACCCTGGGCAGAATAAGAATACCCATCCTTCAGACCCGACTAATACCCCAGATCTCGATAAGCCCTATAAATTCTCTCAAGGCTGCCCTTAAACTCCTCGGAATGGGAAACAACAGTAAGGAAGGACCCGAACCCCTCAGTAATAAGCCAGTACCTCTCCTTAGCTAGCTTCTGATTATCATCCACAGCAATCCCCCATTCAGCATACATGGTATTCAGATCTCCCTGGGAAACAGAATCCACCACCTTCTGATGCTTTAGTTCAGCAACTAGCTCCTCCTTCTCCTCAACCCAAGTTGTCCTCTCCCTTTCCCAGGCCCGCTCCTTTTGCTCCAACATAGCTCCAGCACCTTGAAGGGAAAGAACAACACATAAAGCATGAAGAGTTATATATATATATATATATATATATATAAAGAGGGGGAAGGAGAGAAGAAGGATTTGGCACCTTCTCCTCCAGCAACTTCCGCTCAACATCAGTCACTCGGCACCGGAGCTCAGCAGCAACGGTTTGGGAAGTTTTTAACTCAGTCTTCAACTCCTCATTTTCCCTCCTCAGCTCATCCATCCGCTGCAACATACCAGCTCCCCTAAAGAACCCCTCACAAAGAGACATGCTGTACTGATCATCAAAGAGATCAGACCTTAAAGAAGAATTCATAAATTTGTGAGAGGGGGGAACATCATGAGCCAAGAAGTCCCGAGCGGTCTCAGGAGTCCCCACAACAGTGGATGAAGTTATTTTCCATTTAGGAACATACGGGACCGGAAGACCTCCAGCAAACAAAGGGGCTAAAGGGGACTGAGAAACAAGCCCCACAGGTTGAGAAGGCTTGCTAGTCTCGGTGGCATGAAGAGGAGAAACATAAAAGGCAGGAGTAATGCGAGCAGCACTAATCTCAGGAGTTTTATCCCTTGACCCGAGAAGACGAAGGGGCAAGAGGAATTTCAATCGGAGCCTTGGAGCATCCCTGTTTTAGATAAGAAAAAAAAAAGGGAAATTAGCAAGAAACCAAAAAGTAACCACATCAAAAAATGAAGTAGAACATAAAGGAAGAACTCACCACTAGAGGTTCACTAATAAGGCTAGAAGACCTCAAGTGCTTGGACAGAGAACCCTTGGCCCCAACAGGAGGAAGTTCAGAGGCAGCCTTGGTAACAGGAAAGGTCTTTTGACCACTAGCACTCCGGAGCCTCAGCCGAATGTTTCGAGGGGCAGGGGCCACTTTGGGGCTACTGGTCTGGGCTGCTTTTCGTTTACGGATCAAACGGGTCTCCAGATCCTCACCATCTTCATCGTTGCTAGAACTTTTTATCCGGAGGGAACCCTGGGAGTCCTCCTTTCCGTCAGAGGAACCTTCTTCATCTTTTCCTTCAACAGCAGAATCCCCGGCTTGAACAGAACTCTCAGTGACCTTCTTCTCCACACCACGGCTCATGTTTGGTTCAACCTTATCACCCACCATAAACTTAACATCTCTGCAATCCCCCTGGAGTAAGCCCCACAAGGTCATCTCTGTACAAAAACAACACTAGAGATGACTACCCAAACCCACAAACTTCCAAAAAGAAAGAAAAAGAGAGAAAAACAAACATAACAAGTCAAAGGGCAGAGGAATACCTTCCTTTCCGAAGAAGGCTTTTGGCTGGACTGAATAAAAGGGGCTCAAGCCCCCCATGGCCAACACTCCCTCGGGGAATGTGAAAGCCCTTGTAGGATTCTCATACATCCTTTTCCATTGAACAATCTCATCAGCAGACAAGACCAGGATGCTATCTTCAATAGTCACTTTTGGATCCCTCAGGGGCGGCGATTCCGGTATCATAGCAGCAGAAACAAATATAAATCGGCTTTTCCACTCCTTCGGGTAAGGAGAAGTGGGCATGAAAGAGTAACGGGGGGAGAAACACTATCTTTTCACTTGGCAAAGGTGAACCAGTCACCATCAGAGATCAACTTGTAAAACATGCAGAAAAGAGGAACCGACGATTCATCGGAAACCGCCACACACGATAGTTTAAAATTAACAACCCTCATGAACCCTAGAGGGTGCAATTGTGAGAAGTGAACACCGAAATGCCTTAGAAGGTTCACTTTAAAAGCCGACAGAGGGTAACAGACACCACAAGAAGAGAACGACAAAGTATAAATGTCAATTCTGTCAGGGGAACATTCCGCTGACTCGTCCGGTCTAGGCAGAGTTGGAGAAAAGCATTCCGGGATCTTGTAAACATCGACAATGTGACAACCGGTAATTAACGGCTCCTAATTACACGATTAACAAACGTTATGACGATAATAATTAGTGTTTAAGACGCAAATTAACTTAATTAGGCCTTTGGAGTGCCTAGAAATGGCTAACCGGCTTTACAGGGCGTGAACGGTGGTTTACGGAAAAATCTCCTGAATATGAAGCGACAACGAACTGATGCCGTACAAAATACTGACAACCCCGACAAAAACGGATTTTCTACGAATATTTTATATTTATGAATTTAATGTTGTGAATTTATTTCGCTTCCGTACATCGCAAAACACAAACAGGAACGAAAAACGCGTTTGAAGGAAACGCACCAGCAACGAAACGGAAAGGATCGGACATGCGTGTTATCTTCAAAACTTAAATTTTTCGATATATTTTGTTTCGTAATTAAATTTTAACAATCGTAGTTGAAACCGGATCAAAAAACGAATTAAAGACGGCAACGATGTAATTTTTCACGATTATTACCGTAATCGACGAACGGACGTGCAAACAACGTCTACCGACACTATTTTATATATTTCTAAATAAAAAATTATGTTTTGCGACGTTACGAAGTGTTCGGGTTGCGAAAACGCGTTTGTAGGATTTAACGGGCCACTTAAACGCAAGATTTGGGCTTGTGGGCCTTGGGCCCAAGCCCAAAGCCCATTAACAAATCCCACTTATACAAGGGTCCACACCCTCCTAATTTTCATTTGTGCAAACATTTTTTTATACAAATACACAAGAAAAACACAAACATTATGTCTGTCTTCCTCTCTCTCGATCTATGCACTGTAACCCCACAAATTGGAGCATCACCCCTTTCTCCAAACACATACACAATCAAACACATACCACAATCTGGCCTTTCTCCCTCTCGATCTCCGATTCCGGCGACCAGCGTGACGGCGGCGGCGGTGGCTCTGAACGACGGTAACCCCCCTCTCTATTTCACTTCCGGCGAAGGTGTACCGGCAACGACAAGGACCCAATGGGTCAGAAGTTCGAGAAACCACCACCACAGCGGCGGTGCTGTGGTGGATGGTGTCGGCTAGCAGCAGATAACAGAAGAGAGAGAGAGAACCGGCGGTCGGAGGCTCGGACCGGCAGTCGGTTCATTTATCCGGCGGTCCTTGTCTCGGTCCAACGAGTTTTCCGTGCTGATGGCAGTGGAGGTGATTATGCTCCGGTCAGATTGTTCAACATCAACTGGATCCTTGTTTGATGCGGTTTTGGTTCGGGTCATACTTTGGACCAGGTTTCAGGTTCGGGTCAGTAAAGTTGGTTCATGCTCGGGAGTCTCGGGTCAAAATTTCGGGTCAGTTTTGATCTCGTTCCAGCTCGGGTCTCTTGGTTCGTGGTTCGGCTTCGGTTCGCGGTCAGACGGCTTGGTTCGGTTTGACTCGGTCAAACCGAGTCAACTCAGTGTTCGGGTCAGCGGTTCAGGTCAACAGTTTGGTTCGAGTCAGCCGGTTCGGGTCAGATTATGAAGCGGTCGACTCGGTCGGACCGAGTCAACTCGGTCAAGCCTGGTCAACTCAGCGAGTCAACTCGATCAACCTGGTTGACTCGGTCAACTCAGCGTTCCGACACGAATATTTGGTAAAGATTAACGGCACATTTAATATTTACGTTATATATTTTAAGTTTTAATCTCACGTGACTAACGAGCTCTCGAGCCGAACAAAAATCGATGAATTATTAGTTAAATTTCTGGGATTTATTTACTAACTTGTTTATATTAATTAATGATACAAGAATATTGTTGAGTAAATTGATTGAGTTTTGAAATATAACGACACTTTAGTTGTCGGGGCTGTCCAAAAACAGAGGAGACTCTGCCCGTTTTTCGAGAAAATCCGTAAAAATAACGCATTTTATTATAAACCAAAACAATCGGATACAAAATAATCTTTTAGAAAAACAGATACAAATATACGATTACTTTCGACGGTACTTTACAACTCACGAAAACGATGATTCGAAATTTATTCACAGCTAATAAATATAGTTATTATATTTAATTTAAGCTTTGAAAATTCGACAAAACCTTTATAAGATCAATGTGATTATCTAGATTGTTTCAAGTATCGAATAATACGACCTCTTTTCATAAAAATAAACACGGTGTATACTTATTTCGAATATCAAACTACACGAAACTTCTTTTATAAGACAAAAATAGTTGCATAGTTATTTCAAATACCAAACGACTCGAATTCGTTTTATAAAATAAATATAGTTTGTATTTATTTATATTTTTTTTGTACAACACGAATTCTTGTATAAAAATAAATATAGTTATATAATTATTTTCGAACACAACAACTCGATAACAATTTTATAGAATAAATATAACTTTTTATATTTATTTCAAACGCCTAAACTACATACGATATATAATACGAGTTTATTATATATTCTTTTCATAAAACATTCGTTACATACACGTACGACCTCACGAGACGGCTAACACGAATATAACAATAGATTTATATATTTTTATATAAATATTTATATGTACTAAATCTCTCGAGAACTAAGTGTTTTTCATAGACTTAGTGATCTATTACCGAAACTAGACAAAACTTAACAAGTATAACTTCTTCGTTTCATTCAAGTTAATAACTACCGTCGAATCGTTCGGTCAACAATTCGGTAGAGCTTGGTGACATGTAGTTTAGTTACTGCATTTATTTCAGAAACTTATAAGATATTCCGTGTTAGGAATATTGTAGAATGCACGCTAGCGAGTCTCGTCTTGGAAACGACATCACGAAGTCGTATTTAGCTAGCTTTGCATATGGAAATTCAGGTGAGTTCATAACCCCATTAATGATCTGTTTTTCCTTGTTGCTTTCATACCGGGGTTTTACAAATTACATACCATGTTTTATACAAATTCAAAGCATAGGATTATGCGGGTGTGAAGTCAAAGTCAGGGTGGGCATTGACGGTTATACAAACTTTACAAATACAAGAGTTTACAAATACATGGTTCTACGAACATAATGCGTTACAAATACAAAGTTTCCATATGACTTGACATGAAAATGATTTTTAAATTCGTTTTCTCAATAATATTTTACAAACCGGTTATTCACAAAGATTTATTTCAAATCTTTTCCAAAACAAACTATGAACTCGCTCAACTTTATGTTGATTTTTCGCATGTTCTTTCTCAGGTTATTTTTCAAAGTTATGGAACGGTTGGAATAGGAGAACCATTGGAGATACAAGTACTTAGTGGGCGTTCAATTTCTAGAAGTCTTAGCTTATTTGCTTCCGCTGTGCAATGAAGATACCGGTCCAGTCACGCCAGCTCTGATATTTTTGGGGTGTGACAGATTGGTATTAGAGCTATAGGTTACAGCGAATTAGGTTTCTGTAGAGATACCTAGGCTCTAACGTCACTTTCCTTTGGGGACGTAGATTATTAAGACTTTGTTTACATACAGAACGCCTAAGACTAGAATATGGTCTCCAACCGTTGCCGAAAAACAAACAGTCAAAATTTTGTTTTCAAACATACGCTAAAGTGGTGTTTTACACACGGTACACAAAACAATTACATACAGTACACAAAACTCTGAGAGTTTAGGAAACATGCATTTAAGGCCTTCGGAAACTTATGTCGAAGTTCACTCAAGGTTATTGCATAGGAAACATGACTATTAACTAGGGCACACACTATTATCCATATTGTCTATGATATTTTAACTTCCAGAGCAGGCAGCGTACGCGGAACGAAATGCTAGTGCGCGAGAATACATGGAACTCAAATTTTACGTCAACGGATGTCGGAGTACATCACATTCTAAGCGGAACAAAACGCTAGTGCGCAGGTATACGTGAAACTTAAGCTATACATTGTAACACCCCGAAAACGGGTTTGGTAATCAAACCACGTTAATACTACAGGACGGGTAAAATACAGTTAGTGGTAAAACTTACCCGGTAAATTTTAGGATTTAAATAAATAAATCTAATATTTATTAAAAGGATGAGAAATACTTTGAGAAAGCAAAGTATATAAAAGGCCCGAGATTTAATGGGACTTAAAATAAAACGGGTTGTGAACAAGATAAAGTAACTAGGAAATAAATAACCTAGTACAAGTCTTGTAATTAAATGAAAGAACTAAATATCAAGTTATAAACTAAATAAAAGTGGAGGGGCCTATGTTGTTAAAATTGAAACTTATATTATTAAGTTTAACAAAATAAAAACCAAACACCCCATTTGAGGGTCTGGTTCGATTACAGGCAGGAGAAGGGGCGACCCCCACTCTCAAAACCCTAACATTCACTAATCTCACAAATTGAAGGATCAAACCAAGTCCAAAACGAAAATCGAGCATAGATAAATGATCCCCATTGCAAGGAGATCATAAGGTATGTAAAATTTGACAAAAATTCTCTACTTGAAATTCTCATGAATTTAGAGAACTTGAAATCTGATGATGCATGTATGAATTGTAGATGAATTAGGAACATTAAAATGTCTAGGAGTAAACCTTAGACAAGTACATGTTGAAATTATGCTAAATTCTAGTGAAATCCATGGTCACCATTGTAGGTGACTAGTGGGTTATGTAGAACTTGATAAACACTAGGAATTTTGGGGTTGTTCTAGTGTAATTTGACATATGTGAAGTTATTTCAGAATTTTTAAGGCAAATATTTGTGTTAAATAGTTTGAATGATGAAAATTCAGGTTATATGACAAGTTATGAGCTTGTTAATGAATTATTTAAAATTCTGCCCTTAAGGTGTTTGTAAAAATGCCCCAAAGAAGGCTTGAAATTGAAATTTAAAGTTAAAACGCATGATTGTGATGATTTAGCAAATTATGTGATACATGATTTAAAAAGGGTTTTAAAAACGGATTTCGAATTGAACTCTTTAGGCGAGGAATCCGAATCGTCAAATGGACAAGCCGGTGGAAATACGCGTTTGAAAAAGATGCTTAAAAGGTACGTAACTACGGTTTCGTTACGTTATGCTCGATTACGTATTTTTGCTAGTAGACTTTAAATTAGCATAATAGATGAAATTGGTATTTAGTTAAAGTGACGAAGATCACTAAGTAGATAAACGGGTCGAATAATGGTTGAAATTGTAGTGTCGAAAAGACTTAAATGGCACTCATTAAAAATTGAGTTGTAAAAGCATAAGCCATGGAATGGATGTGACACGCGAAGGTTGACAAGCCCCGGGAATGGGTAATTACGGTTAGAAAACAATGTTGATGAATTATAAAGGTACGCAACCTATGGTTTTGTTACACTATGTTATTTATTTATCCTAGTTAGTTGTTTTGGAAATTAACCAGACAAGAAAAACCCGTTAAGTCACGGAAGTGACGAAGTGCTTAGACAAATAAAATGAGTCAAAACATGTGTTAGGAATAGAGTTTGGAAGTAAAACGATTATACGGTGTAAACCGGAGTTAGTCATATGGTTAAGATGGTAATAAATATCATCTTGTAGATTTTTACGGTCATTTAAGACCAAACGGGTCAAAAGGTGAAATTATCACCCTTTGACAATATCGACTAATGGTTTGTTGAGTTATATGATTATAGGAATGAATATCAAATGGATATGTACATCGCTATTTCTTAGCGGCTACCAAGGCAAGGTATCGAAACGGGTCAATATATTGATCCGAGTCAGGTATGCGTGTTTAAAATGTAGGCTAAGTGATTGGATTGGCTGAAAGTGCAATGAAGTCCTTTATGGTAAAGGACGGAGCTTAGTTGACAGAAATGCCCTTGATAGGCATATCGAGCAAACAACTTTAAAAGGTTGATAGAAACGAGTTATTAGATTAAATGATTACTTTGGTCAAGCAAGTAAGCGGAGAGTTGATCTTCATGAGTCAAAGTCTTAAAAATGCACAAATACCCCGAACGGGTCAAAATAAGCAATTGAGCGTAAACGGGTTTTTATTACGTAAGAAACTCGTGATTTAAGACTAATATGATAGAGGACATTAAAATTATAAATTTCGTGAGTTTAAAGATCAAATAAACATATTGGTTTGATAATATCACGAACGGGTCAAAAATTGGTAAAAAGGGTAATAAGTCGAAGACTTAAAAGTCTGAAATTTTATTAATCCGTATATTGGATTTTAACTCAATAAGATGGAGAATTGATTTACGGACGCGTAGGAAAAAGAATCGGGTAAAACGGATTAAAAACGAGAGAGTTATGCTCGTTTCCGTGAAATCGGGTTATGCTGGGAATATGCAGCAACTGTTTAAGCAACAATCTGTGAAAAAGGGGCCTAGGCGTAGCGCGACGCCCCCTAATTCCGGAAAATTTTTAATTTTTGTTGTTTTGACCCATGGGACTTGTTTATACCCATTCTAACACTATCAAAACTAACATTTGATGTGGTTTTGACCTTAGGTGAATGTCAAGAGTGCCCGGATGAAGATCAAGCTCGATGAGGAACCGAACATGATAAAGTTAAAAGCTTCCGCATGATATTTCGTCGTAACTTTTAAACGACGAACTCAAATTCATTACGATGTATATAAACCTTCATTTGTAAAATATTTAAATTAACCGTATTATTCAAAGTACATGTAATTATAATTACATGTTCATTCCGTAAACTATACGAAAACCTTAAAATAATAACAAGGGTGTTACAAGTTGGTAATCAGAGCTCATGGTTAAAAAGTAAAGTGTGTTCGGTTCGAGGATTGATTGCAAATCCGGTAAGTACGTGTATTTTATTGGTTTAGCATGTTAAAGTGTTGTAAACAACACATAGGGTTATCGTGTAATATACGATACCTCAATTAAATAATAGATATAGTTAACAAAATTACGTGCGTTAACACGTATAGTAGAAAAGCCTTGTATTATGATACGGGCATTTAGTAAAGTTGACATTACTAACTTTTATTAATGTTTTAATTGGAGGAAACTCGCATTTGAAGATGACGAGGGTTGAACAAAATTACGGATATGATAGAGGAACGGTCCGAAGTATGACAAGAGGAGCATGCTCACCAAGGACTAAATCGCGTAACGACCGCGAACAAGGTTAATGGCAAGGAACACCCGTCGGGGAAAACATTACCAGGTGCACGCTTTTAAATGTAAACGCACAAATAGCAATATGCAACAAACATGTAGAGAATGATTGTTGCATATGTAAATTAGAAACTTGGAAAACCGAATAGAAAATGTATTCCCGATATTGTTTCCAAGAGAAACAAATAGAGGCATTACTTACATAGGGCGTGATGTGAAAACTATAAAAAGGTCATGCGTGTCATGTGTTAATCGCTTACTCTGGCCAAGTAAGTAGTGGCATATGATACCATGAACTTCTTATAGCGGACACATTTACATCCGATGTAGTAAGGACGGGGTGAATGGGACAAATTAAAAAGTACCCAAATGAAACAAATGAACAAAATAGTTGATAATAATGTAAACGCACAGCCGGGTGACGGAAGCGTATTACATTAGGATAATGAGCCCGAGAGAAGGGACAAGGATTAATGTAAATGATGATATAAATGAATGATCAAAAGAAAATTCACGAAAATAAGTCATCTTGGACGAAAGGGCCATGGTGAACAAAATGGGCAAGTAAAACCAAAGTATAGATGATCCGCCGGGTCATAAAAACAAAGGTGTTGCCCACACGAAAAAGATAATCAAGGTTGTTAACTTTAGTCGTAGTAAAGCAAGGATAACGATGATAATCGTCACTCATAATTAATAAGGCCGCCAATGGTGGTCACGTAAAGAATAAAAGACATGGTCAAATAAAAGCGACGGATTTCGCTAAGATGACCAAGTAAATCGAAATGAAGTCTTAATGCATACCGGAAGGGGTGCAATGATAACGATTTCGGTAAAACACCCGGTTGATGGGTAAGGAATTAAACGCACGCGTAGACTAAGAAACAGGAACGCGTATGGAAAGTCAAAAAGACTCGGGTTTTGGGTCATGACTAAAGGACGATAAGATACTGCAAATAGAAATTTTGATAAATTAAGTTCAACTATTTCAAAGCTGAACGGGTCGAACAAAGACTGAAGTTTGACATTTATAAGTGATGAATTTTCACACGAACAAGTCAAACAAATTTAATAAAGGATGACACTTGCTAAAGTAAGTAAGCGCGAATCGAATAAATAAAAGTGCGAAATATTAATAAACCTATGTAAAGGAGTTATAGGCGTTAAAAACATTAAAATAAAAGAACCCGGGTAATGGGACGTAAAGAAGTATAGGTAAGAACCGGGTAACGGTAAGTGTAGGGCAAACCGACGTGTAATTGACGTTAGAAGTCAAGAAGTCGGAAAGATAATTCGAAAGAAAACAATGTAGCCTTAGACTACGGTCGAGGTCAAACGAAATCCAAAAAGTAAAGGTGAATAATTTTAAACATAAAAAGGGGTGCCTTAACGCCATATGCGTATATAAACGTATACACATTTGAATAAAGACTCGAATAAAAGATGATCTACGAGATCATCATAACCTACGGGATTAAACGTAGTGATAAGGTCTACGGGACCAAGAAGACCTTTGGGTCACAGATAGAAAGAAAAGAATTGTCGGGGTTTCACCTTAAAAAGGTAAAAAGGTAAAAATCTAAAGAAATAGCCTACGAGGCTAAGTGAAAGAACCTACGGGTCAATAGTATAAGACGAGGAAACTGGTTGTAACTACCGGCGTAAAATAATAACGGGAGATAAAGTTCGTATAAAGGCGATGGGTTTCGCTAAGTTAAGTAAATGGGTTAAAAGCGAAGAGATCATAAAAGGCCAGGTTGGCAATAAGATATACCCTAATGATGGGGAGTATAATGACGGCGACTAATCAGTCTGGCCGGTAAAACCCTTCAAAGTCGGAGTAGTGTTACGACTTATCACTTATATAAAGCGCCTGTTGAAATAAGACTAACTTGAAGTAAACATAATGAAAATAAATATAACCGAGCGATCAGATGGCAACTCGGTCAATTAAATGACAAGAATAAGAAATACAAAATGAAAGTATCGGCCTGTGAGGCCATACACATAAAAGGCGTATACGCTTTGAAACCAAAAGCACATTATCATACTTTCCTGGTAGGAGTATTATGTGCGAGCAATGCTTAAGTGATCACCAAAGCTAAGGTTCGGATGATCTAAACTAGTAAAGTACGTAAGAAAGGTTTCGGGGACGAAACCTCTTTAAGGGGGGGGGGGTAGACTTGTAACACCCCGAAAACGGGTTTGGTAATCAAACCACGTTAATACTACAGGATGGGTAAAATACAGTTAGTGGTAAAACTTACCCGGTAAATTTTAGGATTTAAATAAATAAATCTAATATTTATTAAAAGGATGAGAAATACTTTGAGAAAGCAAAGTATATAAAAGGCCATAGATTTAACGGGACTAAAAATAAAACGGGTTGTGAACAAGATAAAGTAACTAGGATATAAATAACCTAGTACAAGTCTTGTAATTAAATGAAAGAACTAAATATCAAGTTATAAACTAAATAAAAGTGGAGGGGCCTATGTTGTTAAAATTGAAACTTATATTATTAAGTTTAACAAAATAAAAACCAAACACCCCATTTGAGGGTCTGGTTCGATTACAGGCAGGAGAAGGGGCGACCCCCACTCTCAAAACCCTAACATTCACTAATCTCACAAATTGAAGGATCAAACCAAGTCCAAAACGAAAATCGAGCATAGATTAATGATCCCCATTGCAAGGAGATCATAAGGTATGTAAAATTTGACAAAAATTCTCTACTTGAAATTCTCATGAATTTAGAGAACTTGAAATCTGATGATGCATGTATGAATTGTAGATGAATTAGGAACATTAAAATGTCTAGGAGTAAACCCTAGACAAGTACATGTTGAAATTATGCCAAATTCTAGTGAAATCCATGGTCACCATTGTAGGTGACTAGTGGGTTATGTAGAACTTGATAAACACTAGGAATTTTGGGGTTGTTCTAGTGTAATTTGACATATGTGAAGTTATTTCAGAATTTTAAAGGCAAATATTTGTGTTAAATAGTTTGAATGATGAAAATTCGGGTTATATGACAATTATGAGCTTGTTAATGAATTATTTAAAATTCTGCCCTTAAGGTGTTTGTAAAAATGCCCCAAAGAAGGCTTGAAATTGAAATTTAAAGTTTAAACGCATGATTGTGATGATTTAGCAAATTATGCGACACATGGTTTAAAAAGGGTTCTAAACGGATTTCGAATTGAACTCTTTAGGCGAGGAATCCGGATCGTCAAATGGACAAGCCGGTGGAAATACGCGTTTGAAAAGGATGCTTAAAAGGTACGTAACTACGGTTTCGTTACGTTATGCTCGATTACGTATTTTTGCTAGTAGACTTTAAATTAGCATAATAGATGAAATTGGTATTTAGTTAAAGTGACGAAGATCACTGAGTAGATAAACGGGTCGAATAATGGTTGAAATTGTAGTGTCGAAATGACTTAAACGTCACTCATTAAAAATTGAGTTGTAAAAGCATAAGCCATGGAATGGACGTGACACGCGAAGGTTGACAAGCCCCGGGAATGGGTAATTACGGTTAGAAAACAATGTTGATGAATTATAAAGGTACGCAACCTATGGTTTTGTTACATTATGTTATTTATTTATCCTAGTTAGTTGTTTTGGAAATTAACCAAACAAGAAAAACCCGTTAAGTCACGGAAGTGACGAAGTGCTTAGACAAATAAAATGAGTCAAAACATGTGTTAGGAATAGAGTTTGGAAGTAAAACGACTATACGGTGTAAACCGGAGTTAGTCATATGGTTAAGATGGTAATAAATATCATCTTGTAGAGTTTTACGGTCATTTAAGACCAAACGGGTCAAAAGGTGAAATTATCACCCTTTGACAATATCGACTAATGGTTTGTTGAGTTATATGATTATAGGAATGAATATCAAATGGATATGTACATCGCTATTTCTTAGCGGCTACCAAGGCAAGGTATCGAAACGGGTCAATATATTGATCCGAGTCAGGTATGTGTGTTTAAAATGTAGGCTAAGTGATTGGATTGGCTGAAAGTGCAATGAAGTCCTTTATGGTAAAGGACGGAGCTTAGTTGACAGAAATGCCCTTAATAGGCATATCGAGCAAACAACTTTAAAAGGTTGATAGAAACGAGTTATTAGATTAAATGATTACTTTGGTCAAGCAAGTAAGCGGAGAGTTGATCTTCATGAGTCAAAGTCTTAAAAATGCGCAAATACCCCTAACGGGTCAAAATAAGCAATTGAGCGTAAACGGGTTTTTTTATTACGTAAGAAACTCATGATTTAAGATTAATATGATAGAGGACATTAAAATTATAAATTTGATGAGTTTAAAGATCAAATAAACATGTTGGTTTGATAATATCACGAACGGGTCAAAAATTGGTAAAAAGGGTAATAAGTCGAAGACTTAAAAGTCTGAAATTTTATTAATCCGGATATTGGATTTTGACTCCATTAGATGGAGAATTGATTTACGGACGCGTAGGAAAAAGAATCTGGTAAAACGGATTAAAAACGAGAGAGTTATGCTCGTTTCCGTGAAATCGGGTTATGCTGGGAATATGCAGCAACTGTTTAAGCAACAATCTGTGAAAAAGGGGCCTAGGCGTAGCGCGATGCCCCCTAATTCCGGAAATTTTTTAATTTTTGTTGTTTTTGACCCATGGGACTTGTTTATACCCATTCTAACACTATCAAAACTAACATTTGATGTGGTTTTGACCTTAGGTGAATCTCAAGAGTGCCCGGACGAAGATCAAGCTCGATGAGGAACCGAACACGATAAAGTTAAAAGATTTCGCATGATATTTCGTCGTAACTTTTAAACAACGAACTCAAATTCGTTACGATGTATATAAACCTTCATTTGTAAAAGATTTAAATTAACCGTATTATTCAAAGTACATGTAATTATAATTACATGTTCATTTCCGTAAACTATACGAAAACCTTAAAATAATAACAAGGGTGTTACATACATCAACGGAGGTTGAAGTACGTCACATACGACTTTCGAGGTGAAAGTCACCGAGAAGACACTATGGAGCATTTCAGCGATGATGCTAATCCTGTCAGCGCGAAAACTATCGATCAGGAAGCGGTGGTTTGGCACGCGGTCCTGCAACGACACGAGTCACGCTAAGGAGGAGACGCATGTCTTCATATTTCCCCCTTTCTCATTAATGACGAATACGCTATGTTCGACATTCCATGGTAATGTCACCTAACAACTGGTCATCACATGAAACCCTAGGTAAAGTCCTTAAATTTCTTTTATTGAAATTCCGACTTTTGCATCTAATGAGTAGATTTTCACATCTCTACTCCTCTTAAAGGTCATTGGATCATGATCGTTTCTATCATTTTAGCGAATACTCATTTGCTTCGTTTCTTGAAAATTCATATGTTACGCATGCATCGTTTGATACGCATGTGGTTTCGTTTCGAATAAGCGTTTCATCAAAGTTCAAATATTATTTCGCTAAATCTAATTATTGATTTGTGATTCGAATGACCCGCATTATTGTAATTGTTGGCTCCTTTGTTATCAAGTCAACGCATTTTCTTGAAATTTCTTTTCTTTTCAAGTTACATACATGGTTTATCTTTGTAACCATGCCGGAATTTACTTGTCGAAACATATATTTATTGTCGGATTGCACTGAAACCAAGTTCAATTGTTTGAACTTGTTCATTACACATATTCAAATTCAAGACACCATATGATGTATTGAAAACATCATATTCAAATTCGATTCAACAGGCGTTTCATTTGTTCCGAGTCGTAGTAGACTTGTTGGTCTACGACTCCATTAAGTCGTTTGTTGATTTCGACACCTTGTGGTGGTGTTTTTCATTAATTTGAAGCTTGCGCTAATCTCGTTTACGCATCTCATGCACGGATTTAATTATTTATTTATTGATTTGCTTTAAATCCGCTTTGATTTATCACATTACAGCAGTCTTAACACAATCGTGTGTTAAGGCAATGGTGCACAAATTCACATTTTATTCCGGTGCACCTCCTAACGGTTCTTTCAACATCAATCGAATGTTTCGTGATATTCATTGCTTCTTCACCTTCGATCGAAAACATGATTTCTTTGATGTTCCATTTTCAATTGAAAAATCCTATGATGTTAGAAACAAATTTTCATATTTACTTCATTGCGCTTTCATTTGACTTCAAACACGGTGAATTTGTTTGAGCACCACTTTTATTGAATTATTTTAATCACTACGACACCTTGTGGTGTCAGTACAAACTTGTAGCTTGGGCTAATCCTGATCGAACATTTCATGCAAAACACATGTGATACTTGTTCGATCACCGCTATATTTGAATTGTTTCATTCAATAAGACACCTTGTGGCGTCGGTATAACTTGCAGCTTGTGCTGATCACGATCGAGCGTTTCATGCAAACTATTACATTTGAGCTTGTTGATTCTAAGTTCATCCAGTGGATGTTATTGCTTTTAGAACTCATTTACATATTGTGAACGTTCATATGAAATTTGATTGGTCGAAGTTCCTGTTCATTGTTGGATCCCTATTAACTTAGTCACACTGATGACTGTATCAGTACGTTTTGTTTTCTTTGACATCAATTTCTGAACCACATTTCTTTTAAACCGTTGGGTTCTTATTGTTGAGGAATGTCCTTGAATTCACATGATTCAAATAAGTCTTGATCCGATTTCGTGGTCATCCACTTTTATACTATTCGTATTTACCTACACATAACGTAACTCTAAGGAGTTAACGTAGTCTAAATTTCGAGGACGAAATTTCATTAACAGGGGGAGAATGTGACAACCGGTAATTAACGGCTCCTAATTACGCGATTAACAAACGTTGTGATGATAATAATTAGTGTTTAAGACGCAAATGAACTTAATTAGGCCTTTGGAGTACCTAGAAACGGCTAAACGGCTTTACAGGGCGTGAACGGTGGTTTACGGAAAAATCTCCTGAATATGAAGCGACAACGAACTGATGCCGAACAAAATACTGACAACGCCGACAAATACGGATTTTCTACGAATATTTTATATTTATGAATTTAATGTTGTGAATTTATTTCGCTTCCGTACATCGCAAAACGCAAACATGAACGAAAAACGCGACTGCAGGAAACGCACCAGCAACGAAACGGAAAGGATCGGACACGCGTGTTACCTTCAAAACTTAAATTTTTCGATATATTTTGTTTCGTAATTAAATTTTAACAATCGTAGTTGAAACCGGATCGAAAAACGAATTAAAGACGGCAACGATGTAATTTTTCGCGATTATTACCGTAATCGACGAACGCACGTGCAAACAACGTCTACCGACACTATTTTATATATTTCTAAATAAAAAATTATGTTTTACGACGTTACGAAGTGTTCGGGTTGCGAAAACGGGTTCGTAGGATTTAACGGGCCACTTAAACGCGAGATTTGGGCTTGTGGGCCTTGGGCCCAAGCCCAAAGCCCATTAACAAATCCCACTTATAAAAGGGTCCACACCCTCCTAATTTTCATTTGTGCAAACATTTTTTTTATACACACACAAGAAAAACATAGACATTATGTCTGTCTTCCTCTCTCTCAATCTATACACCGTAACCCCACAAATTGGAGCATCACCCCCTTCTCCAAACACATACACAAACAAACACATACCACAATCTGGCCTCTCTCCCTCTCGATCTCCAGTTCCGGCGACCAGCGTGGCGGCGGTGGATGAAGACGCGCCGCCGCTCACGGCGGCGGTGGTGGTGGCTCTGAACGACGGTAACCCCCCTCTCTATTTCACTTCCGGCGAAGGTGTACCGGCAACGACAAGGATCCGATGGGTCAGAAGTTCGAGAAACCACCACCACAGCGGCGGTGCTGTGTTGGATGGTGTCGGCTAGTAGCAGACGGCAGAAGAGAGAGAGAGGGAACCGGCGGTTGGAGGCTCGGACCGGCTGTCGGTTCATTTATCCGGCGGTCCTTGTCTCGGTCCGACGAGTTTTCCATGCCGATGGCAGTGGAGGTGATTATGCTCCGGTCAGATTGTTCAACATCAAGTGGATCCTTGTTTGATGCGGTTTTGGTTCAGGTCATACTTTGGACCAGGTTTCAGGTTCGGGTCAGTAAAGTTGGTTCATGCTCGGGAGTCTCGGGTCAAAATTTCGGGTCAGTTTTGATCTCGTTCCAGCTCGGGTCTCTTTGTTCGTGGTCCGGCTTCGGTTCGCGGTCAGACGGCTCGGTTCGGTTTGACTCGTTCAAACCGAGTCAACTTAGTGTTCAGGTCAGCGGTTCAGGTCAATAGTTTGGTTCGAGTTAGCCGGTTCGGGTCAGATTATGAAGCGGTTCGGGTCGACTCGGTCTGACCGAGTCAACTCAGTCAAGCCTGGTCAACTCAGCGAGTCAACTCGGTCAACCTGGTTGACTCGGTCAACTCAGCGTTCCGACACGAAGATTTGGTAAAGATTAACGGCATATTTAATATTTACGTTATATATTTTAAGTTTTAATCTCACGTGACTATCGAGCTCTCGAACCGAACAAAAATCGATGAATTATTAGTTAAATTTCTGGGATTTATTTACTAACTTGTTTATATTAATTGATGATACAAGAATATTGTTGAGTAAATTGATTGAGTTTTGAAATATAACGACACTTTAGTTGTCGGGACTGTCCAAAAACAGAGGAAACTCTGCCCGTTTTTCGAGAAAATCCGTAAAAATAACGCGTTTTATAATAAACCAAAACCATCGGATACAAAATAATCTTTTAGAAAAATAGATACAAATATACGATTACTTTCGACGGTACTTTACAACTCACGAAAACGACGATTCGAAATTTATTCACAGCTAATAAATATAGTTATTATATTTAATTTAAGCTTTGAAAATTCGACAAAACCTTTATAAGATCAATGTGATTATCTAGATTGTTTCAAGTATCGAATAATACGACCTCTTTTTCATGAAAATAAACACGGTGTATACTTATTTCGAATATCAAACTACACGACGCTTCTTTTATAAGACAAAAATAGTTGCATAGTTATTTCAAATACCAAACAACTCGAATTCGTTTTATAAAATAAATATAGTTTGTATTTTTTTTTTGTACAACACGAATTCTTGGATAAAAATAAATAGAGTTATATATTTATTTTCGAACACAACAACTCGATAACAATTTTATAGAATAAATATAACTTTTTATATTTATTTCAAACGCCTAAACGACATACGATATATAATACGAGTTTATTATATATTCTTTTCATAAAACATTCGTTACATACACGTACGACTTCACGAGACGGCTAACACGAATATAACAATAGATTTATATATTTTTATATAAATATTTATATGTACTAAATCTCTCGAGAACTAAGTGTTTTTCAAAGACTTAGTGATCTATTACCGACACTAGACGAAACTTAACAAGTATAACTTCTTTGTTTCATTCAAGTTAATAACTACCGTCGAATCGTTCGGTCAACGATTCGGTAGAGCTCGGTGACACGTAGTTTAGTTACTGCGTTTATTTTAGAAACTTATAAGACATTCCGTGTTAGGAATATTGTAGAATGCACGCTAGCGAGTCTCGTCTTGGAAACGACATCACGAAGTCTTATTTAGCTAGCTTTGCACATGGAAATTCAGGTGAGTTCATAACCCCACCTTTTTACGGTTTTACATTTTTATAAAGGTTTTCGGGGTGGAAAGACATGCACGTTTTGCAGAAACACACAAAGTTTTCGATGAACAAAGACTGCATATTTTAGACAAAGCATGTTTTACAAGAACATACAAAGTTTTTGAACGAACGAAAACTCATATTTCTAAATCATGTTACGAATGGATTTCGAGGAACTCAAATGGTTTACGAATGAATCATACTAAATATACCGGTTTTTACAAAACAAATGCGTATTATCGAAATGTGAATGATTTTCATGACTAGGGATGGGATCGTCTAGTTATAGTATTGGGACTGGGTTAGTCTGCGTTTGAGGAATGGGACACCCAGTGAGTTTCGTGTTCCCCCTTTTCTTTAACTATTTTCAGTTTTATAACTTCGAGGGTGAAGTACTGTAACACCCCGAAAACGGGTTTGGTACTCAAACTCCGATAATACTAAAAGACGGGTAAAGTACCGTTAGTAGTAAAAATAACCCGGTAAATATTTAGATTTAAATAAGAAATCCTAATATTAAATATAAGCGAATCAAAGTTTTAAGGAATTGAGTTTATAAGAGCCCGAGTTAACAGGACTTAAAATAAAACGGGTTATAACTCCCGGGACCCACCAGGTAACTAGGAATATTAACCTAGTTAGTTAGTGTCTTGACATAATAGAACAAATATGGTTAAAATACCCGTTAAATAACTTGTGTAAAGTTGAGGGACTAAACATGGGCAAATGTAATGAAGTTTAATTAAATAAAAAAAAATTAAAACACAAAACACACATACGTGTGTTGATGTCTGCGATTTCATCAGAGCCACAAGGAGCTCTCAAAACTCAACCCTAAACTTCAAGAAATTCATCAAATTGAAGGGGCAAATCAAGCCCGAATCGAAATCCAAGCATAGATTAGTGATCACCTCAGTAAAGGGATCATGATGTATGCGGAATTTTACTATGTGGCTCCATCTTAAATTTTAGATGAACTTGTGAGATTCGAATCTGAGCTTGCATGTTCGTTGTTTGGATGAAATTAGGGATGAAACTATGTCTAGGAGTAAACCCTAGTCATTTATTTGTTGAATTGATGTTCATGGTTGTGAATTCATGATCATACACTCATGTGTCAAGTGGGTTTTTTAGAATTATGCTAAACACTAGGATTATCTTTGTTAACCTAGTGTATTTGAGCTCCATGAAGAAAATCCAGAATTTTTGATATAAAATTTTGACATGAACATGTGACATGATGCTTAAATCTTGGCTAAATAGTTAGTCAATAACTTGATTGTGAATTATATGAAATCATGGTCATTAGGTGTTTGATATAATGCCTAAGAGAAAAGAAATGTTGAAAATTCGGACTAAAAACGCATATTTGATTTAAGTGGCAAATTATGCGTATTATACTATAAGAGAGTTCTAAACATTTATGGTTGAACTCTATAGGAAAGGAAATCGGAACGTCAAGCGGACAAGCTAGTGGCGATACGCGTTTGTGGGGAACGCTTTGAAGGTACGTAACTACGGTTTCGTTACGTTATGCTCGATTACGTATTTTCGCTAGTAGACTTTAAATTAGCATAATAGATGAAATTGGTATTTAGTTAAAGTGACAAAGATCACTAAGTAGATAAACGGGTCGAACAATGGTTGAAATTGTAGTGTCGAAATGACTTAACGTCACTCATTAAAAATTGAGTTGTAAAAGAATAAGCCATGGAATGGACGTGACACGCGAAGGTTGACAAGCCCCGGGAATGGGTAATTACGGTTAGAAAACAATGTTGATGAATTATGAAGGTACGCGACCTATGGTTTCGTTACACTATGTTATTTATTTATCCTAGTTAGTTGTTTTGGAAATTAACCAAACAAGAAAATGAGTCAAAACATGTGTTAGAAATAGAGTTTGGAAGTAAAACGACTATACGGTGTAAACCGGAGATAGTCATATGGTTAAGATGGTAATAAATATCATCTTGTAGAGTTTTACGGTCATTTAAGACCAAACGGGTCAAAAGGTGAAATTTTCATGGGACTTGTTTATACCCATTCTAACACTATCAAAACTAACATTTGATGTGGTTTTGACCTTAGGTGATATTGGGGACATTCCGGATGGCGATAAAGCATGTTTGAAGAACCGAACACGAACTTTTGAAGCTTCCGCGAATACTTAAATGTGTTTAAAACAATGTCTATGTAGTTAACACTTAAATACTTGTTTTGGGGTTGTTAAACTAGTAGTACTTATCTAAAATGTTAACTTGATGAAATTTTTTTCCTTATGTTTGATATGTAAATCAAAGTTTTGGTTTACAAATGCTTAGTTTACGTTAAATTCTTATAAAAACAAACGGACTGTTACAAGTTGGTAATCAGAGCTCATGGTTAAAAAGTAAAGTGTGTTCGGTTCGAGGCTTGATCGCAAATCCGGTAAGTTCGTGTATTTTAATGGTTTAGCATGTTAAAGTGTTGTAAACAACACATAGGGTTATCGTGTAATATACGATACCTCAATTAAATAATAGATATAGTTAACAAAATTACGTGCGTTAACACGTATAGTAGAAAAGCCTTGTATTATGATACGGGCATTTAGTAAAGTTGACATTACTAACTTTTATGAATGTTTTAATTGGAGGAAACTCGCATTTGAAGATGACGAGGGCTGAACAAATTACGGATATGATAGAAGAACGGTCCGAAGTATGACAAGAGGAGCATGCTCACCAAGGACTAAATCGCGTAACGACCGCGAACAAGGTTTATGGCAAGGAACGCCCGTCGGGGCAAACATTACCAGGTGCACGCTTTTAAATGTAAACGCACAAATAACAATATGCAACAAACATGTAGAGAATGATTTTTGCATATGTAAATTAGAAACTTGGAAAACCTTAATAGAATACCTATTCAGGATATTATTTTCAAGAAAACTAAATAGAGGCGTTACCTACATGGGGTGTAATGTGAAAATTATAAAAAGGTCATGGATACCAGGTATTGATCGCTTACTCTGGCCAAGTAAGTGGTGAGCACGTGGTACCATGAACTATTTATAATGGACATGCTTACATTCGATGTAGTAAGGACGGGGTGAGTGGGACAAATTAAAAAAAAAGTACCCAAATGAATCAGATAAGCAAATTATTTGATAATAATGTAAACGCACAACCGAGCGACGGAAGCGTATTATATTAAGATAATGAGCCCGAGGGAAGGGACAAAGAAACATGTAAAACGATTAAGGTACGCATTGGGAGGGGGTGTACTTACACTCGAACCCGGAGAATGCAAACATGTAAAATGATTAGGAAATGCATTGGGAGGGAGCGTACTTACACTCGAACCCGGAAAATGCAAATATGCCTCTTAACGGGCCGTTGTTGTAAAACGTCAAACTCAAGGATAAAGTCGGAATATAAAAATGAAGCAAGGTCTTAATGCATACCAGGAGGGTTGCAATAATAACGACTTCGGTAAACACCCGTTTGATGGGTAAGAATTTAACACATGCGTAGACCGAGAAACGGGAACTTGGATGGAAGGTTAAAAAGACTCGGGTTTTGAGTCATAACTAAAAGACGACAAGATGATGTAAATAGAATTTTTGATAAAATATGTTCAACTATTTTAAAGTTGAACGGGGGTCAAAACAAAGAATGAAGTTGACATCCATAAATGATAAAATTTCACATGAATAAGTCAAACGGGTCGAATATAATATAATGCCGGATGGCATGAGTAAACGCAAGAGGTATAACGGTAGCGTTAAAAGCAAAAGAATAATGAGCCCGACAATGGGGCATAATCAAATACGAATATATGTAAACTGAACAATGGTGAGCATAAGATAAACCGACGCATAAATGACGCGAGAAGTCATAAAGTCGGAAAATTTGTCCAAAAGGAAACGAATGTAGCCTTAGACTACGGTTAAGGTCAAAGAAAATACCAAGGCGAAAATAAATGATTTTAAACAAAAAAAAAGGATTCCTTGACACCAAACATGTATTTTAAGAATGACATGAGTAAGAAATGATCTACGGGATCAACCTAACCTTTAGAGCTGTAAACAATGGAAAGGTCTACGAGACTAAAACGACCCACGGGTCATGATTATAAAGAACACTGTCCCACGGCAACTTATTTGGGATAGTTTGGAGGGTCGAGGGCTACCGGGAAAGTATATAGACATAATTAAGGATACGTACGATAGAACGGAAACTGATGTCCGCGCGCCTGTAGGAGACACTAACTTCTTTCCGGTGGAGGTAGGACTCCACCAGGGGTCTGCGTTGAGCCCTTTCTTTTTGCGGTTATCTTGGATGAGTTGTCCAAGTTGATTCAGGAGACAGTTCCGTGGTGCATGCTTTTTGCAGACGATATCGTGTTGATCGCAGAGACTAAACAGAGCCTAAACGCGAGGATAGAGGAGTGGCGAGTAGCTTTAGAGGGCAAGGGTCTAAGGATGAGTCGATCTAAGACTGAGTATCTACATTGTGATTTCAGCGGTGTAGCCATTGATGATGAAACCCAAATCGCCATCGAGGATCAATTGGTCCCGCAGGTAACTAGTTTTAAGTATCTGGGGGCGTTTGTGCAAAGAGATGGTGACATAGATAGGGATGTTAACCATCGCATACATGCTGGTTGGTGTAGATGGAGGGCAGCCAGTGGGGTATTGTGCGATAGGAGGTTCCCAACTAAACTAAAGGGGAAATTTTACAGGGTAGCAGTTAGGCCTGCTATGCTATATGGAACAGACTGTTGGGCTATCAAGAAGACACAAGCGCGCAAGATGGAGGTAGCAGAGATGAGGATGTTGAGGTGGATGTGTGGACACACGAGGTTAGATCGGATAAGAAATGAGGTTTTTAGGGAAAGACTAGGAGTGGCTAGTATATCAAAAAAGATTAAGGAGGGGAGATTGAGATGGTTTGGGCATGTGAAGCGGAGGGAAGCGACGGCACCAGTTAGAGTAGTGGAAACTCTTACTGTGGAGGGGAGGAGAGGGAGAGGCAGACCCAAACTGACATGGGATGAGCAGATTAGACATGATTTACTAGAGTTGCACCTTTCTGAGGACATGGTCCATGATAGGACTTCGTGGAGGCGTAGGATTAGGGTTAAGGACTTCTAGAGGACATTGCAGTAAGGTCTTAGGTGCTTTTCAGGGATGTAGGTTTTCTTATTTTTTTAAGGGACTTTTCCGGTGATTGCATTCTTGTGTTTATGCCCAAATGACGTTGTATGCTAATTAACTTGATGTACATTGTGTTTATGCCTAATTGAGGTTGCATGCTATTATACATGATTTACATTATATTATTTTGTGCCACTCAGATCACCTCCTTGGTATGGGTGACTTCCTTTTTCTGTAGCATTTCTATATTCTTTGACTTGATGTGACCGTTTGCTGTTCGTTTTTGAGTCGGGGGTCTCTCTGGAAGCAGCCTCTCTATCCCTATGGATAGAGGCAAGGTCTGTCTACATCCCACCCTCCCCAGACCCTATAAATAGTTCTGCTATTTGTGGGACTTACTGGGTATGGTTGTTGTTGTTGTTTATAAGGACTTCGCCCTAAAGAGGTGAAAGTCTAATCAGGATAGCCCATAAGGCTAAGTGATAAAACCTACGGGTTAATTAGATAAAGCGAGGGAATCAGTTGAGAATCCCCGCATAAAACTAAGACTGTAAAAGAATAAATTATGGACTGTCAATATCCATAATTCTGACAAAAGTTAAAGAGAAGATCCTAAAACTAAAACTTTGGTTTTAGTAAGAAATAACGTTTTTACAAATATAAATTCTGATAGGAATTTAAATAGTAAGCATGAAGGATACAAGTCTTGACACTAATAGGCGCAAAACGATATATTCGAAAAAGTGATGTTTTCGAAAATGAAAGGTTGATATGAATTAAACATGATGTGACACGATCACGGTCAAGAAATGCAATGTGAGGTAGAATCACATTATAACCAAGCGAGAGGTAAAAAGTAACTGTACTAATAAGTCTAGTTAGTGAGACCGGTTAAGGTCAGCAATTCAAATCAAGAAATTTGGCTTGCTTGTAAGCAGTAGATTCGGTATAACTGAACCGAATAAATAAATTTGAAAACAAAAGAATTTGTTGCTAAAAGTGAAAGATTTCACTAAAGACCTTTAAACGGGTCAAAGTAACGGATTCATAAAGAATTCGATAGTATATGAAAGCGATGGATATTGCTAAGTTAACTAAACTAGTGGAAATAATGAGGTTACGTTATTTCAAGTTGCACTATGTCGTATGAGATACGTAGACAATTAGTGACCAAAAAGATGTTACCATACTTATCTGGTAATACTAACAATTGGTTAAAAGTATAAGTACTGTTTAAAAGATTTCTCGGATCAAATACATTGAGTTTAAACTCAATGAATTATGTAAGAAAAGGTTTCGAGGACGAAACCTCTCTAAGGGGGGTAGACTTGTAACACCCCGAAAACGGGTTTGGTAATCAAACTCCGTTAATACTAAAAGACGGGTAAAGTACCGTTAGTAGTAAAAATAACCCGGTAAATATTTGGATTTAAATAAGAAATCCTAATATTAAATACAAGCGAATCAAAGTTTTAAGGAATTGAGTTTATAAGAGCCCGAGTTAACAGGACTTAAAATAAAACGGGTTATAACTCCCGGGACCCACCAAGTAACTAGGAATATTAACCTAGTTAGTTAGTGTCTTGACATAATATAACAAATATGGTTAAAATACCCTTTAAATAACTTGTGTAAAGTTGAGGGACTAAACATGGGCAAATGTAATGAAGTTTAATTAAATAAAAAAAATTAAAACACAAAACACACATACGTGTGTTAATGTCTGCGATTTCATCAGAGCCACAAGGAGCTCTCAAAACTAAACCCTAAACTTCAAGAAATTCATCAAATTGAAGGGGCAAATCAAGCCCGAATCGAAATTCAAGCATAGATTAGTGATCACCTCAGTAAAGGGATCATGAGGTATGCGAAATTTTACTATGTGGCTCCATCTTAAATTTTAGATGAACTTGTGAGATTCGAATCTGAGCTTGCATGTTCGTTGTTTGGATGAAATTAGGGATGAAACTATGTCTAGGAGTAAACCCTAGTCATTTATTTTTTGAATTAATGTTCATGGTTGTGAATTCATGATCATACACTCATGTGTCAAGTGGGTTTTGTAGAATTATGCTAAACACTAGGATTATCTTTGTTAACCTAGTGTATTTGAGCTCCATGAAGAAAATCCAGAATTTTTGATATAAAAATTTGACATGAACATGTGACATGATGCTTAAATCTTGGCTAAATAGTTAGTCAATAACTTGATTGTGAATTATATGAAATCATGGTCATTAGGTGTTTGATATAATGCCTAAGAGAAAAGAAATGTTGAAAATTCGGACTAAAAACGCATATTTGATTTAAGTGGCAAATTATGCGTATTATACTATAAGAGAGTTCTAAACATTTATGGTTGAACTCTATAGGCAAGGAAATCGGAACGTCAAGCGGACAAGCTAGTGGCGATACGCGTTTGTAGGGAACGCTTTGAAGGTACGTAACTACGGTTTCGTTACGTTATGCTCGATTACGTATTTTCGCTAGTAGACTTTAAATTAGCATAATAGATGAAATTGGTATTTAGTTAAAGTGACAAAGATCACTAAGTAGATAAACGGGTCGAACAATGGTTGAAATTGTAGTGTCGAAATGACTTAAACGTCACTCATTAAAAATTGAGTTGTAAAAGCATAAGCCATGGAATGGACGTGACACGCGAAGGTTGACAAGCCCCGGGAATGGGTAATTATGGTTAGAAAACAATGTTGATGAATTATGAAGGTACGCGACCTATGGTTTCGTTACACTATGTTATTTATTTATCCTAGTTAGTTGTTTTGGAAATTAACCAAACAAGAAAAACCCGTTAAGTCACGGAAGTGACGAAGTGCTTAGACAAATAAAATGAGTCAAAACATGTGTTAGAAATAGAGTTTGGAAGTAAAACAACTATACGGTGTAAACCGGAGATAGTCATATGGTTAAGATGGTAATAAATATCATCTTGTAGAGTTTTACGGTCATTTAAGACCAAACGGGTCAAAAGGTGAAATTTTCACCCTTTGACAATATCGACTAATGGTTTGTTGAGTTATATGATTATAGGAATGAATATCAAATGGATATGTACATCGCTATTTCTTAGCGGCTACTAAGGCAAGGTATCGAAACGGGTCAATATATTGATCCAAGTCAGGTATGTGTGTTTAAAATGTAGGCTAAGTGATTGGATTGGTTGAAAGTGCAATGAAGTCCTTTATGGTAAAGGACGGAGCTTAGTTGACAGAATTGCCCTTGAAAGGCATATCGAGCAAACAACTTTAAAAGGTTGATAGAAACGAGTTATTAGATTAAATGATTACTTTGGTCAAGCAAGTAAGCAGAGAGTTGATCTTCATTAGTCAAAGTCTTAAAAATGCGCAAATACCCCTAACGGGTCAAAATAAGCAATTGAGCGTAAACGGGTTTTTATTATGTTAGAAACCCGTGATTTAAGATTAATATGATAGAGGATATCAAAATTATAAATTTCATGAGTTTAAAGATCAAATAAACATGTTTGTTTGATAATATCACGAACGGGTCAAAAATTGGTAAAAAGGGTAATAAGTCGAAGACTTAAAAGTCTGAAATTTTATTAATCCGGATATTGGATTTTAACTCCATAAGATGGAGAATTGAATTACGGACGCGTAGGAAAAAGAATCGGGTAAAACGGATTAAAAACGAGAAAGTTATGCTCGTTTCCGTGAAATCGAGTTATGCTAGGAATATGCAGCAACTGTTTAAGCAACAATCTGTGAAAAAGGGGCCTAGGCGTAGCGCGATGCCCCCTAATTCCGGAAAATTTTTAATTTTTGTTGTTTTGACCCATGGGACTTGTTTATACCCATTCTAACACTATCAAAACTAACATTTGATGTGGTTTTGACCTTAGGTGATATTGGGGACATTCCAGATGGCAATAAAGCATGTTTGAAGAACCGAACACGAACTTTTGAAGCTTCCGCGAATACTTAAATGTGTTTAAAACAATGTCTATGTAGTTAACACTTAAATACTTGTTTTGGGGTTGTTAAACTAGTAGTACTTATCTAAAATGTTAACTTGATGAAAATGTTTTCCTTATGATTGATATGTAAATCAAAGTTTTGGTTTACAAATGCTTGGTTTATGTTAAATTCTAATAAAAACAAACGGACTGCTACAAGTACATGTTACAACTGTTTACAAACACTATTAATTGGTATGGTTAGCTAAGGAAGGGTACACCTAGATAATGTGAGTGGTGGGTATAACGCTTAAGGCCATCAATCCTCGTAGTAGGACCGAGGGACATGAGTGATAGATCTATTTGGGTGTAGCGAGCCCCACCCATGAGTCCGTCGAGTGGACCATGAGGTGACTATGTCTTACAGCCGGAAGCCCGGTGCAAAGTCTGCTAGGTTTGAGTCTTCCTGCATCACGTCACACATATTAATGGCCTTGCAAACCATTAATGATATGTTTTTCCTTGTTGCTTTCATACCGGGGTTTTACAAATTACATACCATGTTTTATACAAATTCAAAGCATAGGATTATGCGGGTGTGAAGTCAAAGTCAGGGTGGGCATTGACGGTTATACAAACTTTACAAATACAAAAGTTTACAAATACATGGTTCTACGAACATAATGCGTTACAAATACAAAGTTTCCATATGACTTGACAAGAAAATGATTTTTAAATTCGTTTTCTCAATAATATTTCACAAACCGGTTATTCAAAAAGATTTATTTCAAATCTTTTCCAAAACAAACTATGAACTCGCTCAACTTTATGTTGATTTTTCGCATGTTCTTTCTCAGGTTATTTTTCAAAGTTATGGAACGGTTGGAATAGGAGAACCATTGGAGATACGAGTACTTAGTGGGCGTCCAATTTCTAGAAGTCTTAGCTTATTTGCTTCCGCTGTGCAATGAAGATACCGGTCCAGTCACGCCAGCTCTCATATTTTCGGGGTGTGACAGACAAAGACCTCAAGGTCCTTTGCCGTAAAGACGGAACAGATCAACGATCGGCCGGTACGGCTCATTGTAGACTGGAATGGTGATCGGAAAAAAAAGTGATGGAATGGGGAGAGGGAATTGTGAAGAAATATGATAGAAGTTAGAGGAAAAAGAAGAGGCAATGGGGGTTTTAAAAGAGATAACTGACACAGGGAGGAAACGGTCACATCACCATACTTCAAAATTAAAAACCAATCTGAACACGTGCATCCTGAAGGCTATCCCTAGCCGTTGATTTTTGATACTCGATGGCCCTCGGGAAATGAGGGAGGCGTATAATCATTAAGGAAAGTTGGGCCCACACTCGTAGCCCAAGAAGACCAACTTCACAAAAATTATGATACAGCCCCAGATCATGAGACTCGAGTCTCAGAACCAGGGACTAGAGATGACTTGATGAAGGGCCAGTTGGTAGCCCAACATAACCCGTCTTGGGCTGTTATCGTCTGGGCCCAATTGCTAAGCCCATGGCTTACACCCTCTCTCAATGAAGATCCCACATACTTAAAATGAGTGGGAAACAGAGGAATCCAAGAATGCTGCAAGGCATTAAATGCCTGATTGATAAGGAGAAAGAAGTCGCCTGAAACGTGGTACAACTGAGCTGGCCTCATTAATTGAAGTCCCTGGTCCAACTGTTGGGGCTCAGACACGTGTCTGAGTCCCCCAAAGGCGGCATAATACCGTTAGATCATCTAGGCATCATTTACCAAGGAGGATAAGCGATTTCATTTATATAAGGAAGGTAAACAACGACCCTTAACACACAAGAAAAACCTTCGCTAAATGCTATACGCTCTCATTTATTCCGACCATCATATACTCTCATTTATTTCCGACATAATAACTCAGTTATCAGAATCCACACCAAGGAGAATATTCCGGCGATCATACTCGTCGGAATAAGCTTCTCATTTATCTCCGACAAGTTTACTTATCCTCGCGCCGGAGCTTGGTCATGGATCCCCCTCCCGGGGCCCTCCGTGACGAGGCTAACGGTTTTCTCTTTTGTAGGAAACAGAAACAGGGATATCACAACGTCAACGAGATTCTTTAAATGTCATCAGTGACTTGAGGACTCGACAATGGAGGTTTTTGGGTTAACAGATAAGCACCAAAACGAATGAAAAACGGGATGAAACTTGAGGGGTTGTTAAGATGGGAGTGGAGATAAGGATTTATACAAAAAATTCAAATCGAATCCGAGTAGAAACAGGATTCCGGCTCACTGGAATCTCCGCCGGAAAAACCAGATGGATATACGAAGATGATGATGATTCTGTTTTGCTGTTTAAAAAGTTTTGAAATTTTACAAGATTAGTCCTTTCATTTTAACATAAAACTTTTATTTATTACTTTTATAACTTTTTTTTATTACAAATATCATTAAAGGCTATAAATAATTATATACTTATTTTTATAAAGTTTTGTAAAAATAGTTTCATCAAATATTTTTTATGGACATTATAAATTAAATAAAACGCTTTAGCTCGAAATGTTTAACAAATGGGATCGAAAAGTACTGGTTGTTACAGTTCTTTATGAAACATTTCAGGGGGTCCGATTCTTTATGAAACATTTCAGGGGGTCCGATCATCATTTCCCTTTCTTGTGGACTAAACTGTAACTTTTAAGTTACACCTTATAAAAGGCTGTTGGATACGATCTAGGGTTCCAAATTGTTCCTTTCACTCGCACTTGTCTCTCCGGTTCTCTCTGAGTTTGGCTGTTGATCTGCTGATGTATTGTTGAAGATTGTAGCAGATCTTGTATCAGTTTCTTCTGTATTGTTTGATAGATCTTGTGGATCATCTTGTATTGGTTGTATCTTTCCGATTAATCAACTGATTATCATCAGTTGATTATATATTGTTGTATTGTTCTTATAGATCTTACAGTTTGTAAGATCTTGGGTGGTTTGGGTGTTTTCTGGGTTGGTTAAGTAATAAAAGTTTTGCGTCACGTTTTGTCACTATTTTTGGTGTTGTTATTGTTGTTTTGCATAAGATCTGTATTGTTCATACCATTTTACAGGTTGGATTTGTTATGGTGCTGGTGTAGCAACCGAAAGAAAAGACCTAAAATTAAAGTTATGGTATGTCCAAAAGAATATCAATAAAAACATAGATAAAACCAAAAAAAATAATACTAAAGTCCAAATTCGATATAGCAATAGCAATAATACATAAATATGTTGACTAATGGTTACAAACTGGAATTTTGTTTTAATTTAATAAAAGTGAAAGCTAAAACTCATGATATGTTAACATGTATATTTTTTAATGGTATTATTATTTATTTTATTTAGTTAATAAAAAGATATCGATGGATAGAGAGAAATGCATAACTTGTATCTTAACACCTCAAATTATAATTGCATATAACGACAATTACTATTGTAAAAAAAAGGAAAGTAAGGGAAAGTATAAAAAATTGTAAAATATGTTAAAATGGTTGTGTACCCATATGACACGTTTTGTCCAACCGTCACCTTCACCAATAAAACCCCAAACTAGGGGTGTTCAAAAACCTTGTGGCTCACAGCTCGCTCAAAACTCGCTCGAAAAAAGTTCGAAAAAAGCCCGACTCGAAATTGGCTACGTTGTAAACGAGCCAGCTCAGCTCGGCTCGGCTCGGTTTATAAACGAGCCGAGCTCGAGCTTGGTCTGGCTCGGCTCGTGAGCTGGCTTGATAAGGTTTACATTCTTCAATTTTTGTCCCACATCGACCAGAAAATAAAAACTAAGCAAGTATCTCCCTTATAAAAGAAGGTAAAGTCAATGTACAAGGTGAGCTAACTATTTATACTTGCATATTTAGCCATTTGGCTAAATAAAATTGCAATTACGGCCCTTAGTCTATGAAGAGATTCATTTTTAGGGCTTTTTAAGTAGTAAATTTTGTGGTTCTTTATTAGTTCAAGCTAGATCGAGCCGAGCCAACTCGAATTTTAATCGAGTCAAGCTCGAGCCTCAAACCTCAGAAATTCGAGCTCGAGCCGAGCCAGCTCGAATAGAGTTCGAGCTGAGCTCGAGCTGGGTCGAGCTCGACTCGACTTGTTTACAGCCCTACCCCAAACATTACCCATCCATGGGCCCATGGATGTTCAAGTAGATTTTCATATAACTAAAACCTAAGTGGCTAAATCGTAAAGCCAATGAAATCAACTGGCGCAACAACCCTTTATCATTTGATATAATACTAGTTGTTCACATCCGCGCTTCGCGACGGGGAAGGTTGATTTTAGTCGAGACGTCAATGGAAACGTATACGTAATGTTAAAAATGACACTAAACCGCCACACAATTTTGAAGTATTAGTTGACAATAATATTATAATTAATATCATACCGATAATACAACCTGGCACACCCCGACCACGTAAAACAACAAAACATGGCGGAAACGTCGGGGAGTATTGTAATAGAATCATTGTTTCACAACCATGGATTAAATAATTTCGTTTTATTGAATTATTGAACTCATTGTTTTATTACAAATTAAATGAATACAAATATTGTCTTTCAAATTTTAAAGTCGCTAAGGCACGAGTCCATCCTATGTATAGCATGTATCAACAATCATCACATAGCAGCACCTGAAACATGTGTAAAAATAGGTACAATCATCACATAGCAGCACCTGAAACATTACCCATCCATGGGCCCATGGATGTTCAAGTAGATTTTCATATAACTAAAACTTAAGTGGCTAAATCGTAAAGCCAATGAAATCAACTGGCGCAACAACCCTTTATCATTTGATATAATACTAGTTGTTCACATCCGCGCTTCACGACGGGGAAGGTTGATTTTAGTCGAGACATCAATGGAAACATATACGTAATGTTAAAAATGACACTAAACCGCCGCACAATTTTGAAGTATTAGTTGACAATAATATTATAATTAATATCATACCGATAATACAACCTGTCACACCCCGACCACGTAAAACAACAAAACATGGCGGAAACGTCGGGGAGTATTGTAACAGAATCATTGTTTCACAACCATGGATTAAATAATTTCGTTTTATTGAATTATTGAACTCATTGTTTTATTACAAATTAAATGAATACAAATATTGTCTTTCAAATTTTAAAGTCGCTAAGGCACGAGTCCATCCTATGTATAGCATGTATCAACAATCATCACATAGCAGCACCTGAAACATGTGTAAAAATAGGTACGTCAGCATAAAAATACCCGTGAGTTACATAGGTTTTATTGAAAATAGGATTCATGACTTATAAGTTTAAAAGAATGTTTTAACAAAATAGTCATGAACTTTAAAAATATTTTCTTTTATAAATCATATAACAAGTGATAAGAAAACAGATGATATAAAAGAAAGATGTATAAATAAATAATTATGTAAAATGAGTTTGTATAACAATATTTTACAAAAAAAGGTTTGTAGTATACATGAAAATATACTTTGGTTTTAAGAAAGTCGAATAACTAATATATCAAAATATATTTCGGTTCCAAAATGGTTAAACAGATAGTATATTAAATATACTTTAGTCGTCAAAATAATCGTTTTCGGTAGTATATCAAAAGTATACTTTGGTTTTATAAATAACATATTAAACTATGATTTGGTTTTATAAATAACATATCAAACTATGTTTTAGTAATTAACAAAATATATGTTGTTTTGTACAATATCACACATGAGAGTATATCAAACTATACTTTTGGGAGTATAACAAAATATATAATAAAAATGTGATTTAAGAATTCAACCAAACCTTAGTGCATCAAAATACACCTAGGAGACTATAGAAATACCACGAAGGCAATCCCTATTTGGATAAAATATCGGTTTCTGACATTCCATAAACAACAGGAATGGGGTATCAAATCCTATAGTGCTATATTATACTAACAACCGGTCTGGTGAACGTATAAAACAAGTACAATCCAACATTTAATTTTATAATTTTTGAAAAATTAGTGTTTAAACCATAAATAATCATTCAGTTTGTCAAAAGATAAGTACTAACATGTATAATCAATTTATACTTTGAAATCATGAACATAACAAATAGGTACACATGTTTCACCCCAAAACATTGAAAACAGTAAAAGAGGGGACTATGTACTCACTTGAGAATGCTTAGAAGTCTTGAATAACAACCAAGCAACGCTAGAGGGATCACAGAATCAAACGGCACCTAATATAGGTAACTAAGTAAATAAACCGGACCTAATTCGGAAGATCGGATAGAATGAGGTTTCGTAAACCAAATGAGTATGGGAACTCATGTAATATGGTAAAGCCTACATACTAAATCGAAACCTATCCTAAGTGCTTACGACCCATTACGACCCGTTTAGGTAGCTTACGCTACTTTAACGCGTCGTTCGCGTAAAACGCGTTCGGACCACCTAACTAGTCCTATGACAAGTAATATATGCCTTAACATGTCTAATAATGTTGCCTAATCAGTTTAGATGTCAAAATTTATGTTACATATGCTTAAAATGAATTTATGCGTAAAAAGGGCATTTTGGTCATTTACCTAAGGCATATAAACTACCTATCATACAACTACTTAAACGAAGTGACCATAAGGTATAACCTCGGAAGGTTATTCCCTATACAACTATGGTCACAAAATATGTTTGGTCGAATCCTACTGATTGACCAAATGGGTCGGGTTCGAAAGTCTAAGCGGTTGTTTAGACCGCTTATCTTACGACCCTATATAAGCACTAATCTAAAAGTAACGAGTTAAACATGTTAAAACAAGTTTAACAAAGTTTGAAAACAAGTTTGATATCAAGACAAAGGGTCTTGATACCCAAGAATAGTTTGGTTGCAAAATACGCAAGAATACGCATTTTGACCGAAACTATGACTCGTCACTACGCCTAAATAACGTGGTAATCAGTAGGTATAGTCACAAGAGACTATAATCGTCGTGATTATGCTCACGTTACGAAGTTCAAATGAAATTCGTGTTGACCATAGACTGGTCAAGCAGAAAGTCAAACACTGTTTGACTTTTACGCTTAAAAACGCATAAAAGAACGAAAGAATACTTACAACGGGTCAAAGAAATGGAGGTTTGATCTAATTATTCTCAGGTATGAAGTGTATAACTTCAACTTAGAGAACAAAATCAGATCAAAGGTGAGTTTGCAAATGAAATGGAAGGGGTATATATAGATTTCGGAGAACCTTTAGGATCGTTTCTCGCAAATCGTGCTTTGATCTTGACCTTACAAGTGGGCACATGGTTTTCAAAACCATGGGAATATTTAAAACCATCAAATTCCAGCCCATAGAGTGCAAAACCTTGGGTTAAAACCATCAAAACCTCAAAAATGGACCAAGTTCAATGTATCTGCCAGAAATTTAAAAAATGGTCCCTGCACTTGTAAAACTTGATTTTTGGCACTTTTAAGCCCCGTTAACCCCATTTCAAGGCTCTTAAATAAAGTTAAAGTATAGGGAACTTAAAATATGCTCAAAAATATCTCGTTTGTCGGTTCGTTTGGTTGTACGGTTGCGTTGTTCGGTTAATTACGACGGAAGTCGTAACGAACGCAAAAACGATCCAAATTAAGCGACGAATGGAATTTTATCATGCCAATCACTAAAATAAAATATTTTAATGATTATATAAATTTTTGGATGTCCGGATGTATTCAGGACGTAAGATATGCGCGAAAATGCAAACTTATGCACTTTTTGACGCTTTTAGTCCCTGAATGACCAAAAAATTTAGTTTAGCATACCGAACACCTAAAAGCCTATTTCTAAGCTATGTAAAGGATATTTATGGTATGTTTAACTTATGATCAAGTTCTGGAATGTTCGTTACCACACGAATTGGCATACTTTCGCAGTTTGACACAAATAGTCCCTGCGATCGAATAAACTTGATTTCAACACACCAAACCATCCAAAACTTATTTCTAAGTTATGTAAAGGTTATTTAAGGTATGTTAAGCCTATGTCACTGTTCCGGAGTGTTTGTTGCATTAAACTGGTTATATTTACGCATCAGTTCGCGTATAACCTTCTAGAAAGCGATTTAAAGCTCGAAATCGAACAAGAATTGATATGTGCAAATGATACACATATTTATACAAATCCCAAGTATGAAATACAATATTTCATTGGTTTGGTATTTGTATGATGGTTGAAGTGACACAGGTGTCACACAACCTTAGAATAAGGAATTTATTCAAAGGATGATTATACAGAGCGGCTCACAATAAGAGTTAAAAAATGACCGAGTAAGGTTCGTAAACATGACAGTCACCGATATTGTTCAAAGACCCTCTCATTTGACCCTACATAAAATTAAAAATCACTTTTAGTAAACGTTCTGTACTTTTTGTAGAAACTAAAATTAATAAAGTGTGGTTAGCATCTTGGCCTTTGAGGCTTGTCTACATTAGCAAGCAAAACACAAAACTAAAGCCTGCAATGTGAAATTTGTTCACACTATTATTCTATTTGCACCCATACATACTTTTAATCTACACAAAGAGAGAGAGAGAGATGTATGTGAGAGAGAGTGACAATGGAGGATTCCGGCGGCCACCAACGATCGCTCATGTGACGGTGGCTCCGGTGTTGCAGCCACCTAACAATGGCGGTGGTAGTGCTCGGGTCCTCCGGCAAACACGGTTGAGGGTGTGCTGCTCATAATCGACGATCTGAGCTGCTATGGAGGAGAGTTCAGTTTTCCGGCAACGCGATTAGTGACGAAGGTGGTTTTCTTGCAGTTCAACACATCGGTGGTGGCTTCTCTGAGGGTAACACCACAACTTTGACGACTGCGCTAGGGTTCAGCCGTGATCTCAGATGTCGTCAGCGGTAACAAAGGGTGTTCAGATATAGGGTTTTGAAGGTTGGATGAAAGATGCAAGGATCTTTGTTGAAGCAGGTCTTTGGTGGTCTCTGTTTCTTCCTTGGACAGAAATCCCATTTCTCTTTGTTGGTTGTGCACTATCATGAAACTAGGAACTTACGTGGTCATATCTAGAAACCTAAAATCTTCACTGGCGCAAACCCCTTTTATCAATTGATATATATATAATAATAATAACTAAAATATCTTTTACGAAATATTAAAAATTGTATAAAAATTCTAGAAAATTACAAATAAAAAAACAAACACAAATTACCATCTAAATTAAATACTAAAAAAACAAATAAACCTACAAACACCACTACTCGTCATCAACGGGATCGACATAGAAGTTATTCCATATGTGGTCGATTAAATCCGCACATAAGTTATTATGCAGGTGCTCACTGCGTAATGCCCAGAAATTTGAGTCTTGTTGCACCTCATCAACCAGCTGAACGTTCTCATCTTTCTCATCTGGATCGTATTCGCATATTGCCCGACCCTCATATTCAATAATCATGTTATGCATTATTAGACAAGCATACATAATGTATCTCAATTTTATAGGTTCATATGCACGAGCCGGTTGTCGTATTATCCCCCATTTTCCCTTTATCATTCCAAACAACCGTTCGACTTTTTTTCTTGCCGCTTCTTGGCACTTTGCAAAACTTACTTTAATAAATAATACAAAACAATCCTAAAAATAAATAACATAACTTATTACACAAAGTAATGTTAAAAACACAAAATTTATAAAAATAATATACCTTCGCGATCTCTATTTAACGCAGTGGACTTTTTCTAGGTTGTGAAGTTCCTTCGTCTTCGCTATCTTCTTCCATCTCAGCAAGAATTTTCTCCGTCTCAAGCATCGCGCTAAGTAAAAAAAATCCGCATTTTCCTCCTCCGATGAAGAACTCATGGCGACTATTTAAAAAAAAAATAGAGAGTGTGAGTTTTTTTTTTTATAAAAATAATGATAGAGGAGAAGAAAATATAACAAAGTTGTAGAGTGTAGTGAGTGTTTGGGTTAAAATGTGAGGTTTATATAGGGTTTAAAAATAAATGAATTGATTTTTTTATGTTAACGACATAATCTTCAAACGGTCAAATTATACATTTCGGGATGAACAGGAAATTACTCCTGATTGGGGGGGGGGGGGGATTTCCCGATCCGGGACCTCCTCCACCTCATCTTCTCGACCTTGTTCCCGATGCCACACCCCAAGGTCTTACACACGAAATACATCATAGCTTTTCAGTCACAACGCATCCCTTGGAAGCCAAAACTGCTTAATGAAAAAGTATCATGACATAAACTCCAAATAGAGTTTTAAGCGAGCCAAGTCACTCGTGAGTCATTCGAGATCGACTCACAAAAAGCTCAAATAGAGCTGAACTTAAACGAGCTTTGGGCCTATAAAGAAGTTTGTTTAATAAACTAGTCCAAGCATGAGCTCCACTTATCAAGCTTGAGTAAGCTCGTGAGCCTATGGAAGACAAAAAACCTGAAACATCTGGGCCGGGTATACCCGAAACCCGATGATTAATAGACAGGGTATGAGATTGAGAAAAAAAAAATATTTCGTCATCATATCTATAATAGCTTCATTTTAATAAGTTATTCTAATAGCTTTATTATTGTAGATATATAGTATGTTAAGAAGACAAAATTATCTTTTGAAATTTATATCTTCATGATATTTATATATTTTAAATACTTAAAAATTTAATAGCGATAATAACATATATATGTAATTAATCATATTTCAACTAAATTTAGTTATTATGTATATAAACTTATATAAAAGTTAGAATGACAAGAAAAAAAATGTATTTGAAAATTTCAACTGATATTTTTGAAAGAATTAATGGGCATACCCAATACTCATGGGTATGCTCGATACGTGACGATATACCATACCTTGGGCTTTAGGGAGACATCCGTTCACGTTTAAAGACTCTTTCAATGTGGATCTTACTTGTAAGGGCCATTAACGTAAATGACTAGCCTTCTGAAATTAAAAATGGTACCCAACTTAACTACCTAAAAGCTATCACATCAACTCCACCATAGCTCTCCCATTTGTTTTAAGTTTAAGGCAAATGTCTGAAAATCAACATTTTTCACTCCACATCAGAACCACCATATCAATACCCTATTTTAATAATTTGAAATATTTCTACGATATCTTTTTATGTATGAAAAGCTATTATTCATCCTCTGTCTAATTATCGTGGGTGTATAAAAACAAGGAATATAATAAAATATGTGTTTATGAGTAAAATAAAGATAAAAATGATGGATGCAATATGGAAGGTTTTTTAAAATGAGAGTTAAATTTGGAAGGGTTAAGTTACTATACAAATGAGTCTTAACATACAAAATACCCTTAACGTGAGAAGTGAAGGAGAGATTTTTTCCCATCTTATTAATCACGTATTTTAGTTCCAAAATCTAAAAAAAATTATGATTTTACACTAGTAGAGTAATTATATAATTTTTGTAGAGTAATTATAATTACTCTATTTGTAAAGTAACTATAATTACTCTACTAGTGTAAAATCATTATTTTTTTCCATTAAAAGTAACTATAATGCCCCGCTTGTGGTGTGCACATATAATGTATATATGTGTGGGCCCTCGGGGGGTAAAAGTGAAATGGTACTAACTTTAACGTTATTTTACTAATTTCGTGAAAATAACGTTAAAAGCAGCGGATGGTTAATCATGCATCATGTGGTGACGTTGATAGCTGAAAGACACGGGGATACATGCACCAATCAGTCCCTGTCCCGATTGTTTGAGTGTTATGTGTCTTAGGTCCAAGGCTTGATACAAAACTACAATCGAGCAAGGGGTCTCACTGGGAGCAGCCTTTCTATTCCTACGGGTAGAGGTAAGGTTGTCTGCATCTACCCTCCTTAGACCATACCTTAGCTTTGCTATTAGTGGCATTTACTGAGTATGATGATGATGATGATGATGATTTTTAGTTAAATTATAGAACAAAAAATGACTTTTTTTTTGTTCTTGAACCAAACCTTAAACATTAATATTTGTGTTGGTTCATTAACCTTACCTTAATTATCTCTATGTCACGAAAGTTACAGCTTTTCGTGGTTTAGAATTCAAAAAAAGTCAATTTTTGAGGTTGTAAATGATTATTATTTCAACTAGGTTATCACCCGGGTAGACACCCGGGTAGGAAAATTTAAATTACATAACAATTTCAATTAAACTACTCTTCTGATTCATTAATTAAGTTAAAGTATATGAAAATAATATCTGGATATTCAAAAAGCATGGCTTACACCCTAGAGGTGGTAATTTTGACCCATTTATGAGAAAACGGGTCGATTTGGAATTTTGGACTATATTTTATGTCTAACGGGGTCAAATGAGTAGAACCTTAAAATTTGGTTAAACTGGATGTCATTATACAATTAACAAAGCAATAATTATTCATGAAGATCAAGACTAAATTCATGTAGTAAGTTTTATATTTTATTTTAATCACTAAAAAATGCCAGCTGATAAAGTTAATCTATCTTGTACACTTAATTTACACAAACCACAAAGGCCTAGAAAAAAGTATCGCTTTTTGGTTATCAATGTGCTAACTTGAAAAGGAGAGATGTTGGATGAAAGTAAACTTATTGAGAACTCACAATATTGTGCATCCCGTTTTGAGGTTCGCCCTGTGGGTCCCCTTGAACGGTTGGAAAACTCGCCCTGGTACCTAAACTCATTTCTGCCAAAGCTTCGCCCCCCGAAATAACCACCACGACCCCTGAAACCACCACCTCTTCCAGAAGGGTACCGTCCTCTTCCTCCACCGCCACCACCAACTGAAAAATCAAAATAACATCATTAGGCTACCAATGAATCGAACTATTCGAAAGAATCTATACCTAATAAACAACTCTTGCTGAACGGATTCCCAAGTTCAACCCAAACCCGCGAATTTCGTGTTAGGTTCGTGTTATGTTTTCGAGTCGTGTGAGATATTTACCCTTAGGTGCATGTTAAAAGTAATTGTATAATAATAAAATGAAATATACAAACACTAAAACTGCAAAATAACTAATTCCATTACCTTTTGCAAAAGACGGCTACAAATATCCAAATCAAACATCAATGGTCCAAGAAAGATCAAACTTTTGTGCTGCTCGAATATACATAATCAAGTCACAAAAAAATAAACAAAACGATAAGTCGAAAATCATGGTCAAAATTGTGATCAGAGGTGTGATTACTGCCCGGGTTCAGCGTCTTTACTTGGTTGATGAGTTGATCTGCCACCGCCATTCTGATAGACTCGTTATTCTCAACAATTTGATTTTAATTCACAATGGTGAAACCGTCGCAATTTGGCTCATAGTTTGACCTCAAAAGTCAAAACTGATCCAAACTCTGACTGAACAATTTTAAGACTTTCTTATATTTGTTTGATTATGAAAATTGCGAAATTTGGCTTTGAGATGTAACAAATGTATCAATTAGAACCAATAACAGATAGAAATATCATACATGTAATGAAGCAGGGTAACCCTTTTATAACAAACAACAAACATTATATCCTCCATCTCAATTCAATAAAACTATAATGCACTTAGCATCTTTTCTGTTGATATCACCAATAAGTAGAATCCTACTCTATCAAAGGTATAACTGTAAATAAAACTGATACCATCGGCAATTCCTTTTAACTTCATTGTCAATGTGATTTGATTGTGGCATGACCAGTGTCATTCAAATGTTTATGTAACTTGGTCCTGCCACATAAGCAACCATAATAGGCCCAACTGCCAACAGATACAACAAATAAAGTCTTAATTCTTAACCTTATACCTTGAATCAAAGTCTGCTCCTCAAGTATCACATTCATTCCTAGAATTTCTTGATGTTGCCCGTAATCAGACAAGACATAACATTATTTCAGACCAAACATTGTACAAATTGAAAAACTACTTTAACATAAACACGCATTGGTAAAGAGAATCTTAAGTGATAGCCGCAATACCTTCTGCTTCTTTCCTTTGGGGAGATTTTTCGCTTTAGATTTTGCCTCCTTTTTACTGGTAACTTTAACCGCAAGAGCTTGCTTTGAAACCTTACTCTTTCCGGTGGGCCCATCATCTCCTCCGCCATTGTTCTCATTGTCTGCACAAGATGGTTCCTCCGTGTGTAATCCCTCCTCACGTTTCTCATCCACCTCAGCTTTACTACTTATCTCGGGTTTATCAATTCTTTCCTCCCTCTCCTCTTTCTTCTACCTTTCACATTATTGTACTCCATCAAGTCCACCTCTTCTTCGGCTTCAACTTCAACATAAACCTTCTTCGGCTTCCTCATCGATCCAATATTCTTTCTGTTATTTAACATTGGTAATAAGTAAAAACACTAATTAATTTAATTTTAAAAATCTCATAAACATATTACATTAAAAACCTGAGTCTAAAAAATTAATTAAATATTAACTTACTCCAATAACTTGAAACCCTTGCTCTTTAGCACAAGCACAAAATGGCTGCAAATTTCCCACTATACACAACATAAGAAATATAATAAAAGGACGTTCACCCTCAATTTGAAACCCTTGCTCTTAAAATATGTCATTCTTATAGGTCCCTTCACCCCCCTCAATTTCTTGTCCTTCGATCCACAAATCATATCCGTGTATACTTCAAAAGAAATAGAATAAAAGGGCGTTCATCAAAAAAAAAAAAAAAAAAAAAACGATTACAGATTGGCAAACTAAAGATAAAATAAGAAAAAAATGGAAAGGGTAAACTTACACATTCAGACAACTAACCTTTCTTGCCTATAGAAAAATATGAATAGTTTAGCAAAATGATGGAATGTTGGGAGTTATTTTAAAGAAAAAACCAGCTACATAAAACATGTACCTGGCTAAACCTCTAGGATGAAAATGGTATTTTACTCTAAAAAAATAAGAAATGGATTTTTTGCGGATCAAATCAACCTTTTCGATTGCTACCTCTAGTCCTCTACCTCAATAATTCATGCATGGGAAGAACAATACCTTGTAAAAATTATTCATGATAATAAACCCGTCTTGTGTATTCGTAGAAATAGTCCGGAGTAATGCAGAACCATCCAGCCGCAACATCTGAGAAATTTCACTTGTTTGGAATGTGAACGACTGAGGTGTGTTATATAAAAGTCCAGACTCTCCAAACATTTCTCTCGACACAACCTTTCCTATGATCTGCAAGTTAACATTTCAGTACTAAGGTTGTTTTCTTGTTTTCCGAACTGACCAATATGACTACGATACCTGATCATGTCCGTCTTTTTGTGCAATTATATCCTACCATTGGAAAATGGATTACCAAAATTAATAGAAGATTTGAGATGCTATTCATGCAATATGTATGTAGGTTCACTTACCACTGCTCCAGTAACCGGTATGTACAAATTTGTCGGAATCTCATTTTGTAGAATCACGACTTCCTTTGGTGGAAAATACTCTGCTTCCATTTCGGAGACCTTTTTCACAATACAGTACAATCATTAACCATGTGAAATATGCATTGACACTATTATTAAATAATGAACATGATTTACCAGCTGGAAAAGGCCTTCATGGGAAATGCCGCAAAACAAATGGACGTTTTGCACAATCGGGTAAAAGAGATGGCGTGAAATGCTTGCACGGATGGCTTTCGGCAGACAGTTTAACGTATCTTGCTGTTTTAACCAGCGTGTTTTGTAATCAAAACAGATGTGAGATAGTATTTGGTCTCTAATCTGTGCTGGAAGATGATTCCGTTTCGCAAATTCTGAAGCCGCAGTGACTTTATCCGTATACATCAAAACGTTTGTCTTAGAAGTAGAATTCACGACTTTGAGAAAAATGGTTACTGTCACTAAGACAACTTACAAAATCTCTCGTGTTTCCGCTCCAATGAACGACAAGATTCGTCATGTTCCCGATTAGGTAAGCTGTCAAGCCCAAGTTGAATAGCATATAGCAGATAGCGAACACCATTTCTCTTGTATTCTCAGCGTGAAGATCCCATAACCGGTAGTTGTTAGAGTCACGATTAATACTTTATAACCAAAAAGATAGTTGATACAAAATTCATTTAATTCGAAAAGTAACAAATGTATGCCAGTGCAGTTGTATTCAATAATGACATATAATATCATTTGATCTAGTACCAAATTTTAGTATAATATAAATTGATCTAATACCAAATTTTTATACTTATGATCTTAGGGAAAGACTATTGCCAGCTTACCAGATTTCTTAAAAGATTTAAAACAACTGCTCTCATTGAATCCATATCTCTTTTATTACATACGGCTTCTACCTACAACATATGTGTATTCAAATTAAAATCCAATAAAATATTACTTTTTTAGACCAAAAGAAAAAAATAACATAGTAATTTGTATTAAACCTGGTTTATATAGCAAACATAGAAATCCCCATCCAATCAACTTCAGGATCTTGATACCAAAACGAAGCAGCCGGTGACATCTCAAATGTTCATATTCCTTAACCTTCAAGCCACTTTTCCAAGAGGTGTTGTGGTAAAAATAACATCAATATAGATAAATGTTATGTCAAAAAAGATATGAACTTATGCTATTGTTAATATATAGGTTAATTGCTTTTAATAAATGGACCATGAATATATTAGAAGCAGATTACTCGCCATCCACCAAATGTTATCGAGATTAACCACACCAGAAATTGAGTGCCGAAACAAAACCTAAAATATATCAAAATTTTAAACAGTTCACACAACAGAGGATTTAAATGGAATCGAAACAACTAAATGTAAATTTGCAACTCGTAGATCGGAATTTTAAACAATTATACACAAGAGTAACATAACAACTATTTTGTGCACCCGTGTCATTATAAACATACCCTTTTATGTGATTCTGGGGACGATTCTATGGCGTTGAGCGTCTTCAAAATGACCTGCAAAAATCCTTGATTCTGAATAGATTCGAAATCCGCTTTGATGTTTCTAATCTAAAAACCTACAAAAATAATCTTAAAATTTAGGAAATAACACAAAAAGCACCTTATTCTTTATTTTTATAAAGTAGACCTTTTTTCTTTATTTTTTCTAAAGTGGTGTTACTCTATTATTAGTTGTTCTCTTTTTATTTCAAACACTAAACACATTAACATATATGAAAAACATCAAAGATGATTCAAAATTTCAGTTTCAATAAACATCAGAACGTGATTTTGAATGTTCGACTGTTTAAAAACCCTAACATTGTTTAAAATAAACACCACAAAATCACTTTTTAAAATGTTTCAGATGAACATCATGGAATCATCAAAAGAATTTCAAGTTACAACAGTAAGAATGGAGAAGAAAACATACCTTATGCTCAGTTTCTTTAGATTGAGATTTAGGGTTTTAAGAGTGAAAATCTGCTAAACGATATATCGATGACAATCTGGTAAATGATAGAACAATTTAACCAAACAATGAACCTGATCTTACCGTTAAGACAACAATGGCTTCGTTTCCAATAGAGAGGGGAGATTTAGATCGAGATACATGGATCTGAGATAGACAATAATCAACAAAAACAGTTAACCGAATCACTAAAATCTTCAACTTCATTACAATTAAAAAAAACTAACATAATCAAGAATCAGATTAAAGTTGGTTGAAGGAATCATACCATATGAAGAAAAACTAACATTATCACAGCGTGAAGGAGAAGAAGGAAGCGGCAGTGGAAGAGATGCAGATTTAGGGTTTTTAGAACATTTAAATATACGGGTCAAAATCCGGATCCCTTGTATACCCATATGAAGAAAAAAAAAGACCCGAAATTTTGGAGCCAAAACCAATTTCTAGAATGCCTAAGGTGATGCCACATCATCTCTCAAGCCCTCACAACATGACACATAAGCCCTTATTTATCATGTTTATATATATATATATAGATTATGTTAGAAATTACAATCAAATAAGACCAACAAATATTAAATGACGATATGTAGAGATATTAATTCAAAAGATATCATTAAGGTACTTGTATGGCGAGGAGGTCCCTATAAATATTCATTGTTTTTCCAAAAACAAATAAAAAATGAAAAACGTTCTAGATATCACACTTGTTACTTAGATCAAAGACAATCCCCCCATCCTTTAATTGATGCCTCAAAAAAGTAAAGGTTGCTAAAACATCGAGATTGTTAGAATTATAAAAGAAAAATTTTTATTGGTCACCATCTCTTGTTAAATAGACTTGTAGTAATTTATGTAGCGGGTAGCTAATTATGTACTCATTAGCGGTTTAGGTTCTTGTACAAATGGTGGTTTGTGTGAGAAGTGTAAGAAGGAATATGGTAAGAACATGTGTCTTTAATTAAAATTAGAGATAGATAATACGGTACTATCAAATTAAATTCAATCTAATTAAAAAGATCTTTTCAAACCATTTTTTGAGAAATATTAGGAAACCATATATTCTATATAGGGGTGCAAACGAGCCGAGCGACTCACGAGCTACTCGAGGTCGGCTTGAGAAAAAGCTCGAAACAAGCCAAGCCTTATCAAGCCCGAGCCGAGCTTGAGCTTAAAATAAAGCTCGTTTGTTTATCGAGCCTGAGCTTGAGCTATTATTCAAAATCTGGTATCCAGTATTGTTCAATCCAAAAAATTCGTATCAACTTTTTGTTATTCCGCATATATAAAACACCATACAAATTCCAGAAAACAACACGACTTAAATCGTAATATAGTCATAGTGTTCTAACATCTGGATCGATTTTTGTTATTTTGCAGGTATAAAACACCATACAGTTTCTAAAAACACAATGACCTGAATCGTAATACAGTCGTTGTGTGTTTTAACGTCTGGTACGATTGTATTGCTATTCAAACCATGGTATTTTAATGCCATCTAGGAATGATTGTATTTCTATTCCAGATGTTAAAACATCATGACTGTAATCACAATACAATATTTTCAGATTCTAGATGTTAAAACACAATGACTTGAATAACAAAACAATCATTCTGGATGTTAAAGCACAATGACTTGAATCACAATACAATGTTTCCAGATTCACCATATTTCTTATGATTTTCAATGATTCTCTGAATCGATAACACACAATGACGAAGAAGTTCGGTTGATTACTTTCATAAAACAATCCGGATTTTGGATTTTGATCTTGTTCCATGTCTTGGATTTATCTTATGTGACTTATATAAAAATGACAAAGTCCAATAATAAAAAGACAAATCATATCATTCATGCTTGAAAGACAAAAGGTATTAATTTGCCTAAGGAGTGATAACCTCAATAGCAAAAATGACCTTATAGTACTGAAAAAAAAACATAATCCAAATCAAAATTGAAATCATTTGGATATTACAACATAATCTAGATCCATAGCCCTTCACATCCATTAATGGACATCATGTACGCAAGTAGAACCAAAGGCCTATGTCTTACGTCTCTCAACTTCCTTTTGAACAACCTCTTTCAGCTCTAACATTGCCAATTTTTCAAGATCTGCCAATCCTAATTCCTCTATAGGTTTATCCCACCAGTTATTTTTTTGGTTCTCTATCATTTTCTTGCGTTGTTCTTCACAAACTTTTTTCTCATATTCCAATTGTTTGAGCAAGTTGGTGAGGTGAGAGCGGAGTTCTTGGACATTGGCATTGCGAGGAAGGTCCATAAACTCAGACGTTCTTGAACTTGGAGGATCGAGACTTTGTTCCAGAAAGCGATTTACAATCACTTCAACACCTAGGCCCCAAATAAGTATAACTTTTTTTCCTTTTGGGAGAGCACAATGACAGCTATTTGTCTCCTGGAAAGGGTGCAAAGTTCGTTTACCTTAAAAATGCAAGAACGAATATTTAAAGGGCCATCTTGCAATGCTACAGTTATAGTGATATCTTTAGATATTAATGTTCTTCCATATATATTGGTGTTATTTGACTATAATTTCTAATGTAATTGTGATAATGAATATTTACAGCCTCAGATTAGGCGACAATGCTATAAATGCCAAGGATTTAGTTTATGGTTCGGTTCATGAAAAAATATGAAATGCAAAATATAACTAACTTTTAATCCTTAGAATGCCAACTAAAATGATTAGCCTTATGACATTAAATAGTACCTAACTTAACTAAGATAACCGCTCACGTCCAAAGCCTCTTAGTCCCATGTGGATCTTACTTGCAAGGCCCATTAATACAATTGACTAGCCATATCACATTAGAAATGGTACCTAACTTAACTACCTAATAGCATCCACAATAAGCTTATTTTTTTGTCATTTTTAAAGAAAGAGAAGGTAATGTGGATAAGAGAGATGATGAGTTGGAGGAAAGAGAGTGTGATGGTATATGTGAGGAAAAATGAGAAAAAATGGGTTATGTGAGTGAGAGTGAAGAGAGAGGAGAGAGAAATTGTGTTTTTATAGTTTATGAGAGGGTCATGAGAGAGAAATAGTTTTATTGGTTGGGCAAGTGCCCATGTGGAATTTAAAAACATCACCCAAATACATGCTTATTGTGGATGCTCTAAGTGTCTAAATATTATAAAATGGTTGCATTACTTTATTTGTTCATGAACCAAACCTTAAAAATTAATATTCGTGTTGGTTCATGAACCTTGCCTTAATTTATCTCTATGTCTTTGTTTGTTCATGAACCAAACCTTAAACATTAATATTGGTGTTGGTTCATGAACCTTACCTTAATTTATCTCTATGTCACAAAAGTAATAGCTTTTCATGGTTTATAATTCGGAAAAAAGTCAATTTTTGAGGTTGTCAATTATTATTATTTCAGTTATGTTAGAAATTACAATACAAGGCCAACATATACGAAAGAGTATGTGCAATTAAATGATTGATATCTAGAGATATTAATTCAAAAGATATCAGTGTTGTGTTGTATGGTGAGGTATCCCTATAAATACTCATTGTTTGTCCTAAAACAAATGAAGAATGAAAAACATTCTAGATATCACACTCGTTACTCAAATCGAAGGCAGTCCTCCCGTCCTTGAATTGATGCCTCAAAAGAATAAAGGCTGCTAAAAGATCGAAATTGTTAGAATTACAAAAGAAAAAATTATTGGTCACCTTCACCTTCTCTTCTCTTCTCTGAGCCCCGTCTATGGATTTCTAGAATGTAAGTAAGATTTGCATCCTTTGTGAGAGTGAAATCACAATCATTGCGTTATGCGCAGCTAAAAGGTATCTTCATTTGGCTATCTTTGTGCTGAGAAAGTTGTAGATCGTTTTGAGGATGAAAGCGATCTATTATCAACTCAGTGCATGTATGACCAAACTGGAATACCTTTCTTGTTGGACATAACACCATGCTTGCGATTTCCACCCCACAAAATGGTGCAAAGCTTGCCAACATTTTCTAAAAAAAGCTAGTATGACATTTGGTGAGGGCGACCGACACATTGCTTTCTTTGTTATTCTTACAATTTCAATCTTTTGTCTACCATTGATTTTTTGAGACATTGATAGACTTTTCCTAGTAGCATATTTCATTGGAAATTTAAATTCTATTTCATATGTTGTTGCTTCCATTTGGGAAAGAAATAAGAATTTTTGATTCCATTTATATCTTTTGTTCAACTTAATTTCACTTCCTTCACTACAGGTACGTTTTTTTATTAATGTTCTTCCGTTTGAGTAAAAACCATCAAATCCTTCCTTCTTATATCTACTAGATACATGAAGCGTTCCCTATGGTCTGCTTCAACTAGTCATGTCAAGGTTTGTTTCTCCTTTTGTTGATATATGTATTCGATTTTCTAATGTTGTTATTTCAACACGATTCAAAATCCTAAATTTTTGGTTATAGTTTATGCTTGTTTGTACATTTAGTTCCTGACTGCCATTCAGATTGATAATGGCCGATAACTTGAATGACCGAGATTTTTAGTCATATCGATAAGGTTCGATAACTTGAATGACCGAGTCATATGTTTGATCAGTGAGAATGCAAATCAAGAGTGAAGAAAAAGGATATACCTTTTGCTCCTTTTGAATGTGAAGACTTTGTTTTTGACTTTTTATTTAATAAACAATTCGCAAGCTTTCGAGCATCACCAATAAGGAAGCCTAAAAACACATAAAAATGTGCTACGTCAGCTGCCACTTCATAAAAACACCAATTCTTTAAAAACACCTAAACCCACCCAATAAGAAAACCTTTAAAACCATTAACACATCATCACCATTTTTTTTAAATTAATACCCAACCCACCTACCTAACCCCACTTGCCTGCCAATGGACCCACCATCCATCCATTTTTTCTTGTTTTTGTAGACATACATCACCCAAAAATTGGGTATGAAAAACAAACATCACAATAGGAAAAACATGCAAATATGCCACATAGGCATGTAAAAACATTGAAAAATACCTATTGGTGATGCTCTTAGTTCTTGTATTAATTTCCTTAGTGGATGCATCAACTTTTCTCATTTAATATTATGTCATTTTTCTCTTGATGTTATAATAAACTTCTATCCATAACCTTCAAATGTGGAGGTCATAGGATGGAGGAGTCTTACTTGGTGCAATTTGTTTCAAGTAGGCAAGATGTTTTACTATAGTGTACTTTCGGGTGTTGTGTTTCCTTTGGAATTGTGACCATGGTTTACCTTGAAATGGTGGGTGGCCTGGTCATCAATTGTAACATCCGCAAAAAATGGGTACTAGAAAAATCCGACCCGTTTTGAAAACCGGATCTGGACCAATTGTAAACCGGTTCGAATCATTATAAATAAAATATATTATATTATATTTGACCCTACTACGACTTTTATGAAATTTAGGTCATGTGATAAAGAAAAATATGCTCGTCCCAATGGTATATTTGTATTTTTGTAAAACATTATATGCATTGAATTATACGAGAAAAACGAGCTAAGCAGCTGAATTATATATATATATATAAATAGATATATATATAAATAATTAAATTATAATTCCCTTTCTCTTTTGTTTCCAAGCAACACACCCCCTATTCAAACAATATCACCCCCTCTTTCCCCTTATATTTATTCCAAACGATAATGCTTTGTGGCACCATCCTATTCCAAACGATAGTATGTTCCGTTTGGAGTCCACACCCAAACGACACCACCTATTACCCAAACGATGCATGTCTGTAAATCTTGCAGATTTCCAAATAGCAATCTTGTTGAGCAATATAGCCCAAAATCCATTCAATACTTGCTCAAATGACTTGATACTTGTTCCTAAAGCTACGTTTCAACATGGAAACTTATTTCAATTCGCAATCATCTTTAACTGACACTATATAATTGATTAATTTTATTTAAAAATCAAATCCCCATTAAATTAAGAATACTTTGTAAATTTTATAACAAAATTTGTATGTTATAACAAACCTAGTCCCATACAAACGACATCTCCACCTCTCTCATACAAATCCTCAGCCTCAAATCGTCCTAACTCTATCTCTCTCTCTCTCTAAATCACGAATTGAAGCAAGAACATATCTAGGGCTTGGAACTTCAAGTCATGTGTTCTCCCTCATTTCTCAACCAAATCAGGTAATTCAAAATCCTAACTTGGTTTATTTTTCGTGCTCTACAAAACCTTTTTAAAATCCAAATTTAATTTATGATATTTCTAGGATTTTTGGATAATAAAATTTGGGACTTTTGTTTTAGAATATTGTTTTGATGAAGTTGAAAGCTATTACTGTTTATAATCATGTCAAAATAGATCTTGTAATTTTGAGAATTTTTAACCATCCTTTAACTTTATTTCGTATCCATTCTGTCCCCTCTGACATGGTTAGGTCTTTAGGTGATGTGGCGCATGGTTATTGGCTGAAGCTCAACGTCCTTTCGTACTGGCTGTTGGTCTGTCCCATAGAGATCTTGCGAATGGTGCTGGCGGCCTGCCATTGGTGCCACCCGGCGTCCTTTCTGTTTGCTGAGAGCGTCCTCTTGTTTTCCAAGTGTCGCTTTCCAAAACCTTCTAGAACCTTTTGGAACCCTTTTTTATTGCGAGGTCGCCAACTTGGAGTGGTGTGGTCATCTTCACACGTGTCCATTCATGATTTGGGACCATACCTCTTCAAGTCCTCCCAGTCCAGTGTGTTTTTCAATTGAGGTTATCAGCTGGGAGGGATTATAGACTTACAAGAATTTGGTTGTGTTGGGGTAAGATGAGAAAGCGTAAGGATTTTGGTACATGGAAGTGAACCACCAGGGCACATGGATTTTGGCGTACAGAAGTGAGCCAAAATGGTGCATGGACTTTGGCGTACAGAAGTGAGCCAAAAAGGCGCATGGATTTTGGTGTACAGAAGTGAGCCAAAAAGGCGCAAGGATTTTGGCGTACAGAAGTGAGCCAAAAAGGCGTATGGACTTTGGCATACAGAAGTGAGCTAAAAAGGCGCATGGATTTTGGCGTACAAAAGTGATCTACGCATGGACTTTGGCGTACAGAAGTGAGCCAAAAAGGCGCATGTATTTTGACGTACAGAAGTGAGCCAAAAAGGCGCATGGCCTTTAGCGTACATAAGTGAGCCAAAAAGGCGCATGGATTTTGGTGTACAAAAGTGATCCAAAAAGGCGCATGGATTTTGGCTAAGGTTTCTTCAAGGAGAAGTTTGTCCAGCTAGTGAGCAAGTTATGTGAGTTGGTGAGGTCGATGTCTGACACCTGTTACTATGGCTCTGCCCGTTGAGGTGGGTGTCGCATCAGGGGCGAAACAGTTACCTTTTTCGGGAGTACGTCAGGGTGACAGTTGCTTTTTACGACGATGTCAGGCACGTGGCGGCCACGAGCCCTTAAGAGACGCCGTTTAAGGTTCTCCCGTCTAAGGTGTCACTCCCCATTGGTAGGGTTTCCCCACTTGTCGGTCCAGTTCTCCATCGTATTAAATGCAATGGGTATAAATATCCGGAGGCCCTTGATAAGTGATCTTATCTTTCCAACTTCTCCTTGGCGATTTTCCTTCTTCTTCTTTTTCTTCCTTGCTTTCTATCATTTGTCTTCTCATTTCTTGATTTTACAAGCATGTCTATTTCGACTAAACCGGAGGGTTCTCAGAAGGTAAGGAAATATAGACCCAAGGATCCATTGAGGGCCGAACAAGCCGTCGTTAATTGGAAAGAGGATTAGTTTTAACAACTCTGCTGAGCGTTCCAGTTCCCTGTTAACTAGGGTGCCTAGTTTCCGACTTTGGGGAGTACAGCCCTTGATGCTCCTCCTGGATACATTACTCTATATTCCTTTTTCTTAAGGAAGGTAACTTCCGTCTTCCCATCACCAAGTTTATTGGGGAGGTTTTGACACGTTACGGGTTGCATATCTCTCAAATTAGTCCTGTTGGCATGCCCCGGATCACTCACTTTGAGTTCATATGCCGGGCTCAGCGTTTAATCCCTTCGGTAGATATGTTTAACGTGTTTTATTATGTTTCTTTCACTGGTGGTTTCTATTCTTTCAACTATCGAACCACCAATGTTATGCCTTGCAGTGGGGATCCACCCAAGAGTTTACATGATTGGAAACATAAATTCTTCTACATCCGCCGTGGTGTGATACCGATTGACATGCAATACTGTCTTGCTGACGAGGGTGTTCCCAAGCTACCCGTGGTTCCGTACGCGGAAGAGCAATGGTACAAGACTCTCACTAGGAATCCTATGACGATGCTTCAACTGGATGAGAAGGCTTTGGTGGCGGTTGGTATGAGCATGTTGTGGGCAGCAAAAAACCACAGGGCAGCGCCTATCTATGCATATAAGAACAAAGGTAACCTTTCCTGGTTGTTCTCTTTTGCATTAGCCTTGTTGTATGTGGATTATTTATCAGAATTCTTTTTGGCAGCGTACGGATTGATGAATGCTTTGGATCCAAATATTCGTGGTGAAATGGTTGCACGGTTACTTCCTGGTGGGGAGCTATCATGGTTGGAGCATATAAGGGATTACTTCCATCACCCTACTGCGGAGAGTTTAAGCATCCATGTTGCCACTCCCACAAGTGCGCATCCTTTTGCTTCAGTGAAGCCTGAAGTCATACAATCTCCTACTGATCAGAGTGTCGCGCTCTAGTCAAAGATAATATTTATATTCCCTAATTACCCTTAAAAATGCGTTAGTGGTAGAAAGCGGTCGAACCATGAAGAGTTTGTGGTTTGCGTATGGATGTGATTGATTATTAATGGTTGTCACTTTATGAAGCTTGCTAATGGTTTAAATTGAATGTTTGTTTGTTTCTTTGTTTGAAGAGATGTCAGATTAAACAGAAAAATTTGTTTTTAATTACTTAACTACGAAAACTTGATCAGTTAAGACTTGCACGAAAATTTGATTTATGGATTGAAAACAATAGTGGAGAACAAGGTTCACACCCAGTTCGACACTGTATGACCTAGGGTTACTACACGTTTTAACTTGGTTTAATTGAATTAGTTCATTAAAGGTTTAGAATCACGAGGCTTAGGTTCCGATTGCTATCAACGAACAAGATGAACCGCAATGCACTTCGTTACCTCAGAAAAGTAAATCCTATCAAAAGATAAGGCATAATTGCACATAAACATTCCATAAAGTCAAATTTCATAACTCACTCAACAATTCATGGATTCCATACAAATGCAAGACAATCATCTAATGATTCAAATGCAATTAAAATTGTCACAAACTAAATATTAAACAAGTAACAAGCCCTAGAAATCCTTACAAATGTCTACACCGGGGTGAAACCCAAAGAAACTAGCCGCTCATGGTGAAGGGAATGTGATCAATGGATGATTGAAGCTCGAACATGGACATCTTGAAGCCTTGAGGATGATGATGATGATGATGATGATGATGATGATGAAGGTTAGGGTTGTGGTGGATGGTTATGGAGAATGGTTTGGTCGGATGATGGGAATGATGGTGATTAGGGTTAGGAAGGTGAAGATGGATGGTGAATTCGGATGATTGTGATCAATCCAGATGGATTGGGGATGATTCAAGATGAAGGTAGAGGTGTTCTTGGCTCCAAGATGGTGTTTCAAACTCCAATAATGTGTAACTCATCGAAAAACCACAAAAACATGGATATAACCCGTCCCCAAACATCAAAGTTGAAGTTTTCGCATTTGTGATCAGGGAAGGGCGTCGTCGACGACCCACTAGGACATTGCTGACGACCCCTGGTTAATCAGAAACCTCCAGACCCCTAAACAACTGCCTATGACAAAATTCACCCGACTGGGTTTTCTGGAGGGCGTCGCCGACGGGCAAGTAGGGCATCATCGACGGGCTCTCTAAAAGCTGTTTTTCTGATTTCTTTATTTTGCGTTCCCAGTTGATACCGTTTGCTCCGCAATGCTCCGTAAAGCTCCCGAATAGCTCTTTACACTCCGTTATACCTACAAAACACAATTCTAATCGAAGTAGGCCATTCGAAACAAAAATTCATGTAAAAACATTAACTTAAACATAATAGAACACCGGTTTTTGACCACACATCACCTGCTCTAGGGGAGAACATTCTTCTCTCGAGTGAGAAGTCTACAGCTTCTTATGATGGTCTTATTCATCGGTCTCGCGCAACGCGTGCCGGACCATAAGTGCAGCCCACGAGGGGTGTTGGAGCTAGTGCTGCTACTGACCCTGCGACTGTGGATCCTGAGGTTGCTGCCAACGAGCCGGTGTAGGAAAGGCCTGAAGCACAGTATCGACCGGGAGTGCAAACCAGTAAGCACTATTCCCGTCTACGTTAGTTGGATTATGTTGTTATGTCTAACACATTATCTGGATTGGACATAGGGGTTAAACCAACTACTGAGGATGTTAAAGAAGATCAAGCTACCCTCACCCAAATCATGGATAAGAAGAGGAGTATATTGGCTGATACTTAGAGTAAGTTAGAAATTGAGGCAGCTCTGAACGTGTCTGAGAAAAAGAGTAAACTGATGGGTCTGCCCGTGGGACCGGCACCATCGGAGAGTGATGTTGATTTAAGTGTTTTTAGGAAAAAATCTGTCAGCTTTCTTGATGACTTATACGAGGAGTCTACTGGGAGGGAAGGTATTGACTCTGTGATAATTAGTTATTGTGTTTCTCTTTCCCTTATATATATATATATATATATATATATATATATATATATATATATATATATATATGCGAGTGTAACTCGAGATTGCCTTTGTTGGGTTAGCAAAGGCGACTGGTTTGAGGTCTCGGTGTTTGACCTCTCGTGGTTTGAAGCGTAGTGCTCTCGATATCTCATCGATCCCCGGCCCTGAATCACCACCTGTTGCTGTTTATGGTGACTCACATGCGAGGACCCAATCCACCCTGAAGATGTAAAGAGGAAAGGTCCAGAAGAAGTTGTAAGGTCTGGGGTTGCCAAGAAGGTGCTGCCATCTACTCTTCCTTGGGTGATCTTTCGTGAAAGAGTGGTGGGTGTTGAAACAGATATTGAGTCTAGTGAAGCCACCCCCTATGACCAAGTATACACATCGCTTGCCCCTGGTAATGAAGGGCATGGCCGTTCTGAAGGGCAGGGTGGTTCTGAGTCTAGGAAGGGAGAAGCAAGTGGATCTTGGGTGGCGCATAATCCTGCCTATGATGATTTGCCTCATGTCCCCCGTTGGTCTCTTGTGCAGGGGTCCCACATGGATAGTTTAGATAACTGTCATGAATTCTACTCCACGTCCATGCCCCCTGCTGAACGTTTATATCAAAAGAACAAGGACCGATCCCGGTTATTGGAAGACAATGTTTGTCTTGGGGTAAATTATTTTGCAACGACACAAGAGATAGTGGGTGAATGGAGTTCTATGGGGGAGCAGATTATGGAGTTTGAAAATGCTAAGCGAGAGTTTACATTAGCATACAAGTCTAACAAGCATCATATAGTTTCATGTTAAGCATGGATATAGTTTAAAATAGTTTCATGTGAAGTGTGATTTTGTATAACATACATGTTGCACCCAAAAGTGATAAAAAGAAAACGGGATCGAGTATACTCACAGTTTTGCAAGCTTCCTACTTGATATCCCGCGAGTGTTTGGTTGATTAGAGTGGAACACTGTGTCCTTCTACACGAAGAAACATAGGTGTGTGAGTTTGGGGAGTTAACGGAAGATTATAGATTCAGAGTTTAAATAACATGAAAATAAACATATGAAAATAATCATCTAGCACACATGACACTTGTTCTTAACACTATGAAACTCTAAAGAGTTTAAATGTTTTCATGGAACAAGGTTCCATTAGAATCGTGACAAGTTATCAAGGCCTAAGATGATGTACCCTACTATCTTGACAAATGACTATTTGTTCATCATCAAGAGTTTGGTTTCTTGAATATATTATATAAGTTATATTAGTATATCATATATCATATAGGTCAAGTATGAGGTAGGAGGATAAATCCACCATTTAGGAACCTCTTTGTTCACCACTACACTTGTTATTAGAAACAACAAGGAAGGTCATGAACTTACAACTAGGAAAGGAATAAGAACAACAAATCTAAGGAAAATATCAAGTAGTGTGTGGATTTTCAAGTAGGATAGCTCAAGCTTGTCCTAAAATCACACAAACATCAAGCTTCAAGCTTGAACACTACTTATGGGTAAAATCCTAAAGAAAACAGAAAGTTTATGAGGTTTTAACATCTGATTTTACATGTCTCAACCTTGTTTTTAAGCCCAACTAACCATAGATGTGGTTATGAGCATAAGGACATAGGTTTGAGATGAGATAACTCAAGTTTAAGCAAGATTAACAAAGCTTGAATCAAAACAGAAAGTTTTAGTCCACTTTGGAGCCTTTTTGGTGATGTTCCAGACCTTGGTTTTCCATGGAAAACATGTGGAATCGTCCCTTAGGTTGTTCCAAGTGATTGAGAAAAAGAATCAATGAAAAAGACTAAGAAATGAGTGAGATATGCTCACTTGAACAACTTGTTATGATTCTGTCCAAGTTCTGATTTCCAGCAAGTTTGAGACTGATTTGAGAGTGAAATATGAGAGTTGTAAAGTGGAAAATGCTTGGAAGATGTTTGGGTTTTATAGGGAAGGATTAGGGTTGGGTTTAGTGTGTAATAAATTCAATAATTCAAGTTTAAAACTCAAACAAACACTTAAACCCGCCAAGAAATCGAGCTGTTTAGAGTTTCTGCGGTCTGACGGGCTCGCGGGCCGTGAAGCAAAAACCTGGGCCGGGTCGCGGGCCGCCAGGGATGTTTGGGTTGGGTTCAAGTTTGACATATTGACATTTTCACCCCTAGACTTCATATTTTGATGTTTTTAGTTGTTTTAAGGGCCTTTTATGTATAATTAATCAATTTCAAGGGTACAAGATAAACTTTTATCATAAAACTAATATCAAACAAGTATAAACAAGTGCGTTTGTCGAGATTTTGCATAGTATTGCATAAATTGAGCATATAAGTTGCGTGTTTGCATGATTAACGAATTTAGCACAAATTGTGAATAGAGTATCATGTGTTTAACCAATCCAAATGTATAAACGAGTATCAAAGGTGTATAACATGTATTTTTAATGAAATTAAGAATTTCATTACGATCCAAGTCTCGGATTTTACAACGATTATAACGAAACGACGAATACAAGACTTCCAAAAATAGAAATACAAGCAACGCTTTCTAATTATAGAAAGTATGAAAACACAGGGCGTCACAAGCAGAGCCCTGGGATTGCCCACTGGACTGCAGTTAAGAACATCCTTAAGTACTTGTGAAGAACAAATTATATGTTCTTGATATTTGGAGGAATCAATGGGGAGCTCACTGTAAAATGTTACACTGATGCTAGTTTTCAAACTGACCGAGATACCTTTCGCTCACAAACAGGTTTCATGTTCACTCTCAACAGAGGAGCTGTCTCATGGAAAAGCTCCAAGTGGAGTGTTGTGGCTGATTCCACCACGGAATCTGAGTACATTGCCTCATCGGATGCCGCAAAGGAAGCTGCTTAGATGAAGAAGTTCATAACCGATCTCGATGTGGTTCCAAGTATCATGAAATCCATCCAGGTATTTTGTGATAACACGGGTACTATTTCTCAAGCCAAGGAGCCTAGATCTCATCACATAGCCAAGCACATTTTGAGAAAGTTTCACTACATACGTGAGATTGTGGAACGTGGAGACAACGTTATAAGGAAAACTGACACATGATCAAAACCTAGCTGACCCATTTACTAAGCCAATGACTAGAGAAAAACATGACCGTCACATGGACACTATTGGGCTTAGATTAGCTAGTGATATGTTTTGATTTAGTATTTGGATGTACGAACATCAAACAGTTGTACTCTTGCATTTCATTTTGATTTACTAGTTAAATGCAATTCTTGAATCCTACAACTGTGTTCGAATTTGATACATTTAATCCATGAATCATGTATTCTAAATTTTCCAAAGTCGATCAGACTCGTGGGAACGATTTTGAATTAAGCCTTTTCTGAATTTGGACTCAAGTGGTTGACTTCCAAATTCACAGGCCTCATTGTGAATGGCGCTAGATGTAACTCATGTCAAATCATCTTCATGGATGTAGTCATAAGATGTTTTGACAAAGGCATATTCATCTGGTATCCTCTGACCTGAGATACATATTAGAACTTCCGTTTACAAAGAACCATTCTTTGATTACTCCCAACCATTGCCGCGTAATTGCCAGTCATAAAGGCTTTAGTTGTGAATGTATCTTAAGTTCAGTGGGAGTTGTATGTAATCAATACTGAATTCTGTACTCTTACATTAAATTGTAACAGCTAGACATCAAGGCGCCCTCGTTGATTCATACTGGAGAAGTGTAAGGCCTTACCCAAACTGACTGTATGTTTGATTGGACCACTATGAATCTAGATCAAGAACAAGAATAATTGAAACACAATATGAGAATGAATTGATCCATGTCTCATAGTTTCAAATTGATGTCTTTTATAGAAAGGATAGATGACAATGATTGCCATAAGTCTATTGTCTTTAAGTAGCAAGTCATTGCTAAAGGGAAGACACCTAGGTTAGTGACTTAACAAGGATAAAATAAGCTTCTTGAAATTCATATTGTCATTACAAACATAGTTGAAATATGTACATTGTTTTCGAAAATAAACAGAAAATATAGAGGTTCAAATGATCATAAGTGCTTGATCATTTGCTTGAGCCTCGTTGAACACTCGTCCAGTAGCATTGGCAAGCTTGGGGCAGTTTCCCTTGAAATGATTTAGATCACCACAATTGAAACATGCTCGAGGGCGAGTCTGAGTAGGGGCTGCTCGGTTCTGGATACGACAGGTCACAGCTAGATGTCCAAATAAACCACATATTGTACACTAGCGACAAGGAGAATTTGACGCGTGATGATAGTTGCAATGATTGCACCAAGGTTGCTTTCCACGATAGAATCCCTTAAAGGGTACTGAGTTTAGCGGAACTGGTGCAGGAATTGCAAAATTCTTTGAAGCCTTGCGCTTCTTAGAATTTTTAGAAGATTCGGCCTTTGTTCTTTTTGAATTCTCATTAGTAGTTTCGGTGTTTTGTTTCTTGTCTCCATTTCGAAATAGTTTACCTTTTCTAACCTGGGAGTCGGATAAGATAGCGGCTAATTCCTTAGCCTCCCTAAGCGTTGCAGGTTGGCTGCCAGTGACAATGTCTTGGACAAGATCAGGTAGACCATCAATGTATTTCTCAATGGCCCGATCCAAAGGTGTGACCATAGTGGGGCAAAGTAGGCTTAACTGTTCAAATCAGTCAGTGTAGGCACGGTTTTCCCCACTATCTCGTTTTAAATGATAAAACTCGTTTTCAAGTGCCCTTATTTCGCTTCGTGGGCAGAATTATTTCTTCATAAGATCTTTAAATTCTTCCCACGTCAATTCTATTGCTACATCGGCACCTCGGTCTCTCATAATACCATTCCACCAAGTGAGTGTTCTCCTTTGAAAGACACTCGAGGCAAAATCGACCTTGCGCTCATTGGGACACTGAACATGGCGGAATGTGCTTTCTATACTTTCAAACCATTGTTGGAGCGCAGTTGCTCCTTCAGACCCATTAAACCTAAGTGGTTTAGCCGAGTTGAATTGTTTATAGTTACATGGCGATAAAACATTGTTGTTGTTATTATTTTGGATTTGGTTGACTTGGGTCACAATGCCTGGGAGTAAAGTATTTAGCTGCTGAGAAATCATTTCTGCCAGTTCAGCGTTCCAAGTGGCGTCACGGCGAGGAGGCATCTTGAAGGTATAGCTATAGAGAAAAAAAAATAAGTTAGATTTACCAAATTGTTATGAGTTTGTAACATTATTGTATTGTGAAAACTTTGATCTAGTAAAATCTCGTTCATAGGTCTCGTTCTTGTACTTAGAATATATAGTGTAAATTTTGACTTTAGAAAAATCTTGTTTATAAGTCTCGTTCTTGTATCTAGAAAATACAGTGTTGTGGATTTTGTTTTGAAATAAAAGTTGTTTGAAAATAAACTTTTATTACATTTTGGATGAGAGAATACAAACCAAGTTAATGGTTTGTGTTATAAATTCCTTTACTTATTTAAAAATTTATTGTTTTTAAGATAAAATGTTTTAAATTTAATTTTTAAAATAAAGAAACTTTGTGTCTAAAATTTTGAAAAATTCTCATCCAAATGGTAGAAGTTTGAAATTTTGGAAGACACGGGTAGTGTTTCGAAAATGAAATAGGATCTCATAGTGTCGTGAAATGAAATGAAATTCATTTCAATCGTCTTGATTCAAACATATCACCGAAGGTAATATGATGAAATAGTGTTGTGAAAGGAAATTTGTTTTGATTGTCTTGAATACCAAACATATTACCGAGGGTAATATGAATGAGTAGTGATACAAATGTCGTTTAGAGATAGTTCGACATGGTCAGGATGGATAGGTTTTTATAATGCTTCACGAAGAGATGCTTTAGCCTATAAGTGGACACTCACCCTAAGAGTTCCCAGGTAAGAGTGACTGGTCTGATAATGCGGATTTTTACGAACACTCTAGCCTTAGACAGAAAACTCGGGGTACAGGCATCAACCCTTCCAGATTGCATGTGTTCACATTATTAAAACCCAAGATTTCGATGAAAAACGTTTGAGGAAAACATTTAAGAAATCTTTTGATACAAATCGTTTGAGATAAAACATGTTGTGAAATATTTTGACAAAAACATTTAAGAAAACATTTTGAGGAATACCCTAAGGCATGAAGCCTAAGGTTCTGGATAAATCATCTAGGGCTAGATGATTTGTAATTCATAGAGTAGTTATGGCACGAATAAGGATCAGGATTTAGGAAGGAGTTCCTAAGTCTACTCATGTTTAGGTCCTAGGAAGGTTATAGACTAGGTTTAAGGCATGCTAATAACCTAATTCCCTATAACCAGTGCTCTGATACCAATCTGTAACACCCCAATCGCGTAATACAACAACACAGAGCGGAAATATCGGGGAGTCACGTTACAAATTGCTCACAACTACCGGTTCTAAATTGTTTCATTATTATTAACATCGTTTTACAAACAAAGAGTACATGTAATTGTCTTTTGATTTAGAAGTCTAAGGCCCGAATGCAATCCTATGCGTTGCATGCTTGAATAGTTGCTAACCTGAAACATATGTGAAAATAAAGTCAGCATAAAAATGCCGGTGAATACATAGGATTTATTAGCCAATTATTTGGCAAAACATTTGGTATTGCAATACTTTAACAGCTACGAGAGCTGTCAATTGAAAATAAATCTTGAAGCCAAAGAATGGTAAAAGTTTAGTATTGCAATACATAATTTTGATTGTGAAAACTCGTGACAAATAGTTTTGGGATATGGCAATATGATTATTACTAAGTCATTTTTATGCCTTACATCGTAATCTCGTTAAAACCATCGTGAAATTCGTTAATATGTTATTAGAAATCCAATCAAGAATTAATAATAACTGTTTTGAAATAAATCAAAACTTGTGTAAGTATTATATAAATCAAATCATTGATTCATGATAATACTTTAAATATCCTTCTAAGAATCTAACATATAAAGGTATGGGAGATTCTACGAAGATTTCGATAATCGAATATTGAAAAAATTGCACACACATCCTAAAGTGATTCGGATAACGCTACAAGAATAATAAAATAAGAACACTTATATATAGGAACTACCAGCGGCGTATCCACCATGTTCTTATTTTATTACACCCGTTTCGTTATCTAAATCACAACTACCACATAAACACATAATCGTCAACTTGTTCCATCTCGTAAACACGCATTAAAGTACACAATGAATCCAAACAGGGGCTCTAATATTAGTACTCTAAACATCCCATATATGTCTAGCTATGAAGATAGATAGATACTACAGGGATCAGGTTCTCGTCACATCATTTAGTCAAACACGCATTAAAGTACACAATGAATCCAAACAGGGGCTCCAATATTAGTACTCTAAACATCCTACAAGTATGTCTAGCTATGAAGATAGATAGATACTTCAGGGATCAGGTTCTCGTCACATCGAATCATTGTATCACAACATCCTAAATCCTAATGGTGATTCGGGATAACGCCACGAAAGGTAATACAATAAGCACACTTATATATAGGAAGTACCAGCGGTGTATCCACCATGTGCTTATTGTATTATCTAGTTTCGTTATCTAAATCACCAACAATCTACACACAACCAACCATCGAGTCGTAAAGTACTTCTTAAAAACCTTACTATGAAGATAGGAAGATTCTAAGTCTGTACTTCAAATATCCTATAAGAATCTAACTATGAAGACAGGTAGATCTTTTAGGAATTCGGATAAACATCGCATTTGCATAATCGGAATAGTACACATAAAAGCACTTAGTGAACACATATATGCCATACATTTCGAAAACAAATCGATTACACATATGAATCACCCAAAACATTTGAAAACGGTAAAAGAGGGGAACTATGTACTCTCCTGGGATTGCGTATAGTTCTTGTTCAAAAGGTACAACAAAGCTCAAAGGGTCAATAGCTCAAGTGTTGAAGTGGTTCCTAGTGTAACGGATTCTGTGTTAGTGAATTGACACCTAAATTGGAAGATCGGGAAGAATGAGGTCTTGTAAACCAAATGAGTATTGGAACTCATGTGATATGGTTTAACAAACCATCAAATTCAGCCCAAATAACCAGATTCAATGTTTCTGTGCTGGTAGTCTGTCGTGGGCCGCGTAGGAAATGGGCAAGTCTTACGCCCCACTCCTAGCAAACTTTGGCAGATTGTCAGTTTTAGTCCTGTGACAACCCGCACTAAACCAGGTATCCGTACAACTTAATTAATGATTAATTACTACTTGATTACTGTGCTTGATTGAACTAGCTGATGAACTGCTACCTGCATACTGATACATGCACTTACTTGCATCATACTTTATTTGCTGTCACTACATTATTTACATACTGGACCCTAGTGACAAACATGATGCACAAAAAGCACAGTAGCACTAAACGGATACACAGTGAACATGCTGATATAACCAGCATCAGGCAGACACTGCCTCCAAGGCCTGTTAAGAGCCTCATATATTTTTGCTACACTGGTAGTGAGTGTAGGGATATAAGGGTTGTGGTACCGCGTCTCTAGGGATAAGACACACTGATTCGGATGTGCCAAGAACGTACTTTAAGTACCAAACACAGCACTTTAATAATTAAACCAGCTTCTAGCTGACTAGTAAAGTGCCAGAAAATGAGAAAACAACACTAGACACTTTCTAAAGTGTCGGGAAAACAAATTGTGTCACTAAAAATAACAATAACGACACTTTAAAGTTTTTGTAACGCTTTAACGGATTATTATCCAACCAGACACCCGGACTTTACCCGGAACATGAAAATATTACTATTTTCACTATGTTTATTTTTCTGAGCCAGTTAGGGTCCCTGATTACCCTAACACCCGCCATAACGTGTAACATACAACAAACTAAGTCAAATACTTGGTTAACTTATTTAACTAAACTAAACTAAACACCCTAACCACTAGTTTAAATCGAACCAACCCCCCCCAAGTCCCTAACCGGCCCCTAACTAGGGGAAACACAAGGGTACAATTTGATTTGCTTAATCTTGTTTTGTCTAATATCTTTAGGACACAATATCCATTGGACGATAACACTTAATATTGCCTATAAATACTAGAGTTCTCATAACACACTTATCACTTCAACATAAACCAACAAAATCTTTCTCTCTTGCCCTCCCCTACCTTCGGCCGAACCTCACACACCCACCCATCATACTTTCGAGTTTCAATCTTGCAATTCCAAGGTGATACACATATCAAGGGTCGCATATTAGGAGCTCTTGTGCACTCGGAACGCGAAGGACCACTTCCGTTAGCTTTTATCCACGCGTTTTTCATCACGATTCTTCCCTAGCCCCGAGCTAGAGGTATACCATTTAAAACTTGTTTTTACACTTATCTAAAGTGGGTAAAAGGAATATTGTCGGTTGAATCTCGTTAAAATGAAAGATGATGCATTAAAGTCTAGTAAAATCACAAAAATGGTGGATAATAACATATAACTTGTGTAAAAGTCGTAGGACTTGAAATATGTGATTATTGAGACCCGATCTATGATGTGGTAGCTCGGATCTCCGTTTAACCCGACTTTGTAAAATCATGTATCTTCGCATAAGCTCGTTTTTGACTAAATACAAGGGTTAAAGGTGAAACTCTACCACACAAGATACATGAACTTGTGTAGAAATATTTTACTTGTGTAAAAGTGATTTAACCGGTAAAATGGTGTTTAAAACTAGCGGATCTACGTATCCGCAAGTGGTATCTTCAAAGAACCACACATTTAAGAAACCATGTAATTTAAAGAAAGGATCTTACACTAATAAATATGGTTTTATAAACCACAAGTGTGTAAACACTTGTGAAACAAAGAGATCCGACAAAGAAGTAAATTTGTCACTTGTTACTAGAAGTTGTAAAGACGGATTTCTCTAAACACGGGGTTTTTACAAGATTGAAGTTACTTTATATAAAGATCTACATATATAAAGGGGATTTACACTATAGATTCGGAAAAACTACAAGTTCATGCGATTATGCAAATTTACATACTTGTCGACTAGTTTGTTGTGTCGGAAATGGTTTGATTGAATAAAGAAGATTGTTGAATTGATTTGTTAAAAGAAAATGATACGCTTGAAAGCGTGGCCACCTCCAGTTACAGAGGAAACTCTGGCGAAATTTTCTAAAAACCTAACACTTAGGCTTATTTACACAACAAGTGTTAGAACTATTTTTGGACATATTTTCGAAACATAAATTTCGCCAGCACTATATTTTACTACATATCCGGAGGTGGGGTTTTCACAAAGATTAACGTGATAAATATATTTGTCACAACACTGTTTATGATTATTTTGTGAAATACATAAATATTATTTTAGAGTGAAAATAATATTTACAAGCGTTAATGATTCCAAAACTTTACGAACGCTTCCACAAACATATAAGTTACACCGGTAATTACATTACCACAAGATTGATAAAAACGTAACTTACGCACATGTATTGTATCCCCCATCCTTGGGAAGAAGAATAACTACCAAGTGTATACGGAACATAAACACGAAATAGTTGTCTAACTATTTCCCAAAGACATAAACTGTAAAGCTAAAGCACGGCCGTCCGTCTAATAGAATTAGCACTTGTAGGTCGTTGCACAGCTTACTGTATTGGAGACACTTGGTAGAGACGCGCATTCACTGTGAGTTCATGTCCCCCTTTTCTCTAACTGTTTTCAGTTTACTTAACTGCGGGGGTGAAATACATGTTACTATGATTTACGAGTACTTTACAACGGTATGTTTAACGTAAGGAGGTGTTATACGATCATGTGAGTGGATAGGAACAACATGGGGCCATTAGTCCTCATGGAGGGACCGAGGGACAGGAGCGGTAGATCTATCTGGGTGTAGCGAGCCCAGCCCCCGGCCAAACTAGAAACGGACCGTGGGGTGACTTTGTCCACATACTTTGCCGTGGCGAAATCTGCTAGGTTTGAGTCTCCCTATTTGCACTTCACATATGTCAGTGGCCTTGCAAACCATTGGTGATCACAAGTCCTCTTACACTGCTACATACCACAACTATTTTTATACTCACAAGTGTTTTACATACTCACTTACACATGAACTCGCTCAACATTATTGTTGATTTTTCAACTCACATGTATTTCAGGAAATTAAACGGATCTGGCACGGTATGGAACGTTTTCCGCTGCATAATGTCATGAAGTCATCAGGGTTTAGGGGATGTGTCTCTTACCTGGACAAGACACAGTCCCTAAATCACGTTTATGTTTATATTATAAGTTGTTATGTCTTTTGAACAAGGTTATTGTTGTTGGAGTATGTTCTCGTCAAACAATGGTATTGTATGTTATTTTCAAACTTAATGGATGACTTGCATGGTTTTTAAATTCATATAGCTTTGTTATGATTAAGCTATGGTATTAAGAAGTCACACCAAAGTTAACCACGCTTCCGCAAAGCCAGGGTGTGACAGCTTGGTATCAGAGCTCTGATCATAGCGAACTAGGATTCTTTCTCGAGTCTAGACTATGATCACTAGGGCTCTCATGAAAACATTTTCCTGCATACCACTTAAGTCCAGATCCACACTTTTTACAAACAAATGTTGAGCACATTTTATTTATTTATAGGCTCAGCTTGGAGGGCTGAGGATCGATCTGGAGGATCGAGATGGTCAAGGTAGTTGAGCACGTTGGTTGGTTATAGGATCGATCTGGAGGATCGAGATGGTCAAGGTAGTTGAGCACGTTGGTTGGTTATAGGATCGATCTGGAGGATCGAGATGGTCAAGGTAGTTGAGCACGTTGGTTTGTTATAGGATCGATCTGGAGGATCGAGATGATCAAGGTAGTTGAGCACGTTGGTTTGTTATAGGATCGATCTGGAGGATCGAGGTTTGGTTTAAGTAAAGGATAGAGCAGTCTTGTAGACTGGACGAAATTGGCTAGTAAGACTAGGAGGATTATGTGATGCCTTACTTGATGACTTATGTGATTACTTGATTTATGATTGACTACTTGTGCATATTTGTGTATATGTTACAGACACATGGATTCTGCAGACACTGGTGGTTCAGGCACCACAGGCCCGAGGCCTATCGTTTCAGACGACATTGAGTCATCGGAGCACGAGGTTTATACGTCAGACTTCACCAGCACGGATGATGATGACTTTCAGCCATTCGCCTTACCCGACGGCGTTGATGAGCTCCCAGTTGATCTTCCAGCAGGGGATCTACCACTCGTTGTGATCCCTGCTCCAGTACCCCTTGCATCATACCCTGTTTTGCCCATCGACGACGAGGAGGACGACGTCGATATGTTTGAGGAGGAGCCTTTGGAGGATGCTCAGGGCGAGGCCCTACCTGCTGTTGCTCCCTTACTGATCGCAGATGCTCCGGCTGCGGAGTCACCTGCACATTCCCCAGTCGCGGACTCCTTTGAGTCTGTGGCTTCTGTACCCACACATGCTCATAGTGCGCAGCACTTCTCCCATGGGTCCGATTCTGACCAGGCTTTTTCTGTTGCTTCCATACCTGGACTTGTTTTTGACCATGACGACGAGGGGGATTCAGATCCTATGTTCCCACCAGGATTTGATCCTGACCGTGATTTAGAGTTTGTCCCGATGGACGAGTTGATGGAGGATCCAGCAGATCCTATTGACCCTTTTGATCCGATTGATCCCGATTTTGATTTTGACATGGCGTTTGATGATCTTGAGCCTGCCATTGCTCCTGAGCAGGCAGCTGCCCTTGACCCTTTACCAGAGCATGACCCTGTGCATGCTGATGTACCTTTTGAGCCCATTGCTGATGATCACCACATAGATGTTCCTGTTGACCCCATTGGTCCTTTACCCATTGTTGCTGTACCAGTTGACCCCCTTTTTGAGCACTTGGCACCCGTTCACCCTGTTGTTGCTCCCTTATTTGATCCCGTTCCCCTAGAGCCCGAACATGCACTGTTCGCGGCACGTATGGTTCCACCGGATGAGTCTGCACAGCATGGCTGGATACCGGCAGACGAGGACGTTCCCCCATTCCCTCCACAGATTCCTGTTGCACCACATACTGACTTTTCGTTTCAGGTTCCTATGTTTATACCTCCAGCAGGGCCTGGAGAGGGCTCTTCAGCACACCCATCAGGGCATGTACCGATGCCCATGCCTTTCATGCCTCAGATTCCTTTTGTTCCACCCACTACAGCTCCTTTTGGTGTGGCACCCTTTGACCCCACACGTGAGCCACTGCTGTGGTCACCGTTTTCCCCCATGCCACCCACTGATCCATACCACAGGTCCTACGTGGGACACACCATTGAGGATGTATTGATGTCATTTGTATACCAGCATGAGTCGCATGAGCAGCGACTACAGGAGTTGGAGAGAGCCCATCTGCAGCCATGTCAGTGCCATGGCCGGGTACCCTCTCCGTTACAGCCGTTTCGACCATTACCCCCTGACTATGCTGCTCGTCTTACTACTTTGGAGCAGCAGATTGCTTCCATTATTCGCACACAGCAGGCGATGGAGGCGGACTGGTTACAGTTGCGCCATTTGTTTTATACCCATTTTCCTCCTCCACCACCATCTGCTTAGAGCTCATCGGTGCCACTTGGGTAGGCGAGGTGATAAGGCGGCGATTGCTTTTTGACTGCACAGCATTTTGGGGAGACTACGTTATGACTTGACTTTTGTTATGTACTTGATGTTGTATTGATACTGATGTAGCTTTTGACAGGGGTGATGTAGCCCCTAGTGATTGATGATTGTATGTATACACTTACGATGTGGTCTCATTTATATGGAAATCGCAGTTTTCTCACCATATTTGGATTCGCTTGATTACTTGTTTATATTTTATGACATGGAATGTTGTGTGATTGATAATTGTGATGTGTGGTAACATGAGATGTTATGTGATTATACTATTACTACCGTTATATACGTACACTATATTACGAACTGATTTACGTATTATAACAACGGAGCCTTACTATGGCCTAACCAACTTAAACCATCTTTTAGAAGATGCCGCCAAGACGCGAACCAAACATGCCCACTAACGAGGCAGAACTACAACAGATCATTGCCGCTGCCATAGCACAGTACGCAGCATCTCAGCCAGGAGCAAGCGGAAGTGTCAACCAAGGCAATAACAATCCACCTCACGGTAATACCACGCCATTCGAACCTACCATGAACTAGTTGGAGATTTTAGCGGTGATGCTAATGCCAAACACATGTTTTAACATACGTGCAGGATGCACCTACAAGCAGTTCTTAGACTGCAAACCAGTTAACTTCGATGGCACAGGAGGTGCAGTTGCCTTTACCCGCTGGGCTGAGAAAACCGATTCTGTCATACGCATGAGCAAGTGTACAGAGGATCAACAAGTCACATACATTTCAGGGCTGTTTCTCGACGGAGCCCTATCTTGGTGGAACTTACAAGTCCAGACCTTAGGCGAAGCTGCCGCCTACGCCCTAACTTGGGCCGAATTGAAAGAACTAATGCGCAAAAAGTACTGTTCACGCGCAGAAATTCAAAGGTTGGAGACTGAATTTTGGCACTTAAAGATGGATGGGCCGAAGGTAGCAGAGTACGTTCAGAGGTTTCACGACCTATCTCAAGTGGTTCCTTACATGGTTACGCCAGAATACAAGCGAATCGAGCGCTTCATTTGGGGTTTGGCTCCCCAAATAATAAGCATGGTAACCTCCTCCAAACCAGCGACTATCACTGAAGCCATCGATTTGAGCGTGGCTCTCACCGAGGAGGGGATTCGTTTAAACAAGTTTGATGAAGTCAAGGCAAAGAAGACAGAGACTCACGTTGAGTCCTCAGGAGATAACAAAAGGAAGTTTTCAAACTTCAAACAAGGCGTCAGTATGGCAGTAAAGAAAGGAAAATCAGCTGGCAGTACCAAGAGAGGAAAAGGGTACCAGGGCACCCAGCCCAGATGCAACAACTGCCAACGCCACCATACTGGCCATTGTAACGTGAGGGTTTGTGAATCTTGTGGAAAACCGGGCCACACAAAGGAATCATGTTGGGCTAGTGCAGGCCGCGGAGGCCAGGGAGGATATGGAAATAGGAATGATAACCGTGGTGGAAATGGAAACCGCCTACCAGGAAATTTTGGAGGAAACAGAAACCGAGGCTACAATGCAAATCAGGCTGGCAATGCCAACCAGAACAACACCCCTGCTGGAAACGGGGATGGAAACGGGCAGAGAGTCGGATGTTATAACTGCGGGGAAATCGGGCATTTCAAGAAGAACTGCCCAACGTTGAATCAGGCCCGTGGTAGAGTATTCCAACTAGAAGCTAGGGAGGCACGCCAGAGATCCAAGCATGGATAGCGGTACGTCCCACATTACTCAATATTATGCATCTGTATTGCCAACTACTGTTGCAAATTTTACGATTCACAATTCTAGTATTCAAGGACATAATTGGTTTACGTAGCGAGTGAGTAATTATTCCAGTACCCATTAGAACTAGCTTGGGGGAAGCTAGTGGAAGTCAACGCAGTAACTGGAATCGGCACGATAGAACCCGGAGATCGTAAGTTTACGCAAGATCTATTGCCAGTCGAGTTTGGAAGCTTCGACGTGATGATTGGGATGGACTGGTTGACGAACAACCATGCGGAGATTGCCATCCGCGCCCCGAAAACGAACGAAGAAATTATCGTGACTCATGGAGCAGGATACGCTCCTACGGATTATCAGGCTAAGAAGACCCGAAAATTCTCGCACAGAGGATGCGTTGCATTCTTGGCTCGTGTTGTGGAAAAGGAAGTCAAAGAACCAAAACTCGAAGATATCCTTGTGATTGGAGAATACCCTGAAGTATTCCTCGAAGACTTGCCGGAATCATCTCCTCACGATTAGTCGAATCCCGCGTCGACTTAATTCCGGGCACTGCACCCGTAGTCGATGCATCATAGCAACTTACATTTTCGGAGATGCAAGGATTGACAGAGAAGTGTTGGTCACGGATGGAGAAGGAAGATAACAGACCAAAAAATTCCTTTTTGGGGTAATCCCATTGTTACCCATCAAAAAGGAGGATGATGAATTTCAAATAAACATCAACTACAGAGAATTGAACAAGCTGGCGATCAAGAACAGGTATCCTCTGCCAAGAATCGACGATCTGTTTGATCAACTGCAAGGCTCGAACTATTATTCAAAGATCGATCTTCGATCTGGATACCATCAATTAAGGATACAGGAGGAAAGTATCCCGAAAACAGCCTTCCGAACTCGTTATGGACACTACGAGTTCCTCGTTATGCCATTTGGTTTGACAAACGCACCTGCAGTCTTTATGGACTTGATGAATAGGGTTTGCAAGCCATACTTAGACAAGTTTGTGATTGTATTCATCGACGACATCCTGATTTACTCAAAGACGAAGGCTGAACACGAACAACATCTTAGAACCATATTGGAGCTGCTAAAGAAGGAACAGCTGTACGCCAAATTCTCCAAGTGCGAGTTTTGGCTACGCGAAGTCCAGTTTCTTGGACATGTGGTTAATGGGGATGGAATTCATGTTGATCCCACAAAGATCGAGGCAATCAAGAGTTGGGAGACGCCAAGGACGCCAACCGAGATTCGGCAATTCTTGGGTTTGGCTGGCTACTATCGAAGGTTCATCGAGGATTTCTCGAAAATCGCTCAACCTTTGACGCTCCTCACGCAGAAGGACAAGACGTTTGATTGGGGAATCAAACAGGATGAAGCGTTTCAGGTGTTGAAGGATAAGCTTTGTAACGCGCCAATCATAGCTCTACCAGAAGGTACTGATGACTTTGTGGTATACTGCGACGCATCGCGTCAAGGTCTGGGTTGTGTGTTGATGCAACGCCAAAAGGTCATTGCTTACGCATCACGCCAACTGAAAGTGCACGAAAAGAACTATACCACCCACGATTTAGAGCTTGGCGCAGTGGTTTTTGCACTAAAGATCTGGAGACACTACCTGTATGGTACGAAGTGCACAATCTTCACAGACCACAAAAGCCTACAACATATATTTAACCAGAAGGAGTTAAATATGAGGCAAAGACGATGGGTTGAATTGTTGAACGATTACGACTGCGAGATAAAGTATCACCCAGGGAAGGCGAATGTAGTTGCCGATGCCCTAAGTCGTAAAGAAAGAATCAAGCCCATAAGGGTTAGAGCTTTGGAAATGATTATACGAACCGACCTTTCCTTGCGCATTCGTGCTGCACAAAAGGAAGCTCTCAAGGAGGGAAACCTTGAGGAAGAATATCTCCGTGGAATGGAGAAGCTTTTGGTACCAAACGAGGAAGGGACGTTATGTTTTGAGAAAAGGATTTGGGTTCCTCTGTTTGGTGGATTAAGGGAAGTTATTTTCGACGAAGCGCACAAGTCACGGTACTCTATCCACCCTGGATCGGATAAGATGTACCAGGATCTCAAAGATTATTATTGGTGGCCTAGGATGAAAGGCGACGTTGCTGTTTACGTGAGCAAATGTTTAACGTGCGCTAAGGTCAAGGCAGAATACCGGAAGCCTTCGGGACTTCTGCAACAACCTGAGATTCCCAAGTGGAAGTGGGAACAAATCTCAATGGATTTTGTTACAAAACTGCCAAGAACGCCAAGAGGCCATGATATGATTTGGGTGATTGTGGACCGCCTAACAAAGTCCGCACACTTTCTGCCAATCAAGGAGAAAGACAGTACTAGTAAACTTGCGGAAATTTACTTGAGAGAGATCGTAGCACGTCATGGAGTACCTCTCTCGATCATCTCTGATAGAGACGGAAGGTTTGTGTCAAGAATATGGCAATCCTTCCAAGAATCTTTTGGCTCACAATTGAATCTGAGCACTGCGTTCCATCCGCAAACTGACGGCCAGAGCGAGCGAACGATACAAACTTTGGAAAACATGCTGAGGGCATGTGTTATGGATTTAGGCGGTAGCTGGGATAAACACTTACCTTTGGTCGAATTTTCATACAACAACAGCTACCACACCAGTATTGGTGTCGCGCCATTTGAGGCCCTATACGGACGCAAGTGCCGATCACCACTATGTTGGTCTGACGCAGGTGATAGGCAGCTTGCTGGTCCCGAGATCGTCCAAGAGACGACAGACAAGATCGCGCAAATTCTTAAACGCATCGAAGCAGCTCGCCACAGACAAAAGGCCTATGCGGATCCAAACCGAAAACATGTGGATTTTCAAGTTGGAGAAATGGTTTTACTGAAGGTATCACCCTGGAAAGGGGTGGCGCGCTTTGGAAAGCGTGGAAAGTTAAATCCACGCTACATTGGTCCCTTTAGAATTCTAGAAAGAATTGGGACGGTAGCATACAAGTTGGACCTACCCGCTGAACTAAATGGTGTTCACGATACATTTCATGTATCCAATTTAAAGAAAAGTCCAACTCAAATTGACGTTGCCATTCCTATCGACGAGATTCATATTGACGACACGCTCCACTTCGTTGAAGAACCTGTTGAGGTCACGGATTGGAAAGTTAACAAGACCCGCCGGAGCAGTGTCAAACTCGTCAAAGTACGTTGGAATGCCAGACATGGTCCTGAATTTACCTGGGAACGTGAGGACCGGATGAAAGAGAAATACCCCCACCTATTTCCTAAGAACTCTGCATCTACAAGCAGAACTTAAATTTCGGGACGAAATTTATCTAACGGGGGGAGAATGTGACAACCCGCACTAAACCAGGTATCCGTACAACTTAATTAATGATTAATTACTACTTGATTACTGTGCTTGATTGAACTAGCTGATGAACTGCTACCTGCATACTGATACATGCACTTACTTGCATCATACTTTATTTGCTGTCACTACATTATTTACATACTGGACCCTAGTGACAAACATGATGCACAAAAAGCACAGTAGCACTAAACGGATACACAGTGAACATGCTGATATAACCAGCATCAGGCAGACACTGCCTCCAAGGCCTGTTAAGAGCCTCATATATTTTTGCTACACTGGTAGTGAGTGTAGGGATATAAGGGTTGTGGTACCGCGTCTCTAGGGATAAGACACACTGATTCGGATGTGCCAAGAACGTACTTTAAGTACCAAACACAACACTTTAATAATTAAACCAGCTTCTAGCTGACTAGTAAAGTGCCAGAAAATGAGAAAACAACACTAGACACTTTCTAAAGTGTCGGGAAAACAAATTGTGTCACTAAAAATAACAATAACGACACTTTAAAGTTTTTGTAACGCTTTAACGGATTATTATCCAACCAGACACCCGGACTTTACCCGGAACATGAAAATATTACTATTTTCACTATGTTTATTTTTCTGAGCCAGTTAGGGTCCCTGATTACCCTAACACCCGCCATAACGTGTAACATACAACAAACTAAGTCAAATACTTGGTTAACTTATTTAACTAAACTAAACTAAACACCCTAACCACTAGTTTAAATCGAACCAACCCCCCCCCCCAAGTCCCTAACCGGCCCCTAACTAGGGGAAACACAAGGGTACAATTTGATTTGCTTAATCTTGTTTTGTCTAATATCTTTAGGACACAATATCCATTGGACGATAACACTTAATATTGCCTATAAATACTAGAGTTCTCATAACACACTTATCACTTCAACATAAACCAACAAAATCTTTCTCTCTTGCCCTCCCCTACCTTCGGCCGAACCTCACACACCCACCCATCATACTTTCGAGTTTCAATCTTGCAATTCCAAGGTGATACACATATCAAGGGTCGCATATTAGGAGCTCTTGTGCACTCGGAACGTGAAGGACCACTTCCGTTAGCTTTTATCCACGCGTTTTTCATCACGATTCTTCCCTAGCCCCGAGCTAGAGGTATACCATTTAAAACTTGTTTTTACACTTATCTAAAGTGGGTAAAAGGAATATTGTCGGTTGAATCTCGTTAAAATGAAAGATGATGCATTAAAGTCTAGTAAAATCACAAAAATGGTGGATAATAACATATAACTTGTGTAAAAGTCGTAGGACTTGAAATATGTGATTATTGAGACCCGATCTATGATGTGGTAGCTCGGATCTCCGTTTAACCCGACTTTGTAAAATCATGTATCTTCGCATAAGCTCGTTTTTGACTAAATACAAGGGTTAAAGGTGAAACTCTACCACACAAGATACATGAACTTGTGTAGAAATATTTTACTTGTGTAAAAGTGATTTAACCGGTAAAATGGTGTTTAAAACTAGCGGATCTACGTATCCGCAAGTGGTATCTTCAAAGAACCACACATTTAAGAAACCATGTAATTTAAAGAAAGGATCTTACACTAATAAATATGGTTTTATAAACCACAAGTGTGTAAACACTTGTGAAACAAAGAGATCCGACAAAGAAGTAAATTTGTCACTTGTTACTAGAAGTTGTAAAGACGGATTTCTCTAAACACGGGGTTTTTACAAGATTGAAGTTACTTTATATAAAGATCTACATATATAAAGGGGATTTACACTATAGATTCGGAAAAACTACAAGTTCATGCGATTATGCAAATTTACATACTTGTCGACTAGTTTGTTGTGTCGGAAATGGTTTGATTGAATAAAGAAGATTGTTGAATTGATTTGTTAAAAGAAAATGATACGCTTGAAAGCGTGGCCACCTCCAGTTACAGAGGAAACTCTGGCGAAATTTTCTAAAAACCTAACACTTAGGCTTATTTACACAACAAGTGTTAGAACTATTTTTGGACATATTTTCGAAACATAAATTTCGCCAGCACTATATTTTACTACATATCCGGAGGTGGGGTTTTCACAAAGATTAACGTGATAAATATATTTGTCACAACACTGTTTATGATTATTTTGTGAAATACATAAATATTATTTTAGAGTGAAAATAATATTTACAAGCGTTAATGATTCCAAAACTTTACGAACGCTTCCACAAACATATAAGTTACACCGGTAATTACATTACCACAAGATTGATAAAAACGTAACTTACGCACATGTATTGTATCCCCCATCCTTGGGAAGAAGAATAACTACCAAGTGTATACGGAACATAAACACGAAATAGTTGTCTAACTATTTCCCAAAGACATAAACTGTAAAGCTAAAGCACGGCCGTCCGTCTAATAGAATTAGCACTTGTAGGTCGTTGCACAGCTTACTGTATTGGAGACACTTGGTAGAGACGCGCATTCACTGTGAGTTCATGTCCCCATTTTCTCTAACTGTTTTCAGTTTACTTAACTGCGGGGGTGAAATACATGTTACTATGATTTACGAGTACTTTACAACGGTATGTTTAACGTAAGGAGGTGTTATACGATCATGTGAGTGGATAGGAACAACATGGGGCCATTAGTCCTCATGGAGGGACCGAGGGACAGGAGCGGTAGATCTATCTGGGTGTAGCGAGCCCAGCCCCCGGCCAAACTAGAAACGGACCGTGGGGTGACTTTGTCCACATACTTTGCCGTGGCGAAATCTGCTAGGTTTGAGTCTCCCTATTTGCACTTCACATATGTCAGTGGCCTTGCAAACCATTGGTGATCACAAGTCCTCTTACACTGCTACATACCACAACTATTTTTATACTCACAAGTGTTTTACATACTCACTTACACATGAACTCGCTCAACATTATTGTTGATTTTTCAACTCACATGTATTTCAGGAAATTAAACGGATCTGGCACGGTATGGAACGTTTTCCGCTGCATAATGTCATGAAGTCATCAGGGTTTAGGGGATGTGTCTCTTACCTGGACAAGACACAGTCCCTAAATCACGTTTATGTTTATATTATAAGTTGTTATGTCTTTTGAACAAGGTTATTGTTGTTGGAGTATGTTCTCGTCAAACAATGGTATTGTATGTTATTTTCAAACTTAATGGATGACTTGCATGGTTTTTAAATTCATATAGCTTTGTTATGATTAAGCTATGGTATTAAGAAGTCACACCAAAGTTAACCACGCTTCCGCAAAGCCAGGGTGTGACAAGTCCCTGCAGGCCTAAAACTTGGTTTTTGATGCATTTTTGACACGTTTAAGCCCCGTTAACCTCATTTCAAGGCTCCATAATGAAGTTAAAGTATAGGGAACTTAAAATATGCTCAAAAACATCTCGGATGTCGGTTCGTTTGGTCGTACGGTTGCGTTATTTGGTTAATTACGACGAAAACGATCCAAATTTCACGACGAATGGTAGTTTTGCATTCCAGTCACTAAAATAAAATATTCTAATGATTAAAAATTTTTATGGATGTCCGGATATATTCAGAACGTAAGATATGCGCGAAAAGGCAAACTTATGCACTTTTTGACGCTTTTAGTCCTTATTGATCAAATAAGCATATTTTCGCATAACGAACCCCTCAAAGCTTATTTCTAAGCTATGTAAAGGATATTTAGGGTACGTTTAGCTTATGATCAAGTTTCGGAATGTTCGTTACTATACGAATCAGTAGACTTTCACAGTTTGATGCAAATAGTCCCTGAGAGTGAATAAACATGTTTTTGACACACCAAAGCCTTCAAAACTTATTTCTAAGTTATATAAAAGTTATTTAAGGTATGTTAAGCCTATGTCACTGTTCCGGAGTGTTTGTCGCATTAAACTGATTACGTTTACGCATCAGTTCGCGTTTAAATTTCCAGAAAGCGATTTAAAGCTTGAAATCGAACCAAAATCAAAACATGAAATTGTAAAACACAAATAAACAAATTTTGAGACTAAAACACATTGTTTCTTTGATAAAATATAGTGTCCTATATCGTGTGGTGTTTACGAAGCACAAGTGTCACCGTCTCCCCTACTTTAGCAAATTTCGTCCCGAAATTTATTCGAAGGAGACCGTAGAGAGTAAATGAAACATCTGAAAGATGAGCAAATTGCTAGAACCCAAAGATGCAGAGCATCATTTGGTGTTGGAAGTTATAGGGGATTCAAAATGTGATTTGGGATATTCAAAGTATCTTAAGGTATTAAACCATTTGCATAATCGGAATAGTACACATAAAAGCACTTAGTGAACACATATATGCCATACATTTCGAAAACAAATCGATTACACATATGAATCACCCCAAAACATTTAAAAACAGTAAAAGAGGGGAACTATGTACTCGCCTGGGATTGCGTATAGTTCTTGTTCAAAAGGTACAACAAAGCTCAAAGGGTCAATAGCTCAAGTGTTGAAGTGGTTCATAGTGTAACGAATTATGTGTTAGTGAATTGACACCTAAATCGGAAGATCGGGAAGAATGAGGTCTTGTAAACCAAATGAGTATTGAAACTCATGTGATATGGTTTTACAAAGCCTACATTCTTAATCGAAACCTATCCTAAGTGCTTACACCCATTACGACCCGTTAAGGTAGCTTACCCCACTTTAATGCATCGTTCGAGCGAAAGCGCGTTCGAGATGCCTAACTAGCCCTATGACAAGTATTATATGCCTTAACATATCTAATTATGTTATATAATCAGTTTAGATGTCAAAATATTGGTTACATGTGCTTAAAATGAAATTATGCGCATAAAGGGCATTTTGGTCATTTTCCTAAGGCATATAAACTACTTATCATACAACTAACTAAACGATGTGACCATAAGGTATAACCTCGGAAGGTTATTCCCTATACAACTATGGTCGCAATATATGTTTGGTCGGATCCTAATGATCGACCAAACGGGTCGGGTTCGAAAGTCTAAGCGGTTGTTTAGACCGCTTGACTTACGACCTTACACAAGTACTAAACTAAAAGTGACGAGTTAAACATGTTGAAACATGTTTAACTAAGTTAGAAAGCAGGTTTGATATCAAAACAAAGTGTTTTGATATCCGAAAATAGCTTCGACGTAAAATACGCATAAACGTGTATTTTGAGCGAAACTATGTCTCGTCACTACGCCTAATCAACGTGGTAATTAGTAGCTATAGTCACATGGGACTATTACCATCGTGATTACGCTCACGTTGCGAAGTTCAAACGAACTTCGTGTTGACCAAAGACTGGTCAAAGCAGAATGTCAAACACTGTTTGACTTTTATGCTTGAAAAGCAATAAAAGCACGAAAGAAACTTACAAAAGGTCCAAGCTAGGAAGATTTTGATTCAAAATTACTCAGGTATGAAGTATACACTTCAACTTAGAGCAGAATGAATCAAGTTGTGAGTTGCAAGAATGAAAAGCTTGGGTTTATATAGATTTCGGAGAACCATTAGGATCGTTTCTCGTAATTCGTGCTTGAATCTGAACCTTACACTTGGGCACATGGTATACTAAACAATGGGACATCAAGAACCATTAAATGGTATACCAAATCAGTGGTTAAAACCATCAAATTCAGCCCAAATGACCAGATTCAATGTTTCTGTGCTAGTAGTCTGTGGCGGGCCGCGTAGGAAATGGGCAAGTCTTACGCCCCACTCCTAGCAAACTTTGGCAGATTATCAGTTTTAGTCCCTGCAGGCCTAAAACTTGGTTTTTGATGCATTTTTGACACGTTTAAGCCCCGTTAACCTCATTTCCAGGCTCCATAATGAAGTTAAAGTATAGGGAACTTAAAATATGCTCAAAAACATCTCGGATTTCGGTTCGTTTGGTCGTACGGTTGCGTTATTCGGGTAATTACGACGAAAACTCGAACGGACGCAAAAACGATCCAAATTTCATGACGAATGGTATTTTTGCATTCCAATCACTAAAATAAAATATTCTAATGATTAAAAAAATTTTGGATGTCCGGATATATTCAGAACGTAAGATATGCGCGAAAATGCAAACTTATGCACTTTTTGACGCTTTTAGTCCCTATTGATCAAATAAGCATATTTTCGCATAACGAACCCCTCAAAGCTTATTTCTAAGCTATGTAAAGGATATTTAGGGTACGTTTAGCTTATGATCAAGTTCCGGAATGTTCGTTATTATACGAATCAGTAGACTTTCGCAGTTTGACGCAAATAGTCCCTGAGAGTGAATAAACTTGTTTTTGACACACTAAAGTCTTCAAAACTTATTTCTAAGTTATATAAAAGTTATTTAAGGTATGTTAAGCCTATGTCACTGTTCCGGAGTGTTTGTCGCATTAAACTGATTACGTTTACGCATCAGTTCGCGTTTAACTTTCCAGAAAGCGATTTAAAGCTTGAAATCGAACCAAAATCAAAACGTTAAATTGTAAAACACAAATAAACAAATTTTGAGACTAAAACACATTGTTTCTTTGATAAAAGATAGTGTCCTATATCGTGTGGTGTTTACGGAGCACAAGTGTCACAATTTAATTAGTCTATCATTTATTTTGTTATTCTAATTAATGAACTTTAATCATTTAATGAGTATATCCTATAAAATAGTTGTGCACCTTACATAATAAAAACATTTTTGCACATGATCCTAAATATTCAACATTTCCTACACCATAAAAACAACGTTTCCTACACCATAAAAATAATGTTATGGTGTAGGTTACAAAATGTGTAAGATCACAACACTTTTAAATAATTTTGTGAATCATTAATAAAATGTGTAGCACACAATACTTTAAAATAATTTTGTCACTCCTAATAAAATTGGTGTAGGACCCAACACATTAATGGTGATGAATGAGAAAATTATGTTGGCATTAATGAAACTTAGTAACCATTTATAACATTTATTAGCATTCTACATTAAATTGTCTATCCTACCCTTATTAATTAAAAATGAACAAAAATGATATCTCTTGATTCACAACAACAATTGATCAAAAAAATATAGGATCTAGATTAATTTATTTTTTTTCTTACAAGAAGATTATTCTCAAATGAACCTTCCCTTTAACTCTATAATCTTTATCTTTATTTAGTTCACAAACAAACAAGTGTACGTAATCATTGCCACCATCAAATTGTTACCTATGAAAATTTTGGTTTCTTAACGTTTACAGTAACCCTTGATTTGGGAATTTGTTAGGTTAGCTAATAATAATTTAGGTTTGATTACAAAACGTAAAAATAATAAGATTGCCTCTTTTCTTTTTTCACTCACAAGTCACAACATCACCACCAGTGTTTTTTTGTTTAGTTTTTCGTTGGGATTGATTGGAACATGAATTACCCAATTATCACTCTTAAATATAATAATAATAATAATAATAATAATAATAATAATAATAACTAATTTTTAAAATAAAACATATCACGTTAAAAGAAACAAAATCTTAATGAAAAACAAACAAGAAAACCAAAACTTAATTAGAGTCTTCTAGAGACATGATCCTTCGAGGATACGATGCAAAGCCTTGTTAACTTTTTTGAACGGGCAAAGCCTTGTTAACTTTTTTTTGAACGGACAAAGCCTTCTTAACTAACCTTCGGAGTTTGGTTTGGACTAACTTTCTCTTTCGAGCATTTTCCAACTCCTTATTATAACAACGAGTCAACTCATCCTCAAACTCGTCTAGCTCCTTCGGAGAAAGAAGGCACTGGCGTTTCCTCATAACATCTTTTACATCAGTCATGTCGTATGGATACAATTCATCAAAAATTGCATAGCTACGTGGATAACGAGCACGAAGCTCATCCGTTGTCATACGAGTACGAGGACTAACTTGTTCAGCAATCTTCGAATCCGTTTGAACTTCTACATCTTCAGGCAACTTATTGTTGTTGTTTGTGTCAAGTTTTTCGGTTTGGTGTTCGGTTTCATTTGATGAATATGAAGCCATTTTCTTTAGCAGAAGAGATCGAATTGTGTAACTATGCATATAATGCGAACGATCGGGCCATATATATAGATACTTGCATGTACATTATGTAATTAGAGAAATATAAATTATCTTTGTTAGGGATTTGTTTATGCACAAATTATATGGTAAAGATATTCTTAATCTTCCCTTAAAATATGAACATACCTGTTGTATATATATCGGGTCACCCTCCGTTTGATCTATCCATTTCGTTTTGATTTCAAATCTTTTATCCTACGCTGATTTATGTCAATACCATTTACCTTTTTTAATTTACAAATTATATGGTAATGATATTTTAACCTTCATTATCGGGTGTGGCTTTAGTTAGCAAGATCCATGAATTTAAGTTAAAGATGTCAGAATCGGGTCGATATGACGAGATCATTTTTTTTTTTTTTGGGAATTGGCAGTACACGTCATTGGCCATCTCACCATTGAATATTCCTAATGGCAGTCCTACATTTCACCTATTTTTCCTTCATCAATCCTCAGTTAAAAAAAATTAACAGAGTTAAGTTTTTTTCCGAATTACAAACTTACGTATTAGGGCTTTTAATCAGAACGGAGATACGAGTCTATTGATGTAATACTGGTTGTGAGCAATAGATGGACACATGGCTTTTTCTCCATCTCAAGATTTGTTGGTTCTCATTATAATTTTAGAAATACAATATATTTTAGGAATAGTTTATATGTTTTGAAACACAATATATTTTCAAATAAAATTGTTGGCGCATGTGGAGCCCGCCAAAAGAATAGATAATTGAAAGCCAAAATAGTCTACAATCAACTGATCCATAATAACAGTGCTTGAAGTCATTCTCCTCCCAATGACAAAGGCATCAAACAACTGCTACAACCAAAGGTCTGCTAAAAGCTAAAGTCTGTTGACTCACAAGATCTGCCAAAGTGAACCACTGATGAAGACTAAAGTCTGTTGATAACAAAGGTCTGATCACCTTATGTTTAAAGAAGAGAAAGTCTGATGAAGAAAGTCTGTTAAGGCTCAACAGAGGATAAGGCTAATCAGATGTTGAATCAAGAGATGATGTATATCAGTGTTTTCAATGTAATAGTGTATTAGTTATAGTAGATATTAGAGGTTGTTAGATGTCACTGTCTATGTGATGCCAGCTTAGATTCCTCATAGGTTTGCATTGTACTATAAATAGAACAGTGCATGTAATGTTCTATTCATCACTTCATCACTTGACATTTTGTACGAGCAAATAGAGTGATCTCAGGCTGGGGGGGGGGGGGGTTGTATTTCATGCACACATGAATCATTATGATTTCAATCATTCAGTTAAAAGTATTCATAATGAAAGCAAATCTTTCATTGTTTGTGAATTAAAGTTTATCTTCATTCCGCTACATTATTTTCATAATTGTTATCTTCTTACATCTTCCATCTTAAACTCTAACAAACAATTCAAACTCAGATCCTAACAGCTATATAAAAAAATATATGATACTGTTTTCATTATTTAAATAAGAACTAAGGGTAGGGATAGTGTCTAAAGTGTGAGAAGTGTAATAAGTGTTTTAAACCATTGGATGTTTGATCTAATGGTTGAGATCAATAAGGTATAAAAATGTAAATTGTGTTTTAGTTAGTAGGCCTGTTTGTAAATTTCAGGGGTAATAGTGTCTTTTCTTATGTTTCAAATATGGTAACTGTATCCTACACAACTAAAACCCCCCATCATTCTCCTAAAAACCAGCGATCATTGTTCAATCCCTCAATCTACAATTCTCCGAAATCTTTGAAGATAATCAACATCAAAAAACTTGGAAGTGTTATAAACGTAATGCACACACATTGTTCATCGTCTACTTCTTTTAAAATCTAGGGATTTATATAATCTTGATATGCATTGATTTTTTTAGGTTAAATAGCAAAATCGATAGTCAAAGAGTGTTCTATGGATTCTAAGGGGCTGTTTGTTTAACTTTTAATGAGGCTCTTAATGGTTCAGACCTCTTACTGGTTTACCACCTAAGGGTTCAGACTGTTTGTTTTACGAGCAGATGTCAGAATGGTTCAGACATTGGCCTTTGAATGGTTAAGATATATACAAAGTCTGAATGGTTAAGACCTCTAATCTGAATTGGTCAGACATTTGCCTCTGAACGGTTAAGCATTATACAGGATCTTAATGGTTCGGACATCTTACTGGTTCAGCACTTAATGATTCAGACCTCTTACTGGTTCAGTACTTAACCATTCAGATGTTGCCAAACAGCCCCTAAGAAAGCTTCGACCAAGATTGTGGGTGTGAAGAGGAAGCGAAAGGCAGTTGTATGGAAACCAGGTAGGTATTTATAACAACCCTCTAAATTTCCCCTAAAGGTTCCTAAATACACCCGTATGCGATAAACGAGCCCATATACCCTTTATATTAATAAAAATCAAGTAAAACAAATAATCTGGGTCGCTCGCAGGCCGCGACCCAGTTAGCCGAAGGTTACGCAGGGCGCGAAGCCCCTTTACTTGCTGATCTCCTGTGCTGCCACGTGTCGAGACTAGAGTGCTGACTCAGCAACCCACAAATCTACCTAAGCTCCCTCGCGGGCCGCGAAGGGGAAGCTAGGGGGCGTCGCAGGGCGCGACCCGCCCTCCGACCAGCCTATATAAGGAGGCCTCATGCCTCATTCCAAATCGTTCATCATCTTTTCTTTTCTCTCAACTTCTATAGGCGAAAGCTATAGCCTAATACCCCCCCTATAAAGCGAAGCTCTGCCTTGTTGTAAGTATTATAACCCTATTGGTTACCCTACATGATCGATTTAGGACTCTGTAACGCATGTCAAGGCTCTGCCTGACTCAGTCGTTGGAGTTTTGTCTCGTGTTACACCCAATTGATCTAGGACTCTGTAACGCATGTCAAGGCTCTGCCTGACTCATTTCGTTGGAGTTATGTCTCGAGTTGTACGGTTAATGTGATTTGGGTTATTTTACTAACACGTGTGCATTATTTAGATAATAACCAGGAGAAGCAACAGGATGCTATAATATTACCAGGAAGCCTGTAGAAATACCTAAGTCTACAAAGTGAGTACATCTTCTTTTTGCCATCTTTTTGTAAACCACTTTTGTGAGTCAAAATGTTTTAACAAAACCACAAATGTTTTAAATAACACTTAACAGTAATTGAGTATTTGTGATACTACAATTACTGCCGGTATGTTTGGGTTTTATATACATTACTTGAAACTCATTACTATTGGAATAGTAGCATGACCACAAGTCAGGATTGACAGTACCAAATGGGTAATTGGATAGATATAAGCAAATGTAATTGCGGATGCCCTCAATACTGTAAAGTTATAAAACTGTTTTGATTAAACTGGGATGCACTCACCAGTATTTCTTGCTAATAAAATCTTTTAAAAAGCGTTTCAGGCAACTTAAATAGCAGCCAGCTGGAGAGCACTGAAGACTTAGAAAAGTGCCTATAAATGTTACCTAAATAAAAAGGAGACTTTGGTTTCAATAAATAGGGTTTATCCCTATAAATGTTTTGCAAATGAAACTCGGGTTTTATCCCACTTTCTTATTATAAAATATGGTGTTTTAAACTATGATAAATATTTACTAACTACGGTCCTGATGAAAGTTTTCTGCTGCATAATTAATAAACACCGATACCATCTGATCTGAGTCTCGCGGCTCCCGCTCCCAGGGTGGGGTCGAGTGTCACACCCCAACCGATGGCGGAATCATCAGAGTGAGGCGAAAACGAGATTGCAAGAGACTTCAGAACACTATTTGTGACAATATTTAAATCAACCGTTTTCATTTCATAAAGTAAATTGTCAAAGATTACAAGGAAATTCAAATAACAACAAGTTCAATGAAATACATAACAACATAAACAAAATTGATACAACATATTAAACCTAAAGCTTCTATATGTGTATCTAAGCATCAACGCTACTTCATTTCATAGCATCGTCATCCTCGACCTGTAACATGTTTAAAATAAAGTTCAATGCAAAGGCAAAGGCGAGTATACAAGTTTGATACATACATAGCATAAAAAGATAAGTTTAAACGATTCCTCATGGCAAGCTAATGATACACGATAAACATTAAAATCGGCATGTGTCTAACATATCAAACCAATGATGAAACGCAATAAGCTCATGACATAACCTCAAGTCTATGGGTGGTGCGTTAATCCTATAGCGCTATATATGTCAAGGATAGGCTCGATCGAAGCTAATGATAAGTTTAACACAAAACGAATAACCCCAAGTTCAATGTATCAAGTAATCAAGTAAGCTAGCATGTAATAGGAACGTTTTTGCATTTACGAATAAAGTTCATATGTAAGTTTAATAAGCAAAATGTTACACCCCAAAAAGTGGTAAACATAAAGAGGGGATTCGAGTATACTCACGGTTTTGCAAGATTTCCTACTAGATAATCCTGCGAGTGTTGTTTGGTTGATTAGTTTGGAGCACCTTGTCCTTCTACACGAAGAAGCGTAGGAGTGTGAGTTTTGGGAGTTAACGGAAGATTATAGATTCGGAATTTAAATAACATGAAAATAACATATGAAATTAATCATCTAGTACATATGACACTTGTTCTTGACACTAGGAAACTCTAAGGAGTTTAAATGTTTTCATGGAACAAGGTTCCATTAGAATCGTGACAAGTTATCAAAGTCTAAGATGATATAATCTAGTACCTTGACATATGAACACTGATTCATCATCAAAGATTCGATTATTTGGATAATATAATAGTATTATATAATGTTCATATAGTCATATAGATCAAGCATGAGGTAGGAGGATGAATCCCCCATTTAGGAACCTCTTTGTTTATCATGGAAGTAATGTAGGAGGTAGGAAGAACAAGTCTTCCATTTAGGTACCTGTTGGTGTTCACCACTACACTTGATGTTTAAACATTCAAGGAGGGTCATGTCACGGCCCCCGGCCCGGTTTGACCCGGTTCAGGAGCCGCGGGACAGAAAATCCCGTGGTAATTATTTAATTGAGTTGACAGCGAAAGATTTTAGCAGGATCTTTTTAAAACTGAAAATGCCCGATTATTTTATTTCATAATTCATGATAAAACCCCGGTAATTTACAATAAGGTGATTTCACTGGGAAATCTTTATTTTACAAAACATGTTTCTTTATTTATATTGAGCCACTTCCTTAAGCTTGGAGTGCTTCACGGCACTTTTCCTGGATCACAACAGATCACCTGAAACATGTTTGAAAAAGGTTTTGTCAGCGGGGAAATACTGGTGAATCATTCTTTTTACTAAAACGACGCGTTGTTATAATTTACAGTATTAAGAGCGATTACAATGTTTATACATATCAACCATCTACCCACGGTATTTATCACTCGACCACCTATTGGCTATCTCGTTGTCCAATGGTGTCTGTGATTATGGTCATATCACCCCTTGGCTAACCCGTTGTCCAATGGTGACGGTTATCAAGTAATGTATACAAAACCCCACATACCGGCTGTAATTTGGAGATTACAAAGACTTAATCCCAGTAATTTATAACTTTGAAAACAAACATGATTTTGAAATTAAATTTGATAAAAAGAGAATGACTCACATTGCAGATTTAATACGGGCAGAGTCTAGCCTACTGATAAGCCTGTTAACCTAATTTAACAATAATGCACACGAAACTAGGTTAGTAACTAATACAGCATTTACGATAACTCACGAGATTAAAACCTTCACAACGAATGACAAAGTGCGATACTTAAACATCCATCGAATTCACGACGAATGTCACACCCCAATTTTTCCACGTGTCACCGGTGGGCCCGGTGGGGAGTATAGTGACGTAGTTGATATCATCATAGTCAAACAACACAATATTTAAATGCACAGCGGAAGCAAAAGATAAATATATTACAAACCGATATAAAGTAATATCAAGTATTACAAACGGAATGTAAAGGATCCACAGACGGATCAAAAAAATAAAATGAATCATTTGTCCAACAGACTTTAAGGCGTCCAAGCTTGCGAGACTTATTGTGGACGCTAGAAGACAGCCAGCCTATTACGAGTAGTACCTGCACTTAACCTTTTGGAAAATACGTCAGTTTACACTAGTAAATACAATTTAACTGACTCATTTTGAAAAGGGTTGAAAATTGATTTGAATGCACGTGGCACAAAACATTTTATAACTTGGGATAATTATTTAATATTATAATCTTGTGAACGAATTACATGTTACTTGTGCGTTCAGTAGCCCGGATCTTGTCCGGGTTAAAGGTCAATAGACCCACCACAATATTGAGTTATACACTGACAGGTGTACGCCTACACCCCGTGCTCAGGTCGTGGCCATTTCGTAAAATGATGCCAGGGATATCCGGGACATGGTCATTAACCCCCCAAAGGCTTTAAGTGAACAAGACTGTTTAAACGAGCCGATCAAATTATTCAATTAACCACCCAATGATGTAAGATTTGATGCTCGATCAAGCGGTATTCTATATACCGTAACCCAAGCCCGTATAGGGAAAATAAGTTAAAAGTATTTACCTGAGCTAAATATAAATTTAATCCCAGCCGTATACCACCAAGCAAGTACAGATAGCTTTTACTGGGCTCCTAAATCTGGAACGAAGGTTTTTAATAACCTATTAGATTCCTAACGGGTCTTTAATTAAGCCTAAGCTTAGACCAGTTAACTTTCACAAGGAAGACACGATCAGACGCATGATAAAGCAAGATCGGTTTAGAATGTGGTTTTGACCCGACAAGCTTGTATGCTTGTTTAATATGGGTAACTTAAACACATTCTGGATTTTGAGACAAAAATGATATGGTTTGACCCGCTTCGGCTAATATATGCGAACTAGTCACATAAGCCGATCCGAACGCGACAAGTGCGTAACGAGTAACCAAAAGAGTCATATACAGGTTTCCTAAGTTAATATGCCTTTAATATGTTGTGATATCAGTAGGATATCTTCCATTATGCCCAAAACGAGTTTAATCTCAAAATAAGCCCCGTAGGGGTATTTTGGTCATTTTAAAGATTATAAAAGAGTTTATTTATAAATCTGAGTTACAGGTCTGATTTATACAGTAATTACACTTAATTTACATGTTATCACAGTAGGGTATGACCTATATGTGAAACTTATCATTTAAAACCAAACTATGCCCCTTAGGGGTATTTTGGTAATTTCACTTAGGCTAAAAAGGTCAAAACTGGAAACCTGAGTTTAAAAACTTTTACTTACTGTTAATATATAAAAATATACTAAAATATATCAGTAGGTATCAACCTTATATGTTTAATATGGTCTTAGCACATACTATGCGTTAAAAACGCTTAAAAGGACGATTTGGAGCCATTTCCGGGTTTTCAAAGAAAAGCTGATATTTTTATAATTCCAGAAGGCTCAAAATATTGTATTTATCGAATAAAATCAGTAGAAAAAGGTTTGGGGTCAAAAGGATTTGTAAAACTCATTTTATGGCTTAAAAGGGCAAAACCGTCATAACCCGAATCAACCTAGAGACCTATGTTATGCTCAGCCAAAAATTAAATAAAAATCTTCAAAACTCCCAAAATATTATATTACATCAGTGGGTAAAAAGTTTGATATCAAAAAGTGGGTTTAAATAGGCTATACGCTAATTACGCCAATTAATTAACATAAAGCTTTCAAATTACGCTAATGAGCATAACTTTTAATCTAGACCTCAAACTGATATCAAATTTTAGGTGCAAGTTTATAAATCAGTAACTAAGGTTTCTACTCTTTCACTTTTTCAAAAATCACGTTTTAAGGTCAAAAGGGCATAACGGTCAACATTTAGGCATTTAACGGAAACATGCATGAACTAGGATTTCTATGGAACCAAGTTGTATAACCTCGGAGGGTTATACTAACCTATAATATGGTCCTAATGGAATCCTAAGGCATATCTAAACTAAGCTAAATCGGGTCAGAACTGAAAGTCAAAGCAAAAGTCCACTTTTGCGACTTTCGGTTCCGAACCGAGCCTATACTTAGAATTGTCGGGTTGAACATGCTTAGACATGTTCAATTAATAATTACCAAGTTATTAATATGAGAAAACTGATTTTATGGCTTCTATATTAATAGTTATGTATTTATTTAAAACTAACCCGTTTGACTTTCATTTGACCCGACAATTTAACTAAGTAATCGTGGTAATTAGGAGGCGCCCTTTTGAGGGTTAATTACCTACCTAATTACGGTCACGTAGCCATGTTCGTTACGAACCATGGCTTAGCCGTTTAAAAGTCAAAGCGTTTATCGAAACGCTTGACTTTTCGGCTTTAACCGCTAAATAATTAAACTAAACACGAAAGGGGACTTACAAAGGGTCCAAGGGACTCAAGGAGGTTCTCAAAAAGGTTCAAGATCCTCACAACTCAGAGAATAGATCAGATTAGAAGGAGATGTGCAAATGAGAGTCAAACATTCAATGGGTATTTATAGGATTTAGAGGACCGTTAGGATCGTTCCTCGATAAATGTGATCAAATCTGGACCGTACACCTTTACCCCTTGTTTTAGCAATCTATGGGCAGCCCAAGGACTGAAGAAAACCATTTTCAATTGATTAAAACAGCAGTAACAGCTGGAAATCAAGTTTCAGAAATGGCAGTTTTGGTCCCTGCATGCTTCTAGCCCCTTTCTGATGCGTTTGAGGCCCGTTAAACCATTTTTAAGCCTCTACAATGATGCCTAAAAATGAGGGACATGAAACATGCTCAAAAACATGTCGGATGTCGGTCCGTTTGGCCGTACGGTCACGTTGTTCGTCTAATTACGACGAAACACGAACGGACGCGAAAAACGGTCCAAATTACGCGACAAATGAAATTTTATCAAGGCGATCACTAAAATAAAATATTTTAGTGCTTACATAAATTTTTGGATGTCCGGATATATTCAGAACGTAAGATATGCGCGAAAATGCAAACTTGTGCACTTTTTGACACTTTTAGTCCCTGCTTGACATAAAAGTTTATTTTTGCGCACCGAACACCTCTAATCCTATATCTAAGCTATAGAAATGATAATTAGGGCATGTTTAACTCATGGAAAATTTCCGGAAGGTCCGTTACCATACGAATCGACATACTTTTGCAGTTTGACGCAAATAGTCCTTAAATTGCGCAAAGTAGCGCGAAATGCCGTTTAATGTTATACAAGCCTTACATGGCCCATATTTATCCTTCCCAAGAATATACTTAAATATTAATACGCTCTCGTTCGCTTAGATGGTCACCGAAAGGCATAGATTCAAAAGTTGACGCTTTAGGTCCCTCTATTGCGCAAACTTGCGCATCTCATCATTTAATAGCATTGAAGCCTCATCTAATCCATATTAGACATTCTTGAAAGTATTATTAAACATCACGATGCTTCGGATTCGCTAAAAGGTCATTCAGAGGTATAATTAAACATATTGACACTTTTAGCCCCTCTAACTTGCAAAGTTGCTCGTAACTTTACTTATAGGCATAAAAACCTTAGATGGCCATTATTTGGCATTCCCAAGAGTATAATTAAATATTATTAAGCTCCCGGTTTGTTAGAAGGTCACTCAGAGGTAAGAATTAACATGTTGACGCTTTTAACCCTTTATTGCGCAAACTTTCAATTAATTACGCAAACGACTACACTTATTCATCAAGTGGCACATTTGTGAATATAAACATCGTGAGAGGTTATTTGGAAACTTATTTTAGGTATTCTAACACTTCCAGTCCTTTTATTATCAAAGTTTTTCGATTTTTCGAAAAATTAGTCCCTTAAATTCAACATTGGACTTTATTAGGGTTTATTACACGTGTCAATACATCATTGGAAGTGATTTTACGAGGTGTTACATCCTCACCCCCTTAAAAGAAATCTCGACCTCGAGATTTGCTAAAATGCTGGAAGTACTTTTTGTCACATAACGGACTTAAATTCTATAACATATCTGGAGTCTCTCCAAGCTCCCAAATTGACCTTTATATTTGGTACATGTATCCTTTTGGAGCTTCTTAACCTGTCGATCCTCAATCGATATAGGTTGCTCATCATATCATTAATCTGCATGTTATTATGTGATAGTGCTTCTTGACTTATTGGTGAAAACACAGCCTTAAGTCATTAGTGTGCAATGTATTGCGAGCTCCGCCAAGCTCCTTAAATAGGTTGTAGCTTATAAGCTATTTGATCTTGATACATTCGATTTCCTTCGAATGATTCTATATATTCAGAGCTTAACTAGCCTGATAATTTAACAAACTGGTACACCCTTCAGGGTGATATCTTTTGTTGAACCTTATTCCTTAACAAGAACTTAGGAGGGTTGCTATTCTCATTAATCTTTGATTTTCTGCCAAAACTGGCAACTTACAGATGATCATGGATTTGTATGATCCTATTCGTTGTTTTCAAGGAAACTTTCAGATCCTGATGATTGGACGTACCAATCTTCTATTTAACAATAGATATTCAATATTCCATCTAAGCAAGGTCTCCAAAGGAGCAGCCTTGATACTTATACATCAACTATTATAGAAAAGCTTATCTCAATGTGAAATGGTTATTCCAACCATTACTTAAAACTAATCTTAAGGGATAGTTAATCCTCACAGTTAGTCGAACAAATCGATGATCCTGGGCAGCTGATGGCAATTCTTAATTGTTGCCCTATCAAGGTTGCGGTAATCAATGCATAAGCAGAATGAACCGTCTTTCTTAATTAACTACCAAATCCTCAGGATATTGAGTTAGGCTATATGAATCCTCTATTTTAAAACTTACTTAATCTGGGTTTCGATTCTTCCAATGATGGTACTAGCCGTCTTGGAGATTTCATAAGAATACAACCCTAAATGGGATATAAATCTTAATTCTACCTGCCTCTCAGGAGGTAAACAGGGTAATCAAGATACAATGAGGTTACAGAGATTTTCCAAATCTCAGGTTCCAGTTCATCTGTCATATTCTGTGTCAGATAAGTGACACATTTATGTCACAAGTCCATGAATTCCTTAATCGGGAACATTTACTTTGGCAATTCCATTCTGGATATCTTCCTTGAATACCATTAGTTGACTTTAGTACCATATGACTATTAGAATATCCTTGCGGTTCCATGCATTAAACCTCCATACTGATCAGGCATGGAAGCAATCTATGGAACATATTAAGATACACCAATCCTCATGTGGCGCGTTTATCATACCATCTGGTATTCGCAATCGATAGAGATCAAAGAGATATCAACTATACACGCTGACGCACTTCTTCTAGAGAGAGGGTACTTCTAGAATTCCATGATTAGAGATTTCTAACAGGAACATAAGAAATGGTTCTTATGATTTTGCTTGTAAGTTTTACCTTACACTTACTATCTGGGGTTCTTACGGGAAAGATTAAAAGTTTGCTAAGCTTATGGTTTTATGAAAGACTTAGCAGTACCTGCAACCAAACGTAACTCCTAGCCATAAAATCACCATAATGGATTTATCTGGTGTCATTATTAATGTGCTGCCTCTAATCATACATCAGGAGGGCTAAACGCCTCCATTCTTAAACCTTTTAAACTTAGCTATAAAACCTTTGACAAATTGTAGGGCAATCTCGGCCTCGACTGATTATTTCTTAATCTATAAAAAGTGAGTAGTTGAGGTGGATCCATAATGGATTCATAATAAGCAGGCTTTGAAATCTTAATGTGCCCTCTTATTGCCGATGCTAAATCATAATATATATATATATATATATATATAGTGCATTATGCTTAAATTCTAGGTTAACCGAATAAGGGCACTATTTCCATCAATGAACCAAGGTCTGCAGCACACTGCCGATAGTTTATAAATCTTATGGGGGAGTCGGAAAATTATTACTCAATCTTTTCCTATTCCGTGATGCGTATAATAGGTTTTCTAATAAGGTCCTTAAAACTTGGACCATCCCATAATGTATAGGAGGATCTTTCTTGTGGATTTCATTAATGTCCTCACTAATCAAGGGTATTACCATCGAATGATTGTGATGTATACCTTACCATGTTCTTTCTAGTATAACCACTGATATACTTAATGGTTTCTACTTCATCCTTTCTAGTGTTTAGTCAACATAAGCAAGCCAAGAGTAACCAAAACATAGAGGTAAAATCTTGGATTCTAATACTTAATCAACATAAGGAGGATAAGTAGGTGACTTATAGTAAGAAGTAAGGAAGTTATTGTACATGTGCTTATATTCAATCAAAATAGAAATTTCACAAACTAGGCACCTAGCTCGGTTGGCTAGGCGCGCGAAAGGGTGTGGCCTAGACCCAGGTTCGATTCCGGGGACGGCCGGTTCCACCATTTTTTTTATGTTGTTTAATATTAATTAAACGTACGGATACATGTAATTATGAGGGTTGTCTCATAAGGAGTCTTGATAACTACTTGTTTCTTATTATACACAATATGGGCTTGATTTTCAAGACAACCAATCGATTTTTATCACTATATTGAGTCCTTATACTTTAACGGAAACTAGGACATCGGACGAATGATTCCTAATGGATATAAAACATCCATCTAATATTGCTGAAGTAGTCTCTGAGGTACTATCGACCAATTTTACTTTATACTTAACGCTTAGAGTTTTAACAGGCAGATTTAATGATTTACAAAATCTATTGTCTACGAAAGACTTATCTGAACCTGAATCAATAATACTCTAGCATGAGCGTTATTGATAAAGAAAGTACCTGTTGTGACATTGTCATCCTGAAAAGCCTTTTGAGCGTCCATTTGAGAGCTCCCAGCTTTGGTCTCCTTAGCCTCCCCAGGCTTCTTGGTTTTATTTGGGCAATTTGTATTGATGTGCCCTATTTCATTGCAACCATAGCAGGTTGCGTCCTTTATGTCATGGCACTCCAAGGTCTTGTGCCCTTTCTTGTTACAAATCCCACAAGGCCTAGCTTGTAACTCCAGAGTGCATTTCCTTTTAGTTGCCTTCTTTGGGCAGCGGTTAATTATGTGCCCCTTCTCGCCACAATCATAGCATGTGGCGTCCTTCAAGTCCTTGCACTCATGGGTCTTGTGATCCATATCCTTGCAGATGACACATCCCCCGGTCTGCTCATAGAAACATTTTCCGAAATGCTTCTTCTTGCAGGTTTTACATTTGGGTTTTGCCTCCTTTGGTTTGGAATGGTTATAGTTCGAACCGGTCTTACCCTTTTTACAACATTTATTTGGGGTATCATCGCACTTTCTCTTATGATCCTTCAACACACGGTCCACAGCGTTGTTTACGGCTGTATCTATCACAGCCTGTAACTCGGTGCTTGTTAAGTTCAGTCTTGCATCATCATTCTGATCAACTAGACGATTGTAAGCTTCAGAGGAGTCAACCATGGTGAAGCTTTGAAGGCTACAAACCAAGTAGTAATAAATTGGTTTAATTATATAGCGAATTGTCGAACTTGATAATTAAGTAGCCATGGTGCGAATAAACCATATGGGCCAACAGATAGTATTTAATTTATTTGATTATGTTTGCCTAAGTTTTTAAATAAACCATCTTTGGCGTTTAAACGGAATATAATCCTTCATATTTACTAGACAGGGGACATAAGTCACGATTGTCAATGTCATACTGACATCTTATATAGCACAACGGCTTGTTCCAAAGGACTTTTCGATGGCACAGATGCCTTGTCACTAGGGAAATTTTAAAACATAATCAATGATTCCTTTGGATCGGAAAATTTCATAATTCATTGTCTTGACAAGAAGTTATGAAATAAAACTATCGTTTTCATGTATGCATCTTTGTCCCTAGGTATACATCCCAGGTGGATGTTTAGATGTGTACATCATGTTCGACGTTTATTAGCCATGATTCCTATTGATTATATAGGCTAAATAAAGGGTTTGGAAGTTCCTAATATAAAGATGACAATCGTGATTTTATCGTATCACTGTTGTCGGGAGTGTTAACACGTTTTCAGATGTTAACAAGAATCTGAATCTCTTTTTAAACAGGTTTTACCATCTTAGCTAGGTCTTCAATGACATTCAAGCTAGGTCAAACCTTTTAAGATTCTCTTTAATATTTAAACCGGCAGGAAAGGAATGATATTATTTTCATTCAGGATTTTTATTATAATTATCCTGACTTTAATTAAAATATAACTATAGCACAAAAAGTCAAGTCACAAGGACATCTTTAAATTATAAACCATGATTTTGTAGAATCAAGGTATTTAGGCTTGAACGTGTCCACGCCTTTTCTTGACAGGGAGTTGTAGGCTACGACTGTCTTTAGTCTCAGAGGACGTTAATTATAGCCCGTAGCCATTATATCCCTAAAGGATATTTAAATCACAAAATAAGAAAGGATTTCGGGAGAATCCAGTATAAGGATGATTTGTGTGACTTTATCGAACCACGTCTGCCAGAAAAGTTAATATGTTACAGATGTTAACAAGGATGTGAATCTCTTGAATAGGTCCTACCATCTTGGCCTCGTCATACAGGCTAGGTTTACCTTTAAGATTCCTTTTTAATAATTAACGCAGAACAATCCTAACTCGGGATGTTAATAAGGACCTGAACCTAAATTGAGGAACTGCCATCTTGGCCGGGTCTTAATAATGACACGAGGCTAGGTCTTGTCCTTTTTAGATTTTTCCATTTTATTATAATGGTAGATCTTATAACAGAAATGTTATTTTAATTTATTTCATATATTATATTCATATATAATGATATAAATAAAATTTAGATAAAACATCCCAATGGTTTTAAAAGAGGTATAGAATTGCCCTAAAAGGGACTTAAAAGAAATGATGTTGTCCTCAAAGGGACCAAAAGATAAATATCGTTATAAAGACTTTTAAGGAAACGATCTTCAGTAAAAGGAGTCTCTTCTTCATTTTAGTTCTGAATGTCCTCTCCTTGGTCATACGTTAATCCTAGTCGCAACACGAAGCTTGGCCTTTCCTAGGCTTCAAATGGGGAGAATTTCCATTACAGCTTCTTGCTTGGCGACATATTAAAATATAATCGAAGGTAATAATCTTCCGAATAGGGACGAGAGTATTCCTATGTTAAGTCTAGACTCAGAAGGTCAAAAGATGTGCTATCGTGTCATTGAGATTAAACACAAAAAGCTAGTGTTTAATTCACTCAAAGTTGGCTCTGATACCAACCTGTCACACCCCAATTTTTCCACGTGTCACCGGTGGGCCCGGTGGGGAGTATAGTGACGTAGTTGATATCATCATAGTCAAACAACACAATATTTAAATGCACAGCGGAAGCAAAAGATAAATATATTACAAACCGATATAAAGTAATATCAAGTATTACAAACAGAATGTAAAGGATCCACAGGCGGATCAAAAAAATAAAATGAATCATTTGTCCAACAGACTTTAAGGCGTCCAAGCTTGCGAGACTTATTGTGGACGCTAGAAGACAGCCAGCCTATTACGAGTAGTACCTGCACTTAACCTTTTGGAAAATACGTCAGTTTACACTGGTAAATACAATTTAACTGACTCATTTTGAAAAGGGTTGAAAATTGATTTGAATGCACGTGGCACAAAACATTTTATAACTTGGGATAATTATTTAATATTATAATCTTGTGAACGAATTACATGTTACTTGTGCGTTCAGTAGCCCGGATCTTGTCCGGGTTAAAGGTCAATAGACCCACCACAATATTGAGTTATACACTGACAGGTGTACGCCTACACCCCGTGCTCAGGTCGTGGCCATTTCGTAAAATGATGCCAGGGATATCCGGGACATGGTCATTAAACCCCCAAAGGCTTTAAGTGAACAAGATTGTTTAAACGAGCCGATCAAATTATTCAATTAACCACCCAATGATGTAAGATTTGATGCTCGATCAAGCGGTATTCTATATACCGTAACCCAAGCCCGTATAGGGAAAATAAGTTAAAAGTATTTACCTGAGCTAAATATAAATTTAATCCCAGCCGTATACCATCAAGCAAGTACAGATAGCTTTTACTGGGCTCCTAAATCTGGAACGAAGGTTTTTAATAACCTATTAGATTCCTAACGGGTCTTTAATTAAGCCTAAGCTTAGACCGGTTAACTTTCACAAGGAAGACACGGTCAGACGCATGATAAAGCAAGACCGGTTTAGAATGTGGTTTTGACCCGACAAGCTTGTATGCTTATTTAATATGGGTAACTTAAACACATTCTGGATTTTGAGACAAAAATGATATGGTTTGACCCGCTTCGGCTAATATATGCGAACTAGTCACATAAGCTGATCCGAACGCGACAAGTGCGTAACGAGTAACCAAAAGAGTCATATACAGGTTTCCTAAGTTAATATGCCTTTAATATGTTGTGATATCAGTAGGATATCTTCCATTATGCCCAAAACGAGTTTAATCTCAAAATAAGCCCCGTAGGGGTATTTTGGTCATTTTAAAAATTATAAAAGAGTTTATTTATAAATCTGAGTTACAGGTCTGATTTATACAGTAATTACACTTAATTTACATGTTATCACAGTAGGGTATGACCTATATGTGAAACTTATCATTTAAAACCAAACTATGCCCCTTAGGGGTATTTTTGTAATTTCACTTAGGCTAAAAAGGGAAAACTGGAAACCTGAGTTTAAAAACTTTTACTTACTGTTAATATATAAAAATATACTAAAATATATCAGTAGGTATCAACCTTATATGTTTAATATGGTCTTAGCACATACTATGCGTTAAAAACGCTTAAAAGGACGATTTGGAGCCATTTCCGGGTTTTCAAAGAAAAGCTGATATTTTTATAATTCCAGAAGGCTCAAAATATTGTATTTATCGAATAAAATCAGTAGAAAAAGGTTTGGGGTCAAAAGGATTTGTAAAACTCATTTTATGGCTTAAAAGGGCAAAACCGTCATAACCCGAATCAACCTAGAGACCTATGTTATGCTCAGCCAAAAATTAAATAAAAATCTTCAAAAATCCCAAAATATTATATTACATCAGTGGGTAAAAAGTTTGATATAAAAAAAGTGGGTTTAAATAGGCTATACGCTAATTACGCCAATTAATAAACATAAAGCTTTCAAATTACGCTAATGAGCATAACTTTTAATCTAGACCTCAAACTGATATCAAATTTTAGGTGCAAGTTTATAAATCAGTAACTAAGGTTTCTACTCTTTCACTTTTTCAAAAATCACGTTTTAAGGTCAAAAGGGCATAACGGTCAACATTTAGGCATTTAACGGAAACATGCATGAACTAGGATTTCTATGGAACCAAGTTGTATAACCTCGGAGGGTTATACTAACTTATAATATGGTCGTAATGGAATCCTAAGGCATATCTAAACTAAGCTAAATCGGGTCAGAGCTGAAAGTCAAAGCAAAAGTCAACTTTTGCGACTTTCGGTTCCGAACCGAGCCTATACTTAGAATTGTCGGGTTGAACATGCTTAGACATGTTCAATTAATAATTATCAAGTTATTAATATGAGAAAACTGATTTTATGGCTTCTATATTAATAGTTATGTATTTATTTAAAACTAACCCGTTTGACTTTCATTTGACCCGACAATTTAACTAAGTAATCGTGGTAATTAGGAGGCGCCCTTTTGAGGGTTAATTACCTACCTAATCCTATATCTAAGCTATAGAAATGATAATTAGGGCATGTTTAACTCATGGAAAATTTCCGGAAGGTCCGTTACCATACGAATCGACATACTTTTGCAGTTTGACGCAAATAGTCCTTAAATTGCGCAAAGTAGCGCGAAATGCCGTTTAATGTTATACAAGCCTTCCATGGCCCATATTTATCCTTCCCAAGCATATACTTAAATATTAATACGCTCTCGTTCGCTTAGATGGTCACCGAAAGGCATAGATTCAAAAGTTGACGCTTTAGGTCCCTCTATTGCGCAAACTTGCGCATCTCATCATTTAATAGCATTGAAGCCTCATCTAATCCATATTAGACATTCTTGAAAGTATTATTAAACATCACGATGCTTTGGATTCGCTAAAAGGTCATTCAGAGGTATAATTAAACATATTGACACTTTTAGCCCCTCTAACTTGCAAAGTTGCGCGTAACTTTACTTATAGGCATAAAAACCTTAGATGGCCATTATTTGGCATTCCCGAGAGTATAATTAAATATTATTAAGCTCCCGGTTTGTTAGAAGGTCACTCAGAGGTAAGAATTAATATGTTGACGCTTTTAACCCTTTATTGCGCAAACTTTCAATTAATTACGCAAACGACTACACTTATTCATCAAGTGGCACATTTGTGAATATAAACATCGTGAGAGGTTATTTGGAAACTTATTTTAGGTATGCTAACACTTCCAGTCCTTTTATTATCAAAGTTTTTCGATTTTTCGAAAAATTAGTCCCTTAAATTCAACATTGGACTTTATTAGGGTTTATTACACGTGTCAATACATCATTGGAAGTGATTTTATGAGGTGTTACAACGAATGACAAAGCATAACCCTAATTTGGGCAGCACTTAAACATCCATTGGATAGTTTTCATCGATCGGACATTGAATCGTAGCAGCGATCGAGTTATTACCCTGTTATCGCGGCGGAAATTCGAGATTCTGTGTGTTTCTGTAGTATTTGGACGATATCTCAGCGTACAATTTGAATTTTAACGTCGAACGAATGCCAGAAACCAAGTCCCACGCCCCTATATTTATACCTTAAAAACAGCCCCCTCGCGTGGCGCAAGGGGCTGTCGCGTGGCGCGAGGGGTGCCCCCCTACCATAGGGTAGCCCCGTGTCCCAGTAGGCTTGCTGAGTTGGTCGTTCGTGAAATTTCGAATTACACGTAAAACTGTGTTGATATTATCAACTAGGGTTTACCCCCCTGAGTTTTAGGGGCCCTGATCCTGATTCCGATTGTTCTGAAAATTTTAGGGTTTCTGCAGGATCACTTGGGGGTCTTAATTAGGGTTTCCTTTTGGACAAAATAAAATAATAATTAGGACTTTTGATGAGAGTTGTTACATCCTCCCCACCTTAATAAAATCTCGTCCTCGAGATTTACTGGAATAATTGAGGATATTTCCGTTTCATTTCTGATTCTAGCTCCCAAGTATATTCGGGTCCTCTTTTAGAATCACATTTGACTTTGACTAGCACTAGTTGCTTATGCTTGAGAAACTTAATCTTTCTGTCTTCTATCTGCAGTGGTTTCTCCACAAATTTTAGCTTCTCATTTACCTCTACATCTTGAAGAGGTACTACCAGAGATTCGTCAGATAGACATTTCTTGAGGTTGGATACATGAAATACGTCATGTACTCCAGCTAGTTCTTCTGGTAATTGTAATCGATAGGCAACTGGTCCTATTCGTTGGATTACTGGGAATGGTCCTACGTACCTTGGACTTATCTTTCCTTTTTTACCAAATCAAACTATTCCTTTCCAAGGAGAAACTTTCAAAAGTACCTTATCTCCGATTTGAAATTCCAGTGGCTTGCGCCGATTATCGGCATAACTCTTTTGACGATCTCGAGCAGTCTTTAGTCTTTCCTTGATTTGAGTAATCTTGTCAGTGGTCTCTTGCACGATTTCAGGACCTAATAATTGACTTTCTCCTATCTCTGCCCAGCAGACTGGAGTTCTGCATTTACGTCCGTACAGTTCTTCGAATGGGGCAGCTTCTATGCTTGAGTGATAACTATTGTTATAGGAGAATTCAATTAATGGTAAATGGTTGTCCCAGTTCCCACCAAAATCTATTACACATGCCCTAAGCATGTCTTCCAGAGTTTGGATCGTCCTTTCACTTTGTCCGTCTGTTTGAGGATGGTATACAGTGCTTAAATTTAGTCGAGTTCCCATGGCTTCCTGGAAACTTGTCCAGAAATGGGAAGTGAAACGACTATCCCTATCCGATACAATGGAGAGTGGAACTCCATGTAAGGATACTACTTCATCTACATACAACTTAGCTAACCTTTCCATGCTAAAGGTTTCCTTCATGGGTAGAAAATGAGCTGACTTGGTTAATCGATCCACAATTACCCAAATCGCATCATTACCTTTTCTGGTTTTGGGTAACTTAGTAACAAAGTCCATTGTTATGAGTTCCCATTTCCATACAGGCATTTCTAATTGTTGAAGTAGACCCGAAGGTTTCTAGTGTTCTGTTTTAACTTGCGAACAAGTAAAACACTTAGAAACATATCTAGCCATGTCCTTTTTCATTCTTATCCACCATAAATTATTTCTTAAATCTTGGTACATTTTATTGTTTCCTGGATGCATGGTATACCTAGATTTATGAGCTTCTTCTAAAATTTTATCTCTTAATTCTCCTTGTTTAGGTACCCAAATCCTTTTCTTATGGAATCTCCAAATTCCATCATTTCCTTGCTCTAATTATTTTATTCGTCCTTTCATTCCTTCAGCATCGTCCTTGATTGCTGTTTCTTGAACATTCTTTAGTTGTTCCATTAAATCTAACTGTAGATTTAATCTAAGAGCACGAACCCGTCGTTGTTTTTCATGATACTTACGACTTAAGGCATCTGCAACTACATTTGCCTTTCCTTCGTGATACTGAATATCACAGTCGTAGTCGCTTAGTATTTCCATCCATCTCCTTTGTCTCATGTTTAATTCTTTTTGCCCAAATATGTACCTTAAACTTTTATGATCCGTATAGACAGTAAACTTACTTCCATACAGATAATGTCTCCAAATTTTAAGGGCAAAAATTATGGCTCCTAATTCTAAGTCGTGAGTTGTATAGTTTTCTTCGTGCTTTTTCAATTGCCTTGATGCATACGCAATTACCTTCTTACGTTGCATTAGCACACATCCTAATACTAGCTTAGAAGCATCACAATATACTTCAAAATCTTCTGTTCCTTCTGGTAAAGCTAGAATTGGAGCATTTGTTAACTTTTGCTTTAAAATTCTAAAGGCTTCTTCTTGTCTAGGTCCCTATTCAAACTTAACTGCTTTATAGGTTAGCTTAGTTAATGGCACCGCTATTTTAGAAAAATCCTTAATAAATCGTCTATAGTAACCAGCTAATCCTAGAAAGCTTCTAATTTCCATAGCTGACTGTGGGACCTTCCATTTGGTAATTGCTTCTATCTTAGAGGGATCTACATGAATACCTTCGTGGTTCACCATGTGTCCTAAAAATTTCACTTCCTGTAACCAAAATTCACACTTCGAGAATTTGGCGTAAAGCTTTTCTTTCTTAACAAAGTTAATAGTGCATGCAAGTGCTGACAATGCTCGTCCTGACTTTTAGAATAAATAAGTATATCGTCGATGAAGACAATTACAAATTTATCTAAGTACGGTTTACAGATTCTATTCATCATGTCCATGAATGCTGCAGGTGCATTTGTTAATCCGAAGGGCATGACTGTAAACTCGTAATGACCATACCTAGTTCTGAAAGCAGTTTTAGGTATGTCTTCTTTCTTGTACCTTTAATTGATTGTATCCGGAGCGTAAGTCGATCTTAGAAAAATATCTAGCTCCTTGAAGTTGATCAAACAGATCATCAATCCTGGGTAATGGGTATCGATTCTTAATTGTAACCTTATTTAATTCCCTATAATCGATACACATTCGCATCGAACCGTCCTTTTTCTTTACGAACAACACTGGTGCTCCCAAAAGGGGATGAACTAGGTTGTATGAATCCTTTACTTAACAATTCATCTAATTGTTTCTTTAGTTCTAGCATTTCTGTGGGTGCTAACCGATAAGGTGCCTTGGCTATCGGTGTAGTTCCAAGAATTAAATGAATTCTAAATTCTACTTCCCTATCTGGTGGTAATCCTGGTAACTCTTTTGGGAATACATCTGGGTATTCTGAGACTACAGGAATCTCCTTAAGTTCTTTATCCTTAGTACTAATGATTACTGAAATCATATATACTATTCCTTGCTTTCGTTCATAACTAGCAACTTTCATTACTGAAATGAACTTCATGGGTTTACGTGGCTTATCTCCTGTAATCACGATTACTTCTCCGGTGGGTGCACGAATTTCTATGGAGTTCTTATCACAAAGGATTTGAGCATGGTTGGCTACTAACCAATCAATTCCTAACACGACATCGAACCCAGCTAAATTCATTGGTAACAGGTTTGCTGAAAATTTATGACCTAAAAGTTCTAGATTTCCTTTTTGCAAAACCTTATCTATGTTAACAGAATTCCCATCTGCCATTTCGACTGTAAAAATCTGCCTGAGGTTGGTTAAAGGTAAATTAAGTGCTTGGCAGAATGAAGTATTTATAAAACTTTGGTTTGCACCAGAGTCAAATAATACTTTTGCATAGACGTCGTGAACTAGGAACGTACCAGCTATAACATCAGGAATTAGCTCTGCTTCCTAAGTAGTCAGTTGGAAGGCTCTTACGTTCTTCTTAGTGGCTCCTTCTGCAGTTTTGGCTTTGTTGTCTGCTGGTTTGACCAATTTAGGGCATTCTGGTTTGAAATGTCCAGCTTCTCCACAGTTATAACAGACCTTTGTTTTCTTTCTGCAGTCTTCTTCACGATGTCCTACAACTTTGCAAAAGTTGCAGGTTACATTGCATTTTCCAAAATGTTTCTTTCTGCAATTTCTGCAGAATGGCTGAGTTGAGGATTGTCCCGTTCCTCTCTTCTTGAAGTTGTTATTATTACCCACACGAAATCCTTGGGTAATTTTCTGAGCCACTTCCTTTTTCCTATTTTCATCTCTTGTGCGTACCAGCTCGTCAGTTAGAGTGTTAGCTAATTCTACCGCATCGTCAATAGTGCGGGGTCTCGCAGCTTTAACGATATTACGGATTTCGCTAATCAATCCCCAAATATAGCGAGAAATAAGTACCGGTTCTGACGAAGCCAGTGTTGGTACCACTCTAGCATATTCGAAGAATGTCGAAGTATATCCTCGACAGTCTACACCCATCATTTGATGGTTCAGGAACTTATTTGCCATTTGTTCTTTTTCGTATTCGGGACATAATTTTCTTTCTATTAGCTGCTTAAATTCCTCCCAACTCATGGCATAGGCCATATTTTTTCCTTTGGCTTGAAGTACCGTATTCCACCATTCTAGCGCCCCTTCTTTAAAAAGATGTGACGCATACATAACCTTATCTTCTTCAGCACATTTACTTATCATGATTACTGCTTCGGTTTTCTCCAACCATCGCAGTGCCGCAGTCGCCCCTTCATTGCCTGCGAACTCAGCAGGTTTACAGGCAAGGAATTCTTTGTAGGTGCAACCAGGCGTTGCAGCTTTCATTTTCTTAGGGAGTGGGGCCTGCCGTGGATCATTTTCGTGATTAGTATGATTACTGCCTCCGTTTACACTATTACTGAAGTTATCTTCATGAGTACGTTTGCTAGGAATAATTTGTTGAGGTTCAACAGGTATCTGGGCAGCAGCAAGGATTGCTGGAATAGCATTGGCTATTCCTTGAGCAACGATATTTTCTATATCTTGCCTAGTCATAAATTGATCCTCCTGGTGTTGCTCAGATTGGTTAATCTCGTTAACTGGTTCATTATTAGCGTTTTCCATCTGGTAATATATATAAATTATTAACATAGAAAATAAATATCAATTATATGCAAAATAACCATACAATATAACACACGTATAGCCAAAATTATCGATTTCTTGATTCCCATTTTATATATATATATATATATATATTATGCATCAGTACACACCGTTATCTTACAAAGGTTTTATTTGTAGGTTATTTTACAGACTTATTTTATTATTACTATTACTATTATATAATCACAGCTTTACCACCATCCTATCCCTAGGCACTTTAGAAGTGACGTTCCCTCTCGTCGTACTTCCAGGAGATCTGTTCTCCTACCTCCCGAATCTTATTTCCTGCACCTATCAGCTCCTCGCCAAAATGGCGGAGTTCAGCTAAGTTTTCATTACTCATTGGTGGATTTGGTATAGGTTCTGGGTCGAACTGAGGGAAAAAGGTATAAGGGTTATTGAGAAGGTTTTGAAACTGCCAGTCGTTAGTCCACCACTCGTTCATTCCTAGAGGTTGCGTGTGGATCAAAGGTTTTGGGATGGCTGGTTCCAAATTTATTGGAAGTTGAGTTTTGGCAGGATAAGGGTAAAGGTTGGTATTGATAGGTCTAATGATATCACAGCTGGCCAATATGCAATCCAACTCCTCTTGTAATGGCAACTCCTCGACTTGTTTAGAACTTTCCCCAATTTCCATTTCTACTTGCCTGGAATCTTCTCCGATCGCAATTCCTTTTCCTTTATCTTTGGGATTCTCTATTTTGGGAACCTTTCTAGTTGCTAGTTTCCTTCTGCGTACACGCCTCCAGCCTACGAATCTTCCCCTTTTCTTAGGCTTTGGTTTCTCCAGAGGTGGAGCGTGAAATTCCATAGGTTCTTCCACATCGGCTATGTAACCAGTGAAGTCATTGGAAACTTCTACTTTCACCGGATAAAGATTGAGATTCTGAAGGGCTTCAGATAACTCATTCATGTTGTTTAGCATATATGCAAGAATGCACAAAAATGCTAAGTTAAAATTTTATAACAAAATTTCACAGATAACATTCAAGTATTATTGCATACTGTGTGACTAATTTAATACAAAGGACAACTGACAATTAAAACATACTAGGGTTTATTGTAAACTTATTTATTTACTGGGTAAAGTTTTTGGCTTGTAGGTGATATGGGTGCTAGGACTGAGTCAGGGTATTTAAATATTTGCATTTACTGCTACAGTGGCTAGCATATAGAGATCTGTCCATTTTTCATCTAACTTGTCTTCCCATGGTGGGTTATTGCCTAGTTTCTGGGTTTCCTGATTAACTCTCATTTCTTTTGATTGTGATTTCTTTATTTTCTCCTGACTTTTCCTAATAATCAAACTTCTTTTGTTAGGAGAAAGTGGTTCCTCATATTGTGTCTTTCGAACAAATATTCCTTCCTCAGTATCTGTTGGGTATTTTGAGGATGAAGTTCCTTTTTCTTTCGGTGAAGTATCTAATTTATGGTAGATATCCGAAAGTCTTTGCTTACCCATACTATAAACAATATTCAATTAATAAAACACGTAATCACAAAAATGGCAATCAGTAAAATTAAGTATTTTCTAAATACTTAATTGGCTTAAATCAGTGGCTCTGATACCACCTTTTTCTGTCACGGCCCCTGACCCGGTTTGACCCGGTTCAGGAGCCGCGGGACAGAAAATCCCATGGTAATTATTTAATTGACTTGACAGTGGAAGATTTTAGCAGGATCTTTTTAAAACTGAAAATGCCCGATTATTTTATTTCATAATTCGGGATAAAACCCCGGTAATTTACAATAAGGTGATTTCACTGGGAAATCTTTATTTTACAAAACATGTTTCTTTATTTATATTGAGCCACTTCCTTAAGCTTGGAGTGCTTCACGGCACTTTTCCTGGATCACAACAGATCACCTGAAACATGTTTGAAAAAGGTTTTGTCAGCGGGGAAATACTGGTGAATCATTCTTTTTACTAAAACGACGCGTTGTTATAATTTACAGTATTAAGAGCGATTACAATGTTTATACATATCAACCATCTACCCACGGTATTTATCACTCGACCACCTATTGGCTATCTCGTTGTCCAATGGTGTCTGTGATTATGGTCATATCACCCCTTGGCTAACCCGTTGTCCAATGGTGACGGTTATCAAGTAATGTATACAAAAACCCACATACCGGCTGTAATTTGGAGATTACAAAGACTTAATCCCTATAATTTATAACTTTGAAAACAAACATGATTTTGAAATCAAATTTGATAAAAAGAGAATGACTCACATTGCAGATTTAATACGGGCAGAGTCTAGCCTACTGATAAGCCTGTTAACCTAATTTAACAATAATGCACACGAAACTAGGTTAGTAACTAATACAGCATTTACGATAACTCACGAGATTAAAACCTTCACAACGAATGACAAAGTGCGATACTTAAACATCCATCGAATTCACGACGAATGACAAAGTATAACCCTAATTTGGGCAGCACTTAAACATCCATTGGATAGTTTTCATCGATCGGACATTGAATCGTAGCAGCGATCGAGTTATTACCCTGTTATCGCGGCGGAAATTCGAGATTGTGTGTGTTTCTGTAGTATTTGGACGATATCTCAGCGTACAATTTGAATTTTAACTTTGAACGAATGCCAGAAACCAAGTCCGACACCCCTATATTTATACCTTAAAAACAGCCCCCTCGCGTGGCGCAAGGGGTGCCACCCTACCATAGGGTAGCCCCGTGTCCCAGTAGGCTTGTTGAGTTGGTCGTTCGTGAAATTTCGAATTATACGTAAAACTGTGTTGATATTATCAACTAGGGTTTACCCCCCCTGAGTTATAGGGGTCCTGATCCTGATTCTGATTGTTCTGAAATTTTTAGGGTTTCTACAGGATCACTTGGGGGTCTTAATTAGGGTTTCCTTTTGGACAAAATAAAATAATAATTAGGACTTTTGATGAGAGTTGTTACAGGTCATGAACTTACAAGTATGAAATGAATAAGAACAACTAATCTATGGAAAAACATCAAATAGTGTGTGGATTTTCAAGTGGAATAGCCCAAGCTTGTTCCATAATCACACAATCATCAAGCTTCAATCTTGAACACTACTTGTGGGTTAAAACCTAAGCAACACAGAAAGTTTGTGAGGTTTTATCCTCTGATTTTACATGTCTCAACCTTGTTTTTAATCCCAACTAACAATTCATTTGATTATGTGCATAAGGACATATGAATGAGATGAGATAACTCAAGTTTAACTAAGTTTAACAAAGTTTAAATCAAAAACAGAAAAATCAGTCAAGTTTGGAGCCTTTTTTGTGACATTCCAGACCTTGGTTTTCCATGGAAAACTTGTAGAAATGTTCCTAAGGTCAATCCAAGTAAGTAGGAAAAAGAATCAAGTGAAACGGTTAAGAAATGAGTGAGTTATGCTCACTTTTGTAAGATGTGTTGAATCTGCTCGAACTCTTGATATCAGCCACGATATGGAGTGTTTGAGGGTGAATGGGGAGTGTTTAGAAAGTGAAAAATGCTTGGAGGAGGCTTGGGTTATATAGGGTATGGATTAGGGTTTCATTGGGTTGGGCTTTGGGAGTATTTAGAAGGGTTAATCATTGAAACAAGTCCACCAACATCGGCCCAAAGCTGGTTGCTGATTCTACCAGCCATAATCTTTTTATTTTTTATTTTTTTTAACATTATAATGTGTATAATTGCTGATTATATTAAGTAGTAATTATGTGTTAATGTGTGTGGAACATGTAATAAGCCCTATGATGCATATAAGACATGAAAATCAATTGTTTTCTAACATATAAACCTAGGTTCTTTTGTGTTAAAAAAAACGAAAACAAAACGTATGTGATGTATTGTAAAGTATTTCATTAAGTATTAAATAAGTATAAGAAATTAGAGTTAAGCCTCGAAATCGAATAACCTAGTGTCTTGCATGTATGGAACGTTTAAGACTTACGAATACATGTTAGTTGTTTACAAGTTAAATTCACGTTTATGAAAGTCGTGAATCGCGTATCAAATGAATGGATGTATCAATGTATAAACGCTGTATAAAAGCTTCATTTCATTATGATCAAAGTCTCGTATTTATAATGGCTTGAAATGGAATATGATTACAAAGGAAAGAGTTTCCGAAAATAGAATTACGATACAATCTTACTAAAAAATGGAAAGCTGCGAAAAGCGAGGCGTTACAGTCTCCCCTCCTTTAGGAAATTTCGTCCCGAAATTTAGGAAGAAGTAACGAAAAGGTGCGGATACTTAGTCTTCATATCACTCTCGAGTTCCCAAGTGAATTAAGCGCCACGTTTTCCTTCCCATCGAACCTTGACGATAGGAATTTGACTGCGCCTCAATTTCTTGACACCACAGTCCATGATCTAGACAGGTTTCTCCACGAAGTGCAGTGTTTCGTTGATTTTAAGATCTTCTAGTGGAACTTGAAGTCCTTCATCAGCTAGACACTTTTTTAAGTTTGAAACATGGAAGACAGAATGCACGTTGTTAAGTTCTTCAGGTAGGTCCAGTCTATACGCAACCTTGCCAATCCTTTTGAGAATCTTGAAAGGACCAACATAACGAGGTGCGAGTTTCCCTTTCTTACCAAATCGAACCACACCCTTCCAAGGGGATACGTTGAGAAGTACGAAGTCACCTATCTCGAATTCCAAAGGCTTGCGACGCTTGTCGGCGTAACTCTTTTGTCGGCTCCTGGCTTTCAGCAAGTTATCTCGAACCTGTAAAATCTTGTCCGTTGTCTCTTGTATGAGCTCCGGACCAGTGATTTGAACTTCTCCAATCTCGTGCCAACAAATAGGCGAACGACACTTGCGACCATACAATGCTTCGAAGGGTGCCATTTGAATACTTGCATGCTAACTGTTGTTGTACGAGAATTCGATCAAGGGCAAGTGTGAATCCCAGTTGCCACCAAAATCGATTACGCTTGAACGAGGCATATCCTCTAACGTTTGGATAATACGATCGGTTTAACCGTCTGATTGAGGATGGAAAACGGTGCTAAGGTTTAAAACAGTACCCATAGCAGATTGAAGGGTTTGCAAAGACGGGACGTAAAGTGACCATCACGATCGGAAATGATGTCAATGGGGATACCATGGCGACAAATGATCTCATCAGTGTAGATTCTAGCCAATTTCTCGACTTTGAAGTCTTCACGAATGGGAAGAAAATGAGGTGATTTGGTCAATCGATCAACGATCACCCAAATACTGTCATGACCAGAAGAAGTACAAGGAAGCTTTGTGATAAAATCCATAGCAATGCTCTCCCATTTCTAGACAGGAATTTCTGGTTGTTCGAGCAAACCAGAGGGACGTTGATGTTCAGCTTTGACCTTCAAACAAGTAAGACATTTCGCAACGAAGATGGCGATATCCTTTTTCATTCCAGGCCACCAATAGGACATACGCATATCTTGGTACATCTTATCACCACCAGGGTGAATGGAATATCTCGATTTATGTGCCTCCTTCATCATAAAGTCTAGAAGGTTATCACGATTTGGAATCCAGATACGATTAAGATAGTATAGAATACCATCGGATTTAGACACAAGATCTTTTTCAACACCACCAGGTATCTCAACGGAGAGACTACCTTCGTTAATAGAGGCGTATTGAGCTTCACGGATGTGGTTTTGAAGATCATTAACGAGTTGGAGACAACGAATACCCTTTACATGAGTTTTACGACTAAGCGCATCGGCTACTACATTCGCTTTACCTGGATGGTAGCAAATTTCGAAGTCGTAGTCGTTTAACAATTCCACCCAATGACGTTGACGCATGTTCAATTCCTTTTGGTTGAAGATATGTTGAAGGCTCTTATGGTCGGTGAAGACCACACACTTGGTACCATAAAGGTAGTGTCGCCAAATCTTCAAAGCCAAAACAACTGCACCAAGTTCAAGGTCGTGAGTAGTATAATTCTTCTCATGTATTTTGAGTTGCCTCGACGCGTAAGTGATAACCTTGTCTCGTTGCATGAGAACACAACCAAGACCAAGGTTTGAGGCATCGCAATACACGATGAAGTCGTCGTTACCATCGGGAAGTGCGAGGATAGGAGCATTACAAAGCATGTCCTTAAGAGTTTGAAAAGATTCCTCTTGTTCGGGATCCCAAACAAAAGGTCTCTCTTTTTTAGTCAAAGAGGTTAAAGGAACGGCGATCTTAGACAAGTTGGAGATAAAGCGACGATAATAACCAGCAAGACTAAGAAACGAACAGATTTCAGACGGAGACTTAGGTACAATCCAATTCTTCACAGCTTCGATTTTAGCGGGATCAACATGAATACCAAGTTTGTTGACAATATGACCAAGGAATTAAACCTCTTTTAACCAAAATTCGCACTTGTAGAATTTGGTGTATAGACGTTCAGTACGAAGAAGTTGAAGGATAAGACGCAAGTGTCGCTCGTGTTGTGTGTCTTGGAATAAATAAGAATATTATCGATGAAAACGATCACGAAACTGTCCAAGTACGCTTTACACACGTGGTTCATCAAATCCATGAAAACAGCAGGTGTGTTGGTCAAACCAAAGGGCATGACCACAAACTCGTAATGACCATAACGCGTTCAAAAGGCGGTCTTAGGTATATCTTCTTCGAGGACTCGAAGTTGATGATACCCAGAACGAAGATCGATCTTTGAGAAGCACGTCGCGCCTTGCAATTGATTGAAGAGATCGTCAATGCGAGGAAGGGGGTATCGGTTCTTGACCGTAAGCTTGTTGAGCTCACGATAGTCAATACACATACGAAATGACCCATCTTTCTTCTTGATGAACAAAACGGGAGCGCCCTAAGGATAAGTACTAGGGCGTATAAAGCCTTTATCAAGAAGCTCTTGAAGTTGGCTCGAAAGCTCTTGCATCTCAGAGGGTGCTAAGCGGTAGGGAGACTTAGCAACGGGCGTAGCGCCAGGTACTAAATCGATATGAAAATCGACAGAACGAGCAGGAGGCGAACCAGGAAGATCGTCAAGAAACACATTAGGGAAATCACATACGACAGGAACATCGCTTATGCTTGGGCCTTTGTCCTTTTTTTCCACAATTTGGGCGAGGAAGGCAAAGGTACCCTTGCGCAAGCACTTGTTCGCTTGAATACACGACATAAGCTTGAGACCTTGAGATGGATTCTCGCCATACACGTGTAGAGAATCACTGTTTTGAAGAGGAAGACTTATAAACTTTTTAGAACAAACAACTTCAGCACGAACTCGCCTAAGCCAGTCCATGCCTACTATGATGTCAAAGCTACCCATTTGCATAGGTATAAGATTGATTGAGAATGTATGAATGTTAAGAATCAAAGAACACTTAGAAAGGACGGAATCGACAGTGACAGATTTACCATCAGCGACTTCGATAGCGAATGATCTTGGCAACTTAGAGTGTTTACACATAAGCAATGGTTCGAACTCTAACGACACAAAACTCTTATCGGAGCCAGTATCAAATAAACACGAAGCATAAACATGGTTTACAAGAAACATACCAGTAATGACGTCATTGGCGTTTTGCACATGTGCAGTAGTGAGAAGAAAGGCTCGGCCTCTAGCGGGTTGTTGAGCCTGTTGCTGCTGTTGTGGTTGTTGCTGTTGAGGCTGGTTTCGTTGAGGACAAACGTTTGCTAGATGGTTAAGATCACCAAACTTAAAACATGCTCGCACAGGAGCGACTTGGTTTTGAGCTTGATTGGGGACAGGGTTTTGAGCTACCACGGCCTGGTTCTGATTGGCCATAGGAGGTTTGTGGCAGAGTTGGGAAAAGTGCCCATATCGATTACAGTTGGAGCACTTGCAGCACGGAACGTTGGGAGGGTGATGGTATTGGCATTGGCCACACTTGGGTTGAGTCCTAGTGTAACCTTTGCGGGGAGGTTCAACGTTGGATACAGCAGGCATGGCTTGTAAGGGTTGAGGGTTTGGCGGAGTGATGACCGCGCAATTTTGGCCTAAAGCCTTGTTGGTGCATACGTCTGGAGACTTTATCTTGTATCGAGTCTTGTATTTGTATTAGATAGATCAGGGCACGTAGTACGAGAAATCTGTCAAATATGGGCTAGAAGTTAATTTCGCACGAAATTATAAACTGGTTATTTCGCACGAAATCACTTGGTGATTTCGCATGAAATAGTTATTTCGTGTGAATGTGATTTCGCGTGGGCTATTCCGTGCGAAATTAGGCTGCCTATATATAGTGGCCGTGTCTTGTCATTCAAAAACTTCCGATTCCAGAGCCGAAGTGCTGCTGAAGTGTCTACTCGCTGTAAAACGTTGTTATATCAATCAAAAATACAATTAGAGTGAATATCTAGCTGAATCGAACTCGATACGTTTGTTTCCGCCTCTCGTATTGAGAAGAACACCTTTGAGCGACTCATTTCGGTTGTGAAAACGATCCTACATGTGGTATCAGAGCTCTGGAGGAGGAGTTCTACCGATTTCAGCTTGATTTCATCAGATTTTCTAACTTCTACACCTTTTCAAAATTAAACAAGTTTTAACGATTAAAATGGTTTGAATTTCACACATTACATGCGAAACCGTGTTTTAACAAAGCCTTGAAAGAATTGGACCTAAAATCGAGCTTAAACCTGATCAATTTGACAAAAGTTTGGCCGACATGATGACATCAGCAATATTTCGCATGGAATAGCCTTTTGATTTCGCACGAAATTACATTTTGTGATTAATTTCGTTTGAAATTGCAGTTAATTTCACACGAAATCAGATTTCGTTTGAGATATTTCATACGAAATCACTATTTCGTTCCAAAGAGGCTGTTTTCGTTTTAATCCAAGTTAATTTCACACGAAATCACTATTTCGTTTGAAACATCTGATTTCGTGTGAGTAGGTATTTCATTTGAAATTGTTGTGCAGGTCATTTCGCTTCAACCGGGTATTTCGTTTGAACGGGATTTCGTTTGAAAGTGTCTGATTTTGAAAAATTTTGCCGAATCATGGAAGAGGAATTCTATAACGCATTTGCTACAACCCCGACTACTCCGGCTACCATTGCTCAAAGCATGAACATGGAAAATGAGACTGGAACTTTGCAAAAACCCCCGAAACTAATGGGCATTGAGGAGTATTATGGTTGGAAAGATCGGTTTGAAAACTGGGTTCAAGCTAATCATTTGGGATCTTGGGAGTGTATTGAGAAAAAGTATGTCAAACCTCGTACGGATTTGGGAGTAATCAAAACAATTTCTGAACTGACAGATAAAGAACGAGACATGTACAAAGCAGAAAAAATGATGATAAGTCTACTCCAGCAAGCTGTGAAAGAAGACATCTTCGTATTACTTCAACACGACAACACTTCACGTTCGATTTGGGAAGCACTTCGAATTAAATTTGAGGGAAGTGAGAAGATGATTAGGAGTAAGAAAGCATTGCTAAAGAAAGAATTTGACTTGTTTTCAAGTTTACCAGGAGAATCTTCAAAGAAGCTGATTGAAAGATATTGTCACTTAGTGCGATCTATGTCTTTATTAGAAATTGTCAAAGATCAAGAAGAATGGGTTGATAAGTTAGCTGATGCTTTACCTCAGAAAGAGTGGGGTACATATTTGATGATCTTGAAGAATACTGGAGAATATGACAAACTGACAATTTTCCAGTTCATTGAAAAGATTGAAGGTCAAGACTTGGAACAACAAAAGATAGCTAGAATGAACAGTCCGAGTGGTCAACAAGACATCAAAATGTATTACAAAGGAAGTGTTCAAGAAGTTGAAGAAAGTCCGAAAGTCCAAACTGCTTTCAGTGCAGAAAACTCATCTGGTTCAGCAAATCAAATTCCAAACAGCAGTAGTGGATTTTCTTCATATCCAAGTGTTAATCCGAAGAGTTCAACCTCAAGTCATCAGGTTCAAAGCTCAAACAGCAGTAATGATCATGTTTTAAATTGCAACATCGCGTTGCATCTTCAGAATGGTCAAAATTTCTCTGAAGAGGTCGTTAAAGGTCACATGTCATTACTTACTACAGTGTTAGAATCATATGAAGGATTGGTTACTGGAAGGATCGGAAATCCTATGTTGACGAAAGAGGATTATGATCAGATAGATGCAGAAGAAATGGAGCTCATGGACATTAAATGGTGTCTAGCGAGTGTTTTGAGGAGAGCTGAAAAATTTAAGATGATTACAGGAAGAGATGATTTCAGAGATGCAAATGTTTCTACTTTGGGTTTTGATAAATCTAAAGTTACTTGTTTTCGATGCAGGGAGAAAGGACATTTCAAGAGGGAATGTAAAAATCGAGAAGCTAGTGGAGCACAGAATCCGTTTGGAAATAATGATTATTATCGGTAAGCCATATATCAACAAGTTGCTCATCAACCGTATCAACAAAAAGAACCACAAACTGCTCATGCTAAAATGATCGAAAAAGCAAATAAGAAAGCATATTTTGGTATAATTGATCAAGATGATGGAAAAGTGGCAGAGGGTTTCAGCTGGGACAAATACATACCACCTGATTCAAAAGTAGTAGCCCTCACTGCACAAATAGTTCAAGAGCCAGATTTGATGAAGGAATGGATGAAAGGGATTGCTAGTGATGAGAATAATCAAGATGGAGATTTTGTTACTTCAGATGATAGTTCAGAAAGTACTCAAGTCTTTGATCAATCATCATCCGATGACAGTGATGATGAAGAAGAGACACAAATAAACATTGGAAAATCTATGTTATCTCCTGAAAGTTTTGAATTTTATTTTGCAGATAGATTGGAAGAGCTGAAGGAGAGACGAGCAGCAAAAGAACAGAAAAAGATAAAGTGTGAAAGTGATGCTCAAGAAGTGAAGAATGAACAAAGTGAAGAAGTTAAAGTCACTGAGAAGATAGTTGAATCTGAGAAAGTGATTGAAGTTGAGAAAGTTGTTGAAGTTGAAAAGATTATTGAAGTCATCAAACCGTGTCAAAAATGTTTGGAATCTTGCAAGCAGTGTGCAGAGAAAGATAAGAAGATAAATGAGCTTGAGAAAATGAAAGAGAAATTATTGTTCGATGTCAATTACGTAAAAGAATCATATGATGTGTTGAACAGAACAGTAACTGGTCTACAAAAGACATATTCTGAAAGAGAAGATGCGTTGACAATGATGAATGCTGTAATGATGTCAAAGCAGAAAGCTATCAATTATTACATTGAAGAAAGTGAAAAGTGGAAGCAAGAGTTGGAGACAGGAAAAATAGAGAATGAAAGAATCAGACGGTTGTTACAGAGTTATTCTAGTTCTGATTATTTGATTGACAAAATTTATCCAACTATTGCAGGTCTTGAAGCATTTCAAGATGAGAAGCTAAAAGAAAAGGATACTGGTAAGAAACAAAGTGCAAATTATAACAAGTGTCCGCCTCCGATCTGGGAAGGTTATTCTCCCAGAAAACCAAATGAGGAGCAAGTCAAAAAGGCTGTCAATATAAAGTTAAAGTCCAAAACAACTGATGAGTTACCAGAAAATATTGACGTCTGTTGGTGCATGTTTGTGACAACAGCTTAGATTTGGTCTTTGGATATCTTGTAATTAGTTAAACGATAAACAGTTAGCGGGTTTAGCTTTGTAATAGTTAGTAGTAATGTTTGGGCTAACTAAAACCATACTTATGGGGATGTGGGAAACGAATTGGGCTTAGACCAATTCGCAGTCCATGTTGGAAGCCTTGGCCCAAGTAGTAACCTTGTGTTATATAAACAAGGTTAGGCTTTAGGGTTTAGGTCGATCAGTTAATCAGCCAAAACAGTTTGTGAGAGATAGAATTTCGTGAGAGCTAGGGCTTGGACGAAATTAGTGTTGGTTAGGGTTTTAATTGATTGTAAACTGCAAGTTGGATAATCAATAGTAAACCCGGTTTGAAAGTGTCTTGCTGTTTCTGTTCTTCTACTTGTTTCTGTGATATTCTGATCAAGAGGATTCCGCACTCTTGATTGGGAAGACAATTCTGTGAAAGATCCATACGAATAGGGGACCTACAATTGGTATCAGAGCATTAGGCTCTTGAAGGCTCGGTTCAGAATTGTGCTTGGAGAAACAGGAAGAAATTTTCGAAATTTTGAAAACCTGAAAAATTAGGGTTTTGAAATTTTCGAAATTTTTGATATAATTTTTCGAATTTATTGGCTGTTTTGATCTTCTGTTTGTTTGTTTGGTGTTTTTGCAGGATTTTTGGAAAGTTTTTGCTGATTTTGGATGAATTTTTGGCTGAAACCCGAAAACTGTTCTTGGTTTTGTTCATAAAGACTCTTGAAAATTCCGATTTCGGTTTTCGACATTAGATATCATTGGATTCGTCTTTTCGAGACGATTCTAGCGGTGTAATTTGGTAACCTCTGTTTTCGGAAAAATTTTGTACGGTTTTACCAGTCTGATTAAGTTAAAATGTCGAACATGTCTAAATTGAACGAACTCTTAAGAATGGAACATGAGGTAGGCACAACGAACAAACCACCTAAGATGATGAAGGTGGAGAACTACTTGACATGGAAGGATCGGTTTCAATCCTTTGTTGAGTACCAGGACACTCGTATGTGGATGTGCATAGAGGATGGGTATGCGAACCCAACTCATGACTTTGAGGGAAGACAACGTGTAACTGCTTATGTTGACATGGATGCTGAACAGAAGAAAATGTATGAGGCTGAAAAGAGAGCCTTGGCAGCCATTAAAATGTCTTTACCTGATGGCATCAAGCATACCTTTAAGAAGTACACTACTTCAAAGGCAATGTGGGATGCGCTAGAAAAGAGATATGAAGGAAATCCTGATGTCAAGAAGAACAAAGTTGATTTACTGAAGAAGCAGTTTGCTGTGTTTAAGCACATGAAAAACGAGTCTCTTGAGGACGTCATCACTCGATACTATCATTTGATGTCAGAATTGGACAATTATGATATAGAATGCTATACTGACATAGAGAAAAATGACAAGCTGCTGGATGCTCTACCTGCTAAATGGGATATCTACACTCTCATGATAAAAGGAGAAGCAGATTATGACACAAAGGAGCTAGAAGAAGTGGTTGGAAAGCTAAGAGCTTATGAGCTCAACATGAAGAAGAAGGACACTGGATATGATCAGGTTCAAGATCCAGGGATCTACAATGGGCTTACATCTTCTTCATCTCATGATGCTTCTAGCGACTCAGCCACTGCTTTTCTCTCGCATGAAGATGAGCAGGTCACAGTAAATGATGATGGTGATGTGTGTTTTGTAGCTGCTTCAGGTGGATCAACAGGAGCTAAGAGAACATCTGGTTCTAAGCAGAGTAGTGGTGTTAAGTCGATGCCAATGAGTGTGAAGTCTGCTGAAGAGCATCTTGCTCTACTTGCTTCATTTGTTGCTTCATATGAAAACTACATTCAGGGGAAGATATCTGATCCTGCTACTTTAGATGAAGATTACGATCAGATTGACCCTGATGATCTTGAAGATATGGATTTGCAGTGGCAAATGGCCATGATTACTAGAAGAGTGAAGAGGTTTATGAACCGAACTGGAAGAAAGTTTATAGGAAAGACTGTCGGTTTTGATAAGACCAAAGTGAGATGCTTCAACTGTCAAAGTTATGGGCATTTTGCCAGGGAATGTCAAAAACAAAAGCAGGATACTTCGAGTCAGAGTTCAAACAATAGAAATGCTTCAAACAACTCTAACTCGAGAGCGCTGATCTCTACTGCTAGGGAAGGTTCATTTGACTGGAGTGTTCACTTGGAGAATGATGACAATGTCACTCAGGCGTTCATGGCAGAGATAACGAAAATTGATGATGGTGAAGCTACAGTAGATGATGTTAAAGTTGAGAAGAAAAGTGATGCTGAGGCAGAGGTGAAGGTAGAGAATAAAGCTGAAGAAAAGAAGGTTGATCAGACACCAGTTGCTGAAGAAGAAAAGCAAAAGTCTGACCAGGAACGGGAAGCTGAAGAAAAGGATGCTAAGTATAAAAGAATGGAAGCTCAGCTTGCGGCTCTAATGGCCAACCTTGACAAACAAACAGGAGAGGTAAAGTCTAATTCTGTGTGTTTAAAATGTCGTGAATTACAGGGTGAAGTTGATAGGTTGTCCACACAAAACCAAAGTCTGGTGGGCGAGATGTCTACCATAAAAGAAGCAAACTTTTTTGCTAAAAGAAACGAATCGTCATACTTGAAGAAAATACAAGGTTATGAAACTAAAATTGAAGCTATAACCTGTAAACTAAATGAAAAACTTCAAGTCATAAACTTAGCTCATGACATGATGGCTGAGAAAACAAAAGAGATTTCTGATAAATGCAAAGAGTTGTCAGATGCACAACTAAGAATTGTTGAACTTGAAAAGAAATTAGGTCAATTCAGGGATTCTACTTTTGTTATGAAACATATGATGGGTGGCTTGAAGAAAAGTAATGACAAAACCAGTGTGGGATTTCATGGTTTCAATGAAGTTCCACCTCCTGTTAGTCATGACTATTCTTTCTTGCCTAATGAAGATGAGCTCATGGACTTTGGGTCAACATTGCCAAGTAGTTCCACATCACGTCAAGGAAATGTGTTTGAGAATGCTGATGCTAAGAAGGATAATAACAGCAAACCTGTTTTGAAAAAGAACACATCACATCTTAAGAATAAAAATCCAACTTTTGTTAAAAGGGTTAATTTTGTTCAAGGAAGTGACATGAAAAAGGAAACAACTGTTATTGAAAATGAATCTAATATAGAGTTTGCTAAAAACAAGAACATAGAAAATTTTGAAACTAAGCAAACTGAACCAAATCCTTCTAAGGCATCATCAGAAGAAAAACCCGAATCTAGTTCTAAGGCTTCAGAAAAGAAGTCTTCGAAAAAGAAATCGTGCTTCAAATGTCACACCAAGGGACATGTAGCTAGCTGCTGTCCAAACAAAAAGAGTGAAGCACAAGTGAGTGAGGAGAAGAGAGAGAAGTCACCAGAGATGAGTGGTGATAAACAGGAGAAAGTTGCAAATTCTCCAAAGAAATCTGCTCCTAAGCAACTAGAAAATGTTGCTGTTGGTGAAGATAAGGCTGAAAAAGGAACTCCACAAGTTCCTCGTTTTCAAAGAAATCAACCAAGATTTCAGCCTAGATCTCCACCAGGCAGATTTGAGAGACCTAGAAGCAGTTCACCTAGAATGAACAATTTTAATGGAAATTCAAATAATTTCAGAAGTCAAGGTCAATATCAAAATCGATACCAACATAATGGTGGTCGAACTTTTTATAACAATGGCTTTAGAAATTATAACAATAATGCTTCTTGGAATCAAAATGCAAGATATCAAAATCAAAATTTTCAAAGGTCAAATAGTCCAAACATGTATAGGAACCCTCAGGACCAAAGACCTAGTGGAAATCAAAAACAAATTCCATCAACAGGTCTGAGATCCAAGACTCCAGTTATGAGTAATGGATATTGGATGGATGTTCCAGTAGTTGGTGAATTTGGACGACCCAAGACCATTAAGGCTTGGGTCCCCCAATCTAACTAATTTCTTGGTTGGTGTGTGCAGGAGCTGCTAAGGAGGATTATCAACTTGTGGTATGTTGATAGTGGCTGCTCCAGGCACATGACGGGGGATGCGAGGTTGTTGACTGAATTTGAAGATTATGATGGTGGAAAAGTGAATTTTGCGGGTGCTATAGGTGGTAAAATTACAGGAAGAGGAAAGGTGACCAATGGGAAGATCACACTGGACAAAGTGAACTATGTGGAGCAGCTTAAACACAATCTGATGAGCGTGTCACAAGTCTGCGACAAGGGTCACTCGGTCCATTTTACCAAGAATGAAGCATTAGTGTTGAAACCAGGTTTGAAGATTCCAGACGATTGGATAGTGATGCGAGCACCAAGGAGAAATGACACTTATGTCATGGACATGGGTGCTAAGGATCCAACTGCTGTGGTGGCGTGTTTACTATCAAAAGCATCTGAAGCTGAATCGATGTTGTGGCACAGACGCATGGCCCATATTCACTATCGAAAAATGAATTACCTTGTTAAAAATGAGCTAGTGAAAGGGGTTCCAATGCAGAGGTTTCACGTGGAAGATAAATGTCTTCCATGTCAAAAAGGAAAACAACACAGGAAACCTCATAAGTCTAAAACAGTAAATTCCATAGATGCCCCTTATGAATTACTTCACATGGATTTATTCGGTCCAGTGAACGTGAGGAGCATAGGTGGAAAGTACTATTGTTTAGTTGTCACTGATGATTACTCACGATATTCATGGGTTTTCTTTTTAGGTACAAAAGATGAGACGGCGGAGATGCTGATAGATCTTTTTACGAAATTGGAAAATGTCCATGATGCAAGGATAAAGAGGATAAGGAGTGATAATGGCACAGAGTTCAAGAATCGAGTTCTGGATCTCTACTGTCTTCGAAAAGGAATTGAACATCAATATTCTGCTCCTTATACACCTCAACAAAATGGAGTTGCTGAGAGGAAAAACAGGACGTTGATTGAAGCCGCTAGGACGATGCTTTCAGATTCAAAGCTACCAGTTCTTTTCTGGGGAGAAGCTGTGAATACAGCTTGCTACGTCCTAAACAAAGTTTTGACTGTTAAACGTTTTAACAAAACATGTCATGAATTAATGTTTAACAAGAAACCAAACTTAGAAGGCTTTGAACCATTTGGATTACCCTGCACCATTGTGCGAAATAAAGATAAACAAAAATTCGGTGAGGTGGCTGACGAAGGCTACTTTCTAGGTTACGTACCTGGCGCACCGAATAAAAGGGTTTTTAATCTAAAAACTGGTAAAATTGAGGTTGTTTATAATGTGGAAATTACTTCATACAAACCTCAACAATCAACGAGTGGTCCAGCTATATTATATGATTATGAAAGCACTTTTAAGTCATTTAATATTCCTGAGTTTTCAAATGCAGATGATTCTCAGTTGATTCAAACAATGATTAGCGGAGACGATGAAGGCGAGTTCATGCCTAGATCGAATGTTGATATGACAGATGATGCGGAAACTTCCCATGGTGCTGCTGATCCTGATTCGAGTGATAGTGACTCTGAACCCATTGAGGGGGAGGATTTCATTAATCCATTTGCAGATCAGAACATTCAGGGGGAGGTTGGATCAAACCTGGGTGATAATCTTGAAGTTGATACTGTTGCTACTACACGAGCAAATAGAGATCATCCAGTTGACATGATACTTGGAGATCCTACTGCAGGTGTTCAGACAAGGAGAAGCATAGCAGCGAATTCTGGTTTATTTGTGTCGATTGAGAAGACTGGGATTGTGAATGAGTGCTTGTATAGCTGTTTTATTTCCCAAGAGGAGCCGAAGAACATTCATATGGCTCTTAAAGATAATTCATGGGTTGAAGCTATGCAAGAGGAATTGGCTCAGTTTGCGAAGTTGAAGGTTTGGGAGTTGGTTGACCTTCCTAAAGGTGAAAGAGAGATAGGCACTAAATGGGTGTTTAAGTGCAAGAAGGATGACAGAGGGATAGTGACGCGAAACAAGGCTCGATTGGTGGTAAAAGGTTTCAATCAGCAGGAAGGGATTGATTATAATGAAGTGTTTGCACCAGTGGCAAGGTTGGAGGCAATTCGTTTGTTTCTAGCTTTCGCAACTTTCAAGGGCTTTAAAGTTTACCAACTAGACGTGAAGAGTGCGTTTCTTTACGGGAAAGTCCAAGAAGTGGTGTATGTCTCACAACCAGATGGGTTCGTTGATCCTGACTATCCAGATCGAGTGTACAAACTTGATAAGGCTTTGTATGGGTTACATCAAGCTCCCAGGGCGTGGTACGAGACACTGTCTACACATCTGATCAAGAATGGTTTTGAAAGAGGTCAGATTGACAGTACACTGTTCATCAAGAGAAAGAAGGAAGATTTTCTGCTAGTACAGGTGTACGTGGATGACATCATCTTTGGGTCATCAGATGAGAGCATGTGTAAAGAGTTTGAGCAGGTGATGAAGAGTAAGTTCGAAATGAGCGCTATGGGTGAGCTGTCTTACTTTCTGGGATTACAAGTTGAACAGAAGGAGGATGGGATGTTTATTCATCAAACAAAGTATGTGTATGACATTTTGAGTCGGTTCAAAACGAATGATTGCTCTACTTTCAACACACCCATTTGCGAAAATCACAATCTTGGCCCAGATCACGAAAGTACTGAAGACGTTGATCCTACTCAATACAGGGCAATGATTGGTTCTCTAATGTACTTGACTGCTTCAAGACCAGACATCATGTTTGCCGTATGCTTGTGTGCTAGATATCAGGCAAATCCAAAAGAGTCACACATGAAAGCGGTGAAGCGTATTCTTCGTTACTTGAAGGGGAAACCTAAACTTGGGTTGTGGTATCCAGCTGATAGTGATCTGAATTTTGTCGCTTACACTGACTCAGACTTTGGGGGATGCAAGTCGAACAGAAAGTCTACAACAGGTGGTTGTCAGTTCTTAGGAGGCAGGATTGTGTCTTGGCAATGCAAGAAGCAATCTTGTGTGTCTACATCTACGTGTGAAGCTGAATATATTGCTGCAGGTAGCTGCTGCTCTCAGGTTCTCTGGATTCAACAGCAGATGCGCGATTACGGTTTGGATTTCACTCGTACTCCTATTATGATAGACAATAATGCCACTATTTCAATCACAAACAATCCCGTAAAGCACAGTAGAACTAAACATATTGACATACGTCATCATTTTATACGGGATTGTGCTGAAAAACGACTAATTGAATTACATCGAGTCGACACCGAAGATAACCTGGCAGATCTTTATACTAAAGCTTTTGACAGGGCTCGCTTTGAACATTTAGTCGAACTCAACGGGATGAGGAATCCTGAATAACTGGTTTTTCATAAGAATTTTGTAAATAGTTTACTGTTTTCTTAAAAATCAAAAATAAAAAAAAAATTGAAAAATCAAAAACATAAAAAAATAGAAAATCAAAAATGAGTTATCACTGTGTGAAAAAGAAGAAATGATAGTACATCGGCAAGTTAGAGTGTCACACTGAAATGAAATTAAATTGCTTAAGTGTGATAGCAGCTTCATTATACGATGTACCAGTAGGCAAAAAGCATGAAATAATCAACTTACCAATGTGATATAAACATAAATGAAATGTGTATGAGTGGGGAACACATCAGTGATGTATGGTTTAATGACCTTAAATCTTGTGTTGATAGATTGCCAAAATCTGAAGTTTTGGGTCTTTATACTGTTATTTCATCTGGGGATATCTTGACTGTCTTTCGGTTTAGAACTAAAATTGTACATGACCTCAGGAAAGAAAGTCACTTGGAATTAGCACATTTCTATTTGAATGTCTGTATGTTGTCCCGATACACACAATTTTGATCTGATTCTGAAATCTTCTCTGAAAAAAGTCGTGTACCTCCTCTGCTGCATCCAGATATATGCTGACCTGGAGGTGCTAGGCAACGACAGCTTCTGCTGCATCCAGATACATGCTGACCTAGCTGTACGTTGTCGCGCTATAGATCTAATACACCCGAAAGAGGCCCTCTAGTGCCCAAATGAAACCCAATAAACCTATATCAAATTGAGAAAAACTCATTTGATCTGTATGTTATACCATCTCTCCTAAAGATCTATTCTGTTCTCTTCTCAACCTATTCCCAGTTAAGATTTCAGAAATCTGGATTGGACTTGTGAAATATGTAGTAGGGAAGATACTTGCATGATAGAGTGTGTTGTTTATATTTCCAGGATTTGATTAGTATTTATTTGGGTGTTCATAGTTAAGCAATTAAAACATGATAAAACAGATTATATGCAGACCTAGACATTGTCAGGATATCTTAAAGGATGACATCAGTATACTCACCTACTACGATGAATCTTTGTGCATACCTTGATCGTGGGGGTATATCCTGAAGTGGGACACGCTAGTATATCAGTAATAAAATTACCTTAACGTATCATACGGTAATGGTACTTGAAATGTTCATGCATTTTGTTTAAGAGGACAAACATACTGGTAATCGTCTTGAACTGTTTTTCACGAAAAATTAAATAAAGAATTATCTAATAGTGTGAAAACAGTTTAATTTTGTTGATATGATCTTCTTACCAGTGATTCTCACAAAAATAGAGTGTTTATTGTTTTTTTTTATTTACTTGCTTTCAGAAAATATAAAACAAAAATCCAAAAATAGTGTCCTTTTCTGTTTAAAGTTCTTAACGTACGGAAAACTGTTATTCTTGGAGGAATTGTTACTGATAGGGGGAGACGGTGTTAGAAAGTGAGTTCAAAATTTTAAATCATGCGGGTTATAGGGTGTGATTAAAAAGTTTTGCGTGTTGGTGATAAATTGAAAATGCTTAATTTGTTATGCAGTTTAACAAATCTCTTGAATAATAATAATTTGTTTAACTTTTGTTGAAAAATTCTTATGGTTTCTCGAGATGTTTGTTTTATAGTAAACAGATTGAAGCAGTGTGTTGCTGAGAAGTTAGGGTGTTGCTGAGAAGTTGCTGTGAAGATGAGAGTTTGTTTGGATGCATGGTAGAACCTCCTTTCTACGTTGCAGACAAAGTTGAAGAGTTTGAAGATTGCTTTACAAATGCTGAACTGGAGTTTACTCAACCGCTAAAGTTTTTGAAGATTTGGTGATTGGATGCATCAGCTTAGGGGGAGTCTGTTGCTGACAGAAGCTATTGAAGCTGAAGCTATCCAAAGACCAAAGACAGTGCAAGACTACATGAAGATTGCAAGATGACTGAAGACAAAGTTATTTTATGAAGCTATTGTCAAGGGGGAGTTTGTTGGTGCATGTTTGTGACAACAGCTTAGATTTGGTCTTTGGATATCTTGTAATTAGTTAAATGATAAACAGTTAGCGGGTTTAGCTTTGTAATAGTTAGTAGTAATGTTTGGGCTAACTAAAACCATACTTATGGGGATGTGGGAAACGAATTGGGCTTAGACCAATTCGCAGTCCATGTTGGAAGCCTTGGCCCAAGTAGTAACCTTGTGTTATATAAACAAGGTTAGGCTTTAGGGTTTAGGTCGATCAGTTAATCAGCCAAAACAGTTTGTGAGAGATAGAATTTCGTGAGAGCTAGGGCTTGGACGAAATTAGTGTTGGTTAGGGTTTTAATTGATTGTAAACTGCAAGTTGGATAATCAATAGTAAACCCGGTTTGAAAGTGTCTTGCTGTTTCTGTTCTTCTACTTGTTTCTGTGATATTCTGATCAAGAGGATTCCGCACTCTTGATTGGGAAGACAATTCTGTGAAAGATCCATACGAATAGGGGACCTACAACGTCACATTCACATCGTCTGACACTGATCATGAGTCTGAGTTAATAAAGAAAGTGGTCGATCAGGTGTTGGATAAAGATGAGGAGTTAGAGTCAAAGTCTGAATCCAAGAGTTCGAATTCATCAGTTGACAGTCCAAAGTCGTCAGTTAAAAGAGTTTACAATTAAGAATTCATGTTATCAAAATCTAATTTGAATGACGAACCAATCAAAGTGGCATATACTTTGAATGATTCAGACAAATTATATTCTGATGAGGAATTTCCAATAAGAGGTGTTAAAACTGAAATGATAAAAAAAGTTTTCCAATTAACAGAAATTAATATTTCTGAAATAAAAGATGTAAATCTTTCTGAAAAACCAAGTCCTTACACCTCAAGAATTCAACAAAGATTAAACAAGAAAAAGGGTTACAGTTCTGGTACATGTTATCGAAAGAAACCAAACCATAACGGTAATTTCAAAAAGAAAGGTCTGGGTTTTATTCCACCGAAAAATCATAAAATGAGAAAACTTATAAAACAAAAACTGTATTTGTTTCAGGAGCAAGTTCGGAAGAAGAAGAAGAAGAAGAAAAAAGCTCATTCTGTAAGCAATCAAACAGAGAATTCCTTGCTAAGAAGCAAGAGAGAATGAAGAATGGAGCTTATCAAAGAAAGGAAACAAGAACCTGTTACAGATGTCAAGAAGTTGGACACATTGCCTGGAACTGTCCTAAGGCAACCAATATCAAACAGGAAGTTGTTTCTAAACTAAAAGAAAAGATTGTTGAGAAAAATGAACCACCAACTGAAAAATTCAAAGTGTTTAAAAATTCAACATATGAAGTTGGTGAATGTTCAAAGAAAAGATTTTACAAAAGAAGAGTTAATCTTGACAACCAAATGTGGGTTGTTAAGAAATCAAATGTGAAATCTGGCGATGAATCTGACTTGTCAAAGTCAGAGGAGCCACAAGTTGAGGCAAAAAGTGAAAACTCAGTTCCTCCAATGGATGATGTCAATTTTCCACCATTGAGGACTGAAAATTTTAAACAAAAGGTTGGTAAGGTTGAGATTTCAAATCAATTCTATTCTGAAAAGAAAGAATTTGATGTTGAAAAAGTTTTTAATGGAAATGTGAAAAAGATTTTTGGGAAAATGGTCGATGGGAAGGCAAAAGGGGTTAAAGAATTTTATGAATCAAAGAAGGCAACTTACACCCCAAGTGAAACTGAAGAGGTCACATCCAACTTTGGTCAGGCTTGGATGTTTGTATTCCATATGTAAAATCCTGACTTGCCGGAGCTTCTAGGTTGGTAAGTGTGGAGCAGGTATCGGCATCTTTCTTGAGAAATTCATTTCGGTAATATTTTGAATTTCAAAAGATTAATCAAGGACATTAAGTTGTACTTGATTTATCTTTCCTACAAATAGTACTGTTGATTGAATCTAAAATTGTTAAATTTTTCATGATGAAAGAAGAGAACAATGTGATGAGATCCCCTAACTTATAAATGGTTTGTGAAATCAACAAAACTAATTTTCCATAAAAACCATTTTGATTAAAAGAAACTTAAGTGTTTTGAAATCTTAATGGGAAAATAGTTTGTTGTAAGGGGGAGTTCTGATTGTTTATGCCAAGTGGATGGCGAATTGAAGTAATTCACAACAGTTGTCTTTTTTTTTTGTACAGTTTGTTTTCAAATTTTCTTTAAAATGGTTTTGAATTTTAGGGGGAGTAAGAATTTTCAGAAAATCCAAAAACATTAGAAAATTTGAAAAAGAGGAAATCATGATAAAATCAAAATGAGTTTTGTTGTGAAAAAGAGGAAATGATAGTACATCAGTAGACGATCACAGCATGCTAAAGAATTGGATAGTTAAAATGTGATAAACGGTCTCACTGATGATGTGCTAGTAGGTTTTTGCACATTTAGTAGATTTTGTCGAGATATAAACCTAAATTTCAAACTTACTTATCTCGTGGGGAACATCTCTCGGATATATGGGTAACCCCCGAAATCTTGTTTGAAAGGTCCCTCTTTCTGAGATACTAGGTCTTTATGCTTAGTGATATCTGGGGTATTATCCCGGGACTTCTGATTTTGCGGAAGCAATGGCCTAGTCCCCGTATAATACTTTACGTTTGCTTGAAATATAGCACCGCCCTCAGCATAAAAATGATGAAACATTGCAAAATGTTAATCATGTGATGTTGAAGAAAAGATTCTCTAAATGGAACATACCAAAAGTCGAAGCCATCATCTCTCTGATTTTGCGGAAGCAATAGCCTGAGCTCTCATGGCCCTCGCATTTAACCTTTTACAGATATCATCTAGGTATACTCACCTGTAAGACTGAATATTGGGATCTGGATACGGGAGTATATTCTGAGGTGGGACACGCAAATAAGTTTAAGTCTCTAAAACATTAATCTCGTATCTCGAAACAGTTGAATTTTGTGTAAAAATTTAAGTGGATCAATATACTGACAATCTAGGTGAATCGTTTAGAACTTAAAATGTTTAAAGCTTAACGGTGCTTGTGATTTGTCTCAATAACTGATATGATCCTCTTACACAAACTCACAAAATATTGTCTGTAAATATTTCTTTACTGCATGTTCATTTTAATCAAAATCCAAAAAGATTTTCAGTGTGTTTTAGCATAAATTTTGAAAATACAAAAAGATTTTCAAACAAAATGCTAAAACTTTAGACGGGCGGCCAAACGAAAGGTTTCCTCAATAGTTGTTGGGCAAGCAGCCTCTACGAGGTTCATGAAAGAGTCGGGTAAACAATGGATGTATTTGTTGATGGATTTCTTAGGGGTATCAACCTGGCTAGGACAAAGAATGCTAAGTTGTTTGAAACGGAGGGTTAAACCATCATTGTCGTCATCCACTTGTTTAAGGTGCCAAAATTCATGCTTTAACTTCCTAAGCTCATGCGGCAGACAAAACTCTTCTCTCATACTCTTTTTCAATTCAGCCCATGGTAATGCGTGGGCGGCGTCCTCACCTCTTGTGCTTCGTTCAAAGGTCCACCAATCAAGAGCTCTTGATCGGAACACCCCTGTAGCATTTTGGGTGCGCAAGTCGTCAGGACAACCACTCTGACGAAAAGTGATCTCCGTAGCGTCAAACCAAGTGAGTAGTGCGGTAGCACCATCCTTCCCAGTAAATTCCAATGGTTTGCAAGCCATGAATTGCTTGAAGAGAAAAGGTGTCTTTGGTTTCTCCACCTTGGAGTCCACAGAACCACGAGGCGAATCGGAGTTGGTTTGAATGCGGCTCACGATGTCGGGTATAACTCGAGCCATTTGATCGGCCATTTGTTCAGCAATGAGGCCTACAAGTTCCTTTTTGGAGATGGAGCCTGAGCGGGAACCCTTCTTGGACTTGGGCTTTTCGGTTGAGCTTAAAGAAGTCATCTAGAAGTTCGAAAGAAAAGGAAAGGATGATACTTGATCATAAATCTTAAAACAAGATTTTCGCATGTATAAGCATGTAAGTGTTCACGTATCACGTATAATTCACATAATTTGCATGTATTCGACAAGTATTCAACAAGTATAAACACGTATGAATGCGTAAAAGAGTATAAATTTAGTTTGTTCTCAAGAATTATTATTGTTTTTTATTACGCGAGACGTGCGAATGGTGTAACGGTTTTGAAATGAACGAGGTAACAAGTATAAAATCACATATAAAATGAATCATATAAAAGAGAGGCTCATAAAACATAGGATTGTTTCGGGTAGAGAAACATCGAGTATTCCAAAGTGAATCGAAAGTCCTTTCAAATTAGAGAAACGTGCTTTGGCCTATAGGTAAGATACTCTCGTCGAGAAGCGATTAACGGTATCTTACCCTTCCAGTTACTACACGTCGACACGTCTCTAATCGATCGAAACAATCAAAACTTTGGCGAGAATGAAAATCGAGGAACGGAACTTAATCAACAAGATGCGGGTTTCACCCCTAACTTAACGATTTTGTACCCTAATGTGGTTGGTACTCGTCGGGTCAAAATATAATTTCGACACTTTGACGAGGGTCCACTAGAGTTTGAATTGGAAATTTACCATTAAGATGTGGATTTCACTCCTAAATTAATGGCGTAATTTCGTGCAAAAATAAAGTATAAATGAGATGAGAGTCGTTCACGAAATTGTGGGTTTCACACCTATTTTGGTAAACTCGTCTCTTTTGTATAAAGAGTTTCTTCAAGTCTTCAAGTGTATTGTGTAAAATGTCTTAGGAAAGACATAATGTAAGTATTTAGACCAAAAGAAAGAGAAGAAGCAAGGTAGGAAGCATAACATTTTAAGCATGAATCAAGAATGGTCAAAAACATGGTTCCTACTATAGACTAGGTCGAACATGGCAATTCTATCTAATTCCCTATAGTTATGGCTCTGATACCAATCTGTCACACCCCAACCGATGGCGGAAACATTGGAGTGAGACGAAAACGAGATTGCAAGAGACTTCATAACACTATTTGTGACAATATTTAAATCAACCATTTTCATTTCATAAAGTAAATTGTCAAACATTACAAGGAAATTCAAATAACAACAAGTTCAATGAAATACATAACAACATAAACAAAATTGATACAACATATTAAACCTAAAGCGTCTATATGTGTATCTAAGCATCAACACTACTTCATTTCATAGCATCGTCATCCTCAACCTGTAACATGTTTAAAATAAAGTTCAATGCAAAAGCAAAGGCGAGTATACAAGTTTGATACATACATAGCATAAAAAGATAAGTTTAAACGATTCCTCATGGCAAGCTAATGATACACGATTAACATTAAAATCGGCATGTGTCTAACATATCAAACCAATGATGAAACGCAATAAGCTCATGACATAACCTCAAGTCTATGGGTGGTGCGTTAATCCTATAGCGCTATATATATCAAGGATAGGCTTGATCGAAGCTAATGATAAGTTTAACACAAAACCAATAACCCCAAGTTCAATGTATCAAGTAATCAAGTAAGCAAGCATGTAATAGGAACGTTTGTGCATTTACGAATAAAGTTCATGTGTAAGTTTAACAAGTAACATGTTACACCCCAAAAAGTGGTAAACATAAAGAGGGGATTCGAGTATACTCACAGTTTTGCAAGCTTTCCTATTTGATAATCCCTCGAGTGTTGTTTGGTTGATTAGTTTGGAGCACCTTGTCCTTCTACACGAAGAAACGTAGGAGTGTGAGTTTTGGGAGTTAACGGAAGATTATAGATTCGGAATTTAAATAACATGAAAATAACATATGAAATTAATCATCTAGTACATATGACACTTGTTCTTTTCACTAGGAAACTCTAAGAATGTAACACCCTAATCACGTACTACCTTAAAAGCGACGTAGCGGAAATACGAGCTTTAAAATTTCTTTCTTTAGTAACGACATTACTTACATGAAGGTTCAAATTACAAAATGTCAAACATCTTGTAAAAATAATTCCCAACATTCGTACTTAAATTAAGACTTCAAAGAGTTACATAATTTAACTATGTGACCGATCTTCCGTACAATCCTTGCTCTTGGCTCGACCTACGTCCGCTTCGCTTCATTAGTGGTAGAAGAAATCCGTGTAGTACCTGTGGGCATCACATACAACTTAGCTATTAGTCATTGACAACAACATACGACATTATTCTCATATAATTAAAAATTGTATAACATTCGACAATATAAACTTTGATTCGTTCAACTATCCTCTCGTATCCTCTTGTTCTGGGTTCAGCTTAAATTTCATAAGAATCCGATGTTCTCATTCCTGCATTACATTCCAATCTCAAGCCCATAGTTAGTAGCGTTAATACTTTAGCGTATCTAAATCATGCATGCATACATACTTACACACCTACATACGTACATACATTCAAACATACCTACATACACGTATGCATATCTACATATTTTGCACAAATTCTTACATACTATTTACTTATAATTTTTGTTCAACTTGTTTGCATTAATCTATCATACTCATACATTAATTACACGAGGATTTGACCTGTATTTATAACCCATAAACATCTAGGAAACACCCAAAGTCAGGTTTGGGAGGCTCGTCGTAGACCACGGTTTGTATACCGAAGCTTACGATCTATAAATCAACTTAAATAACAAATTTCAGCTTTTGAAATATGGGGAGGGCGTCGGCGACGCCTCTTAGTTTTTTGCGTAGCCAGAAACCCCCGTGGACAGGAAAATAGGGCGTCGGACAAAACTAAAAATGCACAGGGCGTCGGCGACTGCCCATAGGGGCGTCGGCGACGGCCTCTAGTTTTGCCATTTTTCTGCTGTGTTGTTTTCGTCATTCGCACGCACTAAGACTTGCATAACTTTTAAACCGTTTACCCGTTTAACCTCACGTTTCTTCCTACATGATTGGAAATTAACATTCTATCATGTGAACTTGAAATCCAACATCCGGGTTAAGGAAATTCTTAACTTATACGTTTTCGGCTTATTATTCATTTACGAATTATTCAACCCGTTCATGCTTTTATCAATCGACTCATTTGATTTAACCCAAATCTTACATGGACATTATAACCTTAATACTTTTACATTATCTGGAGCTTTGTACTTGGGGCTTACGCTCCCGATACCCGGTATGCGTTAAACTCATTCATTTTCTTTAATCATACGAAATCAAACTTTGTTAACCCAAGTTCCATTCACGAAATTGTTTACCCATTAGTCAACATTCACAACCGAGCCTTTCGACTATTAATCCACGTCCCCGTTCCCAGTTAGCGTACTTATGTGCAATTCTACCCATTACCCGGTTATAATACCGTAGCCATTTCTTATACTTCATTCCGTTATCACAACAAGACCTCATTTTACCCGTTCGATCTACTTAACAAAGATCATCGATTTCATTCAACCAAATCCATACTTGACTTCACATCACGCTTAATTATCTAGAATGCTACCTTATTTAAACAGGATAAGAAGTGAAATCGGAATCACTTACCTTATGCATCCGTGTTCGTGTCCGCTTCCTTTCCTCCTCTTGACCCGTTAGCCTTTCATGTTTGATTCCATTTCGACATGATTCCTATACTTTCATGTCATCAAAATCACATTCTTATTAGCAAACACAAGTTTACATGTTGAAGATCATATCAATTGCATATTTCACATTTGACTTTCATTAGTCAATTATAACAAGCATAAGACATATACCCACTTTCACATCCTTTCAAACTCATATAATTCACCATGTCATTCCATGTAACGCGTATTGATGTAACATGTACCATACGACTTTCTAATATCCTACCTTTTTAACAACAAGTCAATTTATGCTTCCTATGTGTAGTTGACTTTCAGAAGTCAATGGTTTATCATATGAACTTCCGACTTATCCACATATATCCGTAACATCATTTATGCTATATCAATGACACTATATACATTTCTTACTCATGATGCAAATATGCTTACAATCACATGATCACCTAGTGATATTAAACACAACGTACAAGTCCTTAATGCATAGTCTTGACCAAGTGTTGGATCGTCTGATGACCCTAAACAGTCAGTATAAGTAGTTCATCATCATTTGCAAAGGCGGAATCAATGTAAATGACGTCAAACAGCTTGTTTCCTTTTAATCTTTATCTATTGATGATTTCCTGAGCTTTTTACAAACAATTCTGACTAAAATCCGGCAGCACCTCAGCTCTCACACACTAATTCCATACCAAATGAATCAGAGACAACAGATATATATAGGCAACATAATTCCGCACGAAACATTCATGCGATATTACTAATTCCATGCGAAATTACATCATTGTAATTTCGTGCAGAATTACCCTAAAACACTGTTTCTCGATTTCCGTGCCCTGATCTATTACAATCAATACAAGACTCATTAAAGACGAAGTTAACAGACATCAGTGCACCAACAGACTCCCCCTTGGATGTTGACGAATTCTTTAGCATCCTGTCTTCAGTCTTCAGTCTTGATTGATCTTGTTGATGCACGAGAATGTCTGTTGACTGCATCTTCATCAAGTCTTAGTTCAAGAAAGTCACTATTGGATCTTATATGTCAAATTAGGGTTTAATTAGTGATTTTAGGAAGTGTATAGAAGGGTTCCGTTTGAAACCGTAGGTTATATGAGGGTTCCGTTTGAACCTGGTCGTTTGAATTAGGGTTCCGTTTGAACCATTATGTTAATGTTCAAACGGAAGGGTATTTTGTCTATAAATAGGGATGTGATAGGTTCATTTCAAATGGAACCGTAGGTGATCATTGTGTGTATCACGAAGTGCTGTCGGATTTTCATCAGAACAAGTTGTACAAGCACGTTTATTAATCGGAAAAGAAAGATTAAAGGATAAAGCTATTTTGGACGTCGTTTACTTTGATTCCGCCTTAGTAATTGATGTTGAACTACCTTTACTGACTTTCAGGGTCACGTACACGATCCAACAAGTGGTATCAGAGCTCAGGACGAGGAGTTCATACCGAATACAGCTGAAAATCATCGGATTATCTCACTTCTACCTTTCTTTTCTGATTTTAACTTGTTATCACGGTTAAAATGGCTTGAAACGATCACATAACAAACGAAATGCACTAATAACTAATCCTTGAAAGTTTGAAATTAAAATTCGACCTAAAACCAATCTAAATCGATCAGACCGTTTGAAAAGTTTCGCATTTTGCTGACGTCACTTGCTCCATCGTTTGAAAATAATTCTATCGTTTGAAAATGGATGCTGTCGTTTGAAAAATGTCTGTCGTTTGAACTATCGTTTGAACAGTTCATCGTTTGAACTGATCGTTTGAAAGTCTGTCGTTTGAACATTTATCGTTTGAAAGGTGCATCGTTTGAACAACCATTGTTTAATTGTTTGTCGTTTGAAAGGTGCATCGTTTGAACATTCTATCGTTTGAAACTATTGATTCAAACGGAACAGTCCACCGTTTGAATCTTTATCGTTTGAAAAACAGTCCCTCGTTTGAAATTCTTGTCGTTTGAAAACATATTGTTGTGTGAAATATTTGTCGTTTGAAATCATTGATTTTTCAAACGATACAGACCATTACGTTTGAAATTGTGTCGTTTGAATCTGATAATTTCCAAATCAAAATTTGTCTAAGTGTTGTTTGATTTTACAGGTACATTCAAAATGGATGATATTTTCTTAAACCCATTTAGCGACATGTACGCATTCGCTGGAGATTCTGGAAACGATAATACTTCGACAAGCAATGTGAATGATAACACACCACCGAAAGAAAGAAAGAAGGAAGCTTGGGAGTCTGAAAGCGCATTTGGAACGTTTAACAAACCTCCTAAGCTGATGGCTATAGAAGATTACAGCAGGTGGGCAACAAAGTTCGAAGATTGGTTGATGGCATTTGCTTTCCCTTGCTGGAAGAGTATGAAGAGTGGTTATGCCCAAGGAAAGAAGAATGGTGAAGCATTAAGATCAGTTGAAGAGATTGACAGTTTTGTGGCCGAGCAAAAATGTGTGGCATTATTGTTTCAGTCGGTGCGTGAAGACATCATTTCACTGATAGATTACTCAAATTCTAAAGACTTATGGGAAAAACTCGAAAAGAAGTGTCTTGGAAGCAAAGAGATTGTGAAAAATAAAAAGAGATTTCTTAGGAAAGAGTTTGATATGTTTAGTTGTCTTAAAAATGAGTCAGTGTGTAAAATGATTGAAAGGTTTGGTCATCTGAAGCTGGAATTAGCAAGACATGATATCAGATATCCTGATGATGAGCAAGTAGACAAGTTGTTCGATTCATTGCCAGACGAGATGGAGTGGAGATATTATGCTCTCATGCTTAAGAACACTATTCCTTCTGATTTGTTGAAACCAGATTTGGTGATTGAGAAACTTGAAAGTCATGAACTGGAATTGAAGAAGAAGTACAAAGTTAATCATTCTTCTTATCAACAGAATCTGGATCTATACTATCCAAAAAGCATGATGCCAAAAGCAACTTCTCCAAAAACAGCTTTTTCTGCTGAAAATGTGTCGACAGCCGACAAAGAAAGTCAAAGTGATCAAAGCAGTGGAAGTCACAGTGGTTTTCACAGTGGATCTTCATCTTTTGGAAATGCTGATGCAAAGAATCGTTTTCAATGCAACATCGCAATAGACTTGAAGAATGCTCAGAACTTTGATGAGGAATCGGCCAAGCAGCAGATGATCTTTCTAGCATCAGTGTTGGAATCGTATGAAGGATTGGTAGCTGGGAAGATTGGCAATACAAATCTGACGAAAGAAGATTACGATCAGATTGATCCTGAGGAAATGGAACTGATCGATATTCGTTGGGCTATGGCAAGTGCTGTTCGTCGTGCACAAAGATTCATGGAAATTACTGGCAGAAAAACAATTGGTGGTGCTTCTACTAAGCTGGGGTTCGATAAATCGAAAGTGACTTGCTTCAAGTGTAAGCAGAAGGGTCATTTTAAGAGAGAATGCCGAAACGCTTATGTTGATGAATCGGAGAATCCATTTCAAGATGATTATTACAAAAAGGCAATCTACCATCAAAATAAATCCGAGCCGCCTAGATTGAAGCAGTCTGAAGATAACAGAGACAAATCAAGGGCTCTTGCTGTGATTTATGATGATGAAGGGTATGATTGGAGTAAGGAAGTTCTACCGGAAGAAGATGCGGTGGGTTACGCATTCATGGCAAGCAATGATGAACCCGTTAAATGGAAAGATGATCGTACTGAGGAACAGAAGTATCAATACCGGAAGATGATTGCTGAAAACAAGATTATCAGACTTTCTGGTGTCTTTCTGGAAGCTAGAAGAGCAAACAGATGGGATCCAGATAGAGAGTGCTATCTTGATAGGTATGGCAACATTGCGATTGATGACAAAACGCTAGATATCGAAGCCATTATCAAGGAGTACAAAGAAGATGATGAGTATTGGCAACACAAATGGTGGGGAACACCAACATCAAAGATGATTGAAGAAGCAAAAGAGAAAGAGAGAAAGGAGAAAGAGGAGAAAGAGAAGAAAGAAAAGCAGGTTGATACAGGCATAATTGATACTACGCAAGAGTTGACAGCTGAGAACCTGGGAGTGATGGCTGACAAAGTGCTAGCTGCAAAAGCACTTGAGGTAGATCCTAATTCTGTTACTGAGTCAAAGGGATCGGTCAGTCAAAGTGTGTCGACAAAAGCGTCAGGTAACAAAATTGACGGGAATGCTGACTGCAAAAATTGCACCAAACAATGCAATTTTTGTAGCACTGTCACGTATCTTAACAATGAGAAAATTCAGAATCTGACAACAAAAGTTAGAAAGGTTGAAGATCAGATTCTCGATCGTGACAAAACTGTAAGAGCTTCAACTGAACGGATCAAAGAATTAATGACTCAAATTGAAAATGATAAAACTGAACGTGAGAAAATAAAATCTGAAAATGAAAAGTTAATTCTTGAAAACCGTCAGATTTCTGAAAAGTTTGAAAAATTGAAAAACATTGTTAAAGATAGTGATGATCGTAATGGCAAAACATTTAAAGAAAATGAACATCTAAGAGCTGTTTTGAGGATAAAAGAAGAATCGATTAATGAACAACTGGATCAAATTGCTAAATTGAAACTTAAAGTTCAAGAAGCTGAAATTGAGAATGAACGAATCCAGTTGAAGCTTAACAGCTATAAATCAGCAAGCTTTGTTTTGCAGCATATTGTTCCTAAACCTATAGGGAAAAACAAAGATGGCGAGGATGTGTTTTCTGATGGAACGGGTGTAGGTTTTCACAAAGTTCCACCGCCAATTTTAGACAACTACACGAAAAAGCAGTCTAGTTTGGTGGAAATTGAGGAAGAAAGTGAAGTTAAACTTCCTGAAAACATTGATGTCACGTTCACATCTTCCAATGACGAGGGTGTCCAAAGTGATGTGGTGAAAAGTGTGGTAGACAAAGTGCTTAAACCGGATTGTGACACTTCTGAGGAGGATGGGTGTTTCTTGGATAAATACATTCCGAAACAAAAGTCCAAAAACAACTTAAGTGATGAACCGGGTCTTGTGATGTACAGGATGGCTGGATCTGATAAGTTGTATTCGGATTCTGAGTTTCCCATTGCGAATGTTAATGTGAAAAAGTTGAAAAATGTTTTCAAGTTAGTTGAAGTTGAGTTATCAGAAGTGAACAGTTTGTGTCAAACAAAAAGGCAAATGAATTTTGAGAAAGATAAAGCTTATTACAAAAAGCCTGTTGTTCCACCACGTTATTGGTCGGGTGGTTATCGAGGTGGTAAGAGTTATCAGAAAAGGAGTTTTCAAAACAGAAGGTTTGCTGAAAAGAAGGTGTTTGTAAATGGTTCAAGTTCACTTTCTGATGAGGAAAATGAAATTTTTTCAAAATCAAATAAAGAGTTCTTTGAGAAAAGAGCTTCACATTATCAGTGTGAAGGCAAAAGTCTAGGTGTTGATACTCGTACATGTTTTAGATGTAATCAAGTGGGTCACATTGCACGAAAGTGTACAAATGTGAAGCCTAAGACTGAAAATGTGAAGTTTCAACAGAAGAAAGTTGATGTGAAGGGTAAAGCACCAATCGGTGTTGAGAAAAAGAGTGTGAAAAATAATAACATCAAAGTGAAAAATGAACCTGTAAAGAAAGTGGTAATTAAAAACGACAAGTTTTATAAACAGGTTGCATTAACTCAACAAGTTTGGAAACCAAAAACTGAAATGAAAATTTCAACTTCTGAAGTGAAAAAGGCTGAAGAATCAATTTCGGTTGATTATGATGCAAATTTTCCACCTTTGAAGGCTGAAAATTTCAAAATTCAAGTTGCGAGAGTCAAGGTTACACCTAAGGCTGATGAAGCCTGGGTGGACACCATGTTCGAATAAGCAGTTTGAATTGCCGGAGCTTCCTGGATCGCGAAGCATGAATCGGCATCTTTATTGAAATGTTTTAAAAGCAACTTGTGGTATGTGCAGGATCTTCCAAGAGCCATTTCAAGATGGATCATGGATAGTGGCGCATCTCGACATATGACAGGAAAAACTGCATTACTGTATGATGTGAAGGATATCAATGGTGGTTATGTGGGATTTGCTGGTCATGAAGGTGGTAGAATTGTTGGTGAAGGAACGTTATCCAATGGGATTGTGACGTTTGAGAGAGTTAACTACATCACTGAACTGGAGAACAATCTGCTTAGTATCTCGCAGATTTGTGACAATCAGTATTCTACTCACTTCACTGATAAAGAATGTTTGATCTTGAAACCTGGTTTTGTTGTTCCTGAAGAATGGATTATTATGAGGGCACCTAGAGTGAATGATTTATATGTGTTAGATATGTCTGTAGCAACTACAACTACTGGTCAAGCACATTGTTTCGTGTCTAGAGCAACTGAGAAAGAATCTAGATTGTGGCACCGAAAGATGAAACATTTGACAGTTTGATGGGTCTGTTCAGAAAGATTGAGAATTTGTACCAAAGGCGTATCAAGAGAATTCGAAGTGATAATGGTACTGAATTCAAGAACAGAAAGATGGAAGAATTTTGTGATGAAAGAGGTATTTTGCATGAGTTTAGTGCTCCGTACACTCCGCAGCAGAATGGAGTCGCAGAACGCAAAAACCGGACACTAATCGAGACGGCTAGAACTATGCTCGCAGATTCAAAGTTACCAATTAATTTTTGGGCTGAAGCTGTTTCCACCGCATGCTATACGCTCAACAGGGTTCTTACTGTCAAGAAGTTCAACAAAACATGTTTTGAGCTGATCAATAATCGTAAACCAAATCTGAAGTATCTTGAACCGTTTGGGTCTCCTTGTACAGTTCTCGATTTTCAAGGCAAATTTGGTGAAAAAGGCTTAGAAGGAATATTCGTGGGCTATGCAAGTCCATTGAAACGAGTTTTCATTCCCATTTGGAAAACGATTATTGAGGCATATAATGTTGAATGTCAAGGTTATACTATGCCGCCGCAGAATCCTGGTGATTCATGGCGTTATCATTATGACAAACTTTGGGATTTGTTTGACATGAGAGAAGAATCAGAGGATGAAGAAGATTTCATTGATGAGTTGGATATTTTGCGTGAATATGAGTTACAGTTAAGGTTCCCAGCTGAGTATTCGAGGAGACCACGGGAAACTTCAAATGACAATGAAGCAGGTCCGAGTAATGCTGGTGAACATGATGATGTCCAACAGAATGAAGTTGCTCAGGATAATCAGTCGGCTCAGAATGATAATCTAGAAGCTGAAAACATGCCAGTTTTTGATCATGGTGATTCAGATTTAGATTCTGAGGGGGAGCAAATTCAGATTTCAAGTCAAACAAACCAAGTTGGTGAACAAGATGCAGAGCAGAATGTTACTAATCTGGAGGGAAATGTAGATGTTCCAAGCGAAGTGATGCCGCGAACTTTTTCATATCATCCAGAGGAGTTGATCATAGGAGAATTGCAGACAGGCGTTCGCACTCGAAATCAGATTGATAAAGGGCTTACATGTTTTTATACAAAAGTTGCTTCTTTGCAAACTGAATTCTCATTGAGTTGTTTTATCTCGCAGGTTGAGCCAAGAACTTACAAAGAGGCACTTACTGAAGACTCTTGGGTCAATGCTATGCAGGAGGAACTTAGTCAATTCGAGAAATTGGGAGTGTGGAAGTTAGTTGATTTGCCGGATGGTCATAGGAAAATTAACACTAAGTGGGGGTTTAAGTGTAAGAGAGACGATAGAGGAGTTGTCGTAAGGAACAAAGCTCGACTCGTTGTTCAGGGATTTAGTCAACAGGAGGGAATTGATTTTACCGAAGTCTATGCTCCTGTAGCACGACTAGAGGCGATCAGAATTTTCCTAGCATTTGCGTCTTGGAAGAACTTCAAAGTTTATCAGTTAGATGTTAAATCGGCGTTTCTCTATGGGAAGGTCAAAGAGGAGGTTTATGTCGGTCAGCCGCCGGGCTTCACCGATCCAATCCACAAAAACAAGGTCTACTTATTGGACAAAGCGCTGTATGGTTTACACCAGGCCCCGAGAGCTTGGTATGAGACCTTGTCTCAACACCTACTAGCCAACAAGTTCAATCGTGGAAAAGTGGATGCCACTCTCTTCACTAAGGAGGTCGATGGTCATCTTCTGATAGTTCAGATTTATGTGGACGATATAATCTTTGGGTCAACGAATGAAAATCTATGCAAAGATTTTGAATCAGTGATGAAGCAGAAGTTTGAAATGTCATCAATGGGGGAGATGAAATTCTTTCTGGGATTACAAGTTGAACAACTTCCTGAAGGAATTTTCATTCATCAGTCAAAGTATGTTCATGATATTCTAGAGAAATTTGGAATGTCAGGTTCTACTCCAGCTGCTACCCCACTTGCAACAAATCATGGGATTCACCCAGATCTCACCGGAGACAGGGCTGATGAGACGTTTTACCGATCCATGATAGGTTCTTTAATGTACCTAACTGCTTCACGTCCTGATATAATGTATCCAACGTGCCTCGCAGCAAGATTTCAGTCTAACCCGAGAGCATCGCATATGATCATTGTGAAGAGGATATTGCGCTACCTAAAAGGAACTCCTTCATTGGGGTTGTGGTATCCTAGAAAAGGCGATTTTACGCTCGAAGGGTATTCCGATTCGGATTTCGAATGCTGCAAAGTCAATTCAAAATCAACAACTGCAGGATGCCAGTTCTTTGGTCCTAGATTGGTTACCTGGCAGTGTAAGAAACAAACGTCTGTGGCGTTATCTACTTGTGAAGCGGAGTATGTTTCTGCTAGCAGTTGCTGCTCTCAGATCTTGTGGATACAGCAACAGATGCGCGACTACGGTTTGCAGTTTCTTAACACACCTCTTTTTGTTGATAATGAGGCCGCAATAAATATAACTAAAAATCCAGTACATCACGCTAAAACTAAACACATAGAAATTCGTCATCATTTTATTCGTGATTGCTTTGAGAAAAAGTTGATACGAATTGAGAAAATCCACACTGACGAACAGAAAGCTGATTTACATACCAAAGCTTTTGATAAAAATCGGTTTAAATATTTGTTAAAACTGAATGGTATGAAGCTTCTGTCGGTGTCGGATGGCATAATTGGCGTTGATGAGAGTACTGTTGCGGATGAAGACGAGAAACAATCTGCAATGGTTTGTCGAATTTTTACTTGTTTTGGTATTTAGGGGGAGTAGATGTTTGTACATAGTTTATTTTCAGAAAATACAAAAACAGTAAAAAATGCAAAAATACAAAAACATGATAAAATCTGAAAAAGAGCTTGTGTATATAGGGAAAATGATAGTACATCAGCTAGACGATTACAGTATGCTAAAGATTTGTAAAGTATAAAAGAGTTAAACAATCTTACTGATGATGTGTCGATAGGTTTTCGCACATTTAGTAGATTTATTCGGGATATAAACCTAAATTCAAACTTGTGAACTCGTGGGGAACACTACTTGGATATATAGGTAACCCCTGAAATCTCGTTTGAAAGGTCTCTTAATCTGATATACTAGGTTTTTATACTCAATGATGTCTGGGGTATTATTCCGGGACTTCTGCTGAACGGTGGTTCTGACCTAGTCCCTGGCTAATACTTGCTGCAATGCTTGAAATACAGCATTAAACCCTCAGCATGCTGAAACAATAAAATTGATAAATGCTGCTGTTGTAAGCAAAAAGATCCTATAAAGGGGACACACCGAAAAGTCGAAGCTGATATCTCTCTGCGTATACGGAAGTATCGACCTGAGATCCCTCGGCCCTCGCATACCTAAATTATATACAGATATCATTGTAGTATTCTCACCTGTAAGAATGATTATTGAGATTCTGGATACGGGAGTATATTCAAGAGGTGGGACACATGAATGATCTAAGTTCTTAATTCATCTAATTCGTATCCTGAGTAAATTGAAATTTGTGTGGGAATTTAAGATGGATCAGTATATCGACAATCGAGGTGAATTGTTTAAATCTGAGTATGTAATGTAGCTTAACGGTACTTGTGATTTGTCTGAAAAGCTGATATGATTCCCTGACACGCTCACCAAAAATATGTTTGTAAATAGTTTACTTTGTTTAATTTCTGCAATTTAAGTTTTCTGTATTTCATTTCTTAGTTTAGAATACTTTGATAAAATCCAAAAAGATTTTATTTCTGCTTTATTTTCCGACAAAACCAAAGTGGAGAGTTGATTGTTGGATTCTCAGATGTTTGAAGCAGATGCAGGAGATTCTGGACTGAAGAATGAGGAGAGCTTACTTTGTTGAAGTTTAAATTGTTTGAAAAGTCAAAAACAAGTTCATTAACTTGATACTTGTTATTTTCAGAAAATGTTTGAAAATGTTGTTTTAATATCAGTTTGTTTCGTCAAATGATCAACCAAGGTCATTAATTTGGACTTGGTAGATTAATCAAGTGATCAGGGTCATTAACTTGGATCTGAATACTTGAGTGGATTTCTAAAACTGATTGAGTTTGTGTTTTTGTGTTTGAAAGATAGAATTGTAATGTTTGTTGATTGAGTAACAGATTTGGTCTTCATTATTCCCAACGGAAGCTATTTGTCAAAGCTTGAACCAGATATCTCAGATTCAGCATATTGAGAGGGGGAGTCTGTGAAAGGGGGAGTCTGGATCAACAGCATATGGGAATGTGAAGATAGAGTGCTTATGATGAAAAGACAGAGTGGAAGAAAAGACTAAGACTGAAGACTCAGGAGCTGAAGACTACGTCAACATCCAAGGGGGAGTCTGTTGATGCACGAGAATGTCTGTTGACTGCATCTTCATCAAGTCTTAGTTCAAGAAAGTCACTATTGGATCTTATATGTCAAATTAGGGTTTAATTAGTGATTTTAGGAAGTGTATAGAAGGGTTCCGTTTGAAACCGTAGGTTATATGAGGGTTCCGTTTGAACCTGGTCGTTTGAATTAGGGTTCCGTTTGAACCATTATGTTAATGTTCAAACGGAAGGGTATTTTGTCTATAAATAGGGATGTGATAGGTTCATTTCAAACGGAACCGTAGGTGATCATTGTGTGTATCACGAAGTGCTGTCGGATTTTCATCAGAACAAGTTGTACAAGCACGTTTATTAATCGGAAAAGAAAGATTAAAGGATAAAGCTGTTTTGGACGTCGTTTACTTTGATTCCGCCTTAGTAATTGATGTTGAACTACCTTTACTGACTTTCAGGGTCACGTACATGATCCAACAGATCTTGACATTGTAAAAGCTCCCTTTAAACTTCTATCATCAAACTCTAATCTACAATCTCCTATTTGAATGTTGATCTAGAATTCTGACTCCCCTCTCACAGACTCCCCCTCTCGATCAGCTGGGACTTGAATTTTGATTCAAACTTTGAAATTTTCTTTGCCATGGAGAATTTGATTCCTGTTTCCTGCACAATCTCTAGCTAAATGTAAGATATATGACAATAACAGTTTCAAACTAAAACTTACCATTTTCTCTTCAGTGCTATAAAATCCACTTAAGTATTCAGGTTCAAACTAATGACCCTGATTACTCAATTAGTCTACCAAGTCCAATTTAATGACCTTGGTTGATCTGAGACAAATCACACTGACATTTAAAAACAAACTAGTTCAAACATTTTCTGAAATTTACAAGTTTCAAATTAATGAACTTGCTTTGACTTTTCAATTTCAGGTATAACATGTTTAGCTCCAAACTCATCTTCCAGCCCAGAAATTTCCTGCATCTGCTTCAAATTGTGAATCTGAAGATCAACTCTCCACTTTGGTTTGTCGAAAAATAAAGCAGGAGTGTAAAATATTTTTGGATTTTAATAACATTCTAAACTAGAAAATGAATTACAGAAATAAAATGCAGTAAATGTAAACTATTTACAAACATATTTTTGTTGAGCGCGTTAGGGAATCATATCAGCTATATGACAAGTCACAAGTACCGTTAAGCTTTAATTACATATTCAGAATTAAACAATTCACTTAGATTGTCGATATACTGATCCATTTAAATTCTTACACATATTTCAATCTGTCCAGGATACGGATTTAGTGTTTTATAGACTTAAACTCATTCATGTGTCCCACCTCTTGAATATACTCCCGTATCCAGATCCCAATATTCAGTCTTACAGGTGAGTATACCACAGATGATATCTGTAAGGGAATAAATTACGATCGAAACCGTGAGAGCTCAGGTCAGAACTTCCGTTCAGCAGAGAGATGACGGTTCGACTTGGGTGTGTCCCCTTTAGAGGATCTTTTTTACAACAGCATTGATTAGCAATTTTATTGTCTTATCATTTATGCTGAGGGCTGTGCTATATTTCAAGCATGCGGTAAAGTATTCTCTGGGGACTAGGCCATTGCTTCCGCAAAATCAAAAGTCCCGAGATAATACCCCAGATATCACTGAGTATAAAGACCTAGTATCTCTGAAAGAGGGATCTTTCAAACAAGATTTCAGGGGTTACCTATATATCCAAGTAGTGTTCCCCACGAAATAAGTAAGTAAAGATTTAGGTTTATATCCCGAACAAACCTACTAAATGTGTAAAACCCTATCGGCACATCATCAGCGAGACTGTTTAATGCATTTAAACTTTCCAATTCTTTAGCATACCGTAACTGTCAAGCCGATGTACTATCATTTTCCCTTTTTACACAAGCTCTTTTCTGGTTTTCTATTGTTTTTGGATTTTGAAAATATCTCATGTTTTTGTATTTTTGTCATTTTTACTGTTTTTGTATTTTCTGAAAATATTACCCTATACCTCCCCCTAAATACCAAAACAAGTAAGAAATCGACAAACCATTGCAGATTGCTTCTCAACATCATCTACAATGTCACCTTCATCAACGCCAAGAATCTCTTCCAACACCGATAAAAGCTTCATACCGTTCAGTTTTAGCAAATACTGAAAACGAGTTTTGTCAAATGCTTTGGTATGTAAATCATCTTTTTGATCGTCAGTGTGGATTTTCTCAATTCGTATCAACTTCTTCTCGAAACAATCGCGAATGAAGTGATGACGAATTTCTATGTGTTTCGTTTTAGCGTGATGAACTGGATTTTTAGTAATGTTAATCGGTGCCTCATTATCAACAAAGATAGGGGTGTTTAGAAATTGCAAACCGTAGTCGCGCATCTATTGCTGGATCCACAAGATCTGAGAGCAGCAACTGCTAGCAGATACATACTCAGCTTCACATGTGGATAAAGCCACAGAGGTCTGCTTTTTGCATTCCCAGGTGACCAATCTTGGTCCAAAAAACTGACACCCTGCTGTTGTTGATTTAGCGTTAACTTTGCAGCATCCGAAATCGGAATCGGAATACCCTTCGAGCGTGAAATCGCCTTCTCTTGGATACCACAACCCCAATGATGGAGTTCCTTTCAGGTAGCGTAATATCCTTTTCACAATCACCATATGCGAAGCTCTCGGGTTAGATTGAAATCTTGCTGCGAGGCAGGTTGGGTACATAATATCGGGTCTTGAAGCTGTCAAATACATCAGTGATCCAATCATGGAACGATATAATGTTTCATCTACCTTCTCTCCGGTGAGATCAGGGTTTATCCCATGATTCGTCGCTAATGGGGTGGAAGCTGGAGTAGAACCTGACATCCCAAATTTCTCCAAGATATCATGAACATACTTCGTTTGATGTATGAAAATTCCTTTGGGTAGTTGATCAACCTGCAGTCCCAAAAAGAATTTCATCTCACCCATCGATGACATTTCGAATTTTTGCTTCATAACCTGTTCAAAATCTTTGCACAGATTCTCATTTGTTGACCCAAATATGATGTCATCCACGTATATTTGAACTATCAGAAGATGACCGTCGGCCTCTTTGGTGAAGAGAGTGGCATCCACTTTTCCACGGATGAAGCTGTTGGCTAACAGGTGTTGAGACAATGTCTCGTACCAAGCTCTCGGGGCCTGGTGTAAACCATACAACGCTTTATCCAGTAAGTAAACCTTGTCTTTGTGGATTGGATCGGTGAAGCCCGGTGGCTGACAGACATATACCTCCTCTTTGACCTTCCCATAGAGAAACGCCGATTTAACATCTAGCTGATATACTTTGAAATTTTTCCAAGATGCAAATGCTAGGAAGATTCTGATTGCTTCTAGTCAAGCAACCGGAGCATACACTTCAGTGAAATCTAAACCCTCCTGCTGACTGAAACCTTGAACTACGAGTCGAGCTTTGTTACGAACTACAACCCCTCTATCATCCCTCTTGCACTTGAACACCCACTTAGTGTTTATCTTCCTCTGACCATCAGGAAAGTCTACTAACTTCCACACACCTAACTTCTCGAATTGACTTAACTCTTCTTGCATAGCATTGACCCAAGAATCTTCAGTAAGCGCCTCTTTATAAGTCCTTGGTTCAACCTGCGAGATAAAACAACTTAGTGAAAAGTCAGTTTGTAAAGGAGCAACTTTTGAATAAAAACATGTAAGCCCTTGATCAAGTTGTCTTCTAGTGCGGACGCCTGATTGCAATTCCCCGGTTATCAATTCCTCTGGATGGTATGAAAGTGTTCTTGGCATCACCTCGCCTGGAACATCTACCTCGCCTTCCAAATTTGTGATATTCTGATTTGCACCTTGTTCATCGACTGGAACTGTTTGAATTGAAATCTGAATTTGCTCCCCCTCAGAATCTGAATCACCATGATCAAATACTGGTCTATTATCAGATTCTTGATTATCATTGACTGCCGTCTGATTATCATGAGCAACTTCCTCTTGTTGAATATCATCGTGTTCTCCAGCATTACTTGGACCTGCTTCATCATCATTTGATGCTCGTTGCGGTCGTCTTGAATACTCAGCTGGGAACCTTTCCTGCGATTCTTCATACTCTCTCAGAATATCCAACTCGTCAAAGAAATCTTCTTCTTCCTTTTCTTCTTCCATGTCAAACGAATCACACAATTTATCATAATTAAAACGCCATGAGTCACCGGGATTCTGAGGCGGCATAGTATACCCCTGACACTCAACATGTTGTGCTTCGATGATCTGCTTCAAGTTTGGAACAAAGACCCATCTTTGTGGACTTGAGTAACCCACAAATATTCCTTCGATACTTTTTGGACCAAACTTACCAAAAGGCTCTAGAACAGTGCAGGGAGACCCAAACGGTTCTAAATACTTCAGGTTCGGTTTGCGGTTATTGATCAGCTCGAAACATGTCTTGTTGAATTTCATTACAGTGAGAACCCGATTGAGCGTATAGCATGCGGCTGACACTGCTTCTGCCCAAAAATTGACTGGTAGCTTTGAATCAGCAAGCATCGTCCTAGCCGTTTCGATTAGCGTCCTGTTCTTTCTTTCTGCTACTCCATTTTGTTGCGGAGTGTAAGGAGCACTAAATTCTTGCAGTATACCTCTATTATCACAATATTCTTCCATCCTGTTGTTCTTGAACTCTGTACCGTTATCACATCTGATTCTTTTGATTCGAGTTTGGTACAAGTTTTCAATTTTTCTGAACAATGCCATCAAACTTTCAAACGTCTCATCTTTTGACTTCAAGAATGATACCCACGAAAATCTGGAATAATCATCAGTTACCACAAGACAGTAGAGATCCCCTGTAATACTTTTGGCGTTTACTGGACCAAACAGATCCATATGTAGTCTCTCTAACGGTCTGGAAACTGAATTGACTTTCTTTTGAGGATGTGATTTCTTTTTCTGCTTACCTTTGATGCAGCTAATGCACTCCCCTTCCAGATGAAAACCTTTGACATGAACACCAATAACTAAGTCATTATGCACCAAGTGATTCATTTTTCTAAGATGAATATGTCCCATCTTTCTATGCCATAACCGCGACTCTTTTTCCGTTGCTTTTGACATGAAACAGTGTGCCTGACCCGTGGTAGTAGTTGTTACACTCATGTCCAACACGTACAGCTCATTCACTCTGGGCGCTCTCATGATTATCCATTCTTCAGGAATAACAAATCCTGGTTTCAAGATCAAACATTCTTTGTCTGTAAAGTGCGTTGTATACATATGATCACAAATCTGAGAGATACTTAGAAGATTGTTTTCAAGTTCGGCGATGTAGTTAACTCTTTCAAACGTGACAATGCCATTGGACAACGTTCCTTCTCCAACAATTCTACCACCTTGGTTACCTGCGAATCCTACATAACCTCCATTGAAATTTCTAACATCATACAGCAACGCTGTCTTCCCTGTCATGTGCCGAGAAGCTTCACTATCCATAATCCATCGTGAAATGAATCTTGGAAGCTCCTGCACATATCAGAAACATTTAGTGAGATTTTGTTGCCACCCAAGCCTCTTTTGACTCGGGTAACTTGACATTAATGTGAGATTTTCCAACGTAAAGTGGTGGAAAATTTTTGTCATTCATCTTCAAGCTTTCCTCAGATCCAACCTCAACCTTTTTGTATAAAACAAACTCATCTTTCTTAGGTTGACCACTTGGTTGATCTTTATTTTTAACATTCTTCTTCTCCGGTTGAGTAAAAAATTGTTTCTCCAATTTTTCATAATAATCCAAAGGAACATCCATCTTTACCGGAGTGGTAGAAGACGATTGTTTTTCCGACTCTGAAACCTTTGGTTTAGATGAACTTTTTGACCTCCATGTTTGTTGAGATGAAGCAACCCGTTTGTAAAATTTGTCAATTTTAGTTTCCATCTTCTTAACAGGTTCAGTTTTGAGTTTAGATTTGTCATTTTCAAAACCTTTTTCTCAACAATCAATGGAGCTTTTCCCTTCACATCCACTTTCTTTCTTGGATTCATCACAATTTCAGTCTTAAGCTTCAAATTAGTACACTTTCGTGCAATATGTCCAACTTGATTGCATTTGAAACATGTTCGGGTGTCAACTACCCGACTTGTGCCTTCAGACTGAGGCTGCGATGCTTTCTTCTCAAAGAACTCTTTGTTTGATTTAGAAAAAATCTCGGATTCTTCATCAGAAAGTGAACTTGAACCATTCACAAACACCTTTTTCTCAGCAAATATATTGTTTTGACCATTTCTTCTTTGATAATTCTTACCACCCTGATAACCACCCGACCATTTGTTTCGATTGTTGCTATAAAAACATGGTGGAACAACAGGCTTCTTATAGTAAGCTTTATCTTTTTCAAAATTCATTTGTCTTTTTGTTTGATTTAAACTTTTCACTTCAGACAGATCAATTTCAATCAATTTGAACACATTTGTCAATTTGGCAACATTTACATTCTCCAGTGGAAACTCAGAATCCGAATACAACTTATCCGATCCCGACATCTTGTACATGACAAGAGTAGATTCTTCATTTAAGTTGTTTTTGGATTTTGGTTTCTGAATGTATTTGTCCAGAAAACACTCTTCATCCTCTGCTGAATCACTATCCAAAACACTTTCAGCCATGCCTTTAACAATCTCAGTTTGAACACTATCATCAGATGATAATGAAGAAAATGTAACATCAATTGACTCTGGAAGTTTAACCTCATTTGTTTCATCTTCATCATTAACCAACTCGGACTTTTTCTTTGAATAATTGTTTAAAACTGGTGGCGGAACTTGATGAAACCCCACCCCAGTTCCATCAGCATACACATCTTCGCCTGCTTTGTTCTTCCCAATGGGTTTGGGAACAATGTGTTGTAAAACAAAGCTTTCAGAAGTGTAACTGTTCAGCTTCAACTGGATGCGTTCATTTTCAATTTTAACTTCTTGAAATTGAAGCTTCAACTTAGCAATCTCATCCAGTTGTTGGTTGATTAATTCTTCTTTAACCCTCAAAACACCTTGCAATTGACAATTTTATTTGTATGTTTTACCGTTTCTATCATCAGAATCTTTCACCATGCGTTTTAGCTTCTCAAAACTTTCAGAAATTTGACGATTTTCAAGAATTTGTTTTTCATTTTCTTTCCTAACTTTTTCTACGTCAATTTTATCAGTTTCGATTTTCTCACTCAGTTCTTTTATTCTATCAGTTGAAGCTTTCAGCATTTTTTCACGGTTCAAGATCTGATCCTCAACATCTCTGACTCTTTTTGTCAGATCCTCAACTTTCTTACCATTTAGATAAGTGATTGTACTACAAACTTTGCACTCTTTCATGCAATTTTTGCAGTCAATGTCACCATTAACTTTCTTACCTGAAGCACTCGTTGACGCATTTGAACTGTAGGCTTTTAGACTCAGATACGGACTTAGAATCTACCTCAAGTTCCTTAGCAGCCAGTACTTTGTCAGCCATCTTTCCCAAGTTTTCAGCTATCAACTCCTGTGAAGTATCAATGATCCCATCATCAATATTCTTTGACTTTTCCTCTTTTTCGTTTTCTTTCTCTTCTCCCCTTCCCCACCATTTTCTTTGCCAACCTTCTTCTTCTTCAGCAATTTGTTGAATTATGGTTTCAAGATCGAGAGTCTTATAGTCAATAGCAATGTTTCCCATGGGGTCAAGATAACATTCTCTATCAGGATCCCATCTCTTTGCCCTTTTTGCTTCAGTATATATATCAGATATTCTGATCATTCTGTTTTGAGCTATCATCTTTCTGTTGACATACTTTTCTTCTTCATTTCTGTTATCTTTAAATGGAACAGGTTCAACAATCTTTGCCATAAAAGCATATCCAACCGCATCATCCTCTGGTAACAACTCGCTCCAGTCAAAACCTTCATCGTCATGAATCACAGCAAGAGCTCTAGATTTTTCTTTATTATCCTCAAGTTGTTTCATTCTGGGCGGTTCTGATTTATTCTGATGATAAATTGCTCTCTTGTAGTAATCTTCTTTGAATGGATTTTCAGAATCATCAGCATAAGCATTCCGGCACTCTCTTTTAAAATGACCTTTCTGTTTACACTTGAAACAGGTCACTTTAGACTTGTCAAAGCCTAACTTGGTAGATAGTCCACCAATCGACTTTCTTCCTGTAATCTCCATAAAACGCTGTGCCCTTCTCACTGCACTGGCCATACACCACCTTATGTCAATCAATTCCATCTCCTCAGGATCTATTTGATCGTAGTCTTCCTTTGTTAGGTTGGTGTTGCCTATCTTGCCTGCCACAAGGCTCTCATACGACTCTAGCACATAAGCTAAGAAAACCATTTGTTGCTTTGCAGACTCCTCGCTGAAGTTTTGAGCGTTCTTTAAATCCACAGCTATGTTGCATTGAAATAAGTTCTTTGCAGCTGATTGATTTGAAGTTGATGAAGATCCACTGTGAAATCCACTGCTTGCACTCTCTTTGCTAGATGTGTTGGAATTTTTAGCAGAAAAAGCTGTCTTGGGAGACACATTCTTGGGAATCATGCTTTTTGTATAATATAGCTCCAAATTCTGCTGATATGACGAGTGATTGACTTTGTGTGTTTTCTTTATCTCCAACTCGTGACTCTCTAGTCTCTCAATAAGCAGATCCACTGTCATCTTGTCACGACCCCCGACCCACCCTGGACGGAATCGGGAGTCGCGAACAGTCCAGCGGTACCGGTGATTATTTTAAAAACGTTGCAGCGGAAATTTCATCAGGACCGTGAGTTAGGAAAATATCAGAGTTTAGAAAACACCGGATTTTATTTTAATAAATAAATGGGATAAACCCATGTTTTATAATGGTAGCTTTAATAAAATAATTTTTATTATATAAAACAATATTTCTTATTTTGATTTAAATAAATACATAAGCCACTTCTTGATGCCTTTCAGTGCCGTATCCATCTCTTACTCCAATTCTACTGTAATTACCTGAAAAGTGTTTAAAAAGGTTTTGTCAGCGGGAAATACTGAGTGAGTTCATTCATTTTACTAAAACGACCCGTTTGTTATAATATACAGTATTAAGAGAGATTACAATGTTTCTGATATCAAGCCAACTACCCACAGTACTTGTCACTCGAATCTTTACGGTGACTGTGGTCATATCACCATTGGCTGCCCCAATGAATGACGAATATCACTAATTAGGTTCGCCCACCTAACGTGATACTTTATAGGTACGCTCACCTAACAACAGTAATGTGCACACTACCCCACATACCGGCTGTAAATTGGTGATTACATAAACTTAATCACTGTAATTATAACTTTTAAAATATTTAAGAATTTATAAAGCAATTTGATAAAAAGAGAATGACTCACAAATAATCAGGTAGATGCATACGGACAAAGTTTAGTCTACAGATAAGCCTTTGATATATTGCAGATTTGTACAAGCAGAGCTTAGCCTATTACTTAGCCTTGGAACCTAATGCATACGAACTAGGTAGATAACTTAATACAGCATTTACGATAACCCACGAGATTAAATTCTCACAATGAATGTCAAAATGCAATACTTTGTCCATCGAATTAACGATGATCCATTGAATTAACAATGAACGACAAGGTATAATACTTTACCCATCGAATTAACGATAATCCGTTGAATTAACAACGAACGATAAAGTATAATACTTTACCTATCGAATTAACGACAATCCGTCAAATTAATGACGAACGATAAAGTATAACCCTAATGTGGGCGGCACTTAAACATCCCTTGGATAGTTTAATCGATCGGACAATGAATCGTAAGAGCGATTGAGTTAATACCCTGTTTTGCAGTACCCCGCTATACTTAATTTGAGTTTTGTGGGTGTTATTTGAAGTAATTTGGACAGAACTCGAAGAATTTTACGAATTCTTTCGTCGAACAATTGCCCAGAAGCCAGTCCCAACTCCTGCTATTTATACACAAATTTTGTCAAGCTTACGGACCGTAAGCTTCCTGATGTTGCGGTCCGTAAGGCAGCATACGGACCGTAAGCTTGGTGACCTTACGGTCCGTAAGGTACACTTCATGCTTAAATTGTTGCCACGTGTGGGACTAGCTCAGATGAGTCGACAAAATTCGAATTTGAAACTTTGTCAGCACGTAATTTGGATAATCGTCAATAGGGTTTAACCCCCCCTGAGTTTTAGGGGCCCTAATCCTGATTCTGATTGTTCTGAAAATTTTAGGGTTTGCGTAAAATCACTTGGGTGTCTTAATTAGGGTTTCCTATTGGTCAAATTACTTTAGTAATTATGACTTTTGATGAGAGTTGTTTTATCAGGGGTCCGGGTTCATACTTACGGAACGTTTTTAGGAAATTTTTGTGTGAGTCGTTACATTCTACCCACCTTAATAAAAATCTCGTCCTCGAGATTTGCTGGAATAAATAGGAATACCTTTCCTTCATCTTAGGTTCCAGCTTCCAAGTGTATTTGGGTTATGATATTTCTTTTGGATTTATGTCACCTTTTAGTTAATAGTATTAGGGTAGATGACCCAGAACTGAAATATTAAATTTTATGAACATGAATTGTATAATAAGTAGGATTCAATGGTTCAACTGAATTAGTTCAAGAAATCGATGAATGAAATGAAATGATAAAATGTTCAAAGTGACTAGGTTCAAACCAAAAGATATATGATCAATAGATTCTTTAAAATGAATGTGAAGGACTTTTAGAATAAAAAAATTTCTTTGTCAAAAGAAAGCTTACTTTAATTGAGGGAGGCGTATAACTGACAGGTTCCAAATGAAATCAAAGCATGAAAAATGATTTGTCAAATATATATGATGTGAGAAATCAAAGTGTTGAAAGGAATGAATTGCAAAGATATATCAAAAGATAATAGAGTTAGTGTATTATTTTAAGGTTTCAAATTGTTTTAATTGTGAAACATTGTGATAGTACACTTTTAATGACTATACTTTTCATACTATCTCCTAGAAATTAAAATATAATAAGAACAATTTATTTTGGTTTGACCAACCATTATACTTTTGTAAAGCAATTTGAATATATATATTATTTGTTATGCATTTTTACTATATGTAAATGGTCACCACTTTTTAAATAAATATTATTTTAGTATTTTATCATACTATGTAAAATAATTATATAAGATATATTACAAAATACCGTAATGAAGTCATTATGTTTACAAAATATTATTTTGTAAAAGAAATCATTATTATTTATAACGTTAAATAAGATTGGTAAAAATATTTATTATAAAATATTTATACATATATTATACTTAGTGGGTCGATTCTATGGGATTACTTATTTGCCTTTGGAAATCATATAACTTTTGTGAATGTATTTACAAATGTTGTAAATAAGTGAAAACAGAGACTATTCTTATATAGTATAAGGTTCCCTTAACCCAGCGTAGTTGATGACTTTTGTATTATTCTTATATGGTTATTTTCTTGCCCGAGTGTTAGGGTACATAGTTACCACAAAATATGTGATACATAATTATTTATATAATTTTATTCGTCCCTCTAATTCTGGTATTGTTTTATGAAAATATATCTTTCTCCCATGTATATATATTTCCATATAAAATTAAAATTTACTAAATATGTATGGTGACTAGTCATTATCATGGTTGGATATTGGTTAGTGCTGCCTTGTTTAAGCATAGGTGGCCAATCCATGCCTAACTAAGGCTAGGTTACCCAATATCTGCCCTTGACAATAATCCTAGTATTTTAAAATAATACTAACACTTATTATTAATATTTTCTTACTAATAATAAAACTGATATTAGTATTACATACTTAAATGGAAAAATTTCTAATAAAAATGGTGAAATTGGCCGTCCCCAGGATCGAACCCGGGTCTAGGCCACACCCTTTCGCGCTCTTAGCCAACCGAGCTAAGTGCCTAGTTTGTGAAAATTTCCATTTTGATTAAATATAAGCACAATAAATTCGGTACTTTTTATTATAAGTCACTCACTTATTTTGACTAAGTATTTGCTTATCCTCCTTATGGTGACTAATAAGAATATAGTAATACTATTAGGTAATCACTTATGTAAGTTTCCAAAAATAATGTTTTTCGATTGAAGATGTTAAAGTAATAATTATCACGAAAGGCTAGATTGATATTTGTAAAAAAAATCATTTAAGAGATATAAGATATATTAAAATATGACAGGAACTTGTGTATCATTATCTTATTACATGATTTGTGTTAAGATAACTTTTATAAATATTCGTATATGATATATATAAAATGAGATTAGTGCAAGTTTTAAATTTTATGAAAACGTTAGTACAAGGTGACCGTGATCAAAGAAATGATTTTAGTGAAGTCGAAGACCAATTAGGTATTTTATAGTTCTAGAGAATTGAAGTGTTTGTTTGGAGAATATGATATCTTTAAATCCATTATATGGGAATTTGAAATGAGCAAGTTTAAACAACTGAAATCGGTTTAAACAAAACGAGTTTAAATAAGAAAGTTCGGACATGGTCATAATAGAAACCATGGATGCCAAAGAAAATTGAGTTTTTCAAAAATTTATTGACTTGATATTCTGAGTCATTGTTTAGCAATAATGTGGTTTACCGTACCAAAATCAAGTCTAACTAAAGGATATTTGAGTTTGGATAAAACAACAAATTAGAATGAATCCTTTTAGTGGAAATTTAGAAATTAAACGAATCATATGTGTAATAAACGGTGCATGTGTGGATTTACCAAGAAATGAAATGAATCAATATCCGCTACTATGAAATAAATCCTTCTGGTATGATGACTGTTAGGAAAAGTAGAAATGCGAAAGTCAACTTTTTATATGCAGAAGTCAGAATTTTCAACAAAAGAAATATAAGAACTTCTATCTGGAATTTCGAATGATAACCGTTATTTAAATGATATTATCAGGGAATGTCAAAAATAAAATGAAAATAGAGAATTTGCAAAAGTATATGACTCTTTTTTTTTTAGTGCTAATACTTATGACTCTGATTAGACTGTGCACCGATGTTTTTGTGAAATCTTGTTCTAATATACCTCAGCGAAATTTTATGTTGGTTGTAGGATCATGTGATAAAGTGTTGTTTTTAGTTCTTCTACTGACAGAATTTTAACATTAGTGTCATTGTGCCCAATTTATATTTTCCAAAGATCTTGCCTCGAAAGTTGTGTGTGATATATTTTAACGTCTGCGGACTTATAAATAAATTTTCATGTGCATTAGCATAACTTTTCATATTTCTTACTTGCGTTAATAGTTTATGGTAACGTATTAGAAATTCTTTATACTTTCAATGGTATCCCAACTTAATGGGTTTTCATTATTATTATTATTATTGTCGCTCAAGTTATTAGGCAGATAATTAAACAAAATAATGTTTGATATTAGAAAAGAAATTCCTAATAAAGAATTCTAGACATAGATGCTTATGCTTTATTTCATATTGACTTTTTGGAATTTCTTATAGATATATCTATCTATATAATCACATATTTTACATGCTGAATTTAAACATTTCATCTATCAGGTAAATGTACTTAACAAATTCATTTTTCCAAAACCAGTCAAATATCTGATTATGATACTATTTAGGGAAATCTTGTCACTCGTGTGACATATTATATATTCCGTCTTATCCGATTCGCGCCGGAGCGGTAATTCCAATATATCCGAACAAACTGGAGAGTCTTATTACCTCATACCCAGTCTTGCCGGAGAAAATTTTCTATTTCCCATAAATAGTATCTTTTCAAAAAGTGCCTATCTTATTAGGGCTTTTATTCAGAATTAAGGAAATTTGTATTTCCATAACATATCTTATTATTATATTGATCACTACACGATTCCGGTGATAGTGTCAATTTGATCATTTTTCCAATTAGTAACTCAGGTCATATTACTGTTGATCATTCTTTCAACTAGTAATTCTGGACTTAGTTATCCCGTGATATTACTTTATCAAATATATTACTTATGGCACAAAACCATTTAACCCAGAGAATAACATATATCATTTTATTTCAAACTACTATAACTTATCTAATATAATATGTTAATTTACTTAAATAATTGTAATATCGTTATTTGATTTAAAAAAAATATATAATCTCCGTATAGTAGAATATATTATACTTGACTATTTTATTATGGGATACATTAATTAAATTTATTTTAAACATTTATTAACTTTATTAATGATTCAATGTTTAAAATAATATTAGTCATAGGCTATGGTTACTGATGCGTAGTTTCTATTGTGATTGTGGTTATGCTATTATTAGCTAACTTTCTAAAAAAAATATATATATATATAACTTTAATTACTGTAAGTATAACTGATAAATATTTTAGGATTTTGAAAAGTCTTTGTAATTATAATTGTATCACAAAAAGGTGATAAAACTATGAAAATAGAGTGGACTTACAAACTGTGAGAAAAGAAATGAACTTACCAAAATACATCATATTTATTTACACAAATACTTAGTTTATTGTGAAGCTAATATTAAGGCATCTTTTCTTAAGTTTGAGTCTAAATGCTACCAATTAACATCAATCCCCTAACTCTTTTATATAAATTTAGGTATTATTATTACAACACCTAAAGGCGTAAAGCAGTGGCTTTGCTTAGTGGCTCTGATACCACCTTCTGTCACGACCCCCGACCCACCCTGGACGGAATCGGGAGTCGCGAACAGTCCAGCGGTACCGGTGATTATTTTAAAAACGTTGCAGCGGAAATTTCATCAGGACCGTGAGTTAGGAAAATATCAGAGTTTAGAAAACACCGGATTTTATTTTAATAAATAAATGGGATAAACCCATGTTTTATAATGGTAGCTTTAATAAAATAATTTTTATTATATAAAACAATATTTCTTATTTTGATTTAAATAAATACATAAGCCACTTCTTGATGCCTTTCAGTGCCGTATCCATCTCTTACTCCAATTCTACTGTAATTACCTGAAAAGTGTTTAAAAAGGTTTTGTCAGCGGGAAATACTGAGTGAGTTCATTCATTTTACTAAAACGACCCGTTTGTTATAATATACAGTATTAAGAGAGATTACAATGTTTCTGATATCAAGCCAACTACCCACAGTACTTGTCACTCGAATCTTTACGGTGACTGTGGTCATATCACCATTGGCTGCCCCAATGAATGACGAATATCACTAATTAGGTTCGCCCACCTAACGTGATACTTTATAGGTACGCTCACCTAACAACAGTAATGTGCACACTACCCCACATACCGGCTGTAAATTGGTGATTACATAAACTTAATCACTGTAATTATAACTTTTAAAATATTTAAGAATTTATAAAGCAATTTGATAAAAAGAGAATGACTCACAAATAATCAGGTAGATGCATACGGACAAAGTTTAGTCTACAGATAAGCCTTTGATATATTGCAGATTTGTACAAGCAGAGCTTAGCCTATTACTTAGCCTTGGAACCTAATGCATACGAACTAGGTAGATAACTTAATACAGCATTTACGATAACCCACGAGATTAAATTCTCACAATGAATGTCAAAATGCAATACTTTGTCCATCGAATTAACGATGATCCATTGAATTAACAATGAACGACAAGGTATAATACTTTACCCATCGAATTAACGATAATCCGTTGAATTAACAACGAACGATAAAGTATAATACTTTACCTATCGAATTAACGACAATCCGTCAAATTAATGACGAACGATAAAGTATAACCCTAATGTGGGCGGCACTTAAACATCCCTTGGATAGTTTAATCGATCGGACAATGAATCGTAAGAGCGATTGAGTTAATACCCTGTTTTGCAGTACCCCGCTATACTTAATTTGAGTTTTGTGGGTGTTATTTGAAGTAATTTGGACAGAACTCGAAGAATTTTACGAATTCTTTCGTCGAACAATTGCCCAGAAGCCAGTCCCAACTCCTGCTATTTATACACAAATTTTGTCAAGCTTACGGACCGTAAGCTTCCTGATGTTGCGGTCCGTAAGGCAGCATACGGACCGTAAGCTTGGTGACCTTACGGTCCGTAAGGTACACTTCATGCTTAAATTGTTGCCACGTGTGGGACTAGCTCAGATGAGTCGACAAAATTCGAATTTGAAACTTTGTCAGCACGTAATTTGGATAATCGTCAATAGGGTTTAACCCCCCCTGAGTTTTAGGGGCCCTAATCCTGATTCTGATTGTTCTGAAAATTTTAGGGTTTGCGTAAAATCACTTGGGTGTCTTAATTAGGGTTTCCTATTGGTCAAATTACTTTAGTAATTATGACTTTTGATGAGAGTTGTTTTATCAGGGGTCCGGGTTCATACTTACGGAACGTTTTTAGGAAATTTTTGTGTGAGTCGTTACACATCTCTTCAGACTTAATAGTATTCTTCAGCATTAACGCATAGTATTGCCAATCCATCTCATCTAGCAACGAGTCAAACAATTTGTCGACTAACTCTTCTTGAGAATAGGTAATTCCATGTCTCGCCAGTTCCAACTTCAAGTGCCCAAACCTCTCAATCATCTTACAAACTGATTCATTTTTTAAACAACCAAATAAATCAAACTCTTTTCTTAGCAATTTCTTTTTGTTTTTCACTATTTCTGCACTACCCAAGCATTTCACTTCTAACTTTTTCCACAGATCTTTAGCATTGTTATACTCGATCAAAGATATTATATCTTCTCGGATAGACTGAAACAACAATGCGATGCACTTTTGCTCAGCAACAAAAACGTCTATTTCTTCAGTTGATGTCAAATTTTCACCATTTTTCCCTCCATCACTGTATCCATTCTTTAGACTTTTCCAGCTGGTATATGCAAATGCCTTTAACCATTCTTCAAATTTCTTGGCCCACCGACTATATTCTTCGATCGCCATCAACTTTGGGGGTTTGTTATATGTTCCGTATGCACTTTCCACACCTAAAGCATCCGACAAAGTTTTATTTGCATTCGGCGTGTTCTCATTGGTGTTTCTAGAAGTATCATCTCCAGAGTTTCCAGCAAAGGCATACATATCACTGAAAGGATTCATGAATTCGTCCATCTTTCACGTACCTGAAACAATCAACAAACACTTAGAAAATTTTGAAATTTTGAAAAGTTGCTTTCAAACGGAATTAGTTCACACGGAATTGTGAACTTCAAACGATATTACTTTCAAATGATATTAGCTTCAAACGAAATGACCAAGAGAATCTAATTCCGTGCGGAATTAGATTTGTTTCAAGAGAAATTAAGTTTCAGTGTGTAATTCCATGCGGAATTATATTTGTTTCAAGCGAAATTAAGTCTCAGTGTGTAATTCCGTGCGGAATTATAGAAATGTTTCAAACGGTATTACAATTACGTCAGCATATTCGAACAGAATTTCACACGGAATTATAAATTTGTCCAATTTTGATCGAATTAAGGTCCAAATCTTTCAAGGATTAGTTAGAACTATGTTTCGCTTGATATATGTGAATTTCAGTCCATTTCAACCGTTAAAACTTGTTCAAATCAGAAAAGAATGAGTAGAAGTGAGAAAATCCGGTAAAATCAAGCTGAATTGGTATGAACTCCTCGTCCTGAGCTCTGATACCACTTGTTGGATCGTCTGATGACCCTAAACAGTCAGTATGAGTAGTTCATCATCATTTGCAAAGGCGGAATCAATGTAAATAACGTCAAACAGTTTGTTTCCTTTTAATCTTTATCTATTGATGATTTCCTGAGCTTTTTACAAACAATTCTGACAAAAATCCGGCAGCACCTCAGCTCTCACACACTAATTCCGTACCAAATGAATCAGAGACAACAGATATATATAGGCAACATAATTCCGCACGAAACATTCATGCGATATTACTAATTCCATGCGAAATTAGTAATTTCGTGCGGAATTACCCTAAAACACTGTTTCCCGATTTCTGTGCCCTGATCTATTACAATCAATACAAGACTCATTAAAGACGAAGTTAACAGACATCAGTGCACCAACACCAAGACATACATTCAACCCGAATTCTTGTATAAGTTCCATCTAAAGCACATTCTTCAAGTTAGTATACTACTAATTACATCATTACCTCATCTCATTCACATATATCAAGCCATTTCATACAATCTCACATCTTAACTTCACTTAGACATTTCATCATACACTTGGTGTGCGTACACCATTTAGTGCACATTTTACAACTAATTAAAGCACATTCTTCCTAGTTCATCCATGAATTAACATAATCTTTCACAAATCATTATCATAACCATGCATCATATGTTTTATATTAAATTATCCATCTAACTACTTTCTATAACACTACTCTAACATCAACATTACATAATTCATCATAAATCTTCACTAAACTTCATCTTCCTACAAATTCTAAGTGGGTTTTATCCCAACTCATCAATACAATCAAAATTAAGCATAATACAAACTTTACATGTTGATATTATCTGGTATTCATGCTCAATTTCATTAAACATTCACGGATTACACATAACCCACTTTATCAAAATCACCAAAACATGAAATTCGACTTACTTGGTGATAACATACAATCAAACTTCAATCCCCTTTCAATTTGATTGATTTTGTGGCAACAAGGGTTTTCCTTTTTCTCCTCTAGCTCTAGTCGACACATACATCTGATATGTATGTGTTTGTGTTTTTAATTTTGTGTTTTAATAATAAATCTTTCCACTTATTCAAGTTTAGTCCCTCTAGTTAGTCACACAATCACAATTGCCATCAAACTCATTCATTACTTGTTTTACCAAGTATTTTAACTAGGTTAAATAGCCTAGTTATTTTATTTCGTGTCATATCATGAGGAAACATAGGGCGAATATATGCATTCGAATTTTAGGGTGTTACAAGTCTACCCCCCTTAAAGAAGGTTTCGTCCCCGAAACCTTTCTCATTATTAGTAAACCAATACTACTCTTACTTTTTCATCTATCCATTCACGATGCTCAACACAACATGAATACATTCGGGTTCTTTGCAAAAGTCTTATTCATGAATAAATATAATCGTACGCATTGTCCCTATATTCTTAAATTAGTAATTTACTTTCATAATCACACAAGGGTCAGGGTCTGATCCAAAGCTCTTATTAGTGTCTTTTACTTTATAATGCTAGCTCCTAGCACATATCATCACTAGCGTTTCATTCATCGAAATTATTCCAATTGTGTACAATTATTACCCGTATAAACCTAAGTCTACGGCTTGTTTCTAACTTCCTATTTAAGCATATTACGTTCATATATCTACTAATCGAAATAAATTGATTTATTTCATTCTACTCATACATTATATACAATCTTTCATTTTGCTCACTTGAGTCATCCTCGACATCCCATTACTAATGTTACTTCTAATTATCTTCATGTTCATACGAGGGGTCAATATATCATCATAAGCATACTATAAACATTTAATTATATCAATACTTACTCATAATCACAAGCTAAACATCTTACTAACCTTGATTTAGTTGCGTATCCCAGCGGTTTGTGGCCCGAATCGGCCCGTTTCTTCATGAGTTCATGCAATACCTACACTGATTGGTTCCATTGATTTGTTGAGCATTCACCTATGCGCATCCTTTCAACAATATCTTGTTCAGATGAACATGGCCAACAAGCCCAGCATCAAAATTTGCATTTTTTGTCGGTACTTGTCATTAATACTTTCCTTTCTAATATTTATTCTACTCGGTGTTTAAACACCTACCATTCTTTCATAAATTTCTTACATGTATGCTATATCACACATACCATTTATTACATACAATCCTTTCATTTTGTTAATTATTTCGCCAACCTTTTGCAGTTTTACTCTTTCAAAGTCAAATTAGCACTTCTACCTACCGTATATGTACTGAAGTACGCGGTTGAGCTCCTTCCAAGTCAAACATACTTACAAGACATTATCTTACCTTTTCTTGTTAAAGATTTTCTTTCCTTGTAAATTACGTAAGTCATTCATCCGTATTCTAGCCCATCATTCATTTGGTTCTCATGGGTCGATTATCAACATACCTCACATGTAACTTATTCAAAGCTTATTCCTTTCAACTAAGGTTTCTTGCTACTATCATAGCCTTCATCGGTTATACTTACTTAATGAATCAAATACTTTATGCTACTTTACTATTACTTGCTTAATAATTATTAACTTAACTTCGTTTAACTTTTCAGAAGTCCAATTGTAATTACATCCCGAATCTATATTTACCAATTACCCAATTCTGACACATCCATCTCTAGTCGAGCTATCAACTCCTATCAAATGCATATCCTTTATACATACCTAATGTGAGTCTAATCCATTAACTCGTTATCCATACCTTGCGTTATCTATTTCCTTTTTATGTTTCGAATCTCTCTCGCGGTTTCTAACATATCATTCATATCTTTCATTCTTTTCATGTTTCGAATCCGTCTCGCGGATTCTAACATATCATTCGTACTTTCATTCCTTCCATGCTTCGAATTCGTCTCGCGAACTCTAACATATCATTCGTACTTTCATTCCTTCCAGGCTTCGAATTCGTCTTGAGAATTCTAACATATCTTTCGTACTTTCATTCCTTCCATGCTTCGAATTCGTCTCGCGAATTCTAACCTATCATTCGTACTTTCATTCCTGAAAGTCTTACATTTCTCTTCACCCTCACGTCTACCTACTACCTAATTCTAACGGACATACCTATAACAATTACCACGGTCTCATGAATGTCATATGCTTCTTGTGTACTGGCCAGGTACACAATCCACATACTAGTTTCGTGTCATCGTGTAATCGCCACCTTATGTCTGAAGAATTGAGTTTCGGCACGTGAAACATTTTCAAAGCTTCATTACCATTTCATTATTACATTTCATTTAAAGTTTTATTTCACTTGCTAGATTATACCATTACATGCGCCCACATATTAAATTTACGTACCTGGGGCCAACTTGTCTTATTACATGCCTTGACGCCGGTCCTAGACTGCATTCACGGATCATCCCTTCCAAGCAGTTATGCTTACCTTACACATAACATACTGTTAGTTTTCTTCAAATACATATTTAAGTACATACTCACCTTTACTTCTACCCTTAGATCTTGATCGAGTCTCGGATTGTACGGGTTCCTTGTTGTCACACCCCGACAACGTAAAACAACAAAACGTGGCAGAATCGTCGGGGAGTGTTGTAACAGAATCATTGTTTCATAACACATGGAAAATTGAAATTTTGTTTTATTGATTAGAAGAGTTACAATGTCTTAATAAACAAAGAAGTATAACAAAATTAACTAGTCTTCCATCTTTTATTGTCACTAAGGCCCAAGTCCGCCTAAGTGTATCTTGATCAATCCTATGCATCATTTCCTGAAACACATGTGAAAATAGGTACGTCAGCATAAAAATGCCGGCGAGTACATAGGTTTTGTGAAAATAGGATTCATGACTTATAAGTTTAGAAAAAGATTGTTTAACAAAAGTCAGTCATGATCCTTATAAATTGTTTTGTTTTATAAATCATTTGAAAAACGATGATATGTAAATGATATGTAAAAGAATAATGTAAGATTAAATGAATAACCAAGTAAAATGAGTTTGTATAAGATGAGTTGTTTGTAAAATAATGTCTTGTGAAAAATATGTTATTTGTATAAAAATGTTATAAGTCTAAACTGAAATGATTCAAATAACGCTACGATATGTAATACCATACAAGCACTTATATATAGGAAGTACCAGCGGCGTATCCACCATGCTTGTATCATATTACACACGCCTCGTTACTCAAACTACTTACCCAACAAACCACCAATGTAAATTGCCCATGTCTAAACCATTTGTCAAATGTCTTTGTGTAAACCATGTCAAAATGTTTATGTCAAAATACAATCTATGAAATATGTATATCAATGTCAAAATGTCTATGTCAAATGTCAATTATGTAATGTATAAATAAAATGTCATGTATGGCAAGTGAAATATATATATATATATATATATATATATCCACTGAGCCATAGGTAAAATGCACAAAACAATGTATTGAAGTAAAACGAGGTTTAAATCAACGTTATGTTTTGTGGAAATGCATGCTATACTGAATACAAACATTTATGCGGTGTTGTGAAAATGCATACATTCAAGCCTTGTGACTGTGGTGATAAACCCTTAAACAAATGAAAGGACTATCTGTCTTATGTCTTAATCGAATTCGGTCATTCCTTTCATCCAAACATACCTAGGATGTCAGGAACGGGAGTTGTCAATTCCTATGGTACCATTACCTAATAACGAGTGGCGTAGCTAATGTTAATGAATGTATATGGTCCCATTTAAACAAACCAAATGTCATATCAAAATGTAAGCATGTGATGAAAATAATGTACCTAGTATGCTAAGTAAACATACAAGGTAGAGATGTAAAACAATGTGTCCATATGTTACTAGAACATATGCAACAGAGATGCAATTTAAAACAAATGTACTAGGTATGATGAACATACATAGCATGAAAAGGTAATGTAAAACAATGTACTAAGTACGCACACAATGGGCATACATAGCATAAAATGTAATGTAAAACAATGTACTAAGTACGCACACAATGGGCATACATAGCATAAAATGTAAGGAAATCATGTACTATAAATGTACTAATGAACATAGCAAGTATATGATGTGAAAACAGGAAAGCATGAAAGTAACAAGTAGGCACATGTGTTCCACCCCAAAATGTTTGGAAAACAGTAAAAGAGGGGTCTATGTACTCACTTGAGATTGCTCAATAGACTCTAGATATCCACCAAGCAAAGCTAGAAGGTTACGGAATCAAACGGCACCTAATATAGGTAACTACATTAATAAACGGACCTAATCGGAGGATCGGGTAGCATGAGGGTTTGTAAACCAAATGAGTGTAGGAACTCATGTAATATGGTTTAGCAAAGCCTACATACTAAAACGAAACTTATCCTAAGTGCTTTTGACCCGTTACGACCCGTTTAGGTAGCTTATGCTACTTTAACGCGTCGTTCGCGTAAAACGCGTTCGGACCACCTAACTAGCCCTATGACAAGTAAGATATGCCTTAACATGTTTAATATTGTTGTTAAATCAGTTTAGATGGCAAAAAGTTATGTTACATAGGCTTAAAATGAATTTTGGCTTAAAAAGGGCATTTTGGTAATTTACCTAAGGCAAAAGAATTACTTATCATACAACTACTTAAATGACGTGACCATAAGGTATAACCTCGGAAGGTTATTCCCTATACTACTATGGTCACCTAAAGTATTTGGTCGGATCCTAATGATCGACCAAATGGGTCGGGTTCGAAAGTATAAGCGATTGATTAGATCGCTTACCTTTACGACCCTAGACAAGCACTAATCTAAAAGTGACGAGCTAAACATGTTAAAACATGTTTAACAAGGTTTAAAAACAGGTTTGGTATCAAAACAAACGGTTTTGATACCCACTAGTAGTTTGGTTACAAAATACGCGAGATCACGCATTTTGCCCGAAACTACGACTTGTCACTGAGCCTAGATAACGTGGTAATCAGTAGGTATAGTCACTAGGGACTATAACCATCGTGATTACGCTCACGTTATGAAGTTCAAACGAACTTCACGTTGACCATATACTGGTCAATACAGAAAGTCAAACACAGTTTGACTTTAACGCTAAAACGAATGATAAACGCGAAAGGATACTTACAGAAGGTCCCCGCAAGTATTTGACCCGATTCACTCTCAGGTAGGAAGCATATAAACTTCCACTTAGAGAGTTTTGAATCAGATTCAAATGTGAGGGAAATGAGCAAGACATGGGGGGGGTATTTATAGGAAATGTAGAGCCGTTAAGATCATTTCTTGTTTCCCAAGCATTAAATCTCAGCCGTACAACACATACCCACTGATTTAAAAACCCATGGGAGCCCATAGGATTGCTAGAAACCAGTTGCAAGTGAGAAAGGAGTGCATAACAACTGAAAACAGGCTGTTTGCAACATTCTGCTGTGCTGGTGACTTGCTTACGGACCTCAACACTGACAGTGTTGAGGTGCGCAAGGTACAACTTTGGTAGAATTACAGATTTAGTCCATGTCATGCATTTAAGCCATTTTCGACATGTTTAAGGCCCGTTAACCCCATTTCAAAGCTCTAAAATGAAGTTAAAATATAGGGAACTTAAAATATGCTCAAAAATATGCCGGATGTCGGTTCGTTTGGCCGTATGATTGCGTTGTTCGGTTAATTACGACGGAAGTCGTAACGGACGTAAAAACGGTCCAAATTGCACGACGAATGGATATTTGACAAACCAATCACTAAAACATAATATTTTAATGATTACATAAATTTTTGGATGTCCGGATGTATTCACAACGTAAGTTATGCTCAAAAATGCAAACTTATGCACTTTTTGACGCTTTTAGTCCCTGAATGAGCATAAAGTTTATTTTAGCACACCGAACCCCTCAAAGCCTATTTCTAAGCTATGTAAAGGATATTTAGGGTGTGTTTAACTTATGGCCATGTTCCGGAATGTCCGTTACAGTATGAATTGACATACTTTCGCAGTTTGTCGAATTTAGTCCCTGTAAGCGAATAAACTTGATTTCGGCACCCCAAACCTTCCAAAACTTATTTCTAAGTTATGTAAAGGTTATTTAAGGTATGTTAATCCTATGTCACTATTCCGGAGTGTTTTTTGCATTAAACTGGTTATATTTACGCATCAGTGCGCGTATAACCTTCCAGAAAGCGAATTAGAGCCCGAAATCGAACAAGATTTGATATGTGCAAATGATACACATATTTATACAAATCCCAAGTATGAAATACAATATTTCATTGGTTTGGTATTTGTTTGATGGTTGAAGTGACACAGGTGTCACAGTCTCCCCTACTTCAGGAAATTTCGTCCCGAAATTTATTTTAGAGGAAACTTGTGAGAGCTTGAAACATGAAGTTGAAAAGACCAAACAATACTGGTTAGAGTTCCTGAACTTCTAGTAACTTTAAATAACATCATGCTTGCAATGTGAGAGGGACACTTATATACAAGTATATAAAGTGTTATTGGTGCGTCCACCGTTCCTCTATTACATTGTCCACATTCCGTTATGGTTGCCACTATCAGTTCTTACACATAATAAGTCTTACTGTAGTTTCCGTGCACTGAACTTCATAATTATGTATGCATCCATAATTACGTAATTCCTTGCATAGTCACGTAGTGCATCTTATAATGTGTAGGGGAAGAAAATAATGAACGAACTTGTGATGATTGTGACTAGATCACCATAGGGTCCTTTTAATTAAATCAATAAATGATTTAAATGGAATACCAAGGAGTCTATACCACCACGTGTAGTTCTTAACCAGATTCTGAATCAATCTTTTTTACTAGACCACTAAAAGGGTCTCTTAATGAACGAACTTGTGATGATTGTGACTAGATCACCATAGGGTCCTTTTAATTAAATCAATAAATGATTTAAATGGACTACCAAGGAGTCTATACCACCACGTGTAGTTCTTAACCAGATTCTGAATCAATCTTTTTTACTAGACCACTAAAAGGGTCTCTTATGAATCAAGGAGTGGTACGATATAATCCAAGGGTCTTGACTATCACGTAGAAGCCCAATTAGGATTTAAGGTAGTACTTTTTTGAATATCCTACTACGAATCCCTCATATGAAGATATGAAAGGTTCTACGAGGATTTGGATAATGAATATCCAGAGTATATAAAAAAACACAAAAATGCATAAAAGAAAACACAAAATGCATAAACACATAACCACAAAATTGTTTAACTTGGATCTTTAATTTGTTAATTTGTTTTGTTAACTGCGTACATGTATTCAAAGCACACCAGGTATCCAATCAGTGGATTGTGCTTTAAATATTTCCAAGAATCTAACTATAAAGATAGAAAGATTTTAAAGAGAAAATTCGATTTCGATTATAAGGAACCGAAATGTTCGAATTAAGGTACACAAGGAATCCAATTAAGGACTCTGATTTGAATGATAATTATCCACAAGGATCTAATTGTAGGGATAAAAGATCCCATATGGATTTTAAAAGTTGAAGATGTTTTGAAACCTTGCACTGGATGTGCTTAAGTCAAAACATGAAGTAAAATGCTTATGAAGTTGAGATGCTGGATATGTCAAGGCGACATATGAAGCAGAATTTGAAGGTTTAGTTAATGTATGAGAAAAATGTTTCTGAAAACTATGCATGGGGTTTCTTTTAAAAATGTGTTTAATGTTTTTGAAACCTTATATATAATACTTTTGAAATCATAAAGTAGATGTATTAGGTAAGTATATTTATAAAAATGTTTTAAAATCATGCGAGATGAATTTTTGAAATTATGTATAAGGTTTTTGAAAACATAATTGATGCTTTTGAAATCATGCACTTGATATAAGTAATTATACTGTATTAATAACATTTTGAAATCATGAAGGTTGTTTTTGAAATATAGACGATGCATTTGAAAAATTGTTTTCAGACTATATGAAATGTTTTGAAATCATGAAGGTTGTTTTTGAAATATAGACGATGCATTTGAAAAATTGTTTTCAGACTATATGAAATGTTTTGAAATCATGAAGGTTGTTTTGAAAATATAGACAATGCTTTTGAAATCATGGAGGTTGTTTTTGAAAACTTATGTTATGCATGTTGAAAAATGAAAATGTAATGGGTATGAGATTTGAAAATACCCTTAGTTATCTAACCAAGGATTTAAAGGCACAGATGTGCAGAAGCATGATTACTCATAATGTCACTTTATTTTCTGTACTTCGTATCTTAATATGAAACGAGTACTTAAAAATTTTTCGAGGAAATCATGAGCGATCACTTGAAAGGGAGAATCACAAGAGTAGTTTGTAAAGAACATAGTTCCTTAATGCAGGTATTATAGGGAAATGCCATACACATATGTAACTACACTTGTATATCAGAATTGTGAACAACAATTTATTTATAAACCAAACAGATTGTTTCACATTACAAGAAAACAAAGAAACAAAAGCATAAGATTAAAACAGCAACATCTTATACTCAGCCAAATGCTTATCTATGGGTCAGATTTGCATTGACAATCTTTGATCACTTGTTCCTGAAATAGCTCGTCTCGCCGTAGTTGTACCAAGTACCAGACAGTAAACGAGCTTGAGCAGGGTTGACTTGAGGTTGGTTTGGACCACCTAGGATTGGGTTGAATTGACAAGCATTTGCCAGGTGACCACGTCGTCCACATGATGCACACAGACGACACTGCAGGTAAGCTCGGTGAGGTGCATTACACTTGTTGCACATCAGTGCAGTATGGTCATAAGGTTTCTTGGCAGGAGGTTGAGCAGCAGCAAGGCTTATAGCAGCTTTGTTTTGGATAGCAAAGCGGCATATGCCAACCAAATGTCCCCACCGTCCACAGTAGGTACATTTGGAGCAGGGCATGAGGTTTGAATGATGACGGTTGCATCGTTTGCACTATGGGGCAGTTCCAAAGTACGGCTTCCTAGCTGGTGGCGCTGCCACTTGGCTAGGTCCCGCTTGATTAGGTGTAACTGCTGCGGGTTTCCTTGAAGCCTTACGCTTCCTTGATTTTGGTGCAGGCTTGACTTCTGCTTCCTTCGGTGACTCTTGAGTGGCTTCATTGTTGAGACGAGACATGGCAATGCCTAAATCCACAGTCTTCAGAATCACTTCGCCTATTTGCTGGGCAAGTTTGGCTGTTTGCTCGGACATTTGACCGTTGCTGAGAGGAAGAGACATTCTAGAAGAAAATGAAAGACATAGGAAGAAACAGGTGAAATGTTATCGGAAAATCAAAACAAAATGGCAACGCATAAAATTGCGATCATTTGTTTGTTACCAAAGGCAAACGAATGAGACGGTGACTAATCAAAGTAAACAGGTCATATTAATGTATCACTGAAGACATGCTCGCCTATAAGTGAACACTCACCCCAAAAGTTCCCAGGTAAGAGTGACTGGTCCGATACTGCGGATTTGTACGAACACTCTAGCCTTAGTCAGAAAACTCAGGGTACAGGCATTCACCCTTCCAGTTTGCACATGTTCACATTATAAGACCCAAACTTTGACGAGATTTTGAAAACATTGAGGGTTCAAAACCTTACAATAAATCATCCTAGAACAGATGATTGATTTTCAAAGCGGATTTGAAATTTGTGTTCTTGTTGTGGTTGTCGCCTAAGGATAGGTGACGGTATTGTTTTATGACTGAACGCAAGTAAACTCGCGTTAGGGTCCTAGGAAGGTTATAGACTAGGTCAAAGCATTACTAATAACCTAATTCCCTATAACCATGAGCTCTGATACCAACTTTTCTGTCACACCCCGACCACGTAAAACAACAAAACGTGGCGGAATCGTCGGGGAGTGTTGTAACAGAATCATTGTTTCATAACACATGGAAAATTGAAATTTTGTTTTATTGATTAAAAGAGTTACAATGTCTTAATAAACAAAGAAGTATAACAAAATTAACTAGTCTTCCATCTTTTATTGTCACTAAGGCCCAAGTCTGCCTAAGTGTATCTTGATCAATCCTATGCATCATTTCCTGAAACACATGTGAAAATAGGTACGTCAGCATAAAAATGTCGGCGAGTACATAGGTTTTGTGAAAATAGGATTCATGACTTATAAGTTTAGAAAAAGATTGTTTAACAAAAGTCAGTCATGATCCTTGTAAATTGTTTTGTTTTATAAATCATTTGAAAAACGATGATATGTAAATGATATGTAAAAGAATAATGTAAGATTAAATGAATAACCAAGTAAAATGAGTTTGTATAAGATGAGTTGTTTGTAAAATAATGTCTTGTGAAAAATATGTTATTTGTATAAAAATGTTATAAGTCTAAACTGAAATGATTCAAATAACGCTACGATATGTAATACCATACAAGCACTTATATATAGGAAGTACCAGCGGCGTATCCACCATGCTTGTATCATATTACACACGCCTCGTTACTCAAACCACTTACCCAACAAACCACCAATGTAAATTGCCCATGTCTAAACCATCTGTCAAATGTCTTTGTGTAAACCATGTCAAAATGTTTATGTCAAAATACAGTCTATGAAATATGTATATCAATGTCAAAATGTCTATGTCAAATGTCAATTATGTAATGTATAAACAAAATGTCATGTATGGCAAGTGAAATATATATATATATATATATCCACTGAGCCATAGGTAAAATGCACAAAACAATGTATTGAAGTAAAACGAGGTTTAAATCAACGTTATGTTTTGTGGAAATGCATGCTATACTGAATACAAACATTTATGCGGTGTTGTGAAAATGCATACATTCAAGCCTTGTGACTGTGGTGATAAACCCTTAAACAAATGAAAGGACTATCTGTCTTATGTCTTAATCGAATTCGGTCATTCCTTTCATCCAAACATACCTAGGATGTCAGGAACGGGAGTTGTCAATTCCTATGGTACCATTACCTACTAACGAGCGGCGTAGCTAATGTTAATGAATGTATATGGTCCCATTTAAACAAACCAGATGTCATATCAAAATGTAAGCATGTGATGAAAATAATGTACCTAGTATGCTAAGTAAACATACAAGGTAGAGATGTAAAACAATGTGTCCATATGTTACTAAAACATATGCAACAGAGATGCAATTTAAAACAAATGTACTAGGTATGATGAACATACATAGCATGAAAAGGTAATGTAAAACAATGTACTAAGTACGCACACAATGGGCATACATAGCATAAAATGTAATGTAAAACAATGTACTAAGTACGCACACAATGGGCATACATAGCATAAAATGTAAGGAAATCATGTACTATAAATGTACTAATGAACATAGCAAGTATATGATGTGAAAACAGGAAAGCATGAAAGTAACAAGTAGGCACATGTGTTCCACCCCAAAATGTTTGGAAAACAGTAAAAGAGGGGTCTATGTACTCACTTGAGATTGCTCAATAGACTCTAGATATCCACCAAGCAAAGCTAGAAGGTTACGGAATCAAACGGCACCTAATATAGGTAACTACATTAATAAACGGACCTAATCGGAGGATCGGGTAGCATGAGGGTTTGTAAACCAAATGAGTGTAGGAACTCATGTAATATGGTTTAACAAAGCCTACATACTAAAACAAAACTTATCCTAAGTGCTTTTGACCCGTTACGACCCGTTTAGGTAGCTTATGCTACTTTAACGCGTCGTTCGCGTAAAACGCGTTCGGACCGCCTAACTAGCCCTATGACAAGTAAGATATGCCTTAACATGTTTAATATTGTTTTTAAATCAGTTTAGATGGCAAAAGTTATGTTACATAGGCTTAAAATGAATTTTGGCTTAAAAAGGGCATTTTGGTAATTTACCTAAGGCATAAGAATTACTTATCATACAACTACTTAAATGACGTGACCATAAGGTATAACCTCGGAAGGTTATTCCCTATACTACTATGGTCACCTAAAGTATTTGGTCGGATCCTAATGATCGACCAAATGGGTCGGGTTCGAAAGTATAAGCGATTGATTAGATCGCTTACCTTTACGACCCTAGACAAGCACTAATCTAAAAGTGACGAGCTAAACATGTTAAAACATGTTTAACAAGGTTTAAAAACAGGTTTGGTATCAAAACAAACGGTTTTGATACCCACAAGTAGTTTGGTTACAAAATACGCGAGATCACGCATTTTGCCCGAAACTACGACTCGTCACTGAGCCTAGATAACATGGTAATCAGTAGGTATAGTCACTAGGGACTATAACCATTGTGATTACGCTCAGGTTATGAAGTTCAAACGAACTTCGCGTTGACCATAAACTGGTCAATGCAGAAAGTCAAACACATTTAAGCCATTTTTGACACGTTTAAGGCCCGTTAACCCCATTTCAAAGCTCTAAAATGAAGTTAAAATATAGGGAACTTAAAATATGCTCAAAAATATGCCGGATGTCGGTTCGTTTGGCCGTATGATTGCGTTGTTCGGTTAATTACGACGGAAGTCGTAACGGACGTTAAAACGGTCCAAATTGCACGACGAATGGATCTTTGACAAACCAATCACTAAAACATAATATTTTAATGATTACATAAATTTTTGGATGTCTGGATGTATTCAGAACGTAAGTTATGCGCAAAAATGCAAACTAATGCACTTTTTGACGCTTTTAGTCCCTGAATAAGCATAAAGTTTATTTAACACACCGAACCCCTCAAAGCCTATTTTAAGCTATGTAAAGGATATTTAGGGTGTGTTTAACTTATGGCCATGTTTCGGAATGTCCGTTACAGTACGAATTTTCATACTTTCGCAGTTTGTCGAATTTAGTCCCTGTAAGCGAATAAACTTGATTTCGGCACCCCAAACCTTCCAAAACTTATTTCTAAGTTATGTAAAGGTTATTTAAGGTATGTTAATCCTATGTCACTATTCCGGAGTGTTTGTTGCATTAAACTGGTTATATTTACGCATCAGTGCGCGTATAACCTTCCAGAAAGCGAATTAGAGCCTGAAATCGAACAAGATTTGATATGTGAAAATGATACACATATTTATACAAATCCCAAGTATGAAATACAATATTTCATTGGTTTGGTATTTGTTTGATGGTTGAAGTGACACAGGTGTCACACTTGTCACAATAGCACACAGGTTTGAGTTCAAGTATTTATCTCCTCCAACTTGATTCACTCAAGCCAGGGCTCTGATACCAACTTGTAACACCCTAATCACGTACTACCTTAAAAGAGACGCAACGGAAATACGAGCTTTAAAATTTCTTTCTTTAGTAATGACATTACTTACATGAAGGTTCAAATTACAAAATGTCAAACGTCTTGTAAAAATAATTCCCAACATTCGTACTTAAATTAAGACTTCAAAGCGTTACATAATTTAACTATATGACCGATCTTCCGTACAATCCTTGCTCTTGGCTCGACCTACGTCCGCTTCGCTTCATTAGTGGTAGAAGAAATCTGTGTAGTACCAGTGGGCATCACATACAACTTAGCTATTAGTCATTGACAACATCATACGACATTATTCTCATATAATTAAAAATTGTATAACATTCGACAATATAAACTTTGATTCATTCAACTATCCTCTCGTATCCTCTTGTTCCGGGTCCAGCTTAAATTTCATAAGAATCCGATGTTCTCATTCCTGCATTACATTCCAATCTCAAGCCCATAGTTAGTAGCGTTAATACTCTAACGTATCTAAATTATGCATGCATACATACTTACATACATACTTACACGCCTACATACGTACATACATTCAAACATACCTACATACACGTATGCGTATCTACATATTTTGCACAAGTTCTTACATACTATTTACTTATAATTTTTGTTCAACTTGTTTGCATTCATCTATCACACTCATACATTAATTACACGAGGATTTGACCTGTATTTATAACCCATAAACATCTAGGAAACACCCAAAGTCAAGTTTGGAGGCTCGCCGTAGACCACGGTTTATATACCAAAGCTTAAGATCTATAAATCAACTTAAATAACAAATTTCAGCTTTTGAAATATGGGAAGGGTGTCGGCGACGCCTCTTAGTTTTTCGCGTAGCCAGAAACCCCCGTAGACAGGAAAATAGGGCGTCGGACAAAACTAAAAATGCACAGGGCGTCGGCGACGGCCTCTAGTTTTACCATTTTTCTGCTGTGTTGTTTTCGTCGTTCGTACGCACTAAAACTTGCGTAACTTTTAAACCGTTTACCTGTTTAACCTCCCATTTCTTCCTACATGATTGTAAATTAACATTCAATCATGTGAACTTGAAATCCAACATCCGGGTTAAGGAAATTCTTAACTTATACGTTTTCGGCTTATTATTCATTTACGAATTATTCGACCCGTTCATGCTTTTATCAAACGACTCATTTGATTTAACCTAAATCTTACATAGACATTATAACCTTAATACTTTTACATTATCTGGAGTTTTGTACTTGGAGCTTACGCTCCCGATACCCGGTATGCGTTAAACTCATTCATTTTCTTTAATCATACGAAATCAAACTTTGTTAACCCAAGTTCCATTCACAAAATTTTTTACCCATTAGTCAACATTCATAACCGAGCCTTTCGACTATTAATCCACGTCCCCGTTCCCAGTTAGCGTACTTATGTGCAATTCTACCCATTTCCTGGTTATAGTACCGTAGCCATTTCTTATACTTCATTCCGTTATCACAACAAGACCTCATTTTACCCGTTCGATCTACTTAACGAAGATCATCGATTTCATTCAACCAAATCCATACTTGACTTCACATCACGCTTAATTATCTAGAATGCTACCTTATTTAAACAAGCTAAGAAGTGAAATCGGAATCACTTACCTTATGCATCCGTGTTTGTGTCCGCTTCCTTTCCTCCTCTTGACCCGTTAGCCTTTCATGTTTGATTCCATTTCGACATGATTCCTATACTTTCATGTCATCGAAATCACATTCTTATTAGCATACACAAGTTTACATGTTGAAGATCATATCAATTGCATATTTCACATTTGACTTTCATTAGTCAATTATAACAAGCATAAGACATATACCCACTTTCACATCCTTTCAAACTCATATAATTCACCATGTCATTCCATGTAACGCGTATTGATGTAACATGTACCATACGACTTTCTAATATCCTACCTTTTCAACAACAAGTCAATTTATGCTTCCTATGTGTAGTTGACTTTCAGAAGTCAACGGTTTATCATATGAACTTCCGACTTATCCACATATATCTGTAACATCATTTATGCTATATCAATGACACTATATACATTTCTTACTCACGATGCAAATATGCTTACAATCACATGATCACCTAGTGATATTAAACACAACGTACAAGTCCTTAATGCATAGTCTTGACCAAGACATACATTCAACCCGAATTCTTGTATAAGTTCCATCTAAAGCACATTCTTCAAGTTAGTATACTACTAATTACATCATTACCTCATCTCATTCATATATATCAAGCCATTTCATACAATCTCACATCTTAACTTCACTTAGACATTACATCATACACTTGGTGTGCTTACACCATTTAGTGCACATTGTACAACTAATTAAAGCACATTCTTCCTAGTTCATCCATCAATTAACATAATCTTTCACAAATCATTATCATAACCAAGCATCATATGTTTTATATCAAATTATCCATCTAACTACTTTCTATAACACTACTCTAACATCAACATTACATAATTCATCATAAATCTTCACTAAACTTCATCTTCCTACAAATTCTAAGTGGGTTTTATCCCAACTCATCAATACAATCAAAATTAAGCATAATAAAAACTTTACATGTTGATATTATCTAGTATTCATGCTCAATTTCATTAAACATTCACAGATTACACATAACCCACTTCATCAAAATCACCAAAACATGAAATTCGACTTACTTGGTGATAAGAACACTTAGTTGGTCATAAATCTTAATCCACGCATACAATAAAGCTTCAATTCCCTTTCAATTTGATTGATTTTGTGGCAACAAGGATTTTCCTTTTTCTCCTCTAGCTCTAGTCGACACATACATCTGATATGTATGTGTTTGTGTTTTTAATTTTGTGTTTTAATAATAAATCTTTCCACTTATTCAAGTTTAGTCCCTCTAGTTTGTCACACAATCACAATTGCCATCAAACTCATTCATTACTTGTTTTACCAAGTATTTTAACTAGGTTAAATAGCCTAGTTATTTTATTTCGTGTCATATCATATGGAAACATAGGGCGAATATATGCATTCGAATTTTGGGGCGTTACAAAGGAGTTTAAATGTTTTCATGGAACAAGGTTCCATTAGAATCGTGACAAGTTATCAAAGTCTAAGATGATATAATCTAGTACCTTGACATAGGAACACTAATTCATCATCAAAGATTCGATTATTTGGATAATATAATAGTATTATATAATGTTCATATAGTCATATAGATCAAGCATGAGGTAGGAGGATGAATCCCCCATTTAGGAACCTCATTGTTTATCATGGAAGTCATATAGGAGGTAGGAAGAACAAGTCTTCCATTTAGGTACCTCTTGGTGTTCACCACTACACTTGATGTTATAAACATTCAAGGAGGGTCATGAACTTACAAGTATAAAATGAATAAGAACAACTAATCTATGGAAAACAGCAAATAGTGTGTGGATTTTCAAGTGGAATAGCTGTCGCAACCCCGGCCCCCTATCTGTCCCGGGAATGGGCGGCCGCGAACTCAGTAGTCGGTGGTATCGGTGTTTATTAATTTGGCAGCGGAAATTACATCAGGACCTTAGTTAGGAAATATTTTATCAGAGTAAAACACCACATTTTATAGAAATACACACATTGGGATAAAACCTAAGTTTTCATTACAAACTGATTTATAGGGATAAATCCCATTTTATTGAATTAAAACGCCTTCTTTATTTAGGTAACTTTTATAGCCACTTTTCCAAGCCTTCAGTGCTATCCAGCTGGCTTCTAATTGGCTTTCACATTGTGTTACCTGAAACGCGTTTTAAAAACATTTGTCAGTGGGAAATACTGGTGAGTGAATCCCAGTTTAATCAAGAAACATTAATTTAATTTAAACAGTATTGAGAGCGATTACAATGTTTATATCTACCCAATTACTCATTCAGTACTGTCAATCCTGACTGGTGGGTCATATTACACATTGGCTAACTCTTCATCCAATGGTAACGTGTCTCACATTTTGTATACAAAACCCCAACATACTGGCAGTAATCGTAGAATTACAAAGACTCAATCATTGCTAAATTGCATTGTAAAATACTTATGGTTTTGTAAAAACAGTGTACAAAAAGGAGATTACTCACTTTGTTGTCTTAGATTTTCCGTAAGGGTTTCCTGGGAATAATCTATAATTTACACAAATGCACGTGTGTTAGTATAATAACCCATTTTAACATTAGTAATACCCTCCCCGAGACGGCATTCCAACGACTACGTCGGGCAGAACAACGACAGCCGTTACGGAACCCTAGATCAATCAGGCAGCGTATCTAATACGTATCCAGGGGTTATAATACTTACAACGGAGCAGAACTTTGCTATTTAGGGGGGTATAATACCCGAGTATAGTGTATACTACGTAATATTGAGAGAAAGAAAGAAAGTTTTGAACGAAATCGACTGAAGGCCTGATGCATTCTTATATAGGGGCTGAGTTTAGGTTTCTCGCGGCTCGCGTAAATGTAGGCGAAGGCCTACGCGGCCCGCGTCAACTCTGGTCAACGCGTAGGTGATCCGGGTCATCAACTAGCCTTGCCACGATGATGACACGTGTAATCACCGGGCTTCGCCACACCTTTGATCTCTATCGGCCCGCGTAAGATCCCTAAGGGGTCTACGCGGCCCGCAACAAACCCAAAAATTCAATTTTTAATTATTTTTAATAATATTTAAGGTATTCGGGGCCAGTTTTCACGTATGGGGTGTATTTTTGGACATATTGGGATATTTTAAAATATATTAGGGTGTCGGAAAAATTCGAGGGTGTCGGTTTAGAGTTTTTATATCCTCCCCACCTTGTTTTAGAGCTCGTCCTCGAGATCTACTGGAACAAGTGTGGATATTTTCTTTGCATTTCTGATTCAAGCTCCCATGTATACTCAGGTCCTCTTTTGGAGTCCCATTTTACTTTGACCAGAACTAATCTCTTATACTTGAGGTTCTTGACTTTCCTGTCTTCAATTTGCAGAGGCCTTTCTACAAACATGAGTTGTTCATTTACCTCTATATCCTTAAGAGGTACCATTAGTGATTCATCAGCTAAGCATTTCTTGAGATTAGATACATGAAACACATCATGTATTCCTGCCATTTCCTCTGGCAGTTGTAGCTGATAGGCTACAGGTCCTATTCTTCTAATAATCTCAAAAGGTCCAACATACCTGGGGCTTAGCTTTCCTCGTTTGATGAATCTTACTATTCCTTTCCAAGGAGAGAGTTTTAATAACACTTTATCTCCTACTTGAAATTCTAATGGTTTGCGTCGGTTATCAGCATAATTCTTCTGTCGATCACGTGCTGCTTTCAGTCGTTCCTTGACTTGAATAATCTTGTCGGTTGTTTCCTGCACTATCTCAGGTCCAGGTAGTTGTTTTTCCCCAATTTCTGCCCAACAGACTGGGGTTCGGCACTCTCGTCCATAAAGTGCTTTGAATGGTGCAGCATTGATACTTGTGTGATAACTATTATTATAAGAAAATTCTATTAAAGGTAAGTGATCGTCCCAATTACCTCCGAAATCAATTACACAAGCTCTAAGCATGTCTTCCATTGTCTGAATTGTCCTTTCGCTTTGTCCGTCCGTTTGAGGATGATAAGCTGTGCTTAGATTTAACTTGGTTCCCATGGCTTTTTGGAAACTTGACCAAAAATGAGAGGTAAAACGACTGTCTCTATCAGAAACGATTGATAAAGGTATTCCATGTAATGAAACTATTTCATATACATATAATTTGGCTAACTGTTCCATACTGAAAGTTTCTTTCATTGGTAGGAAATGAGCTGACTTGGTTAGTCTATCGACAATCACCCAGATTGTATCATTACCTTTTCTTGTTTTGGTTAATTTAGTAACAAAATCCATTGTAATCAATTCCCATTTCTACACTGGCATTTCTAACTGTTGTAACAAACCTGAGGGTTTCTGTTGTTCAGCTTTAACTTGTGAACATGTTAAACATTTAGAAACATAGGCTGCTATGTCCTTTTTCATTCCTATCCACCAGAAATTCTTTCTTAAATCCTGGTACATTTTATCACTTCCTGGATGCATCGTATACTTAGACTTATGGGCTTCTTCTAATATACGATGACGTAGGTTTCCTAATTTAGGTATCCACATTCTCTTCTTATGGAATTTCCAAATTCCATTTGTTCCTTGTTCTAATTCCTTAATCATACCTTTTAATTTTTCAGTATCCTCCTTGATTACTGATTCTTGTGCTTCTCTTATCTGATCAATTAAATCTACTTGCAGATTTAATTTAAGAGAACGTACCCTTTTTGGCTTTTCGTGATACTTTCGGCTTAAAGCATCTGCCACTATATTTGCTTTTCCTTCATCATACTGGATATCACAATCATAATCACTAAGCATTTCCATCCAACGTCTCTGTCTCATATTCAATTCCTTTTGCCCGAAAACATACCTTAAACTCTTATGATCAGTGAATATGGTAAACTTACTACCATAAAGGTAATGTCTCTAAATCTTAAGGGCAAAAATTATAGCTCCTAACTCTAAATCATGGGTTGAATAATTTTCTTCATAATTCTTAAGTTGTCTAGATGCGTAAGCTATAACCTTTTGGCGTTGCATTAATACACATCCATAACCTAACTTAGAAGCGTCACAATAGACTACAAAGTCTTCAGCTCCTTCTGGTAACGCTAATATGGGTGCATGGGTTAATCTTTGCTTAAGAATTCTAAATGCTTCTTCTTGTTTTGGTCCCCATTCAAACTTAATGGATTTACAGGTTAACTTAGTTAAAGGAATGGCTATTCTAGAGAAATCTCGAATAAATCTTCTATAATAACCAACCAATCCTAAGAAACTTCTAACCTCGGTTGGTGACTCAGGGGTTTTCCATTTGGTAATCGCCTCGATCTTTGTTGGATCCACATGAATTCCTTCATGGTTCACTAAGTGTCCAAGAAACTGTACTTGTTCTAACCAAAACTCGCACTTAGAAAACTTAGCATAAAGCTTTTCTTTTCTTAATAGACTTAAAAGTGCGTGCAAATGCTTTGCATGTTCCTCTTTACTTTTAGAGTAAATAAGAATATCATCTATAAAAACAATTATGAATTTATCCAAATATGGTTTACATATTCGGTTCATCATGTCCATGAATGCGGCTGGGGCATTGGTTAAACCAAATGGCATGACAGTAAATTCATAATGACCATACCTTGTTCTAAATGCGGTTTTAGGGATGTCCTCTTCCTGTACCTATAATTGATGATATCCTGACCTTAAATCGATTTTAGAGAAAAATCGAGCTCCTTGAAGTTGATCAAACAGATCATCTATTCTTGGTAATGGATACCGGTTCTTAATCGTGACTTTGTTCAATTCACGGTAGTCAATGCACATACGCATCGATCCGTCCTTCTTTTTAAGGAAAAAAATTGGTGCTCCCCAAGGTGACGAGCTTGGCTGTATAAATCCTTTCTCCAACAATTCGTCTAATTGTTTCTTCAGTTCTTGCATTTCGGCGGGTGCCAAACGGTAAGGTGCTTTGGCAATTGGTACTGTTCCTGGCAGTAGATGAATTCTGAATTCAACTTCCCTGTCTAGCGGTAGTCCTGGTAATTCTTCCGGAAATACATCTGAAAACTGAGACACTACTGGAATGTCTTTTAATTCTTTTCCTTTAGGGTTAGTGATTATGGAAAACAAATACACTATAGATCCTTTTCTTATATAACTTGCAGTTTTCATCACAGAGATGAATTTAGTGGATCTAGATGGCTTATCACCTTTAATTGTGATCTTTTCACCCTTTGGTGAATTTACTTGGATTGACTTTTGATCACATAAAATACTAGCTTTATTGGCTATTAACCAATCCATTCCTAAAACGACATCAAATCCTGCCAGATTCATTGGGTAAAGGTTTGCAATAAACTTTTGATTTAAAAACTCTATTCTTGCTCCCTGCAAGATTTCAGAAATCTTAACTGTTTCTCCATTCGTTGTTTCGACTAGACATTCTTGTGGTAGTTTAGTTAATGACTGATTTAGAAGTTTGCAAAATGAAATATTAATAAAACTTTGGTTTGCACTAGAGTCAAATAATACTTTAGCAAAAACATCATTAACTAAAAACATACCGGCTATCACGTCTGGAATCATCTTGGCTTCATCTGCTGTTAGAACAAATACTCTAGCATTTTTAGTGTTCTTGTTGTTTGCAGCTGGAGCCAATTTCGGACAGTTTGGCTTAATATGACCTTGTTCTCCACAATTATAGCATATCCTGTTGTTGGCTTTTCTCCTGCAGTCTTCTTCCTTGTGTCCTGATATTTTGCAGAAATTGCAATATATGGAGCATCTTCCAGAATGCTTCCTTTTGCAATACTTGCAATAAGGTGCAGATGTGGAACTTACATTTTTCCCACGGTTGGAATTTCCAGATCGGAATTCCTGGGTAAGTCTTTGGGCTAGGTTTCTCCTCTGGTCTTCTTCTCTAGTACGGATTAACTCATCTGTCAAGGTATTTGCTAGTTCTACAGCTTATTCTATAGTTTGAGGTCTAGCTGCCTTGACTACATGTCTAATCTCTCCAATTAATCCCCAGATGTAACGGGAGATTAATACCGGTTCAGGTGATGCAAGGGTTGGTACTATTCTAGCATATTCAAAGAATGTGGTAGTATAACCCTTACTATCTACCCCGGTCATTCTTAAGTTCAGAAACTTATTCGCTATCTGTTCCTTTTCATTGGGAGGGCAGAGTTTCCTTTCTACCATATTCTTAAATTCTTCCCATTCCATATTATAAATCCTATCACTTCCTCTAGACTGGAGGATAGTGTTCCACCATTCTAAGGCTGAGTTCTTAAATAGATTAGAAGCAGACATTATTTTGTCTTCTTCAGCACACTTGCTTATTTTTAAAACAGCCTCAGTCTTTTCTATCCAGTGTAGAGCTGCAATGGGTCCTTCATTGCCCGAGAATTCTATTGGTTTGCAGGACCATAATTCTTTATAAGAACAACCATAAGGCATGGTTCTTCTTCTTTTGGGAATGGGTATTTGAAGTACGGGTCCATTTTTTACGTTGTTTTCTGGTTCAGTTGGTCGCTTACTGCTATGTTTACTTTTATTATCAGCATCCTTAACAGTTTGAAGAATAAATGGCATTGCATCTATAATTCTTTGTGCCACTATGTGTTGGATATCACTATTATCCACTTGATTTCCATTGTTATTGATGCTTGGATTCTCATTAACCAAGTTAATGTTACTCTGGTTATCGTTATTCAGATTTTCCTGATTTCCTTCGTCGGCCATTTGAATTTTAAACATTTACCACATATTAATATCACAAAATAATATTTTAATATAGCCAATCACATGACACGCAGTTTTAGTCAAAAGCGTCGATCATTGCGACTTGCTCTATTTTCATATACTATGCATCTATTACACACCCGTACTAAAATTAAAATTACAATACCAACTGAAATAAAACTACACAAATAATAGTAGGCATCCGTACACACATATTTTATTTTATTTTATTATTATTATTACTACTACCGTCTCTACCATCACATTCATGGATATGGATTCATCCAGAAATCCATATTGCGCTCGTCATACTTCCAGACAAGTCGCTCTCCCACCTGTCTCATTTGTTCACTACTCTCTAAAATTTCCTCACCAAATGTCCTAAGTTCTTGTACATTGTCTGCACTCATTGGGGGTGCAGGTTCTAGGACTAGGTTTGGAATCTGGGGTGCGGGTTCCTGGTATGGAGGTGTAGGTGCCTGGAATTGGTAAGGATTTTCTAAAATCTCTCTAATGTATTCGTCGTGGTAATAGGGATCTAAAGGATCCAAACCTGGGTAGGCTCCTATGTTTGGCATGGGCATGTCCTCATATATCGGGTAAAGTTGCACATAGTCCCTATTGTCGTCCCACCAAGTGTCGTAATTTAGGTCTAGGGGGTTTGGTGCTGGTACCCTAGGTATTTCCTCCGGGTTGAAATCATGCATTTCTATTTGATTTTCAGGGTTTTCTATCTCCATTGGTTGGTAAGGAATTGGTGGTTGTGGTTGTGGTTGGGGTGCTATTATTTGCTCCAGATTAGGGTTAGCTGCAGTGGTTGCTAGGACGTGGATGTTGGCTATTCCCCTATTGATCATGTCCTGGGCATAGGCATTTGTCTCTCTCTTAGCTGCTGCTAGTGCTCTCTGGTCTTGTAACTTTTTCATACGTTTTCTACGCTCGTGGGCTCCCCTACTGAACCATCCCCTCTTTTTCTGAGGAAATGGCTCTTCTGACTGAGCCTTAAACACAAATATTCCTTCTTCCGTATCAGCAGAGTACCCCGAGAGGCAGGCTGAGAAGAGGGGGTGCCTTCGCTTCTAGGCAAACCAGACAATTGACGATACGCGTCAGATGGTCCTTGGTCGCTCATACTGTAAACTAACAAATAGTCAAATAACACATAACAAGAAAATACAATAATGCACGTATTTCCGTAATTTATTTCCTAACAGATTGAATTTTGATGTCAGCAGAACGCTTCTGTGGCTGAATCAGTGGCTTAGCTCTGATACCACCTTCTGTCGCAACCCCCGCCCCCTAGCTGTCCCGGGAACGGGCGGCCGCAAACTCAGTAGTCGGTGGTATCGGTGTTTATTAATTTGGCAGCGGAAATTACATCAGGACCGTAGTTAGGAAATATTTTATCAGAGTAAAACACCACATTTTATAGAAATACACACATTGGGATAAAACCCAAGTTTTCATTACAAACTGATTTATAGGGATAAATCCCATTTTATTGAATTAAAACACCTTCTTTATTTAGGTAACTTTTATAGCCACTTTTCCAAGCCTTCAGTGTTATCCAGCTGGCTTCTAATTGGCTTTCACATTGTGTTACCTGATATACGTTTTAAAAACATTTGTCAGTGGGAAATACTGGTGAGTGAATCCCAGTTTAATCAAGAAACATTAATTTAATTTAAACACTATTGAGAGCGATTACAATGTTTATATCTACCCAATTACTCATTCAGTACTGTCAATCCTGACTGGTAGTCATATTACACATTGGCTAACTCTTCGTCCAATGGTAACGTGTCTCACATTTTGTATACAAAACCCCAACATACCGGCAGTAATCATAGAATTACAAAGACTCAATCACTGCTAAATTGCATTGTAAAATACTTAAGGTTTTGTAAAAACAGTGTACAAAAAGGAGATTACTCACTTTGCTGTCTTAGATTTTCCATAAGGGTTTCCTGGGAATAATCTATAATTTACACAAATGCACGTGTGTTAGTATAATAACCCATTTTAACATTAGTAGTACCCTCCCCGAGACGACATTCCAACGACTACGTCGGGCAGAACCACGACAGCCGTTACGGAACCCTAGATCAATCGGGCAGCGTATCTAATACGTATCCAGGGGTTATAATACTTACAACGGAGCAGAACTTCGCTATTTAGGGGGGTATAATACCCGAGTATAGTGTATACTACGTAATATTGAGAGAAAGAAAGAATGTTTTGAACGAAATCGACTGAAGGCCCGATGCATTCTTATATAGGGGCTGAGTTTAGGTTTCTCACGGCCTGCGTAAATGTAGGCGAAGGCCTACGTGGCCCGCGTCAACTCTGGTCAATGCGTAGGTGATCCGGGTCATCAACTAGCCTCGCCACGATGATGACACGTGTCATCACCGGGCTGCGCCACTCCTTTGATCTCTAGCGGCCCGCGTAAGATCCCTAAGGGGTCTACGCGGCCTGCGACAAACCCAAAAATTCAATTTTTAATTATTTTTAATAATATTTAAGGTATTCGGGGCCAGTTTTCACGTATGGGGTGTATTTTTGGACATATTGGGATATTTTAAAATATATTAGGGTGTCAGAAAAATTCGAGGGTGTCGGTTTAGAGTTGTTATAATAGCCCAAGCTTGTTCCATAATCACACAATCATCAAGCTTCAAGCTTGAACACTACTTGTGGGTTAAACCCTAACCAAAATAGAAAGTTTGTGAGGTTTTATCCTCTGATTTTACATGTCTCAACCTTGTTTTTAAGCCCAACTAACCATTCATTTGATTATGTTCATAAGGACATAGGAATGAGATGAGATAACTCAAGTTTAACTAAGTTTAACAAAGTTTAAATCAAAAACAGAAAAATCAGTCAACTGTGGAGCCTATAATTTTGGTGACATTCCATACCTTGGTTTTCCATGGAAAACATATGGAAATGTTCCTAAGGTCAATCCAAGTAAGTAGGAAAAAGAATCAAGTGAAACGGTTAAAGAATGAGTGAGTTATGCTCACTTTTATAAGATGTGTTGAATCTGCTCGAACTCTTGATATCAGCCGCGATTTGGAGTGTTTGAGTGTGAATAGGGAGTGTTTAGAAAGTGAAAAATGCTTGGAGGAGACTTGGGTTATATAGGGGATGGATTAGGGTTTCATTGGGTTGGACTTTGGGAGTGTTTAGAAGGGTTAATCATTGAAACAAGTCTACCAACATCAGCCCAAAGTTGGTTGCTGATTCTACCGGCCATAATCTTTTTATTTTTTATTTTTTAACATTATAATGTGTATAATTGCTGATTATATTAAGTAGTAATTATGTGTTAATGTGTATGGAACATGTAATAAGCCCTATGATGCATATAAGACATGAAAATCAATTGTTTTCTAACATATAAACCTAGGTTCTTTTGTGTTAAAAAAAAATCGTATGTGATGTATTGTAAAGTATTTCATTAAGTATCAAATAAGTATAAGAAATTAGAGTTAAGCCTCAAAATCGAATAACCTAGTGTCTTGCATGTATGGAACGTTTAAGACTTACGAATACACGTTAGTTGTTTACAAGTTAAATTCACGTTTATGAAAGTTATGAATCGCGTATCAAACGAATGCATGTATCATTGTATAAAGATGTATAAAAGCTTCATTTCATTATGATCAAAGTCTCGGATTTATAATGGCTTGAAACGGAATACGATTACAAAGGAAAGAGTTTCCGAAAATAGAATTACGATACAATCTTACTAAAAAATGGAAAGCTGCAAAAATTGAGGAGTTACATCGGGGGCTGTGACAGAAGGTGGTATCAGAGCTATGCCACTGGTTTAAACCCTTTAGGTGTTCTTCTAATAACTAAACCTTAAACATTTATGTTAGGAAATTAATATTTTATGTGTTATTCTGTGAAAGTAAAATCTTGTTATTATGATTTTATATCATTTTAAATTCTTAGTAGGTGTAACCCCTATTTGTATCTTATAGTTATGTTATGTTTCATATTATATATATAGAAAAGGGATATATTAATAATGTTATATTAATATTTGTGATATATTACATATATATATATATATATATATATATATATATATATATCATATGAATATGATTCAAAATAAATCTTTTAACCTTATAATGATATTATGATATTAACATTAATATCTTAATCAAAGATATAAGATAACACCATTTAGGTATGATATCTCTGAAATATCATAATATAAAATATTATTCGATGCAAGTAGTATGTTTTGTGGTTTATGATATAACTTACAATTTTACTCAACTTAAACATATATATTTTTGTCAAAGTTTTGACAAAAATATAATTATATAAATTTTGTTCAAATATAATATCTTAGCATACTTAAAATATGTTTATTGTTTAAATACAATAATTAAAAACAAGATTTTTATAATAACACTATGAAAATATTATTCCATATAATTGTATCCATATAAGCACATGTACATTTTCATCCATATGGAAAGTGTGCAAATATATAAAATATTTTATAATTTATAACCTGTATTAATTAAACAAATGATATTTCATACAAAATGGAAATATATACAAAAAACATTTGGTATTGTATAATTAGACGATTTAAAATATATGTACGTAACACTTATATATGTCGATAGGAAACAATTTTTACCATTTAATAAATTAACTCATTTCTTAAAACTATATTTGAGTCATATACAGGAATACTACTTCACTGCTTAATACATTAAGAATCAAATTTAGAAACGCCAAATTTTGTATTATCTACGGTAATAAATATACGATAAATTCAGAATTTAGTTCTAATATTTTACAACCAACATGATTCAACCTCTAATTAAAAATAGAATTGTTCCAATGAATCCAGAAAATTTATATTTTGATTAAATTTATTTCTTTTGGTAATTTACCCTTGTTATTCCAAAATAATAAGTTCAATAAATTCAACAGAACTTTATTTCAATATACTATTACTATTGTTAGTATAAGAGAATGAATATAGTTATGAGAATAAGCAGAATAATTAATACCATTAGTTATATAATTGGATTCTTATAAAAATGATTTGGTATTATATATATATATATATATATATAGGGTAAGGTTCATGCGAGAACCACCTTTATTGCGAGAACCGTGAGAACCAATGTGAACACAACCTAAAATAGCTAAAAAAACCTAAAAAAACCTAACCCCCACCCCCCCCCCCCAAAAAACCTAAACCCCCCCACCCCCCCCCCAAAAAAAAAAACCTAACCCCCCCCCCCCCCCCAAGCTAAATGCTAAAAACTAAACCCCCAAAAAAACCTAAAAAAAAAACCTAACCCCCCCCCCCCCCACCCCAAAAACCTAAACCCCCCTCCCCCACCCCCCAAAAACCTAAACCCCCCCCCCCCCCAGCTAAAAGGCTAAAAACTAAACCCCCAAAAAACCTAAAAAAATCTAAAAAAAATTCTAAAAATTTTTTTTTTATTTTTTTAATATTTTTATGTTAAAATCGCTACTTTTAGAAGCCAAAAAAAAAATTTAAAAAAATTTTTTTTTTTTGCTACGAAAAGTAGCGATTTTGTTATAAAAAATATTAAAAAAAAAATTGTGTGATTTTTAGCTATTTTTAGGCATTTTTGGTTGCGTTCACATTGGTTCTCGCGGTTCTCGCAATAAGAGGTGGTTCCTAACGGATCTTTGTCCTATATATATATATATATATATATATATATATATAGGTAAAGGATACTGTGCAAATTCCCTTATCGTACATTACGTACGCTACAATCTCAGCCGTCAGATCATCTTCCCGCAATAAAAATCGCATGTTGTTTTTTTTTTGTAATAATTTCGCATGTGATAATTTTGATGAAATAGAAGGTGTTTTTTTGTAACAATTTCGCATGTGGTAATTCAATTTCGCATGTGATAATTTTTATGAAATAGAAGGTTGTTTTTTTGTAACAATTTCGCATGTGGTAATTCAATTTCGCATGTGATAATTTTGATGAAATAGCAGGGGTTTTTTTGTAACAATTTCGCATGTGGTAATTCAATTTCGCATGTGATAATTTTGGTAACAATTTCGCATGTGGTAATTCAATTTCACATGCGATTTTCAATGCGGGAAGATGATCTGACGGCTGAGATTGTAGCGTACGTAATGTACGATAAGCGCATTTGTACGTTAACCAGCCCCTATATATATATATATAGAGAGAGAGAAGATCATGCGAGAACCACCTCTTATTGTGAGAACCGCGAGAACCAATGTGAACACACCAAAAATGCCTAAAAATAGCTAAAAATCACACAAAATTTTTTTTTTTTTGAATTTTTTAATATTTTTTATAAAAAAAGCGCTACTTTTCGAAGCCAAAAAAAAATTTTAATTCTTTTTTTAAATTTTTTTTTTGCTTCTAAAAGTAGCGATTTTAACATAAAAAATATTAAAAAATTCAAAAAAAAAAATTAGATTTTTTTTTTAGATTTTTTTTAGATTTTTTTAGGTTTTTTGGGGGTTTAGTTTTTAGGATTTTAGCTTGGGGGGGGGGGGGTGTGACAACTCGTATTTCCGAACTTATATTTGTGCTTAATGTAACGTATGTGAACTTGGTGTAAGTATTTGATATGTTGATTTAATGAGATGATATGTATTATGTGAGTGTATGATTGGGTTCTCTTAGTGTTGGACTTGTCGAATATGAATATATGAACCCGGGTAGTATATATATGTCTTTGGGCCGCAAGGGTATTGAGTGCACACATCCGCATACTTGGGCCTCACAAAGATTGGTTTCTTAAACCTTTGTTACAACCCCTTGGCCCATATGTGATCGGTTCGGTTAGAAAAAGGGGCGGCCCACTTAGGGGAAGGATGGCTTTATATTTGAGCATACGTGACTTTGCCTATATTACTCATTGTCACAACATATTAAACAAAACCCTATTTCTCATTGGTGTGTGCGGCGGCATAGCAGACCCCCCCCCCCCCCCCCCCCCCCCCTCTCGTGAGACATCATACTGTTATCAAGATCTTGGTTAGTAATTCTTAATTGTTAAATGCTATGATTTATTTATTAAGTTGATGACATGTTCATGAATAATCTTAAATGTTAGAATTATTGCTACATGTTATAAGCACTTGTCGTTTCTTGAATTTTGGTTGGAAATTGGATAACATGTGTATAAGTCAATGGCGGTTATGTGTGTGTGTGGAATTGTAGTCTTGATTTGATCAACCATGTGCAATGTCTTGATATTATTGTCAAAATAGTCAAAGATCATTAATGGTTAGGGGAATAAAGTGTTGATGTATTGATATGTGATCGGTCATATATGTATGTGGATCCGAATGATTTGATTAGTGCCTAGTGTTTTGTGGTTATTTGATTTTATGTTGATCGATGAAGATGTATCGTTATATGCTTGATTAAATCCGATTAGAGTTTCCGTTTGTAAAGACGATAATAATAAGGTTGCATGATGTTGTAATATATATATATGTGTCATACATAATGATTTGGGAATGACGTCGAATTAATGGTGATAGGATGGTTAATGTTAATGTCATGAAGTCGGCTCATGTGTATGATGATGTTAATCGGATGGTGTTTGATTATGTATATCTATTACTTGAATGGATTTCATTGATGCTGTTTCTTGAAATAATAATTGATAACTTTGACTAAAGAATGGCAGTCATGTAGCCTCAAACCATGTGCATTCTAAAAGTAAGTGAAGGCCATGTGAATTAATAAATTTGATCTTATCTAATCATGTGCACATTAGAATCATATTGTCAGAATAGTCATAAGTGCTTGTTCATAATTTAATAGTAGGAAGGACCTATGATTATAGCCTGTTAATTAGCACATGAAAGATTAAAATGATTAAGGTTTCTTGGGTTGTAACTGTTAGTGTGATGTGATCGAATGAAGTGTGTTTGGTAACTGTTTGTGTTAATCAATTAAATGAAATTGGAAACCATTGCAATGATTGTAACATGATAGAATTTTGGAAACAATGTAACTGTTTGGCATAACTTTCGGATATTAAACAACTAATCACACAAGATCCGTAGGCGCACAAGACAGACCGCACAAGACATCTTGGTCGCACAAGATGTCTTCAGTCGCACAAGCCTCATTAGATCGCACAAGTGATTTTTTTTGTTTGTTTAAATGTTGGGCCGTAGATGTGGGTTTGGGCTGAGTAATGGATCTGATCGCACAAGACATGATCAGTCGCACTAATGAGTTGTTTGTTGTTTGTTATTGGACCGTATATGTGTGTATATGCTTGGGCCGGTTATTTTATTAAACGACTTATATTGTTGGGTTTTTGAATATTGGGCCGGGTATTAGTGGGCTCTAACGGATGACTCGCACAAGGCCACTAAGCTTGTGCGAGCCCATTCTCGAATGTGTTATAACTGTTAAACGTGATGTTGCATGTTGCCATGATCAGTATGTGCTTCTTATGTGCTATCTATGTGCTGCTTGTATGCACTACTTGAAACCAAAACCTGACTTGTATTGGTAACCATGTTAGGACGTGGTTGACCACTAGCATCTAGACTTGACCTTTCTGTGTAATCTGCCGAGCAAACCAAGGTGAGTTCACACTTCGTTACAAAGCATGGGATTCCCAGGGGTTGGGAATGGGTTAAGGAATAGGGATTCCTCGTCCTGTTGAGACGTAATCAGGAACACAGATTCCTCGTCCTGTTGAGACGTAATCAGGAACATAGATTCCTCGTCCTGTTGAGACGTAATCAGGAACATAGATTCCTCGTCCAGTATGAGACGGATTTAACTATACTAGACTAGAACTCTATCAACGAAGTCCCTCCTTTTTATATCGACTTAATCGCCGAGGCCAATGGCGAACGGGTCATTAGTTAAATAGCGCTATTAGGTTTAACAAACCTCACACCGTGCCGCAGAGGACGGGCGTGGACTAATGGACTATGGCACGTCAGTGATGATAGACACAGACGTTAGGGCACTTAAACATGACGAACGTTAGTAGTCGATATGGTAACGAGTCTGGTGAATTAAACATGGGGTAGCCCCCACGGCCATAGAGCCGGGCTGGAATAGCCAACGTAAGAATGGGTAACTAATAAACGTTTTTCGAACTATGGGGTAACCCCCACGGCTGGATAGCTGGTAAAGAGCAAACTGGGTTTTCGGAACAACTATAAACTGGACAACCAAACGTGAACTCACTCAACTTGTTGTTGACTCGTTACTACATGCTTTGCAGGTCAATAGGTACTTAGCTGGAGCTTGCACAAGGAAGAGTCGTTGTGGGACATGGACAGCTGTGTGCCATGTGAGACCTTGGATATTTAAACTTAAGTTTTGGTTTTAAACATTATGCTTCCGCTCATAACTTAAACTATGTTTGTTTTGGACACTAATCGTGTTGGTTGGACTTTTACAATTAATTACTCACTTGTTCAATATGATTAGTGGTTTGATCCTGGTCAGTCACGCCTCCAAGCGGTGATACTCCGCATGTGGATTTTGGGGGTGTGACAGATTGGTATCAGAGCCATTGGTTATAGAGAACTTGGTTTTAATAAAGGAAAACGTTTTTGTTAAAACCAGACTATAACCTGTACAGTGCTCTACGATCCACAACGACGCTTCACTCCACGTGCAAGACTCGACATTCTAGGTGATATGGTTTATGTTTATATTGCCTACTTGCTAGATTGCATAGAACTTTGCTCATGGTATGCTTAGATAAACGTAGCAACTATAGTTTGAAAACACATTTGTGCTTGCTCCCTACTGTCACTACACACTTACACACATTCGCGACACCTTTCCTATTTGTGTTTCCTTCGATGAGAGATCATGAGGGAACGTGTGAACCTAACCCAAGCCAGCTGACGGCTCTTATCAACGAACAAGTTACGGCAGCACTCGCGGCCGCTCAGGCAGGAGGTATAACCTGCTATTACGAACCTACCCTAGGATGTTAGATCCTACTCTCATGACCCAACTCTCGCGCTTAGCCTTGTCACTTCTTCCTCGCGCAACAAGGTCAGAACGCTCAGCCACCTGTATGCACATTCAAGACGTACATGGACTGTTATCCTAGTACTTTCAGTGGCACTAAAGGAGCTGTTGGACTCCTCCATTGGTTTGAAAAGCTCGAGTCTGTCTTAGAGACGTGTGAATGCCCTGAGGCTCATAGGGTGAAGTACGCCACTGGTACTCTCGAAGGCACTGCGCTAACTTAGTGGAACACGCAAGTTCAGATGCTGGGGCTAGCGGCTGCTAATGCCACCCCATAGAATGATTCTTAAGGAACTGATCCAAACGTGAATACCGTAGTCGAGATGACATCCACCAGCTGGAAGTGGAGTTCTTAAACCTGAGGATGACAAGGTCAGAGATAGAAGCGTACACGAAACGATCCAACGAACTGACGGTGTTATGTCCAACAAGGGTGGATCCTCCCATCAAGCGCATTGAGCTGTACCTCAAAGGCTTAGTACCAGAGATTCAGAGTCATGTGACATCGGCCAACCTTACAACCATCCAGGATATTACTCGTCTTGCTCAACGTCTCTTAGATCAGGCGGTAGGGCAGAATAAACTGCCGAAACGTATTAATGCTGCTACAACTACTTCGGATGCTCCCAGTGACAACAAACGCAAAGTGGGATGGAAATTCGAGCCAAGGGTTCCACTTCGGTTCAGTCTCAGTCGCAGCAACGAAAAACGGATGAGTACAGGATCCCCAGGCAGCAGTCTTTAGGTAATCGAAGTCAGGGGGTATACAGGGGAAACCACCCTAAGTGCAATCGATGTAATTTGCACCACAGCGGGCAATGCAACAGAGATCGTTGTCAGAGATGCAACGAGCTTGGTCATGGAGCCAAAGATTTTAGAAGCTCACGTCCTGCAAACCAGAACCGACAACAGCAGCCACAAGCTCCACAGAATCAGCAGCAACAGCAGGGTAACAAGGGATGTTATCAGTGTGGTGCTGAAGGTCACTTCATGAGACACTGCCAACAGTTGAACCAGAACCAGAATCAGAACCACAACCAAGGAAACGGGAACAACAATGGAGGCAATGACGGGGGTAATAACGACGGCAATGGTGCCAGGGGTCGAGTGTTCGTGATTGGTCAGGGTAATGCTAGGAATGACCCCAACGTTGTGATGGTTGCAACATCGTTATTGGTATGGATTGACTACCTCAACATCGAGCAGAGATTCTTCGTAAAGAAAAGAACGTCCGCATTCCTCGTGCTGGTTGAGAACCTTTGGTAATTCATAGTAACAAGCTATTGGAGCAGCACCCATAGCTCGTGCACCGTATCGTTTAGCTCCATCAGAGTTGAAAGAGCTATCTACGCAACTACAAGAACTCCTAGATAAGGGTTTTATTCGTCCTAGCTCTTCGCCCTGGGGAGCTCTAGTGCTATTTGTGAAGAAGAAAGACGGTACGTTCAGAATGTGCATCGACTACCGCGAACTGAACAAGGTGACTGTGAAGAATCGCTATCCTCTTCCGCGTATTGACGACTTGTTCGACCAGCTGAAAGGGTCGAGCTACTATTCAAAGATCGATTTGAGGTCAGGATATCACCAGCTGAGAGTCCGAGAAGAGGACGTCTCTAAAACAGCCTTTAGAACCCGTTATGGACACTATGAGTTTTTGGTCATGCCTTTGGGATGACAAACGCACCGGCGGTCTTCATGGACTTGATGAATCGAGTGTGCAAGCCTTACTTAGACAAATTCGTTATTGTCTTCATCAATGACATCCTGATCTATTCGAAGAGTCAGGAGGAACACGAGCAACAGTTACGACTTATTTTGGAACTCCTTCGAAAAGAACAGCTGTACGCCAAGTTTTCAAAATGTGACTTCTGGCTTCGTGAAGTCCATTTCTTAGGCCATGTAGTGAACAAGGATGGGATTCACGTTGATCCATCCAAGGTAGAGTCAATCAAGAGCTGGCCGCACCTCGTACACCAACGGAAATTCGCCAATTCTTGGGATTGGCAGGTTACTACAGGAGATTTATCAAGGATTTTTCTAAGATTGCTCAGCCTCTTACTTCACTAACGCAGAAGGGCGTTGTTTATTGTTGGGGAAACGCACAGGAGTTAGCGTTTCAGTACTTAAAGGATAGACTTTGCAGTGCACCTATCCTTTCATTGCCAGAGGGCACAGACGACCTTGTGGTTTACTGCGACGCATCTATTCAGGTCTTGGTTGTGTATTGATGCAGCGGGATAAAGTTATAGCCTACGCCTCACGCCAACTCAAAGTTCATGAAAGGAACTACACCACACACGATTTAGAGCTGGGAGCTGTTGTTTTTGCACTTAAGATATGGAGACACTACCTGTATGGTACCAAATGCGCTATCTACACTGATCACAGGAGCCTCGAGCATATCTTTAAACAGAAGGAACTCAATATGCGACAACGACGATGGGTCGAACTGCTAAACGACCACGAATGCTCGATCAGGTACCACCCGGGCAAAGCCAATGTTGTGGCTGACACCCTCAGTCGAAAGGACACTGCGCCTAAGCGCGTACGAGCTTTACAACTTACTATACAGTTTAGCCTTCCTTCTCAAATACGAAATGCTCAGGTAGAAGCATTGAAACCAGAGAACGTCAGGGCTGAAGCCCTACGCGGCTCGAGGCAACACTTAGAACAGAAGGAATACGGTGCCTACTACGTAACAGGACGCATTTGGGTCCCACTTTATGGCAACCTACGAGAGCTTGTGATGGATGAAGCACACAAGTCTCGCTACTCAGTGCACCCTGGTTCGGACAAAATGTACCACGACATCAAAACCACATATTGGTGGCCTAGCATGAAGGCACACATAGCAACTTACGTTAGCAAGTGCTTGACTTGTGCGAGAGTCAAGGCGAAGTACCAGAAACCTTCAGGCCCCCTTCAACAACCAGAGATACCACAATGGAAATGGGAGCAAATTTCCATGGATTTTGTTACTGGCCTGCCTAGATCTCAACGTGGTAATGATACTATTTGGGTGATCGTGGATTGACTCACAAAGTCTGCTCACTTCCTGGCTATCAAAGAAACGGATAAGTTCTCCACCCTAGCAGAAGTATACCTCAAGGAAGTTGTCTCGAGGCACGGGGTGCCCATCTCTATCATCTCGGATCGAGATGCACGTTTTACATCAGAACTGTGGCAAGCAATGCACAAGTCCTTTGGCTCACGATTAGATATGAGCACAGCCTATCACCCGCAAACGAATGGGCAGTCTGAACGTACCATTCAGACCCTTGAAAACATGCTTAGGGCATGTGTAATTGACTTTGGCAACGGCTGGGAAAAGCATCTGCCACTTGTGGAATTTTCGTACAACAATAGCTATCACACCAGCATTAAAGCTGCTCCGTTTGAGGCATTGTACGGGCGTAAATGCCGGTCACCTCTTTGTTGGGCAGAGGTGGGGGATAGTCAGATTACTGGTCCAGAACATGTGGTTGACACAACAGAGAAAATTGCTCAGATACGACAACGAATGGCGGCAGCTCGTGACCGTCAGAAAGTCTACGCCGATAAGGGCAGAAAACCACTAGAGCTCCAGGTTGGGGAGCGTGTACTACTAAAGGTTTCACCCTGGAAGGGTGTGGTTCGTTTTGGTAAACGGGGCAAACTTAACCCACGATACGTTGGACCTTTCGAAGTTATTGAGAAAATAGGCAAGGTGGCCTACAGACTGAACTTACCAGCAGAACTCAGTGCAGTTCACGATGTTTTCCACGTGTCGAATCTGAAGAAATGTCTGTCAGATGAGACCCACATAGTTCCTTTGAAGGAGCTCACTATCGACGAGCAGTTACGATTCGTCGAGGAACCTGTTGAAATCACGGACAGGGATGTTAAGGTCCTCAAGCGTACTAGGATACCTCTCGTTCGAGTTCGTTGGAACTCACGTCGCGGCCCAGAGTTCACCTGGGAACGCGAAGATCAGATGAAACAAAAGTATCCCCAACTGTTCGCAACCGATACAACCACTACTGAGGCTGAAGCTACGGAATTTCGGGACGAAATTCCAGATCAACGGGGGGAGGATGTGACACCCCAGGAAAACCAGGAAAACCATGCAACTTAACTAGCTTCCTCAGTAAGTACGTGCTAAATTTCGGGACGAAATTTCTTTCAACTTGGGGATAATGTGACAACTCGTATTTCCGAACTTATATTTGTGCTTAATGTAACGTATGTGAACTTGGTGTAAGTATTTGATATGTTGATTTAATGAGATGATATGTATTATGTGAGTGTATGATTGGGTTCTCTTAGTGTTGGACTTGTCGAATATGAATATATGAACCCGGGTAGTATATATATGTCTTTGGGCCGCAAGGGTATTGAGTGCACACATCCGCATACTTGGGCCTCACAAAGATTGGTTTCTTAAACCTTTGTTACAACCCCTTGGCCCATATGTGATCGGTTCGGTTAGAAAAAGGGGCGGCCCACTTAGGGGAAGGATGGCTTTATATTTGAGCATACGTGACTTTGCCTATATTACTCATTGTCACAACATATTAAACAAAACCCTATTTCTCATTGGTGTGTGCGGCGGCATAGCAGACCCCCCCCCCCCCTCTCGTGAGACATCATACTGTTATCAAGATCTTGGTTAGTAATTCTTAATTGTTAAATGCTATGATTTATTTATTAAGTTGATGACATGTTCATGAATAATCTTAAATGTTAGAATTATTGCTACATGTTATAAGCACTTGTCGTTTCTTGAATTTTGGTTGGAAATTGGATAACATGTGTATAAGTCAATGGCGGTTATGTGTGTGTGTGGAATTGTAGTCTTGATTTGATCAACCATGTGCAATGTCTTGATATTATTGTCAAAATAGTCAAAGATCATTAATGGTTAGGGGAATAAAGTGTTGATGTATTGATATGTGATCGGTCATATATGTATGTGGATCCGAATGATTTGATTAGTGCCTAGTGTTTTGTGGTTATTTGATTTTATGTTGATCGATGAAGATGTATCGTTATATGCTTGATTAAATCCGATTAGAGTTTCCGTTTGTAAAGACGATAATAATAAGGTTGCATGATGTTGTAATATATATATATGTGTCATACATAATGATTTGGGAATGACGTCGAATTAATGGTGATAGGATGGTTAATGTTAATGTCATGAAGTCGGCTCATGTGTATGATGATGTTAATCGGATGGTGTTTGATTATGTATATCTATTACTTGAATGGATTTCATTGATGCTGTTTCTTGAAATAATAATTGATAACTTTGACTAAAGAATGGCAGTCATGTAGCCTCAAACCATGTGCATTCTAAAAGTAAGTGAAGGCCATGTGAATTAATAAATTTGACCTTATCTAATCATGTGCACATTAGAATCATATTGTCAGAATAGTCATAAGTGCTTGTTCATAATTTAATAGTAGGAAGGACCTATGATTATAGCCTGTTAATTAGCACATGAAAGATTAAAATGATTAAGGTTTCTTGGGTTGTAACTGTTAGTGTGATGTGATCGAATGAAGTGTGTTTGGTAACTGTTTGTGTTAATCAATTAAATGAAATTGGAAACCATTGCAATGATTGTAACATGATAGAATTTTGGAAACAATGTAACTGTTTGGCATAACTTTCGGATATTAAACAACTAATCACACAAGATCCGTAGGCGCACAAGACAGACCGCACAAGACATCTTGGTCGCACAAGATGTCTTCAGTCGCACAAGCCTCATTAGATCGCACAAGTGATTTTTTTTGTTTGTTTAAATGTTGGGCCGTAGATGTGGGTTTGGGCTGAGTAATGGATCTGATCGCACAAGACATGATCAGTCGCACTAATGAGTTGTTTGTTGTTTGTTATTGGACCGTATATGTGTGTATATGCTTGGGCCGGTTATTTTATTAAACGACTTATATTGTTGGGTTTTTGAATATTGGGCCGGGTATTAGTGGGCTCTAACGGATGACTCGCACAAGGCCACTAAGCTTGTGCGAGCCCATTCTCGAATGTGTTATAACTGTTAAACGTGATGTTGCATGTTGCCATGATCAGTATGTGCTTCTTATGTGCTATATATGTGCTGCTTGTATGCACTACTTGAAACCAAAACCTGACTTGTATTGGTAACCATGTTAGGACGTGGTTGACCACTAGCATCTAGACTTGACCTTTCTGTGTAATCTGCCGAGCAAACCAAGGTGAGTTCACACTTCGTTACAAAGCATGGGATTCCCAGGGGTTGGGAATGGGTTAAGGAATAGGGATTCCTCGTCCTGTTGAGACGTAATCAGGAACATAGATTCCTCGTCCTGTTGAGACGTAATCAGGAACATAGATTCCTCGTCCTGTTGAGACGTAATCAGGAACATAGATTCCTCGTCCAGTATGAGACGGATTTAACTATACTAGACTAGAACTCTATCAACGAAGTCCCTCCTTTTTATATCGACTTAATCGCCGAGGCCAATGGCGAACGGGTCATTAGTTAAATAGCGCTATTAGGTTTAACAAACCTCACACCGTGCCGCAGAGGACGGGCGTGGACTAATGGACTATGGCACGTCAGTGATGATAGACACAGACGTTAGGGCACTTAAACATGACGAACGTTAGTAGTCGATATGGTAACGAGTCTGGTGAATTAAACATGGGGTAGCCCCCACGGCCATAGAGCCGGGCTGGAATAGCCAACGTAAGAATGGGTAACTAATAAACGTTTTTCGAACTATGGGGTAACCCCCACGGCTGGATAGCTGGTAAAGAGCAAACTGGGTTTTCGGAACAACTATAAACTGGACAACCAAACGTGAACTCACTCAACTTGTTGTTGACTCGTTACTACATGCTTTGCAGGTCAATAGGTACTTAGCTGGAGCTTGCACAAGGAAGAGTCGTTGTGGGACATGGACAGCTGTGTGCCATGTGAGACCTTGGATATTTAAACTTAAGTTTTGGTTTTAAACATTATGCTTCCGCTCATAACTTAAACTATGTTTGTTTTGGACACTAATCGTGTTGGTTGGACTTTTACAATTAATTACTCACTTGTTCAATATGATTAGTGGTTTGATCCTGGTCAGTCACGCCTCCAAGCGGTGATACTCCGCATGTGGATTTTGGGGGTGTGACAGGGGGGGGTGGGGGGTTTAGGTTTTTGGGGGGTGGGGGAGGGGGGTTTAGGTTTTTTTTTTGGGGGGGGGGGGTGGGGTTAGGTTTTTTTTAGGTTTTTTTTAACTTGGGGGGGGGGGGGGTTTAGGTTTTTTGGGGGAGGGGGGGTTAGGTTTTTTTTGGGGGGGTGGGGGGTTTAGGTTTTTTTGGGGGGGGGGGGGTTAGGTTTTTTTAGCTATTTTAGGTTATGTTCACATTGGTTCTCAAGGTTCTCACAATAAGGGTGGTTCTCGCATGAGCCCCTCCCTATATATATATAGGACAAGGATCCGTTAGGAACCACCCTTTATTGCGAGAACCGCGAGAACCAATGTGAACACAACCAAAAATACCTAAAAACACACAAAAAAATATTTTTTTTAATATTTTTTATAAAAAAAATCGCTACTTTTAGTAGCAAAAAAAAAATTTGTTTGGCTACTAAAAGTAGCGATTTTGACCTTAAAAAAAAATTTGTGTGTTTTTTTTTATTTTTTTTTTAGGTTTTTGGGGGTTTAGTTTTTAGCATTTTAGCTTGGGGGGTGGGGGGTTTAGGTTTGGGGGGGGGGGTGGGGGTTATGTTTTTTAGCTATTTTAGGTTGTGTTCACATTGGTTCTAGCAATAAAGGTGGTTCTCGCATGAACCTTACCCTATATATATATATATATATATAGGAAATTGAAATTGTTGTATACGTATGCATTTACGGAACAAAATTTCTTGATAGTGTATACAATATAATAATCAAATATCTTATGTAGAAAAACAAGCTTTTATAGAAGAAACAAACCTACATGTTTACCTAGAATCTATCTAAATGATTTTTCAACCATTAACCGCATTTAACCTAAAAGACACCTTAAGCATACCCGTACTAGCACCAAATCCAAAGGAAGAATGGTAGGACCAATGACGGGGAATCTCATGATCTCATACAAGACCCTTATTTACAGCCACAATTTCCACTATACATCCCGAATATCTATCCAGCCATGAGCTCTGAAAATATAGCTAAGCTAAGGCGATATGGAGAAAAGCTATTACAACAAGAAAGAAACAACACATAATATAATATATATACTTTCCTTATACTTTGATAAAATATATACCGAAAGTAAATGATAATATATAATTATATATATATCAACGCATAATACTGATAAATATGATTATTGTTGTGCTAATGTAATATAAGCAACAAAATGTGCCTGCATAAGTGTTTAGTTCTGTGATAATTATATCTGAACATGTTTGCAATTCAGATGTCAAAGGAAATAGCATGTAATCATGAAATTCAGGCTAGTAATGGAAATTATTTGGATAAAAGTACTATAGAAAATATGATAGCTCAAGGAATATCTGATGTCATACCTTCAATCATTGAAGCTATTAAAATCTCTATACCTATGAACGAGAATCCTACTATACGCTGTGAGCATACCCATCACTTCAAACCTAGCCCTAGTATCAATGGAAGCCATGAAATTCATACCAAACTCCATCTTCCAAACAAAAGAAAACCACAACCTATAGTTATTCTTATAAGGAATTCCGCTCTGACAAATCATATAAGAACAAAGGAATGGAACCAGCAATCGCGCAACCTACCTGCAGCACATATAACAAAAAGCATTCAGGAAGACGCCATTTTAGGAAAACACGCCACTGTAACTTTTGTAGGAAGACTGGGCATACAGAGGAAGAATGTAGAAGGAAAAATAACATCTATTTCAAATGCGGAGAACCAGGTCGTATCCGTCCCTACTGCCCAAAACTATCTAAGGCACCCGACAACAAGGCTACAAACCCAGATGGAGCTAAAGAGAACGCATAAATATTTACGACGCAGGAGGCAACAGCAACTTTTAATATAAGCACCCTTACGTTTTGTCTGTACTAAAGTATTAGTTGACTTTTGATTCTAATCAAAGTCTTATAAATAAAAGGTCTTTATTTTTCTTTCATAAAGCCAACACTCATTTGTCTCATCTCTTGACATTTTCCTATGTCGCACATGCATTGCTCATTACGCACGTGATTTCACTTCAAAAGATCATTTATTCATGTGTTCGAATATTGTTTCGTTGTACTCGTTTTAAATCTTGATAACTTACATTATTGTAATAACGTTGATTTTTTATATCAAGTCAATAGATTTCTTGGAAAACTCCGTTCTTTTTCAAAAATTACTTACCGGATTTCATTGTAACCGTTTCTTGTCAAATACATATATACATTATTGGAATATGTCCAAACCACGCTCAATTGTTTAAACTTGTTCACAATATATATTCAATTCAAGATCCCATATGATGAATTGAGCTCATCATAATCAAGGTAATCTCAACTAACCCTTTATTTGTTTGAATCATAGTAGACTTGTTTAAAGTCTTCAACTCAAATAAATCATTTGTTAAATCACGACACCTTGCGGTGGCGTTTTCTTTGAAATTTGAACTCATTTCATTTTCACACCTAAGGTGCAGATTTATCTATCTTCTGTTGATTCATTATCCTAAACCAGTCTTAATACAATTATGTGTTAGGATAAGGGTACATAAATTCATATTATATTCCAATGTAACTCCAACATTTCCTTCATCCTTAATCAATTTTATGACATTCATTCCTTCACTTGAAAATCCTATATTTTGAATGTCCAGATTCACTTCATTGAAACATTCAGTGAAATTTTGAAAACGGTGAATTCGTTCGGTCAACCGTAATCATTGAATTCTTTCAATCATCACAACACCTTGCTGTGTCTGTATAAATTCGTAGCCTGAGCTAATCATAAACCCTAATCATACAAGTTCATATGTCTTTTGTTTGACTCATCATCCAAGTAGTCCAGGATACAATTATGTATCAGGACAATGATACACTAAACTCTATTGTATTTTCAGTGTATTCCTGCCATTCAAATAAATGTCACTGATTTCTGGTTTGGTGGTTGACAAATCATTTTTCATACTTCTATTCTCATTTGAGATTATTGATTCAGAGTCTTCCTCAATTGACAATCAAAGTAAGTTCTCTTCTGACATCAAATCCTATTGTTTCTAAAAGTCATTGCATTTCGAATTATATGCCTATCAAATCTCTCTTTGATTTGTGAAACTCAGTTACCTCGATGATTGTATCATTTCCTCTTAGTTCATCGATTCCTGGAACTAATTTAGACAATTGAATTCCAATTGTTATATGATATCTTTATGTCTTGATTCTGGTTCAAACACCTTGATAATTGTTTTTACTAACTAAAAGACGTGACATAACCCCAAGGAGATTTCGTAGCTCAAATCTCGAGGACGAGATTTAAAACAAGGTGGGGAGAATATAACTGTAGGATCGGTTTCGGATCCGAACGAGTCGGTTAGAAGAGCTTTTTACCAAAACAAGAGGCGGAAACAAGTGTTTCGGTGCAATTTAGCGAGTATTCACTTTAATCTGTTGTTTCTATTGATGAGAATCCTGATTACAATCACGACAACACTTTGGCAGCACTTCGTGGCTCACCGGAAGACAACACACCTAGAACTCTACTGATTTCGCCCCAAATGTCCCTATATATAGGGTTCTGATTTCGCTCCAAATGACATGGTGTCATTTGGAGCGGAATTAACATGTTATTTTGGAGTGGAATCAGAATTTAACGTTTCAGGTGGAATCAGAAAGTTATGTGATTTAGCTCGAAATGACAAGGTGTCATTTCGAGTGGAATCACCTCTAAAAATCACAATTTTGATTCTCATGCCCTAAATCTATACAAGACTCGATATAAGACGTAGGCGACAGACGGATGCACCAACAAACTCCCCCTCGGATGTTGACGGAGTCTCAGTGTCGAGTCTTCGGTTGTTAAACCTTCAGTCTTTATCAGTCTTCATGCTTTTCTCCGAAGTATTCTCCATTGTAAGCATCCTTAATCAATCTCTTTCTCTTTCTCGTAATCTTCAGGATCTGAATCTGGCTCTACTATCTTCAGACTCCCTCTCGATGTCTTCAAACTCCCCCTTTCACTAAGCTGGGATCGTAGTCTGGAATTCACAAGATCATAACCTGGCTTTCATCTAACTCAGGTTTCGGAACCTGGCTAACCTTTCAAAAAATGATTTAATCTTTGATAATCATTTGAAAACACAATTTCTTCATACATTCTTTCCCAAACCTGTTCATCAAGTTTAGCACTTGGAATTTTGAAAATCAGCTCTCCAACAACAGTTGTCGAAAATCTTTTTGGATTTTTACAAAATTTATGCTAAAACACACTAAAATCTTTTTGAATTTTTTACTGAAACAGAAATACAATAGAATGAAACAAAAATGCAGTAAATGAACTATTTACAAACAATATTTTTGTGAGTTCGTGCAAGAGGATCATATCAGTTTTTGAGACCAATCACCAACACCGTTAAGCTTGATTTCATTTTAAGCTCTAAACGATTCACGTAGATTGACGATATTGTTTTCCACTTAAACTCAATCTAAAAACTTTCGAAATGCTTACCGATACGTTAAGGTATATTAATTTCGCACTAAGTTCTTATGGACCCCACGATCTCAGCATATCCCCTCATCATGTAATACACTGACTCAAGTAATGCCTTTAAACTTTTATCAACTGTGATTTGTGCGAAAACAAAGCAGAATGTTTAAACATTAACAATCAGGTCGATACTTCCGTATACGCAGAGAAAGTCCAATGTTTAAACAAAATAAGAAAAATAAAACAAGTTGAAGTTGTTTAGGCTTTAACCACCAGGTCGATACTTCCGTATACGCAGAGGAGGTCCAAAGCTTAAACGAAACACCAAAGAAAATAAAGCAGAACGTTTAGGCAACAACATCCAGGTCGATACTCACATATACGCAGAGGATGTCCGATGCTTAAACAAAATAAAGAAATAAAACAAGTTTAAATCTTTGCAAAATGAAATACACAATCACAGTGACTTTTCAGCAAAATTGTGAAAGTTCACAAACTTAACCAGTTTTATGTCTTTCGACAATCAGCGATTACTGAGTAGGCACACAGTCAAGAAGGACAAAACTAAGTACTATGCTTTCGACCATGTTTCCCACTAGAACTAGGCTTTTTCATTTAAGTTTGTATCGTTATCGCAAATCTACTAGTCTAGCTGAGCCTATCGTCACATCCTTAGTGAGACCGTTTATCACATTTTAACTTTCCATTTCTTTAGCATGTTGTGAAAGTCCACTGATGTACTATCATTTCCTCTTTTATGCAACAAAACTCATTTTTCATTTTATCATGTTTTTGGCTTTTTCAAATTTTCTAATGTTTTTGGATTTTCTGAAAAATATACTCCCCCTAAAATACAAATACATCTAAAGGAAATTAAAAACAAACTGTACAAGAACATGACAACTGATATCGAATTGCCTCAATTCGCCATCCACTTGGCATAAACAATCAGAACTCCCCCTCACAACAAATTATTTTCCCATTATGATCTCAAAACACTTAAGTTTGTTTTAATCAAAATGGTTTTTCCGGAAAATTAGTTTTGTTGATTTTACCATTTGTAGGTTAGGGGTTTGGTTCATCACATTGTTTTTTTAACCACTTGTAGGAAATCAGATACAACTTAATGTCCCTGATTTACCACTTGTAAGATCAATCCAATCAATCATTTTCAACCAAACATCCTCTGTTGGTTGAATTCTCAAGGTGCCGATTCCTACTCCACACTTACCAACCTGGGAGTTCCGGCTATTCCTGCAGTATGAATTGCCAAAATTTTCATTAAAATTTTCATTTTTATCAACAATTATTAAGAAAAATGCCGATTCCTGATCCACGATTACAAACTTGGGATCTCCGGCAAGTCAGGTTTTTACTGTTTGAAAAATATATCCACCCAAGCCTGACCTTCCTTGGGTGAAACAACCTCTTCTTCACTGTGACTTTCAGCCGACCTGTGAACATTTCTTTTGGAAGCATAAAATTCTTTCACTCCTTTAGCCTTACCATCGACCATTTTTCCAAAAATGTGTTTCACAGTTCCGTTGAAAGCCTTATCAACATCAATTTTTTTCTTATCAGAATAAAATTGATTTGAAATTTCAACTTTCCCAACTTTCCTTTTAAAATTTTCAGCCCGTAGAGGTGGAAAATTCACATCATCCACATTCGGAACTGATTTCTCAACCTTTTCTTTAACAACTTTTGGCTCCTCTGATTTTGTGGAATCAGATTCATCACCAGAACTGTTTCCTGAACCCTTAACCACCCATATTTGGTTTTTCAGATTTTCTTTTCGTTTTACCACATTCTTTGAACATTCTCCAACCTCAAAAGTGGAGTTTTCAAAGCCTGTAAATTTTCTGGTCGTAAGTTCAGTTTTCTCAACAACTTTTTCTTTCAATTTACCAGAGACTTCCTGTTTTGGTTTGAATGTTTTCGGACAATTTCTAGCAATATGACCAGCAATTTTGCACTGAAAACAGGTTCTCGTCTCTGTAGTCTTCTGAGCAATACTTTTCTTCTTCTCATCTTGCTTCTTTGCAAGGAATTCTTGATTTGTCTACTTTCTGAACGCTTGCTCTTTCTCATCTTCTAAAGATTTTCCTGAAATAAACACAGTCTTTGGTTTATAAATTTTTTCATTTTTATAATTTTTCGGTTGATTAAATCCTAATCCTTTCTTTTTGAAATTACAGTTATGGTTTGGTTTTTTATGAATACCAGAACCAGAGCTGTAACCCTTTTTCTTGTTTAATCTTTGTTGCACTCTTGAGGTGTAAGGTCTTGGATTTTCAGAAAGATTAATATCTTTTATTTCAGAAATGTTGATTTCTGTTAGATTGAAAACCTTTTTAATCATTTCAGTTTTAACACCTCTTATTGGAAAAATCTCATCAGAATATAATTTGTCAGAATCTTTCAAAGTATATGCTACTTTGATCGGTTCGTCATCCAAATTAGATTTTGATAACAAAAACTCTTTGTCATAAACCCGTTTGTCCTTTTTGATTGTTGACTTTGACGTATCGGACCCAGACTTTGACTCGGATTTGGACTCCGGTTTTGACTCCTCTATGTCATCTTTATCTAACACCTGATCGACCATACGCTTAATCAACTCGGACTCATGATCAGTGTCAGACGATGTGAACGTAACATCAATATTTTCTGGTAAGTTATCTGACAACACAGACTCCCACTGTAAGTTAATTGCCTTTTTGACTCTTTCAGAATTTGGACTTCGAGGCAAATATCCATTTTCGACCGGAGGTGGACATTTGTTATAGACAACACTTGGTTTCTCACCATAAATTTTCACTTCATCATCTTCTTTTGTCTCAGATTTCTTTTCTTCTGAAGTCTTCACTTCTTCAAACGTCTTCATTTGTTCCACAATTGGATAAATCCTGTCAACAACAAAAGTAGAACATGAGTAACTTTCTAATAAATTTTTAAATCTCTCAGTTTCTATTCTTTGTGTTGCCAGCATTAATTCCAGATCATCACATTTCTTTGTGTAGAAGTTGACATCATCAAGTTGTCTCATGTAAGCTCCTTTGAGTGTATTCATTGCTACAGCTTGTTCACAGTTTGAATCAGTGTACTTATTGATTTCTCTGTTCATTGTATCATACGATTCTTTCAATCTTTTTATGTTGTGTAGCAGCTCGTTGTTTTGCATGATTAACGAATCACAATTCAAACACTTTTCAGGAACTTTGACTGTTTCAGTATCAACTTTGATTTCAAATTCTGGAACATCTTTGACTGTTCTGTTTGATTGAAAAAACTCATTTCTTTTCTTTTTCTTGGCTTCAGCTTCAGCTTTTAACCTTTCTTCTTCTTCTTCTTCTTCTTCTTCAATTTTTCTCCATTTTTCTTCTTCAGCTTCCCTGACCTTTCTGATTTTTTCTGCCCATTTCAGATCGTAAGCATTAGCAATAAAAGCTTTAAAATTCGACGTGTCTTTGGACATCTCTTTGGCCATTAATTCTTGATCTGGGCAAAAATTGTCCCAATTGAAACCTTCAGCTAACTTTTCATCGTCTTGATCTGCTAGACACACTTTGCTATTTATTGGAATGTAATTATCCCAATTGAATCCACTATCCTTCCCCAGACAAGCTTTCTTTGAATCTTTAATCTCCATTCTTCCATGTGCAGTTTGTGCTTGATGCGATGCTTGTTGTTGTTGATATGGCTGTGGTGTGACTTGATGATAAATCGCCTTTTTGTGATAATCATTGTTTCCGAAGGGATTTTGAGCTCCACTCGCTTCTCGATTTGTACATTCTCTCTTGAAATGCCCCTTTTCCCTACAACGAAAACACGTAACTTTAGTTTTATCAAAACCTAAAGGTGAAACATGTGCCTCGCGAAAATCATCTCTGCCTGTGATTTGTTTAAACTTTTCAGCCTGTCTCAACACACTAGCCATGCACCATTTAATATCCATTAATTCCATTTCTTCGGCATCAATTTGATCGTAATCCTCTTTCGTGAGCATTGGATTACCGATCCTTCCTGCAACTAATCCACCATAGGACTCAAGCACTGTAACCAACAACGACATGTGGCTTTTAGCAACTTCCTCTGTATAGTTCTGATCATTCTCAAGCTTTAAGGCAATGTTGCATTGAAGAAATTTTCCACTTTTTGTTGTAGTGAACTGAGGATCGTATGTCGGAAATGAAGAAAATCCAGATGTGCTGCTTGATCCTTGAGTTGATTTTTTCGAAGAACCTTTTGCATTATAAGCAGTTCAACCTTTGGAGAGAGATTCGTCTTTTCACTAACACCACTCTTAAAGTACAAGTTAATGTCTTGTTCTCCATCGTAGTTCTTCATTCGAGCAATCTTCCTCTGCTCCATCTCTTGAGCTTCCAGATGTTTGATGAACTCTCCCAATGTTAACTTTTTATATTCCATCCGATTGTTTCTCAACATCATCAGGAAAGTTCCCCAAGTCTCATGTGGTAGTGCATCAGCAAGTTTCTCAATCAGCTCATCAGTATCCTTTTTTATTCCCAATTTCGACATATTTCTCACCAAGTTACAATATCTTTCAATAATTTGCTTGGTGTTTTTAGATTTTAATCCTCGAAAAAGATCAAATTCTTTCTTCATGAGAGACATCTTGTTTTTAAGCATATCATCACTTCCTACAGATTTTGCTTCCAATTCAGTCCAGATCGAATAAGCACTTCCATCATGTTGAAGCAATATCAAAATGTCCTCTTTAATTGCTTGCTGAAGTAGACTCACCGTTAATTTTTCATCTCTATATTTCTTTTTCTCATCAGCACTCATTTCTCTAACTGTTAACTGAATACCATTTCTTGTGGGCTTTTCATATGGTTCTTCAGTGTGATCCCATGCATCCAAGTGATAAGCTTCAACCCAATTTCCAAAACGTTCAGACCAACCATTGTAATCATCAATATCCAAGAGCTTTGGTGGTTTCTGTGATGTCCCCGTTTCATTTTCAAGTAATGTATTCTGAGTGATAGTAATCGGGCTAGCAAAAGCATTGTAGAACTCGTTATCCATTGTTCAGGTTTCAAAGTTCACAATAACACAGTTTCAAATGATTCGGTTCACCTCATGAAATACTCAAATAGGCCTATGACTTGAAAAACTCAATATATCTTCTGTTGGGCCGCACTTTCAAACTTGATCTTATATTGTGATTGGGCCTTTTGATTTGTATGATGTTGAAACTTGGTCCGAATACTGATTTACTCTGATTAAACCTCAATTAACAGTAGCAAACAATTTCTTTTTCAAGGCAAAACAATTCACATGCACAAACTGAGTAGTGGCCGACAATTATCAATGAACAAATGAATATGATTGGGCCTCCTTAACACTCACTAGGCTGACATCACGTTTATTTTATTTGATCGAGAAACACATGCAATCACTCCTTCACATGTAAACCTTGATCCAAACAAACAATTTGGAGCGGAATTAGAAACAACTCAGGAGCGAAATCAAATTGAAAGTTGATTTAGAGCGGAATCAATATCAATTTACGAGCGGAATCAAAGTGACAGCTGATTTAGGAGCGGAATCAAGATAAAATCTGGAGCGAAATCAAGATTTTGTTACTCTTGAGCGGAATCAGGAGCAATTTAGGAGCGGAATCAGTCTGAAAATCGATTTTGGAGCGGAATTAGAATCATTTCAAGAGCGGAATCAGGCTGATGTCATCATATCTTCGATCAACTTTGAGCTGAATCACAATTTTATCAAGATATAGTTCGAATTTGGACTTGAAACTTCTAAGGCTTTGTCAATATACGATTCTGACCAATGTGTGCAAATCTGAACAGATTCTGACCGTAAAATGATGTTCAATTTGATGAGAAGGTGTAGAAAACCAGAAAACGCAGCTGAATTGGCAAGAGCTCTTCTTCCTGAGCTTTGATACCACTTGTAGGATCGGTTTCGGATCCGAACGAGTCGGTTAGAAGAGCTTTTCACCAAAACAAGAGGCGGAAACAAGTGTTTCGGTGCAATTCAGTGAGTATTCACTTTAATCTGTTGTTTCTATTGATGAGAATCCTGATTACAATCACGACAACACTTCGGCAGCACTTCGTGGCTCACCGGAAGACAACACACACACCTATCTACTGATTTCGCCCCAAATGACCCTATATATAGGGTTCTGATTTCGCTCCAAATGACATGGTGTCATTTGGAGCGGAATTAACATGTTATTTTGGAGTGGAATCAGAATTTAACGTTTCGGGTGGAATCAGAAAGTTATGTGATTTAGCTCGAAATGACAAGGTGTCATTTCGAGTGGAATCACCTCTAAAAACCACAATTTTCATTCTCATGCCCTAAATCTATACAAGACTCGATATAAGACGTAGGCGACAGACGGATGCACCAACAATAACAACCCTCGAAAATGACCCCTAAACGTTCCTAAATACACCCCGTATGCGATAAACGAGCCCGTATACCATTTATATTAACAAAAATCAAGTAAAACAAATAATCTGGGTCACTCGCGGGCCGTGACCCAGTTAACCGAAGGTTTCGCGGGGCGCGAAGCCCCTTTACTTGCTGATCACCTATGCCGCCATGTGTCGAACACGCGTCGAGACTAGAGTGCTAACTCAGCAACCCACAAACCGACCTAAGCTCCCTCGCGGGCCACGAAGGGGAAGCTAGGGGGTGTCGCGGGGCGCGACCCTCCCTCCGACCAGCCTATATAAGGAGACCTCTTGCCTCATTCCAAATCGTTCATCATCTTTTCTTTTCTCTCAACTTCTGTAGGCGAAAGCTATAGCCTAATACACCCCCCTATAAAGCGAAGCTCAGCCTCGTTGTAAGTATTATAACCCTATTGGTTACCCTACACGATTGATTTAGGACTCTGTAACGCATGTCAAGGCTCCGCCTGACTCAGTCATTGGAGTTCTGTTTCGTGTTACATCCAATTGATCTAGGACTCTGTAACGCATGTCAAGGCTCTGCCTGACTCAGTTCGTTGGAGTTCTGTATCGAGTTGTACGGTTAATGTGATTTGGGTTATTTTACTAACAATTGTGCATTATTTAGATAATAACCAGGAGAAGCAACAGGAAGCTATAATATTACCAGGAAGCCTGTAGAAATACCTAAGTCTACAAAGTGAGTACATCTGCTTTTTGCCATCTTTTTGTAAACCACTTTTGTGAGTCAAAATGTTTTAACAAAACCACAAATGTTTTAGATAACACTTAACAGTAATTGAGTATTTGTGATTCTACAATTACTGCCGGTATGTTGGAGTTTTGTATACATTACTTGAAACTCGTTACTATTGGAATAGTAGCATGACCACAAGTCAGGATTGACAGTACCAAAGGGGTAATTGGAAAGATATAAGCAAATGTAGTTGCGGATGCCCTCAATACTGTAAGGTTATAAAACTGTTTTGATTAAACTGGAATGCACTCACCAGTATTTTTTGCTGATAAAATCTTTTAAAACGCGTTCAGCTAACTTAAATAGCAGCCAGCTAGAGAGCACTGAAGGCTTAGAAAAGTGGCTATAAAAGTTACCTAAATAAAAAGGAGACTTTGGTTTCAATAAATAGGGTTTATCCCTATAAATTTTTTGCAAATGAAACTCGGGTTTTATCCCACTTGCTTATTATAAAATATGGTGTTTTAAACTCTGATAAATATTTCCTAACTACGGTCCTGATGAAAGTTTTCCGCTGCATAATTAATAAACACCGATACCATCTGATCTGAGTCTCGCGGCTCCCGCTCCCAGGGTGGGGTCGAGGGTTGTGACAGTATTTTATGGGGTTTTGATTTTAAGTCAGTCTATGGTGATCTATGGTGTCTATTGATGCTTGTATTGTTCTAAATAACTGGGAAATCAGCTATAGGGTTTTGTATTGTGGCCTAAAGTGTTTTATAGTGTGATGAAAAGGGTGTTGTAGTGTTATATACGTGTTATATTACTGTTTAAATGGTGTAGTGTTATATGCATCACTCTGTAGGTTATAAATAGTTATTATAGGATTATGTGGTGTTATAAATTACTCCTGTTGTTTAATAGTCATTTGTAGTATTTTAACTTGTTTTACGTTTAATCATGTTTTTAGGGTTACAGTGAAACGTGCAGTGTAATAAATAGTTATTATAGCAATGTGTCGTGTTATATACTATTCTAGGTGTTGTGTATCATTGTAGTGTTTTAACCTATTTTATAATTGTAGTGTATCATTCTAGGAATGTAGAGGGCGACAACGACCACGTCGGATCGTACGATGAAGGCGACGACGACCACCTAGGATGTTTTAAACATTGCAAGGATTATCTGTTGTCATAGACTAGCACACAAGAGTTGGCAGTTTTTGTTGGGATGGATGGCGAGTTTCGAGTCCCAATGGTATCACAGTATGGGACACCGGCCATCTCGTATGAGGAAGAAAAAAGGAATAAAGAGGTACAGAACTTGATAAACTTTTTAACGTATAATCTGATATCGTATTTATTATAATTATATAAATCTAAAAACTGTTTGGATATTTGATTATAATTTTATTAACAGGTTCATGTGCATAATCTTGATAATCCGTGGCGAAGCTTGAAAAAAAAGTTTGGGGGTTCGGAAGGTAACCGACCTAAAATAAAATTTCTATCGCGTAGTTCCGAGGTGTATGTTCGGGTCGGATATCGGTGATTCAATTCAGGTCGGGTCAAACATTAATATCAAATAAAAAACTTTCTCAAACATTAAAAAAGAAGCTATCATTTTATTCTTCCCCATAGCATAATCTAATAACAAAACAAGTTAACAAATCACCCTAAATTTTAAACTCTAATTTCTATCTAAATCAAATCACAATAAGATTAAACAAATAAAATTAGACATAGTTATAGAAAGGTTCAACAAGTTTAGGGCAAAAATTCGGACCAATTTCACCCCTAATTACAACCTAAATCACATAAATTGCAGCCCTAAATTAAACCTAAAGATGAAAAACACATACTTTTAACCTTATGAAGATTGAAGAAGTCGAACAAGAGTACAAGACCACAACAACGAGCAGCGTTTTGGCTTTTGTTCTCGAACAAGAAGCTGAAGTCGAACAGTTCTGGAACCTACGTCCCCCCCCCCCTTCTGCAGTTCTGGTTTGTGGCTTCTGTTCTTCCGGTCGATGTCCCAAAGTAAACGAATTTGGGGTTCTTTTTTGATAGGGTGGCCTTTTAAGTTGGGCTATATAATGATTTGATTTGGGTTATATAATATACATTATAGTATTCTACCAAATATAATGATTTGAGGTATAATATTTAGGCTAATTAAATATTTTATTCATGCTATATAAACAAAAAAATAAAACAGGGGGGGTCGAAAACATATATACCTAAAATTCTTTTTTTATAAAACCGGGGGGTCGAAAACGTTTATACCTACAAAATCCTATACGAAACGTACATATATAACACTACTGACCGAAAAGTTCGGGGGGTCGGGCGCCCCTCCCCGCCCCTTAAATCATGCGCCCCTGTTGATAATGCATTTAAGGAGTTTGAAAATTTCATGGAGAAGGTAAAAAAACCATGTCGGAAGCTTTAAAGGTGCACCCAAACAGTGACCTAAAATTGAAAAAGAAAATACAATGTCTTGGTATAGTCCGCCAACATCTGAAGGACATTGCGGAGGTTGCAGAAATAGATGCTTTGTCAGGAAAAACACCGGCACCTGTCAAGCATAGTGGAGTGTTGACGCCAGGTAATCTAACTCCTTTCTCGCCCATGACTTCGTCGTTTTGCGCGGAAGTAGATGAATTGATATCGGCATGTCAATGCAACAATACACCAGGCACACGATCGAAAGTTGTGGGCATCCAACCAGTAAACTTGGAAAGTGAACTGGAAAACGTCTCAACAACGTCAACTATGCATGACGCTAAAAAGGAAGGAAATGCTTTATTGCAATATAAAACCCGGAGGCCAAAGAGAAACACAAATCTTCCGGATGCGCTGAGGTCACCATAAGTGCAGCGTGTGGTTTTTTTAACAATCAAGAAGGATCAGTTGGAGGATGCCTTGGCAAGCTGTATATTCAGCGCAACAAGAAACAAATGGTAAGTATCGACAACACTCTAAAATTATATAATTAAACGAATCTGGTTGCCGATTATTCATTATATTTCGTGGCCTACGTAGGGATACCTTATTCGAGTGCCCACCGAGTGTTTCAATCCTGAGAGGCGCATTTGAGTCGATCTTCCCGGAATTGTGCTTAGATGCAGATGTTATAACAGCATGGGCTACCGTGCTTAACTACGAGGAGCGATTAAGGACACCGGGAACCCCCGCGAGGCTGTTTTGCAATGGCGGGATGTTGGTATGTCATTGCACTTATCACACTTTAAACATACTACCTAACATCATTACACTACATAACACTATAAACTGTTTTCATTCAGCAAATATATCCTGTAACATATACATAACACTTTATCACAATATAACACACTGCATAACAGTATAACATTATATAGCACTATGTAACACTTTATTACATTATAAAATGCTATCATTCAGCATCAGTAGCCTTATAAACAATATATAACACTATATAACATACTATAGCACCTTGTAACACTTTATAACACTATATAAGGCACAAAATAACAATATTACTCTATAACCATTTAGGACACTATATAACACTATGTAAGACTATCTAACACTTTAAAACAAATTACAACTCTTTATAACACTATAGGCTGCTATCATCCATCATAGGTATCCTTTAACAACTTAATATCAGTTTATAACACTATACCAAATTATAACACTATATAACAATAAAAACCACTTTTGTGAATATTATCAAAATATTGACTAACTGCTTAAATTTGTGTTTTATTGTAAAACAGGGGGCAAATGATTTTGAAGGGACCGAAGAAAACAGAATCGAAAAGTTCTGTAGCCGAATGGAAGCAGTATTACCCAGACAGATACCAACAACTTCCAAAGCTTCCAAATGGTATTCGTGCCGGTCCTGTATAACAGACACTACATTCTAGTGTTCTTCAATCTTGCACAAAACCAGATATTGGTGATCGACAATATCGAGGGTGATGTACCGATCGACATAAGATACAGTGGTTACGTTGGAAAAACTGTAAGAACACTAACACTTATACAATAGTTGACATAGAAAAAGCGTAACTTTTAATAATCCCCATTTGACATCGAAAATTTTACAGATCACAGCATTATGTTCGTATGTCGAAAACCACTCGCCTGCTATCGCTAAAAAATTGCGAGCAACATCACCAATTAGTCTGAAGTTCCCATGGCAAACACTATATAATGGCGTTGATTATGGTATATTCATTATGCGTCATATGGAGACATTTAAACGTATATTGTAATTATAGTTGATTAATTATTATAGTTGAAAAGGGCAGCAACGCTAATTTGATTTGTGTTTCTAATCACTAGGAACAAGTGTGTGCGAATGGGACTGTGGGCTATCACTAGAACGAGACATCATGGGGGAGCTGATGCAAGATAAATCGAAAGAACTATCTGACTTGCGAACAAAATACTTATAAAAATGTTGTTAAGTGACGTAAACTCATTTCGGTCTGCGGTGGAGAAAGAAGTGCATGAATACGCAAATTTGAGTAAAGATGAAAGAATGGATAAGGCTAAAAATGCAAAGGAAATGTTGGAACTTTTGAGATCGTTCATACTTGTACTGGATTAGTTTTATAGTTGTTTGTAGCTAATTTAATAGTATAGGGGCTTATTTTGTAATTTCATGAAACTAGCAATCCTGACTTGGTGTAGTTAAGATTCCAGCATAATTATAATTATGCTGGCAAGTCAGGACCTATATAAACTCAAGCATTGTAGCCCTAGCCAAGCTTTTGGCTCTTTGGTGAATGAAGTGTTGTTTACATCAAAAAAAAAATATATTGTTGGGTCAAATTGAAGAATGATGTTATCAATAATAACATCTTTAATTAGCGATTTTATTATTTGTATGATGTAGCGTGACGTAGCGATGTTAGTTAGTATTCTTGTGCATTTTAGTGGGTTTGGTAGGTTTTCCAAGCAAGAGGCGGCTTGCTTGGATAACAAGGCTCAAGGGGCTATAAATAGAATATTAGTCATCACATTTAGGGTGTGCATTTGTGAGCCACCACCCCGGGGGAGCTCACCCGGGGTGGATGATTATCTTTTGTATTTTCTTATCACATTCAATGAAAACATCTATGTTTCAATCCATAAAGTTTCCATCTTTCTTGTTCATTATCATTTGTTCTTGGCTCGAATCACCCATCTCACTATGTTTACCGAACCGAGACTGAAATCGGATCGTTACGGGACTATCATTTGGTATCAGAGCCTCAGTGGCTCATTTCAGTTTCGGCTTGGTCGGATCTACACCGGAAAACCGCCGGAGACGTAAAACGGAGTGTAGTTCTGTGTTTTGAAGAAATTTTCAGATCTGGCAATTTTATTTCTTCTTCCTGCGTATTTGTTCAACAAGTTAGAGTGAGAGAAAGAGGAGACCTAGAAGTCACTGGCGATATCAGTAACTGAAAGCTAGCAAGCAACGAAAAAAAATAAACAAAAAAAAGGCCAAACCCTTTCATAATAAGTGCCAAAAATTGGCCAAAACTTTAAGACAGATTAGTTTGGTCTCTCTGCTGTACGAAAGTACTGACCTGTTCACCAAACTAACTGTCTCAGCCCTTGGTAGTTTGCGGGATCTCTGTTGTACGAAAGTACTGACCTGATCTCCACTCTATCGTTGAAAAGAGTGAATCCAATATACTCACCCGTTATGAGGAACCTTTGTGCATACCTTGATCGCGGGGGTATGTCCTGATGTGGGACTCACGGGCGTAATGATTCTATTCTCAATAGCTTGTGTGGGGGCCATAGAAGTCTTGTCAATATTACCGAAAACATGATAATCACGCTCTCCGAAGGCATGTTGAAAGAAGGATGCATGGATTTAAGCGGACAAACATACTGGCAGTTTTTCTTGTGCCTTGATTCACTAATAATAATAATATATGTAAGAAATTGACAAGTGTTGGCAATATGATCCTCTGCAGGTAAGTCCACGAGCGTCAATAGAATCAAGAATATCAGCTCAAAATGGAACCTCCCAAGTTTGAAAAACGAAGTTCGGAGTCAAAATGGCCCAAATTTTCTTTAAATTTGTAAATATTTTGTATTCTCTGGTGTTTTAAACAAAATATATATATATTGTTGGGTCAAATTGAAGAATGATGTTATCAATAATAACGTCTTTAATTAGCGATTTTATTATTTGTATGATGTAGCGTGACGTAGCGATGTTAGTTAGTATTCTTGTGCATTTTAGTGGGTTTGGTAGGTTTTCCAAGCAAGAGGCGGCTTGCTTGGATAACAAGGCTCAAGGGGCTATAAATAGAATATTAGTCATCACATTTAGGGTGTGCATTTGTGAGCCACCACCCCGGAGGAGCTCACCCGGGGTGGATGATTATCTTTTGTATTTTCTTATCACATTCAATGAAAACATCTATGTTTCAATCCTTAAAGTTTCCATCTTTCTTGTTCATTATCATTTGTTCGTGGCTCGAATCACCCGTCTCACTATTTTTACCGAACCGAGACTGAAATCAGATCGTTACGGGACTATCAGGAAAGGATCGAGTGCCGATTGAATGAGTAATAGCACGTAGTTTCATTAAAACTGTAATGTTTTCAGACACGTTTTCTTTGAAGTTGTTTTATTTAGACACACTACTGGTTACTTTTGTCAGGGAAACAGGAACAGGAAAAAACTTAGATTTGTATATTGCTATTTGGTAGGTTTAGTGTAAAAAGCTATGGCAATGGTTTATTTTCTATTGTTTTGGTCAATTTATTTGTCCATAAAACACATTACCAATAAAAATACAAGTCATTATATTATAACAACACTACATTTAAAACAGTTTACCAACATTGTCACATTTGTTTCATCTTAACAAACTCCAAACTAGAATATAACACTACAAGTGAATATAAAACACTACAAGTAGAATATGACACCATGTAAGTCTTTAAACACACTGTATAGCACACTATCACCATGTCTAACACTACATTTATGACAGTTTACCAACATTATCGAATTTGTTTAATCTTATCAAACTCCAAACTAGAATATAACACTACAAGTCAATATAAAACACTACAAGTAGAATATGACACCATGTAAGTCTTTAATCACACTGTATAGCACACGATCACCATGTCTAACACTACATTTAAGGCAAGCATATGCAATAAAATTCCACATAGTAAAACCACCAGCAATTAAATGGATTTAAAAAAACCACGTAAAAACCGTTATGTTTCAAAATAGTGCAAACAGGAATGAAAAAATGAAACAAAAAGCTCTAAAATCCAACAAAACGAATCCAAAAAACAATAAACGTCATTAAACTAACGAAACAAAACTCGAGTACGCATAATTTGGTAGTCTACTCATCCTCGAACATTTGCTCCTGCTCTTGAACTTCCTCCTGCTCTACAACTTCTTCCTCCTCTTCATCATCTGCTTCTCCCTCCTCTTCCTCTTCTTCTGAGGTGTCGTCGTTTTTTTCCCTTGCGGGGAACTTGCATGTACGTTTATTATGCCCCTTACGTTTGCAATTGCTACATTTACGTCTCTTTTTCCCAGATTGGCTAATCGCAATTTCACGCTTAGACTTCATTATTTTATGCTTGCCCATACCTTTAAATCTAGTTCCAACCGGTACGCGAATAGTTACAGATGATGGTTGGGTGTTGCCAGTTATTTTAGCAAACCTATCACAACAACTCTTTGGGGGTGCGTTTACCACTGCCTCATCAGCCGTCGATTGATACTGGACAACATGATCCCTAAAAGCGCATAACGCATCGAAGTTATCGACCAACTTGTTAATAAGAGACTCAACTGACTGTTTTATCTCCCATACAACAAGATTAACGTGTTGGTACCGATCATCGCCTTCATTAATACCTAATATTGCTCCAGGATCACTATTAGGAACAACTTCCCTGGTCCACCGTCGTAATATATACCTATCAAGGAACTGCCTAATATCAAGAAACTGCAGAACGCAAAAAATGTGCGCGCACGAAAGCCCAAACTGTTCATACCTATTGCATAAACAACTCATAGTCATATCTTGCTCCTGCATCATAACCTAATACATCAAAAAACAACAAAAATGAGAACAAAAATATATACTCAGTTCAATCTATGAAATAAAACACCATGTACACATAAGTTTAGAAATAAACAATTGTTACATTCCCTTGTTACCTTGGAAATGTAGTACATGGTTGAGAAAAGTCCTTCACAGAGAAGTTCACAAAATTATCCTCTCTTTGTTCCCATCTTCCAATACCACACTTGTGAATAGCTATCTGAATTTCAAGTTGCACATCAAAAAAAATTTGTTCGTGTTTATATGTTTGCCACCTGTTCTTCTAAAACAAATTATCTTGCCCAAATATCGGGGTTCGCGTGCCTGGTATCATGGTCGTTCTTCCTATGCTCGTGTCTTTGGGCTTCGATTACAGAGTCAAAATGCCGAATTTGACAAGCGTATAGTCTAGGTTGCAAAATTGCCCAAATAAAATGGTTCTCACTTTTCGAATGTGAAGAAGTACGCATCATCCCAGACATGTGTTCATCATGATAGTACGCGGGTATCCATGAATCCCTAATCTGATAAATTGACTCTAACCATTCATGATTCGCCAAATCAAAGTCAGCCAATATAACACCCCATTCAGTTTCAAACTGGTCAGGGAGTAATGCATCGATCCAAACAATGGCACACAGCATCTTCTTAAAATCGGTGCTATTACATAGGGTGGCGCCAACCTAATAAACACGGAACAACATTAAAAAATTAAATATCCATCAAACATGATAAAACATTATATAAAAGTAAAATCACATCGCTAAACAATATTTCCTACTTTTAGAATATAAAACCACAATCAGGAATTAATCAAAACATCATAAACCTCGTATTCAGATATAAAAAGCTATAAGAATCCAACAAAAGAATCCATTCAAACAAATAAACGTCGTAAACATAAAGAAACAAAGCTCAGGTACGCCTAATTTGGTAATTAATAAACCTTGGTAGTAAGTTTGTCCATTATATGCCACACGCAAAGCCTGTGTATAACAACCCTCCAAAATATTTTCCGACACCCTTAATATATTTAAAAATGTCCTAATACGTCCTAAAATACACCACGTATAAGATATTTGACCCAAAATACCTTTATATATTTAAAAATAAAATAAAACAAGATTTTAACCTCGCTCGCGGGCCACGAACGTTCTAGCGGTGATCTACGCGGGCCGCAACAGCTGGGAGGTCAGGCGAGCCCCTGAGCCGCCACGTGTCACCACTCGTGTCAAGCCTAGTGGTGAGTCAGCCAAGCTAGGGCCTACCCTAGCTGGCCTCGTGGGCCGCGAAGGCCCTAGCTGGAGCTTACGCGGGGCACGGCGGAAGGCGAACATGCACTATAAATAGAGGCCTTCAGCCTTCAGTCCAACTCGTTCATCTCTCGATTTCTCTCTCAAATTTCTACGTAGTATACATAATTCTCGGGCATAATACCCCTCTAAATAACGAAGTTTTGCCTCGTTGTAAGTATCATAACCCCTGGTTACGTATTAGATACGCTGCCCAATTGATCCAGGGTTCCGTAACGGCTGTCGTGGTTCTGCCCGACGTAGTCGTTGGAATGCCGTCTCGGGGAGGGTATTACTAATGTAAATATTGGGTTATTATACTAACACGTGTGCATTTGTGTAAATTATAGATAATCACCAAGAAATCCTTAAGGAAAACCCTAAGACAGCAATGTGAGTAATCTCCTTTTTGCAAACTGTTTTTACAAAACCTCACTTAATTAATAATACATTAAACAGTGATTGAGTATTTGTATTCTGCAATTATCGTCGGTATGTTGGGGTTTTGTATACAAAATTTGTTACTACATTATGAGTAGTAACATGACCACAAGTCGGGTTGACAGTACCGTGGGTGGTAATTAAAGTAGATGGAAACAAATGTAATTGCGCGACCGCCCTCAATACTATACAATGGTTTTTATAAGTCTTGATTAAATTGGGATTCACTCACCAGTATTTCCCACTGACAAAATGTTTTTAAACGTGTTTCAGGTAACAAAATGTGAAAGACAAATAGAAGCTAGTTGGACAGCACTGAAGGCTTGGAAAAGTGGCTATAAAGTTACCTAAAATAAAGAGATGTTTTACTTAAATAAAATAGGGTTTATCCCTATGAAAATGTGTGTGCTTGAAACTTGGGATTTTCCCATGTGTTTAATATTATAAAAGTGTGGTAGTTTACTCTGATAAAATATTTCCTAACTACGGTCCTGATGTAATTTCCGCTGCCAAAATGACAAACCACCGAAACTGGCCGCGGCCGCCCGTTCCCGGGTAGTTAGGGGACGGGGTTTGCGACAGAAGGTGGTATCAGAGCTAAGCCACTGATTCTGCCACAGAAGTGTTCTGCTGACACCAAGATATTACTCAAAATGTTAGGAAATAAATTATGGAAATACGTGCATATCTGCATTATATTGTTGTGTGTTATTTGACTATTTGTTAGTTTACAATATGAGCGACCAAGGACCTTCCGACGCCTATCGTCAGTTGTCCAGCTCACCTAGGAGCAAAGGCACCTCTTCACAGCCTGCCCTCTCAGGGTATTCAGCTGACAATGAAGATGGGATATTCGTGTTTAAGGCTCAGTCTGAAGATCCATTCCCTCCTAAGAAAAGAGGATGGTTCAGTAGAGGAGCGCATGAACGTAGGAAAAGAATGAAAAAGTTACAACAGCAACGTGCTTTAGCAGCCGTTAAAAGAGAAACTCATGCTCACACTCAGGATATGCTCAATAGGAGTTTAGCAAATTTCCATATCCTAGCAACCACAGCTGCCGACCCTAATCTTGAGCAACTCATAGCATCCCATCCCTTACCACTATTTCCCGCACAGCCAATGGAAATTGAAAATAACCCAGAAAATCAAATCCCAATACCTGATTTCAACCCAGCTGAGATACTTAGAATACCAGCACCCAATCCCTTAGACCCAGACTACGACCCGTGGTTAGACAACAATAGGGATTACCAGCAACGTTACCCAACACCAGAAGACGAACCTATGCCAAATCTAGCAGCCTACCCAGATTTGGACCCTCTAGATCCCTACTACGATAATGACCCATACATCAGGGAAATTCTAGAGAATCCTTATCCTTACCAGGAACCCATGCCCCAGTTCCCAAACCCAGTACCTGCACCCCCAATGAGTGTAGAGAATGTGCAAGAACTCTGAACCTTTGGTGAGGAGATTTTAGAAGGTAGTGAGAGGATGAGGCAGATCGGAGAACGACTCGTCTGGAAGTATAATGAGCGTAATATGGAGTTCTGGATGAACCCATATCAGTGATGATAATAATAGTAATAATAATAATAATAATAATAATAATAATAATAATAATAATAAAATAATATATAATATATGTGTATGTTTGAAAAAAACTAGACAATATCTACTGATGCCTAATAGTATTGTAATTTCAATTTCAGTTGTATTGTAAAATATATGGATGCGTAGTATAAAATAGAGTAAGTCACAATGTTCGACGATTTTGATCAATATGCGTGTTATGTGATTGTTTGCATTAAATATTACCTTGTGATATTAATATGTGATAATTGTTTAAAATTCAGATGGACAATGAAGTGAATCAGGAAAACCAGAATGATAATAACCCAGAAAACCAGAATAACGATAATCAGAACAACAATAACAATGGAAACCAAGTGGATAACAGTGCTATCCAACACATAGTGGCATAAGGGATAATATATGCAATGCCATATATTATTCAAACAGTTAGGGAAGCTGATAATAAAAGTAACCGTGATAGTAAACGACCAATTGAACCAGAAAACAGCGTAACCATTGGACCCATACTTCAAGTGCCCATTCCCAAAAGAAGAAGAACCATGTCTTATGGTTGTTCTTATAAAGAATTCTGGTCTTGTAAACCAATGGAATTCTCGGGCAATGAAGGGGCCATTGCAGCTCTACGCTGGATAGAAAAGACTGAGGTAGTCTTAAAAATAAGCAAGTGCGTGGAAGAGGATAAGATAATGTTTGCTCCAATCTGTTTAAGAACTCAGCCTTAGAATGGTGGAACACTATCCTCCGGTCTAGGGGAAGTGACAGGGTTTACAATATGGAATGGGAGGAATTTAAGAATATGGTAGAAAGGAAATTCTGCCCTCCTAATGAAAAAGAACAGATAGCAAATAAATTCCTAAACCTTAGGATGACTGGAGTGGATAGTAAGGGATACACTACATTATTCTTTGAATATGCTAGAATAGTGCCAACCCTTGCATCACCTGAACCAGTATTAATCTCCCATTATATCTGGGGATTAATCAGTGAGATTAGGCATGTAGTCAAGGCAGCGAGACCTCAAACTATAGAAGAAGCTGTAGAACTAGCAAACACCTTGACTGGTGAATTAGTACGTACACGAGAAGAGGACCAAAGGAGGAACCTAGCTCAAAGGCTTACCCAAGAATTTCCTTATGGAAATTTCAACCATGGGAAAATGTAGGTTCTACCTCTGCACCCTACTGCAAGGCCTGCAAGAAGAAGCATTCAGGAAAATGCTCCACTTACTGCAATTTTTGCAAGATACCAGGACACAAGGAAGAAGATTGCAGGAAGAAACCTAATAATGGAATGTGCTTCAACTGTGGAGAAAAAGGTCATATCAAGCCGAACTGTCTGAATAAAGCCAGTATTTTATGTGATCAAAAGTCGATTCAAGTAAATTCACCAAAGGGTGAAAAGATCACAATTAAAGGAGATAAGCCATCTAGATCCATGAAATTCATCTATGCGATGAAAACAGCAAGTTATATAAGAAAAGGATCATTAGTGTATTTGATTTCCATAATCATTAACACTAAAGGAAAAGAATTGAAAGATATTCCAGTAGTATCTCGGTTCCCAGATGTATTTCCAGAAGAACTACCAGGACTACCGCCAGACAGAGAAGTTGAATTCAGGATCCAACTACTACCGGGAACAGCACCGATTGCCAAAGCACCTTACCGTTTGGCACCCGTAGAAATGCAGGAACTGAAGAAGCAGTTAGACGAATTGTTAGAAAAAGGATTCATACAGCCAAGTTCATCGCCATGGGGAGCGCCAATCTTATTCGTAAAAAAGAAAGACGGATCGATGCGTATGTGCATTGACTACCGTGAATTGAACAAGGTCACGATCAAAAATCGATATCCGTTACCGAGAATCAATGATCTGTTTGATCAGTTGCAAGGAGCTCAATTTTTCTCAAAGATCGATTTACGCTCAGGATATCATCAATTAAAGGTACAGGAAGAGGACCGCTTTTAGAACAAGGTATGGCCATTATGAATTTACTGTCATGCCATTTGGTTTAACCAATGCCCCAGCTGCATTTATGGGCATGATGAACCGAATATGTAAGCCATATTTGGATAAATTCATAATTGTTTTTATAGATGATATTCTCATTTACTCTAAAAGTAAAGAGGAGCACGCAGCGCATCTGCACGCATTTCTAAGTTTATTAAGAAAAGAAAAGCTCTACGCAAAGTTTTCAAAGTGCGAGTTTTGGTTAGAACAGGTACAGTTTCTCGGGCATTTAGTTAATCATGAAGGAATTCATGTGGATCCCACTAAGATCGAGGCAATTACCAAATGGAAAACCCCTGAGTCACCAACCGAGGTTAGAAGTTTCTTAGGATTGGCCGGGTATTATAGAAGATTTATTCGAGATTTTTCTAGAATAGTCATTCCTTTAACTAAGTTAACTTGTAAATCTGTTAAGTTTGAATGGGGACCAAAACAGGAAGAAGCCTTTAGAATTCTTAAGCAAAGACTAACCAACGCACCCATACTAGCATTACCAGAAGGAACTGACGAATTTATAGTCTATTGTGACGCTTCTAAATTAGGTTATGGATGTGTGTTAATGCAACGTCAAAAGGTTATAGATTATGCATCTAGACAACTTAAGAATCATGAAGAGAATTATTCAACCCATGATTTGGATTTAGGAGCCATAATTTTTGCCCTTAAGATTTGGAGACATTACCTTTATGGTAGTAAGTTTACCATTTTTACCGATCATAAGAGTTTAAGGTGTGTTTTCAGACAAAAGGAGTTGAATATGAGACAAAGACGATGGATGGAGATACTTAGTGATTATGATTGTAATATCCAGTATCATGCAGGTAAGGCAAATGTAGTAGCCGATGCTTTAAGTCGAAAGTATCATGAAAAGCCAAAAAGAGTACGTTCTCTTAAATTAAATCTACATGTAGATTTAAATGAACAGATTAGAAAAGCCCAAGAATCAGTAATCAAGGATGATACTGAGAAGCTGAAAGGAATGATTAAGGAATTAGAACAAGTAACAGATGGAATTTGGAGATTCCATAAGAAAAGAATGTGGATACCTAAATTAGGAAACCTACGCCACCGTATATTAGAAGAAGCCCATAAGTCCAAGTACACAATGCATCCTGGAAGTGATAAGATGTATTAGGATTTAAGAAAGAATTTCTGGTGAATAGGAATGAAAAAGGATATAGCAGCTTATGTTTCTAAATGTTTAACCTGTTCACAAGTTAAAGCTGAACATCAGAAACCCTCAGGTTTATTGCAGCAGTTAGAAATGCCGGTGTGGAAGTGGGAATTGATAACAATGGATTTTGTTACCAAATTACCCAAAATAAGAAAAGGTAATGATACAATCTGGGTGATTGTAGACAGGCTAACTAAGTCAGCTCATTTTCTACCAATGAAGGAAACTTTCAGTATGGAACAGTTAGCTAAATTGTATGTAAATGAAATAGTTTCATTACATGGAATTCCTTTATCAATTGTTTCTAATAGAGATAGCCGTTTTACCTCTCATTTTTGGACAAGTTTCCAAAAAGCCATGGGAACCAAGCTCAATCTAAACACAGCTTATCATCCACAAACGGACGGACAAAGCAAAAAGACAATTCAAACTATGGAAGATATGCTTAGAGCTTGTGTAATTGATTTCGGAGGAAATTGGGACGATCACTTACCATTAATATAATTTTCTTATAATAACAGCTATCATATAAGTATCAATGTTGCACCATTCGAAGCACTTTATGGACGAAAGTGCCGAACCCCAGTTTGTAGGGCAAAAATTGGAGAAAAGCAACTATCCGGACCTGAGATAGTACAAGAAACAACCGACAAGATCATTCAAGTCAAAGAACGATTGAAAGCAGCACGTGATCGACAAAAGAGCTATGCTGATAACAGACGAAAGCCATTGGAATTTCAGGTAGGAGACAAAGTGTTATTGAAAGTCACTCCTTGGAAAGGAGTAGTCAGATTCATCAATAGGGGAAAGCTAAGCCCCAGGTATATTGGACCTTTTGAGATTATTAGAAGAATAGGACATGTAGCCTATCAGCTACAACTGCCAGAGGAAATGGCAGGAATACATGATGTATTTCATGTATGCAATCTCAAAAAGTTCTTAGTCGATGAATCACTCGTAGTGCCTCTTAAGGATATAGAGGTAAATGAGCAGTTAAAACTTGTAGAAAGACCTCTACAGATTGAAGACAGGAAAGTCAAGAATCTCAAATACAAAAGATTAGTTCTGGTCAAATTGAAATGGGATTCCAAGAGAGGACCCGAGTACACTTGGGAGCTTGAATCGGAAATGCAACGGAAATACCCGTACTTATTCCAGTAGACCTCAAGGACGAGTTCTAAAACAAGGTGGGGAGGATATAACAACCCTCCAAAATATTTTCCGACACCCTTAATATATTTAAAAATGTCCTAATACGTCCTAAAATATACCCCGTATACGATATTTGACCCCAAATACCTTTATATATTTAAAAATAAAATAAAAACAAGATTTTAACCTTGCTCGCGGGCCGCGAACGTTCTTGCGGTGACCTACGCGGGCCGCGACAGCTGGGAGGTCAGACGAGCCCCTGAGCCGCCACGTGTCACCACTCGTGTCAAGCCTAGTGGCGAGTCAGCCAAGCTAGGGCCTACCCTAGCTGGCCTCGCGGGCCGCGAAGGCCCTAGCTGGAGCTTACGCGGGGCGCGAAGGAAGGCGAACAGGCACTATAAATAGAGGCCTTCAGCCTTCAGTCCAACTCGTTCATCTCTCGATTTCTCTCTCAAATTTCTACGTAGTATACATAATTCTCGGGAATAATACCCCTCTAAATAACGAAGTTTTGCCTCGTTGTAAGTATCATAACCCCCGGTTACGTATTAGATACGCTGCCCGATTGATCCAGGGTTCCGTAATTGCTGTCGTGGTTCTGCCCGACGTAGTCGTTGGAATGTCGTCTCGGGGAGGGTATTACTAATGTAAATATTGGGTTATTATACTAACACGTGTGCATTTGTGTAAATTATAGATAATCACCAGGAAATCCTAAAGGAAAACCCTAAGACAACAATGTGAGTAATCTCCATTTTGCAAACTGTTTTTACAAATCCTCACTTAATTAATAATACATTAAACAGTGATTGAGTAATTGGTATTCTACAATTATCGTCGGTATGTTGTGTCACACCCCCAAAATACCACATACGGAAAACCCCGCTAGGCGTGTGACGTACCAGGATCTAGCCGCTAATCGTGTTGAACTCATATTAAGTTTTCAAATGGATTTGCCAATTATAAATAAAATGTACTAAACAATAAGTTTAATAAAATCCAACAAGTTCAGCGGAAGCAATAAATAAACCATAGTTTAAATGTTTTAAAGCAAATGTGTGTAATCAATAATCCCGTCATGTGTATCCCATCAGTTCGACCCATGACCACTCCAGCCACTCCAGACAGCAAGTTCCAAGTCCAAGAAATCTAACGACCTGTGTAATCAACTAATACCCCGTTACCTCTCAGGTAACTATTCGGTATATGATGGGACTTAAAGTGATAGGAAGAGTGTATTATCTAACATTCCAGTTTTACCCAAAAGACTTATCCCTCTCAGGGATACCCATTTGACTGTCCCACCCACCGGGACGCATGCTCAGAAGGAATGAACTCACCTTTGGTTTGCTCGGTAAGATTAGTTACGTGTTTACAGTTGGTCAACCGAATCCTAATATAATTACCAGTAACAGTCAGTTTTATAACACTTAATCATATATTCCTTTTACATATTGCACATGTAGCATACACATAACATCATGCATATTGTATCCACTGATCATGCAACCTAGCATCATAGCATGCATCATACATAGCATATAATAACATTCAGGTTATATACGAAATCTCATCCGGTATTCATACTTCTAGTAACCAGCTTAGTAGTTTATGCCAGTTCTTACACAAGCGTGCGGCCCCGTCGAATATGGGCCTAAGGGGAATGTACAGCCCACACTTTCAGTGTGCGACCTAGCTACAATACATGGTCATGTGCAACCCATAATCTACCCGGCCCAACTAATATGCAAAACCCGAGCAAGTGTGCGTCTCGTTTATGTTTGTGGCCCACTAACTAGTACCAAACCAACCGAGTCCAAACTCTCACCAATGTATGGCCCATTTCAGCTTGTTCGGTCCATGGTTACACCTCGGCCCATAGTCAGTAGGTGGCCCAATGTGATACGTGACCAAGCGTTTATCATGCGACCCAAACAGCTTGTTCAGTCCATTTGAGTCATGTTGTGCAATATGTGAGTGTACCATTTCAGTTGTATGCTTCCTATAATTACGCTAATTATTTATTTTCAAAACAACTTTCCAAGAATTCATGATAACTCTAATCATCATTAACTCCTTTACAAAGTTATAACCCATCATTCATTTGGATCAAGTTATCATGACAATTTCTAGAACGGTTTAACAGTTTATCGAACAACAATATGCTCCCAAACTAATTCTGATCATAGTCAACTTCATCGAGCAATCACATAGTCAAGTAAATCAAGACTCCTATGAACATCATGCACACTTATCTAATAACATACAAAACCGTCGGACCCTAATTACGTGCCAAGATCATCAGCCAACCATCGAACCATAACGATTTCATGTAATATTATTTCATGTTAATTCAGATTACAATTCAGTTTGCAACACATATGATTGGAATCATAAACATTAATCCATTCTAATAATCAAGGCACCACACACAGAATCTTATATCACTTTGTTCATTATCCATGCATATAAAGGAACCTCATGTGATACGAATCCAAGGCAATTTCAAAGAAAGCAATCATAGGCAGCCAATAGAAATCAGGTTAACACATGGTAAACATACTAACCGAGTTACAAGAGGAAGAGTAGTGTGCCAGAACAGAGAAGAAAACTTCGATCTAGAGAGGGGCTGTCGTCGTTTAGAGAGAGGATAGAGCACTAGGGTTTTGTTTCAATGTGATTATGAGAGATGCATGAGCACCATATACAAACTTGTGTATATTCGGAACAAGTGGGCCGAACCCACTTGAGTTCTATTTCTTTTGTTTTGTGTCACACCCCGACCACGTAAAACAACAAATCGTGGCGAAAACGTCGGGGAGTGTTGTAACAGAATCATTGTTTCATAACACATGGAAATTTAAAATTTTGCTTTATTGATTAAAAGAGTTACAATGTCTTAACAACAAAGAAACATAACATAATTAACTAGTCTTGCATCTTTTAATGTCACTAAGGCCCAAGTCCACCTAAGTGTATCTTGATCAATCCTATGCATCATTTCCTGAAACACATGTGAAAATAGGTACGTCAGCATAAAAATGCCTGTGAGATACATAGGTTTTGTGAAAATCGGATTCATGACTTATAAGTTTAGAAAAGTTGTTTAACAAAAGTCAGTCATGATCCTTGTAAAATGTTTTGTTTTATAAATCATTTGAAAATCGATGATAAAGTAGATGATATGTAAAAGAGTAATGTAAGGTTAAACGAATAACCAAGTAAAATGAGTTTGTATAAAATGAGTTGTTTTGTAAAACAATTGTTTAGTGAAAATATGTCATTTGTGTAAAATGTAATATGTCAAATATTGAAATGGTTTAAATAATGCTACGATATGTTATACTATAAAAGCACTTATATATAGGAAGTATCAGCGGCGTATCCACCATGCTTTTATCTTATTACACCCGCCTCGTTATTTAAATCACTTAAACAAAACCAATCACCAATGTAAAAATGTTTATGTATAGTCAAATGTCAAATGTTTGTGTGAAAACCATCAAATGTAAATCATGTAATTTGTAATCAAAAGTTATGTATGGTAAGTAAAATGAGACTACTTAAACCACAAGTAAAAATGTACAAAACAAAGTATTTGAATAAATCAAAAGTTATGCTTTGTAGAATAATGCATGCTTTACTGATACAAACATTTATGCGGTAATGTTAAACGCCTACATTCAAGCCTTGAGACAGCAGGATAACCTTAGAGTAAAAGTTATCAAAAGAAAACGTTTTCGGATTCGGTCATTCCATCCATCCAAACAAACCTAGGATTTTAGGAACCAGATTTGTCAAGTCCTATGGTACCATTACCTACTACCGAGCGGCATGATCGGTGTTAATGAATGTAATTTAGTCCCGTTAAACAAACCAAATGATATACCAAATGTAAGCATGTTTTATGAAAATAATGTACCTAGTATGCTAAGTAAACATACAAGGTAGAGATGTAAAATAATGTGTCCATATGTTACGAGAACATATGCAACAGAGATGCAATGTAAAACAATGCACTAAGTATGCTAAGTTAACATACAAAACAGAAAAGTCATGTAAATCAATGTGCTAGCATGCTCAGTCAACATACATAGCAGGAAAAGTAAAGTAAAACAATGTGCTAAATATGCTAAGTTAACATACAAAGCAGAAAATGTAATGTAAAACAATGTGCTATCATGTCAAGTAAACATACATAGCAAAAGATGATGTAATGTAAAACAATGTGCTAAATATGCTAAGTAAACATACATAGCAAAACAAAATGAAATCATGTACTAATAGTGTACTAATGAACATAACAAGTATATGATATGAAAACATGGAAATCACGAAAGTAACAAGTAGGCACATGTGTTTCACCCCAAAATGTTTGGAAAACAGTAAAAGAGGGGTCTATGTACTCACTTGAGGGTGCTTAGAAGTCTTGAACAACAACCAAGCAAAGCTAGAGGGATCACGAAATCAAACGGCACCCTATATAGATAACTACATAAATAACCAGACCTAAATCGGGAGATTGGATAGTATGAGGTTTCGTAAACCAAATGAGTATTGGAACTCATATGATATGGTTTAACAAAGCCTACATACTAAAATGAAACCTAACCTAAGTGCTTACGACCCATTACGACCCGTTTAGGTAGCTTATGCTACTTTAACGCGTCGTTCGTGTAAAACGCGTTCGGACCGCCTAACTAGTCCTATGACAAGTATTATATGCCTAAACATGTTTAATTATGTTGCATAATCAGTTAAGTGACAAAAGTTTGGGTTACATATGCTTAAATATCAATTATGCATAAAAAGGGCATTTTGGTCATTTTCCTAAGTCATATAAACTACCTATCATATAACTACTTAAACGAAGGGGACCATAAGGTATAACGTCGGAAGGTTATTCCCTATACAACTATGGTCACCTAACGTGTTTGGTCGGATCCTAATGATCGACCAAACGGGTCAAGTTTGAAAGTCTAAGCGGTTGTTTAGACCGCTTGACTTACGAATCTACATAAGCACTAATATAAAAGTGACGAGCTAAACATGTTTAAAACATGTTTAACAAGGTTTGAAAACAAGTTGGATATCAAAACAAACGGTTTTGATACCCAAGAGTAGTTTGGTTACAAAATAATTCATGAATACGCATTTTGGCCGAAACTACGACCCGTTACTACACCTAATCAACGTGGTAACCAGTAGGTATAGTCACTAGGGACTATAACCATCGTGATTACGCTCACGTTGCGAAGTTCAAACGAACTTCGTGTTGACCATAAACTAGTCAATGCAGAAAGTCAAACATAAGCTTACAAAGGGTCCAAGCTAGGAAGATCTTGATCCAAATCACTCAGGTATGAAGCAAAGGCTCCAACTTAGAGTGTAATTCAGATCAAGTGTGCAGGAAATGGAATGAGGTGATGGGTATTTATAGTTTTTCCACAACCATTAGGATCATTTCTTGCAAAAGAGGGCACAATCTTGGCCATACACTTGGGCCCAAGGTTTAGAATACAATGGGAACATGAAAACCATCAAATGGTATTGAAAACAAGGGATTAAAACCATCAAAATAGCTGGAACAGGCCAGATTCAATGTTTCTGCAATTTTGCTGTTACTGGTAAGCCTTACGGATCGTATGGTCCCTTGCTTACGGACCGTATGTGGTCTGCATACCAGCAACTTTCAAAAATTGACAGAACAGCCCCTGCACTTGAGAAACATGCATTTTGATGCATTTTTGGCACGTTTAAGCCCCGTTAACCCCATTTCAAGGCTCTAAAATGAAGTTAAAGTATAGGAAACTTGAAACATGCTCAAAAATATCTCGGATGTCGGTTCGTTTGGTCGTACGGTTGCGTTGTTCGGTTAATTATGACGAAACACGAACGGACGCGAAAAACGATCCAAATTACGCAACAAATGGATTTTTATCATGCCAAACACTAAAATAAAATATTTTAATGCTTACATAAATTTTTGGATGTCCGGATGTATTCAGAACGTAAGATATGCGCGAAAATGCAAACTTATGCACTTTTTGACGCTTTTAGTCCCTGAATGACCAAAAAGTTTATTTTAGCACACCGAACCCCTCAAAGCCTATTTCTAAGCTATGTAAAGGATATTTAGGGCATGTTTAACTTATGGTCATGTTCCAAAATGTCTGTTACAGTACGAATCGGCATACTTTCGATGTTTGTCGATTTTAGTCCCTGTAAGCGAATAAACTTGATTTCGGCACACCAAACCCTCCAAAACTTATTTCTAAGTTATGTAAGGGTTATTTAAGGTATGTTAAGCCTATGTCACTATTCCGGTGTGTTTGTTGCATTAAACTGGTTATATTTACGCATCAGTGCGCGTATAACCTTCCAGAAAGCGATTTAGAGCCTGAAATCGAACAAGAGTTGATATGTGCAAATGATACACATATTTATACAAATCCCAAGTATGAAATACAATATTTCATTGGTTTGGTATTTGTTTGATGATTGAAGTGACACAGGTGTCACAGTCTCCCCTACTTCAGGAAATTTCGTCGCAAAATTTATTTTAGAGGAAACTTGTGAGAGTTTGAAACATGAAGTTGAAAAGATCAAACAACACTGGTTAGAGTCCTGAACTTCTAGTAACTTTAAATAACATCATGCTTGCAATGTGAGAGGGATACTTATATACAAGTATATAAAGTGTTATTGGTGCGTCCATCGTACCTCTATTACATTGTTCACATTTCGTTATGGTTGCCACTATCGGTTCTTACACATAATAAGTCTTACCGTGGTTTCCGTGCACTGAACTTCGTAATTATGTATGCATCCATAATTACGTAATTCCTTGCATAGTCACGTAGTACATCTTATAATGTGTAGGGGAAGAAAACAATGAACGAGCCTGTGATGATTGTGACTAGACCACCATAGGGTCCTTTTTAATTAAATCAATAAATGATTTAAATAGACTACTAAGGAGTCTGTTCAGCTATATCACCACATGTCATTCTTAACCAGATTCTGAATCAATCTTTTTTACTAGACCACAAAAAGGGTCTTTTATGAATCATGGAGCGGTTCTACATAATCCAAGGGTCTTAACGATTACGTAGAAGCCCATTAAGGATTTAAGGTAGTACCTTTGGATATCCTACTGTGAATCACTCATATGAAGACATGAAAGATTCTACGAGGATTTGGATAATGAATATCCAGAGTATACAAAAACACAAAATTCATAAAAGAAAACACAAATGCATAAACACATAATCACACAATTGTTTAACTTAATTTTAAATTTGTTATCATTTTGTTAATTTGTTCTGCTAACTGCGCACATGCATTTAAAGCACACTAGGAATCCATTCCGTGGATTTCATTTGGTACTTTAAACATTATCACGAATCTAACTATAAAGATAGAAAGATTTTAAAAAGAAAATTTGATTTCGATTATTAGGAATCGAAATGTTCAAATTAAGGTACACAAAGAATCCAATTAAGGACTCTGATTTGAATGATAATCATCCACAAGGGTCTAATTGTGAAGATAAAAAGATCCCATATGGATTTTAGAAGTTGAAGATGTTTTGAAACCTTGCACTGGATGTGCTTAAGTCAAAACATGAAGTAAAATTGCTTATGAAGTTGAGATGCTAGATATGTCAAGGCGACATATGAAGCAGAATTTGAAGGTTAAGTTAATGTATGAGAAAAATATATATATATTTTAAAACTATGCATGGGGTTCTAAAAAAATGTGTTCACTGTTTTTGAAACCTTATATATAATACTTTTGAAATCATAAAGTAGGTGCATTAGAAAAAAAAAGGTTTTAAAATCATGCGAGATGAAATTTTTGAAATTATGTATAAGGTTTTTGAAAATATAAATAATGCTTTTTGAAATCATGCATTTGATATAAGTAATTATACTGTATTAATAACATTTTGAAATCATGAAGGTTGTTTTTGAAAACATAGACAATGTTTTTGAAATCATGGAGGTTGTTTTTGAAAACATCGACAATGTTTTTGAAATCATGGAGGTTGTTTTCGAAAACATAGACAATGTTTTTGAAATCATGGAGGTTGTTTTTGAAAACATAGACAATGTTTTTGAAATCGTGGAGGTTGTTTTGAAAACATAGATAATGTTTTTTTGAAATCATGGAGGTTGTTTTGAAAACTTAGACAATGTTTTTGAAATCATGGAGGTTGTTTTGAAAACATAGACAATGTTTTTGAAATCATGGAGGTTGTTTTGAAAACTTAGACAATGTTTTTGAAATCATGGAGGTTGTTTTGAAAACTTATGCTATGCATGTTGAAAAATCAGAACGTAATGGGTATGAGATTTGAAAATATCCTTAGTTATCTAACCAAGGATTCAAAGGTTCAGATGTGCAAAAGGCACGATTACTCATAATTTCGCTTTATTTCTTGTACTTCGTCTCCTAGAATGAAACGAGTACTTAAAATTTTTCGAGGAAATCATGAGCGATCACTTGAAAGGGAGAATCACAAGAGTAGTTTGTAAAGAACATAGTTCCTTGATGTAGGTATCGTAGGGAAATGCCATACACACATGTAACTACACTTGTACATCAGAACAACAATTTATTCATAAATTGAACACATTGTTTCCGAGTTCAACAAAAGAAACAAAAGCAACAGATACAAATTATTTAAAGCAGCAGCTTCTTCTAATCAGCCAAATGCTCATCCAAGGGTTGGATTTGCATTGACAATCTTTGGGCATTTATTCCTGAAATGGCTCGTCTCGCCACAGTTGTAGCAAGTACCAGACGGGAAACGAGCTTGAGTAGGGTTGACTTGGAGTTGGGTAGCAGCAAGGTTTATAGCAGCTTTGTTTTGGATAGCAAAACGGCATATGTTAACCAAATGTCCCCACCGTCCACAGTAGGTACATTTGGAGCAGTGTATGAGGTTTAAATGATGACGGTTGCATCGCTTGCACCATGGGGTAGTTCCTAAGTACGGCTTCCTAGCTGGTGGCGTTGCCTCTTGGCTAGGTCCCGCTTGATTAGGTGCAACTGCTGTAGGTTTCTTTGAAGCCTTACGCTTCCTTGATTTTGGTGCAGGCTTGACTTCTGCTTCCTTCGGTGACTCTTGAGTGGCTTTCTTGTTGAGACGAGACATGGAAATGCCTAAATCCACAGACTTCAGAATCACTTCGCCTATTTGCTGGGCAAATTTGGCAGTTTGCTCGGACATTTGACCGTTGCTGAGAGGAAGAGACATTCTAGAAGAAAATGAAAGACATAGGAAGAAACAAGTGAAAGGTTATCGGATAATCAAAACAGAATGGCAACGCATAAAAATTGCGATCATTTGTTTGTTACCTAAGGCAAACAAATGAGACGGTGACTAATCAAAGTAAACGGGTCATATTAATGTATCACTGAAGACATGCTCGCCTATAAGTGAACACTCACCCCAAGAGTTCCCAGGTAAGAGTGACTGGTCTGATTCTGAGGATTTGTACGAACACTCTAGCCTTAGACAGAAAACTCAGAGTACAGGCATTCACCCTTCCAGTTTGCACGTGTTCACATCAAAAGACCCAAACTTTGACGAGATTTGAAAACTTAGAAGGTTCAAAACCTAGTAATTAATCATCCTAGAACAGATGATTAGTTTTCAAAACGGTTTTGAAATTTATATTCTTGTTAAGGTTGTCGCCTAAGGATAGGTGACGGTATTGTTTTATGACTAAACGCAAGTAAACTCGCGTTAGGGTCCTAGGAAGGTTATAGACTAGGTCAAAGCATAACTAATAACCTAATTCCCTATAACCATTGGCTCTGATACCAACTCTTCTGTCACACCCCGACCACGTAAAACAACAAATCGTGGCGGAAACGTAGGGGAGTGTTGTAACAGAATCATTGTTTCATAACACATGGAAATTTGAAATTTTGCTTTATTGATTAAAAGAGTTACAATGTCTTAACAACAAAGAAACATAACATAATTAACTAGTCTTGCATCTTTTAATGTCACTAAGGCCCAAGTCCACCTAAGTGTATCTTGATCAATCCTATGCATCATTTCCTGAAACACATGTGAAAATAGGTACGTCAGCATAAAAATGCCTGTGAGATACATAGGTTTTGTGAAAATCGGATTCATGACTTATAAGTTTAGAAAAGTTGTTTAACAAAAGTCAGTCATGATCCTTGTAAAATGTTTTGTTTTATAAATCATTTGAAAATCGATGATATGTAAAAGAGTAATGTAAGGTTAAACGAATAACCAAGTAAAATGAGTTTGTATAAAATGAGTTGTTTTGTAAAACAATTGTTTAGTGAAAATATGTCATTTGTGTAAAATGTAATATGTCAAATATTGAAATGGTTTAAATAACGCTACGATATGTAATACTATAAAAGCACTTATATATAGGAAGTATCAGCGGCGTATCCACCATGCTTTTATCTTATTACACCCGCCTCGTTATTTAAATCACTTAAACAAAACCAATCACCAATGTAAAAATGTTTATGTATAGTCAAATGTCAAATGTTTGTGTGAAAACCATCAAATGTAAATCATGTAATGTGTAATCAAAAGTTATGTATGGTAAGTAAAATGAGACTACTTAAACCACAAGTAAAAATGTACAAAACAAAGTATTTGAATAAATCAAAAGTTATGCTTTGTAGAATAATGCATGCTTTACTGATACAAACATTTATGCGGTAATGTTAAACGCCTACATTCAAGCCTTGAGACAGCAGGATAACCTTAGAGTAAAAGTTATCAAAAGAAAACGTTTTCGGATTCGGTCATTCCATCTATCCAAACAAACCTAGGATTTTAGGAACGGGATTTGTCAAGTCCTATGGTACCATTACCTACTACCGAGCGGCATGATCGGTGTTAATGAATGTAATTTAGTCCCGTTAAACAAACCAAATGATATACCAAATGGAAGCATGTTTTATGAAAATAATGTACCTAGTATGCTAAGTAAACATACAAGGTAGAGATGTAAAATAATGTGTCCATATGTTACGAGAACATATGCAACAGAGATGCAATGTAAAACAATGCACTAAGTCCGCAAAGTTAACATACAAAACAGAAAAGTCATGTAAATCAATGTGCTAGCATGCTCAGTCAACATACATAGCAGGAAAAGTAAAGTAAAACAATGTGCTAACTATGCTAAGTTTACATACAAAGCAGAAAATGTAATGTAAAACAATGTGCTATCATGTCAAGTAAACATACATAGCAAAAGATGATGTAATGTAAAACAATGTGCTAAATATGCTAAGTAAACATACATAGCAAAACAAAATGAAATCATGTACTAATAGTGTACTAATGAACATAACAAGTATATGATATGAAAACATGTAAAGCACGAAAGTAACAAGTAGGCACATGTGTTTCACCCAAAATGTTTGGAAAACAGTAAAAGAGGGGTCTATGTACTCACTTGAGGGTGCTTAGAAGTCTTGAACAACAACCAAGCAAAGCTAGAGGGATCACGGAATCAAACGGCACCCTATATAGATAACTGCATAAATAACCGGACCTAAATCGGTAGATTGGATAGTATGAGGTTTCGTAAACCAAATGAGTATTGGAACTCATATGATATGGTTTAACAAAGCCTACATACTAAAATGAAACCTAACCTAAGTGCTTACGACCCATTACGACCCGTTTAGGTAGCTTATGCTACTTTAACGCGTTGTTCGCGTAAAACGCGTTCGGACCGCCTAACTATTCCTATGACAAGTATTATATGCCTAAACATGTTTAATTATGTTGCATAATCAGTTAAGTGACAAAAGTTTGGGTTACATATGCTTAAATATCAATTATGCATAAAAAGGGCATTTTGGTCATTTTCCTAAGGCATATAAACTACCTATCATATAACTACTTAAACGAAGGGGACCATAAGGTATAACACCTAATCAACGTGGTAACCAGTAGGTATAGTCACTAGGGACTATAACCATCGTGATTACGCTCACGTTGCGAAGTTCAAACGAACTTCGTGTTGACCATAAACCGGTCAATGTAGAAAGTCAAACATAGTTTGACTTTCGTGCTCGAAAAGCGATAAAAGAATGAAAGAAGCTTACAAAGGGTCCAAGCTAGGAAGATCTTGATCCAAATCACTCAGGTATGAAGCAAAGGCTCCAACTTAGAGTGTAATTCAGATCAAGTGTGTAGGAAATGGAATGAGGTGATGGGTATTTATAGTTTTTCCACAACCATTAGGATCATTTCTTGCAAAAGAGGGCACAATCTTGGCCGTACACTTGGGCCCAAGGTTTAGAATACAATGGGAACATGAAAACCATCAAATGGTATTGAAAACAAGGGATTAAAACCATCAAAACAGCTGGAACAGGCCAGATTCAATGTTTCTGCAATTTTGCTGTTACTGGTAAGCCTTACGGACCGTATGGTCCCTTGCTTACGGACCGTATGTTGTCTGCATACCAGCAACTTTCAAAAATTGACAGAACAGCCCCTGCACTTGAGAAACATACATTTTGATGCATTTTTGGCACGTTTAAGCCCCGTTAACCCCATTTCAAGGCTCTAAAATGAAGTTAAAGTATAGGGAACTTGAAACATGCTCAAAAATATCTCGGATGTCGGTTCGTTTGGTCGTACGGTTGCGTTGTTCGGTTAATTACGACGAAACACGAACGGACGCGAAAAACGATCCAAATTACGCAACAAATGGATTTTTATCATGCCAAACACTAAAATAAAATATTTTAATGCTTACATAAATTTTTGGATGTCCGGATGTATTCAGAACGTAAGATATGCGCGAAAATGCAAACTTATGCACTTTTTGACGCTTTTAGTCCCTGAATGACCAAAAGTTTATTTTAGCACACCGAACCCCTCAAAGCCTATTTCTAAGCTATGTAAAGGATATTTAGGGCATGTTTAACTTATGGTCATGTTCCGGAATATCCGTTACAGTACGAATCGGTATACTTTCGTAGTTTGTCGATTTTAATCCCTGTAAGCGAATAAACTTGATTTCGGCACACCAAACCCTCCAAAACTTATTTCTAAGTTATGTAAGGGTTATTTAAGGTATGTTAAGCCTATGTCACTATTCTGGAGTGTTTGTTGCATTAAACTGGTTATATTTACGCATCAGTGCGCGTATAACCTTCCAGAAAGCGATTTAGAGCCTGAAATCGAACAAGAGTTGATATGTGAAAATGATACATATATTTATACAAATCCCAAGTATGAAATACAATATTTCATTGGTTTGGTATTTGTTTGATGATTGAAGTGACACAGGTGTCACATTTTGGGCTCTAAAGATCTGGACCGAGGGCAAACAAACAATACGAAGGAGGCTTTCAGCCCGAACACGAAATGTGCGGCCTAGGGATCATAAGCAACTAACCTATCAAAGCAACTAAACACATTAAGCGTAACAAATAACTCTCGCACAAACAATAACTATCAAATATGATTCAATAAAAATAATATGATGCGCACGTGATTAAGTGTAACAACGCTAGTTAAACGATCATGGAATTAGGTAACACTAACCTTAAAAGTTCGGGTTGTCACATCATCCCCAACTTGAAAGAAATTCCGTCCCGAAATTTGATACGTAAACCCAGAGAAGTGAAGTGGTAATTCAAGAGTGCTGCAGATTTTCCTCAGGTGCCACATCATCCCCAACTTGAAGTGGAATTTCGTCCCGAAATTCACCAGTGATATCGGAATTAGATTGGTCAGTAGGGAAGAGTTGAGGATATTTGAGCTTCATCTGATCCTCACGCTCCCACGTGAACTCAGGTCCACGTCTTGAGTTCCAACGAACCCTCACGATCGGGATTCGACTATGCTTGCGAACCTTGACTTCCCGATCCATGATTTCGATTGGTTCTTCGACAAACTGCAACTTGTCGTCAATATTGAGCTCTTGAAACGGCACAACCAGTGTTTCATCAGACAAACACTTCTTTAGTTGCGAAACATGGAAGACATCATGAACGTTACCCAACTCAGCAGGTAACTCGAGCTTGTAAGCCACTTTACCGATTCGCTCCAGAATTTTAAATGGCCCAACATAACGCGGATTAAGCTTGTCGCGCTTCCCAAAGCGTACTACACCCTTCCACAGTGAAACTTTCAACATAACACGATCGCCTACAGCGAATTCCAACGGTTTCCTACACTTGTCAGCGTAGCTTTTCTGTGACACCCGGCTTTTCAAGCCGTACCGTACAATTGTAATACGTGTTGTGAATAGATAAAAGGCCATATTTGACTGATTATGATGTTTAAATATGAAATTTAATGAGTTGGTAACTTTAAACCTCGGTAAAAATTAAGTTGACAACGGTAATATAAACGCTTATCACGTAACGGTTAAAATGCGAAACGAACATCGGTGACCACCCGATCAGTGTTAGAATCCTAAAAATAGTCTGTTATGATCAGAATAATTATTTTAATCATAACCGTGTGGAAAAATAATCTAAAACGCTAGGAAACTCTATTTTTCGAGTATAAGAGCGTGTACCGATAAAATATTGTCAACACAGCCTGTCAAGGCAACTGATAATCATTTTAGTAATAATTTGATGAGTTTATCACTTTAGAATGATAAAAATAAATAAAAACGCATAAATCCCTATTTTTGCGATTTTAAGCGCGTACCGCGCAGCACAGCGCGCATACTGCCAAATACCGGCAACGTAGCCAGTCCAGGCAAACAAAATATTGTTTAATAATATTTTGGTGAGTTATTTTTATAGACTGTTAAAAATAATTTAAAACGCACTAAAATGAATACCCGGTAATCAGTAAAATACCAGTTTTTGTCTATATATATATATGTATATATGTATATGGAATCGTGTAGAAGGGTGTGTGTAAGAGAGAGGAAGGCATGTTAGCAGCCATGCCAACCCTTTTCTCACTCTCTCTCCTCCCCTTAGTGGCCCTAAAAGGAGGTGGTGATGATGATGTTTGTTAAAGATTTCCATAAACCTTCCATAATTTCAAGAATTCAAACCAACACAACATTCTCTCACTCCCTCTCTTGATTCAGCGCTGGTCACATACACACACACACTAAACTTCGAAAATTTTTAAGATCCACACTTCTACATGATCCATTTCAAGGAGGTTCCAAGTCCAATTGAAGTTTTAAAAGTGTTTTCAAGAAGATTCAAGCTAGAACAAGTTTCACACCATCTTTTTCATTCAAAAACCCATTTGAATCTTGAGGGTATAGAACTATTCTTTTTAAAAGTGTTCTTGATTCTTAGAGTTGAAAATAATAGTGAAAGGTTTCTCTTGTTCTTGGAACAAAACACAAACTTGAATTCTTAAACAAATGGGTTTTCAAAGAAAATAAAATGGATGAACTAGTATGTATATGTGTGGCCGTATGTGTATATATATATATATATATATATATATGTATGGAGTTTGAGTTTTAATTTTCTTGATGTTCTTGACTGATAAAAATAAAAAAGATGAATGCATGCATGTTTAAAAGGTGTCATATGAAAGCTTTTTGATTTGAAATGAGTTTATATGAAAAGTTATGATTTGATAATGATCATAGGAAGATTAGAATGTTCTTGAATATTTGAATATGAGTTAAATGCATGATGAATATAAATTAGATCATAAGTAATGATGTTAATGTTGTATGAGTGCATTAGATGCACATACATGAACATGCATGATGATATGAAAGCATGAAATGATGATTTGAACATGATTTGATAAAAATGATATTTGATCAGATTATAAACATTAAAATATGGTTATTTTGAAGTATTTAATGATATAAAACTTTGTCATAAGGTTTACTAGCTTTGCATGTTATACATGAGGCTTAGAAACTTGTAAAATAGGTGAAATAATGTGTTTTGTGTATGATTTAGTAAAAATCAGTTTTGTGCAGATTATAAACACTAAAATAAAGTTATTTTAAAGTGTTTAGTGACTTATAACTTTGTCATAATGTTTGCTAGCTTTGCATGTTGTACTTGGTGCTTTAAAAGTTGTAAAATACGTGAAATCGCATGATTTATGTGACTTACACAAAAACTGCACTAATCTGATTATAACCACTATTTTAATCAGTAAATAACATGTATTGTGTTAAAATATCAAGTTGTTTCAAGTTGGGATGGTTATAGTAACGTTTAACGCAAAACTATGCGTTAAAACGATCAAAAAATCGGCTTTTCGAGTGATTTTTGTAAAACTGATTTAGATCAGTAAATAAACTGATGTTTTTAGTTTAAAAATAAGTATTTTAACTAATGTTAAGTTTACTTGGTGTTTGGTTGGTCATACATGACTTCCAACGCCTGAAACCGTTACCGAATCGCTAAAATACGCATTTTTCAGTACACACAAGTATGGGTAAAATTTTAGGTAAATCTTATGTGTTAAAATGTGTTGTGTGATTTAAACATGAGAATGTGAAAGTATGTTAAGTTTTAACTTGTTGATGGAAGTTTAGACTTCGCATGTATATTTATGCGGAAGAAACGGTAAAAATCGCGTTAAATGTGTAACTTGTTTGTCGAGCATGAAATTTGATACGTATAAGATATTTTATGTATATTTGCTTTAAAATGACAAAATAGATAAGTTAACAAGATTTCGCGTGTTTCGGTGTTAAATTATGTGAACGTTTATGTATATGTTACGACGCGCAAATCATAGATATATTGCGTATAAACAGGAGAGTTAACGGATTTACATAATAATGGTCACCAATAAAATCGTTCAAGTCACAAAATCATAAAAATATATATATATATATATATATATATATATATATATATGGACTCATATATATATATATTAACGTGCCAACATAATAAAAAATGACAACTTTTCGAGAAAATCTCAAAGTTATGTGACAATTCTAAGAAACAGAGAAACATAGGATTTTTGTGTTAGGATTAGGTTCAAACGTGAACAGTTTCTCCCGCGTGAACTGATCTTGGCCTTTGATTTTTTTGATCTTGAGATTTTAAGTTAATGGCATGATGGTAATTATTTGGTTATTTGTTACTAATTAATTAAGAGAACAAGGGTATTTGTGTAATTTCCATATTAATTTGATTGCATAAATCACGTTTATATCCACATTTTAGGTTTCAAATCCCACACATATCTTTCTCTCTCACAAATCAAGATCAAAATCGCCGACAAGCAGAGGAGAACATCCGGTCCGCCGACAATCAGCGATCTGCATAATTCCGGTCCGACCACCGTCGCTGGTTTCGCACACTTCCGCCTTTGACCACCCTCTTCGCACTCCGACGCCGGCTCCGATCACGAACAGCAGCAGGTACAGCCTGGTTAGATTCAGTTATTTGTATTCAGTTTTTCTAATTCTTTCATTCTGCTGGTCTGCATCTCTTTGATCCCTGCATCGTATACGAGTTTTTGGTTGTGCTGGGGTTTTGTGGATCTGATTTGATGAATATCGTTTTGTTTTTGTGTTGATGTTATATTAGGTTTTCTTTTTGTTGATTTGTAGCATATCTGGTTTGATTGTTTTTTTTTTTTTTTTTTTTTGCGGCAATTTGAGTGATTACTTATTTAGGTATTGATGTTGGTGTGTGTAGGAGTTGTAGGGAACATGTATGTGGCAAGGTTAGATTCAGTTCATTTGTTATCAGTTCCCTAATTGCTTTAGTTCCTGCTGGTTTGTATCTCTTTGATTCCTGTATCGTGCGTTAGTGATGAGGTTTTGTTTATTGAACTGATGCGTAATACGTTGCTTTTTTTTCTTTTAGATTCAGTTTGTTTTACGGAATTAGGGTTTTGTTGACATTCGAATCGATAGGAATGTGTTTAATTTGTATTAGTTTGAAAATGATATCAGAAAGTTGTTTAGCTTTTTTTTGGAGTTCATTTTTTTTTTGTTTTTGCTCTGTTTGTAATGCGATGTACACTTGTGTATTCTGATTTTGTTCTGTTTTTTATGCAATGTACACATGTGTATAGCGTCTGTTTTTGTGATGTCCCTGTTTTTTTGTTCAATTTTTTTTATTTTGCTCTGTTTTTAACGCGCTGTACACATGTGTATTCTGATTTTTCTCTGTTTTAATGCGATGTACACATGTGTATTCTGATTTTTGCTCTGATTTTAATGCGATGTACACATGTGTATAGCGTATGTTTTTGTGATATCTCATATTTTTTTGTGTATTGAATATGTAAAGTAGTTGATGTACACTTGTGAATTATGCAAAGTACTAATTGCTGAGTTTTTTGTGTTATTATAGGAGATGTCGTAAACGAGAAAAGTGGAGATGGAAGGTCGATAAGGATGATTCACGTATGAGGTCGATAAGGATGATTCACGTATGTTTGTTTGCTTGGTCGATAAGGATGATTCAGCATACAACGTGGCGAATAGTTGTAAAAGACTATGTCTTTTTTATTTTTCCGATTATGTTGCGTTTATTGTTTTCACGAATCTGGAACTTGTAATTGTATGTTTTTTTTTTGTTTGGCAAACATTATGTAACTTGTTATTTGCTTAATATAAAATAGTTTTACAGGTTTTGTTTGTTTATATGTATGTATTATGTAGCTAATTACACATATGTACCATGCTGAGTACACATGTGTACTGTTCAATTCATATCCAAGTACACATGTGTATACCGTTGAAATATGAAGGTTACGTGAATCTTAAAAATCATAATCCGAATTCTAGTGGTGAAATCTAAAAAATAAAAATGAAATAAAAGATAATGTGGATAATGAATTTAAAATAGGAAAGATATAACTTAATTCAATTATTAAAATAATGATTTAAATCTAATTTTTATATAATTACAATCATGCCCTTAACAACTAAAAAGGAAATCAATGGTCCAGATTAGTTCACGCAGTTCACGCATGGGATTAGGTTCACGCTGGAACCCTACCCTTTTGTGTTATGTATATTGATTTAAAACCGTTCCTATATATATTAGGACGTGTAGAAATCAATCTCTAGGATTGCGCTATTTAAAAATACGCACCCAAAGGTGAGTGTCACTAAACCCCTCTTTTTACTGTTTTGTATATATTTTGAGGGGTAGAACACGCCTAAAAGGGTTTAATAATGTTTTTGAAATAAAACATACCTTTTGATATAAATTATATATTTTCGTTGAAAATATATGGATTTTTGGGAAAGTATATATATTTTGGGATGAAATGGTTTTGGAAAATAAATATGTTTCGGATGGAAATGGGGTTATGCACGGTGTTTAGGAGAAAACGACCGTGTAGTTGGGACGAATTTGCTTGATCTCAAGAGAGTAAGTATCGGCATAGGCTTACATTTCGGTGGGGATTTCAGGGGATTCGTACAATATCGTGTATTAAATTGTCATATTAGTATGATATATATATTGTACGTGAGGCAGACATCATATTACTCTACAAGAGGACCCTGCGCCCATGATGTCGTTTAATCATTTAAGTAATGTACGCGAGGAATTATTGGTAGATCTATCGGGTTGACAACCCCGTCGTGACCGGTCGCCCCGTGTCAAGCCAAACGACGAATTAATATTATGTTTATTGTCTAGCTTTAATTATCCCTACATGGTTAATATATAGTTCGTATCGTCTAGCTAACATACGAGTCCGGAAATTGATGCAATAATTTAATATACAAAACATGGGTAGTAACAATATTGTCGGGTTCATGAAACTGTGACGGAAGGCCCATGGATTTTATTAAGGAAGTAAAACGGACTTTCAAAATTATATAGATGTTATCAAATAAACACCTAAACAGAAAGTTTTCCTTGGAATAAAAATTATTTGTAAGTGAATATATGAACTCACCTTCCTTTGTGTTGACACTTGATTTTAATGTGTTCTACAAGGAATTGAGTTCGGCTTCGGGAATTATGGCGTATCTTGTGTTTGTTGATGCATGTTTTGTCACTTAAAATGTTGGACTGACTTTTAAACTTTCTGGGACAAATGTAATAAGATCCGTGAGGATCAAAGACAACTTTATATTGTCATGGTTATGTCATGTTTTGGGGACGTTAAGTTTAAAATCTATATTTTAAATAAGTAAAATTTTCCAACACTATAATGCACTAAACATCAAGATAGAAATGGGCACCAGCTTCCGTCACCACTACGTTTTATATTCCGCTGCGACGTTTTTGGGGTGTGACAAAAGTTGGTATTAGAGCCAATAGTTGTTAGCGAACTAAATGTTTTCGGAGGAAAACACTAGACTTCAACCGAAGAATTTTGAGATTTAAAGTCCAAAATTCTCGAAGCCAAGATTTTTAAATAAATGTGGAAATTTTATCATGTATGAAAACCCTTATGTGTTGTGTGCATACGTGATTTTCTGTTTATTTAGGCCTTATGTGTTACTATTCACGTTGATCACACACTTACTTTGTACGGTTACGATATGTCACGTCTCAGCCTATAGAGCCATTAGTAGACCTGCTCACTGATACTGTCGAGCCTACATTTGAGATTTCTTCGTCCGTTGTTACAGAATCGTTTGTTCTACTATTCGAGTCACGTGTTTTGCTACACCTTTTTTCAGTTTACACTCGTCGTACGAAGAGGACTTGGCCCGTTAGAGAGATCGCATCGACTTCGAGAGCTGAGACAGCGTCCGCTTTGAAGAAGCAGAAAGGGATTTGGGGTCAATCGCCCTCACTGCGATCGACAGTTCGCCACATTATGCGGAGACTTGGAGACGACGAAGGGCAAGATGAAAGACTTAGAGGGACAGATGGACTAGTATGATGAGCTAAAAGAGCTTGTTAGGAAGATGTTGGACTTCCAGGGATTGAAGCGTTAGTTGTTGATTGTTTCTGTTGTTTGTTTTGTATGTCTCATTTGATGAACCCTATTTATGGCTTGCATGCCAAATTTTCAGATGTTTAGGAGGAAATTTCATATAGACTTGTTACGGGTGTTGATGTAGACACGCCGAATCTTGATTAGTCTTAGTACTAAAAACAGGCTTTGTAAATTTTTGATATAAATATCGAATGGGTTCCTTTTGGTACAAAAATTGTTCTCATTAATGTGTGGATATTATACATGCGCAATGTTTGGTCCACTAACATTTAATGATTGAATTATTTTTGGTTATCGTCTTATGTTGATATTATGTTGTAATAATAGAAACGACGAAATGCCACCAAAAGCGAGAAAGGGCTCTAGACTACCGATTACCCCGGAAGAGTTGGCACAACTCATAGCCCAACACGTTAATACTGCCATGGAACAGCGCGATGCTAACCAAAATAATGGCCAGGAACGTGGACATGATGCTCATGGGTATGGTTTTGGTGGGACACAGATCGGAAACCCTTCAGGTGATGTAATGATCGGGAAGTTTTAGTAGTTCCTGTGTTATGATATAATCAGAGCGTAATTCTGATTTTTCATTAACTTTGTGAACAGTACGTAGATGTAAACATAAAACAATCCAGGGTTGTAACCCAAGATCATTTACTGGTACCCTATGCAATGGCGTGGCAACGGTATGCGTGATGTCGGGCCGTCATAGCGGATCGACCATTCAAATAATTCCGTATTCTGAGCCTAGATCTGGGGATTTGCGAAAGCGAAAGTCTGAGAGTTCGAGGAAAGATACCGATGAGAAGCGTGGTGAGGAACGCAGATTGGAGAAAGTGTGTGTAGCTAACCCTAGAGAGTCGGGAAAGGATAATGCCAGGGATGGCAGGAGTAGTTCTGAGAGGAAGACTCACGAGGATGAGCGGAGAAAGTGCGCCAGATGTGGTCGGACTGGACATGTGACCCCCAAGTGTTATGCTAGGAGTACATTGGATGGAGTTACGCTCGAGGGATGCTACGTATGTGGTGAACGAGGACACTACAAAAGAGATTGCCCGAAACCGAAGGGACAGGATGCTGTGGGTAAAGCCATTGAGGCAAGTGCTGGGAAGGCACGTGAGAATCATGCTATTATTACTATGGAGCTGGGGAGCTTTGACGTAGATGTGAGGATGGATTGGTTATCCAGGAAGGAAGCAGGGATTATTGCTCGGGGAAGCAAGCTAGGATACCTCGTTCTGATGATGGAAAGGTGGTAATTGTTCACGAAGACCGACCGAGTTGAGTGTTGAGTGTTGAGTGACGTCAGTATTATGAGGATGCTCAATTTGTTGCGAAAAGGCTGTCCTGCTTTCTTTGTTAACATGGTGGATATGAAGGCCAAATGTAGGAATATCAGAGAGATTCCTATTGTTCTCGATTATCCAGAAGTTTTCCCAAAAAGACTTACCTGGATTGCCCCCTGCGAGACAGATCGAATTCCGAATCGATCTGGTACCCAGTGCTGCACCCATTTGCACAATCTCCTTGTAGATTAAGCACCGTTTGGGATGAAGGAACTGTCGAATCAGCCTCAAGAGCAATTAGACAAGGGTTTCATTCGATCAAGTTATTCGTTTGAGGTGCATCTGTTTTGTTGAAGAGGAAGAAGGATGGATCCTTCAGGATGTGAGAGGATTTCAGAGAGCTGTACAAGTTGACTATCAAGAATCGGTACCCTTTACCGAGGATTGATGATTTGTTCGATCAAGATACCGAGATCCAGCTGCTACACGAATATCGATCTACGATTGGGATATTATCAGTTGAAGGTTGCTGAAGAAGATATGCTGAGGACTGCTTTTCAAACGTGATATGGTCATTACGAGTTATTAGTCATGCCTTTTGACTAAATTAATGCGCCATTTATATTCATGGATCTCGTGAACAGGGTATGGAAACCCTAATCGGATGAATTCGTGATAATATTCATCGACGACATACTTGCCTATGTGCGAACCAAGGAGAATCATGAGTAACGTTTGAAGTTAACTACGGAGTTGGTAAATGATGAGGAGAGCCAAAGACCCATCGGGAGTATGATGATCCATATGACTAGCCAGATGCTACCGGAGATTTATTAAGGATTTCTCTAAATTAGTGCAGCCTTCGACACTAATGACCCCAAAAGGAAAAGGGAAATTGATTGGATAGCAAGATAGTAGGAAGCTTTTCGGACCCTTGAAAGAAAAGTTGGGAGCGTGTATGATGGACCCCGAAGGAAATTAAGATACTCACATGCCCTTGGCAGAGTTATCTTACAATAATAGTTAACATGCTAGTATTTAGGTTGCTCGGTTTGAAGCCTTGCATGGATGGAAGTGTTGATCGCCACTTTGTCGAGCTGACGTGACAAAGGACAATTAACCAGACCCGAGTTATCTAGGAAACCAGCGACAGGATTTGCCTAGATCGAGGGAAGGTTAAAAATCGTCAATTGATCAACAGAAGGATTACATGGACAATTGAAGGAACTACTGCGACTCCAGATCGAAGATTTAGTACTGTTAAAGGAGTTATCTTGCAGAGATGCTATTAGGTTTAGCAGAGAAAAGAAGAGCTGAGCCACAATGATTAGGTCCTTTCAAGAGCCCATCTTGAGTTGGATCGGTCGCTTATAGGCTCAAGCTACCATAAGGACGGAGTAGTGTACATAATGTATTGTTTGGGTTCAGTGGAGAAAGTGTATAATGGATGATACACTGATTTTGTTCTTTATAGAAATTTATTTGGAAAATAAACGGAATGTATATCAAAGCACCGTAGAAGCAGTACTTATAGCTAGAAGAGTTATGCTAACAACCGGACAAGCGATTACAGTATTCTAGTCGTGTATGCGATTTATTGATTTGGCGATTTGTGGATATCTGAAATGAATGCAAGAAGGAAGGAAGACAAGTTTATGAGATTTGATTTTTTCGAGAGCCCATCTCGAGTTGGATCAATCGGGTGTAAACACAGACTATCTTAGATACGGGGTAATGTATATGTAAATATACGTATGTAGAACCCGAATTGGTAGAATTTTGACTTAATCTTCTTAATTAAGTGCTTGTAAATGTTGAACCTTGGAAAGAGTGGAGAGCGTTGAGATGAGAGATTAGGAATTGAGAGTGTATGTAATATAGGTCTACGAAGATTCTTTGTAAGAATCAAAGTTTCTCGCAGAAACTATAAGACTATATTCATTAAACCTGTTTTTGCTGTTTCCACCCAGTGCGAAAACAAAACCTGTAGAGTAAAAATTTCGGGGACGAAATTTCCTAAACAGGGGGAGACTGTGACACCCGGCTTTTCAGGCCGTACCGTACAATTGTAATATGTGTTATGAATAGATAAAAGGCCATATTTGACTGATTATGATATTTATATATGAAATTTAATGAGTTGGTAAATTTAAACCTCGGTAAAAATCAAGTTGGCAACGGTAAGATAAACGCTTATCACGTAACGGTTAAAATGCGAAACGAACATTGGTGACCACCCGATCAGTGTTAAAATCCTAAAAATAGTCTGTTATGATTAGAATAATTATTTTAATCATATCTGTGTGGAAAAATAATTTAAAACGCTAGGAAACTCTATTTTTCGAGTATAAGCGCGTACCGCGCGATGCAGCACGTTTACCGACAAAATACTATCAACACAGCCTGTCAAGGCAACTGATAATCATTTTAGTAATAATTTGATGAGTTTATCACTTTAGAATGATAAAAATAAATAAAAACGCTTAAATCCCTATTTTTGCGATTTAAAGCGCGTACCGCTCAGCACAGCGCGCATACTGCCAAATACCGGCAACGTAGCCAGTCCATGCAAACAAAATATTGTTTAATAATATTTTAGTGAGCTATTTTTATAGAGTGTTAAAAAATAATTTAAAACACACTAAAACGGGATTAAAACGCTAAATAAAATACCCGGTAATCAGTAAAATACCAGTTTTTGTCTATATCTATACTACTTTATAAAGCATATAGGAAGGATAGAATGGTCATTTGCCACTTTACAAGTCTTTAAAGCCCATTGTACAAACCTGTTAAGCACAAAGTGTTGAAACTTGTTTTCAACACCTGATGATACCCACGCGGATCTTACCGGATCAACTTGACCCGTTTTTAGTTTGATGGATCAAATATATTCTTTCTATCACTCTCTAAACCACAATTGTTTCATCCGCCGCTCCACCTTTCTCCACAAACCCTAGATCCTGCACCGCACCTCCACCTTTCATCCATGGAACCGCTCGACGCCTTCACCGTTTTCTCCCCTTTCATCCATGGAACCGGTACCGTTTTTTACCCTATCTTTTACGTTTTTTTTTAAACTTTGTCAGATCTGTGATAATACTTTTAGATCTGTGTTGGTTTTGTGATTTTTTTAATGTTCTGTGAATCGATCATCATAGAGAGTATATATTTTTGTATTGATTAGGGTTTTTGTTTTCTGGAAATTTGAATATAGTTGAAGACGAAGACTCAGATCTGTGATAATACTTTTAGATCTGTGTTCGTTTTGTGATTTTTTTAATGTTCTGTGAATGGATCAACATAGAGAGTATATATTTTTGTATTGATTAGGGTTTTTGTTTTCTGGAAATTTGAATAGAGTTGAAGACGAAGACCGATGAACAGGTGAAAGAGAGAACACTGCGGCTTGGTTCAAGAACCTTCAAATTCAGCCATAGTGGTACCGTTTTTTACCCTATCTGTTATAAACTTTCAGATCTGTTATAATACTTTCAGATCTGTGCTGGTTTTGTGTTTTTTTTAATGTTTTGTGAATGGATTTACGGTAAATCTGGTATAACTATTTGTTTGTTATTGATTAAAATCTGTTTTTAAAGCTGTGATTGACTAATTTCCTGTTGTGTTATAATCGGATTTGTTGTTGTAGCTGATTGAAGATGAATTTAATGATTAATAACTGTTTTGTTAGGCTTTTTTTTGTTTAACTCAGTTATATGGGTTTTTGTTTTAAGTTTGCTTGATTATGTATGTTTTAGACTTCATTTAAGCTGTTAGACAAAGCAATTGATTCTAGAATCAACTTCTTTGATTCGGCTGCAATGTAAGGGTTTTCTTTTTTATGTAAGTTTTTAGTGAATAATGAATACTTTGGTTTGAGATTTGTTAAGGAGTGTCGATTAAATTATCAGTGATTTTTGTGATATCTATATCAAACTTGTTGGTAAAAGATAGCTGACATCTTTGTATAATGATTCAGGTGGCTTTATTCTATGAAGACGGAAATCTTGTTGAGGCAAAAGGTGTAGGAAAATGAGGCTGCAGCGACTTGTAACATGGTTTCTTCTGTACAGACTGACAATGTAAGTGTTTTGTAGTTAGTACTCTGCATTTGTTGATTGATATTGATTGCTGGTGATTGTTGAATGAATTGGATGTTTAGGTGGAAGAACAGTTTAGGGAAAGGGATGCTCGAGAAGAATATGTGGATATTGGAGAGGAGATGCAGTTAACAAATTTCCCATCAGTTGACATCGAAAATCGATCTCAAATTCAGATTCACAATCTTTAACATAAATCAAATCCAATGAAGAATATGGTTCAAGAGGTTCGTGATTCAATCATTTCATTTCATACAAATGTTACGTAACAATCGCAAACCTAATTTTTGGTTTCAGATCATATAGAAACAGGTACTCATGGTAGCAAAAGCTGTAGAGGTCAACATCGATGATGATGTTATGGTTCCGTCATAAGAACTTCTCAGATCTGGACGGTATTGAGGTGCTGACTTCCTTTTTTTGGTTATATTCAATTTTGACCAAATTTAATTTGTTTTTTAGTTGTTTTTCAATTTGTTTTTCATGAATGATGTTGAAGATGAGAAAAATAATTGCGCAAAAGCCACTTCTTTTCAGGCTTTTCTTCCACTATTGAACTGTAAGAAAGCTTCGATTGTAATTGAATGAGTGTTTGATTCTCACATTTTAATTTCTTAGCATCAATTTGAGATTCTTCAGTTAGGGAAGTTTTCTTTCAAATAGTTGATTATATGCTTTCTGTCACAAACACAAATTACCTTTTTAATTACCTAAAGTATGTTAGTTTGATCTTTGGTTCCATGTTAAAGAAATAGAGTAGCAGGGATGCGTGAAAAGCTTACCATCCATTAAATAAAAAAAAAACTAATTGAACTGTTTCATATAGTTGCATTTATACATTATTTAAAGATTCACATCGTTTGTTTTTGTGCATATACTGGTTTTGGAGCTAAAGTAGGGGTTACAAGAGCATTTATAAGGTAATATATTTTGTTATATTCATTTTGTCAACTCTTCTATCATACCCAGACAATGTTGGGAACATGTAAAATATAATTTTTCAGTTTCACAATCATTCAAAGTCATTACCTTTTGTAGTAGATTGGATGGATAGATAAACAAGATACAAATAACAATTAAATTGCTAATGTGATGGTAAAACTCTGGTACTATTTCATTTTAAGCAGGGTTTTCTATTGATTTTTAGTTGGTCTTTATTATAGGCACTTCAATTTGAAGTGGGTCATTATGGTGGGCAAAAGGCAAGGTAAATGTAAGAGTTTGGTTCCAATTTGACATGGGTCATCTATTCTAATTTTTCTAATGTAGGAATGGCATGATGATGTATAGAACCATAAGTTAAACTGAGGTACTGGTTGCTTGCTCTTCTGTTTTGAATCGTAGAATTTTCGGTTCATATTCTGTTTCATGTCAACTGAAACAGAAGCAGGTCTCAAAACATTGATTCATCATATTCTTATGATTAATTAGAATAAAGTCGACCTTTGGCCGTAAATTATTATATTAGTCGTCTTTTTTTGCTAGGTTCAGTGGAATGGCAAGTTTTCAGCAAAGGGAGCCCTTTCAAATGAATTTATCTATGTTTGTAACCTGCCACATGGAACAAATGAATAAATGTTAGCTGAAATATTTGGCACAATTGGCTTGCTAAAGATATGGGTTCTAAAAGGGTATTTCTTTACCAACATTTATATTTACTTTATTCCATATTACTTTATATATTATAATGTTTATTGATCTTTGGATCTTTTTGTTTCTACAATACAGAAAGATAAAAGTAATGGGCGACCCTAAGGGATATGCTAGAGTGACATGAGGATCCATATCTGCATTAGCTGCTTAGGGTTCCATACACAGCAGATACTCAGGTTTATATTTAAGCAAGTTTTGGTGTCTGCTTGTCGAAACATTAAAAATTTTGTAATTTATATAATTGCTTTTGCAATTGTTTCTGTAGGCTGGAGTACCTGGCTCGGTGACCGAGGCAGATAGTGTGACCCGAGATGTGGATCTCTCTCCTGGTCAACCGTTACAGCCTGGTCAAACCGCTAGCTTGGGGGTGATTGGTAGAAGAACTGTGTCTGACCTTGGTGCAGTTGGTGACAACCCCAGTGGCTTAAGTTCGACCGTGGGACCCACTCATGATTATCAATACATCTTGCAGTTGTTTGAGTCTTCCTTTACAAGCTTCCACAACCCAAAGATTCTGAACGTGCAAAGACTTACATTCCGGTATGAAGATTTTGTCTTCCTTGTGCTATACCACTTTTAGTTGCACCTTTTAGTTTCGGTTTTGTTTTCTATAACTGTTAAAAATTAGGTAAAGCACATGTTAAAAAGAAGGGCTCAAATGAGCTGGAGCAGGTACCTGACCCGCGAACCCAATGCCATTCTTAAAGTTTTGGATTCCGAGTGATTATTGCATTTCAAGTCGGTGTTTTTCTGAATATAAATCCTTCAAATATGATCAGAATTTGTCAAACACTTGAATTGATGATCATAACTGATAACTCCAAACACTATCTTTTGTTACATCTGATTATCTCATATGGTTTGGAGCAAATGGGTGTGTTTCTTGTTTATTTGCTTTATGATATGAACATTTTGTCCCACTCATTATTACCAAATCACAATAAACCATATCTTACTATTACTATATTGAGTATTGAATGGATTCCTTACAGAAGTAAGATCATTTGTAACAGAGCAGTGGCTGTTTTGGATGTGATGCAAAGAGCAAACTGACGAAAAGTCAAGAAAGTCAACCTTCCCGTCCTTCCCATGTCGCAAAACCTTTTATAGCGGAGCGTGGCGAGGAAAATGGTAGATGTGATATGGACGACAATGCATTGTGGCTTTCCTCGATGGACACTCCAAATTCAACTCTTGATTCTCATGGCAACGGGAACACATCCCAGGAGTTTATAAATCATGGCAAGTTTTTTTGTCTCGAAGCTTCTTTTATATCATGCCATAATGGCTGGGTTGGGTAATAGGTCAAAAGTGGCTGGGTTGGGTAATAGGTCAAAATGTATGCAGGTCGATACTGGTCATCCAAAACTAATTTTCTTTAATTTTTTGGCAAACAGTTAGATTTTTTTATTTAGAGAAACACCATTTTCGTCCTTGAGGTTTGGCTACTTTAGTGACTTTCATCCAAATGTTTGTTTTTCCGCATTTGGATCCTCATGGTTTCAAAATCTTGTCATTTTCGTCCCGGTGGGCCAAAGTGTTGGTAATTAATCCAAAGGTTTGTTTTTTCGCATCTGGGTCCTCATGGTTTCAAAATCTTGTCATTTTCATCCCTGTGGGCCAAATCTTGAGGGAAGAAAGTCACAATAAATTACCAAGATTTTGTCCCACAGGGACGGAAATGACAAGATTTTGAAACCACGAGGACCCTAATGCGAAAAAACGAACCTTTGAATGAAAGTCGCAAAAGTGGCCAAACCTCGTGAAAGAAAATGACATTTTACTCTTTTATTTATAAGTAGTTCCTATGTAAACTGGCAAACATGGTTACAGATATTTTATTTCAAGCTATTTATTTATCTAATTCGGTAGGATTTATGTTTTAGAAACACACTTTAGGTGTCTTTCGACCCATTAAGCCTGTTTTCTTTAAAGCTCTTTTTATTACAGATAGAAACATAACGTGCTTAGGCCCATATGTTACAAAACGGGTCGAAATTGCCGCCTCTATATAGTCTATTGTTTTAAGCTTTTTTCTTTATTTTTTTTTAAGTTATATAATGGATTACATTTGGGTGACTTTCAACACGTTTTAGTCGTAGCAAAGTTAAAACTTTATAACCCAAAGTGACCCATATAGAATCGAATTGGTCGAATTTTATCATATTTGATTAAAGAATAGATTTTATAGAGGTGGTAATTTTGACCCGTTTACACTCGATTGAGGTTCTGTTTTTCTTTAACGGGTAGAACAAGTATCCTACAAAAGAACAGTCTTTGAAAGAAACAATTCAAATAGGTCAAAGGTTTCCAAAAGTGTAGTTTAATAATAGAAATCTGTTCACTCATTGCAAAAAAATAGATCAATCTTGAAACATTATAGCACACAGATTAATTAATAAAAAAATTACATTTATTTTGACAAAAGGTGATTTTGGTAAACATGACGTGTGACCTGTACCAAAAAATTCCATTTTAACCGGTTACCCAACCTGGCCTAACGCTCCATTTTGCTTTTGGTCCTTCCCTTTAAACATGAACCCTAAATATGCAAACTGTTTTTACTTGAAGAACTGTTTTATATGCAGTTGGAATGCAACGTATGAAAATTTGCTTGGAAGCAACAAGCCGTTCGCCAAGCGTGCTCCTCTATCTGTAAGTTGTTATCAATTCTTTTAAATTTATTTATTTTTTCATATTTTTTTACAATTAAAATTGGTTGAAATGGCAGGAAATGGTTACTTTTTTGGTGAATGTGTGGAAGCATGAAGGGAAGTATGATTGAGAAACATAGCTTGTGGTCTAAAGAGTACCAAATATCAAATTTACATTACACTACAAACCATACAAATATCAATTTGGTTCAGTTAAGGTAAACAATATTGTAATTTTATATTGATCATGCAGTTTATTGTTATATTTTATGACCTATGAAACTGATACTTGATTTCTGGTTTAATATATTTTGTCACATTTAGGCAGCAATGCTCCTGACTGAAGATGTGCTAGCTAAGTTAAGTGTTTCTTTGATGGGCGAAGAGCTTGATACTATGCAAAAACTTTATCATCAAGCATTAAAACTCGAGTTGGAGTTCTTTCTATCTCTGCCTGTTGATCAACAGACGGTTCTTCCATTATCAAAGCAGCACATTTCTACTTAACACCGTCTTACGATATTTTCCAATTTTGTCCTAACATGTACTGTGGTGGATTCTTCTGCCATTTTGGCTGAGATTGCGATTGTTACTGCATGAAAATCAGATCAAAGTTAACCAGAAAGTCAAAATCAACAGAAAGTCAAAGTCAAATTGCAGCTTTCTGACTACTGAAAACAATAGACACTAACTTAGTCACTTTCTTCTCAACCCTACCTCTATGGAGGGTTAAATAAGCTACCTATGTACATTTGATAGAACTCTACTCTTATACATGACACTAATAAAATATTTAGTTTAAAACACACCTGATTGAAGTTAGTGATTAAGAACATTGAAAAGCTATACTAATGTGACTTTTTAGAAGAGTTTAAAGACACCATAAAAAACCTAGCACAGGCATCTATTATGTTTTTTTCATAAACTTGTATATTTTCTCCAACTTTTGTTTTAGAAAAGTATGTAGTGGGGTATATAAAAATTCCCTCGGTTAATCATTCGCTTTAGGACCGAACTAACAAGTTTATGCGTCGCTACCAACTCCTTCGATTCATGCTCTTGATCATTCGCTTTAGGACCGAACTAACAAGTTTATGCGTCGCTACCAACTCCTTCGATTCATACTCTTGAAGGTTTGTGATGCGTGTGGGACGTAACGAGCTTAACGAACCGAACTAACAAGTTTATGCGTCGCCACTAACTCCTTTGATTCATGCTCTTGAAGGTTTGTGATGCAATCATCTTGTGACGCGTGTGGACTTAACGAGCTTAATGAATAAAACATAAGAATCTTAACAAACCAAACTAACCCGTATTCTTTTGGTTCCGAGTTCTTAATCATCCACCAGTCCTATGAAATTTTCAAGCTTTAGAGTACCACATTATAACTTGTTACCGCCGCCGCATCGCGCGGGTCTCTTCTAGTATATGTAGATATATATATATATGGAATCGTGTAGAAGGGTGTGTGTAAGAGAGAGGAAGGCATGTTGGCAGCCATGCAAACCCTTTTCTCACTCTCTCTCCTCCCCTTAGTGGCCCTAAAAGGAGGTGGTGATGATGTTGTTTGTTAAAGATTTCCATAAACCTTCCATAATTTCAAGAATTCAAACCAACACAACATTCTCTCACTCCCTCTCTTGATTCACGTCTTGTCACATACACACACACACTAAACTTCGAAAATTTTAAAGATCCACACTTCTACATGATCCATTTCAAGGAGGTTCCAAGTCCAATTGAAGTTTTAAAGGTGTTTTCAAGAAGATTCAAGCTAGAACAAGTTTCACACCATCTTTTTCATTCAAAAACATTTGAATCTTGAGGGTATAGAACTATTCTTTTTAAAAGTGTTCTTGATTCTTAGAGTTGAAAATAATAGTGAAAGGTTTCTCTTGTTCTTGGAATAAAACACAAACTTGAATTCTTAAACAAATGGGTTTTCAAAGAAAATAAAATGGATGAACTAGTATGCATATGTGTGGCCGTATGTGTATATATATTTATGGAGTTTGCGTTTTAATTTTCTTGATGTTCTTGATTGATAAAAATCAAAAAGATGAATGCATGCATGTTTAAAAGGTGTCATATGAAAGCTTTTTGATTTGAAATGAGTTTATATGAAAAGTGATGATTTGATAATGATCATAGGAAGATTAGAATGTTCTTGAATATTTGAATATGAGTTAAATGCATGATGAATATAAATTAGATCATAAGTAATGATGTTAATGTTGTATGAGTACATTAGATGCACATACATGAACATGCATGATGATATGAAAGCATGAAATGATGATTTGAACATGATTTGATAAAAATGAGATTTAATCAGATTATAAACATTAAAATATGGTTATTTTGAAGTATTTAATGATATAAAACTTTGTCATAAGGTTTACTAGCTTTGCATGTTATACATGAGGCTTAGAAATTTGTAAAATAGGTGAAATAATGTGTTTTGTGTATGATTTAGTAAAAATCAGTTTTGAGCAGATTATAAACACTAAAATAAAGTTATTTTAAAGTGTTTAGTGACTTATAACTTTGTCATAATGTTTGCTAGCTTTGCATGTTGTACTTGGTGATTTAAAAGTGGTAAAATAACTGAAATCGCATGATTTATGTGACTTACACAAAAACTGCACTAATCTGATTATAAACACTATTTTAATCAGTAAATAACATGTATTGTGTTAAAATATCAAGTCGTTTCGAGTTGTGATGGTTACAGTAACGTTTAACGCAAAACTATGCGTTAAAACGGTCAAAAATCGGCTTTTCGAGTGATTTTTGTAAAACTGATTTAGATCAGTAAATAAACTGATTTTTTTAGTTTAAAAATAATTATTTTAACTAATTTTAAGTTTACTTGGTGTTTGGTTGGTCATACGTGACTTCCGACGCCCAAAACCGATGCCAAATCGCTAAAATACGCATTTTTCAGTACACACAAGTATAGGTAAAATTTTGGGTAAATCTTATGTTTTAAAATGTGTTATGTGATTTAAACATGAGAATGTGAAAGTATGTTAAGTTTTAACATGTTGATGGAAGTTTAGACTTTGCATGTATATTTATGCGAAAGAAACGATAAAAATCGCGTTAAATGTGTAACTTGTTTGTCGAGCATGAAATTTGATACGTATAAGATATTTTATGTATATTTTCTTTAAAAATGACAAAATAGATATGTTAAAAAGATTTCGCGTGTTTCGGTGTTAAATTATGTGAACGTTTATGTATATGTTACGAAGCGCAAATCATAGATATATTGCGTATAAACAGGAGAGTTAATGGATTTACACAATAATGGTCACCAATAAAATCGTTCAAGTCGCAAAATCATAAATATATATATATATATGGACTCATATATATATATTAACGTTCCAACATAATCAAAAATGACAACTTTTCGAGAAAATCTCAAAGTTATGTGACAATTCTAAGAAACAGAGAAACATAGGATTTTTGTGTTATGTATATTGATTTAAAATCGTTCCTATATATATTAGGACGTGTAGAAATCAATCTCTGGGATTGCGCTATTTAAAAATACGCACCCAAAGGTGAGTGTCACTAAACCTCTCTTTTTACTGTTTTGTATATATTTTGGGGGTAGAACACGCCTAAAAGGGTTTAATAATGTTTTTGAAATAAAACATACCTTTTGATATAAATTATATATTTTCGTTGAAAATATATGGATTTTTGGGAAATTATATATATTTCGGGATGACATGGTTTTGGAAAATAAAGATGTTTCGGGTGGAAACGGGGTTATGCACGGTGTTTGGGAGAAAACGACCGTGTAGTTGGGATGAATTTGCTTGATCTCAAGAGAGTAAGTATCGGCATAGGCTTACATTTCGGTGGGGATTTCAGGGGATTCGTACAATATCGTGTATTAAATTGTCATATTAGTAGGATAAATATATTGTACGTGAGGCAGACATCATATTACTCTACAAGAGGACCCTGCGCCCATGATGTCGTTTAATCATTTAAGTAATGTACGCGAGGAATTGTTGGTAGATCTATCGAGTTGACAACCCCGTCGTGACCGGTTGCCCCGTGTCAAGTGAAACGATGAATTAATATTATGTTTATTGTCTAGCTTTGATTATCCCTACATGGTTAATATATAGTTCGTATCGTCTAGCTAACATACGAGTCCGAAAATTGATGCAATAATTTAATATACAAAACATGGGTAGTAACAATATTGTCGGGTTCATGAAACTGCGACGGAAGGCCCATGGATTTTATTAAGTAAGTAAAACGGACTTTCAAAATTATATAGATGTTATTAAATAAACACCTAAACAGAAAGTTTTCCTTGGAATAAAAATTGTTTGTAAGTGAATATGTGAACTCTCCTTCCTTTGTGTTGACACTTGATTTTAACGTGTTCTATAGGTAATTGAGTTCGGCTTCGGGAAATATGGCATATCTTGTGTTTGTTGATGCATGTTTTGTCACTTAAAACGATGGACTGACTTTTAAACTTTCTGGGACATATGTAATAAGATCCGTGAGGATCAAAGATAACTTTATATTGTCATGGTTATGTCGTGTTTTGGGGACGTTAAGTTTAAAATCTATATTTTGAATAAGTAAAATTGTCCAACCCTATAATGCACCAAACATCAAGATAGAAATGGGCACCAGCTTCTGTCACCACTACGTTTTATATTCCGCTGTGACGTTTTTGGGGTGTGACATTTTCTGATGGCCACGCACTGCCGCCATACGGTTTCTGATCTGTACAATCTTTTCTGAAGTTTCAAGTACAAGTTCAGGACCCGTGATCTGGCTATCACCCACCTCAGCCCAACAGAGAGGATAACGGCATTTCCGCCCATACAATGCTTCGAACGGAGCTGCCTGAATACTGGTATGGTAGCTGTTGTTGTACGAGAACTCTATCAACGGCAAATGTTTCTCCCAGTCTTTGCCAAAATCGATCACACATGCACGCATCATGTCTTCAAGTGTCTGGATGGTTCGCTCACTCTGACCATCCGTCTGTGGGTGATAAGCAGTACTCATATCGAGACGTGAACCGAATGACTTATGTATCGACTGCCATAAATCAGAAATGAAACGCGGATCACGATCAGAGATGATAGAGGTTGGAACCCCATGCCTAGAAACCACTTCCCTAAGATAAACCGCTGCAAGTTGTGAGAACTTATCTGTTTCCTTGATTGCTAGAAAATGTGATGACCTCGTAAGACGGTCAACGATCACCCAAATGGTATCATTTCCGCCTTGAGTCCTTGGTAAACTGGTGACGAAATCCATAGCAATCTGCTCCCATTTCCACATGGGTATCTCTGGTTGTTGAAGCAGGCCTGAGGGTTTCTGGTACTCCATCTTGACTTTAGCACAAGTCAAACACTTACTCACATATGTCGCTATGTGAGCTTTCATCTTCGGCTACCAATACATGACCTTGAGATCCTGATACATTTTATCTGAATCCGGGTGAACAGAATATCGAGACTTGTGCGCTTCGTCCATCACAGGCTCTCTAAGATCACCATACGAAGGAACCCATATCTGTTCCATAAAATAATGAATGTCGTCAGATCTCTTCACAAGTCGTTTTTCCATGCCCCACAAATATTCAGCCTTAAGATTTTCTTCTTTCAATGCTTCGATCTGAGCGAAACGAATCTGATCAGGTAAGTTAGAATGGATGGTGAGCTGCAGAGCGCGAACATGCTTAGGCTTCGTCTCCTTTCGACTAAGGGCATCAACTATGACGTTAGCCTTACTCGGGTGATATTTGATGGCACAGTCGTAGTCGTTCAAAAGTTCTACCCAACAACGCTGTCGCATGTTCAACTCTTTCTGATCGAAAATATGCTGAAGGCTCCTGTGATCGGTATAGATAGTGCATTTGGTACCGTACAGATAATGCCTCCAGATCTTTAGCGCAAAAATCACGGCCCCTAACTCCAAGTCGTGACTCATGTAGTTCTTCTCATGAACCTTCAACTGTCGAGAAGCATATGCTATCATCTTCTCGCGTTGCATTAGCACACAACCGAGACCTTGAATAGAAGCATCACAATAAACCACAAAATCCTCGCTACCTTCAGGTAGAGACAAGATCGGTGTGCTGCAGAGTTTCTGTTTCAAGAGTTGGAAAGCATCCTCCTGCGTCGTTCCCCAATAGTATACAACACCCTTTTGCGTCAATGAGGTAAGAGGTTGAGCGATCCTTGAGAAATCCTTAATAAACCGGTGATAGTACCCAGCGAGACCAAGAAATTGTCGCACCTCCGAAGGATTCCTCGATGCCGCCCAATTTCTGATAGCATCAATCTTAGCAGGATCCACGTGTATCCACATTTCATTAACTATGTGGCCAAGAAAGTGTACCTCCCGAATCCAGAAATCACACTTAGAGAACTTCGCGTAGAGCTACTCCTTCCTCAGGAGCTCTAAGATAAGACGTAAATGTCACTCGTGGTCTTCCTTGCTCTTGGAGTAGATCAAGATGTCATCGATGAACACAATAACAAAATCGTCGAGATACGGTTTGCACACGCGGTTCATGAGGTCCATGAAAACCGCTGGTGCATTAGTCAACCCAAATGGCATAACCAAAAACTCATAGTGGTCATACCTCGTTCGAAAAGCCGTTCTTGGAACATCCTCCTCTCGGACTCACACCTGATGATAGCTCGATCTTAAGTCGATTTTTGAGTAGAAGCTTGACCCTTGCAACTGGTCAAACAGATCGTCGATACGCAGTAAAGGATAATGGTTCTTGACGGTCACCTTGTTGAGTTCACGGTAATCAATACACATTCGAAAGGACCCGTCTTTCTTCTTCACAAATAGAACTGAAAACGTACCGGTCACCATATTGCCATCATTCCTAGCTTCCCCAGCACCAATAGTAAACACTCTTCCGTGTGCACCGTTCCCACCGTTGTTTCAATTGTTGTTATTCCCAGTGTTGTTGTTAGTATTACCCGTGTTCTGATTCAACTGAGGACAATCTCGCCTGAAATGGCCCTCGTCACCACACTGAAAACAACCCTTGCGATTACCCTGATTCTACTGAGGTTGTTGCCTATCCTGCTACTGTGGCTGCTGATGCTGTGGGGGGTACTGTTGTTGCTGTCTCGGGAGTGGAGCCCTGCAATCTCTAGCCATGTGACCCACTTTGTTGCACTTGTGACAGACTCGGGTACACGGCCCACGATGATGAAAGTTGCATTTGTTACACTTTGGCTGCTTCCCTGCATAAGAACTCTGATTCAAATTGCTGCTCTGGTTCTGATTAACAGAAGACGACTGACTAAAGCTGCGGTTGCTACCGGTGTCTGGCTTCTTCTGTGACTGCATCGAATTGGATGCCTTGTCCACATCATTCCATTTGCCTTTGTTGTTAGTAGCAGGAGTAGTAGCTATAGCAGTAGTAGCAGTAGTAGCAGAGACACATGGTGGTAGCGAGCCACGCTCCACCTCCTGATCCGTGATCTTGTGGGCTAGACGTATAATTCGAGGCAGGTTGTCAAGATTTGCAGCAGTGACCAAACTCTTGACTGACGGTGCCAAACCTTTGATGTACAATTCGATTCTTCGAGGTGGTGGTCGTGATAAGTTAGGACACATATTCGCGAGCTCATGTGACCTTTTTGTGTACGCTTCAGTTTCAGACCCTTCCATCTTCAAATTGTAGTACTCGTTCTCAAGCTTCTGACTCTCGTCACGAGGACAGTACTCCTCTCGCATCAACTCCTTGAAATCATCCAAAGTAGTTGCATTAGCCATTTCGATGCCCAACATTTGCACCTGGGCATTCTACCAAGTTAAGGCACCATCCTCCAATGTGTCTGTAGCATACTTCACCCGGTCCCCCACGGGACAGTTACACATAGCAAAGACCGATTCCGCCTTCTCAAACCAACGTAGGAGTCCCACAGCCCCTTCAGTCCCACTGAATGTCTGTGGCTTACAATCCATGAACGTCTTAAACGTGCAAAAAGGCGGATTGTTTTGATTCGCAGGTTGACCTAAAAAAATGAAAGAGAGTACAACACACGGTTAAAATTTGGGTACGCAACACAGGGATAAGGAATAATCGGCACATATCGTACCAGCCTGATAAGCCGCTAGGGCTTTAGCCACACGAGTGTTGATCAGGTCGGTTAACTCGGCCTGAGTCATAGCAATGTTGCCACGTCCACCGCCGCGGCCTCCATCACGTCCACGACGTCCACTCATGATTCTATATAAGAAAAGGAAAGGTTAAAATGCGAGTTTGAGTAGGAGTCAAACATTACTATGACTTCTATAGACTACCGAGTTCTATCATTACGTCAAACAACAGAGCGGAACCTCTTTCACACTTGTCAAGTTTCACTGGGACTCACATGCACCCCACATTATTATTATGTGTGCACCCATAATAATAATAATCCAATTTGCATGTTTATCTCAGCTCTTCCCAACTTGTGCTAACAGGTTCCTCAAATTCGATTAGTAGGACAAAAGACACCACAACGTAGATTATGAAAGTTCAGAGAAGTGTCACACTATCAAAACACATAACATGGGTTGGTAACACAGGAACTCATACTGCAGTGCCAAGTGTGCATTCACGTGTAATGTCATACATAAGTGTACACTAGATATGCTATGCAATAAGTAAACAAGAGACGAACCTTGCAATCTGGAGCTGAGTATCATGGTCAATTTCGGAACTGTTTGGTTATAGTCTGGTTTTATAAAAAACATTTTAAAACCAAGTTCACTATAACCAGTGGCTCTGATACCAAACTGTCACACCCCCAAAATACCACATACGGAAAACCCCGCTAGGCGTGTGACATACAAGGATCTAGCCGCTAATCGTGTTGAACTCATATTAAGTTTTCAAATGGATTTGCCAATTATAAATAAAATGTATTAAACAATAAGTTTAATAAAAATCCAACAAGTTCAGCGGAAGCAATAAATAAACCATAGTTTAAATGTTTCAAAGCAAATGTGTGTAATCAATAATCCCGTCATGTGTATCCCATCAATTCGACCCATGACCACTCCAGCCACACCAGACAGCAAGTTCCAAGTCCAAGAAATCTAACGACCTGCAAGCATGCAACAAGTGTATCAGACAAAGCTGGCGAGTTCATAGTTTTATGAAAACGTTAGTTACCAAGTGTTTAGTTCAGTTCATAAATAATGTTGATAATAACTCAAGTACCGTACAAGATGGCCACCAGATTGTTTTGCCCGTCCCCACTGCCCCCTATCTAAGCAATGGTCATGATTTAAGGTCATTAGTTTACGCCCGTCCTCTCAGGTACGGTGTGAGGTTGCCAAGCCTAATAGCGCTATCAACTAATACCCCGTTACCTCTCAGGTAACTATTCGGTATATGATGGGACTTAAAGTGATAGGAAGAGTGTATTATCTAACATTCCAGTTTTACCCAAAAGACTTATCCCTCTCAGGGATACCCATTTGACTGTCCCACCCACCAGGACGCATGCTCAGAAGGAATGAACTCACCTTTGGTTTGCTCAGTAAGATTAGTTACGTGTTTACAGTTGGTCAACCGAATCCTAATATAATTACCAGTAACAGTCAGTTTTATAACACTTAATCATATATTCCTTTTACATATTGCACATGTAGCATACACATAACATCATGCATGTTGTATCCACTGATCATGCAACCAAGCATCATAGCATGCATCATACATAGCATATAATAACATTCAGGTTATATACGAAATCTCGTCCGGTATTCATACTTCTATTAACCAGCTTAGTAGTTTATGCCAGTTCTTACACAAGCGTGCGGCCCCATCGAATATGGGCCTAAGGGGAATGTACGGCCCACACTTTCAGTGTGCGACCAAGCTACAATACATGGTAATGTGCAACCCATAATCTACCCGGCCCAACTAATATGCAAAACCCGAGCAAGTGTGCGTCTCGTTTATGTTTGTGGCCCACTAACTAGTACCAAACCAACCGAGTCCAAACTCTCGCCAATGTGTGGCCCATTTCAGCTTGTTCGGTCCATGGTTACACCTCGGCCCATAGTCAGTAGGTGGCCCAATGTGATACATGACCAAGCGTTTATCATGCGACCCAAACAGCTTGTTCAGTCCATTTGAGTCATGTTTTGCAATATGTGAGTGTACCATTTCAGTTGTATTCTTCTTATAATTACGCTAATCAGTTATTTTCAAAACAACTTTCCAAGAATTCATGATAACTCTAATCATCGTTAACTCCTTAACAAAGTTATAACCCATCATTCATTTGGATCAAGTTATCATGACAATTTCTAGAACGGTTTAACAGTTTATCGAACAACAATATGCTCTCAAACTAATTCTGATCATAGTCAACTTCATCGAGCAATCACATAGTCAAGTAAATCAAGACTCCTATGAACATTATGCACACTTATCTAATAACATACAAAACCGTCGGACCCTAATTACGTGCCAAGATCATCAGCCAACCATCGAACCATAACGATTTCATGTAATATTATTTCATGTTAATTCAGATTACAATTCAGTTTGCAACACATATGATTGGAATCATAAACATTAATCCATTCTAATAATCAAGGCACCACACACAGAATCTTATATCACTTTGTTCATTATCCATGCACATAAAGGAACCTCATGTGATACGAATCCAAGGCAATTTCAAAGAGAGCAATCATAGGCAGCCAATAGAAATCAGGTTAACACATGGTAAACATACTAACCGAGTTACAAGACGAAGAGTAGTGTGCCAGAACCGAGAAGAAAACTTCGATCTAGAGAGGGGTTGCCATCGTTTAGAGAGAGGATAGAGCACTAGGGTTTTGTTTCAATGTGATTATGAGAGATGCATGAGCACCATATACAAACTTGTGTATATTCGGAACAAGTGGGCCGAACTCACTTGAGTTCTATTTTTTTTGGGCTCTAAATATCTGGACCGAGGGCAAACAAACAATATGAATGAGGCTTTCAGCCCGAACACGAAATGTGCGGCCTAGGGATCATAAGCAACTAACCTATCGAAGCAACTGAACACATTAAGCGTAACAAATAACTCTCGCACAAACAATAACTATCAAATATGATTCAATAAATTTAATATGACGCGCACGTGATTAAGTGTAACTACGGTAGTTAAACGATCATGGAATTAGGTAACACTAACCTTAAAAGTTCGGGTTATCACATGTTGGGGTTTTCTATACAAAATTTGTTACTACATTGTGAGTAGTAACATGACCACAAGTCGGGTTGACAGTACCGTGGGTGGTAATTAAAGTAGATGGAAACAAATGTAATTGCGCGACCACCCTCAATACTGTACAATGGTTTTTATAAGTCTTGATTAAACTGGGATTCACTCACCAGTATTTCCCACTGACAAAATGTTTTTAAACGCGTTTCAGGTAACAAAATGTGAAAGCCAAATAGAAGTCAGCTGTACAGCACTGAAGGCTTGGAAAAGTGGCTATATAGTTACCTAAAATAAAGAGATGTTTTACTTAAATAAAATAGGGTTTATCCCTATGAAAATGTGTGTACTTGAAACTTGGGATTTTCCCATGTGTTTAATATTATAAAAGCGTGGTAATTTACTCTGATAAAATATTTCCTAACTACGGTCCTGATGTAATTTCCGTTGCCAAAATGACAAACCACTGAAACTGGTCGCGGCCGCCCGTTCCCGGTAGTTAGCGGACGGGGGTTGCGACACTGTGCCTACTTTCAGGCCAAGTGTCTTCAATAGCTTTCCTCATCGCTGGGTCTTGATCAGTTACAATCACAGGTGGTGCACGCCCAAATGCCTGCCGAAAGACGTTAAGCAACCAGCTATATGTTTCAGCGGTTTCATTACCTATTATAGCAGCACCCAAGGTAACATTACAATAGTGATTGTCAACGCTGGTAAATGGTACGAACATCATATTGTACCTATAAAAAAATAATAGTCAAAACATAAGACACCCTACATTAGTTAAACACAAAAATATAAATAAAACGAATCTAAAACCTAAAACTAAAAGTAAGGTACGAACTTGTTGCGACGATAAGTAGCATCAAAAGATACAACATCCCCAAACATATGAAAATTCCTCTTCGCATCTCCGTTGGCCCGGAACAACGCCCGTAAAACACCATCGTCAGTTGTTAGGTATTCCATAGAAGAATTGGGCAATTCTTTCTTCCTTCTTAGGCGTTTAATAACTATATCGGCATCGTACTCAGCTATATACCTATTTAAGTCTCTTTTAAAGTTTTTAAAATCAACTTTCATGGCACCTACCTTGTTAAACCCTCCATAAAGAGTCCTCATAATGTTAAACGCTCTAACTGGACCAACGTTTATGGCACTCAAAGCATTTACTGCTTCTTCCTGGATATAATTGATTCCTTTGTTTGCAGGAAGTAGGTATCTGTCATCTTCAGCAACAAATGGGTGATTATGAGACTCCTCGAAGTGATAAACCTCATTAAGTTTATCCGGGTTTAACTTAACCCGGATACACGCTTCACAGCCGGTCCTTATAGAAGGAACCCTGCGGGTAATCTTACTCTTCGAGTTACTATTAGAACTACCGGCTTCCTGAGTCGAGTCAATCGCCTTAAAGGGTTTAGTGCCCTCTTTTGAGCATAGGAAGTATGTATTATGTATGACACCCTTCCGAGGCTCGTATTGACTACCCTTCCTCGCTGTGAAACCTCTGACCATTGCATATCTTTGGTAAAAAAGAAAGGCATTATTCAGCGAATCAAACGTCATGTGCATCTTTGGTTTAATGGAATCGTCAACATTTGGTATAAATGTCCTCCTTCCAGACCTTGGGGACACATGAACATCACCGACCGGCTGGTATGTATGAATATCTACAATAAAAAGGAAAAACATCAATCATTTATAAAACACTATAAACTCTCATATAGCACTATAAAAAGGATGAATAAAACACCATCATATACCGCTATCAAACTAATGTTAAACACTAAATGAAAAGTTAATAAGAGTGACAACATAGTTTTGTATTTAATAAAACACTATATGTCAATTTAACACTAACTGTTTATTATAAAACACTATAAAGTTTAATTAACAATATTCTGTTGTACTAAAACACTATAAAACAAATTTACATTATCTATTCTGCTGATAACACTATAGAATATGCATATAACACTATAAATGTCATTACCAATGACAGGTGGCATAAAACACTATCAAACAAATGTAATTAAAAATATCTGGGGGACTAAAACACTATAAAACAAATTTACAATATCTACTCATCATATAACACTATTGAACATGCATATGACACTACAAGTGTGATTATCAATATCTGGTGGGTTAAACACTATCAAACAAATTTAATTAACATTATCAGGGGGATAAAACACTATAAAACGAATTTATCATATATGTTCAGCATATAACACTATTGACCATGCATATGACACTATACATCCATTAACAAAAAATCTGTTCATGATATAACACTATAACAACAACTTGACCTAAACAGTTAAGTGTATAAGACACTACAATCCAATATAATGAAATCTATACAACTAAAATTGTAGAGTAAGACCGCAAACTAAAAAAAATACATGTCCGCCGTATGATTAGGAACGTAAAGAACACAAATCCCTACTAATCCAAACATGGTAATTCTTAACTATATAAATCTCTATGACACACAGGTACCTGCATCAGCGGACTCCATTGAAATTGAAATAAAACACCACAATCGCCCAGGATAAACAATTGTTTGTCACACTGAAAATTTCCTGTGATCTCGTGGATTTATAATTGATGAATGATAAACACCTGAATCTTAATGGATCTTACAAAAAAAATTACAAAATTTGAAATCCCTACAATAACTATAACTGATGGGCAGTTATTTTCGGCAGTTATATCTTTTTATCAATTAATTGAATGAAATAAAAAATTACTTATTTACCCTTCTGAATTAATTTAGATTTAGGACACTTGTCATCACCATAATATTTCTCACACTTCTCACACTTTTAGATTAATGTACAGGATCTTCAATCTAAGAACTAATACAATGTTTTTCATACAAAATTGTCATCATATAATCACTTCATCTTAATTCATTATATAATCACATAATACTAGCTAGACCCGGCAAATGTAACCCAAATAGATAATTTTGGGTTCACTTGGGTAATTTTTACACCGCAATAGATTAGGATGGGCTAAAATAAAACCAGCGGTGGGTTTAAATGGGCTAAACGGGAGCAATGGAGGAACATCTACAGGTCAAGACGGGTAAAGGAAAATATAAGGGCGGGTCAGGATGGGCCGGTAGTGCGCGCCAGTTACCCGCCCCAACTCTTCATCTGTAACACCCCAATAACGGAACGTGTAGCGACCATGAGAAGAACAAGGGAACAAACCCTTGTTCAATTACAATCCACCAAATTAGAGGGTGAATTAGGGCCAAATCATATGCATGAACATAAATTTGTGATCATCTAAGCTTAGAGATCATAAGGTATGTTGTAATTCATGATTTGGTGATGATAAATATGTGGATGAACTTGAAGGTGGTAACCTTGAGTCTAATATTTTGTTAGTATGTTAAAATTGATAATGAGATAATGTGTATGATCATTGTACTTGCAAGTATATGTGAAATACTTGAATAATTGAGAGGTTTAAGTATATGTTCATACATGACATGAGATAGGTTTTGATAATATGATGAAATTGGTGGTATGCTAGTGTTTAGAATCATCATACATAATAGTAATAGGAAGATACTTGAATAATCTATGAATTCGAGTACATGTTTATATTTACCATGAAATGGGTTTTTGTGTGATGTGATGAAATTGATGTTATATGTATGTTCATAGATTGCTTGAAATCATGAATGTGTATATGAATACTCAAAGTGTCACACCCCAACCGATGGCGGAATCATCGGGGCGCGGCACTGAGCGAAACAGATTGTCCAAGAGAATTCCATAACAACTAATTTACCAGATAATTAATATTATGTCCCATACCATAACTCATCAAAGTAAAGCAGTTATTACAGACATGGATATCTCGAAGACAAATAATTGTTTTGACAACTCAGATTTTTATTAGTTTTGTTTCTAGACTCTTCCTAACTTGATTCCACATAGCAAGCATCCTAGCATTCATACACCTGTCTCATACGTTAAAATAAAGGTCAATACAAATAGTGTAAAGGTGAGCATACAAGTTTAATAGTAGTAGTATAGTTTGAAAGCGTTTACGCATAACTAGTATGTAACATGTATAATGTGAAGCTAGTAGGTTATCGACAATGAAATATGCACAGACGTGACTGCGAGTTGTAGAGTGCTCAACACATATCACCACTATGACACGTGAAGAAATACCCTTAGTAACCCCCATCCGCGACAGGTGCTGAGTCCAAACTATAGTACTATCGTTGCTAAGGTGTCAGGCAACAATCACTGTGTAAACATAACATACAAGCATTCATCGAGTAACACGTATCATGCAATAAAGGTTAGCGTATAAAAGTGTTCGCGTGGTGTGATCGATGTGATTTAGTATAAGTAACGTATGTAACACCCAAAAGTGCTTAAAGCAAAAAGAGATCGAGTATACTCACAGATTGTGTTTAATAAATAAACACTCTCTTGGATTGAAGGGAGCGCTAGGAGATTAGCCTGATCAGAAAGATAGCATAAGCGATAAGCGGCACGTAAAACGATGCAAAGTGACTAAGGGTCGAAGTGTCATCCGAACGGATGGCAATCCGATCGGATGGTCATCCGCCCGGATGGCCATTCGGTCGGTGTGCCACTCGTTTGGGATGGATGTGTTTGTGTATGATGGCTTTGAAGTTTTCGTTGTAGCATTTTGAAAACAGAGAAATATCTCTACCTTTCAGGTCGTCTGGTCGAACGGTCGTTCTGTCGGATGGCGATCCGTCCAGTGGAACATTTCTCCAGAAAACAAGTCGACAGCAAAATGGTCATTCGACCGGATGGCAATCCGACCGGATGGTCATTCGCTGGTGTTGGTGAGGTTTGAAGAATTTAAATATCAGAGGACCATATGTCATCCGATCGGATTGTCGTTCGATCAGATGGCAATCCGATCGCACGGCAGTCCGTTTGGTGACTTGATCGTTTTTTAAATTTGATAAGTTTGAAAGTTTGCGGTCTGATCGAGACGGTATGACAACGTGTTAAACAACGTGGACTCCATCAGGTCCAGGTTATCTGATCGAACATGAATCACCCTAATCCGACTAGTTAACTATTCTTGATGGTTCGTTCATGTTCAACCCGGAATCGGTTGTCTCTTTGATAGGAATCAGATCTTGTACCGGCACTTCACTAGAAAGCGAGTAGAAGGCCTGTACGAGCTCTGATTCTATCGGTTTTGAGTGCATTGAGTGTAAAAGAGTTGAAAAAAGGTTATAAACCATCTTTCAATCCTTTTATCCTTGAAAATGTTTAGATCTATGCGAAAATGGTGTTAAATCATGTTGAAATCCTTTAGATCCGAGTTGTTCTTAATGGAATGAGGCCAATCTTGAAGTTCATAGGAACCACATGATGACATCATCCTAGAACACCTCAGATCCCCTGATTTCACGGTTAAAAGTTTAGATTCAAGGGTGAAAATGATGAAGAAGTGAGTGTAGATGATGGATGTACAAGATTTGAGTTGGAAACTTACAAGAATCGCGAGAAATCGAGAGAAAAGAGGGCTTGAGCGTGCTGGTCGAGTGGGAGCTGTCACATCACTGTTTGTGATGTGACAAGGGGTATTTATAGGGTTTCCAAAAGAGGAAAGAGGGGCACAGGCGACGGGTCAGATGGCCATCCGATCGGATGGCCATCCGATCGGATGGCCATCCGTTCGGATGACCATCCGTTCGGATGACCATTCGATCGAATGGTCATTCGATCGACTGGTCGTCGCGAATTGGTTTTCGTGTTTTCGTTTCGTGCGTTGAGCGTTGCGATGCGTTTCGAGTAAGCGATGCAACAGTATTGCCCATTAGTTACAAAAATAACCTAACTACTAAATATCCCAAAAGAAATTCGTAAATCTCGAGTTTGCGATGAGATTGCGTTGCGGTAGAGTTGCGATTGCAATTTATCACCTCAACATAAACATAACATGCACCACACATGTAAAACAATATCCATAACCTATAATTCAGGTTGCGAATGCGATTGCGAAGCGATAAGTCGATTAGCGATTAACTGCGATTAAATAGCGATTTATTAACATGTACTCCACATAATACAACTAAAGCGATTCAAATTAGAGTTTCGATTACAAGTCAAAGAGTACATTCACTAATTAAGCAAGGAGTGACAGATCGCAATTAGCAATCTTTTCTTCCTTTGACTTTGACTTGTACTTTGATTTTCAAAAAGCAGGTTGTTACACAAAACTTTTGGCTAAGTTTGATAACCGGGTAAATTTCATACATGTGAAGCAATGGGTTGTTTCATGGAAATGAAACGATCCCTAGTTTTTATATAATATTGATAGATTAGCATACGATGATTTAGACTATGTTAATTTAATGATTTACGGTTTCATGAACTTGGTTGAGAAAAGTAGTTAAAGCGGTGGCCTAAGAATAATGCCTACCGAATATTTGATAAATTGCCTAAATGGGTTGTTGAACTTAATTATGCAATTGTATATGTTAATAGGCAGTTTGACTTTTAAAAGTCAAACTAGCCTATAATAAGATCAAATGATAATTTTGATATAAAGTCCGTAAGGTGAGATAGTCTTGATAAATGATGACTAATCTAACCATTTTGCAAATGATAAAAAGGTAGTTTGACGCTTGACAAGCTAGGTGGAAGCTTGGGAAGAAGCGGGTCAAACGGATCTGATGTGCGTGGAAAACATAATCGGATTTCAAGGTAAGTAAAGCTTACATCTTTTAGATAGAATATTTATTTGTGTATTTGGTTAAAAATCAAGGTGACTTAGTATTTGAAATTAGTCCTCGAAATATGGCGTTCCGACACGAATCGATACGGGTCGAAACAAATAAAAATGGTAGGAAACCATATTTGATGATAAAAAGGGTAAAATGGTAAATTAGCCCCGCGTTGACAAATAAACAATAAGTTTAGAAAATATTCACATTATGGTGTAAGCCGTAATGGATGAATGGGTAAAATGGTTATTTAGGCCAAACGGGTCAAATGGCGATGTTATCACCATCTGACAATAACGACTAATGATTGCTTGTCGAGTCTTATGCTCACAGGGGTGAATAGCGCATGGGATTGCGTTGCTATTAATTAGCAACTATTAAGGCAAGTTATTAAAATGGGTCAAACTCTTAATGAGTCTTAGGGCCGAGGAGAGCTAATTGAGTTATGGTCGAACATTTAAATTACCTAAAGTAAGGTATATTTAGCGATTTGAAATTGAGATATTTTGTTCTTAGGGTCATGTTGAATTTAACATAGAATACGAATCAAAAGAATATTCTTGGTCAAAACTAGCTTTCAAAATGTTTTTCATGATAAAAAGGACTAAAATTGACCAAAACGCCCTCGAATGATAAACCAGGCAAACGAACCATAAGGGTAGTTTGAATATGAGTTTTATAAGTTGGTAAAATCCTTCGGGTAGAATATAGTAGAAGGTTTAAACCATTTGGGCATAATATTACATAACGGGTCAATTTTGTAAAAATTGTCAAACTTGAAGGTAGGATAGGAATATAACGATTTTCTACCATAATCCATCACAATTAAGGTTGTGATGATAGTTAAATAAATATCATAAAGTGGGAACACAAGATATGAATGGTGAAACTAAGATATGGGTCAAAATAAGTTTTGTTTGGTTAAATTAATCAAACGGGTCAAAATAAATGCGTATACGCAACCCGGATAACGGAAGCGTAAACGCAAGATTAGTTAACCCGGATGAAGGTTAAAATCTGTAGGGATTTGATCCTTACCATAGAAATGTAGTTAGTATAACAAAAATTGATAACGGGTCGAATAATCGCATGAGTTAAATGTGAGTCGATGGCTTAAAATGCAAAAGTCTTTATCCAGGGTTATGAATTTTGAGTTTATTATATGGGCAATTAATTTACGATCACGTAGAAACAAACGTGAGGTTAAACGGATAAGTGGGTTAAAAGTTATGCAAAATTTTATGTCAAACGGACAAACAAAACAACACAGCAGCAAAAATGATGCAGCGTACGGCGTCGCCAACCCGACGCCCCTTTTGGTCCTTGAATATTGAAAATGTAAATATTTATTTGGTTTCTTTCCCTTTAAGGCATGTACTCATGGTTGTAAACAAAGTATTGCCAAAATGGAAAGAAAACAACGATGCCTTACCAAATCTCAACCCATGCTTAAAAACTAAACTTCCAAGTTGATCCATGCTTAAAAACTAAAGATCCAAGTTGATGGTTAGGGGTATGGGTGATTTGAAAGGTAAAAAATCAAATGTATGAGTGTGAAAAAAGCATTGGTAGCCATTTATAGTCATTTGACAAGTTCAAGAGTATAAAACAAGCAAAAAAGAAAATCTGACGGTCCATGGGATTGTCTGATGCTTTTTTCTTGTTTGTTGTGTTTTACCTATAAATTTAAATCAACTTCAACCTTTTACACTCACCCTTTTGCTATAAGATTTGTAAATAATATTATAAGATATATCTCTCTAGTTCCCTTGATATTTCCACATCAAATCAAGAGATATTCAATATCAAGAGAAAGAGCAAAAAGAACAGTTATTCCACAACTAAACATTATTCATTCTTATGTATGGGGAGCTTGTACATATGTAGCTGTGAGGAATTTGTATGGGGCATCACTAAGCTTGTTTAGTGATTTAGTGAGAGTGGTGATCACTATCACTTAAAATTGGTGAGACGTAGAAGGTGGTCACTTACTTCCTTTGAAAAAAATGAGACATTTGTATAAGGTGATCACTACCTTTCCTTAGTGTGACGATTATGTAACGGGTATCCCTACCGGATTAAGGGAGACGACTAGTGAAGAAACTCTCGATCAGAATCCTCGGAGAAGACGTAGAGGGATTAGTTAACATCTCTCGAACCTCTATAAATCGGTTTTGTCATTCCTTCCCTGAACTCTTCACATACTTGCATATATTATTGTTTATAGTTTATAAGAACATTGTTGGGTTAATAACAAGTTAGAAATCAAGTAAAACAAGTGCTAAACAAAGAAATTTTGAGAGAACCAATTCACCCCTGTAGTTTTCTACAAACTTCTTCCCCTTCGATGAACTAGAAACCAAAACGTTCTCGTTTTGTTGTTTTTTGAGCTTTTAAACTATTATGCCTCTTGAACAAATTAACAACCATAATTTCTTCTGCCTTAAATTTCACCATCATTGACTTGTCGGAATCTGTGCATTCTTTGTTTTGATCTATTTTCTCCTCTTTCTTCTATTCTTCCTTCGAATATGAAAACTTTATGCATTCAACATTGTGCTTTTTTGTCGATTTCGTGTTTAATTTCAATTTCCTAAACTTCAACATCATAACTCAAAACTTCGTCGCTAATTTCATCAACAAAAGACAAAACTGTTATGGCTTTGAACTCATCTTTGTCGGGTGGTTCACCGGAACAAAATTGCCTTTCGAAAACAATGGATTAGCAAAAATACCTTCACGTGAGGGTATTTTTTGTTAGTATTTAACAAGCGTTAATGCTTATAGCCTAACATGTTATAAAATTGAAACTATAGATACTCGAAAACCTTATTAGATGAGTTACCTTTTGTAAACAGCAAAAAATCTATGTGTAGTTGGTACATTTGCAGCTCATGCCCTATTGGCCTTCCAAAGTGGAGAACATGGGTTTGTGTCTCTCGCCTAGAGTAAAAATGTTATAGGTTAAGCCAAAAGTTTTACTAGTGGGTCTTTGAGCGGTGGGTTTCCTTTGGAATAGTGACAGACCGGGTCACTAGTGCTATATGTGTTCGTGGATATGGTGGCACTTTACCGTTGGATTACCGGGTTTTTGTTAGTCGCACAAAAGCAATTTTTAACTCTATATTGAATCAAAATGTATTAAACTTAAAAATCGAAACCTAGTTATACATATTACAAAGACCACGAGGATGAATAGCTGCCTGACACCCACTTATTGGTTGTGACTTTTTGTATTCTACTTTCGAACCTTCAAATTCGCTAATATACGTGTTTAAAAACTCTGTTTAAAAAAATGGTTAACTTTGTTTATACGTGTGTTTAGTCCCTCTGCTATAACTTTAGTAGTGTACATGTATAGTCCTTTTACTTTTATTCATTTTAGTAGTTGATCGTGGCCTTTTGTATCTTGCTTTTAAACCTTCAACTTTGCTAATATACGTGTTTAGCCCATCTGTTTAAAAAAAGTTTCATTTTTATTAACTTTGTTCATATGCGTGTTTAGTGCAGCTGCTTTAACTTTGATAGTGTACATATTTAGTCCCTCTACTTTTATTTCTTTTATTATTTTATCTTTTTATCCTTTTCCCAATGCTACCATGATGAACCAACCCGGGGGGAATAGTGAACGTTTGCTATTGGTGGACAAACGCTACTACTCCTTACCTTTAATAAAGTTAGAGGTTGTTTGGCAATATCTGAATGTTTAAGTGCTAAATCAGTAAGATGTCTGAACCATTAAGTGTTGAACCAGTAAGAGGTCTGAACCAATAAGAGCTAGTATAAATCTTAACCATTCAGAGACAAATGTCTGACCAATTCAGATTAGAGGTCTTAACCATTCAGACTCAGTATAATGCTTAACCATTCAAAGGCAATTGTCGGAACCATTTACACATCTACTAGTGAAACAAACAGACTAAACCATTAAGTGTTGAACTAGTAAAAGGTCTGAACCATTAAGAGCCACATTAAAAGGTAAACAAACAGCCCCTTAGGGGCTGTTTGGAAACATCTGAATGGTTAAGTGCTGAACCAGTAAGAGGTCTGAACCATTAAGTGCTAAACCAGTAAGAGGTATGAACCATTAAGAGCCTGTATAATGCTTAACCGTTCAGAGGTAAATGTCTGACTAATTCAGATTAGAGGTCTTAACCATTCAGACTCTGTATAATATTTAACCATTTAGAGCCAAATGTCTGAACCATTCAGACATCTGCTCGTGAAACAAACAGTCTGAACCATTAAGTGTTAAAAACAGTAAAAGGTAAACAAATAGCCTCTTACTCTATGACGAACGTATTTATACCTATGTCTCAATGTAATTTTTATTGAGATCTATGTTATGAAGAATATGTATCCGAAACACATTCATGTTTCCAAAGTCCGTAAATCAATCATAACATATAGCAAACGACGTCGTAGCAATAGGAAGAGGGGTACAAGGGTTTAGGATGGTGGGGTTTTAGAGCGATGGCGCACGGCGGTCCTCTCTCCAACCACCAGTCAAACTGTCATCAACCACCAATGGAGACGCCGACGTTAAGGATTCGCGTGACGTTCGACGATTGTTCGGTTCTTAACCTAGCTCAACGATCCGACGGCATGAACAACAGCTGGATGCTAATCGAACCGAATCAACATCCCAAAATCTCCGACGTATGCAGCCGTGTTATTCACCACTTCAACCTTCTCAGTTCGTGCCCTAACGGCATCGTTCTTTATGTAACGCTCTGTTCATTTTATCTGTTTATTTTGATGCTAATTGTACTTAGTTAAACCTAGTTATTTTGTTAATCACACATCAATGTAGTGGTTGATTTTGTATAGCAGTTAATAAAATAACTAGGGCTGCAAGTGAACTAAACGAACACAAACAATTCGTTCGATTAGGATATAAATGTGTTCACTAATTGTTCATGAACACTTACGGAACAACGATGTTTTCTGTTCGCGTTCGTTAAAGAAATGAAGGTGTTCTTGTTCGTTCGTTAGTTTTAGGTAACGAAGAACACAAATGATCGCAAACAAACATAAATGAGCGAGCGTGGCCTGTGTCCATGTTCGTTCATTTAACTAAACGAAGGAATTTCTTGTTCATGTTCGTTCATTTATTATACCAACAAACACAAACGAACTTCCCGCGAAATGTTTCACGAACTGTTCCCGGAGCGTTCGGTCCGTTTGCAGCCCTAAAATGATTAAAATATATAATAAATGGAATCAGATTAGAAAATGTTTTTGAGGGTGTTGTTACATTTAATAGGGTTGCGTTTTAGATTGAAGATAGTTTATTTGATCTAAAAGTTAACATTATTATATGTTTTAAACTTGTGGATTGATATAGGATTTTATGTTTGGTTATTAGCATACGATGATTTGTTGTCCTCACTACAAAGAACAAACTGTTATTAAGACATGAATGGGATCTCATACTCATAGATGTTTTCCCAAAGGTATTAGAATAATGTGGAAATGAATTCAAAAGGAAAGGACGTTGCTATTCGTTTCTTGTGTGGACATGTTAAGTAACGAAGTTAGTTCCGTAACTTCCGTTCAAATTGGGTCTATAGTCTATTAGCCTGTATGTTGTTTGCCGTCATTCAAGGCAACAACAAAACTGTTTTCTCAGTGATTTTACCATACCCTTTCTGTTAATTGACAGTTAAGATTAAGCAACCTTTATCTCTTGCAGATGGAAGGCTTTGTGTTACCACCATCTGAGTCGATTCGAATCTTGAAGGACAATGATATCATTTGGTCAGCCATACTTCTTGACAAACGTGTAATTAACTGTTTGATAAGTCAACTTGTGTTTGACCTTTTGTTACTTCAGTGTGAAAAGGAAAGGGGTGGCGTTGGCTGAAGCAGTAGAGGGGGTAGATGCATGTAAATTGCTCAATGATGACGTCAGCAAAAGGGAACCGGTGGATAACGGCATGCTACTTCTAGCCAATGAAGAGTTCGATAAAGAAACCGGAGGGTACCGAAGTGAATACGAGGTGGAAAAGTCCGAAGATGAACCTTCACCAAAGGAAACATCTTCTAAGAAAAGAAAAGCCTCAACAAAACTTCGAAGGTCAAAGTAAGTTATCCTTTTTTAAATGAATGAATATTCAATGTATAGTTGCAATATCTCCCATTAGTAATCATGAGTAAAATGCCATTTTCGTCCCTGAGGTTTGGCTAGTTTTGCGACTTTCGTCCAAAGGTTTGTTTTTCCGCATCTGGATCCAAAAGGGTTGAAATCTTGCAATTTTCATCCAACTAGTTAACTCCATTCATTTTTTAACGTTAAGTCAGGGGTATCTTCGTCTTTTTAGATTTTTTTTTTGTGATGATTAAAGGGTTTGGGTGGAGAGAAAGTTAACAAAGGTGGATGTGGATCTTTATTTCTTAGAGTGTTTTTTATTTTAATGAAAAATGTCTAAAAAGATGGAAATGCCCCTCATTTAACGTAGAAAAATGGATGGAGTTGACAAGTCGGATGAAAATGACAAGATTTCAAACCTTTTGGATCCAGATGCGGAAAAACAAACCTTTGAACGAAAGTCGCAAAAGTGGTCAAACCTCAGGGACGAAAATGGCATTTTACTCCAAAATTTATACACATGTATTTATGGTCTCCAAGATTCATTCTGTTTGTCATTGTTTCAAGACATTTAAAAACTGGATGAAGACATTCGTCAAACAATGTGCAAATTTGCATATTTGGTTTACATGTGCTTGCTTTTGTGAATCACAGGAAGAAGAAACGCCGATTGGCTGAAACGGATGGTGTTGAAGATAAAGTTATAGCAGAGGATAATGGCGTTAATGATGATGAGGGTCTTTCCAAGAAAATCATTAACAAAAAGATCAAACCAAACAAGAAGAAGAGTAAACCAACTGACGAGGTAAAAAAGGAAAATGCTGAAACAAGTGACAAAAATATTAAAGATGATGTTGAAGGAGTCGAACACGTGTCTTCTGCACGTGATGGGACTAAAAAGGTATGATACTATGTTTTGATACAACTTGTGAGATATGTATATATATAATTATATACACATGTCTATGTATATCTTAGTCACTTATCTCTTCTTGGTATGAATTACAAGGGCCCTAGTAGAAGTGCTAGAAGGAAAAAGGCTAAAAGACAATGGAGGCGGGAAGCTGCTAAACGTGAACTGAATGTAAGTTGTTACTTTAATGTATATGTGGCAATTTTGACTCATTTACCTATAAATTGGTCGAGCACTTGAGCCTAGGCTGCAAACGAACCGAATGAACACGAACAAAACCTTGTTCGTGTTTGTTTGTTAAGGAAATATACGGGTTCACGAACAACTCATGAACACTTACCGAACGAGATTTTATGTTCGTGTTCGTTCCTCAAGGAAATGAACGTGTTCGTGTTCGTTTGTTAATTTTAGCTAACGAACACAAACAAACGTTCATGAACACAAACGAACACAAGCAAGCGTTCATGGACGGGATGTATAAAACATTGATGCTTATTAAATATTTAATTAAGTATACAAATAAAATATAAAAATAAAAAAACACTATGAGCTATCGTACACAAAACAAACATAAACAAACACGTTACCGAAAGTTCACGAACATAAATGAACGAACACGACCTCTGTTCATGTTGGTTCATTTAACCAAACAAATGAAATTTCTTGTTTGTGTTCGTTCGTTTGCTGCCCTACTTGAGCAAGGTTTGTTTTATTTTATACGGGTTAAACAGGTAAAACAAAAGGACAATAGCTTAAAGGGAAATGGGTCAAATGGGCTACAAGTTGCGTCAAGTGTTTTAAGGCATACTATTTCCCAAATCATTAAAATCAGAAAATAACTATTACTATAACGGCATAATTATTGCAACCATATCTGACATACTAGTTTTTATAAAAGTAAGATGCCGTTTTCGTTCCCGAGGTTTGGCCAGTTTTGCGACTTTCGTTCAAAGGTTTGTCTTTCCGCATCTGGATAAAAAAGGTTTGAAATCTTGCCATTTTCATCCAGCTTGTTATGATACAGAATGAATGAAAGAAGATACAAAGAGAGAATTGGTCACCAAATCGATGGTTATTTCTGTTATAGATCGTTAGGGTTTATAGACGACAACAACCCCCAACTTAACAAGATACAACTAACTCCCTGAACTAAGTACATTTTACAATATCACTCCCTAGACTTATTTATACTATAGACCCTAGACTATTACAACATATCAATACCTCCCGCGCAAAACAAGTTTGACCTCAAAATTTAAAGTTTGGAAAACGAATCTGCATGTCCTCCACATTTTCCCAAGTTGCTTCAGTAATAGGTAGGCTATCCCATTGAATCAAAACTTCAGCTGAAGCACGATGTCCCAGTCGAACCATTCTTCGATTCAAAACATTAAGTGGTTGAAATAAAAAACGAGTAGCAGTTGGCAGTGGAATTGATTGAATGACATCTCCCACAGCTTTCTTAAGTAAAGAAACATGAAATACTGGGTGAACTTGGGTATCCGTAGGAAGGTCCAATTTATAAGCCACCGACCCAACACGCTCTATTATCAAAAACGGACCGAAAAACTTGGGACCGAGCTTATTAAAATGAGATGCTCGAAGAGTTGACTGCCCATAGGGATGTAATTTGACATAAACATTATCCCCTACCTGGAACTCTCTTTCACTTCTTCGTAGGTCAGCAACCTGTTTCATTCTGTTTTGTGCTCTGGATAAAGAATGTTTAAGTAACCTTATAGTCTCTTCCCGATCACACATCATCTCATCCACATCTGCAACTCTTACATCTTTGGGAATATAAGGTACAAATAAAGGAGGTGGGTACCCATACAAAGCCTGAAAAGGGGTAATTCCCAAAGAGGTGTGGAAGTTGGAGTTGTACCTGAACTTAGCCAAGGGTAACCACTTGGTCCAGACAGTTGGTTTATCCATGACCATGCAACGAAGATAGCTCTCCAAACATCTATTAACAACTTCTGTCTGACCATCAGTTTGAGGGTGGTACGCTGTGGATAAGGCCAGCTGGATTCCTTGTAAACTAGTGAATTCCTTCCAAAACTGGCTGATAAAGATGGGATCTCTATCCGAAACAATTGTATCTGGCCATCCATGCAATTTGAACACTTGATCCAAGAAAACCTGTGCTACTTGAGCAGCTGAATAAGGGTGAGACAGAGCCATAAAATGACTATATTTAGTCAAACGATCCACCACCACAAAAATCGTATCTTTTCCCTGAGATTTAGGCAAACCACCAATGAAATCCATGGAAATATTAGAAAATACATGGTTGGGAATGGGCAGTGGCTGTAAAAGACCAGGAGAAGCAGTAGTTTCATACTTAGCTTTTTGACATATGGTACAGTGTCTAATGAAATTCCTCATTTGCTTGTGTAAATCCTTCCAAGTAAACATAGAACGAATCTTTTGAGTGGTAGCATGAACTCCAGAGTGTCCAGCTGTAGCTGTGCTATGGCACAAAGTAATGACGTGACTCTGTAATTGCTCATCATTTCCCACAACCACCTTGCCTTTCTTGAATAGAGCCTGACCATTCCACACATATTTAGAACTCTCCTTCCCATCCTGTAAGTCAATGAGAATGGAATGGAGTTTAGGATCGGAATACCAAGTTGCTTGTATTCTGGCTCAAACATCAGGATCAAACGTATTCAAAGTCATTGATAATAGCGTGGGAGACTGCACTCTTGATAATGCATCAGCTGTAGCATTATCACTCCTTTGTTTGTAAACAATTTCGAAATCAAACCCCATTAGCTTTGACAACCAAACCTGTTGCAAGGGAGTTATAATCTTCTGTTCAACGAGATGTTTTAAACTTTTTTGATCTCTTCTTATCACAAAATGACCCACCGCTAAGTAATGGTGCCAATACTTGACTGCAAAGATAATAGCTAGTAACTCTCTTTCATAAACTGACAGAGCTTGTTGTCTAGCAGATAAAGACTTACAAGTGAAAGCAATTGGGTGTCCCTCCAGCATAAGCACTGCCCCAATACCTTTCCCAGATGCATCAGTCTCTAGGAAGAAAGGTTTAGAAAAATTGGGCAGGGCTAACACTGATGGAGAAGCCAAAGCAGCTTTAAGGCTTTCAAAAGCAACAGTAGCTTCATTGGTCCAAGAGAAAGCATCTTTTCTTAATAGATCAGTCAATAGTCTAGCAATAACACCCAGATAAACCCAAGAACCCCCTTAATTGTTTCACATTTGTAGGTATAGGCCATTCCTTTATAGCTTCCAGCTTTTTAGGGTCTGTAGATACTCCTTTTTGAGAAATAATATGACCAAGATATTCAACTGTAGTGCCCCCAAATGCACACTTAGACTTCCTTGTATACAACTGATTAGACCTTAGCACATATAAAACTTGTTGTAGATGTTCTAGATGAGACTTCCAAGAATTGCTATATACTAAAATATCATCAAAAAACACCAACACAAATTTCCTGAGATAGTTCTTAAAAGTGTGATTCATTAGTGCTTGGAATGTAGTTGGGGCATTAGTAAGCCCAAAAGGCATTACTACAAACTCAAAGAGACCCTCATGAGTTCTGAATGCAGTCTTTTGGATGTCCTCATCACACATACGAATCTGGTGATAACCAGATCTGAGATCCAGTTTAGAAAAAATCACAGCACCTTCTAACTCCTCAAACAACTCCTCTATTAAAGGAATTGGATAACTGTTTTTGACTGTTGCATCATTCAATCTTCTGTAGTCGATGCAAAACCTCCATGATCCATCTTTTTTCTTTACTAATACTACTGGTGAAGCAAAAGGACTAGTACTTCCCCTTACCACCCCTGTATCTAGTAATTCTTTAGTTAATTTTTCAATAATATCTTTTTGTGCTGACTGGTATCTGTAAGGCTTCAAATTCACCACCTTAGACTCATCCTTTAATACAATCTTGTGATCAAAGGCTCGTTTAGGAGGCAAGGTCATGGTTTAAAAAGGCTTTCCGAGGCCCGCCTCGAGGCTTACGCCTCGGCTGAGGCTATAAAAAAACGCCTTAAAGGCTTAGCCTCATAGGGGTCAACTGAAACCTAGGCCTCAGTCATCAGAGGCTTTCTGAGGCTGTCCGAGGCGGTGAGGCTAGAGGTGTACAAAAAAACTGGTTTTAGAACCGAAACCGGAAAAAAAACCGAAACTGGTTTTTTTTTTAACCGGTTTTTTTATAACCGGTTTTTTTTTTAACCGGTTTTTTTTAACCGCCGGTTTTTATACCGGTTACTATTCTTGACTTCAAAAACCGGTTATTAACCGAACCGGTTATTAAAAAACCGGTTAAAACCGGTAAAAAACCGGTTTTTATGGGAAAAACCGGTTAAAAACCGGTCCCAACCGGTTATACCGGTTATTGTTTTAGACCTCAAAAACCGGTTAGTAACCGGAACCGGTTATAAAAAAAACCGGTTTTTATTTTGGGTGAAAAAACCGGTTTTTTTTTTTAACCGGTTTTTTAATAACCGGTTAACCGGTTTGTACACCTCTAGGTGAGGCTGTGAGGCGAGGCGGTGAGGCTTAAGACCTTGTGAAAATTGAAAAATTTTAGGTTTTCTGGACTTTATTATAGACCCATTTAATGTTTATTAGGCTTAATTGGTGGGCCAACCCAATAGTTCACTTAAAATACATCTATTAGGTTAAAAAAAACCTAATCTAGAAGAAGAAATCGGTTGGGCACGGATAGGATGAAAAAGTTGGTGTACGTTATGTACAATAGGAGATTGAAGCAAAAGTTTATAAAGAAGACGAATCTAAAAGATGATGAAGACCCAATAGTTGCCAATGATGTTTGTCGGATGATGAGTGGATAGCCAACCCGAGTGGGGATGAAGATGGCATTGGTGGAGTTGGCGGGTCGAATGAGGAAAAGGGTGAGAGTTCATCATCTGGGAGGAAAAGGAAAAGAGTTATTAATTTGGTTGATGAAGATGACGATGACGACCTAAATACGCCAGATGAAAACTTTGAGGATGATGATGCGGAGGAAAACGAGTTCTATGATATTTAGATGTCATAACATTACTAATTTAAGTTGTTCGAACTATTTTTTGATGTTTGTTTTATGTTAAACTATTTTCTATTTATGATGTTTGTTTTATGTTAATTTGTGATTTTTATGAGAGATATATAGATTTTTTTAAAATTTTTTTAATAATGTTTTGAGGCTTACGCCTCGACCTGCCTCGAAGCTTACGCCTCGTGAGGCTAAGGGAAAACGCCTCGATACCCGTTTCCGCCTTTTTAAACCTTGGGCAAGGTAGTGGGTGTTTGAAAGACATCATCAAATTCTTGCAAAAGGTCTTGCAATTGTTCATTATAGACAGTATCTAACACCTTAGTTTCATGTTGAAAACCTTCTTGAGAGGATTGCAACTGCAGGCTGAATAAGTGAGCTTCAACTACTTGATCCTTCTGGCCCAACAGCTAATTCATGATAGTAGCAGAACATAAAGACACCTCATTGCTATCTATACCCTTCAATTTACATTCATTATCTCCAATCTTAAATTGCATAGTGAGGTCCACAAAATTCCACAAGATAGCCCCCAAAGTCAATAACCATTGAACCCCAAGAACCATATCATAGTTGTCTAAGGGTATCACCAACACATCAGTGGTAAACCACATGTTCTGCATACACCATTGAAAACCCGGACGATAACTTGCACAGTTAATACCAGACCCATTAGCTACACCAACAGTCATGCCGCCAATAGGTTTAAGAACACACTTCAATTTGAAAGCCAATTTTTCACTTAAAAAATTGTGAGTGGCTCCCGAGTCAATCAGGATTCTTAACTGGATATTGCCTATAGTGCCCAATACCTTCATTGTCGAAAAAGATTGCATGCCAGTTAAAGCATGAATAGAAATATGTTGGTCAGGCCATTCTTGTTGATCCATTGGTTCAACCCCCCTTATTATTTCAATATCATCATCACTCCCTATGACTTCCAACACAAACAACTGCTTATTTGGACATTTATGACCTGGTGTAAACTTTTCAGTACACCAAAAGCACTCACCCCTAACTCTTTTGCTCTCTATTTCTTTACTGGAAATTTGCTTAGTATTAGGAAACTTTTTAACACCCGGTGGAGATGGTAATAGTGGTAAGTGAGAGACATTAACAGGTGGTTTAACCGCACTATGAACCTTATTACCATAAGAAGAGTTGTTAGGATTATACCTGTTCCCACTTGCATGACTAACAGACTTATTGGTTGCATCTTGAATCTTAGCCAAATAAAATGCCTCTTTCATGGTTTTAGGCTGGAACATTCTTACTGGTCCACCAATTTCTGGTTTGATTGCTTTGAGGAAGATGCTCACTGCATAAAGTTCTGGAATATAGACCTTGAGTCTATGCAGTTATATCGGTTATCGGCCCTACCCCAACATATCGGTGTGCCATATCGGTCTGTTTCTCTGTGAGCGATATTATCGGCGATAAATACCGATATATCACCGATATTTTGCATATGTCATATCGGTTGTCTCGCCGAGATTCTCGTTTGGGCCATTTTTTATGTTTTTTTAATACAAAAACTGCCTTTTGGGCCCTATTTTTATGTCTCGCTGCTTAAAAAAACCTTAAATGGTGGGTGATAGAGAATTCAATCGTGATAGAGAAGAAATGGTGTCTAATCGAAGTTGTTGAATCGAAGCTTACTTGCTGATCGAACCTTACCTTCCCTGCTGAATCGTAGAATGAAAGAAGATCTGTCGGCTGTTTTTTAGGTTTAGAACATGGAGGAGCGAACATGGGAGATAGAGGACGGCTGCTTTAGTGTTTAGGGTTTTTTTAGTTTAAAGGGGGTGACGGCTGATGAGTAATAGTAGGGTTATAAAAATTAAATCATTCTTTTTCTTGTTTAGCCCCCTTTTCTTTTAACTTGAATTACAATTTCATCCTCCAGTTATAGATTTATCAAAATTAACCTTAGACTTTTACAAGTTAGTGCATAAAGATGTTGTATACATATATTATATAGGTTCTAGATATTAATATACATATATTATATAGGTTCTATATATATATATTTATGCATGATATTATAAATTACCGATATCTCACCGCGATAAACGATATCTCAAATATCGGTCCTTGACCAATAACCGATATTTTTCCACATTAACTGCTTAGCCTTGAGTAAACAAGCATCAAACTCATCACAAAATGCTTCTAAAGATCCATTCTGAGTGAGTGAAGTTAGGGTTCCCATTGCGTCTTCAAACAAAATTGAAGAAAACCTATTTACAATGGCTTCTGAATATTCTTTCCATGATATTTCAGAAATCGGTACTGTTTTCGTCTTCAAAAACGCTTGATGCCATTTAACCGCTTTCCCTTCTAAATGAATCGCTGCATAACGTACCTTGAAGTTCTCTGGTGTTTCGTCGACATTGAAGAAGTGTTCGCATTTGTAAATCCAATCATCTACTTCGTTTCCATCGAACTTTGGAAAATCAATTTTTCCAATCCTGTGTAGCCGTTCATTTCTGTTGCTTGGACCTGTTGTGCGATTGACCATTTCATGACTGGGTTCCCCATTTAGTTTAGCCAATAATGCTTGAACATTCGCATTAAGGCTTGCAAATGTCTGTTCAGATTTCTGCATGAATGCATCCACCTTCAAGAGAGTAATACCATGCTCTTCCACTGTTTTTTCCAAATCTGTTCGATTACGCGTAGCCATTGTTGCAGATCTGATGAGTTTGAGTTAATTTGCTATTGAATTGACCGAATCAATGATCAATTTGAATCGAAATGAAGATGAATTTGACCGAATGATGATCAAATCCGATGAATTGAATCGAATTACACCTCAGAATTGAATGAATTGTGATGAAATTGATCGAATCAAGAGCGTGCCAAGGATCGGCATCTCTGATACCAATGATACAGAATGAACGAAAGAAGATACAGAGAGAGAATTGGTCACCAAATCGATGGTTATTTCTGTTATAGATCGTTAGGGTTTATAGACGACAACAACCCCCAACTTAACAAGATACAACTAACTCCCTGAACTAAGTACATTTTACAATATCAGTCCCTAGACTTATTTATACTATAGACCCTAGACTATTACAACATATCATGTTAACTCCCATCTATTTTTCTCCGTTAAGTCAGGGGTATTTTCGTCTGATTTGTTGACTTAAAGGGCAATTTAGTCTTTTGAATACTTGTACGTTTTGCTAAATGCTTGTGCATAAAGTGAAAAAGACGGAATTGCTCTTAAGTTCGCAAAAAAAGAAAATAACAAAAATACCCCTGACCTTAACGAGAGACAAGTGGATGGAGTTAACTAGCTGGATGAAATTGACAAGATTTTAAACCTTTTGGATCCAGATGCGGAAAAACAAACCTTTGGGCGAAAGTCGCAAGACTGGCCAAACCTCAGGGACGAAAATGACATTTTACTCTTTTTATAATATAATGTAAATTTTTTGACATTAAGTGATTTGGCCAATCCAGTATGACCCGCCTGTAAGCTACCCGTATTAACCCGTTACTTAACCTGCTCATTGTTTCACCTCTAATTGTAAGCAATTTCTCAATAAAATGCTAGAAAATTGTTGGTTTTCAGCCCTGTTATTCCGTTATCAGTTATATCTTATCACTTTCAATCTCATATTGCAGCCCGATACCCACGTGGAGCCAGAAAAATCCAAAACCGAAAACAAAGAGGCTACTGGCAGACCCGTAATTTTTTAAATGAATTTCTATGTTATAAAATACGTACTTCATTCGTTAGTTCTAAGATATATCCATTATTATTAAATGTACATGTTTCTTTCCATTTGCAGTTAAAACAAGATCAGGTGCCTGTAAAAGTTAAGCATGAGGAGATTATAGAACAAGGAATAAACGATAATGATAATGGAGTAACGAAACTCGTTCCGTGTGTAGTCAGGCCAGGACATATTCGCTTTGAACCTCTTGATGAAGGTATGTATAGTCTAATTTATGCATTTAATTAATAAGCAAACCTTTTTGGATCCAGTTTCATATGTTTAACACTTTTTTGTCTTGCAGATGAAGATACAAAGCAGATAGAAGTACCCGATGTATATTTCCCAGTCATTCTAACTTTTTATATTTGTGATTTCTTATTTCATGAATTGTTTAATTTAGAGTAAAATGCCATTTTCGTCCTTGAGACAGCCACTTTTGTGACTTTCATCCAAAGGTTTGTTTTTCCGCATCTGTATCCAAAAGGTTTGAAGTATTTCCCGGTCCAAAAGGTTTTTCCGCATCTGGATCCGAATTGTTTTTCCGCATGGCAAGATTTCAAACCTTTTGGATCCAAACGCAGAAAAACAAACCTTTGGACGAAAGTCGCAAAAGTGTCCAAACCTCAGGGACGAAAATGACATTTTACTCCTTAATTTATGTCATTTATTGTTTAAATTTCTTCTCATTGAACTTTTGTGTTCTGATTCAGGTACCTTTTCAGTGGAACGGTATCATCAGCAAGAAAAAGGGTCAAAAATGGGGTTTAGAAAAGACTTCATCTTCTAAAATGGATTACTCTCAAAAAGCAACCGAAGAACCCTCTGCAATGGTAACGGAAGACGCACAAGTACCTTTAGATGACCCTGTTTCCTTTGATCAGCTTCCTCTATGCAGCTCACCTAAGGTCCTTTTTCCTCTCCAAACACAAGTACGTGAATAATAGTGAATAATAAATCGTAGTATTTCTAATGTTGGAATGGTCTTACAATTTTCAGGAAGGTGATGTCATCGCGTACCGTGTTGTTGAGTTATCGTCTTCTTGGACCCCTGAGCTCTCTTCTTTTAGGGTATGCACCATTCGGTGGGAAGTTCGTTTGTTAAACGAACGAACACGAACAAGAAATTTCGTTCGTTTAGTTAAATGAACGAACATTGAACAAAGGCCGTGTTCGTTCATTTATGTTCGTGAACGTTCACTAACGTGTTCGATTGTTCATTAGTGTTTTTTAGTTTTTATATTTTATTTAAATTAAATACTTCAAAATTCCGACAAAAAAAAAAAATTAATAAGTGCGGTGTATTATATATTCTGTTCATGAACGCTTGTTTGTGTTCGTTTGTTTCCATATGTGTTCATGGACATTAGTTTGTGTTCATCAAGGTTCGTTTTCGTTCGTTGCCTAAAATTAACAAACAAACACGGACACGTTCATTTCCTTAACTAACGAACACGAACATAAAATCTTTTTCGGTAACTGTTCATGAATCCATATATTTCTCAACAAACGAACACAAACAATTCGTTCGGTTTGTTTACAGCCCTAGGCATTGTTATTTTTATCTCTATGTTAAAAGTTTAATTTTAATTACAGGTTGGGAAAATATCATTTTATGATGGCGATAACATTGTTTTGATGCCGGTTCCTGAATATCCCATTGTATTAGACAAAATGGAAATGGATGAAGACGGTCCAGACAACAACTCTCTTTATAAAGAAGATGGTTGTTTAGAGGTAGTTAAACTTTGTCCAAACGCATGTAAGAAATATTATCTTTGGGTCTTAATGTTTTTTTTTGCAGATAAATTTTGCGGCTCTTGCTGATGTACGCAGTCTCAAGCAAAGTAATTCAGATACTGTGAAAGCGGTCAATAACGGAGTTAATCAAACTGCTCAAGGTGATAAAATGAATGCTGCATCAAATTTGACGTCTAAAAGCAACGAGAGGAAAGAAAATATCTCCAAAGATCCAAGTCCAGGTATATGATCTAAGGTTGTAAAGTGTAAAAGAGCAGAGCCGATCCTGAACTCGTCGAAGTTCGAACTCGACATGGCTCGTTTATATTTTGTTACTTATTCAATTGTTTTATTTATACACATTTATAACGATTTTTTTTATAAATTTATAATTGCAACTTTATATATAACATATTACATAGAGTAAAATGGCATTTTAGTCCCTGAGGTATGGCCAGTTTTGCGACTTTCGTCCAAAGGTTTTTTTTTCCGCATCTGGATCCAAAAGGTTTGAAATCTTGCCATTTTCATCCGGCTTGTTAACTCCATCCATTTTTTCTGTTAAGCCAGGGGTATTTCTGTCTTTTTTGTTAACTTAAAGGGCAATTCAGTGTTTTTCAGGGGTATTCGGTCTTTTTACATAAAGTGAAAAAGACTAAATTGCTCTTTAAGTTAACAAGAAAGACACCAATGGGGTGGTGGTCCATTGGCAAAGGCAAATGCAAAGGCAAAGGCTTTAAACACCTTAGGAGAGGGAGGTCTTGGGTTCAAGTCCCATAGACGACATGGAATAAAAGAAATTTACCGTTCAAAAAAAAAGTTAACAAGAAAGACAGAAATACCCCTGACTTAACGGAGAAAATTGGATGGAGTTAACGAGCCGGATGAAAATGGCAAGATTTCAAACCTTTAGGATCTAGATGCGGAAAAACAAACCTTTGGACGAAAGTTGCAAAACTGACCAAATGTCAGGGACGAAAATGGCATTTTACTCTTATCAAAATGATAACATGGTTTATAATCAGCTCAAAGACGTATGCTCATGTTAAATGCAATGTTCGGCAAATGTTGACATTTAGTCGGTTTGTTACCAGCACAACCATTGGCAGGAAACAAAGAAGGTAACACGTGGGCTGAAATCCAGGAGCTTTTAAGTGCGAAGAAATCAGAACTGTTGGAATCTACTGAAGAGATGAAAAAAGATTCCGGGTGGAATAAATGGTCATACAGAGCCTTAAGAGGCAGCGCACTTGGTCCAACAATATCCTTATTACGATCAGAAAACGACAGTTGAAAGAATTGCACTCTGTTTTATATCTATGTAGTAATTTACAACTGGTTTAATCTGTATATCGGTGATATTTGAGATGGTTTAATCAAACCCTTTGCATGGGCTTCTTACTATTCTTAACAGTTTACCGGTTATAAACATGTAATTCGAACCGGTAAAAGTAGTAAACATATGGCATGGCTTTTGGTTCAGGTTTTGAAGCGTTTTAGAGGTACTATGGACCACAAGCTTATCAAATGGCTCAAAACAAGGGATCTCTCTCTCTCTCTCTCTCTATATATATATATATATATATATATATAATATATCCAGAGTTTCGTAGATGTATCAACATACATAGGGTAATTATGAGACAGCTTTAGAATCAGCTTAAAATCTAATTTCTAAAGAACTTCCATGAAAGTCAAAATCATATCCCATTCTGTCTTATTTCTAAAGCGCCATTGACTTTTTACATATGGCATCCCTTCACTAACTTCTTTCGTGTTTTTAAAATTACCCAGTATTGACTACTTTACCCTTAAAATTTCTGACTTGGAACAAGATATCTGGTAAACGGTATTGTTTGATACCTCTTCTGAATGGTTCATTTGAATGTCCCTCTTTAGTGTATCTTCAAACCAATCCGGTACATAACACTGCTTTGCCTTCTTTATAGCTTCTTTAGGATCGATTATGATTAAGCAAGTAGTTGTTTAGGCCAAGACATTAACTAAGAACATGAATATCACATAAAACGTTAACGGGGTGAAGCAAGCAAGGAAAACGTTTGTATAATTTAACATTGTAAAAACTTATGATCGGAAAAAGAGATTATTTATTATACATGTAATGTAGTAGTTGGTAAGTAGGTCATCTCTTATAGATTTAAACAAAACTATTTGACAGTCGTCTAACTCTTGAAAACACCGAGTTAATGTCATGAATCAACAAAGTATACAAATTACCAAACATCTACAAACTGTTATTGAAATTGAACAGGTCCCGTTAGAGACGAGTTCGATACTAAAAGACAGACCACCACCATTTGGGCACATAGCAAGAAGCAATGCGACACAATATTCTATCATGTTGTTTGTTGAACCAGTGACATCAAGGAAATCGGCTAAAAAATCAACCGCCATAAGTCTTTATGGCACCACCGGTGGTTGCACTGTCACACCCCAATTTTTCCACGTGTCACCGGTGGGCCCGGTGGGGGAGTATCGTGACGTGGTTGGCAACATCATGGTCAAACAACACAATATAATAATGCACAGCGGAAGCAAAAATAATATATTACATTCCGGATATAAGTAATGTCAAAGTATTACAACGGAAGGTAAAGGATCCACAGGCGGATCAATAAAGGAAAACTGTTCAACAGACTTTAGGCATCTAGAACTTGCAAGATTCCCTAGTGACGCCCTGAGCTCCCAGCCAATTACGCATAGTACCTGTCACTTAACCTTTTTGAAAAATACGTCAGTTTACACTGGTAAATACAATTAACTGACTCATTTTTCAAAAAGGTTAAGTGACAGGTACTATGCGTAATTGGCTGGGAGCTCAGGGCGTCACTAGGGAATCTTGCAAGTTCTAGATGCCTAAAGTCTGTTGAACAGTTTTCCTTTATTGATCCGCCTGTGGATCCTTTACCTTCCGTTGTAATACTTTGACATTACTTATATCCGGAATGTAATATATTATTTTTGCTTTCGCTGTGCATTATTATATTGTGTTGTTTGACCATGATGTTGCCAACCACGTCACGATACTCCCCCACCGGGCCCACCGGTGACACGTGGAAAAATTGGGGTGTGACAGGTTGGTATCAGAGCCAACATTGAGTGAATTAAACACTAGCCTTTTGTGTTTAATCTCAATGACACATTAGCACATTCCTTGACCTTCTGAGTCTAGACTTAACATAGGAATGATCTAAATCCTAATCCGGAAATTTTACTTCCAAAATTTTTATTGGATACGTCGCCAAGCAAAGAAGCCGTAATAGGAGTTCTCCACACCCGGAGCCATGAGATGCTGAGCTTCGTACCGCGGCTAGAATGAAACGAGCATCCAAGGAGAATGCATTCAGAAATAAAATGAAGAAGAAACTCCTTTTACTGAAGATCGTTTCCTTATTAGTCCTTATAAGGACATAATTATCTTTAAGTCCCTTTAAGGACACATTATTCTTTCAAAGACCCGCTTAGGGCAACTCTGTACTTCTATTTTCATATAATGAATTGATTAAATTAAGTTTTCATTCTAAACATAAAATATGAAATGAATGGAAAATAACTTCCCTTAGAAGGGAAGTGCCTACGGGCTATAATTAACGTCCTCTGAGACTAAAGACGGTGGTAGCCTACAGCTCCCTGTCAAGAAAAGGTAATGAACTTTGATTCACACCTAAATGCCTCGATCCCAGACGATCATGGCTTATAAATTAAACTTGTCCAAGTGACTAAGCCTTTTGTGCTATTACCAAATGCCTCGATCCCAGACGATCATGGCTTATAAATTAAACTTGTCCACGTGACTAGGCCTTTTGTGCCATTACAAATTCATAAATTGCCCTGATTCTCTGAAATCTTGGCTTATAAATTAAACTTGTCTACGCGACTAGGCCATTTGTGCTATCATTAAATTATAAATTTGGATTTATGATAAAAATCCTGAATAAAATAAATATCCTTACTTTCCTGCCAGTATGCATTTTTAAAGAGAATCTAAAAGGTGAAACCTAGCCTACGCGGCCAAGATGGAGAAACCTACTCAAGAGATTCAAATCCTTGTTAACACCTAAGAACGTGTTAGCACTCCTGACAAATGTGATTCGATAAAATCACAACAGTCATCCTTATATTAGATTCTTCCAATTTCCTTATCTAATCTATTGATTTAGAAATCATGGCTTGTGTCATCCTATAAGATGATCACATTATAAACATCCAGTAGTGATGAAGTGCCTACGGGCTAAACTTGTTGTCCGAAAAGGCAACGACAGTGGTGGTCTTTGACCTCCTGTCCAAAAATGTTGGGCCAGGTCCAAGCATAATAGTCGGTGGGATCCATACGATCTCGACTAATAGCATCTGAGAAGATGATCATATTATAACCATCCCTAAGAAGGGAAATGCCCACGGGCTATATCTATTGTCCTAAAAGACAAAAGACAGTTGGAGTCTACAACTCCCTGTCAAGAGAATGTAATGAAATATGTTCAAACCTTAATGCCTCGATTCTCTAAAATCATGGCTTATAAATTTAAAAATTTGTCCTTGTGACTAGGCCTTTTTGCGCCACTTTAATATCCTTGATGTTTTATAACTAGGATAAATTATAATGAAAATACAAATTAAATATAACTAACAAGTTAACCAATATGGTTTATATTACCATGGTTGATAAAACGTCAAAGATGATGATTCCATGTTAATCTCTGAATAAATCATTGTTAATATTTATGTAGCAATCAAGCTACATGGCTGGATTAGATGAAGTTAACAGTCACTTGAAGGAGAGCAATGATACTACCAGAATTAATGTAACTGGAGCAGAACTACAGGCAATAATAGATTATGCTGTTGCTCGAGCACTTGATCGGCAGTATGATGAGTCAAATGATAACCACTCTAAGACTCTATCTGCGGCTAGTTGTAAGCCCCCTCTTAAAACACATGAGTCAAAGGAGGACGATGTTCATGACTTGTCAAATCAAAGGAGTATTCCGTCAAGACAAGTTGTGTTTCATCAGGAGGCACCAGTTAAGACCTGTTCATATAAATATTTCGTCTCCTGCAAGCCCAGAGACTTTACAGGAGAAAAAGGAGCCATTGATTGCATGACATGGCTCGATGAGATGGACGCTGTTGTTGACGTCAGCGGTTGTGCGGAGCATGATGTTGTGAAATTTGTTTCACAATCATTCAAAGGAGAAGCGTTGGCATGGTGGAGATCATTGCTCCAAGCCACGGGAAAGGTTCTACTCTACAACTTATCTTGGGAGCAATTTGTTGCATTAGTCAAGGAAAACTATTGCCCCCAGCATGAAGTAGAAAAGATAGAATCGGACTTCTTGACCTTGGTCATGGAAAATTTGAATTGCCAGGCATATGTGACAAGTTTCAACACTATGTCCCGCCTAGTTCCTTATTTAGTCACCCCTGAACCTAAACGCATAGCGCGTTTTATTGGAGGCCTAGCACCAGAGATAAAAGGAAGTGTTAAAGCATCTAGGCCAACCACATATAGGTCCGCGGTGGACTTATCCTTATCTCTCACCTTAGACGCAATCAGAATTAAGTCTGTTAAGGCTTCTGGCGAGAGAAGAAGAGAAAGAAAGGAGGAAAACCCTCATCAAACTAACAAGAAGAAGAAGGGAAGCTCGGAGCGCGAGGAGGATTCTGAGTTTAGGAAGAACTCGAGTCAGTTTGATAACAGACCCAAATGCAGTAACTGCAAAAAGCAGCATTTTGGAAAATGTACAATAGACCCACGCGCTAAATTGTGTGGAATTTGCAAGACCAAGGGTCACAGAACCTTAGATTGCAAGGGGATGAAGAACGCCACATGTTACAATTGTAACGAGGAAGGGCACATCAAAACCAACTGCCCAAAGCTAATAAAGAAGCCTGGAGAGGTCAGGAAAACAAACGCATGAGTCTTCCAGATGAACGCCAGGAGATGGTGCAGGAGAATAACTATATAGCAGGTACTTTTCCTTATCAAGCAGTTTATGCAGAAATATATTTGATGCTGACACATGTGATCCAATAATGAGCGATCACTGTTGAGAACTGTTGTCTCCGTCTTAGTAAGACTTCGGTCATTTTATACGAAGTAGAAATTGGCTGATGATACTTTAGAAAATGCTCCAACAAACCTTAGATGGATATTTTATATCTAATAGGAATCACTCCTTTCTGATATTCCTACGGCAAGCTTTCAAGCTACCTAAATTCTTTAATATAATAAAGACAGATGTGACGTTTTGATCCTCTGTCAGAAAAGTGATGGACTAGGTCCAAATCTTTAAGGCCACTGATGGTCTTTTACGACCTAGGCTAAGTAATATTAATATATTTTAAATAACGTTCATTAGGAATGTTAGTGCTATAATAGCCTGTATAGGTTATTGACACCATGGTTAGTATATATTAAGGCCATCAAAAATAAAAATAGTAATTGTTGGATTTCAACTAAGAAATTGTTTTATTGGTATTAGGAACCAATATCGAGTATGGCAAACTCGGATAAGACAACAAGCAATCGCGCCATTGATGACGCGACGCATTCTAATGATGCTGAAATTGTAAACCTTAGAATTTCCAAAGATATTCTTCAAACTATGATAGACGCAGCCGTTGGAAAAGCTGTGAAGAGAGCTGTGAAAAAGTTAAAGGAGACCCATGTTGTTCAGTCCAAATTTTATCTAGGACCACATTTCCTTACTCATAAGAAGGATCTCGTTCATGCCTCTGATGCAAAGGATGAACTAAAAAGGAAAAGGGAGGTAGATAACTCCCAGAGTTCTAAGAAAAAGAACAAACAAAAGTCCGACCAGAAACCAGTATGTGAGACCTGCAAGAAGCGCCATCATGGGAAATGCAGGTTCGAACCAAAATCCAAATCGCAGCCTCGACCTCTACATTGCGGGATCTGCAAGTCTAAAGAACATAAAACCATGGATTGCAAGAAGTTGAAAGATGCAACCTGTTATGGTTGCAACGAGAAGGGGCATATCAAGACTAACTGCCCTAGGAAACAGAAGAAGCCCGAGTAGACCAAGATAACAACCGCACGAGTTGTCAGGATGAACGTCCAAGAGATAGGGCAGAATAATAATAGTATAATATGTACCTTTCGTTATCAGGCAGTCTATGTAGAAACTTGTTTAATACTGGCACGTATAAATATATTATGAATGATAAAGGTTGAGAACTGTTGTCTCCACCTGATTAAGACTCCGGTCATTTAATGCCCGGTAGAATTGACGATGTTACGTCGAAAGTGCTCCAACAAATCCTATATTGATATTAACATCTATTAGAAATCATTTTTCTAATATCCTTATAGCAAACTTTTGGTTGCATACTTAAGGACTCAATATAGTGATAAAAATCGATTGGTTGCCTTAAAAATCAAGTCCATATTGTGAGTGATAAGAAGCAATTAATTATCAAGACTCCTTATGAGACAACCCTAGTAATTACACGTGTCCGTACGATTAATTGATATTAAACATAAAAAAATGGTGGAACTGACCGTCCCCGGAATCGAACCCGGGTCTAGGCCGGCCGCACCCTTTCGCGCGCCTAGCCAACTGAGCTAGGTGCCTAGTTTGTGAAAATCTCCATTCCAATTAATTATAAGCACTTATACAATAAACTTCCTTATCATTTATCAATAATAAATTTCTGCTAAGTGTCCTGTTTTTAATACAGGCAATAATAAACCTTCATGAACCATAAACTTAGCAAAAAATTTTTTTCATTCACAAGGTATAACTACCAAGGAGACCATAGTAACCGATTCTTATAGATCGGCAAGGAATCTTTCCGAAAATCTGAGAGCACTCTTTCTTTGCATAGAGTACGACAACGTATATCATTTTAATTATTTTCTCATTGTTTTCTATCGCCTGCGAATGCCAAACTATGTTTGATAAAAGTGTCATATGAGGATTGGCGTATCCTAGTGTGTCCCATAGATTATTTCCATGTCTGATCAGCATGGAGGTTTAATACATGGAACCCCTAAGATATCCCAATGATCGTATTGTACTTCAGTCGACTAATAGTATTCAAAGGAGATATCCGGAATAGAACTATCCAAATAAATATTCCGCGGTAAAGGAAAATGTGGACTCATAACATGAATGTGTCACTTATTAGACACAAGCGTTGATAAGTGAACTGGAGCCTGAGATATGGAAATCTCTGTAACCTCCTTGTACCTTGATTATCTTCTTCTAAGTTTACCCTGTTTACCTCTCTAGAGGTAGGTAGAGTTACGATTAACATCCCGCTTTGGGTTAGAGTGTTGTAAGAACTCCATGTTTAATATGGAACAACCGAAAACCTGATTAAGAAAATTTTAAGATATAGATTCATATATCCTAACTCGATATTCTAGGAGTTTGACATGGTTGGGTAAGAAAGACGGTTCATTTTTGCTTATGCATTGTTACCGCAACCCTACTTAGACAACGATTAAGAATTTGCCATCAGCTGCCCAGAATAGTCGAATTGTTCGACTAACGGCAAGGATTAGCTATTCCCTAAGCTTTGTTAAGCAGTGGTTGAAATAACCATCTCACCTTAAGATAAGCTTTTCTATAAAAGTTGATAAATAAGTATCAAGGCTGCCCCTTGGGAGACCTTGTATAAATGAAATATTAAACAATCTATTGATTAGGACAATGGATTGGTAAGTCCAATTATCTGGATCTGAAAATTGCATTGGAAGCAACGAACAAGATCATACAAATTCCTAACCAATCTGTAAGTTGCCATCATTAGGCAGAGAATACTTCCTTAATTTCGGTAAATCTCGGGCCGAGATTTCTTTTAAGGGGGTGAGGATGTAACACCTCGAAAATTCGCGTGTAATAAAATAAACAACACGTGTCATAAATGACACGTGTCGTCATAAAACCGGATTAATAAAGATGTGTCGGGAAGATTTGAAAAGAGGCGTCATGTTAATTGTTACCTCTGAACACCTCCATTATAAAACCCAAGACCCGATTTAATATGTTACACATCTATGTATCCCTAAAATCAGTGAATCATTGTTAATACGTGTTAATACGTAAAGCATGATAGGATATCGCGAAGAAATGAATGATAGACCTTGTTTTCGGGACTTTAATTTGAATTCAAAGAAACATATCTAAATGGTGGGGTATGTAACTGTTAAGAGCACTTCTTGGAGGTCCTTAGTTGATAATTGAGGTCCCTAAAGTCAGAAATAAGGTTGCCCTTTCGATACACCAACAAACAAGCAATTCTGGTCCCTGATGTCAAGCTTACGGACCGTAAGCATGGGGACCTTACGGTCCGTAAAGCAGGTGCCAGCAACAGAAAACCCACAGCAGCCAGTTCTGCGCGATTCTGACCGATTCTACTGGTTTTTCTCAATCTTGGACGACCCCTAAAAATGTTTTAGAGTACTAGGGACACTTGTAAACAACTCATGGTTAGTTATAGGCCTAGATGTCAATCTTTTGTGGTGTTTACAACCATTATATAAAGGCCTCCATGATCATTCTTTCCTCAATTCAATTCTGATCAATTGGGGAGCTTTCAAGCTGATTACAAGGCCCCTCTAGTCATCATTAAACACTTGGTAAGTTGCCTAACCTTTCTAAATTAATTTTAGCTTAGTTATCTAGTTGAAAGTCAAACCGACGTAATCACGGTTTGACTTCGGGTTTAATTTATGATAGCTCAGTCGTCTGTCAAATTAAGAGTACCGTTAAGTAGGTAATTATATGGGTATTAAACCCTTATAAGGGCACGTACTGATTCCAGACCTAACTAGGTCGTTTGTCGGGTCAAACGTTGACCGAAAAAGTCAACAGAAATATGAAATATGATTTAATGCATGATTAACAATACGTAATGCGTGTAAACTGTTTTAAACTTAATATAACCTGGTAATAAGTGTACGGACATGTCTAAACTCGTTCGACTCGACAACTCTCAGTTTTGAACCGGTTCGGAACCGAAAGTCCCGAAACTTTGACTTTCACGTTGACTTCAGTTCTGGCCCGAGTTAGATGGAATTAGAAATGCCTTAGAGCTTCATTAGGGTTGGGTTACATGATAGTATAAGTCTCGATACTTGTTTCGTTGATTATCCGATTCGTTCGCACGTTTCCGTTAAATGCTTAAAATGGACCGTAATGCCCTTACGACCATACAACGAGAATTTTGAAAATGTGGAAGTACAATAATCTTAGTTACTGATTATTAAACATGTACGTAAATTTTCACGTCAATCGGAGGTCTAGATTAGGAGATATGCGCATTAGCGTAAACGGTAGACTTTTTATTAATTAAACGGCGCGATTAGCGCATAGCCTATCTAAACCCGATTTTCGGCACCAAACCTTTTCCCCACTGATGTTAAATAATATTTTGGGATTTTGGAAGATTTTTAATTATTTTTAAACTGATCTTAAGCTAGGCTTATCGCCTTAATTCGGTTAATACCGAATTTACCCTTTTCGGTCATAAAATGATTTCTACAAGGAATTTTGACGCGAATCTAATTGCTACTGATTTTAAATAATAAATATAATGTTTTGAGCCTGTTTAACTAATCAGAAAACCCGGAATCGTATTTTTAATCGTACGTCGCTTAAAACGGGTTTATACGCGTAGTATACGCGTAGTTTAGGCTTAAAACCATTTTGACACATAAGGATTATTACCAACTAATATAATCTGTTAAAAATAAGTTGTTTACTGATTACTTCAGTCCCGAACATCGGGGTTACGTTAAATCCCTTTTATAATCTCTAAAATGACCAACATACCCCTACGGGGCATAATTAATGATAAATCTCGTTTTGGGCATTATGGAAGATATCATAATGATATCACAACATATTTAAAGCATATTAACTTAGGAAGCCTGTTCGCGACCCTTATGGTTACCCGTTACGCCTCTGGCGCGTTCGGTTCGGTTTATGTAACAAGTTTGCATAAATTAGCCGAAACGGGTCAAACCTTATCCTTTTTTTCTCAAAATCCAGAATGTGTTTAGTTTACCCATATTATACAAGTCTTCGAACTTGTCGGGTCTAAATCCCATTCTATTCCGGTCTTCGCTTAATCATGCGTTTGAACCATAAACCTTCCTTAAAACTAACCGGTCTAAGTTACGACTTAAATAAGACCCGTTAGGAATCTAATAGGTTAATAAAACCTTCATTCCAGATTGAGAGCCCCAGTAGAAGTACTCGTGCTTGCTGATTAGAATATACGGCTGAGTATAAATTGCATTGCTAGCTCAGGTAAATACTTTTAACTTATTTTCCCTTATACGGGCTTGGGATACGGTATTATAAAAATACCGCTTGGTCGGGTGTAGAAACCTTTTAATCGGAGATGATTAAATTGCATAATCCCGTTTTAATCTGTATTGATTGATAACAAATAACATTGGGGGTTAATGACCGTGTCCTGGATATCCTTGGCTCATTTTAAAAAGTGAATGGCCACGACGTAAGCACAAGGTGTAGACATAACACCTCCTGTTGCATATGTATAACGTATACTCACTCGTAAGGGTATCTTCTTGTGAGATTATATTTGTGGTGTGTCGATTAATCTTGTCCGGCTTGTATTGTATAATCACCGGCCCTAAATGTTGGACAACCATGTAAATCGGATACAAGATTTTTATTAATAGAATTGTCCCAAGTATAAAAGATTAATTTTGCCTCTGTGCATTTTAATCAATGTGTCAAGATATTCTGTGCCGTTTGCACTCGAATCACTTTTCAAACTCTTTTTCCAAAATGAGTCAGTTAATTGTATTTACCAGTGTAAACTGACGTATTTTTCAAAAAGGTTAAGTGACAGGTACTATGCGTAATTGGCTGGGAGCTCAGGGCGTCACTAGGGAATCTTGCAAGTTCTAGATGCCTAAAGTCTGTTGAACAGTTTTCCTTTATTGATCCGCCTGTGGATCCTTTACCTTCCGTTGTAATACTTTGACATTACTTATATCCGGAATGTAATATATTATTTTTGCTTCCGCTGTGCATTATTATATTGTGTTGTTTGACCATGATGTTGCCAACCACGTCACGATACTCCCCCACCGGGCCCACCGGTGACACGTGGAAAAATTGGGGTGTGACATGCACGCAGCCGCCAGCCATTGAAATCCCCTTCTCCATACAATAATGCGTCGATCTTAATTATACACAACAAGTTTGAAACTACTGCTCGCCCGTTTTGGGACAAGTTAAATTACCCGACCCAAACCATTTCTCGATCGTAGGTGTTAAGAGTCACCATGATCTCCAAAGAAATGGGACACCGAACTAATATGTTTGTAAACGTTCAAGGCATACCTTTCTACTACACTAACATGTTTTTACACGTTCAACACATACCTTTCTACAAGCTTGTCGCTAAGCTCCCTTTGCTCTTTGCTCAGGTTTTGGACCCATTGAATGAGCCCGAGCACATTGATCATCGTTTCATCTGTTTCTTGCCTCAACTCCGAACACTTCAAGGTCAAATGTCTGACCTTGTGGTTCAAAGAAGCTAGCTTGTCTTCAAGTTCAGCTACAACCTGCTTCAGGACCCTAGGCTCCGTTGACTGGACGCAGACATTAATGAAGATGATGTGCGCCTCCACTGATACTGGATGCTTCTTTGTAAGGGCTGTTAATTCTTTGTTCTTAAAAAAGGGTATTATAGGAAATAAAAAATATAATTATTTCCTTAATTGTTTTTTAACTTTTAAATAAACTACCCTCATAATATTTGTGCTAAGTGGTTGATGGGCTGAAACCATGTGGATCACAGGCGGTAATTTTCTAGCCTATCATCTTCTTTCCGAAAATTTATAGGGTCTTAAACTTTAAACAAATCCCACCCAAAATCACGTTTACGTTTCCGAATCCGTCTGGTATTCAAATAACAAAAGTCAAGTTGGAAAACAATACCTTAAATTTCGTATCCGAAGTCGTAGATTATTATTGTGGGATGAAAGCCGAACCATATGAATGAAGTGTTGAAGTGTAGATGTTTGGTGAAGCAACACGACGGCGACCGGAGACATCAACGATCTGGTCCGCTTGTAGTTTTCTGAACAAAATTTTACACCCTTCTCTTCATGAGTGGACATGGTTGTTATGAGAGCACTCTTGTGCTGATAACGTATTGTGAAACTAGCCTAATAGCACTAATTATAAGAGGAAAACAATAGAGAGAAAAACTATAATACTTCATTGAATGAGATTGATATTTCATTGATAGATGTGTCATACAATAGATACAATGAGAATTATATATAGGAGAAGAAAATTTAGAGAAGAAGCTAATCTATTTTTTGTGTTGATAACCATATTATTAATAATACATTTATAACAAATATAAAGTTATACTCGAATTTGAAATTTTAGTTAGAAGACTTTGGAGAAAATATAAATACCATTTGCCAGACTAGTTTCAATATGGAAAACCATTTTCACACACAAAAACTTGATCTCTGCTATCATCTCTTTCATTGACCAAGTTTCTCAAGATCTCATATTATTGTTTTGTTTCTTCATCATACTGATACTGAATCATTAGTATTTGGTTCCTGATCTCTGAATATCATCACTAAAATAGTGCGTGGTTGGAGACGCAATCTGCGTATGACTACAACTGATAATCTAGATTGTGATGGAGCCACTTGGGGACGACGAGCTTCTTTTTAAACAAAAAATCATTCGCTCAAGTTTCCAAGTAATTCATGAAAGTAGCATGCACTCGCTTGTACTGGTTGTACAATTCTTTTCCTGATCTGCTATTTGATATCCTGCCGTCATCTCCGAATCTGAGATGCTTTAATTGTACTAAACCGCTTTCACACTCCCACCTAAAACTCTTAGCACAGTCATGCCCCAAGCTGCAAAAGCTCATATTAGCGCAAGATGTTGATCCTTCTTCCGAACCATGTGAGATTGATTTTGATGATGATGGTTTGTGTGCAGTGGTGAATGCATGTAGTCATGTACGTGGAGTGTATTTAAATAGAAGGTTACATGTAACCGACTATGCAACTGCGGACGTATTATCCCACCTCTCAAACATTGAGATATTGGATTTATCCTGGTTGATAAATGTACCAGATATCTCATTGCTTGCTATAGGTAGCAAGTGTGTAAAGCGTCAAAAAATTATATTGACGGGTTGTGAAGCCATAAGTGCTGAAGGTTTACGGTCTTTTTCAGGTCATCAAACACTAAAAAGACCCGAGCTGTTCTCGTGTTACAATTTTTCTTGGGAAGATGTGGAATTAGTTGCTCTGACTTGCACAAAATTAGAATATCTTGGGCTCATGAAGAGAATAAAGACACCTACACCAGAGTTTAGTTTTGATTACTTGCAAATTCAGCACAATCACTGTGGGATAGATTGGGATGAAGATAGTGACTTTTTGTTTTGGTAACAAGTACAACAAGAAGAGTAACTTTTTGTTCTTTAAATTCAATCAAGATTTGGGATTTTATATGTTTTTGCTTTGCTTTATGTAGATGCACTTGACATCTGGTAGTGTTACAAAAATATGTTTTTTTTTTTCCTTTTTCTTGTTGTTGTTGTTGTTGTTGTGTGTGTCTTACTTTTTGGCATTATCTAATTTACTCCCTTCATAATCAAAATCTGCATGAATCACGTGTTTAAAATATTGTTTTTATTTTTGCATTCATCAGCCTCTCAAGTCTCAAATGTAAGAAGACAGCAGATGTGCTTGCTTAGTGGTTGTTTTAATATGAATGTTCAAGTCTCAAATGTAAGAAGACACATATTTGTTATCGTTGAATGTAGCGACCGGATTCAAGTTCAGAACAACATGCTCATTGGGTATATTCATCAATGAGTAATTACTACCAAGGAGGTGAGCTGAGGTAGGCGTTGACTTTTTCGGTTACTGATCAACTTGGTTTTAAAAAAGCGTGTCAGATTTGAAAAATCCCTCTTGATAGACATAGAAAGACCAAATATTCGTGACCTCGTTACAAAGATGTTCCTAGGTCCACCGCAGTTAATGATGTATGATGTTTTTCGCTTTGAAAAGTAAACATCATTATGATATGGCAGTTTTTCTTAAAGCAATTGACTTCCCCAACAAGAACTTTTTTTAGTAAACTGATGACTTGCACATCAAGATGATATATTAAAAAATAATAATAATAAACAGATGACTTGCCCATCAAGTTGATATTTTTATATAGATGTATCTCATGAGATCTAGATGTATAAATACCATTTGACAGATTATTTACAACATGAAAAACCATTTTTACACACAAGAACTTGATCTCTGTGGTCATATCATATCCTTCATTGACCAGGGTTTCATTTCAAGATCTGTGTTATTGTTTCTTCATCATATTGATTTCTGATCTCTAGTCATCGTCATCACTGAATCATCTTGTGTTTTAGATACTCAATTTGCATTCAAATACAGATCGATAACTTGGATCGCAATGGAGCCACTTGGAGATGACGAGCTTCTCTGCATATTTAACAGCATTTCTGATTGGGGAGACAAAAGATCATTCGCGGAAGTTTCCAAGCAATTCATGAAAGTTGCATTCCATTCCATATTTTGGTTAAGTAGTTCTTTTCCTAGTCTGTTATTTGATATCCAACCGTCATCCCCCAATGCAACATATGTTGATTGTAATAAACCACTTTCTAACACACACCTCAAACTCCTAGCACAGTCATGCCCCAAGCTCGAAACACTCAGCTTAGGAAAGTATCATGATCTTCCTTCTGAGCCAGGCGAGTTTGACTTTGATTTTGATGATGATGGTTTGTGTGCAGTGGCAAATGCCTGCAGTCATTTGGGTGGTGTGTATTTAGATGGGAGGTTACGTATTGGAGATACAGGAATTGTGTCCCTTGCAACATCATGTAAGAATTTGACATGGTTGAATCTGGAAGGATGCATTCATGTAACAGATGAATCACTCAAAGCTATTGGTGAATCGTGTATTTGTAATTTGAATTTGGGGGGATGTTATTTGGTTACTGATTTGGGTTTGGAGTATTTGGAAAATGGGGATCTGAAAAACTATTTGAGTGAGCTGAATTTGACTGGATGTGATAAGATTAGTGATCATGGTATCATCTACTTGAGTAAAATGGTTGGTCTAATTGAGCTGAACATATCTTGGTTGATAAACATAACTGATATTTCATTGCTTGCTATAGGTAGCAAGTGTTTAAAACTGCAAACCGTTTATTTGACGGGTTGCGAAGCCATAACTTCTCAAGGTTTACGGGCTTTTAATGGCCATCAAACACTGAAAACACTTTTGTTGTTCTTGTGTTACAATTTTTGTTGGGAAGATGTGGAATCGGTTGCCCTGACTTGCTCAAGATTGGAGTATCTTGGGCTCATGAAGAGAATAAAGACGCCCATACCAGAGTCAAATGAAGATTTCTTACAAATTGGGCACCATACATGTTTGATAGAGTGGGATGAAGGTGAGGGTGTGTTTTTTTTGTAAAAACCGCAAAAACATCAACTCTTTGTGCTTTAATTTTCAATCAAAAAAGCCATGTTAGCAGTTGGAATCTTTTTGGTAATCGTGAGAACATGTTACCAAAAAACTTACCCCGCTAACCAATGGGATCAGGTGAAACATAGTTTGCACCCGGCAGGTGGCATTCAAAGGGGTTAAAGACAAAACATCACTTGGGATCATATATATTTATGCTTTGCTTTATGTGTAAGCACTTGATATCTAGTAGTGTACTAGTATTGTAAAAATAATTACCAACTTTTCTTGAATATGAATCATGTTTTATGTGCTTTACTTGGCATCTAATTTACTTCTTTCTTAGATAAAATCTTCTTAAATTGCCTAAATTAATTTATATGACAGTATAAGAAAATTATGTTAATTTTATACAATTAAAATTGTTGAATATATAACGCTTTGTTCCCAGAAGGAAAGAAAAGAAGAGAAAAGAAGAGGGGAGAGATCCTGAAGTAGTTATTTACACTACAATTATTAATGATCTAACGAGTGATAATATTACAAAACTGGATAAAATTTGATAGTTACAGCTATAATCAAATAATCAAAGGCTTTTTGTAAAGCCAGTCTAACAGAAGATGTGGTTGATGTTGTATCGTGTAACACCATCACTAGAGCACTACGCAAGGGTTCTCGGGTTAAACGGGCCTATGAGTTATTTGAGGATATGGGCAGACCCGATATCATTACAATTACCATTTTAATGAAAGCTTTTCTAAGAGACAAGAATTTCAATCAAGCAAAATTGCTTCTTTACAAAAAGACAGAAACAAGTAAACAAACCCACGCGTTGTGGCAGTGCTTCCAACGTCATTGTGGTAGTTCATAAGTAAATGGGTCAAAAGTGAAAACTGCCCCTTCTATGACCAAGATTTGAATCCAACGGACACATAAATTTGCATAAACATAATGAAGAAAACTAGTGACATTTCATTTAGAAGCAATTGAAGCAAGTTTTATAATATAATTCAGATTATCAACAGCCCTAACGCATAATACCATCAAATTAAGTATAAATAACCAACATTTCAGAATTTGGCCTCTTCTTTTGTTGCACAACATCTATATAGTAATAAGTCTTTTGGAAGAAGTTTTTATTCACTAATAGCTATTTACTGTCAGCCTTTTTTATGCCCTGAGAAAACTTTTATTGTTTTCCTAAAAACATGATCACAAATTTTTTCAAGTGTTTCGGATCAAGTTGGATCATTTCTCTACCAAGTGACGGTAATTTCTTAGGGCGGGAAAAACTGACTTAGTGTTCTATTGCTGTGTACTTCGTGCTGGGTTCAACTATCTAAGATGACCCGTCAAAACAACTAGGTTGCTCGGTTCGGAAAGTACAGGGATGGCGGCCGGTACCAAAATTGCTCGGTACAGTACAATACAGGTATTTAAAGGTAAAAATCGGTAAAATACTGGTACCGCACCCAACCGAAAATACCGGTACCAAAAACGCCAAAAAGTGAGTACCGTATCGGTACGGAAAATACAGTACCGGTACGTGTTCGGTACCCTTACCCGGTAGCAAATGCTCATCCTGATGGTTAGAGGTGGCAATCTTGACCCAAAGGCTTTCAAGTGGGTTACTTTGGGTTGCTTTTAAAATTATATGGGTTAGTTTGGGTAAGATATTTTAACTAAACGGGTCACAACGGGTCAATAGAAATTCCATCATGTTATTTTCGGGTCAAAGCGGGTCGACAACTTTAAAGAAATGGGTCGATGTGGGTTAGCACCTTAAAGAAACGGGTCGGATTTTGGATCAGAATGGGTTTCGGGCCGACACGAGTTTTCGCACGGGACGGGTTTCGGATCGCAACGGGTTTTATGCCGACACGAGTTTCCGCACGAGACGGGTTTTAGGCCGACACGAGTTTCGGGTCGGGACGAGTTTCGTACCATTTCAACCCGTACCGTTTCGACGCGAACCGTATCGACGCGAACCGTTTCGACGCGTACCGTTTCGACGCGAACCGTTTCGACCAGTATCGTTTCGAGTAGTACCGTTTCAACCCGTACCGTTTCGACCAGTACCGTTTCGACCCGTACCGTTTTGAATCGAACCGTTTCGACCCGTTCCGTTTCGAATCGAACCGTTTCGACGCGAACTGTTTCAACGCGTACCGTTTCGACCAGTACCGTTTCGAATTGAACCGTTTCGACGCGAACCGTTTCGACCCGAACCAAAACAACCCTTTTTCAATAATTTCTGTTTGGAATTATGTTACGACAATGTTACGACTTACGACATTAATTTATGTTTGGAACCTGCATCAACGACAATGTTACCACATTAATTTCTGTTTGGAATTATGTTTTGCTAGTTAAGTTTGTTTAATGGATTACAATCGTACATGGCTTGCTAACATGTATAGCATCAGATTATAACCGTTTCGACCAAGTACCGTTTCGAATTGAACCGTTTCGACGCGTACCGTTTCGAATTAGAACCGAGTAGTTGTTGCATTTCAATAGACGTTTATTTTCTTAATCTTACTCAATTTTCGACTGTTATTGGCAGCAATTGATCTCTAGTAATAACTGCTGCTGCATATTAATCCTAAATTCCTTATCATATTCTCTATTAATCGATTCAATTCGTACAATAACTACATATTAATAGTAATCATTGACGAACCCATAGGAACGAGCATGGCGTTCAACATGGACAGTGACTTTTAAAAAAAAATAAAAAATTTTAACCAACCCGACCCGAACCAACCCGAAACCCGTTCTGACCCGAACCCATTCCGACCCGAACCCGTTCCAACCCGAACCCGTTCTGACCCGAACCCGTTTCGACCCGAACCAAAACAACCCTTTTTTTAATTGACCCGTTTTGACCCGAACCCGTTTTGACCCATGACCCAACCCGACCCGTTTGCCAGGTCTACAGTGATGGTACACATCTATTATACCTATTTTAGCGGTTTTATGCAAAAAAAAAAAAAAAAAAAAACCTTTTCAATGACTTTTCAGACCATATTCTCAGCCATTGAAGAATGATCCTGCTACAATCTCAACTTCTTTTAACATGTAATCATATCCCATTTTATTAAAATCTTGAAAAGTCCTTTTAGTTCAAGAACAATAAAAACTTGGAAGTTCAATGTTGCAGACTAGCAGGTATAAAAATAATAATATCACTTTTTAGTTACATTAGGCATGCCAGATATTTTTTATAAAAAGAAAAAACATTGACAAAATATGTCTTGGTTCAACCCAGTTTGACCGGCCCGTTTTGATCCATACATTGATAACTGAAGGGGTAAGGTCCAAAAAAACTTACACAGGTGCTTGGGACCATACAACAACTTCACCACAATAAGTTCTCTTTAAAAGAACCCAGCGCGGCTGCGCACCGGTTCTAAAAGAGAACTTAAAAAGAAAACAGTTTTTAACATCCGCACGCTAAAAAAGGAACTAATAAATCTTTGCGCAAGCTCATATGACAGAAGTTGGGAGTAAAACTCTGAACAACATCTCCGCGCAACTATCACCCAGACTTAAACAAAAAATAACTTTTCTGTCACAAAAGAATTAGCCTGGGGACGAACCACATAGGATTACAGCTGTAATCTTTCTAGAAGGTCTCATCGTGCACAAACCATTCGGTTATAACCGAATGGCCACGTGACATCATCCTGAGCATCCCTGAAGATCACGGTGATGGCACTAACTTGGAGAAGGATCCACACTTACCCACTTTACACGTGGCATCACCCCAGCCGTTGATTGTGCCCATTATCCGTGTGCACACACATAACGTTAGCGATTAACGAAGAAGGGATAACCTCTTACGGAAATTACTTTCCGTCATCTCTCCCGTCAACAAACTTTCCCGCCCAAATTCGGTTATAAATAGGACAACTGAGGTATCATTTCTCAAGTTACATTCATTTCACTCTCAATACTTCTTCTTCTTCATCAAAACCTGTACTTATTCTCACGTCAAAAGGTGGTCACGGAGAGAACCCCCGTTCTCCCCGTGGCGAGTCTAACGGCTGTTTGTTTTGCAGTTATTGTTAGAAGAAGGAGCTTAGCCTACCCCAAATCAAACGAGAAGAACCACCCCTTTTATGCAGATTCAAACCCCCTGGTTCAATTGATTCCGGTCCGTTGAACCAGTGTTTCTTCATTGGCGCCCACCAATTTCTCAGTTTTTATTCATATCTTCTCGTTTTAATTTACTCTTTCACCTCTGTTTTTCAATGGAAGAAACTCCGATGAACCGTCAATCCGGCCCTCGGCCAACAAATTTCCCACACAATACCCAAGTCGAAGGGATTGTGGAGGAGGCTTCTGACGATAACGAGGTCCAATACAACGTTAATCATCAGAATGACCCTGTTACCCCAGGAGTGCAACCCGAGGTCCCGATAAGTTCAATTTTACCTCCCGGTGAAACTCCCATCTCGTGGTACGTCAGATCCCAAGGGGCTACAAACGCAGTATACGCACAACTGTGTGCACAGACTGCTCCTCCCGTCACGAAGACCTGCATCTCACGTACGGGCACCATCTGCACCACGTACTTCTCACCATGATGCACCATCACGAGTACATGTAGAAGGCACATAAGTTTACTCCAGATCTCCTACCAAGTATGAATCTACCCACTCCGAAACTCACCGAAGGGATTACCATGACGAGCCATATTCTCATAGAAGGCAGACAGTTCATTCTCGGCTGGGCCCACGTTCTTACCAGAAACGGGACACCCTGACCGACGAATACGACAAAACATATCATGAAGGAGATAACACAAGTGTGTTCAGCCGGCTGCAGCGGGATCATAAAAATTATAAACCTCGCGCGGTTTATAACCCGGATGCAGAGCACGATTACAACTTAATCTACCGCCCGGCAGAGGCAGCGGAGAACTTAAATTTGTCAGTGAGATTGCCCTAGCTCCCTTGGAAAGGGCGAAGCTACCATCAAACGTCAGAAAATTCAATGGGATGTCAGATCCAGACGATCATCTCCGAGTATTTACCAGCGCAGGCCTTGTAGGGGGTTGGACTTTGCCTATGTGGTGTCACCTATTCGTCCAAACCTTGACAGGTGTAGCACGGTTGTGGTTCGATAACTTACCGGCCAGGAAGCTAACGTCGTGGGTGGATTTAAAAGAAAAGTTCCTGGTTCACTTCAGCCAACAACGAAGATCTATCAGAGACACCGCCGATGTGATGAATATCTGGAGGCGTGATGATGAGAGCCTGGAGGACTTCATAACGCGATACAACAAGGAAGTGCTAGAGATCGGTGACGTTCATGAACATTTGATAAGAGCGCAATTCAAGTATGTTGTACGCTGCGACGACATGATCAAAGTTCTGTCGGGAATAAAAGGGTTACCCAAGATCTGGAAAAACTGATGGCTGCAGCCAAAGTATACGCCCAGACATAACGAAATCTCAGCACCAACAGACCACCACCACCACACAGTCGTCCACAAGATACGAACGAGAGGAGCAGAAAAAAGTTCAAGAAGAACCGGAGAGACTCAACCTCCGGAACTTACTCGTCTGACGACGCGCGCACAACAATAAACAAATTAGCGGCACAAAAAGAGGCAAAACAGGAAAATCATGAGCTGCAGTGGACTCTCTTAACGAAAACACCGGCCGAGGTACTCAGTACAGAAGATTATCAATTTAAGACCCCTCCGCCAATGAAAAACAAGAGGGGTCAAGATCCAAATCAGTATTGTGACTATCACAAAGATAACGGTCACACTACCAACAATTGTATAAGCCTCCGCATTGAAATCAAGAAGGCATTAAAAAGTGGCGAGCTCACCTACTTACTTCAGAATGTGCGGAAGGATATTAAACAGATTACTCGTGTAGTTGAAGGCCCGAGTAAGAAAGCTAAAACTTAAGTGGCGCAAGTGCAGCAAGCATACAATAGCTTCTGCTCATGATTGGTTAGGTTCTTCAACCTACCAATCCATGATATAGAACTATTAGTATAAGTAAGTTAAGTCCCAATTTAATTATCCTAAGCAAACAACTTTGTAACCACGGCCTCTAAGCCTTATCATTAATCAAAGCAAAGTTCGTTCTATTATTTCTATGTTTGTTACAAAGTGCATGCAATTCCTTTTGGTAAGTGCAAAAACATTATGGTAATCTTAGCACAAGTCTCATGAATGGTCTGTGATCACACGCATCGCGCAAGGCCCAGCCTTACGTTCACACATGAGTTGTATACCACCTTTATTCGCCTTACCTAATCAAAGAAATTGTACTCATGCAAAATATTGTAATTCAAACACACATTATACACCATACGCCTTAACAAAAAACCATGTACATACACGACAGTGTATGAATAAAGTTACTTGCGCCATAGCGCATTAACAGACAGGGATCCACATCCCAAACCTAAATTAACTACCCATTGTTTATACAACCACAAAAACAAAAGAAAACCTAAGCTAGGTCTTCGTTTCCATCCCCTTCCCTATCGGGGAAAACTTCTCTCAGCCGTGTCACGAACTCTTTAGATTGTAACACGACAGTCACAAGATCCATGAGAGGTAGCTGCAAGGTATTAAATTGAGTCTTTGCAGCAGCAAGAGCAGCTTCGGTATCAGCACCATGCGTAGCAGGTCTACTAGTATCCCAGACAACTTTTAAGGCACTAACAACATGCTGGGAACATTCTGAGTACCCTTGGGCATACCCATCGTTACGCGCAGCAACCAGCAAGTGCGCAACCGTTTTATCTAGTTCTTCGGAATTAAGAACAGACTCGGCAATATGCACAATAAAATAAGTAAGAGAGCCATCGAATTTATATTTAATTCGATAAATCCATTTGGATCCAATGATGTTAGTACGAGTTGGACGAGGAACAAGATCCCATGTTTGATTACCATGTAAAGCACTTATTTCATCATGCATGGCTTGTACCCATTTTGGATCTTTGAGAGCGGTTTTTATTCCCTTGGGAACATGTGAAGAGAAAAGAGAGTGATGGAGATGATGAGTGGAAACCTGTGAAAGGTTTACAAAATGTTTTGGTTTAAAGATGTGTCACGGCCCTTGACCCGGTTTAACCCGTTTCAGGAGCCGCGGGACAGAAAATCCCGTGGTATTTATTTAACAGCGGAAGTTTATTTAGGATCTTTTAAAAACTAAAAATATTTCCCGATTATTTTATTTCACAACTCGGGATAAAACCCGGTAATTTATAATTTTGAGATTTCACGAAAGAATCTTTTATTTTACAAAACATGTTTCCTTATTTTTATACTGAGCCACTTCCTTAAGCTTGTAGTGCTTCACTGCACTTTTCCTGAATCACAACAGATCACCTGAAACATGTTTGAAAAAGGTTTTGTCAGCGGGAAATACTGAGTGAATCATTCTATTTACTAAAATGACTCATTTGTTATAATTTACAGTATTAAGAGAGATTACAATGTTTCAGATATCAAACCAACTACCCACAGTATTTGTCACTCAACCCATTGGCCCATTCGTCCAATGGTGTCTGTGACTATGGTCATATCACCCCTTGGCTAACTCGTTGTCCAATGGTGAAGGTTATCAAGTAATGTATACAAAACCCCACATACCGGTTGTAACTTGATGATTACATATACTTAATCACTGTAATTATAACTCTGAAAATAAACATGATTTTGAAAGTAATTTGATAAAAAGAGAATGACTCACATTGCAGATTTATTATGAACAGAGCTTAGCCTACTGATTAGCCTTGATAACCTAGTTTTAAATAATCATGCACACAAACTAGGTTAGTAACTTAATACAGCATTTACGATAACTCACGAGATTAAAACCCTCACAACGAATGACAAAGTGCGATACTTAAACATCCATTGAATTAACAACGAATGACAAAGCATAAACCCTAATGTGGGCAGCACTTAAACATCCATTGGATAGTTTAATCGATCGGACATTGAATCGTAGCAGCGATCGAGTTATTACCCTGAATTGCGGCAGCACTTCGTGAATCGTGTGTGTGTTTTGTAAGAAACAGCTTATAAGTAATTGTACATAACGAATTTTAACGTCGTAATATGTAAACAGTTCAAGACCCAAGCCCTACTATTTATACTGAAAATTTCACCCTCTCGCGTGTCGAGGAGGGTGACTCTGTTTCTGTCGCGTGTCGCCTGGGGTGTCAAGGTAGGGTAGGGTAGGTTAGTCACTGGTATAGGCCTGGTGAGTTGTTATTTGAACGTATCTCAAATTTGACAGCGTATTTCGAAGATAATTATCAATTAGGGTTTACCCCCCCCCCCTGAGTTTTAGGGGCCCTGATTCTAATTCCACTTATTCTGAAAATTTTAGGGTTTGTTCAGAATCACTTGGGTTTCTCAATTAGGGTTTCCTATTAGACAATTAAAATAATAATTAGGACTTTTTAATGAGAGTTGTTACATTCTCCCCACCTTAATAAAAATCTCGTCCTCGAGATTTACTGAAATAAATGAGGATACTTTCGCTTCATTTCTGATTCCAGCTCCCAAGTGTATTCAGCTCCTCTCTTTGAATCCCATCTGACTTTGACTAAAACTAGTCGTTTGTGCTTGAGAAATTTCACCTTTCGATCTTCTATCTGAAGAGGTTTCTCAACAAATTTCAACTTTTCGTTTACCTCTATATCTCAAAGAGGTACTACCAGTGATTCATCTGATAAGCATTTCTTGAGATTGGATACATGAAATACATCATGTACTCCAGCTAATTCTTCTGGTAGTTGTAAACGATAAGCAACTGGTCCTATACGTTGGATCACTGAAAATGGTCCTACGTACCTTGGACTTAGCTTTCCTTTCTTTCCGAATCTAACTTCTCCTTTCCAAGGAGAAACTTTTAATAGTACTTTGTCTCCCACTTGGAATTCAAGTGGCTTGAGCCGATTATCTGCATAACTCTTCTGACGATCGCGAGCCATCTTCAGTCTTTCCTTGATTTGAGTAATCTTATCAGTCGTCTCTTGCACTATTTCAGGACCTGACAATTGACTTTCTCCTATTTCTGCCCAACAAACTGGAGTTCTGCACTTTTTTCCGTACAATGCTTCAAATGGGGCGGTTTCAATACTTGAATGATAGCTATTGTTATAGGAGAATTCAATTAATGGTAAGTATCGTCCCAATTTCCACCAAAATCTATTACACATGCTCTGAGCATGTCTTCTAGAGTTTGGATCGTCCTTTCACTTTGTCCGTCTGTTTGTGGATGATATGCAGTACTTAGATTTAGTCGAGTTCCCATAGCTTGCTAGAAGCTTTTCCAGAAATGAGAAGTAAAACGACTATCCCTATCCGAGACAATGGAGAGTGGAACTCCATGTAAGGATACTACTTCATCTACATATAATTTTGCCAACCTTTCCATACTAAAGGTTTCTTTCATTGGTAGAAAGTGAGCAGATTTGGTTAACCGATCTACAATTACCCAAATCGCATCATTACCTTTTCTTGTTTTGGGTAACTTAGTAACAAAATCCATCGTTATGAGTTCCCATTTCCATACAGGCATTTCTAATTGTTGTAGTAACCCTGAAGGTTTCTGATGTTCTGCCTTAACTTGTGAACAAGTAAGACATTTAGAAACATATCGCGCTATATCCTTTTTCATTCCTATCCACCAGAAGTTCTTTCTTAAATCTTGGTACATCTTATTGTTTCCTGGGTGCATAGTATACCTAGATTTATGGGCTTCTTCTAAAATCTTAGGTCTTAAGTCTCCCTGCTTAGGTACCCAAATTCTACTTTTGTGGAATCTCCAAATTCCATCTGCTTTTTGTTCTAATTCCTTTATTCATCCTTTCATTCCTTCAGCATCATCCTTGATTGCTGTAGCTTGAACATTCTTCAATTGTTCCATTAAATCTATTTGTAGATTTAATCTGAGAGCACGAACCCGTCGTTGTTTTTCATAATACTTACGACTTAAGGCATCTGCAACTACATTTGTCTTTCCTTCGTGATACTGAATATCACAGTCGTAGTCACTTAGGATTTCCATCCATCTTCTTTGCCTCATGTTTAACTCTTTTTGCCCAAATATATATCTAAAACTTTTATGATCTGTATAAATAGTAAATTTACTTCCATACAGATAATGTCTCCAAATCTTAAGGGCAAAAATTACGGCTCCTAATTCTAAATCATGAGTCGTATAGTTTTCTTCGTGCTTTTTCAATTGCCTTGAAGCATATGCAATCACCTTTTTGCGTTGCATAAGCACACATCCATATCCTAGTTTTGAAGCATCACAATATACTTCAAAATCTTCAGTTCCTTCGGGTAAGGCTAATATTGGAGCATTTGTTAATTTCTGCTTCAAAATCCTAACAACTTCTTCTTGTTTAGATCCCCATTCAAACTTAACTGCTTTACAGGTTAGCTTAGTTAATGGTATAGCTATCTTGGAAAAATCCTTAATAAATCGTCTATAGTACCCAGCTAAACCTATAAAACTTCTAATTTCCATTGCTGTTTGTGGAACCTTCCAATTGGTAATTGCCTCTATCTTAGCAGGATCTACGTGAATACCTTCGTGATTCACCATGTGTCCTAGGAATTGCACTTCTTTTAACCAAAATTCACACTTTGAGAATTTGGCATAAAGCTTTTCTTTTCTTAACAAAGTTAAGAGTGCATGAAGGTGTTCACAATGCTCTGTTTGACTTTTGGAATAAATAAGTATATCGTCTATAAAAACAATTACAAATTTATCCAAATATGGTTTACAGATCCTATTCATCATGTCCATGAATGCAGCAGGTGCATTTGTTAACCCAAAGGGCATGACTGTAAACTCGTAATGACCATACCTAGTTCTGAAAGCAGTTTTAGGTATGTCTTCTTCTTGTACCTTCAATTGATGATATCCGGAGCGTAAGTCTATCTTAGAAAAGTACATAGCTCCTTGAAGTTGATCGAATAAATCATCAATCCTAGGTAATGGGTATCGATTCTTAATTGTAACCTTATTTAATTCTCTATAATCAATACACATTCTCATTGAACCATCCTTTATCTTAACAAATAGCACTGGTGCTCCCCACGGGGATGAACTGGGTTGTATGAATCCTTTACTTAGTAATTCATCTAATTGCTTTTTCAGTTCTAACATTTCTGTGGGTGCTAACCGATAAGGTGCCTTGGCTATCGGTGTAGTTCCTGGAATTAAATGAATTCTAAATTCCACTTCCCTATCTGGTGGTAATCCTGGTAACTCTTCTGGAAATACATCTGAGTATTCTGAGACTACTGGTATTTCCCTAAGTTCTTTACCCTTAGTGCTAATGATTACCGAAATCATATACACTATTCCTTGCTTTCGTTCATAATTAGCAACTTTCATTACTGATATGAACTTCATGGGCTTACGTGGTTTATTTCCTGTAATTGTGATTATTTCCCCAGTAGGTGCCTGAATTTCTATAGAGTTTTTATCACAAAGGATTCGAGCATGGTTGGCTACTAACCAATCCATTCCTAACACAACATCAAATTCGGCTAAGTTCATAGGTAATAGGGTTGCAGAGAATTTATGTCCTAAAAGTTCTATATTTTCTTCCTGCAAAATTTTATCTATTTTAACTGAATTTCCTTCTGCCGTTTCAACTGTAAAAATCTGTCTAAGTTGGGTTAAAGGTAAGTTAAGAGTTTGGCAGAATGAAGTATTTATAAAACTTTGGTTTGCACCAGAGTCAAATAATACTTTTGCGTAAATGTTGTGAACTAAGAACGTACCAGCTATCACGTCAGGAATGAGTTCTGCCTCCTGAGTAGTTAGCTGGAATGCTCTAACATTCTTCTTTGTAGCTCCATCTGCTGGTTTAGCTTTGTTGTCTGCTGGTTTGACCAATTTCGGGCAATCTGGCCTGAAATGTCCAGTTTCTCCACAATTGTAACAAATTGTGGATTTCTTCCTACAGTTTTCTTCACGATGTCCTACCATTTTGCAAAAGTTGCAAGTTATATTACATTTTCCAAAATGTTTCCTTTTGCAATTTCTGCAGAATGGCGGATTTGAGAGTTGCCCTGTTCCTTTTCTCTTGAAGTTGCTATTATTACCCGTACGAAATTCTTGGGAAATTTTCTGAGCCAATTCTTTCTTTCTGTCTTCATCTCTTGTGCGCACCAGTTCATCGGTTAGGGTGTTAGCTAATTCCACAGCATCGTCAATAGTGCGAGGTCTCGCAGCTTTAACAATGTTACGGATTTCGCTAATTAGTCCCCAAATATAGCGAGAAATGAGTACCGGTTCTGGCGAAGCCAGTGTTGGTACCACTCTAGCATATTCAAAGAATGTCGAAGTATAACCGCGACAATCTACACCCATCATCCGATGATTTAGGAACTTATTTGTCATTTGTTCCTTTTCATACTCGGGACAGAATTTTCTTTCTACAAGACTCTTAAATTCTTCCCAATTCATGGCATAAGCTATTATTCTTCCTTTTGATTGTAACACAGTGTTCCACCATTCGAGTGCTCCTTCCTTGAAAAGATTTGACGCGTACATGACCTGATCATCTTTGTCACATTTACTTATTGCAATCACTGCCTCGGTTTTCTCTAACCAACGCAATGCCGCGGTTGCTCCTTCATTGCCTGCAAATTCAGTGGGTTTACAAGCAAGGAATTCTTTGAAAGTGCAACCAGGCGTTGCAGCTTTCATTTTCTTAGGAAATGGAGCTTGACGTGGTTCCTCATTATGATTAATATGATCATTGCCTCCGTTTACACTATTACTGAAGTTATCTTCAGAAATACGTTTACTAGGAACAATTTGTTGCGGTTCGATTGGATTCTTTACAGCAGCAACTATTGTTGGAATAGCATTGGCTATCCCTTGAGGAACAATATTTTCGATATCTTGTCTAGTCATATATTGATCCCCTGGATGTTGCTCAGACTGATTAACCTCATTTACTAGTTCATTACCAATGTTTGCCATCTGATAATTAATATATATAATTTTATTAGTATCTGATAAATAAAAACAATCAGACAATTTTCATAATACATGTATAGTCAAAATTATCGATTTCTCGATTTCATTTTATATCTTTTATAGTATGCATCACTACACACCAATATCTTACAAAGTTTTATTCGTAGTTATTTTACAGACTGATTTCACTATTACTTTTACTATTACACAACCACAGTTTCACCATCCTACTATCTCTCCTCACTTGTCGTCCTAAAAACGAAGCTCTCTTTCATCATATTTCCAGGCAATTTGTCCCCCTATCTCCCGGATTCTATTTCCCGCATCCATTAACTCTTCGCCAAAATGGCGAAGTTCTGCTAAATTCTCGTTACTCATGGGTGGATTTGGTAATGGTTCTGGGTCAAACTGAGGAAGAAAGGAATAAGGACTATTGATTAGGTTTTGGAACTGCCAATCATTTGTCCACCATTCGTCTATCCCCAGAGGTTGAGTATGGATTATAGAGTCTGGAATTGCTGGTTCTAAGTTTATTGGTAGTTGATTTTCAATAGTAGGGTACAGATTATTATTAATTGGCCGGACAACATCACAGCTTGCCAATGCCCGATCTAATTCCTCCTGAAAAGGTAACTCCTCCACCTGTCTAGAACTTTCTCCGACTTCCCTCTGAATTTGCCTAGAACTTCCTCCATATTCCATTCCTGGTGGCTTAAAATCTTCTCCCAATTCCATTTCCAGTGACCTAAAACCTTCACTAACTTCAACCCCTTTTCCTTTGTCTAAAGGATTTTCTATTTTAGGAATTTTCCTGGTTTTAGGCTTCCTCCTACGCACACGTCTCCATCCCACAAATCTCCTCATCTTCTTGGGTTTAGGTTTCTCTGGAGGTGGTGAAGCATTGAATTCAACAGGTTCTTCTATGTCTGGTATATACCTATTGAAATCTCGGGAAACCTCTATTTTTACTGGATAGAGATTTAGGTTTTGAAGGGCGTCAGACAAGTCACTCATGCTGTTATGCAAAATACACACAATTACTAATGTATAACAAATTTTTTCATAGTAAATCTTTTTAAATATTATTTCATACTGGGTAAATACAAAACAAATGAAAATTTAAAACACACGAGGTTTTATTTGTAAATTTATTTATTTACTGGATAAGATTTCTGGACTGGAGGCGCTAAAACTTGATTTTAAAATATTTAGAGATTCGCATTTACTGCTACAGTAGCTAGCATATAAAGATCTGCCCATTTCTCATCTAATTTGTCCTCCCAAGGTGTTTTACTGGTTAATTCCTGGGTTTCCTGTTTAACTTTCTTCTCTCGGTTTTTCCTTATTTCCTCCTGACTTTTCCTGATAATCAAACTTCTTTTATTAGGAGAAAGTGGTTTCTCATAATGTGCCTTTCTCACAAATATTCCTTCTTCAGGAATTACAGAGTGATTTGAGGATTTGGGTTGGGATGAACTTCCCTTCTCGTTGGATGACCTATCTAGTTTAAGATAGATATTTGACAGCTTTTGTTTACCCATACTGTAACTAACAAATAATTAGTTAATAATCACATAATTGGCAATCAGTAAAAATTTAAGTATTTCTAAATACTTAATAGGCTTAAATCAGTGGCTTTGATACCACCTTTTTCTGTCACGGCCCTTGACCCAGTTTAACCCGTTTCAGGAGCCGCGGGACTGAAAATCCCGTGGTATTTATTTAACAGCGGAAGTTTATTCAGGATCTTTTAAAAACTAAAAATATTTCCCGATTATTTTATTTCACAACTCGGGATAAAACCCGGTAATTTATAATTTTGAGATTTCACGAAGAAATCTTTTATTTTACAAAACATGTTTCCTTATTTTTATACTGAGCCACTTCCTTAAGCTTGTAGTGCTTCACTGCACTTTTCCTGAATCACAACAGATCACCTGAAACATGTTTGAAAAAGGTTTTGTCAGCGGGAAATACTGAGTGAATCATTCTATTTACTAAAACGACTCATTTGTTATAATTTACAGTATTAAGAGAGATTACAATGTTTCAGATATCAAACCAACTACCCACAGTATTTGTCACTCAACCCATTGGCCCATTCGTCCAATGGTGTCTGTGACTATGGTCATATCACCCCTTGGCTAACTCGTTGTCCAATGGTAAAGATTATCAAGTAATGTATACAAAACCCACATACCGGTTGTAACTTGATGATTACATATACTTAATCACTGTAATTATAACTCTGAAAATAAACATGGTTTTGAAAGTAATTTGATAAAAAGAGAATGACTCACATTGCAGATTTATTATGAACAGAGCTTAGCCTACTGATTAGCCTTGATTACCTAGTTTTAAATAATCATGCACACAAACTAGGTTAGTAACTTAATACAGCATTTACGATAACTCACGAGATTAAAACCCTCACAACGAATGACAAAGTGCGATACTTAAACATCCATTGAATTAACAACAAATGACAAAGCATAAACCCTAATGTGGGCAGCACTTAAACATCCATTGGATAGTTTAATCGATCGGACATTGAATCGTAGCAGCGATCGAGTTATTACCCTGAATTGCGGCAGCACTTCGTGAATCGTGTGTGTGTTTTGTAAGAAACAGCTTATAAGTAATTGTACGTAACGAATTTTAACGTCGTAATATGTAAACAGTTCAAGACCCAAGCCCTACTATTTATACTGAAAATTTCACCCTCCCGCGTGTCGCGGAGGGTGACTCTGTTTCTGTCGCGTGTCGCCTGGGGTGTCAAGGTAGGGTAGGGTAGGTTAGTCACTGGTATAGGCCTGGTGAGTTGTTATTTGAACGTATCTCAAATTTGACAGCGTATTTCGAAGATAATTATCAATTAGGGTTTACCCCCCCCCCCCCTGAGTTTTAGGAGCCCTGATTCTAATTCCACTTATTCTGAAAATTTTAGGGTTTGTTCAGAATCACTTGGGTTTCTCAATTAGGGTTTCCTATTGGACAATTAAAATAATAATTAGGACTTTTTAATGAGAGTTGTTACAAGATGCCATCTTTGGCTCGAGTAGTCATGGGGTGTGAGTTAAGAGGTTGGTTTTGAGTGGGTGGATCATTTGTGAGTGGATGGGCAATGGGTACTGTTTGTGGGAGGGAGTGGTCGTGGGATGGGCTAGAGGGTATTGGGCTTTGATTGTTTGGGCTGTGAGGTGATGATGTTGGGCCGAGAGGAGGTGATGGTGGGTCAGTCGGTTGGGTAGTGGTGGGGAGTGGGTTGGATGGTTGAGAAGTGGGTGGGGCGGAATTGATAGTGGGCTGGATTGGATTTTGTGGAAAGGATTGGGCCGATGGGCTGTAGCAAAGAGGAGTGCAATTTTTATGATGGATTTGGCTGTTTGTTTGGGATGTAGATGTGGAACTAGGCGATTTAGAGGGAGTAGGAGTGGGTAAATGTTCATCAAAATTTGTGATGGGTAGAATAGCAGTATTGGTGAGGTGTTGGTTTGAAAGGGTAGGACATCCTCATCAAATTTCGCATGTCTAGTTGTGTAAACGCGACCCGTAGAAGGATCTAGGCATCGAAAACCTTTATATCTCGGACTATACCCAATAAAAATGCAAGGTGCACTTTGTGGTTGAAGTTTATTTTTTGTATAGTCTCGAAGATAAGGAAAAACACGACAACCAAAAATGCAAAGATTTGAATAGGTTGGTGGTTGATTAAAAAGAACCTCAAAGGGTGATTTTTGGTCAAGAATTTTTGTGGGAAGACGATTGATGATGTAAGTGGCGGATGTGAAAGCATCGAACAAAAATTATGGTGGGGCATGAGCATTAAACATCATAGCTAGATCGGTTTCGGTGATATGACGATGTTTCCGTTCGGCCCTCCCGTTTTGTTCGGGTGTGTGGGGACATGATAGTCTATGATGTATGCCATGGTTTTGAAAACAAGTTTGCACTTGGTGATTTGTAAATTCGGTTCCACCATCGCTTTGAAAAGTCTTAACATTTGTTGAAAATTGATTTTGAACAAAGGTTAAAAAGGTTATGAGGATGGTGAAGAGTTCCGATTTGACTTTTAAGGGATAGAACCAAGTGAAACGAGAATAGTCGTCTATAAAGACAACATAGTACCGATATCCATCGGTGGAAGGCACGGGTGCGGGTCCCCAAAGGTCACAGTGTATGAGGTCCAAAATATGTTGTGCGCGTTTAGGATTTTCAATAAATGGTAAATGTTTAGCTTTTGATAATTCACAAGGGTCACATAAACCCGGTTTGGCTAACAAGGATGTAACAAAAACATGACCAAGTTTATTTAAAATAGAAATAGTATCAAAAGAGACATGTCCTAAACGACTATGCCATTTATTGAAAGAAGCACGAAGGTGCGAAGCAGAAAGCGTAGCAACAAGGGACTTGTGACTTTGAGTGAGAACATAGAATCCATTTTCACACGTGCCTCTAGCAAGAACCGTTGCTGTTTTTCGGTCCTGAATTTGAAAATAATCGTTAGAAAATAATACATCAATGGGTGAATCATTGGTTAATCTACTAATAGAAAGTAGGTTTTTTGTGAGATTAGGAACATCTAAAACATTTTGTAAAGATATAGAGTCATTTAGTTTGGTGTTCCCAATATGTGTGACGGGTAACGATTCACCGTTCCCAAATGTGACCCGAATGTCATCGGTTTGGGATTTAGAATTTTTAAACCACTGTTTGATGGTAACATATGGGTTGTGGCACCTGAATCGGTGGTCCAATTGGGAGTGTCAGATGCTACGTTGCATTGAGCATGAAAAGCCTCGGCAAGATTCGCATCAAGAGACACTGATTTTTGGGCGTAAGAAGCAAGTTGAGGACAAGTGCTTGCATAATGACCTTCTTTGCGACAAAGTTGACAATGAGGATTTCTTTTGGTGTAAGAGGAGCCACGGCCTCGAGATGAGGAGGCACGGCCTCGGCCACGGTTAGAAGGAGGTCGATTTGAATGGGTTTTGGGTTGATGGGCATAGAATGCTGCTTGGGGAGTTTGAGAACCATGGAGTTTTTGAAGGAACATTTCTTGATTTTCGGCATTTTCCAAAAGATCACGAAATGAAGGAGCCGGTCGAATGGTTCTTTGAGAGGTGGAGAAGTTTTCAAACGAGGCGCCAAGTCCACAAAGGAACCAATGGCGTTTGTCCTCGTCATTGATAGGATGTCCTATAGCGGTTAGTTGGTCGACCAAAGATTTGAACTTTCGGCCAAACTCGGAAACGGAAGAGGTTCCTTTTTGAAGGGTTCGAATGGTGTCTTTAAGATTATGAATGCGTTCAATAGAACAATGGCTATAGGCATCGGAGAGGGCCTTCCAAACGGCTAGAGCCGTTGTATGTCCGATTGTTTCGGCCATAGCTTCCTCGGTTAAAGTAGAGTTAATTAGAAGAAGGACTTTTTGATCGGCATTTTTCCAAGCCAGAAATTCAGGATTGATAGAAGATTTTTCAGCGATGGTGATAGTTTCGGGAGGAGAAGGTTTGGTTCATCAACATGACCGAGAAGGTTTAGACAGGTTAGGACCAGGGTGATTTGTTTCTCCCATGGGAGGTAATTGGTGGAGTTTAGTTTGATGTTGATAAGGTGGCTAAGGAAATGGAGAGGGATGGTTGAAAAATCTGTGGTGGAGTCGGCCATGTAGCAGAACCAAGAAGAAAAAAAAAGACAGAACAGGGACAAAAGTGAGAGGAGAAAGAAAAAAGGGGAAGGATCTTTGTTAATTGGCTGATACCATATGATAATGGTAATTCTCGATGTATATTATTGATGATAATGATACCTATATATACGAGAGACTAAACAAAATTGATGGAGAGAAAATCTCCTGTTTACAAATATACATGTTGACTAGTAATTACATTAAAAGAGAATAATGGTGGGAGGATATGTAGGCATGTATGTAGACATTTCCTAATATTTTCCGTATCTTTATTAGAAGAAGTAGCAGGAGTGGTTCGGGGCTGAAGATGGCCGTACACTTGAAACGCCTTACATTGAATCTTGAAGAGTTCCGACCACGAAGTGTAGTGACCGGTTTCAATGTCTAAGGTGATCGGGATGAGTTGTCGGATATTAGACACGGTGACTGCGGGGTGAAGAGGAGACGCCATGACACAAGAAAAGGAGATGTTAATGTGTAGAGGGCAGCGGAGGTGTCGGTGGACTGCCGGCTGTGTGAAGAAAACAGTCGCTGGTTATAGCGACAGGCTGATCTCGTTGCTGACAGAAAGAGAAAGCAGTCCCTGGTTATTAGCGACAGACAGATATCGTCGCTGACAGGAAGAAATCTCGTCGCTGGGAAAGAAAACAGTCGCTGGTTATTAGTGACAGACAGATAGCGTCGCTGACAGGAAGAAATCTCGTCGCTGACAGGAGGAAATCTCGTCGCTGGGAATTTGCGACATGAATAATGTTGCAGACTTGGAGAGGAAGGTCGGGTTTTGGCTAGAGGATCGTAGGTTTAGGATGATACCATGATAGATTATAAACTCCTCTTTCATTGATAATAATTGAATATATGTAGGTACAATAAGATCCCTATTTTATGGGAGAGATAATTATAAAATTATACAAGATACTATCTCTATTTTTATGTATATCCTATATCTATTAGTTCCTGATCTCTGAATATCATCACTAAAATAGTGCGTGTTTGGAGACGCAATCTGCGTACGACTACAGCTGATAATCTAGATCGTGATGGAGCCACTTGGGGACGACGAGCTTCTCTACATATTTAACAAAGTGGTTCGTTATTGTGACTGGGAAGACAGAAAATCATTCGCTCAAGTTTCCAAGCAATTCATGAAAGTAGCATGCACTCGCTTATACTGGTTGTACAATTCTTTTCCTGATCTGCTATTTGATATCCTGCCGTCATCTCCGAATCTGAGATGCTTTTATTGTACTAAACCGCTTTCAAACTCCCACCTAAAACTCTTAGCACAGTCATGCCCCAAGCTGCAAAAGCTCATATTAGCGCAAGATGTTGATCCTTCTTCTGAGCCATGTCAGATTGATTTTTTGTGGCGAATGCATGTAGTCATGTACGTGGAGTGTATTTAAATAGAAGGTTACATGCTGGGGATGCAGGAATTGTGTCCCTTGTAACACCATGTAAGTATTTGATTCAGCTGAATTTGGAAGGATGTATTCGTGTCACAGATGAATCACTCAAAGCCACTGGAGAATCACGTATTTGTTATTTATATTTGAAGGGTTGTTATTTGATTACTGATTTGGGTTTGGAGTATTTGGCAGATGGGGATTTTAAGAATTGTTTGCAACACCTTAATTTGTCTGAATGTAATCAAATTAGTGATAATGGTATAATCTACTTGAAATCAATTGCTGGTCTAACCAAGCTGAGTTTGTCAAAGTGTGGTGTTCGTGTCACTGACGATGCAATTGCGGACGTATTATCCCACCTCTCAAACATTGCTTGGATTTATCCTGGTTGATAAATGTAACAGATATATCATTGCTTGCTATGGGTAGCAAGTGTGTAAAGCTTCAAAAAATTATATTGACAGGTTGTGAAGCCATAAGTGCTGAAGGTTTACGGGCTTTTTCAGGTCATCAAACACTAAAAAGGCTCGTGCTGTTCTCGTGTTACAATTTTTCTTGGGAAGATGTGTTGGACTAATCTTGTCATTACTCAAAAGTTGGAGGGTGCTAAGTATTTTAGTTTATTTTATTTAGGTTTCCTAATTCTAGTCTAGGGATGTTTCTTGGGCATCAAGGTTTATTAGATAGATTTATCTAGTTTGTTTATTAATAGAGTTTGAGTTGGGTTAGGACTAGAATAGGTTTAGTATAAATAGATAGTTAGGTCTATTGTTATTGGTGTGCTCTCATTGATAAATTAATAAAAGAGTCGAACAAGTTTGTTCATATTGCGTCTTTGTTTATTTGATTAAGGGCCTGATTTCCAACAATTGGTATCAGAGCTTGGCAGTTTTGAGAGTCGTTTTTAAGAAAGGGGGAGCCGCCCCTCGCGGGGCTGCAACGGCAGCGAAATCATAAGTTGGTTTGTTGATCAAGTGGTGATCGTGTTTTGTGTCGCTCATGATCGTGTTTATTTTATTTTGGTTGTGGTTTTGGCAAGTTAAAGGGTGGTCCAATAAAAATAAGTGGAACGAAGTTTTCCATTCTTGATTGTGGTGCAACCAAATTTCAAAGTCGGTGGAAAACAAATATTTATTGGAGTTACTTTTCAAGAAAAAGTGGGAGCAGATTGAAAATCGCATGGGTTTTGCACGCATGATGTGCATGTGAAGGGTTCAACATGGAACATTATGATGTACATGTGAAAGGGTTGCAACAGCAGGTTCGAGACGGCAGGTGGCTGTTTTCGGATCGTTTAACAGCAGAAGACGGACGCGTTAAGGTGTTTCGGTCGGCCGTTGTTGTGGTAGACGTACCGGTTAAGACGACGGGGGTGACCGGTGATAAACACTTGTTTTCCGAGGCTGTTAATAGTGATAAAAAGAAGATTCAAGACTGTTCGGTTATTAGTTGCGAGTGTGAGCAACTGGCATATACCCGGTGACAACAGCAGGATTTGAAGTGCCTTGATCGGCTTGGTTCGTGATAAGAGGAGACCGGCGTAGTGCGTGAAAATCGGGCAGAAGGGATCCGTCAAAGCAGGTGGCTTTGGATTCGTCTCGTTTGGCAAGGTGAGAAAACGGAAGAAGCGGGTGGCTTGTTTTCTTTGTCGGCGGAGAGCCTCTTGAACGAAGGTGATCGGAAAAATGTAAAGAATGGAGAAAACACGATGTAACATATGGCGTTGGAGTTCAAAATCGGGTGGCTTTGGATGTTACCGGGTTAGGTCGTTGATCCGTGAAAAGTCGTGATGTTAGTGAGCGTTTCCAGCGTGATGCCATGTGAGATGTTACAAGTGTAGTGAGTTTTGGTTGGGTTGAACCGAGAAGACTTTGGACGTGATCGAGGTGAAGATCGTGGGTCCAGGAGAGGTCGAGATGGTAATGAGCGGTTCCGGGATAAAAGACACGTGAAATGTTATAAGTGCGGAGAATATGGTCATTATAACAACGAGTGTCCGAAGTTGAAAGATGAAGAGGTGAACTTGACCCGATATGAGGATGATGAACCGGCTCTAATGTGAAGAAAGTTATTGACAAGATTAGGGGGTGATTGTTGGACTAATCTTGTCATTACTCAAAAGTTGGAGGGTGCTAAGTGTTTAAGTTTATTTTATTTAGGTTTCCTAATTCTAGTCTAGGGATGTTTCTTGGGCATCAAGGTTTATTAGATAGATTTATCTAGTTTGTTTATTAGGGTAAAGATCAAATAGGAAGTTAATTTTCTCTAGGAAGGATAGGAAGCCATAGGATTATGACATGTGGCAAATTTTAAAATAAAGAGAAAGGGTATTTTAGTCAATCCAACTCCTTCTTCTTCCTTTTTCAAAACCCAGTAAATTCAAAAACCCATCATTTTCAAAATCCACCATCTTCAACTATTTCTTCACTTTCTATCTCAATAATCACTACATTATAGTGCGATTTTCATCACAAATCAATGATTCAGAACCCGATCAACGTGTTCTTCAGCTTTTTTTTGAAGAAAACCCAGTTTAATTTCATAAAAAAATCTCGTTTTTTCCGGTGATTTTGGAGATAATCACTCGATTCGTTCGATTCGAGCGTTGATAAGTGTTTCTATCATTCAAATTCCATCAATTGATGAAGAAATCGGCTTCGATCCATGTAAGAAATTCTTTAATTTCATTTTCATGATGTGGGTTTTTGATTTAGTCATTGCGTTTTACGATCTTTGCGGGGGTCCGGGGGCGGCAGCCCCCGGTAGCGGGGTCCCAGGGGCGGCAGCCCCTGGCGGGGTCCAAGGGGCAGAGCCCCTGGCTGGGGTTGAGCTGTACTAAAAACGCATCAGAAAAATTAAATTTCCATAAATTGGCTCATTTCGAAGACAGTAATTCGTAGACAATTCAGACAGTTCACAGTGACAGACAGTTTTATGTGTCCATTGCGTTTTAGAAATAAGACAGTTCACAGTGACAGACAGTTCACAGTGACAGACAGCTATTGCGTTTTAGAAAAAAACACATTTTTAAGTGTTTTTAGTCATTGTGTTTTAGGTAAAACACATTTTTTAGGTGTTTTCAGTCCATTGCGTTTTAGAATAAGTCATTTTTAAGTGTTTTCTGGCCATTGCGTTTTACATATAAGACATTTCTTTGTGTTTTTGGTGCATTGCGTTTTAGGTAAAACACATTTTTATGTGTTTTCAGTCCATTGCGTTTTAGAAAACAGACATTTTAAGTGTATTCTGGCCATTGCGTTTTACAAATAAGTCATTTTTTTGTGTTTTTGGTGCATTGCGTTTTAGGTAAAACACATTTTTATGTGTTTTCTGGCCATTGCGTTTTACAAAAAAGTCATTTCTTTGTGTTTTTTGTGCATTGCGTTTTAGAAAAATGTCATTTTTTAGGGTTTTTTTTTCATTGCGTTTTACGATACTGGGGTTTTTTCTATTGCGTTTTACGCAACTGGGTTTTAAATTTTTTTTTTCAAAATATAGCAATAGTATACTCGTTTTAAAGATAAAAAAACGCTCGTTTTTTTGGTGCAATTTTTATAAAAAAATAATGTCGTATGAAAGAGTTATTAACGTTTAAAAAATGGGGGGGAATTGGAGGAGAGAGAAACTATTGGTTTGGATTGACTAGATTGCCCCTGAAAAAAGTCACGCGCCTCTTTTTTTACTTTCAATTTCCCTGATTTAATCTTAGCCCTTGATTAAGTAAATGGATGGTCAAGATCACTTCCTAGCCTTCCTAGCCAAATAAACTTCCTATTATATCTCCACCCTTGTTTATTAATAGAGTTTGAGTTGGGGATAGATTGGGATGAAGATAGTGACTTTTTGTTTTGGTAACAAGTACAACAAGAACAGTAACTTTTTGTTCTTCAAATTCAATCAAAATTTGGGATTTTATATGTTTTTGCTTTGCTTTATGTGGATGCACTTGACATCTGGTAGTGTTACAAAAATATGTTTTTTTTTTGCTGGAGATATTTGGACACCCTCTGCGCCTATTTGGACACTTTTGTGCCCTAGACGCCTCGTATAGGGCTATACGAGGCGTCTAAGCACTGAATTCAAGGGGGTCTCAGAGGGTGTCAGGCACAAAGTTTAAGGAACCCTATACGAAGGGTACAGACCTATACGAGGCGTCTAATGTTGGTTTTTTTTTTGGCTGAAATGAGGGGTGTTTTGGTGGGTTTTGGTATGGTTTTTTGGATAGTTTTTGAAGATGTGTTTTTTGGTTGAAATTTTTTTTGTTTTTAAAAAAAGTTTTTGTTTTTTAAAAATCAACTATTTTAAAAATCGGCTCTTTAATTATATTATATCGATTAAATATTGTTTCCGATTAAATCGGCTCTTTAATGTTTTTAACATTTTACTTTTTTATTCTTCCGATTAAAATTTTATCTCGTTCAAATATTGTTTTCGTATTATATTCAGGGGATATATTGTTTCCGTATTATATTCAAAACATATTTTGTTTCCGTATTATCTCAATTTAAGACAACAATCATTAGGTAACCGAATAACTGAAAACAAACATAAATATAACATATATAAGATAACTTTGTACATCCATAACAAAAATATATAAGATAAGTTTGTACATCCATAATAAAAATAAAAACAACAACAGGTCTATGCATCCAAATCCGAATCCGAATCCGAATCTGGATGTGGCTGCTGCGGCTGCTGATGTGGTGCTCGAGCCGGTGGAAGCGGTATCGGGGGCCATCCCTCTCTCTCTCGTCTATCCTGCTCGCACTGTACCAGCCAACCTACCAAATCGTTGAGCCTGTCAAGCTCGGCTCGTACATCCGGATGTAAGCAGCTCCTGGGGCACGACCTGGAATAGCGTGACGTGGAAACTGAGGCGCCCCGGCAGGTGGCGGTGGCTGTGGCACCGCTGCACCGTCTACATCCTCCGGAGGCTCCTCCACAGGCACTACATCAGCAGGATCTACAGGAGGATAAACGGGCTCGAAATGCTCTGGTAGGGCCTCCTCTGTCCATATGCCCCCGTCGCGGTTTTTAAACCGCGGGCCAACTGCGAACCTCTTGATTACCTTCATCCCCCACAGCGACTGCATGCCCATCCGCGTCGGCATGACTGGCGGCGTCCGTAGATGTGGGTCCTCGTGCAGTACGAGGCCAAATGAACGGGCAATGACGGTCACGTACGCCCCGCCATACAAAAATCCTCGCTCCTGCCGGTGATGGGCGGAGGCGTAGTACTGGGCTAGACCGTGTGCTAGCGCGCACGGCCTCCTATACAACAAACAATAAAGGAAAAAAAGATCTGTTGTCGTACACCACTCACGGTTGTAGCCGCGCGCTGAAATAGAAGTAGCGAGCAAATGGTGCAGATACCTGCAGATAGTGTTAGCGAAATATAGAAACAGAGATTAATAAACAATGCACATAATCACAATAATTGCCGTAATAAACGTACGTACCTGTACAGTGGGTCCACAACAAACGAAACCCTCCCCTTCGACTTATCGTGCTCCCAATGATTTGCCCCCGCAATCACCTGCCAAAACCCTAGAAGAATGGGTTTTTCAACCACCACTAGCCCCGCTGTGTAAACCTCAGTCTCGATCTCCCACTGCATGTATAAACCAGAACGCACCGCAAAGTCTGCTAGCGTCATCGTACGCAAAACGCCAGCGAGCCTGAAAGAAATCTCAGGCGGAGGGGGAGCATCCGGGTACGGAAGCGGCACTGGGACCCCAGGAGGGTGAAATGTGAATGACGAAAGGAACTCGACCAGCAGCTCCCTGTAGGTCGGCGTGTGAGCCAAATCAAAAAGACGATGCCACGGCGAATCGAGAGGTATAAACCGACGCACTCTAGTCGTCTCAGCAAGCTGGTCCATCGCATCCCAGTCGATCGCTGCATGCGATCCAATGTGCATCCTCCTAAGCTTCTGGCAATGGCGGGCAGCATCGGTGCCCTCGGGAAACTCTAGATACGGACAACCCTGCAGCGTATCCAGAGGCGGTCGCCGTCTCCATCGTGGACCCTCCTGAACCGGCTGACCCCCCGGCGGTGCCCCATCAAGCTCCATCTGAATGTCATCGCCCTCCATAATCAATCTGCAGTTAAATAACGTATACGTATAAAAACAATAATAAATAAATCCGAATAATAATAATAATATTAATAATAATAATAATAATAATAATAATAATAATAATAACAATAATAATAACAATAATAATACTAATAAATAATAATAATAATAATAAAAATAATAATATTAACAATAATAATAACAATAATAATACTAATAAATAATAATAATAATAATAATAATATTAAAATAATAATAATAATAAATAAATAAATAATAATAACAATAATAATAGTAATAATAATAATAATTAATAACAAAAAAAATAATAATAATAACAATAATAATACTAATACTAATAATAATAATAAATAAATAATAAATAATAATAATAATAACAATAATAAATAAATAATAATAATAACAATAATAATAGTAATAATAATAATAATAATTAATAACAAAAAAATAGTAATAATAATAATAATTAATAACAAAAAAATAATAATAATAATAATACTAATAATAATAATAATAAATAAATAAATAATAATAACAATAACAATAATAATAATAATATTAACAATAATATAATAATAACAAAAAAAAATGCAGAGCCTCGTATAGCCCTCGTATAGGGCTATACTCGGCGTCCTGTTCTTCCTGGTTCATCTTCAACCTCAAGTTCAAACCCCCAAACCCAACAAAAATCAAATTTCAGGGCAAACCTACGGTCTAAAGGCAAATACGAGGCAAAACTACTAAACTACGGGATGAAATACGTACCAGTGATGCTTCAAATCTTCGAAAGTACGGTCGATATACGAATGGTTAATTACCATTTTGCCCCTGACTAAAGCCTATACTGGGGGCTTTACAGGGGCAAAATGGTCATTTAAAAAACCTTTTTTTAATAATTAAAAAACAAAAACTTTAAAAGTTGCCGCCTTCATAGACGACACGTATAGCTCTATACGAGGCGTATGGGATTTTAAATTACTTTTATGCCCTTGTTAAAGGCCTATACTGGGGACTTTCAGGGGTATATTAGTAATTAACATAAAATAATTTCAAAATTCAAATTTAAAAAAAAAAGAATTGTTGCCGACACAATTGACGCCGCGTATAGATCTATACGAATCGTCCTTATTCAAAAAATTCAAATTTTGATTTTCAAATATTCAAAATTCAAATTTTCAAAAACCCGCTCAAATAGACGCCTCGTATAGATCTATACGAGGCGTCTGGTTATTGTAGAATGACCTTTTAGCCCCTGAAATAAGCCTAGATTGGGGGCATACCAGGGGCTAATTGGTCTTTTGATCAATACTATACGGGGAGTCTAGTTCTATACGAGTCGTATATATATATATATATATATATTTTAAAATGTTATTAACCTGTTTTAATCAATTCTAATTATAGAAAAATGATACAAATTATAAAAAAAATTTATAGAAATTGTGGAAAATTATAGGAATTAATAAAAAAAATACTATTAATTATAAAATTCATTCTTCCGTATCTAATTATAGAAAAATGATACAAATTATAAAAAAATTTATAGAAATTGTAGAAAATTATAGGAATTAATAAAAAAAATACTATTATCAACGATATACGACCCGTCTAGCTCTATACGAGTCGTAATTACAAAAATCATTCTTCCGTATCACTGTCGATGTAATTAAGACTGGGGTTTGATCTTGGCGGAGGATTCATTATCGATGTATACCATTCTAGACGTGGCAAGTACATATCTTCCCATTGTTCCGTATGGGGTGTTCGGTGGGTCAACCATAGCCCGTGTGCTGGTGGCATTGGATAATCCCCTTCCAGCTTAACATGTATGAAGTGGTTGTCGTTTACATGTGTAAGCGTTATGAACAATGGTTGTTGGTTAGCCGGAGGACTTAGTATCGGGAAGAAAGTGGAACTCGCACCCATGGTTGTCGTTAACAGGTGCACCCCGATACCGTACGTTTGTGCAATAAGAAGTCCTGCAAAGGGGAAGTCCATCCAGTGATCCCCCCCACAACCGGACACTGAATCCCAAATTAGGCCCTGACGATGCGTGTAAAAATAACCTTTACCCCATGCTTCAAATATTGGGAACCAGATCGATTTGTTCTGATCCATTTCTTGGACAAGGTGCCTTCGAATGAGCCCCCATGAACTCTGATCCATACCTAAGCCCACAGCCACAGACCGAAACCCACAATGACCGTCCGGCATCACATCTCGTATGCACGAGACGTACGGATGGAACACTAGCGGAATGTCATTCTTAAACTGTTCGATGATTCCCACATACTCGTCCCCAATGATTAACGGAAAACCGTGAGCATCTCGTGTCTCTTTCTTCTTAGAACTCTTTGAGCGGCTTAGGATCGCTTTGGGTTTTTGGGACCTTATAACCGACTGTTGAGAGGCCTGTGACGGAACGTACGAGCTGTGGCGAGGTTTATCGTACTTACTTTGTCGGGAACCTTCAAAGCACGTGTTTGCATCACCGAATGAGCTTCTCCTCAATTCTTCATCTATACGAGAGGCCTCGTACAACCTTTGTTGTACCTGCTTTGTTGTTGGTCGGCCACGAGTATTTTGTTGGACAACCGGTGGTTTCTTGGTAGATTTCTTTGGAGTCAACACCGCTTTAATCTTTGACATCAGGTTTTTTTGCTGAGCTGGGGGGTGCGACTCTAATTGTTGTCTAACAATATTTAGCTCTTCGATCACGTCCACGTCATCGTCTATCAATTTACAACTTTGGAAGTTAAGTTTCCGACAGAAGACGTCTATGTCTTCGAGTTGAATCGGACGCTCTGCACGGTTAAAAACAACATTGTTTAAGTCACATGATTAACGGAAATATATCACACAAGTGTTGTACGTTTAACAATTATTACCTTCAAGCATGTACTTTTCTATCCTGCAAGCACAGGGCAACCCACAGCTGTGCCACATTTGGCAACCACATGATGAATGAAAGCGCTCCAAGACATCTAGCTTCCTAATTGCCTCTCCCCTCAACAAGTCAAGGGTTGTATGTAATCTTAATTACATGATTGTTTTTCGTAAATGATACGTTAAACCTTAATTTATAAGAACGGGTGTTACAAGTTGGTATCAGAGCCTTGGTTTAAGAGATTCAAGTATGGTGGGAAAACTATGCTTGGACTTAAACCTTATGCTCTTAATAAAGATTGGTGTTCGGTTCGATGCTTGATCGCAAATCCAGTAAGTACATGTATATCAAAGGTTTAATATGATTAAAAGTGTTGAGAACAACACATATGGTTATCGTGTAATACACGTTACACCAATAAAACGATATAGAATAGATATAGTCAACGAAATTACACGCGTTGATGCGTATAGTAGAAAAGCCTTGTATTATAATACGGGCATCCTTTAATGTTGAAATTACTAACTGTTGTATATGTTTTAGTTGAAGGACACTCGCATATGATGATAGCGTGAGTTGAACAAACCACGGATATGATAGAGGAACGGTCCGAAGTATGACAAGAGGAGCATGCTCACCAAGGACTAAATCGCGTAACGACCGCGAACAAAGTTAAAGGCAAGAAACGCCTGTCGGGGCAAGCATTACCAGGTGCGTGCTTTTAAATATAATCGCACAAATATCAATATGCAACAAACATGTAGAGACTGATTGTTGCATATGTAAGTTAGAAACTTGGAAAACCTGAATAGAATACATATCCAGGATATTATTTCCAAGAGAAACAAATAGAGGCATTACTTACATAGGGCGTGATGTGAAAACTATAAAAAGGTCATGCGTGTCATGTGTTAATCGCTTACTCTGGCCAAGTAAGTAGTGGCATGTGATACCATGAACTTCTTATAGCGGACACATTTACATCCGATGTAGTAAGGGCGGGGTGAATGGGACAAAATTAGAAAAAAAGTACCCAAATGAAACAAATGAACAAAATGGTTGATAATAATGTAAACGCACAGCCGAGTGACGGAAGCGTATTACATTAGGATAATGAGCCCGAGGGAAGGGACAAAGAAACATGTAAAATAATTAAGATATGCAATTGGGAGGGGTGTGCTTACACTCGAACCCGGAGAATGCAAATATGACTCTTAACGGGCCGATTTTTGTAAAACACCAAAATTTGAGAACAAAGTAGGAATATAAATGCGAAACGAAGCCATAATGCATACCGTAAGGGTTGCAATAATAACGACTTCGGTAAAACACCCGGTTGGTGGGTAAGGATTTAAACGCATGCATAGACTGAGAAACAGGAACGCGAAATAGAAAGTCAAAAGACTCGGAATATGAGTCATGACTAAAAGATGACAAGAATTTTCGCAAAACATAAATTTTGGTAATTATGTTCAACCATTTCAAAGTTGGACGGGTCAAATAAAGAATGAAGTTTGACATTCATAAGTGATAAAAATTCACCCAAAATGAGTCAAACGAGTCAATTAAGGAATAACGCTTAATAAAATAGGAAAAACGCAAACCGGTGAAACCGGAAAGCTAAAAATAATAAGATAGAAGGACCCGGGTAATGGGTTGTAAAGGAGTATAAGTATGAACCGGGTAACGGTAAGTGTATGGAAAACCGACATGTAAATTGACGTTAGAAGTCGAGAAGTCGGAAAGATGATTCGAAAAAAAAACAATGTAGCCTTAGACTTCGGTCAAGGTCAAATGAAATCCAAAAAGTAAAGGTGAATAATTATAAACATAAAAAGGGGTGCCTTAACGCCATATGCGTATATAAACGTATACACATTTGAATAAAGACTAGAATAAAAGATGATCTACGGGATCATCATAACCTACGGGATATTAATTAGTGTAAAGGTCTACGGGGCCAAAATGACCCACGGGACATGAATTGAAGCAAAGGGATCATAAAGGCCTTGCCTTAAAAAGGTGAAAATCTAAGGAAATAAGCCTACGAGGCTAAGTGAAAAAACCTACGGGTCAATAACATGAAGCGAGGAAAATGGTTAAACTCCCCGCGTAAAATAATAAGGAAGGTAAAGGTAGTATAAAAGCGAGGGGTTTCGCTAACTTAACTGAGTGAGTTAAATGCGAAGAGATCGTGAAAGGCCTGGTTGACAAAAGTGAGGGATTTCACTAAAACATCTAAACGGGCAGAAATAACAAAAAGGATTCACAATTATTTAAATTCTGATAATTCACAAAAAGGACAAAAATATTACCGAAAAGACAACGGAAAGGAATAAATTTTCAGACGTAAAAGTCCTGGAAATGAGTAAAAGATGTAAGACAAGGAGAAAAAGGAAACGTTAAACTAAAATTTAGTTTTAGTAAGAAACAATGTTTTAACAAATATGGATATTACGAGAGAGATTAGAAAATGGTTAATATCAAAGAGCATGGGTCTTAACATCGATAGGTGCGAGACAATACATTCGAAAAGAAGAAGTATGATAAAGAAACGTTGATATAAATTAAACATGACGTGACACGATCACGGTCAAGAAATACAATGTGAAGTGGAATCACAATATAACCAAGCAAGCGGTAAAGAGTAACTGGACTAATAAGTCTAGTTAGTGGGACCGGTTAAGGTCATTTAAATAAATTCGGTTGCTTATAAGCGGAGGATTCGGTATAACTGAACCGAATAAATGAACTTGAAAACAAAAGAAATTGTAGTTAAAAGTGAAAGATTTCACTAAAGACCTTTAAACAGGTCAAGGTAACGGTCGATAATAAGGATATCGCTAAGTTAACTAAACTAGTAGAAATAACGAAATTACGTTATTTCAAGTTGCATTATGTCGAATGAGGCACGTAGATGTTTTGTAACCAAAAAGGTATTATCATAATTTTTCTGGTAATACAAACAATCGATTAAAATATGAGCAATGCTCAATTGATTATTGAGAGCATATGCATGGAGTTAAACTCTATAAATTATGAAAGAAAAGGTTTCGAGGACGAAACCTCTTTAAGGGGGGTAGACTTGTAACACCCCGAAAACGGGTTTGGTAATCAAACCTCGTTAATAGTAAAAACGGGTAAAATAATGTTAGTGGTAAAATTAACCCGGTGAATATTAGGATTTAAATAAATAAATCTAATATTTATTAAAAAGATGGGAAATACTTTGAGAAAGCAAAGTATATAAAAAGGCCCGAGATTTAACGGGACTTAAAATAAAACGGGTTTTTGAACAAGAACTAATTAACTAGGAAAAATTATAACCTAGTTAGCTAATAGTCTAGAAATAACTTATAATAAGGTTAAAAACAGCCAAACTATAAGTTATACAAAAGAGGAGGGGTTAATCTTGTAAAAAGTGAAACTAGAATTAATTAAAACAAAAACCAAACACACCATTTGGTGTCTGGTTCGATCAGAAGCAGGGAAGGGCGACCAGGGTTCTTCAAACCCAAAAACTTCACAAATCTCATAAATTGAAGGTTCAAATCAAGTTCTAAGCGAAAATCGAACATAGATTAGTGATCCCCATTGTAAGGAGATCATAAGGTATGTAAAATTTGACAAGAATTCACTACTTGAAATTCTCATGAATTTAGAAAAGTAGAAATCTGATGTTGCATGTTTGCTATGTGGATAGAATAGGGATGATATAGTGTCTAGGAGTAAAACCTAGACAACAACATGTGAAATAATGTCTAAATTCAGGAAATCTCATGAACACATTGAAGGTGGTTCATGGGTTTTGTGAGAAAATGATGAACACTAGGGTTTAGAAGACTAGTCTAGTGCAAAATGATTCATAGAAACTGAATTCTGAAAAATATGATGTTTAATTCTATAAATGATAGCTCAATGTTTGTTAATCTAGGCTAAGTGACAAGCCATGAATTAGAATATAAAAGATATAAAATTCTGCATGTTAAGTGTTTGTAAAAATGCCCCAAAGAAGGCTTGAAAGTTAAAAATCGGACAAAAACGCATGTTTGATGGATATGGAAAATTGTGCGTTAAGACTTATAAAAAGGGTTCTAAACGGATTGTGAATTGAACTCTTTAGGCGAGGAATCCGGATCGTCAAGTGGACAAGCCGGTGAAAATACGCGTTTGAAAAAGGATGCTTAAAAGGTACGTAACTACGGTTCCGTTACATTATGCTTGATTTCGTATTTTCGTTAGTAGACTTTAAATTAGCATAATACATGAAATTGGCATTTAGTGGAAGTGACGAAGATCACTAGGTAAATAAACGGGTCAAAAGGTGAAATTATCACCCTTTGACAATATCGACTAATGGTTTGTCGAGTTACATGTTTATAGGAATAAATATCAAATGGATACGCACATCGCTATTGCTTAGCGGCTACTAAGTCAAGGTATTGAAACGGGTCAATATATTGATCCGAGCCAGGTATGTATAGATCCGAGCCAGGTATGTATAATGATTCAATTCATCATGTAGAACTTGAGGTTTTCTAAGAGTTAAACAAGGTCAAATTGGATATTTGGTTATCTTAAAGATAAACCGAATAATTCAAGTTATAATTGTAGTGTTTTAGAAACATAATGGCTTCTAAACAAGGTTATAGTTAAAAGATCGAATTTTTGGGTCAAACAAGTATCTGAAAGTCCTTTGTCGTAAAAGAAGAACCAAAATTGACCAAAATTCCCTTGTAGGTTAAATTGAACAAACAACCCTTAAAGGTTGTTTGGAAACAAGTTTCTAAATACTTAGAATAAGTGTAGAAGTTGAAAGATGTAATACGTTAGTCAAATAGCTCTATTTTAGTCTTGCCGTAAAATAACAATCCGAAGGGTAAAACTTGGAACATATAGATATACACATTGAAATCCAACATGCAAAGAGTTGTAGTTGAAGATTACTTGATAAGAAATGTAGGAATAGGATGCTAGAAATGAATGAAAGAGATTTCAAGTTTTAAAGTGCTTAAATACCCTTAACGGGTCAAAATAAGCATACGAGCGAAAACGGGTTTAAATTGTGTAATAAACCTTTGATTTGAACCTAATATAGTAGGTAACATTAATTTGAAGAAGTGTATGAGATATAGGAATCAAATAAATACGTTTGTTTGATAAAATGCATAAACGGGTTAAAATTTGGTAAAAAGGTAACGAGTCGAAGACTTAGAAGTCTCAAAATTTCTTATGTTGGATGTAGGATTTTAACTCCATAAGATGGAGGATTAAATTACGGACGCGTAGGAAAAAGAATCGGGTAAAACGGATCAATAACGAAGAAGTTATGGCCGTTTCCGTGAAATCAGGTCGTGCTGGTTATGTACAGCATCAGCTGAAGGCACAGGCTGTGAAAACAAGGGCTAGGCGTGACGCCTAGGCCCTTGGCGTCACGCGACGCCCCCAAACTCCGAAAATTTTTAAATTTTGTCATTTTTAACCCCTGTACTTGTTTGAACTTAATATTTGACTATCAAAACTAACTTTTAAGTTGGTTTTGATCATAGGTGAATGCCAAGAGTGCACGGATGAAGATCAAGCGACGAGCAAGAACCGAACACGATCACGAAATAAGCTTCCGCACTATGTATCGTTATTATGTTAAACGACGAACGTACACATGATATGTTGTATACTTTTAAATTGTAAAAAGTTTTAATAAACCCGTAATTTCCAATGCATATGTAATCTTAATTACATGATTGTTTTTCGTAAATGATACGTTAAACCTTAATTTATAAGAACGGGTGTTACAATTGTTGAGGAAACCAAAAAGGAACTAGCCATTGCCAAATGCGAGCATGATGCAATCAAGCTCAAGTTGGAGAGTTATTCTAACTCCCGATTTGTACTCGATCACATTATTGACGTTCAACAACTGAAGGGAAACAAGAAAGGTGTTGGGTATAGGAAGTGTCCACCCCCTTTGAGACACAACTATACTCGAATGCCCGATGAGGAGGAAATGCCACGTTTTGAGCCAACTGTACGTCTTGATTATGAGGAAGTTACAACTGGCTTAGGGTTCAAAACGGACAATTCATCGGAGGGCTCATCTGATAGAAAGGAAAAGTCATCATGTGCTTCAAATCAAAGTCCTCCAACCATTGAGGACTATGATTCTTCGGATGATGAGTCAGATGTGAGTGATGAGGATAAATCTCTTGACGATAGAAAATGAGTAGAAGTGCCTTTTGAGAATCACATTCTGTGTGATCCTCCTACTCCTGCTGTGCAATCAACTGGTGCTAAACAAGAGATGGATCCTATCACTGAGACAACATCTACCATTAAAAGTGATAACGTGTTGTACACTTTAGTCGGTGATGACAAAATTTATTCAAACACAGTTTTTCCAATTAAAAACGTCAATTAATCTTTGATTGATAAAGTGTTTGAAGATACTACAAGTAAGTTTTTGGAAAAGGGGATCCCGAGAGTTTCAGTAACTCAATGTGATCCGATTCCAAAAGCTGAAGTTAGAAGAAAATTTGGAAATCAAAAATCAAAAATCACCAACGAAGCAACAACCTATCGCTTTTAAGGGTAAACAACAACAACAAGCTCAAAAGTCTAAAGGATCACAACCGAAGGTTGAGACCAAAGGAGCTCGTTTCAAGAAGAAAAACAATGATGTTAAATTTGTAGCATCCAAGGGTACTGACAAGGTGGAGACTTTTGAAAATAAATCAAACACCGATTTTGTTCAAAAAGTCAGAATTTTAAAGCGTAACGCTCAAAACAATTACACCCAACACACAAACGGGTGTGATGAAGGAACTAGTACCTCGGGGTCTACAAATTCAACGTCAGGTCATCGAACAGAATCTCCTAATTTCGTCAACTTGTGGAGTTTCGTCGGGGCCTCTTTGTGTTTCGTCATGGTGTCCTGTACCCTATAAATACCCCTCATAGTTTCTGTGTGAAACTGATGAGTATGAGAGAGCCGTGAGACTTAGTGAGAGTCTGTAAACATTGTTTGTATATGTTTGTGGTTGTACTCATCCCTAATCAATAGATATTGAATCTTTGGTTACGCGTATGTTTTACATTGTGTTTGGTTTGCACCGTCACGGGGATTCCGCACCCGTTACCGTGTTTGTTCTAAACAAGGGTTTGGTTTTCGTTATCGATCCTCAGATTTCGGGACCTACAAGTGGTATCAGAGCTTTGGCTCTTATCCTTGTTTAAAATCAAACATAGTTCGGTTTTCATCAAGTATTTGTGGTTGATTTTCTGAAAATTGTTCTTAAGATTCATAAATTTCTGGAAAAGTTTTCTTAAAAATCTGTTAACGTTTGCTTCTTTGCTAAAGTTTTATTGAAAACCTTGTTACATTACACATGTGTGCATGTTTAGAGTTTGGTTTTCATTGAAAGTTTAAGCAAAATTCAGGTTTCGGAAGATTTGTTAGTGATCAGAAACTTCATATATTCATGAAACCTTCAAAAAGTTCATGTTTGTTCTTCATATAATTTACTTTTTGATCTCTTGTGAAGTTACTGAAAATTGTTTGTGAATTTAAAATTCATAGTGGTTTGAAAATAGTGCTTTAAAAAGTATGTTAGGCATGGTGTAGGTTTGAAAATTGTGTCTGTGTCAGAAAGGGATAAGACTTCACTTTGAAATATCTCACCAACCGATCTTATCCAAATCTCACCAAGGGTTTTCGTCGCACACAAACACATCGGAGTTTCCTCGCACTGAGATCAAATTCAGTTTCGTCGATCATAATTAACATCAGTTTCGTCGATCATAATTCACTTCTGTTTCGTCGATCATTATTCACATCAGTTTCGTCGCCAAGATCTCAACATCAGTTTCGTCGATCATAATTCAGATCAGTTTCGTCGAGAATTTATTCAATATCTAGTTTCGTCGACATTTAAAAAAAATATTTTTAAATACATCACGTGAACTCTTCAGCCAATTGCACCGACCCATTAACTGATCAAGAGTATCGGCACAATAGAATTAAGTATCCAAATAATGTTGCCGGCCACTTACATATGACTCAGAATTCACGTGACACTATTTTAATAAAAGTGGTTCAAAATTCTCACAATTAATTCAAAAAAAAAATGATGAGACTTGCAATTAAAATTGAAGAGGTCCAATGAGATTTAGTTTCATCTAATAGTTTTCGGCCATATGAATTGATAGTGCATTGATTAGTACATGTGGGATAAAAGTTTGCATGTGATTTTGCATTCAAAGTGAAAAACTACCCTATTGAACAACATAACATTTTGTTGTTTAGTGACACTCAGTTGAGTGGTGGGTCGCATATTACTTTGTTTGTGTGACTCGATCGAACAACAGCTCGAACGGAATTATTAAATCAAAGGTTTCGTCAATCAGACTGTTTCGTCAAACAGGTTTCGTCCAGAAAAATCATCAGGAAGTTTCGTCGACATTAACAGCAAATTTGGGTTTCGTCGAAACTTGTTCAGTTTTTAAACAGAAGTGTTGCAAATCTATCTTAACAGCGTGTTTTTCAAGTGTGTAATCAGGAACTTTATTCAATACATCAATTATGAGTTATACTGAAATGTACCTGCCTGGTTTTGCTCCTTCAGCTCTACCTCCGGTTTTCGATCCAAGTGCCTATCTTCCACCACCTAAACCGACACAACCCCCTGGTCCTCCCACAGATCCTTATGGAAGACCTTTTGATCCAAATGCCTATATTCCAAAACCATCACAAGCCCAACCTCAACCTTTCGGTTTGATACCATCGATTACTTACACTCCACTTCAACCTCGCTTTGCTACACCTCAAGCTCAACCTCAACAAGGCAACCAAAATCCTTTCATAAATCAAACAAGTACATCCACGTCCAACTCAAATAAAGCCGATGACTCCTGGTCTGTACAATTTGGAAGTGGAGATCAAGGAGGAACTGAGTTTTATGCTGAAATTGTCAAGAATGTTAATGATGGTGAATCTTCAGGAAATGATGATAGTTCAGGATATAGTAACAGTACCGATGCAGATAGCTCAGGTGTGAGTGATTACAGTTCAGAATCGGACATCAAGGAGGGAATGGATTCTGAAGCTGATAGTTTGTCGAATGATGCCAAGGAGATGAAATGTCAAAAATCTGTCTTAGTTAAGAAAGCTGATGCTACATCAGAAGAAATGGAGAAGGTTCTCACTGAAGATGGATCTTTCTCTTCTCAGACTGCCTTTATGGCTAATGTCACAACTTCTACAAGTCAGGTAAAATCTGAAACTCCTAGCATATGTAGTGATTGTGCTGATATGAAACATGAATGTGCTGAATTGAAACGTGAATCTGAAACGATTCATAGTCACAATCAGAGTTTGGTTATTGAACTGTCAAAGTGCAAAGAGGCAAATATAGCTTTAGTTAGAAACGAAAAGGATTTTAAATCTGTAATTGAAACCTTAAAGAAAAGTGTTTCTGAAGTGACCAAAACTGTTTATCATAAACAAGTTAGTATTAACGATTACATTAACATTGTTGTAACACCCCGAAAACGGGTTTGGTAATCAAACCTCGTTAATAGTAAAAACGGGTAAAATAATGTTAGTGGTAAAATTAACCCGGTGAATATTAGGATTTAAATAAATAAATCTAATATTTATTAAAAAGATGGGAAATACTTTGAGAAAGCAAAGTATATAAAAAGGCCCGAGATTTAACGGGACTTAAAATAAAACGGGTTTTTGAACAAGAACTAATTAACTAGGAAAAATTATAACCTAGTTAGCTAATAGTCTAGAAATAACTTATAATAAGGTTAAAAACAGCCAAACTATAAGTTATACAAAAGAGGAGGGGTTAATCTTGTAAAAAGTGAAACTAGAATTAATTAAAACAAAAACCAAACACACCATTTGGTGTCTGGTTCGATCAGAAGCAGGGAAGGGCGACCAGGGTTCTTCAAACCCAAAAACTTCACAAATCTCATAAATTGAAGGTTCAAATCAAGTTCTAAGCGAAAATCGAACATAGATTAGTGATCCCCATTGTAAGGAGATCATAAGGTATGTAAAATTTGACAAGAATTCACTACTTGAAATTCTCATGAATTTAGAAAAGTAGAAATCTGATGTTGCATGTTTGCTATGTGGATAGAATAGGGATGATATAGTGTCTAGGAGTAAAACCTAGACAACAACATGTGAAATAATGTCTAAATTCAGGAAATCTCATGAACACATTGAAGGTGGTTCATGGGTTTTGTGAGAAAATGATGAACACTAGGGTTTAGAAGACTAGTCTAGTGCAAAATGATTCATAGAAACTGAATTCTGAAAAATATGATGTTTAATTCTATAAATGATAGCTCAATGTTTGTTAATCTAGGCTAAGTGACAAGCCATGAATTAGAATATAAAAGATATAAAATTCTGCATGTTAAGTGTTTGTAAAAATGCCCCAAAGAAGGCTTGAAAGTTAAAAATCGGACAAAAACGCATGTTTGATGGATATGGAAAATTGTGCGTTAAGACTTATAAAAAGGGTTCTAAACGGATTGTGAATTGAACTCTTTAGGCGAGGAATCCGGATCGTCAAGTGGACAAGCCGGTGAAAATACGCGTTTGAAAAAGGATGCTTAAAAGGTACGTAACTACGGTTCCGTTACATTATGCTTGATTTCGTATTTTCGTTAGTAGACTTTAAATTAGCATAATACATGAAATTGGCATTTAGTGGAAGTGACGAAGATCACTAGGTAAATAAACGGGTCAAAAGGTGAAATTATCACCCTTTGACAATATCGACTAATGGTTTGTCGAGTTACATGTTTATAGGAATAAATATCAAATGGATACACACATCGCTATTGCTTAGCGGCTACTAAGTCAAGGTATTGAAACGGGTCAATATATTGATCCGAGCCAGGTATGTATAATGATTCAATTCATCATGTAGAACTTGAGGTTTTCTAAGAGTTAAACAAGGTCAAATTGGATATTTGGTTATCTTAAAGATAAACCGAATAATTCAAGTTATAATTGTAGTGTTTTAGAAACATAATGGCTTCTAAACAAGGTTATAGTTAAAAGATCGAATTTTTGGGTCAAACAAGTATCTGAAAGTCCTTTGTCGTAAAAGAAGAACCAAAATTGACCAAAATTCCCTTGTAGGTTAAATTGAACAAACAACCCTTAAAGGTTGTTTGGAAACAAGTTTCTAAATACTTAGAATAAGTGTAGAAGTTGAAAGATGTAATACGTTAGTCAAATAGCTCTATTTTAGTCTTGCCGTAAAATAACAATCCGAAGGGTAAAACTTGGAACATATAGATATACACATTGAAATCCAACATGCAAAGAGTTGTAGTTGAAGATTACTTGATAAGAAATGTAGGAATAGGATGCTAGAAATGAATGAAAGAGATTTCAAGTTTTAAAGTGCTTAAATACCCTTAACGGGTCAAAATAAGCATACGAGCGAAAACGGGTTTAAATTGTGTAATAAACCTTTGATTTGAACCTAATATAGTAGGTAACATTAATTTGAAGAAGTGTATGAGATATAGGAATCAAATAAATACGTTTGTTTGATAAAATGCATAAACGGGTTAAAATTTGGTAAAAAGGTAACGAGTCGAAGACTTAGAAGTCTCAAAATTTCTTATGTTGGATGTAGGATTTTAACTCCATAAGATGGAGGATTAAATTACGGACGCGTAGGAAAAAGAATCGGGTAAAACGGATCAATAACGAAGAAGTTATGGCCGTTTCCGTGAAATCAGGTCGTGCTGGTTATGTACAGCATCAGCTGAAGGCACAGGCTGTGAAAACAAGGGCTAGGCGTGACGCCTAGGCCCTTGGCGTCACGCGACGCCCCCAAACTCCGAAAATTTTTAAATTTTGTCATTTTTAACCCCTGTACTTGTTTGAACTTAATATTTGACTATCAAAACTAACTTTTAAGTTGGTTTTGATCATAGGTGAATGCCAAGAGTGCACGGATGAAGATCAAGCGACGAGCAAGAACCGAACACGATCACGAAATAAGCTTCCGCACTATGTATCGTTATTATGTTAAACGACGAACGTACACATGATATGTTGTATACTTTTAAATTGTAAAAAGTTTTAATAAACCCGTAATTTCCAATGCATATGTAATCTTAATTACATGATTGTTTTTCGTAAATGATACGTTAAACCTTAATTTATAAGAACGGGTGTTACAATTGTTGAGGAAACCAAAAAGGAACTAGCCATTGCCAAATGCGAGCATGATGCAATCAAGCTCAAGTTGGAGAGTTATTCTAACTCCCGATTTGTACTCGATCACATTATTGACGTTCAACAACTGAAGGGAAACAAGAAAGGTGTTGGGTATAGGAAGTGTCCACCCCCTTTGAGACACAACTATACTCGAATGCCCGATGAGGAGGAAATGCCGCGTTTTGAGCCAACTGTACGTCTTGATTATGAGGAAGTTACAACTGGCTTAGGGTTCAAAACGGACAATTCATCGGAGGGCTCATCTGATAGAAAGGAAAAGTCATCATGTGCTTCAAATCAAAGTCCTCCAACCATTGAGGACTATGATTCTTCGGATGATGAGTCAGATGTGAGTGATGAGGATAAATCTCTTGACGATAGAAAATGAGTAGAAGTGCCTTTTGAGAATCACATTCTGTGTGATCCTCCTACTCCTGCTGTGCAATCAACTGGTGCTAAACAAGAGATGGATCCTATCACTGAGACAACATCTACCATTAAAAGTGATAACGTGTTGTACACTTTAGTCGGTGATGACAAAATTTATTCAAACACAGTTTTTCCAATTAAAAACGTCAATTAATCTTTGATTGATAAAGTGTTTGAAGATACTACAAGTAAGTTTTTGGAAAAGGGGATCCCGAGAGTTTCAGTAACTCAATGTGATCCGATTCCAAAAGCTGAAGTTAGAAGAAAATTTGGAAATCAAAAATCAAAAATCACCAACGAAGCAACAACCTATCGCTTTTAAGGGTAAACAACAACAACAAGCTCAAAAGTCTAAAGGATCACAACCGAAGGTTGAGACCAAAGGAGCTCGTTTCAAGAAGAAAAACAATGATGTTAAATTTGTAGCATCCAAGGGTACTGACAAGGTGGAGACTTTTGAAAATAAATCAAACACCGATTTTGTTCAAAAAGTCAGAATTTTAAAGCGTAACGCTCAAAACAATTACACCCAACACACAAACGGGTGTGATGAAGGAACTAGTACCTCGGGGTCTACAAATTCAACGTCAGGTCATCGAACAGAATCTCCTAATTTTGTTGAAAGGAGAATATGCTTTAAATGTGGGGAGTTTGGCCACATTATCAGAAATTGCACAAACTCTCCGAAACCAAATTTTGTAGAAAGAGTCCCTTCTGAACACGGTCACTCACAACGTCGTCCTGTTTCTCCAAAACATGATAAACACACTATTAAAGAACAGGAAACAAAACAACGACGTAAGAATGTGAAGGTGATCGAAAAGGCATTAAAACCGGATGTAAAATCTGTTAAAAGGGAACCAAGTTTATCACAACCGTTAAAACCAAAAATTGTTAATAATACACAATCTGGTAAACAGAAACAGTCTTGGAAACCTAAAACGGGTGAAAGTTCAGGGGGAGGCATGAAATTTCCAAATCATCAAGAGATTGAAATTACATTTCTTGATTCTCAGGGGCAACCCAATTCTATGAAGGCTTGGGTCCCCCTCTCCAACTAATCTCTGAGTGAGTGTGCAGGATGTTCCAGGAGGAACTATCGATCATCGTAAGATTGTTGATAGTGGAGTGTCCATGCACAAGATCGGCGAGAAAAGAAATTGTTGCCTTTGATGGAGAGAAAAAGAAAAGAAGACAGAATTGTCTGTCTAAGGAAATTGAAAGCTTCGACAAATTGAAAATCATTCCAAGAGTTTGATTGTTCAAGGCTTTGACCGGGTCCCCAGGATAGATTCAATCAAAATGTACGCACCTGCAGCATGTCTGATGTTCAAACTCAACAAGATGAACGTGCAGTGTACATTACCTGCATAGTCACTATCACTAAAACCAACCAATTTTCCTTTGCTACCCTTTGAGTATACTATGCCTTCGTTCACTATTCCCTTTATATACCTTAGTATTCGTTTTCGGCTTCCCAGTGACTTCTTTTTGGTCTCTCCATAAAACGGCTTATTTTGCTCACAGCAAACATAATGTCTGGTCTTGTATTTGTTAGGTACATTAGACTCCCAACCAAACTTCTATACAAGTTTTTGTTCACTTCATCTTCTGGATCTTCTTTGGATAATCGTTGACCATACTCCATAGGAGTCGAGATTGCATTGCAATGTTTCATATTAAATTTGTCTAATAAACTGTTTGCATATTTTTGTTGTGACAGGATGATATTTCCATTCTCTTGTCTTACTTCCATTCCCAAAAAAATAATGTAAATTTTCGAGATCAGTCATTTCGAATTCCTTCTTCATTGAGTGCTTCAACTGTTCTATCATGTCCATCGAGTCACTTGCTATAATCAGATCATCAACATACAGACATATCACCATTCTTGAATTCTTTGAGGTTTAATAAACAAGGTGTGCTTGTATACACTCCTTTTAAAGCCATTGGATATGAAATACTCATCTATTCGGCTGTACCAAGCCCTAGGGGCCTGTTTCAGTCCGTATAATGCCTTCTTAAGATGACAGACCTTTCGTTCCTCTCCTTTCTTAATGTAACCCTCTGGTTGTTCGGTGTAGACTTGCTCATTTAACTTACCATTCAGGAAGGCTGTTTTAACATCCATCTGATGTAGATACCAACCATGACGGGCAACTAATGCTAGAACGAGTCTGATTGTATCAAACCTGATTACGGGGGTGAATACTTCTTGGTAGTCTACTCCATACTTCTGATTATAAACCTTTACCACTAGCCGTGCCTTATATTTATCCACGTTTCCATGTTCATCATATTTTGTCTTGAATATCCACTTAACACCGATTGGTTTTTGATTCTTTGGAGGTTCCACTAGTTCCCAGGTTCCATTTTTATGTATTGAATCCATTTCTCTGTCCATTGCCTCCTTCCATTTGACATCTTTCACAGCCTCACGGTAAGTAGTTGGATCAGCATCTGCATAAAGCACAAAGTTGGCAACATTGTTCGACGTTGTTTGACTGTTTTCATATAATTGATCAACTTGTGCTTCAGTTAATGGCTGAGTTAATGGCTGTGAACTCTGATATATATCTGTGATATCACGAGTTCTGAGTTCTTCATTTTCCGACGTAGTTGAGGATTCTTCGTCTTCTAAAACATCATTCTGCTCATCACTTTCTTCATTATTTGAGTGAACACCGTTTTGACTATGTTCTTGAGGATATACATCTTGTGATTGGTTCTCAACATCTACTCCTTGATTTGCAGATTCGACCTCTTGATCTCTTTCACTTTCGTGGTTCAGTTGTATACTAGCAGAGTTTGCATTTGTTTTGACGGTTTCCCAGTCTTGGCATTCATCAAACGTGACATCTCTACTCATGATTATTTTATTCGTAATCGGGTTGTAAAGTTTATAGGCTTTACTATTATCACTATATCCGATGAAGATAGTATTTTCAACTTTGTCATCCAGCTTTCCGCGTTGTTGCTTTGGTACATGAGCATATGCTATGCTGCCGAAGATTCTGAGATGGTCTACATTTGGTTTCCTTCTACTCCATGCTTCTTGGGGAGTTAAATCTTGAATACATTTAGTTGTGGCTCGATTTAACAAGTATGTTGCACATGCTACCGCCTCTGCCCAAAAAGAATGTGGAAGTCTTTTCATTTTCATCATACTTCTACTGAGTTCCATCAATGTTATGTTTTTTCGTTCAGCTACTCCATTTTGCTGGGGTGTATAGCTTGTAGTTAATTGATGATGTATGCCATTTTCTTTGAGATAATTCTGAAAGTCATGGCTGCAATATTCTCCACCCCTATCAGTGCGAAACCCCTTTTATTTTATAATCTACTTGATTCTCTACAAGTTCTTTGAAAACTTTAAACTGCATGAGTGCATCCGATTTTAACTTAAGAAAGTAGACCCAGGTCTTCCTCGAGTAGTCATCTATAAAAGTGATGAAATATCTGCAGCCACCTATCGAATGTGTTCTCATGGGACCACATATGTCAGAGTGAACTAATTGTAGAGGTTTAGATGCATGCCACCTTGCTGACTTAGGAAATGGTTTCCTTGTATGCTTTCCAAACAAACATCCTTCACATGTATTATTTGAGGAGTTTGTGATCTTCGGTAGTCCCTCAACAGTGTTGTGCTTTCCCATGTTGTGTAGGGTCTCAAAGTTGATATGCCCATATCTTTGATGCCATAGAACCGAGACATCTTGTATCATCATACTATAAGCTCTTGGTGTAACATCATGCTTTAAGTTTAAGGGAAACATTTTGTTTCCAGTAATTCGAACTGTTCCTATGCATGCTCCTTTTTTATCTTTAATTATGCATTCATGATTAAGAAACTTTACTTCATATCCTTTTTGCACTAACTGACCGACACTTAGAAGGTTATGTTTTAAACCTTCAACATAAAATACATTTGGTACTTTCTTTTCTATTCCTTTTACCTTGATCGATACATCTCCGCATCCTAAAACTTCCAGTTTCTTGTTATCTTCGGTTCGTACTTCTCTTCTTTCTGACTCATCCAGTGTGATAAACAAGCTTTTGTTCCCGGTCATGTGATTACTACACCCACTATCTAAATACCAGCAATCATCCTTCGTTATTTCTTCTACATTAAATATCACAAACATGGTTTCATCATCTCCTTCATTATCCTCTTCATGCATGAGGGCGTTATTATTCTTCTCGTTCTCTTCTTTCCGTTGACAAAATCTTGCTATGTGTCCTAATCTTTGACAGTTAAAACATCGGATCTGTCCATTGTATCTTCCTTTTCCTCTACCCCTTCCTCTTCCTGTGTAATCGGATCTGAATTGTCTCGAACGATCCTGACTCTGACTTTGGACTTGAAACGCTTGTTCTATTGGTGAGTCATCATATTGCTTTAAACGTAACTCATGTGACTGCAAAATCCCTAGTAGTTCCTCTGTTGTAATTGCATTTAAATCTTTAGATTCTTCGATTGCTACAACCACTGACTCATACTTCCGTGTAAGACTTCGAAGTATTTTTTCTATTATTCGTTGTTCTGGGACATCTTCTTCATTTAACCTTAATTGATTTACTATGATGGTGGTCCGATTAATGTATTCCTCTATTGACTCGCTATCTTTCATTCGTAAAGCATCAAATTCACATCGTAAAGTTTGAAGTTTAACCGTTTTAACCCTGCGTTCTCCTCTATATGCCTTATGAAGAATGTTCCATGCCTCTTTGGATGTTTTACTGGTTATCACCCGTTCAAAAACCATTTCACTCACTGCCTGGAAGATTACATGTAATGCCTTCTTATCTTTCCTGACTTTTTCTTTGTATACATTCTGATCATTTTCTGACGCATTGGCAGCAATTTCATTATATCCGTCTTCTATAATTGACCACATATCTTGTGATTCCAGTAAAACTTTCATTTGTATGTGCCAATGGTAATAGTTTTGCCCGAGCAATTTTGGAATTTGAGTTTGGATTCCTCCATTCAACGTTGCCATGATGATGATGGTTTATTGAATTTGAAAGATTGAATGCAGATTGGAAGAAATTTATGCGTGAATCTTTGTGGCTCTGATACCACTTTGTAGAAAATGCAGATTAGGGTTTTGAAAGTTTAGAGATAAACTTTTTCTTATTCGAAATTGGTAAATCTCAATGTTGATACATACATCACATATATACACGGCAGGATATAAGAGTAACTGCCGAAACTTAAGATAAATTAGAAATAACATAATACTAACACTAAAATAATAAGACCTATACTAATTAATATATATATATATATATATAGCTTATATTCTAATAAGGGGAAGGATCCACTAAAAAGTGGATTTTGCCTAAATAGCCTAAGAAGGATTGTGATGATGACATGTGGCACTCCTAATAAGTAGGAATGAAGGGCATTTTGGTCCTTATAAATAGGAGTGAAAATGACATGTAACACTTCTTTTGTTTTTTAGAAATACAACAAAAAAATCTAGTACAAAAAATCTAGCATAAAAAATCTAGTACAAAAAAATCTAGCACAAAAAATCTAGTACAAAAAAATATAGCACAAAAAATGTAGTAAAAAAAATATAGTACAAAAAAATATAGTACGAAAAAATTCAGCAAAAAAAGCACAAAAAATTGAGAAAAAAATTTTAAGACAAAAAATTTAGCACAAAAATATAGTACAAAAATCTAGCACAAAAAAATGTTATACAACATAGAAATACAACACATTTTAGTGGGGTTTTTTAGTTTTCATATTTTATATAGCAATATGGTACTCAAATTAAAGATAAAAAGACGCTTGATTTTATGGTGAAAATTTTTATGAAAAAATAATGTCGTATAAAAAAATTATGAACATTTAAAAAATGAGGGTGAAATATGCATGTGCTTTGCATGTGGAGAGAAAAAGTCCATAAACAGGATTTTCCCAAGATACCCTTTCACTCCTCCTTTCTTCTAAATTTTCATCTTAACCATTGATTTGAAAAATGAATGGTTAAAATTCCATCTCATCCTACTTAGGGAAAAATTAACTTTTTATTTGATCTTACCCACATTTCTAATAATGCAGGTGTGTATTTCTTTATTATAAAAAATAGAGTAGTAGAAGTTCTGTGTACCCACTTTTCAATTGAATAAAGCAAGAGTTAGAAAGCTTTTCATTTAGTTTATTATTTCTCTATTACGTGAGTGATCAGCTTTGTGTTGTGATCTTGGGTCTGAACCAACAACAATTACTTCCCCAACAAGAAAAATTTTATAAATTGCAATTACTTGCTCAACAAGATAATTATTTTGAATCAATTGAATTCCCCAACAAGAAGATTCTTTTTACAGATGCATGTTGTGAGATCTGTATGTAGACTTTATTAATACACAAACATCGTTGACTTTCATGATAAAATTTAAATATAAATACCATTTGCCAGACTAGTTTCAGTATGAAAAACCATTTTCACACACAAGAACTTGATCTCTGCTATCATCTCTTTCATTGACCAAGTTTCTCAAGATCTCATATTATTGTTTTGTTTCTTCATCATACTGATACTGAATCATTAGTATTTGTTTCCTGATCTCTGAATATCATCACTAAAATAGTGCGTGTTTAGAGAAGCAATCTGCGTACGACTATAACTGATAATCTAGATCGTGATGGAGCCACTTGGGGACGACGAGCTTCTCTACATTTTTAACAAAGTGGTTCACTATTGTGACTTTGAAGACAGAAAATCATTCGCTCAAGTTTCCAAGCGATTCATGAAAGTAGCATGCACTCGCTTATACTGGTTGTACAATCCTTTTCCTGATCTGCTATTTGATATCCTGCCGTCATCTCCGAATCTGAGATGCTTTAATTGTACTAAACAGCTTTCAAACTCCCACCTAAAACTCTTAGCACAGTCATGCCCCAAGCTGCAAAAGCTCATATTAGCGCAAGATGTTGATACTTCTTCTGAGCCATGTGAGATTGATTTTGATGATGATGGTTTGTGTGCAGTGGCGAATGCATGTAGTCATGTACGTGGAGTGTATTTAAATAGAAGGTTACATGTTGGGGATGCAGGAATTGTGTCCCTTGTAACATCATGTAAGAATTTGATTCAGTTAAATTTGGAAGGATGCATCCGTATCACAGATGAATCACTCAAAGCTGTTGGAGAATCGCGTATTCATAATTTGAATTTGGGGGGATGTTATTTGATTACTGATTTGGGTTTGGAGTATTTGGCAGATGGGGATTTGAAGAATTGTTTGCAACACCTTAATTTGGCTGAATGTAATCAAATTAGTGATAATGGTATAATCTACTTGAAATCAATGGCCGGTCTAACCAAGCTGAGTTTGTCAAAGTGTGGTGTTCATGTAACCGACTATGCAATTGCGGACGTATTATCCCACCTCTCAAACATTGAGATATTGGATTTATCCTGGTTGATAAATGTAACAGATATCTCATTGCTTGCTATAGGTAGCAAGTGTGTAAAGCTTCAAAAAATTATATTGACGGGTTGTGAAGCCATAAGTGCTGAAGGTTTACGAGCTTTTTCAGGTCATCAAACACTAAAAAGGCTCGAGCTGTTCTCGTGTTACAATTTTTCTTGGGAAGATGTGGAATCAGTTGCTCTGACTTGCACAAAATTAGAATATCTTGGGCTCATGAAGAGAATAAAGACACCCACGCCAGAGTTTAGTTTTGATTACTTGCAAATTCAGCACAATCACTGTGGGATAGATTGGGATGAAGATAGTGACTTTTTGTTTTGGTAACAAGTACAACAAGAACAGTAACTTTTTGTTCTTTAAATTCAATCAAGATTTGGGATTTTATATGTTTTTGCTTTGCTTTATGTAGATGCACTTGACATCTGGTAGTGTTACAAAAATATGTTTTTTTTTTCCTTTTTCTTGTTGTTGTTGTTGTTGTTGTGTGTGTCTTACTTTTTGGCATTATCTAATTTACTCTCTTCATAATCAAAATCTGCTTGAATCGCCAGTTTCAAATATTGTTTTTATTTTTGCATTCATCAGCCTCTCAAGTCTCAAATGTAAGAAGACAGCAGATGTGCTTGCTTCTGTATAGTGGTTTTAATATGAATGTTCAAGCAGCTGAAAAACTCTGATTTACAAACACATATTTGTTATCGTTGGATGTAGCGACCGGATTCAAGTTCAGAACAGCATGCTTATTGCGTATATTTACCGATGAGTTATTACCACCAAGGAGGAGAGCTGAGGTAGGCGTTGACTTTTTCGGTTAGTGATCAACTTGGTTTTAAAAAGCGTGTCAAATTTGAAAAATCCCTCTTGAAAGACCAAAAATTTGTGACCTCGTTACAAAGATGTTCCTACGTCCACCGCAGTTAATGATGTATGATGTTTTTCGCTTTGAAAAGTAAGCATCATTATGATATGGCAGTTTTTCTTAAAGCAATTGACTTCCCCAACAAGAACTTTTTTTAGTAAACTGATGACTTGCCCATCAAGATGATATATTAAAAAATAATTATAATAAACAGATGACTTGCCCATCAAGTTGATATTTTTATATAGATGTATCTCATGAGATCTAGATGTATAAATACCATTTGACAGATTATTTACAACATGAAAAACCATTTTTACACACAAGAACTTGATCTCTGTAGTCATATCATATCCTTCATTGACCAGGATTTCATTTCAAGATCTGTGTTATTGTTTCTTCATCATATTGATTTCTGATCTCTAGTCGTCGTCATCACTGAATCATCTTGTGTTTTAGATACTCAATTTGCATTCAAATACAGATCGATAACTTAGATCGCAATGGAGCCACTTGGAGATGACGAGCTTCTCTGCATATTTAACAGCATTTCTGATTGGGGAGACAAAAGATCATTCGCGGAAGTTTCCAAGCAATTCATGAAAGTTGCATTCCATTCCATATTTTGGTTAAGCAGTTCTTTTCCTAGTCTGTTATTTGATATCCTACCGTCATCCCCCAACGTAACATACTTTGATTGTTATAAACCACTTTCTAACACACACCTCAAACTCCTAGCACAGTCATGCCCCAAGCTCGAAACACTCAGCTTAGGGAAGTATCATGATCTTCCTTCTGAGCCAGGTGAGTTTGACTTTGATTTTGATGATGATGGTTTGTGTGCAGTGGCGAATGCATGCAGTCATTTGGGTGGTGTGTATTTGAATGGGAGGTTACGTATTGGAGATGCAGGAATTGTGTCCCTTGCAACATCATGTAAGAATTTGACATGGTTGGATCTGGAAGGATGCATTCGTGTAACAGATGAATCACTCAAAGCTATTGGTGAATCGCGTATTCGTAAATTGAATTTGGGGGGATGTTATTTGGTTACTGATTTGGGTTTGGAGTATTTGGCAAATGGGGATCTGAAAAACCATTTGAGTGAGCTGAATTTGACTGGATGTGATAAGATTAGTGATCATGGTATCATCTACTTGAGTAAAATGGTTGGTCTAATTGAGCTGAAAATATCTTGGTTGATAAACATAACTGATATTTCATTGCTTGCTATAGGTAGCAAGTGTTTAAAATTGCAAACCGTTTATTTGACGGGTTGCGAAGCCATAACTTCTGAAGGTTTAGGGGCTTTTAATGGTCATCAAACACTGAAAACACTTTTGTTGTTCTCGTGTTACAATTTTTGTTGGGAAGATGTGGAATCGGTTGCCCAGACTTGCTCAAGATTGGAGTATCTTGGGCTCATGAAGAGAATAAAGACGCCCATGCCAGAGTCACATCAAGATTTCTTACAAATTGGGCACCATACATGTTTGATAGAGTGGGATGAAGGCGAGGGTGTGTTTTTTTTGTAAAAACCGCAAGAACATTAACTCTTTTTGCTTTAATTTTCAATCAAAAAAGCCATGTTAGCAGTTGGAATCTTTTTGGTAATCGTGAGAACATGTTACCAAAAAACTTACCCCGCTGACCAATGGGATCAGGTAAAACATGGTTTGCACCCGGCAAGTGGCATTCAAAGGGGGTTAAAGACAAAACATCACTTGGGATTATATATTTTTATGCTTTGCTTTATGTGTATGCACTTGATATCTATAGTGTACTAGTGTTGTAAAAATAATTACATACTTTTCTTGAGTATGAATTATGAAACATGTTTTATGTGCTTTACTCGGCATCTAATTAACTTCTTTCTTAGATAAAATCTTCTAAATTACCAAAGTTAATTTATACGATAGTATTAAGAAAACTATGTTAGTTTTATAAAATTAAAATCGTTGAATATATAACCCTTTGTTCCCAGAAGGAAAGAAAAGAAGAGGGGAGAGATCCTGATGTAAGTTATTTACACTAATGGTCTAATGAGGGATAATATAACAAAACTGGATGAAATTGGATAGTTACAACTATAATCGAATTATCAAAGTCTTTTTGTAAAGCCAATCTAACATAAGATGTGGTTGATGTTGTACCTATCGTATAACACCATCGCTAGAGCACTACGCAAGGGTTTTCGGGTTAAACGGGCCTATGAGTTATTTGAGGATTTTTTTTATTAATTTGAATGTTATGTAGTTTTATTAGTAAAATTTATTTGATTATATTTGTTGTTTATTTAAAATAAGGGGAATTGGCCTGTAATAATCCCACCTAGACCTTATTGACCATTAATAATCCCACCTCAGAATATTCCCCCCACCAGTCCCACCTTTCACCTATTTTTCCTACAATGGTCCCCCGTTAAAAAAACCTTAACGGAGTTAAGCTTTTTTCCAAATTACAAACATATTTTTTAGGGATTTTGATCAGAACGATGATACGAGTCCATTGATATAAAACTTACTTCGAAATGGTGCTCCAAGTGACTTGATTTTGGTTAATTGGAAATTTAAACACCCGAATTGAAGCGCCGTTTTCATCGTTTGGAGCACCGTTTCGATGCAAGTTTTACATCAATGGACTCGTATCGTCGTTCTAAACAAAAGCCCTAAAAATCTGTTTGTAATTTGGAAAAAAGCTTAACTCCGTTAAGTTTTTTTAACGGGGGACCATTGTAGGAAAAATAAGTGAAAGGTGGGACTGGTGGGGGGAATATTCCGAGGTGGGATTATTAATGGCCAATAAGGTCTAGTTGGGATTATTACAGGCCAATTTCCCTTAAAATAAATAAGATATATTTCACACAAAAAAAGGAGTAGATGTTAGTTTGAGTTATGACCACACCCTGGTGATAATGGTTTTGGATGGTGGACTAGAGGGTAATGAATAGTGGTTTTGGATGGTGGATTAGAGGGCAAGGACATGACGCTGCCCATCCAACGCCTGAAACACCACCCATGGTTGGCATTAGGGGCAAACCGGGTCGGTTTGGGTCGGTTTTGACCAAAAACCATAACCATAACCGCGATGTTGGTTATTTGATAACCATAACCATAACCGATCGGTTATGGTGGTTATGGTTATTCGGTTTTGATGGTTATAGCGGGTCGGTTATGAGTGGTTAACCGTGTATTTAGCTTAGCTAAAAATAGCTTAATTTTTTTAACATGGAATAAATTGTTATTGCATATTTGTATATATTAGTATGTTACATAGTATTAAAAATACATATAATTTATAATATTAATACCAGTTATTATCGAATATTCAAATAAAGTGATATGATACATTCCATTAATTCAAATAAACATTCAATCAAAACCAAAAATTGATATAAAAGCCAATAAGTACTATAAATCTTCAATCAAAAACATCAAATATTAAAAATATGGTGAAAAGTCCTAAATCCTACAAAGATTTATTACATGTCGGTTCGGTTCGGTTATGGTGGGTATAGAAAAAATGATAACCATAACCGACCCGCTACATTCGGTTTTCAAAAAAACCATTAACCGACCCACCGGTTTTTTATTTGGTTCGGTTTTTTCGGTTCATTTTTGTCGGTTAATTTGGTTATGGTTCGGTTAATTCGGTTTTTTGCACACCACCACAAGTGGCCTAGTGGTGGAGTGACTTGGGTTCTCCAATGGAGACCCAAGTTCAATTCCCATTAGTGCCACTTTGGTGGCCACCGACACCCGCTTTAAGCCGGACCGAGGACACTCGAGGTCTCGGGTTCGAAACATGTTTCTTACCCCTCTTTGATGGCTATGAGTATTTGCCGCCAGGGATCTTTGTCGGGTGGTGAACTGGGAAGGGAGATCCCTTCCGCGGTCAGGGGTACCGTGCAACTACCCTTTTTTTAGTTGGCATTGTGGTGAGAGCGGGGGATTCTTCTCGGGGTTTAAGGATAAAGAGGTGACGGCTTTTCATTGGTTTGAGAGTTTTGGGTTGGTTTTTGATTGTTTCTTGTTTATTTCTTTTATATAAAAACGCCACTTTCACAATGTTTTCACGCGTTCATATAGTCTTAAACTAGTCTCGCTATCAGTCAGTTGATATCCAAATACAGATCGTATGTAAAATGTCATGTCCTTTTGTTAAAACTTACCATTAATTTTTTTATCATATAAAATCAACTGGATTCATTGTTGTTTAATACTAAAAAAATAAGAGGTAAAAATAGGGAATGGATCAGATTTCTGGCTTGGATTCTCTTTGAGAAAAGAGAATTTAAAAAAATGCGCTCAGTATAATCAACTTCGATCATCTGGGGAAATAATCATCACTTCCATTCCCTCTTAATCTTAAATTTTAACTTTATTTGAGTTTTTTCAAACATGATTAAAAAATAAAATCAAAAAGTGCATATATTTCTCCGGCTCTGAAATGAATTAAGCTCATGAATAAGTTCTGTATCAAGAAATTCAGAAAACGAAGATTAAATTAATATGGCATCGGCTCATACACAACACCTATTAACAATCAGAGTGACGGTAATCAGTATTTCGATGCAAAATCAACAAAAAAAGAATTTCTAGACGTTGAAGATGACGTAGAGATGAGGTATACCAGGAGACAGGTAACATCGATGCGATTGTATACGCATCGAGCTGTTTAATACTGGTGATAGAATGCTTAATCTATGCTCCGGAAACTTGAATTTCTCTCATTCGATTTTGAGAGATTTCGCCATTATGAAGCAACAATTCAATTGGTGAATGATAAACCCTAACTTCTTAGTGGCTTTGTGGTGGAAAAGTGATGTTGAGGGTTTATGTAAGATCTGGTTTTTATAGGGTCATAAACCCTAATTTTCTGCAAAAGAGGCTCAATGACTGTTTGGGCCTAGCTTCCACCTTTTTTGGGCTTTGAGGTTTGGTTTACATCAATGAAGTTATGAAGATGTAAATATTGAGGTGCACAAACCGGGTATTTTTTAATAATTGGTTTCAGTTTCTCGTTTTAAGAGATGGAACCAATTATTGCTATAATTGGTTCGGTTTCGGTTCTGGTTATTTGACCAAAAAACCATATCCTATGTGCCCAGTTCCAGGTAGGGTTCGTTTCCGGTTCTTAAGAAACCAGGTATTAAAATACCCTATTCGGGTTTTTCTATACTCTATTTCTGAGTTTTTAGAACCATGTTTTCAGGGTATTTTAATACTCCATTGTGTTTTTATTACCCTATTTTGTCGTCTTTTGTTTATTTTTTTAAATATGCATTGTATAATGTTAAAAAAAATTAAAATAAATGCACTAACATAAATTTAAAAGATGGATATTAGAATCATGTATCGGGTATAGCCGGATATGACGGTTCCGGTTACGGTTCTTATCTGCTTTCGAGTATTAATCGGGTGTGATCGGTTCCGGTTTCAGGTATAGAATACCCAGGTATTAAAAAAAGTGGTTTCCTTCGTGTAGTTGTCAACTGTACAAAATGAAGAAAAAAAAGTTACTTCGTTTACACTTTTGTAATTAATTTTAATCGAGTAATTAAGTTATAAGAAAGTTGTACTAAAGTAATAGTAACTACACTATTGCTTACAAGTAGCTTAAGTTTATTACAATGGTACTTTACATTTCAAAAAAAAAAAAAAAACAATGGTACTTTTGTTGTAGAGTATTTTATTTGCTAAAAACAATGGTACTTCAATACTTCACTTCGCATGGTCAATGTTATGTGCACCAAACCCACCCCGTATGAATATACTTAAAAACTAAGGCGTATGTATATCATTATATGAACTTAGTTTTTGATGTATGTATTTTATATATAGAGAAATGGATGTTCAATACCCAACTTTAAGCATAAGCTGTAAAAACAAGATGAACAATTGTACATTTATACTCTAATGTGTGTACAGAGTTGCGCGCTCTGAGAACCATATAATGCATTTGTACAGTAAAAGAGATTATACAAACTTTTTGGCTTTGGGGAACACACATACAAAGTCTGGCTTCCATCCTTAACCGTAAAAATGGTAGCCTGCCTTTCACTCATTTGGTTGTTACAATGGGGGCGAATATGAACATCACAAAGCATTGTAAACCGGTCATTGATCCTATGGAACGCAGGTTATCTTAAAAGGCCTCCACTCCCTCTATTGGGGGTAGAGTTAGGCTCCAAAAATCGGTGCTCGATAACTTGAGGAAGGGGATTCTTGTAATCGCGTTAAGAGGAAAATGATCCAGTCGGTGACTTTATTACATCCACGTTTTTATTTATCGAGAGACGAGTTCTTGTAATCGCGTTACACATTAATAATATATAAAATTCCAAATAATAACCAAGCAATAATCATTTAAAAAATTTCAAATAATCAATAATCATTCAACCCGACCTAGTCCTCCATGTGTGATCCAAGTTCAAAAATTGCAGCCCGTTTTGATTCGTTATCCACAACCTATGTTTAACACTTACCGATCTTGTTCAAGTTCAACCCATTTGTTTAACCGCCTTAAAGCATCACTTTTAACCATGTGTGGTTCATATTTTAAACATTTTTCCTGCAAATATTTAACTCAGGTCTATGTGTAGCATTGGTGTATATTAGAAGTTGTCCATTAAAAAAGCGAATAATTGTTGTTAACATGACATACCTGTTTGAAGAACACAATTTTAGAAGTAAGACTTGTATCGCTGAGCTAAGCCAAACATGCCAAGTGTACCGCCAGTGTGAAGCATCACAACTTTTGCACCCCCTTTTCTTTCCTGTTGACTAAGTTGACTTGCTAACTCCCATCCAGCCAATGTATATATTGGATCCACTAAAACACCTGTTTCTTGAGCAATTTGTTGGCATGCTTCTATTTCGCCTTTCAACACATTCCCAAATCTGGATTTGAGCAACAGAAAACACACTATTAGAAAAAGAAATAAAGAATAGTAGAAAGGTTCCATCTTTGTGAGAACAAATGTAATCTACATAAACGTAAATTAGCACTTATGTTATAGAGTAAATTACGATTTTGTCCCCTGTGGTTATATCACTTTTACCCTTTTAGCCCAAAAAAGAATTTTTTAACATCTGAGCCCCCAACGTCTTTTTTTCTAACCCTTTTGGCCCCTAACACTAACCCCATCCATTAAATGTTAGGGGCCAAAAGGGTTAGAAAAAAAGACGTTGGGGGCTCAGATGTTAAAAAATTCTTTTTTGGGCTAAATGGGTAAAAGTGATATAACCACAGGGGCCAAAATCGTAATTTACTCTAATAGCAATTAACGAGACATACTTTCTTGGATGCTGACGTTCTACCCAGTTTACAAGTCCATTATGCATCATAGGCAAGTCAAACGATAGACATAACTCAGATATTAAACTTTCTTCCTTTTTTTTGTACCCTTCAATGGTGTCAGCAAGCATCACCGCAGTAACTTCCCATGGGAGTCTTAACAGAAAACAGAATCATTTGTTACTATAATTAAACAGGTAAATTACAAGAAAGACGAGCATATAATCGTGTCATGTCAAATTTCGTCTCATAAAATATAAACACTGTAAATGATGAGCACATACCCTAAACATAAGGCCCCGATTCCTAAACCAACAGCCGTTGTGCCAGTACCAGCATCTACGATAATTTTCAGAGGCTGATCTTTTCCAAAAATATGATCTTGTGACAAGTATTGTACAAGGCAAATCAAACCTATAAAGAAGAATATAGTCAGCCAAAACCTATAAATCCAAATCAAACCATTTTTAAGTAAAATGCCATTTTCATCCCTGAGGTTTGGCCAGTTTTGCGACTTTCGTCCAAAGGTTTGTTTTTCCTCTTCTAGATCCAAAAGAATTGAAATCTTGTCATTTTCATCCGGCTCGTTAACTCCATTCATTTTTCTCCCTTAAGTCAGGGGTATTTTCGTCTTTTTCGTCTTTTTTGAGTACTTGTACATTATGCTAAATGTCTGTACATAAAGTGAAAAAGACCAAATTGCCCTATAAGTTAACAAAAAAGACGAAAACACTCTTGACTTAACGGAGAAAAATGGATGGAGTTAACGAGCCGGATGAAAACGGCAAGATTTCAAACCTTTTGGATCCAGATGCGAAAAAACATACCTTTGGACGAAAGTCGCAAAACTGGCCAAACATCAGGGACGAAAATGGCATTTTAGTCATCTAACTCAACCATTTTAATACTTTTTTGTAAATATGTAATGGGTCATAAGTGAATCGTTAGCTTCCAGATTGGCACACTAAAGTGAACTCGAAGCTTACCTGGCAATGCAATGGCATCTCCTGCGCCTTCATTAACGATTACCGTCTTTCTTGAATTTAAAGACTGCCCATCACCTGTATCTAAAAAGTTTGACTTCACAGAGTTGTGATTCGTGGAAGCGTTAAGTAAGTCATTAAGGCGTACTACACTGCCACCTATTGAATTGGCATGTGACGATAGCATTTCTTCCCTGTTAGCGTATATAGATCTCGGAACATAAGTGACATTTCCGTATAACACGGAAATTAAATTGTACCCTGTTAGAATTTGCGGTTGTTCTCCGCGTAAAAGCAGATGTGCCTTCAGTCCCCTTTCTGCACAAGAAACCGCTGACAAACACACACGCTGAATATCAACAAAACTAATTATTTAACGGTAAAAAAGAAAGTGATATACGCAACATACCAACAGCTGCAGCATGTGCACTTTGGCAACCTCCACATGTGACCTATAAAAATGGCGTAACTGTAACATTTTACACACATTACACATAATCAATGTACACACTTTTACGATGAATTAAAAACCACTAGCCCAATCGTATATTATTAAAGTTCAAATTCAACTAAAAAACATTATCTCACCACATCGGTCCCTGAATGATCTTCAACAAGTGGAAGCAATGCATCGAGTTTCCTCGCCTTGTTACCGTTCACAAGCGGATGCAACAAATCATCACGAACAATATAAAACGATGACTCATCGTAATGCCATTTTCTTACATTCTCACCCAACAAAGGATTTGAGTTGTTAGAAAATGTAACTTTCCCAAATGGTCCAAAATGCTGCTGAGTTTGCATACTAGAAACCTTTATTTGGTGAACTTTAGTGTCAGGATTCATTAGTGTCCATCTTCTATTCAACATTTTCAGCATAAACTCTTCACTGCTAGAATTTGAACTACAGGTGACCTAAAATCCAACATACTTTCATTAATTTTCAGATTTATTAAAAGAAATTTACAAAAATTGTTCCAATTTCAAAGCCAAAACCAAAATTAAAACCAAATTTGAGATGGATGGGATTGATACTTGTACCGGGCCGGACCGAACAAATACCTTACTGCATAGTACCGACACCGAAATTTAGCTAAAACCAAAACCAAAACCAAAACTATACATAGTACTGCATATGTTTGGTTGGTACCGGTATGCTTAAGGATGGTAATTGAACCCGAACCCGATGGGTAAACCCGACACATTTGGGACGGGTTTGGGGTCGGTTAATCGGGTTTGCGACTAGTTTTTATTTTTTCGATGGTTTGGGACGGGTTTGGGATTTGGTGATATACCTGTTTACCCGATAAAGTGTACCCATTTACCCAAACCCGATTGTATACCCGATATAATTTCTTTTATATTTTTAAATATGTCTATATATGATACATCCATTTTTTATACATATACGTATTTTATTCCGTATATATTGTAAATATTTGATACATTTTTATAGTGATAATACTAAACGTAATTGATTAGTGGTTGCCCAATAGATACCCGATGGGTTTTGAGTCGGGTATACCCAATGGGTGATTTTTTTTATTAACGGGTTTACCCGAAACCCGATGGGTATTTACCCGCTAAAAAACCCGACGGGTTCTGGGACAAGCTTATCTAACCGGGTTTAGGGTTGGGTAATCCTAAACCCATCCCAAACCCGACCCATTGCCATCCCTAGGTATGGTATGGCAAGAAACTGTTTAAAGTCCTAATTTGGTACCATACCGCATTGTATCAATACCGAAATTGAACTAAATTCAAAACCGAATCCTGTTCCACCCTATATGTTCGGTCGGTACCAGTATGGTATGGTATCGGTACGGTTCCGGCATTCAGTAATGTACCGGATTAGGTATTAAGTTTCTAATCCGTAGATAACATAACGACGGGGAGGCTGTAAACGAACCGGACGTTCAGCAAACTGTTCGTGAACCGTTCGGCGGGAAGTTCGTTTACGTTCTTTCTTTTAATAAATGTGATTCCAATCGAAAGTATAAAATGGAATGCCTAGACTAGACGCAAAGTAAGAATGATAGAGGTAAGATTACTACTGCAAAACAATATGCTTAGTTTGCATGATAATTGAGAAAGAGGAAAGTAAGTGTGTACGGACCTGAGGAGTGATTGAGTGAAATTCATGTCTGACAGATGAGATTTGAGGGTTTCTTTGAAGTATAAACTTCATTGTTTGCTTCAATCTTCCTCACTTCACTTGCCCGCCCTAGAAACGAAGAAATTTTGCAGATGATTGACTTCATTTGATTTTGAGCGGTTATTAGATTGTATCCTCATACTTTTGCATCATGGACCGTTTGGTCCTTTGGTTTTGGGTGATCCGCACATGTTCTTTTTAGAAAGACAATTTCTTTAAGAGTAAACTGCCATTTTGGTCCCTGTGGTTTGGCTATTTTTGCCATTTTAGTCCAAATCTCAAACTTTTTACATCTGGGTCCCTGTGGTTTCACTTTTATTGCCATTTTAGTCCAAAATCCAAAAACCCCTTATTTTGACTGTTGAAAGGTGATTATTTTGTCCTTTTGTGCAGGGGCATTTTGGTCATTCTGATTTACTATTTTAATAAATTAAAACAAAATTAATTATATAATATATATATATATATATAACTCTCTCTCTCTCACACATCATATATAACCCTAACCCCATTGTTTTCTCTGCAAACCACATCCACCACACCTTCTGCCACTCTCTCTCGACTGAGCAGAATCCAGCCAGACGGCGGCCGTTCTTGTGCCGACGGGAACCCACAACCACCTCTCCATACACACCCACACCCCTCCTTCTCCGATAACCACACACCCACACCCTCAAGGTTCCGGCAGCAGGTCTGAGCAATAAAGTGAAAGAGTTTCGGTGAGTTTTTGTAACAACTCTCATCAAAAGTCATATTTATTAAATTAATTTGACCAATAGGAAACCCTAATTGAGACACCCAAGTGATTCTGCACAAACCCTAAAATTTTCAGAACAATCAGAATCAGGATTAGGGCCCCTAAAACTCAAGGGGGGTAAAACCCTAGTTACGATTATCTTAAAAATCTCATTGTCAAAAATCGAATTTACAAAACAGTCAAGTCAGCAGGCCTAGTCCCAGACGTGGCTGACCTATAATGAATTCGTGTCCCTTACGGACCGTAAGGGTTAAGTCTTACGGTTCGTAAGCCTGGCCAAATTTTAAGTATAAATAGCAGACATTGGCAATCGAATTTTGGTATTGAAACGACGTAAAACTTCGCTGCATGCACTGAGATACGTTCTGTTTACCACAATTAACACACACAAATCATTAATCGACGCCGCAATCAGGGTAATAACTCGATCGCTGATATGATTCAATGTCCGATCGATTAAACTATCCAATGGATGTTTAAGTGCTGCCCACATTAGGGTTTATGCTTTGTCATTCGTCGTTAAATCGATGGATGTTTAAGTATCGTACTTTGTCATTCGTTGTGAAGGTTTTAATCTCGTGAGTTATCGTAAATGCTGTATTAAGTTACTAACCGAATTGTGTGCTTGTTATTAATTTAGGTTAAAAGGCTAATCAGTAGGCTAGGCTCTGCTTAAACTTGCAATGTGAGTCATTCTCTTTTTATCAAATCTATTTACAAAAGCATGTTTATTTCAAAGTTATAATTACGGGGATTAAGTCTTTGTAATCACCAAATTACAGCCGGTATGTGGGGTTTTGTATACATTACTTGATAATCGTCACCATTGGGGCAGCCAATGGGGGATATGACCATAGTCACAGATCCGGTCGAGTGACAAATACCGTGGGTAGTTGGTTTGATATCAGAAACATTATAATCGCTCTTAATACTGTAAATTATAACAAATGAGTCGTTTTAATAAAAAGAATGATTCACTCAGTATTTCCCGCTGACAAAACCTTTTTCAAACATGTTTCAGGTGATCTGTTGTGATCCAGGAAAAGTGCCGTGAAGCACTACAATCTTAAGAAAGTGGCTCAGTATAAAAATAAGGAAACATGTTTTGTAAAATAAAAGATTTCTTCATGAAATCTCCAGATTGTAAATTACCGGGTTTTATCCCGAGTTGTGAAATAAAATAATCAGGAAATATTTCAGTTTTTAAAATGATCCTGAAGAAACTTCCGCTGTTAAATAAATACCACGGGATTTTCTGTCCCGCGGCTCCTGAAACGGGTTAAACCGGGTCGGGGGCCGTGACAGAAAAAGGTGGTATCAGAGCCACTGATCTAAGCCTATTAAGTATTTAGAAATACTTAATTTTACTGATTGCCAATTATGTGATTATGTGTTTTATTAACTGATTATTTGTTTGTTACAGTATGGGTAAACAAAAGCTGTCAAACATCTATCTTAAACTAGATAGGTCATCCAACGAGAAGGGAAGTTCATCCCAACCCAAATCCTCAAATCACTCTGTAATTCCTGAAGAAGGAATATTTGTGAGAAAGGCACATTATGAGAAACCACTTTCTCCTAATAAAAGAAGTTTGATTATTAGGAAAAGTCAGGAGGAAATAAGGAAAATCTGAGAAAAGAAAGTTAAACAGGAAACCTAGGAATTAACCAATAAAACACCTTGGGATGACAAATTAGATGAGAAATGGGCAGATCTTTATATGCTAGCCACAGTAGCAGAAAATGCAAATCTCTAAATACTCTAACTCAAAGTTTTAGCACCTTTATTTATCTACAATCCAGAAACCTTATTCAGTAAATAAATAAGTTCACAGTAAATCGTAGTATATTTTACTTGTCAGTTGTTTTATGTATGATATGCAATAATATTTAAGGGTTATCTATGAAATTTTGTTATTTTATTTTAACATTTGGTATGTATTTTGCATATATGCTAAACAGCATGAATGAGATATCTGAAGCTTTAGAAAATCTTAACCTCTATCCCGTTAAGATAGAAGTTTCCAAGGAATTCACCGATTACTTCGCTGATAAAGAAGAACCCATGGAATTTCAATCCAAACCACTGGCAAAACCTAAACCCAAGAAAAGAAGCAGATTTGTGGGCTGGAGACGTGTACGTAGGAAAAAGCCAGCAACAAGAAAGGTTACCAAAACTGAAGAACCAAAAGACAAAGGAAAAGGGGTAGAAATTGAGGAAAATATTAATCAAGTAGAGATAGAAGCTGAGAAGAGTTTTAAGCAAACAGAAAGAGAAGTCGGAGAAAGTTCTAAACAGAAACAGAAAATGACTCCCTGGGAAGTTTTAGATCATAAACTAGTAATGAGTGACCTCATCGGACCTGCCGATGGAAACCTTGAACCAGCTAATCCAAACCTTATATTTACTGAAGAAGATCTTTTCAACTACCCACTAGAAGCTCCAATTCCAATCAATCTGGAACCTGCTATTCCAGATCCTATTGTTCAACCTCAACCACTACCAGTAGAATTAGATGAATGGTGGACAACTGATTGGCAATACCAAAATCTTTTAAACAACCCTGATACATTTTTCCCACAAGTTGACCCAGAACCTCCACTATACCCAACTATGAGCCCGGAGAATCTGACTGAACTTCGTCTCTGGGGCGAAGAGTTAATTAATGCAGGAAATAGGATTAGGGATGTTGGAGAAAGAGTTACTTGGAAGTACGACGAAAGGGAGCGTCGTTTTTAAAAAATTAGCTGACCAGATAATGGGAGTTTGCAGGAATATTTGTTTAATAAATAATCATAAGAACCAGTATGTGTAATAACTTAACAATAAAACGTTGTATGATAATCGTGTGTACGAGGCATAATATAATATATATAAATGAAACTTGGGAAATCGATAATTTTTGGTTATACATGTTAATGTGATTATGTGCAAACTGTTTTATTATATTTGTATTTATACTAATTATTTATATAAAATTAATTATCAGATGGCAAACATTGGTAACGAACCAGTAAATGAGGTTAATCAGTCTGAGCAACATCCAGGAGATCAATATATGACTAGGCAAGATATCGAAAATATTGTTGCTCAAGGGATAGCCAATGCTATTCCAGCAATCGTTGCTGCTGTAAAGAATCCAATCGAACCGCAACAAATCGTTCCTAGTAAACGTATTTCTGAAGATAACTTCAGTAATAGTGTAAACGGAGGCAATGATCATGTTAATCATAATGAGGAACCACATCAAGCTCCATTTCCTAAGAAAATGAAAGCCGCAACGCCTGGTTGCACTTTCAAAGAATTCCTTGCTTGTAAACCCACTGAATTTGCAGGCAATGAAGGAGCAACTGCATCACTGTGTTGGTTAGAGAAAACCGAAGCAGTAATTGCAATAAGTAAATGTGCTAAAGATGATCAGGTCATGTACGCATCAAATCTCTTCAAGGAAGGAGCACTCGAATGGTGGAACACTGTGTTACAATCAAAAGGAAGAATAATAGCTTATGCCATGAATTGGGAAGAATTTAAGGGTCTTGTAGAAAGAAAATTCTGTCCCGAGTATGAAAAGGAACAAATGACAAATAAGTTCCTAAATCATCGGATGATGGGTGTAGATTGTCGCGGTTATACTTCGACATTCTTTGAATATGCTAGAGTGGTACCAACGCTGGCTTCGCCAGAACCGGTACTCATTTCTCGCTACATTTGGGGATTGATTAGTGAAATCCGCAATATCGTTAAAGCTGCGAGACCTCGCACTATTGACGATGCTGTGGAATTAGCTAACACCCTAACTGACGAACTGGTACGTACACAAGATGAAAACAAAAAGAAAGAATTGGCTCAGAAAATTACCCAAGGATTTCGTGCGGGTAACAGTAGTAATTTCAAGAGAAGAGGAACTGGGCAATTCTCAACTCCGTCATTCTGCAGGAAATGCAAGAAGAAACATTATGGAAGATGCGATATAACCTGCAATTTTTGCAAAACTGTAGGACATCGTGAAGAAAACTGCAGAAAGAAAACAATAGTTTGCTATAACTGTGGAGAAAATGGACATTTTAAAACAGAATGTCCTAAATTGGGCAAACCAGCAGACAACAAAACCAAGGCGACCGACGGAACTATTAAGAAGAATGCCAGGGCATTTCAGTTGACCACTCAAGAAGCAGAACTCATCCCAGATGTGATAGCGGGTACGTTCTTAGTTCACAACGTATACGCAAAAGTATTATTTGACTCTGGTGCAAACCAAAGTTTTATAAATACTTCATTCTGTCAAGCTCTTAATTTACCTTTAACCAATATTAGGCAGATTTTTACAGTTGAAACGGCAGACGGAAATTCAGTTAAAATAGATAAAGTTTTGCAGGAAAGAAATATAGAACTTTTAGGACATAAATTCTCTGCAAACCTATTGCCAATGAATTTAGCTGAATTTGATGTTGTATTAGGAATGGATTGGTTAGTAACCAACCATGCTCGAATCTTTTGTGATCAGAATTCCATAGAAATTCAATCACCCACCGGAGAAGTAATTAGGATTACAGGAGATAAACCACGTAAGCCCATGAAGTTCATATCAGTAATGAAAGTTGCTAATTATGAACGAAAACAAGGAATAGTGTATATGATTTCGGTAATCATTAGCACTAAGGGTAAAGAACTTAAGGAAATTCCTGTAGTCTCAGAATACCCAGAGGTATTCCCAGAAGAATTACCAGGATTACCACCAGATAGAGAGGTAGAGTTTAGGATTCATCTAATTCCAGGAACTATACCGATAGCTAAGGCACCTTATCGGTTAGCACCCACAGAAATGTTAGAATTGAAAAAGCAATTAGATGAATTACTAAGTAAAAGTTTCATACAACCTAGTTCATCCCCTTGGGGAGCACCAGTGTTGTTTGTAAAGAAGAAGGACGGTTCAATGAAAATGTGTATCGATTATAGAGAATTAAATAAGGTTACTATTAAGAATCGATACCCATTACCTAGGATTGATGATCTTTTTGATCAACTTCAAGGAGCTAGATATTTTTCTAAGATTGATTTACGCTCCGGATATCATCAATTGAAGGTACAAGAAGAAGACATACCTAAAACTGCTTTCAGAACTAGGTATGGTCATTACGAGTTTACAGCCATGCCCTTTGGGTTAACGAATGCACCTGCAGCATTCATGGACATGATGAATAGAATCTGTAAACCGTATTTGGATAAATTTGTAATTGTTTTCATAGACGATATACTTATTTATTCCAAAAGTCAGGATGAACACTGTCAGCACTTGCATGCACTCTTAACTTTGTTAAGAAAAGAAAAGTTGTATGTCACACCCCCAAATTCCACCTGCGGAGTACCGTCCGCTTGAGGGCGTGACCGACCAGGATCCAGCCACCAATTATACTAAGCATTGGTTAATAGTAAGGTAATTGCTATCTAAAGTAGTTAGCAACGTCGTAGTTTAAGTTCGATAGTAAGTTTAAACAAAACAGCGGAAGCATAAACCAAATAGTTTTAAAAGATAGTTCATGGTTCAAGATAAGTAAAACCCAACACACGGGTTGTGACGAACACTACACATCCCCAAGCAGCAGCTCCTCAGTCACTGGTTACCTGCAAAGCATGCAGTAAGGTGTCAACAATAATGCTGAGTGAGTTCACTAGTTGTCCAGTTTTAATTACCAAAAACTTGTTTCACCAGTTAATTTATCCGTTTATACATGCCATGGGGAGCTACCCCAAAAGTTAGCGACTAAACTGTTTTTCCAATACCGAACACTAGGTGACCGTTGCGTATCCGCAGAGTGCCCCGTTGTCAATGTTCTATCATCATTGACGGATGCCTGAGTACATTAGTTCACGACCGATCCCATACCTTGGCACGGTGTGAGGTTGGTAAGACCTAAATAGCGCTATCAACTAATAACCCGTTCGCCTGGCCCCGGCGACTAATCGGTATTATGTAGTAGGGACTTTAAGTGATAGAGTTTCGTTTAGTGCCGTTTGTTGCAATCCGTATAAACAGTAATTAACTAAAAGGTTCCCAATAACAAGGGAAGAAAAGTAGGTTGTATCCCTCATAAGGGGATAGTGTTGTTTTTAGTTCTGTTTCCCAAACCACCGGGAATACATGCTTTAGGTTGTGAACTCACCTTGGGTTGCTCGGTAGATTAATTACCCGGTCGATCACGTTGGTCACCACGTCCTAGCATGGTTACCGAATATGGGTCAAGTTGGGGTACAAGTAAACACGTATAGCAAACACGTACAGACACACATAGCATGCATTCATACAAACACTTGGGTTATTGAGCCTGCCCTATCATTTCACAAACAAACAGTACAGATACATATGCAGTCCAGTCAACAGATAGTCCAACAAGCTTTTGGCCCAATAACACTTAGGCAGCCCAGTCGAGACAAGGGCGGTTTCGACTCGAGAACACACAGTTTCGAGTCGCAACCGGAGGTTTTCGACTTGTCATGTCTTGGTTGCGAGTCGCAACCGGTGTTTCGACTTGTCATGTTTTGGTTTCGAGTCGCAACCAAGGGTTCCGACTCGCAACCTCGGTTTCGGTTCATCATGCTTTGGTCTCGAGTGTGCTGCTTGCGAGTCGCAACCGGGAGATCTCGGAGAATCACGTTTTGGTCTCGAGTCGCAACCAAGGGTTCCGACTCGCAACCACTGTTACGTGCACCTGAATCCTTCTAGAACCTGTCCTACGTACTAGCCAATAGCATTTTGATTTCATGTAATTTTGTACTAACCAATAACATTGCACCAACATGTTTTATTGTCTAAATCATAACAAAATCAGATCAAAACAAGCATATTTGAATATTCATATCACCTTCAAACTTGTTCTTCATATGTTCATCATAATTATGAACTTTCAAGTCCTAAATCTAGCATACACAATCCGAAACAGCATGTTTACAAGGTTATCCATCAACATTCATCCCTTTATCATGTTTATCAAACCAAAATCAAAACACAATTCAGTCATCAACATCGGTCCTATATCTAGCACATAATCGCCGGTTTACTCATCATATCTATGCACTCATGATAACACATACAAATCAACACATAGCTAACACTCATGATTATCATTTACCTAAACCGATTTGTGTACAACCTTTGACATACAATCTTTGGTTCAAAACAATTATCTATATCATTTAGTCATTCCTAACCAACTAAATCATGCAAATCATACAAAGAGACATGTAAACTAGGCATGCATATCATTCATCAAGTACTCATCACAAAACAAAGCCTTTACAAACCAAGTATCGTGACACCTAGAACATAAAGCACTAACCGGTTCAAGAGTGACACAAAGGTGTTCAAGTAGGTGACGGATTGAAGCCTTCGAGTGATGATTCCGAGCCAATCCACGGGTGCTCTTGTTGCCGGTTGGATCCGAGAAGGAGAGGAGGAGAGGGTGATGTTAGAACCTTAGGGTTTTGGGGTTTTTAGAGAGAGAGAGAGGGAGAGTGTGTGAGATGAGAGAGTGTGAGGATGATGTTGCAAAAAATGGTAAAAGTTGTGAGGGTTGGCCGGTTATATATCTCGAGTGGGTGGGCTTCTAGGTTGCATGGCCCAATCGGGTCCTTTGGGGTCTCGGCCCACTCATATAACACACATACATATATATAATATACATACATTCATCACACTTAGCACAAGGATCACATAAAAATCATCGAGATAATACGCACTATCATTTAATAACGTATATACACATAATGCTAACACAAGATATTTGTTCGGGAAAACCTAGAGTGTCACATTGTACGCCAAATTCTCGAAGTGTGAATTTTGGTTACAAGAAGTGCAATTCTTAGGCCATATGGTAAATCATGAAGGTATTCATGTAGATCCTGCTAAGATAGAGGCGATTACCAATTGGAAGGTTCCACAAACTGCAATGGAAATTAGAAGTTTTATAGGTTTAGCTGGCTATTATAGACGGTTTATTAAGGATTTTTCCAAGATAGTCGTACCATTAACTAAGTTAACCTGTAAAGCCGTTAAGTTTGAATGGGGACCTAAACAAGAAGAAGCCTTTAGGATTTTGAAACAGAAATTAACAAATGCTCCAATCTTAGCCTTACTAGAAGAAACTGAAGATTTTGAAGTATATTGTGATGCTTCAAAACTAGGATATGGATGTGTGCTTATGCAACGCAAAAAGGTGATTGCATATGCTTCAAGGCAATTGAAAAAGCACGAAGAAAATTATACGACTCATGATTTAGAATTAGGAGCCGTAATTTTTGCCCTTAAAATTTGGAGACATTAACTGTATGGAAGTAAATTTACTGTTTATACATATCATAAAAGTTTAAGATATATATTTGGGCAAAAAGAGTTAAACATGAGGCAAAGGAGATGGATGGAAATCCTAAGTGACTACGACTGTGATATTCAGTATCACGAAGGAAAGGCAAATGTAGTTGCAGATGCCTTAAGTCGTAAGTATTATGAGAAACAACGACGGGTTCGTGCTCTCATATTAAATCTACAAATAGATTTAATGGAACAATTGAAGAATGTTCAAGCTACAGCAATCAAGGATGATGCTGAAGGAATGAAATGACGAATAAAGGAATTAGAACAAGGAGCAGATGGAATTTGGAGATTCCACAAAAGTAGAATTTGGGTACCTAAGCAAGGAGACTTAAGACCTAAGATTTTAGAAGAAGCCCATAAATCTAGGTATACTATGCACCCAGGAAACAATAAGATGTACCAAGATTTAAGAAAGAACTTCTGGTGGATAGGAATGAAAAAGGATATAGCGCGATATGTTTCTAAATGTCTCACTTGTTCACAAGTTAAAGCAGAACATCAGAAACCTTCAGGGTTACTACAACAATTAGAAATGCCTATATGGAAATGGGAACTTATAACAATGGATTTTGTTACTAAGTTACCCAAAACAAGAAAAGGTAATGATGCGATTTGGGTAATTGTGGATCGATTAACCAAATCAGCTCACTTTCTACCAATGAAAGAAACCTTTAGTATGGAAAGGTTGGCAAAATTGTATGTAGATGAAGTCGTATCCTTACATGGAGTTCCACTCTCCATTGTTTCGGATAGGGATAGTCGTTTTACTTCTCATTTCTGGAAAAGCTTCCAGCAAGCTATGGGAACTCGACTCAATTTGAGTACTGCATATCATCCCCAAACAGATGGACAAAGTGAAAGGACAATCCAAACTCTAGAAGACATGCTCCGAGCATGTGTGATAGATTTTGGTGGAAATTGGGACGACCATTTATCATTAATTGAATTCTCCTATAACAATAGTTATCATTCAAGTATTGAAACTGCCCCATTCGAAGCATTGTATGGAAGAAAGTGTAGAACTCCAATATGTTGGGCAGAAATAGGAGAAAGTCAATTGTCAGGTCCTGAGATAGTACAAGAGACGACAGACAAAATTTCACAAATCAAGGAAAGATTGAAGACGGCTAGAGATCGCCAGAAGAGTTATGCAGACAATAGATGTAAGCCGTTAGAATTCCAAGTTGGAGACAGAGTAATGTTGAAAGTTTCTCCTTGGAAAGGAGTAGTTCGATTCGGTAAGAAAGGAAAACTAAGTCCAAGATACGTAGGACCATTTCCAGTAATCCAACGTATAGGACCAGTTGCTTATCGGTTACAACTACCAGAAGAATTATCTGGAGTACATGATGTATTTCATATATCCAATCTCAAGAAATGTTTATCAGACGAGTCTCTGATAGTACCTCTTCAAGATATAGAGGTAAACGAAAAGTTAAAATTTGTTGAGAAACCTCTTCAGATAGAAGACAGAAAAGTGAAGTTTCTCAAGCACAAACGACTAGTGCTAGTTAAAGTGAAGTGGGATTCAAAACGAGGATCCGAATACACTTGGGAGCTGGAATCAGAAATGAAGCGAAAGTATCCTCAATTATTCCAGTAAATCTCGAGGACGAGATTTTTATTAAGGTGGGAAGAATGTAACAACTCTCATCAAAAGTCATATTTATTAAATTAATTTGACCAATAGGAAACCCTAATTGAGACACCCAAGTGATTCTGCACAAACCCTAAAATTTTCAGAACAATCGGAATCAGGATTAGGGCCCCTAAAACTCAAGGGGGGTAAAACCCTAGTTACGATTATCTTAAAAATCTCGTTGTCAAAAATCGAATTTACAAAACAGTCAAGTCAGCAGGCCTAGTCCCAGACGTGGCTGACCTATAATGAATTCGTGTCCCTTACGGACCGTAAGGGTTAAGTCTTACGGTCCGTAAGCCTGGCCAAATTTTAAGTATAAATAGCAGACATTGGCAATCGAATTTTGGTATTGAAACGACGTAAAACTTCGCTGCATGCACTGAGATACGTTCTGTTTACCACAATTAACACACACGAATCATTAATCGACGCCGCAATCAGGGTAATAACTCGATCGCTGATACGATTCAATGTCCGATCGATTAAACTATCCAATGGATGTTTAAGTGCTGCCCACATTAGGGTTTATGCTTTGTCATTCGTCGTTAAATCGATGGATGTTTAAGTATCGCACTTTGTCATTCGTTGTGAAGGTTTTAATCTCGTGAGTTATCGTAAATGTTGTATTAAGTTACTAACCGAATTGTGTGCTTGTTATTAATTTAGGTTAAAAGGCTAATCAGTAGGCTAGGCTCTGCTTAAACTTGCAATGTGAGTCATTCTCTTTTTATCAAATCTATTTACAAAAGCATGTTTATTTCAAAGTTATAATTACGGGGATTAAGTCTTTGTAATCACCAAATTACAGCCGCTATGTGGGGTTTTGTTTACATTACTTGATAATCGTCACCATTGGGGCAGCCAATGGGGGATATAACCATAGTCACAGATCCGGTCGAGTGACAAATACCGTGGGTAGTTGGTTTGATATCAGAAACATTGTAATCGCTCTTAATACTGTAAATTATAACAAATGAGTCATTTTAGTAAAAAAAATGATTCACTCAGTGTTTCCCGCTGACAAAACCTTTTTCAAACATGTTTCAAGTGATCTGTTGTGATCCAGGAAAAGTGTCGTGAAGCACTACAATCTTAAAAAAGTGGCTCAGTATAAAAATAAGGAAACATGTTTTGTAAAATAAAAGATTTCTTCATGAAATCTCCAGATTGTAAATTACCGGGTTTTATCCCGAGTTGTGAAATAAAATAATCAGGAAATATTTCAGTTTTTAAAATGATCCTGAAGAAACTTCCGCTGTTAAATAAATACCACGGGATTTTCTGTCCCGCGGCTCCTGAAACGGGTTAAACCGGGTCGGGGGCCGTGACAGTTTTTCTCTGAATCTGTTGTCGAACAACAAGGTTTGTCGTTGGATGACTGATACTGCTCAGACGGATGGATGAGGTTCCGGCGAGAGAGAATTGGGAGTTATTTTAAAGGGTGGTTGCCTCTGTCTTGCCACTATACGAATACTATTATTACATTCATATTGAACCAGTGATTTCACCAAAAATCAACCTAACAACCCTTTTTCATGTCCAACTGTTTCTGTACATGCTTCTTCTCTTTCTTCTTCTTTTTCATAGTCATCGCTTCTATGACGGTGGTGGTGATGGTGGTGGTTATTGTTGTTCTGGCAGTGGCATTATTATTTATTAAGTTTGTTTCAAGGCTATGATGATCAGAGTATCCTGAGCAAAATTAAAGGGACATTGAAGATCCGACCCGCATCTTGGCGGGGCAAAATCCAGATGGCATAGTGAATAAGAATTTGACATTCTCTCACCAAGCAACTGTGTATTCTGTAGCCATGGCGTAACTCGTTTCATCTTTGTCCCCATCCCCCAATTACAGATCTGAGCCTGTCTCCTTGCATTTAATTTATTTTCTCTTGAAAATATGATTTTTTTTTAAAATCCAGACTCTTTACACTTTTGTTTGTTTATTTTGTTAAATTCATTATCAATTAACTAATTGAAGCAATAAAGTGGTGTTGCTTGGCGACCGACACAACAAGGTTTGTCGCTGAATGTTGACTTGACACTGTTGAATTTGTTGGAAGCTCATGGTGGTGGAGGTAGTAGCAGTTTGTGGTGGGTTGTGATGGTGGAGGAGGTGGTGGTGTTTGACTTTTTTGAGGTGCAGAGGTTGAAGATGATGATGATCAGGGGGTTTTTATATTTGGGGGTTTTTTAATAAAAGAATTGCTTTAATGAAAATTAAATGACCAAACTACCCCTTCAGATAAAGACAAAAAAGGACATTAAAACAGTAAAAAATCAGGGATTTTGAGTTTTGGACTAAAATGACAACAAAATGCAAACCACAGGGACCCAGATGTAAAAAGTTTGAGATTTGGACTAAAATGATAAAAGTGCCCAAACCACAGGGACCAAAATGGCAGTTTACTCTTTCTTTAATGATATCACTTGTGATACTTAAATCCAGAACTTACGTGTTTCTAAAGGCTTTGCAAAAAGAAAAAAAAACTACAAATGAAAAAATAACCAAGTATTCATTTGTGATTTGTCTTGTTTTTACTGTAAGATTTGAGAAAGAAGATGACCTAAATATTATTCTAGACAAAAATAACAAGTTGTTATACACAACTACACACAATAAATTATGAGCTTTTAGTTGTTACTTACATTCACAGTTTTTTTTATATTTAGAGTTCCATCAGTGATGAATTACTAAGATTGATGTAAATGTCTGAGTTCGACCATGGGTAATTTCAATCCGTTTAGTGTGATCATTCCACTTGATAAAGGATTTTTCTGTTTTTTCTCTCTTGCCTTTACAACATTGTACTCGTCTATCCCTCTACCATAGTTTATTTGCATACACGTATTATTATACAACTAGTTATTAATACAAATATACTTGGACATAAGATGATGGTCCCCAAGTTATGACCCTTTTTGACGAGCTTGTAACTTATCTCTAGATTTGGAATATGTGATACGAATTAACCTAATAATAATAAGAGAGTGACCGTCAAAAGAAGACTTAACAAATTTTATTTATTTGTGAAACATAAACCTTTACTTTTATAATTTTCATGTTTTGAAGTTCTTCCGTGTATGCCATTTCCCCAAGCTAGACACAAAGTTCCGTGACATATGCTTGTACTGTACCCCATGTTATGCGTTATTGTTTTTTCAACTAATTGTTATTAGAAAATAAATGGTTAGTGTCTATAATTAGGAGACATTTGGAGAATGATACTTGTTTGGCTAAAACTACCAACACCTACCGAATTCGAAAGTTGTAAAGATATTCTAGAGTATGTCATCGGCTTAACAGGATCAAAGGAGTGGAAGAAAGTCTATGGAAGGCTCGAAATGAAAAGGAGTTCGAAGAAAATATTAGAACGGAAAACAACATAGTAGAAAACATAATGGCAGACAGTTTCATCTGGTTGAAAAGCAGTTCGAAAATTAAGGACATAGTATGGGAGAGATTGGTGGACTTTAAGATCCGAGATATAGTAAAATAATGTCGTACTAGACGGGAGTCTGTATCTTATTTTGTTTGTTTTTGTTTGTACTTTGGGTTTTTACAGCATATGCTGGCCTGTTCTATTAATCATAGAATCCGACCGTTCAAAAAAAAAAAAAAATTAAATACGTGAAAATAGGAAAATTAAGATTCATTTTACCCCAAAAACACCATCAATCGCTCTCTACTATAAATATGTGATCACCGCACGTTATAGTGGACCAAAAGCAGATAAAATTGAATCATGCCTTGAACTTCTCGTTTATACTTATATTATCACGTATCAAATTACCAAAGAAAAGCAGATAAAGGTCAATCATGTCTTGAGCTTCTCGCTTATACATATATTAATAACTAGTGCTAATACCCGCAAATTTCGCGGTGTTGAAAATGATATGTTTATACTTCTGTTAGAAAAGATTTATGTTACTTATCATAAACGGACTGTACGGATAAAATTATCATGGCAATCTGAATTTTAAATACTAAAAAAACAGACGCATTGTACTACAAACGTAAATAAAGGGAGATCGAAAAGTAAATGTAAGATATATGTTTTTCGGGTTTTCAATATAAACTGAAACTCTATTACTGTAACACTTCTGCTTGCTGGAGTTTCGTAACCAATAACCTCGAATTCGTTTTAGACCAGTTGAAAAAACAATCGTCACCTAAGGAAATATGTTCAGCTTGAAGTATATCATGTCATCCAACAACACCGTACCCATGGGTAGATAAAATATGAAAAAATTTGTTAGTAATACATATACAAATAGGGTAAAAGATAAATAATAACTAAGATAATAAATTGATTAACAAACCTTCTTTGACCATCAATATTGTGTGTACAAAGATTCTTAACCCAAGTATTTACTTTAACAACTTTGTTCTTTAGTTCAGAAAACTCATTTAAACCACTTAAGTCAGTAATTAACTTGGGAAGGATCTACATTTTGTAAGAACGTTAAAAATATGTAAATGTTATTAAATGAAAAACAATAAAAATAAAAAAAAATAAACATAAAACAGGATAGTATAATACCAATTGATGAGTTACTGTGATTGCAAAAAATTGATAGTTAGGATCGTCACTAACTTGTCGATAACCTTCCACATTGCTAATATGTTCATATTCTTACTCAATCAAAGGAGTGTTGTTTAACAAAACTTGACGATCATGTTTATTGAATATGATAATATTAAAATGTTTCACGTCCTTTATTTGAAAATACAGAATATCCCCATGATTTAACCTTAGATCTTCAATAAATTTAAACCAACCATCAGCAAAACAATAATTTGGACCAATCTTTCTAATACGGACTTCCCATTGATGATTCTCGGATACATTAAGTATAACCATGTTATCCGGTAAACGATAATCATAATGTTTTGAAATAAAAGTATTTGGTAGAACCTGTAAAAAAAATAATTATTACAAATTTATGCGTATTATGTTTTTTTAATAAATCGTAGTAACAAAAAAAATTAAAATCTATAATAAAATTACGTACCGTTGGACTTTGTAAAGGATTTTGAATAATTTTACAAAATGATTTTCCATACTCTTTATTTGGATCATGAGAGAAGAGCTTGAACTTGAAAGTACGATCACCAAGATAGTTGAAAATCATGAAAAAAGATTCATGGCCAAATTAGTTTAAAACCTCACACCATCCATCCGTAAAGTAGAATACATCTTCTATTAATTTGATAACAACAGATCATGAATGCGTTTCATCAAATTTAAGACTAACAGTTGAAGATTCTAAGTTATTAATCCATTTAAATCTACTCATACATATAGGTATAGCCTGAAAACCAAAAAAAGAAAAGGCAAATTTCTTTCGAATAAAACATAAAACAATACGAATCATTAGTTTAAAAAAAATAATACGAAAAGGTATGTACCTGTTGAAGGGATAGCGGATCAAGTATAGTTATGATAAAATCAGGACCATGACGATACATGTTAACCCAAACACGAAAAATCAGAAAGAAGACTAACAATCGAATAGTACTTACAACACATAGAATGAAAGAAAAAATTTAGAGTATGTATTTATAAGAGAAAATTGCCAAATTATACTTAAAAATACGATAGAATCAAAAGTTGTTATAACTATTTATGTAAATTATTATTCAACTAAATATTGATAAAAAAAAATAAAAATTAACGTAAATGTGTAATAAAAATTTAACCGATTTAAAAAATCTTTATAGTAAATAACTAAAATCATTGTAATAGATATAACAAATCGTAATACTTTCATTAGAATATATAATTAGTTTAGTTATAGATAATGCATACTCAAATATTTTCCTAATGAATATAAAAACAGAGTAAAAAATATATTCATTTTTGTTCATTACTATATTTGTAAATATATTAAAAAATACTTGATTTAAAGTATTAAACGTTTAATAAAAAGGTAAACAAAAAAGCCAATATCTATACTGTTTATATATAATATTCAATTAAATAATGGGCAAAAAAAACGTTAATGTAAAATCATGAAAGAAACGGATACACAAAATAAAAAATATCAATACTTAAATATTAAAATACCTAATACAATCATAACATATCAACTCAACTCTCCTTCAACACTCATATCATCTTCAATCACAAAGCTCAAGAAATTTAGTGACGACGGTTGAAGAAATTGGTAAAGTTACTTTACCGACTTATTTTCCGATCATTTGAACGACAATCTTAGCTTTGATTTACACACTTATTATCCGATCACTTGAACGACAATTTTTTCTTTGAGTTACTTTACCGACTTGTTTCCGGCGATTATTGAAATATTAGACGTGAAATCAGGTTTTAGTTTTTTATGAAATTGAATGTTGTGTATCTTATGTGTATATAAGAGGGATTAGATTCTATTGCATGTGTTTCATAGTATAGAATTTCGGTTAATTAGGTGATTTGGTTGATATATTTTGTGAATCTTGTTGTGAAAATTAAAATTTCTTGGTTAACATTGTTATTTGGATGATTGAATAGCTTATCACATAAAATTTAAGATTGAAATATTTTTTCTTGACTCATAAGGTGTTTGTTTCCGGCTATTGAAAATTTAGACGTGAAATTTGGTTTTAGGCTTTTATAAAATTGAATGTTGTGTATGTTATGTGAATCTAAGAGGGATTAGATTGTATTGTATGTGTTTCAAAGTATACAATTTAGGTTAATAATGTTATTTGGTTGATATATTTTTGTGGATCTTCTTGTGAAAAAAATTAATTTCTTGGTTAACATTGTTATTTGAATGATTGAATAGGTTATCAGGATCACATTAAATTTAAGATTGAGAAATTTTTTTGTTGATTTATATTGAAATAGGATTACATTGATGTCATATACTTTTATTTTTCATTATATATGAGAATATATGTATACACTAAGATTCAACACTAAAAAAAGAGGTATGTTGTTATAAATTGATCCACTAAATAGAGTATTTATTTAGTTGTAATCAAATATATTGATCCGATAACAGTTCCTTTGTTATCTACATAGACAAATTTTATGTAGATTATGAATTAGGATTACGAATAATGAAAATATTGGTTACATTATATCAGTATACATTTTAGAGATATAAGAATAATAAAGGCATACTTATAAAAACGTGTGTATCTAGTATTGCTTAAGACGTAATTTTGTTATTGCTATAAACATATATGTATGTATTCAAGTTGAATACTAAATGTTTATAACAGTTGTTGCTATGTTACAGGTATATAAAAATGATTTCGTCATGCGTAGCCGTGTTAGATGAGCAATCCTCGTTAAAACTGGTATGCTACAAATGTTACAAAAAAGTATATATAAATTGTGTTACATACGATCTAACACATAAATATAACCACAGGTGCTTCCAATTGACTTTGTTAAGAATGTATATGGTGATTATTGGCAAAGAACTAAATTAATGATACATCATGAAAGTCGAAGAAGTTGGCCAGTTTCTTTGATAAGTGTAAGCGGGGAATCTGTTATCACTGACGGATGGAGTAATGTGGTAAGGGATCTTCAGTTGACAAAGCAGACATTATTGTGGTTAAGGATAATCGAAGATAAAAATATTCAAATGGATTGTTTCGTCGAGAACATGTGTGGTGAATCTTTTTTAACAGTAAACCGTTACGGCAATTTAAAGATAATAGTAAGTATACTAATATGTATGTGTCGCAACCCCCGCCCCCTTATCTGTCCCGGGAACGGGCGGCCGCGAACATCATTTGTGGTGGTATCATTTTGTTTATTAATTTGTTAGCGAAAATTCATCAGGACCGTAGCTAGTAAATGTTTATCAGAGTAAAACCACCATATTTTATATAAATAACCACATGGGTAAAACCCAAGTTTCTTATTACAACATAGGGATAAATCCTATTTTATTGAATTTAAAACATCGTCTTTTAGGTAACTTGTATAGCCACATTTTTCCAAGCCGTTAGTGCTCTCAAGCTGGCTTTCTTCTAATTTGGCTGTCACATTGGGAAATACTGGTGAGTGAATCCTAGTTTAATCAAGAAACATTTTATCCATTAACACAGTATTGAGAGCGATCACAATGTTTATTTCTACACAATTACTCATTCAGTACTGTCAATCCAGACTGGTGGGTCATATTATGTAACAATCCTCAATAAACCGACACCCTCGAATTATTTCCGATACCCTAATATATTTTAAAATATCCCAAAATACACCCCATACGCGAAAACGGGCCCCAAATACAAAAATAATTAAAAACTGGATTTTTTTAGTTGAGGCGGGCCGCGTAAAGGACCCTTAAGCCTTACGCGGGCCGCGTGAACTTAAAAACATGGCGCAGCTCGGTGTGGCCACGTGGCCCAACACCCGGTAGACCTATGTGCTGACCCAGCTAAGCTACAACGTTGACCAGGTCTAACGCGGGCCGCGTAGCCCCTTCTTAACCTTTATGCGAACCGCGTAAAAGCTGAAATCAGGCCCTATATATAGAAGGCCTTGGATCTTCAGTCGAACTCGCTCACGAACGTTTCTTTTCTCTCAAATCTAAATAGTAGGCTTATTATACGGGTATTATACCCCACTAAATAGCAAGATCCTGCTCCGTTGTAAGTATTATAACCCCTGGATACGTATTAGATATGCTGCCCGATTGATCTACGGTTCCGTAATGGCTGTCGTGGTTCTGCCCGACGTAGTCGTTGGAATGCTGTCTCGGGGAGGGTATTACTAATGTTAAAATGGGTTATTATACCAACACGTGTGCATTTGTGTAAATTATAGATTGTCACCAGGAAACCCTTACAGAAAATCTAAGACAACAATGTGAGTTGATCCACTTTTTGTTAACTGTTTTTACAAAACCTTAAATACTTTTCCATGCGAATAACAGTTATTGAGTATTTGTAAGAATACAATTATCATGAGTATGTTGGGGTTTTGTATACAAAATTTGTTACCACCTGGTCAAGGAGTAACATTTTCACAAGTCGGGTTTGACAGTACCATGGATGTTAATTGTTATGTCTTGGAAACAAATGTAATTGCGAGATCGCCCTCAATACTGTACACTGGGATTTTTATTAAACTTGATTAAACTAGAATTCACTCACCAGTATTTCCCATTGACAAATGTTTTTAAAACGCGTTTCAGGTAACAAAATGTGAAAGCCAAATAGAAGCCAGCTGGACAGCACTGAAGGTTTGGAAAAGTGGCAATAAAGTTACCTAAAAATAAAATAGATGTTTTTATTAATAAACGAACTTGGTTTTTAACCCATTTGTTTAATATTATGAAAATGTGGTATTTTACTCTGATCAATGTTTCCTAACTACGGTCCTGATGAAAATTTCCGCTGTCAAATTAGACAATACACGATACCACCGAAACTAGCTCGCGGCCGCCCGTTCCCGGGGATTTGGGATCGGGGGTTGCGACAGAAGGTGGTATCAGAGCTAAGCCACTGATTCAGCCACATAAGTGTTCTGCTGACATCAAAATGTAAAGTGTTAGGAAATAAATTACAGGAATACGTGCATAATTGTATTTTATTGCTATGTGTTATTTGACTATTTGTTAGTTTACAGTATGAGCGGCCAAGGACCATCTGACGCGTACCGTCAATTGTCTGGTTCGCCTAAAAGCGAAGGCACCTCCTCTTCTCAGCTTGCCCTCTCAGGGTACTCTGCTGATACGGAAGAAGGAATCTTTGTGTTTAAGGCTCATTCCGAGGAGCCATTTCCTCAGAAAAAGAGGGGATGGTTCAGTCGAGGGGCACACGAGCGTAGAAAGCGTATGAAAAAAGTTACAAGACCAGAGGGTACTAGCAGCAGCCAAGAGAGACAGATGCCTATGCCCAGGATATGATAAATAGGGGTATAGCCAATATTCACATCCTAGCAACCACTGCAGCTGACCCTAATTTGGAGCAAATAATAGCACCCCAACCACAACCACCAATCCCTGACCAACCGATGGAGATAGAAAACCCTGAAAACCAAGTAGAGATGCATGACTTCAACTCGGAGGAAATACCTAGGGTACCAGCACCAAACCCCCTAGACCCAAATTACGATCCCTGGTGGGATGAAGTTAGGGACTATGTGCAACGCTACCCGATACATGAAGACACACCCATGCAGAACTTAGGAGCCTACCCAGGTATGGACCCTTTAGATCCCTATTACCACGATGAATACATTAGGGAAATTTTAGAAGATCCTTACCGATTTCAGGCACCTACACCCCCATATCAGGAACCCGCACCCCAGATTCCGAACCCAGTCCTAGAACCTGCACCCCCAATGAGTGCAGAAAACGTACAAGAACTTAGGACATTTGGTGAGGAAATTCTAGAAAGTAGTGAGAGAATGCGACAGGTGGGAGAGCGACTCGTCTGGAAGTATGACGAGCGCAATATGGATTTTTGGATGAATCCATATCCGTGAATGTGAGAATGGAGACGGTAATAGTAATAATAATAATAAAATAATAAAATATGTGTGCATGGATGCCTACTATTATTTATTTCAGTTGGTATTGTAATTTTATTTCAGTACTGGTGTGTAATAGATACATAGTAGATGAATAGAGTAAAGTCGCAATGATCGACGCTTTTGGCTAAATTGCATGTCATGTGATTGACTATATTAGCTATTATTTTGTGATATTAATATGGGGTAAATGTTTAAAAATCAAATGGCCGACGAAGGAAATCAAGAAAATCTGAATAATGATAACCAGAGTAACATTAACTTGGTTAATGAGAATCCGAGCATCAATAACAATGGAAACCAAATGGATAATAGTGCCGTTCAACACATAGTGGCACAAGGAATTATAGATGCAATGCCATTTATTATTCAAACGGTTCAAGAAGCGAATAATAAAAGTAAACATAGCAGTAAGCGACCAATTGAACCAGAAAACAGCGTGAACAATGGACCCGTACTTCAAGCGCCCATTCCCAAAAGAAGAAGAACCATGCCTTATGGTTGTTCTTATAAGGAATTATGGTCTTGCAAACCAATAGAATTCTCGGGCAATGAAGGACCCATTGCAGCTCTACGCTGGATAGAAAAGACTGAGGCTGTTTTAAAAATAAGCAAGTGTGTTGAAGAAGATAAGATAATGTTTGCTTCTAATCTGTTTAAGAACTCAGCCTTAGAATGGTGGAACACTATCCTCCAGTCAAGAGGAAGTGATAGGGTATACAACATGGAATGGGAAGAATTTAAAAATACGGTAGAAAGAAATTCTGCCCTCCTAATGAAAAGGAACAGATAGCTAATAAGTTCCTAAACTTAAGAATGACCGGAGTAGATAGTAAGGGTTATAATACTACATTCTTTGAATATGCTAGAATAGTACCAACCCTTGCATCACCTGAACCCGTATTAATCTCCCGTTACATCTGGGGATTAATTGGAGAGATTAGACATGTAGTCAAGGCAGGTAGAACTCAAACTATAGAAGAAGCTGTAGAACTAGCGAATACCTTGACATGTGAGTTAATCCGTACTAGAGAAGAAGACGAGAGGAGAAACCTAACCCAAAGGCTTACTCAAGAATTACGTTCTGGGAATTACAATCGTAGGAATATGGGTTCTACCTCTGCACCATTCTGCAAGGTCTGCAAGAAAAAACATTCTGGAAAATGCTCCACTCTTTGCAATTTCTGCAAGATGCCAGGACACAAGGAAGAAGATTACAGGAGAAAATCCAGTAATGGACTATGCTACAACTGTGGAGAAAAAGGTCACATCAAGCTGAATTGTCCGAAATTGGCTCTAGCTGTGAACAACAAGAACACTAAAAATGCTAGAGCATTCGTTCTGACTGCAGATGAAGCCAATATGATTCCGGATGTCATAGCTGGTACGTTTTTAGTTAATGATGTTTTTGCTAAAGTATTATTTGACTCTGGTGCAAACCAAAGTTTTATTAATACTTCATTTTGCAAACTTCTAAATCAGTCATTAACTAAACTACCACAAGAATGTCTAGTAGAGACAGCTAATGGAGAAACAGTTAGGATTTCTGAAATCTTGCAGGGAGCAAGAGTAGAAATTTTAAATCAAAAATTTATGGCAAACCTCTATCCCATGAATCTGGCAGGATTTGATATTGTTTTAGGAATGGATTGGTTAATAGCCAATAAAGCTAGTATTTTATGTGATCAAAAGTCAATTCAAGTAAATTCACCAAAAGGTGAAAAGATCACAATAAAAGGAGATAAACCCTCTAGGTACACTAAATTCATCTCTGTGATGAAAACTGCAAGTTATATAAGAAAAGGATCTATAGTGTATTTGATTTCTATAATCACTAACACTAAAGGAAAAGAACTAAAAGACATTCCAGTAGTGTCTCAGTTTTCAGATGTATTTCCAGAAGAATTACTAGGACTACCTCCAGACAGAGAAGTTGAATTCCGAATTCATCTACTACCAGGAACAGCACCGATTGCCAAAGCACCTTACCGTTTGGCACCCGCCGAGATGCAAGAACTATAGAAACAGTTAGATGAGTTATTGGAGAAAGGATTTATACAGCCAAGTTCGTCGCCATGGGGAGCGCCGATACTGTTCGTTAAAAAGAAGGACGAATCAATGCGTATGTGCATTGACTACCGTGAATTGAACAAGGTCACAATTAAGAATCGGTACCCATTACCGAGAATCGATGATCTGTTCGATCAATTGCAAGGAGCTCAATTTTTCTCTAAAATCGATTTAAGGTCAGGATATCATCAATTAAAGGTACAGGAAGAGGATATTCCTAAAACCGCATTCAGAACAAGGTATGGCCATTATGAATTTACTGTCATGCCATTTGGTTTAACCAATGCCCCAGCCACATTTATGGACATGATGAACCGAATATGTAAGCCATATTTGGATAAATTCATAATTGTTTTTATAGATGATATTCTAATTTACTCTAAGAGTAAAGAGGAACATGCAAAGCATTTGCACGCACTTCTAAGTTTATTAAGAAAGGAAAAGCTTTATGCTAAATTTTCAAAGTGCGAGTTTTGGTTAGAACAGGTACAGTTTCTTGGAGACTTAGTAAACCATGAAGGAATTCATGTGGATCCCACAAAGATCGAGGCGATTATCAAATGGAAACCCCTGAGTCACCAACTGAGGTTAGAAGTTTCTTAGGATTGGCCGGTTATTATAGAAGATTTATTCGAGATTTTTCTAGAATAGCCATTCCTTTAACTAAGTTAACCTGTAAATCCATTAAGTTTGAATGGGGACCAAAACAGGAAGAAGCTTTTAGAATTCTTAAGCAAAGATTAACTAATACACCCATACTAGCGTTACCATAAGGAACTGAAGATTTTGTAATCTATTGTGACGCTTCTAAATTAGGTTATGGATGTGTATTAATGCAACGCCAGAAGGTTATAGCTTATGCGTCTAGGCAACTTAAGAATCATGAAGAAAATTATTCAACATATGACTTGGAATTAGGAGCTATAATTTTTGCCCTTAAGATTTGGAGACATTACCTTTATGGTAGTAAGTTTACCATATTCACCGATCATAAGAGTTTAAGGTATGTTTTCGAGCAAAAGGAATTGAATATGAGACAAAGACGCTGGATGGAGATGCTTAGTGACTATGATTGTGATATCCGGTATCATGAAGGAAAAGCAAATGTAGTGGCGTATGCTTTAAGCCGGAAGTATCATGAAAAGCCAAAAAGGGTACGTTCTCTTAAGTTAAATCTGCAAGTAGATTTAAATGATCAGATAAGAGAAGCACAAGAATCAGTAATCAAGGAAGATACTGAAAAATTAAAAGGTATGCTAAAAGAATTAGAACAAGGAACATATGGAATTTGGAGATTCCATAAAATGAGAATGTGGATACCTAAATTAGGAAACCTACGTCATTGTATTTTAGAAGAAGCCCATAAGTCTAAGTATACGATCCATCCAGGAAGTGATAAAATGTACCAGGATTTAAGAAAGAATTTTTGGTGGATAGGAATGAAAAAGGACATAGCAACCTATGTTTCTAAATGTTTAACTTGTTCACAAGTCAAAGCTGAACACCAGAAACCCTCAGGGCTATTGCAACAGCTAGAAATGCCAGTGTGGAAATGGGAATTAATAACAATGGATTTTGTTACTAAATTACCCAAAACAAAGAAAGGTAATAATACAATCTGGGTGATTGTAGATAGGCTAACCAAGTCAGCTCATTTCCTACCAATGAAGGAAACTTTCAGTATGGAACAATTAGCCAAATTATATGTAAATGAAATTGTTTCATTACATGGAATTCCTTTATCAATCGTTTCTGATAGGGATAGCCGATTTACCTCTCATTTTTGGTCAAGTTTCCAAAAGGCAATGGGAACCAAGTTAAATCTGAGCACAACTTATCATCCTTAAACAGACGGACAAAGCGAAAGGACAATTCAGACAATGGAGGACTTGCTTAGAGCTTGTGTAATTGATTTCGGAGGTAATTGGGATGATCACTTACCTTTAATAGAATTTTCGTATAACAATAGTTATCACACTAGTATCAATGCTGCACCATTCGAAGCACTTTATGGACGAAAGTGCCGAACCCCAGTCTGTTGGGCAGAAATTGGGGAAAAGCAACTATCTGGACCTGAGATAGTGCAAGAAACAACTGATAAGATCATTCAAGTCAAGGAACGACTGAAAGCAGCACGTGATCGACAAAAGAGCTATGCTGATAACCGACGCAAACCATTGGAATTTCAAGTAGGAGATAAAGTATTGTTAAAAGTCTCTCCTTGGAAAGGAGTGGTAAGATTCATCAAACGGGGAAAGCTAAGTCACAGGTATGTTGGACCTTTTGAGATTATAGAAGAATATGACCTGTAGCCTATCAGCTACAACTGTCAGAAGAAAGGTAATACAATAAGCACATGGTGGATACGCCGCTGGTACTTCCTATATATAAGTGTGCTTATTGTATTACCTTTTGTGGCATTATCGCGAATCACCATTAGGATTTAGGATTGTTTTGATTCAATAATTCAATATGACAAGAACCTAGGATCCCTGTAGTATCTATCTATCTTCATAGTTAGACTTATATGGGATGTTTAGAGTACTAATATTGGAGTCCATGTTTGGATTCATTGTGTACTTTAATGCATGTTAGATTAGACAATGTGACAGAACCTGAATCCTTATAGCATCTATCTATCTTCATAGGTTGATTCTTGTAGGATGTTTAAAGTACTGATATTGGAGTCTTTGATTGGATTCATTGTGTGCTTTAATGCGTGTTTACGAGTTGGTACAAGTTGACGATTTATGTGTTATGTGGTAGTTGTGATTTAGATAACGAAGTGGGTATAATAAAATAAGAACATGGTGGATACGCCGCAGGTACTTCCTGTATATAAGTGTTCTTATTTTATTATTCTTGTAGCATTATCTGGATCACTTTAGGATTTTGTGTGATTGTTTCAATGTTCAATTATCCAAATCTTTGTAGAATCTTCCATATCTCTATATGTTAGATTTTTAGAAAGATATCTGAAGTATTATCATGACTCATTGATTTGATTCATTTAATACTTACAGATGTTTTGATTTATTTCAAAACAGTTATTATTAATCCTCGATTGGATTTCTAATAACATATTAACAAGTTTTTACGATGGTTTAAACAAGATTTCAATGTAAGGCATAAAAATGACTTCGTAAATATCATATTGCCATATACAAACCTATTTTGTCATGAGTTTTCACAATTAAAATATTGTAATACCAAATGTTTTGCCATTTATATGGCTAATAAAACCTATGTATTCGCCGGCATTTTTATGCTGACTGTTTTTCGCATATGTTTCAGGTTTTCGACTATTTCAAGCATGCAACGCATAGGACTGCATTCGGGCCTTAGACTTCTAAAACAAAAGAACAATTACTTGTATTCCTTGTTTGTAAATGATATGGAAACAATTTAGTACCAGTAGTTGTGAGCAATTTGTAACGTGACTCCCCGATATTTCCGCCGCGTGTTGTTATATTACGCAATTCGGGTGTTACAACTCGCAGCCGGTTGATACGTATAGCATAACTTAACAACATTTAGTGATCAATACTTGTTATAAATTAAGAGATTAGTCTAAATATAACGTATGTCTTAAAAAATAAGGTAAACGAAAAAAGAAAGAGATATGATCATGCATTGAAGATATTGGATGTTGAACGAAAAGTTGTTGCAAGGACAAATGCTGTTGAGAAAAGTGGAAAATATGAATTTGCAAAGAAAGGAGAAAACCGCATGGTATGTTTTTTTAACCTAGTCAATAATAAATAGAAATACTATAACATGCATAAGGCTGATTTACTTGTTAATTACGGCATTCATGCAGAGAATGCCTGCTGATGTTATAAGATTTGTCGGATTCAGAAATAAAGTGCATGAGTTAAAAGTGACGAACATAAATGGAAAAACCATCGATATGAATCTTAGGCGCCAGAAGAATGGAGATGGTGTAAGGTATGCAATCGAAGGTTGGCCGATGTTCATGAAGGATAATGGCCTTCATTTGGGTGACACAATGCATTTCACATTTGTAAGTTCAGGAAATCTTCTGATCTTATCACACGTGGATGGGGTTAATGCAGGTTAACAGGTAATCTAATGATGAAGGTGTTTGTGTAGAAGAAATCATGACTCTTTTGTGCTACTGGTTTTATGTTTCATCTTTTTTAAACATGCAATCTATGGTTATCATGTTTTATTTTGTTCCTAGGTACTTTAAGGTTAAAGACAATTAGTATTATCTCATCCAACCACGTACCATATTTTTGAATGTAATTAACAGTTGGTATCGTGTATAAACAGTTCTTGATTATCAATGTTTAAATAGATATATTTACAAACTAAGTTGTGGTTGTTTATATGTGATTCGGATTGTTTTTATAAGTTGTAAGTGAGATGTATTAAAAATGTAATGTAACCAAAAAATGTGAAGTAAAGAATAAGGATGAATATCGGAAAAAAGCAAGGAATAAAATTACAGTTGGAAACTAATATTAACATAGTGAAAGTATAAATCAAACTATAAATTTGAGAATATCTCTTTGTACACTACATTTGTAGTTTTATTAGTAACGTTCCCATCAGTGTCTAATATTAACATCCTTAAACCATCCATGCTTTTGACTCTTGAAAGTACAACATATAGTTGTCCGTGAGTGAAAACAGGCTGCTTTAGAAACAAACCAACCTTCGATAATGACTGTCCCTGGCTTTTGTTTATCGTCATTGCAAAACACACAACTATCAAGAATTGCCTTCTTTGAAGCTTGAAAGGTATTCGTTTGTCAGAGGGCGAAAGATTGATCCTTGGAATAAAAGTTCTAGTCCCAATATTATTACCAGAAATAACTTTTGCTTCAATAATCCGATCACCAAGTGTAACGACTTGTAATCTTGTACCATTGCACAGACCGTTTTTCTAATCAAGGTTACGTAAAAGCATGATTGGAACACCAACTTTTAATACCAACTTATGATTCGGCATTCCTGAAACTTTTAGACCATTTAGAACATCGGGGGGGGGGGGGGTAAACATTGTGTCGAATATGGTCAGTTACATTCTCAGATTGGCAGATAGAATCTGAACTTAGATACTCTTTATGATCACCAGGAAACATTGCTAATAAGGTATCATTTATCTCGTGAACAACGTCGTTCTTAGGAGCAAGTATCGCTCTTTCTTGAAAATAATTTGGATCATTGAACGATTCAAGTATCGAAGGATACACAAAGTTGATCAGACTACCGATAGGGTTAGTGGAATCAGTAATCAACAATTCTTGAGGTATATCAATAACAGCTTCCCCGTCGTTGCGACCACCAAGTTTTCCCTCGCCAATATCCAAAATCCATTTAGCAAACTCTTTTGTCTTGTTAATATCACCATGATTCATGCCAACAGTGAGCCTCATGTTTTTTGTTAGCGTTAGTAACTTGCATTTATTCCATATATATGACGAACTCAGTGAAGCGTTCATGATATCTTGTCTAGAGCCATTAGGAACAACAGGAAAAAATTGTCTAAAGTCACCACCAAATACAATTACCTTTCCTCCAAATGGTAAAGCTTCGCTATTTGAACAATCAGGCATCAATATATCTTTTAAGTTTCTATCCAATGCTTCAAAGGCATGTTTATGAATCATTGGAGCCTCATCCCATATAATAAGTTGTGTTTTTTTTAAAAGATACGCAACTTCTGTTCCAGGCTTCATGCGGCAAAGAGAATCCTTATTTAGATTCAGAGGGATGGAAAACCAAGAATGTGTTGTTTGACCTCCAGAAAGTAGTAAAGAAGCTATACCACTTGAAGCAACATTTAAAACAATTTCAGACTTACTCCGAATTGCTACCGACAATGTCTTCCAAAGAAAGGACTTACCGGTGCCACCATATCCGTAAAGAAAAAACACACCGCCTTTGTTCGTTCTAACAGATTCCATAATTTGATCAAAAACATTACGTTGCTCATCTGTTAAAAGTACTAACAAATCATTCAACTCATCTTCCATAGTATTTTGGTCATAAGATAACTCCTCGTTGATCAATCGATTGTTAGAGGAAGAAATAGACTCATCATCAGGGTAAGGCATATTTGAATAGTTCCTCAGCGATGAGTTATTACGAAGTAAGAATTTCTCAATCTCTAACAATGCCAAATTCTTTATTTCTTCGTCAGAGTAATGTAAATCTGCAAAAAAAATAAAAAAAATAAAATAGAAGATGTATATAATAATACAATAAGTCGTACATTTGAGTATTAAAATATACTTTAGTAAATATGATATAAATGTATTTGAAGGGTAAATAATCAACATATTTTTGGATAAATGAAGTTTTTTTTTTATTTCATTCAGATAATAAATTTATAAACAGAAAATAATTAAATTGATAAATATATTAATTTAATAAATAGATAAAATGCAATAATTAAAATAAGACATACCATCAACATGTAAATGTTTTTCTTGTCTATATAAAATGTCATCCGATAAATACGTCCATGTCTTCTCCCATACAAAATCTGGTCTAGATTAACTACCGGACATCAGCATTGTTCCAAATAACGTCCGTAAATAAGTAGCACTTCCATACACATTAGCTTCTTTAATAGCTTCAATATACTCGTTGTCATCATCCAAAAGCCCTAGCGCATAACACGCGTCCCTGAAAGTTGGATACAAAGTACCATTTACAGTACGAATATCTTCAAAAGATTTTGGTCCCTTTACTTTGTTCAATAATATTCTTAGGTAGTATGCTTCACCAGCTGAAGGAAACACTGAATGAATCCTACCGATTGAAGGATGTCGTTTCCTTACATCCCAACTGCGAGTATTTAATTTAAAAACAAACTTTGAAGGAAACTCAACATAAGTAAGCTCACGTGCCTCAGGTAATCTTTCGTTACACTTCATCCAAGATAAGAACATAGTAGAAGCAACAGATGGTTTGTTAAAAACCTGGTCAATGTCATCGTCTGCACCATATATTACGTTTTGCTGACCAGGTAAATGAAACAGCAATCGAATAACTGCAGGATATCAATAATGAATATCATAGGAAAAGATCCTCCAAGCAGATTCGCATGCAGAAATATACCGGCAATCGTAATACTTTTCTATCTCATCGACTACAGGTTCCTGCTCATCCTGATTTCCACTTTCAACAACTCTAAGAGTAGTTATATCTGGGTGAAGGGGTAAGGTCCCAAAAACCTCATAATAAGTACTTGGGACCATACCACAATCTCGTCTTACAGCCCTTTTTACCTTGCGCGGCCGCGCACTGGTTTTTTAAAAGAAAGGTTTAAATACAAATAGCAGACAACACTTGCGCGCCGAAAGGAAACCATAAATCCTTGCGCTTTCATAAAGGGTGAAAATCCTAAGACAAGCACTTCCGCTTAATAATATCTAGACTTGGATATTATTTACTTAACTGATACCACATGGTAAAGAGTCACACCAGATTACAGCAGTAATCTTCTAGAAGACTTAAATCGTGCACCACCCAGACGGTTACAACCGTCTAGGCCACGTGTCATCTTCCCAACGTCCCTTAGAGTCACGATAATAACATATAATTGGAAAGAAACCTCCACTTGATCACTTTCCACGTGGCAAATCCCCAGCCATTGATCTAAACCACGATCCGTGTGCACTCACGTCGGATCAAGAAACTTAACGGAAGGAAATGTAACCGCTTACGGGGTTAGCATCTTCCGTCAACATTTCATTAACGGGTTTTCCCGCCCAAAGACTCCCGGCTATAAATATGAGAACCCTTCAGGTACGAAATTCAAGTTACACACACTTCTTCAATTCTTCTTCTTCTTCTTCTTCTTCTTCTTCTTCATAAACACATACTTATTCTCACGCCGGAGTCGGGTAAAGGAGAGAACCCCTTTCTCCCCTTGACGAGGCTAACGGTGCTTTGTTTTGCAGAGTTTATCGGAGAAGAAGAGTTGTTCCGTCAGATCGAACGAGAGAAAGCCCACCTTTTTATGCGGATTCAAACCCCCTAGATAATTCGATTCCGGTCAATTATCTAGTGTTTCTTCATTGGCGCCCACCGATTTCTCTGTTTTTTCAGTTTTATCTTGTTTCGATTCAGTTTCCTCATTCTCTGTTTTCATATGACAGAGAATTCATCATCTCACCCATCAGGCCATCGATCTGAATTCAAGGGTTCTACAACCCAAAATACTCAGATCGACAGAATCATGGGAGTCAGCAAAAGTAGCAGTCATTCAGACAGAAAGGATTTTTTAGATCAACTCATAGAGAGATCTCCAGAATACTGGGTTAATAGATGCCAGTTTGCTTTAAACACAATTTTCACACAAATTGTCAGATCTGAGTCCCCAAATATCAGATCTGGTGGTGAAATTAACGCTGTAGTATTGGACCCACAGACACCCTATCAATGGGACATCCAATCAAACAGTTATGTTGAAATACGTCAACAATCAGAAAACTAAACCAAAACAAACAAACATGGTACAAGGAGGCCCTTCGCGGAGGCCAAACAAATGACACCATGATCAGCACTGGCGAGAGCAACAAATTGTGTTTCCTGTTGTCCCAGGAGGCCCCCAGGAAGAGCGACCAGTAATTATTACTGGCATCTTCGGCCATTATCGAATGGACTATATGTTTATAGATCCAGGAAGCTCGATGGATATCATATACGAGCAGTGCTTCAAACAGCTCGATCCAGAAGACAAAGCACGCCTAGAGCTGGTCGATTTTCCTCTCACCGGATTTTGCAATGAAGCTGTATTCCCGCTAGGGCAAATAGCATTCCCTGTGACTCTATCTGATGGCGAGCATTCGCGTACAGTCACAGTAAATTTCATGGTCATGCCAGCAACATCACGCCATGATGTATTGCTCGGGAGAAGATCACAGAGAGAATTCAGCATGATCACCTCTATTCCACATGCTGCATGTGGATTTCCAACAGAAACCGGAGTGGCAATTTTATACTCAAGTAAAGAGGTCATGTACGTAGACGATGAGCCACCAGCAAAAGTGGCCAAACCCTCAGCATCAACTGAGCCAGAAAAATGGGTTCTAAACAATGAGTATCCAGAACAGACCATCCTGCTGGGACATGCCATTTCCCTAGCAACTCAGATACAATTAAAAGAATTACTATCTAACAACAAAGACATATTCGCCTGGTGCCCAGCAGACATGACTGGGGTCCCGCGCGATATAGCACAACATTGTCTGAACATCAAACCCTCAGCAGAGCCTGTTGCGCAGGGAAGGCGCAGCTTCAGCGAAGAGAAAGCAAAGGCCATGGACGAACAGGTGACAGAGTTACTTAATGCCGGAATCTTGCGCGAGGTTCAATACCATACATGGGTCGCCAACCCAGTAATGGTCCAGAAACATAGTGGCAGATGGAGAATGTGCGTCGACTTCAAAGACCTGAATAAAGCGTGCCCAAAAGATTGCTACGCGCTTCCTGAGATAGACAAAAAAGTCGACTCTCTAGCATCATTCAGATGGAAGTGCTTTCTTGACTGTTACAAAGGCTATCATCAGGTCCAGATGAAAGAAGAAGACGAGGACAAGACTGCATTCCGCACAAATAAGGGCATCTTCTGTTACACCAAAATGCCCTTCGGCTTACGCAATGCAGGCGTGTCACGGCCCCCGACCCGGTTTGACCCGTTTCAGGAGCCGTGGGACAGAAATCCCGTGGTATTTAATTAATTGAGTTTAACAGCGGAAGTTTTCCTTAGGATCTTTTTAAAACTGAAATATTTCCCGATTATTTTATTTCACAACTCGGAATAAAACCTGGTAATTTACAATCGTTTGATTTCACGAAGAAATCTTTTATTTTTACAAAACATGTTCCTTTATTTTATACTGAGCCACTTACTTGAGCTTGTAGTGCTTTATGGCACTTTTCCTAGATCATAACAGATCACCTGAAACATGTTTGAAAAAAAATTTTGTCAGCGGGAAATACTGAGTGAATCATTCTATTTACATAAAATGATGTATAGTTATTAATTACAGCATAAGAGCGATTACAATGGCTTCTATCTTATTTTTATCAGGCGTCCTGTCACAATGGTGACGATGGTCATACCACTATTAGATCAATGAACCTAAATAGTGATGATTATCCCTAGTAGGTCAATGAACCTAACTGGGAGAAAATTAGTAATGTGCACAATACCCCACTAGCCAGTGATTCAAGATATCCACGACTTAGTCCCTGTAATTATAACCTTTGAAAATAATTTGAGGTATTGTAAAATAGTTGATAAAAAGAGAATGACTCACATTGCAGATTTATACGGGCAGAGTTTAGCCTACTGATTTAGCCTTTTCAACCTAATTTAATAACAGGCACACAATTCTGGGTTAGTAATCAATACAGCATTTACGATAACTCACGAGATCAACCCTCACAACAAATGACAAAGTGCGATACTTAAACATCCATCGATTTAACGACGAATGACAAAGCATAAACCCTAATGTGGGCAGGACTTAAACATCCATTGGATAGTTTAATCGATCGGACATTGAATCGTAGCAGCGATCGAGTTATTACCCTGATTGTGGCGTCGATTAGTAATCCGTGTGTGTTAATTGTGATAAACAGAGCATAACTCAGTGTATAGTTCGAAGTTTTACATCGTTCTGAAGCCAGGAATCAAGTCCCAAGCCCCTGTATTTATACGTGAAATTGACATCTCCCGCGTGTCGCGGAAGATGTCCCTGGTTCTGTCGCGACACGCCTGGGGTAACAACCTACCCTAGGGTAGCCTTGTCACTAGTATAGGCATGCTGAGTCGATTTCGTGTTATTTCGAATTTTTGACAGCATTTTCTGTAGATAACTCTAACTAGGGTTTACCCCCCTTAGTTTTAGGGGCCCTAAACCTGATTCCAAATGTTCTGAAAATTTTAGGGATTATGCAGAATCACTTGGGTTTCTCAATTAGGGTTTCCTATTGGACAATTTAATTTAAATAAATATGACTTTTGATGAAAGTTGTTACAAGGCGCAACTTACCAGCGCCTAATGGACACGGTCTTCAGAGGAGACATAGGCAAAACAGTCGAAGTATACATGGATGACCTCGTCATCATGAGTCACGAGGAAGAAACAATGCTCGCAAATATCCAGCGCACGTTCAATTCTTTGCGCAACGTAAACTTAAAGCTCAACCCAACAAAGTGTTCTTTCGGAATGGAAGAAGGGAAGTTTTTGGGTTTCATAGTCACAAGAGACGGTTTTAAAGTAAACCCAGAGAAAGTGCAGGCAATCCAGTTAATGCCATCACCCGCAACAGTATAAGAAATGCAAAGGCTCGCCGGACGCCTAGCAGCCTTGAACAGATTTTTAGCAAATCATGCGGCAAAGTCATACCCATTCATCAGCACGTTGCGAAACTGCGCCAAGAAAACCCACTTCCAGTGGACACCCGAAGCGGAAACAGCCTTCAAGCAAATGAAGGAATGTTTAATTCAGTTACCAACGCTGACAGCGCCTCGAGAAAAGGAACCACTGATCCTATATTTATCTGCTGCAGAAGTAGCAGTAGGCGCGGTCTTAATGGTGGAGCGCGAAAACATTCAGACTCCAATATACTATATAAGCAAGATGCTCACTGGTCCAGAGACGCGCTACTCAATGATAGAAAAACTGGTCCTAGCGCTAGTGCATGCATCAAGGCGCTTACGTCGGTATTTCTCTGGCCATGTCATCACAGTTCCCACTAATTACCACTTAGGTCAAATCTTATCCAAACCCGATGTCGCGGGAAGATTGGCTAAGTGGGCTAGTGAGCTAGGAGGATACAATATCCTGTACAGACCGCGGCCAGCAATCAAAGGGCAAGTTCTGGCGGACTTTGTCACAGAAGTTCCCATCGACAAAGTTCAAGAGTGCGAGGCAATCCAGAACCCTATTCCTGTTTTCGATGATAGAGTCTGGACTCTCCACACAGATGGAGCTTCCAATGACGACGGAGCCAGAGCAGGTCTTCGATTAGTCAGTCCCGATGATCACGAACTTACCTATGCCATATGCTTAGATTTCTGAAGCACAAATAACGAAGCTGAATATGAAGCATTCTTAGCAGGTCTCCGCTTAGCGCTTAAAATGGGGGCAAGAAACCTTGAAGCTAATGTCGATTCAAAGCTGGTGGCCGAGCAAGTTAATGGACACTATGATGCAAAGGGAGAAGCTATGGCTTATACCTTGAACAAGCGTGGATGTTAATCAGCCAATTCCAGACGTTCAAAGTTAACCATATAAACAGAAGTGAAAGCAAGCACGCAGATGCGCTAAGCAAATTGGCTGCTACCAGTTTCAAGCACTTAGCAAAAGAAGTGCGTATCGAGGTATTGTCTAACCCTTCTGTTCACCTCAAGCAAGTAAACGTTATAGAAGTCGGGTATCCATCCTGGATGTCTCCGATCATCTTATACCTACAACACGGAAAACTCCCGGAAGGAAAGGCAGAAGCTCGAAAAATCCAACACAAGGCAATAAACTATGAAATGGCGGATGGCGTCCTATACTGGAAGTCATTTATGGGACCATTACTGCGCTGTGTTGACAAAACAGATGCGCAATATCTGGTAAGAGAAATCCACGAGGGTTTGTGCGGAATACACGCAGGGCCGTGCATGGTCGTGGCAAAAATAATGAACGCGGGATACTACTGGCCGGGAATGCACGTAGACGCAGTAGAATTATTACGGAGATGCGCAGCCTGTCAACGCCATGCGCCAAAAACACTCCGACCAAAGAACCCGCTCGTACCGGTCACCTCCGCCTGGCCCTTTCAACAATGGGGTATCAATCTTGTTGGCCCATTCCCTGATGCGCCAGGCGCAGTAAAATTCATCATTGTAGCAGTCGACTATTTCACAAAATGGGTCGAAGCCAAGGCACTAGCCTCAACAACAGCAATGGTAATTCGCAAATTTTTATGGGAACATATTATTTGCAGATTCGGATTACCATTGCGCATCATCTCCGACAATGGCACTAACTTCGCCTCAGATGATCTTCAAAAATGGTTCAAAGAAATGAAGATCGAGCACAACTTTGCCTCCGTAGCGCATCCACAAGCAAATGGCCAGGTAGAGAGTGTAAACAAACAAATCGTCGATGGCATAAAAGCGCGACTCGGGACAGCGCGCAAAGGATGGGTCGATGAACTCCCTAGCATCTTATGGGCACACCGCACCATGCCAAAAACCAGCACCGGAGAAACACCATTTAGTCTGGTTTATGGATTAGAAGCGGTAATACCAGCAGAAATCGGTCTTCCATCACCACGCATGCTAGCTATGGAAAGACAAAACAACGAGCAAGAGCGAAGACTGGATTTAGACCTTCTCGAAGAAAGGCGCGAGAATGCCGCCATCACAGAGGCAAGGTACAAATCCAAACTCGAAAAATACTACAACGCGCGCGTCCGCGTATGCACATTTACTCCTGGTGACTTTGTCATGCGCGACAATGAGGCTTCTAACGCGGAAAAACCAGGCAAATTAGCACCAAAATGGGAAGGACCATACATCATCAATGAGGTCTTAGGCAAAGGGGTATACACCCTAAAAAGACTTGATGGGACACTAGTTCCCCGCACCTGGAACGCGCAGCAGCTGCGCAGGTGTTACATATAAGTCAAACCAGTCCACAAAAATGAAAGCATACAGACAATGTATTTCTTTATTTACGAGCCTTGCACTCCTATCAATACAAACATCATCTTTACTCATATTATTGTTTATTACAAATTGCATATAATTCTTTTGGTTTACGTGAAAACGATGTGGTAGACATTGTACACCTCATGAACAGTCTAAACAAGGCAAACTAACACGCCTTTTAAGACAAACGTTCACACATGAGCACAATACCATTTCTCATTCGCTATACCTACTAAAAGCAATTAAACATATGCAACATATTGTAATCTAAACACAAAGTTACATGCACAACAGTGCATAAAAAATATACATATTATCGAGAAGCAGTAAACAACCATTCACAAACGATAACGACAGTGATCTTCAAAAAGTTTTCCAGTACCAAGACCAGGAAAATCATCAAAATATCAAAAGAAGGGAATACACAGTTCCCCAAACCTAACCTACTCACCGGCAGGACCTTCGTCAACAACGGTCATCTGGTCATCACGACGACTCTTCCGGCGATAATACACAAGTTGACATCTACCTCTTTGGATCGTCGGAAAACGAGACATCAACTCCTCAACAGATAGCACCCCGGCTTCCTCACCAACAACACCCCCTTCCCGGAGAACCTTACAAACGGGACCGGCAATAGTCAAAGAATCAGAGTTGACGGGTTCCTTTTCTTTAACCATCAGAGGCGGAGAACTAGCGAGAAGTAAGAGGCCTTCAGCAGCTTCGTAAAATCTCAACATATCCAGAAGACGACGGGAAAACATCCCATCCGAACGGCGCTACAGGAACCAGGGTCATATCTCCATTAATGAAGCCTGACAAGCGCTATTACGTGCCCCAATGTAAGAAGGCAAAATATCACGAATACCAATTTTTTATTGCAAACTGACGTCACAAAACGTCAAGTCGTAATTACAAAAAGGGAAAAATCACAATTTCCCCCTAAAAAGGTTTTATAAAGTAAAAAAAAAATCTTCTCATAGAAGATTCCCTATTTTCGCGCCAAAAAGCATTTCCCTCTTACAAGTCCAGTGCTCCACTTATTTGCATAGGTACAACACTAGACTGGGGGGACTTCAAGGGGTAAGGTCCCAAAAACCTCATAATAAGTACTTGGGACCATACCACAATCTCGTCTTACAGCCCTTTTTACCTTGCGCGGCCGCGCACTGGTTTTTTAAAAGAAAGGTTTAAAGACAAATAGCAGACAACATTTGCGCGCCGAAAGGAAACCATAAATCCTTGCGCTTTCATAAAGGGTGAAAATCCTAAGACAAGCACTTCCGCTTAATAATATCTAGACTTGGATATTATTTACTTAACTGATACCACATGGTAAAGAGTCACACCAGATTACAGCAGTAATCTTCTAGAAGACGTAAATCGTGCACCACCCAAACGGTTACAACCGTCTAGGCCACGTGTCATCTTCCCAACGTCCCTTAGAGTCACGATGATAGCATATAATTGGAAAGAAACCTCCACTTGATCACTTTCCACGTGGCAAATCCCCAGCCATTGATCTAAACCACGATCCGTGTGCACTCACGTCGGATCAAGAAACTTAATGGAAGGAAATGTAACCGCTTACGGGGTTAGCATCTTCCCTCAACATTTCATTAACGGGTTTTCCCACCCAAAGACTCCCGGCTATAAATATGAGAACCATTCAGGTACGAAATTCAAGTTACACACACTTCTTCAATTCTTCTTCTTCTTCTTCTTCTTCTTCTTCTTCTTCATAAACACATACTTATTCTCACGCCGGAGTCGGGTCAAGGAGAGAACCCCTTTCTCCCCTTGACGAGGCTAACGGTGCTTTGTTTTGCAGAGTTTATCGGAGAAGAAGAGCTGTTCCGTCAGATCGAACGAGAGAAAACCCACCTTTTTATACGGATTCAAACCCCCTAGATAATTCGATTCCGGTCAATTATCTAGTGTTTCTTCACTTGGCCTTTGTTAATGTACTTGAACAAATATTTGATAGAACCAACTTGATTGCACCATTCAACATTAATGTGCGCCTGGTATCTTTTTAACAGCACTTTACTATATGGAACAACATATCTATTGTCTGCGTTCACGCGTGATTTAACAACAAATAGGCCAGAATCCCTTCTACGATAAACTGGAAATCCTTTTTTATCCAAACATGTTTCGTTAACAAATTTTTTAGGAAACTTCTTGGAACACTTACGATCGACCATGCAAGGACAATTCATATTGAGAGCACCACACGGACCATGAATCATGTAGTCTGCCACAAGTTTATATAACTCTGGATCCTCGGCTATGTCTGGAATTTCGGCAGAAATGATTGGATCTAGTTGGTCAACTGATAGTATCTTGCTGTCAGCATACATGAATACACATATGTGTGCATGAGGGAGTCCACGTTTTTGAAATTCAACAGTATAGACAACTACATAGTACAATAACAAAAATATCATATATTAGAAAAAATATATATAACTAACTTATATTATCAACAATAAACATAGATTAATAATATAATACTATTAATAAAAAGTAAAGTAACATTATTTAAAAACTTTAGCCTTTAAATGTTAACGTATAAAATAAACATACCAGAATTAACTCTGCCCAGCAACTTACCTTCTTTCAAGTCTTTTGTTATGGAATCTAGTTTTATCTTGAAAATTCGACACAAAATGTCTGGCCTATCTTCAGGCCTTCTCGTCGTATCTTTTAAAATCCTTTGAACTTCCGGCCATTTTGGATTACATGTAATAGTAATGAAAAAATCTGGATACCCAAACAATTTGCACAAAGACATTGCATCTAAGTAATTTTGCATCATATATCGAGAACCGCCAGTGAATGAAGATGGAATAAAGACACGCATTCCAATTTTTTACATATCTTTTTTCCCAGCATTATTTGCATTTTGTATATTCTCAACAGTTTTTGACCTCAAATGCGTTTGTTGTCGCCGTATGTAAAACTACCTTTCACTCTCCACCATAGTGTAAGCATCAACAACAAATTGTTGGAAAAGTCGTTTTGCATTATGAATAACAGAAAACTTATCGACATGATCTTGTAATCTATATGCAAAGAACTCACGCATAATACACATTGGACGTTTGCTCTTCATGTCTAGATTGAGACCTCTATGAAGAATGTCAATCCTGTACATATCTTCTCCATATGGAAATAGAAGAAGGTATTGTAGAGAAAGATAAGAAGGATGTAATTCACTTATGCGCTCAACCCGACCAGATCTTGTTTTCAGAACTATATCACGATTTTCAACAGATTGAGTCAGATCTCCAATAACTAATGCAACAACTTCAGAAGCTTCAGGAAGGTTATATGTTCTACCATCTTTGGATCTTTTACCAATAAGACAAAGCTTCAAGTCGATGTAAGGGTTTTCATTTAAACAGTTTCTAGCTTGTCTATAACTTTTAACCAAAGCGTTGTTAGTGTCTAACATAAGTGTAAGTTCCTCAATGATCTGAACATCAAAAGCTGACTCAGTTATCGTAAAAGAAGTGTTTGAGCCCCTGTAAAATTAACAAAATGCATGGATTAATAATGTTTATATCTGTATTACTAACATTCATAGCATATGAAATAAATAATATATATAGGTAATTATAAAGACTAATAAATAAAGACATACCCAACAACATTTTGTCGATTAAATATTTCATTATTTGTGTCGTATATATACAACTGGCTGAATTTTGGCTCATTTCCATCATCAGGTAACATACTACCTATAGTATGATAATTTTGACCACTTAATCGAAATACATAAAATGCATTTCCACGATTGATAGTTTTGTCAATCCTTCCTCCCATAGATGTAAATGAGAACATAGAATTATAACGCCGAATGTTTTTTTAAAAAAAATTGCTCTTCGCACTGACGCCAACATATAGATCTTTCAAAATATCTGGAGGCTGCTTTAAATCAGGTAACAAAACTTTACCGTACGAACAACAAATGGAATAGTTAACTTTATTTTGCTTATGTTCTCCCCTATCCGCCTCTGCTTTCCATATCTTTGCGTTACACGATCGACAAACGATGATCTGGTCACCATGATCCAAGTAGTCTGTAGGTTTTTTTATTTTGTATTTCAGTTAAAAGATTAATGTTAAACATAATAAATCTATGTTGTTCAAAATAAATATAAAAAGGAATATGTGAAGCAGTAATAAATAAAAGAGGATCGGCTTTACCATTTGAAACACCTTTTAAATGTTGATCTATGATATCAGGAACCTCGTTATCATCATCTGTTGTCAAATCAATAATAGGTATAGGTGTTAAGTTTCGTCGTTTTCTTACTAATTTACGCTTTCCTGATGACATTCTTGTCAATGGTGAAGCTTCGTCTGATGCGAGAACAGTATTTGGTGGAATTCCAGATGATGACGAAAGTATGATGTCAACACTTAAAGTGGATGCTGAGTTGCTTGTAATGTTTGTTAGAATACCACTGGAAGATGCAATGTTTCCTATAAAATAATTATAACAAATGATATAAAATTATATAATATAAATGAAAAGAAACTGAAAAAAAAATATACACTATCTTTAAATATCTAAAAATAACTTTCATAAAAATAATGTTTCATCAACCAAAATTAATGTACAGAAATGACATGGATTAGTAAAATTAGAGAGACTTAAAGTTGTTATGTCTTTAACAACGACACTTGATGATAGACAAAAAAAAATCTAATTTGATAATTTGATAAACACGAAAAAAATAAAGTGTTACCTGAATTGAATTTAGATGAACTGGAAGAGACATTGATACTTGATAGGATGCTAAAAGATGATCTGTTCAACGTAAAAGTTGTGTTCGGACAAATATTCTATTTAGTTTTAGTATAAGAAGTTAATGTCGATTGAGTCTGTGATGAGATTTTATTTAATCTTTTGCTATTCAAATATATCCGTCTAGCCTTCCTTCTTTTAGCAGCCTCATCTTTGTCTACATTCCGTATATCAACTAAAATGACATATCCATTAGTAAAATATATATCAATAAAATATTTCTAATAAAGTAACGAATATAGATTTTAAAATACCATTCAAATATTCTTGCAAACGATATGTTGAAGAAGCATTCGTCTTATGATTTCCGAAGATGATAAACCGCAAGAAAAAATTGATGTTTATACCACGGGTAGAAAATGATCTGTTATACGTGGGAGATGTGGATGCACTTAAATTCTCTTTATTATTAGTGTTAGGGGAGGATTTTCCAATGATCAGTGATCCTCATTTACTGTTGGGCTTAGTGATCCTCAATTCTGTTTGAATTAGTGATCCTCAGAAAGTATTGTAGGATCAGGATCATGGATCATCTTAAGGATCCTTATACTAACGATTGTCTACTTTGAATATGAAGTTGTTTTGCAGGAGTACGAGCTTGGACTTGGTCTTGGCGATATTCCTGGAGCATATTCCATATTTATTCCGCACGTGCATGGAAGAAATGGACGTTGTGGGAGTCGTGGAGGACTTGCACCAAATGCGGAATGTTTGTTAGCTTAGATATTTTCCATTTTTAAACGGGATAGCGAGCTAAATAGAAACACTTGGCTATTTTTGGCTTAACACACACACTCGCAACTGCTCTCACCAGCTCTTTATAATTCACTTGGCGATTACACACTTTTTTGCACATTACACTATAGTGATCCTTGTAATTAGCTCGCTATCATCCGAAGTTGTAATACATTTCTTGTTTAATCTGAGTTGGTGATCGGTAGTTTCCATCACCCGAGGTTTTTTATGCCGGAGATCATTCATTGATCAAGGGCTTTTTCCTCGTATAAATATTTGTGTCACTTGTTCATTACATTTCAGAGTGATCCTTAGTGTTGTTCATCAATTCAAGTATCATACCTCACAACAGAAAGTTTGGTTGCATTATCATTGCTTGATTTTTGACCAAAACAGTTTGGCGCCCACCGTGGGGCAATTGGTGCTTTGTTCTTGAGAAATTATTGTTCTGGTGATCATTTCGGTTCGTTACAATCAAGCAAATGGCTTCCTCAACAAAGAATACCTCAAGCTCTATGCCGGCAATCAGTTCTTCACAAGGCGTTCCTCCTTTGCCTCCACCACCTTCTGGATCCCAGAAGAATGCTGAGAATGCTGCGAGAAGACAAACTCCCATTTTCCAAAAACCACCAACCTCTTCTGTTTCCACTAATCCTACTACTAATGATCTTTTTAATCTGATTTTGCAGATGAGGGATCGCATACAAGAGTAGGACAAAACCAATGAACGGATCCTCCAGGAGATTGGTGATATCAAGAAACAGAAGAAATCAGTGGAGGATCATTCTCCTCTGATGCCAAGGTCATTGAACTTTGACACTCCAATTGTAACTACCTTGCAATCGGCAGTTCCGGGCATCCAGTATCAAAGTGGTCCATCAGAAAGGCGTTATGGAACAGCAACCATGAGTTAGGCATTTGGCTCTCACTTCCAACCTCAAGGATCCTGCTCTCAACCATCGGGATCCTCTTTTCAGCATCAGGGATCCTTCATCAGCTCAGGAGGATATTTAGGATCCTCCCAGGTCCAAGGATCCTCCCAGGTCCTAGGATCCTCCCAGGTCCAAGGATCCTCCCAGGTCCTAGGATCCTCCCAGGTCCAAGGATCCTCCCAGATCCAATGATCCTTTATGGTTCCAGGATCCTTTCAGGTTCAAGGATCATCTCAGCCTCAAGGATCCAACATCTTTCAGGATCAAGGATTCTTGAGAAGTATGCAGCCTCCAAGCTCGGATGTTCATCAAGGAGACTTCATACCAATGCAGACCATTGCTTCCTCTGGTCCTTCAATTATACCAGAGTCCCATCAATATGGATTCACATCTGGAATTCCAAACATGAATCCTGTGGGAGGTAACACTTTTAATAATTCATATAACACTAACCATGGCTCAATGCAGGATACAAGTATCAATCAGGCTATGGCTAGGGAGCTACAGAAGCTTAAGGATATGATATCCAGTGTACCAGGAGTGGTTAAACCCATTCCTGAGATTGCAGATGGTAGCCATAGGATATCTCGTTTTGCACCACCCTTATGTGATGCTGAGATACCCAAAAGATTCCAGATACCATCTATGAAACTGTATGATGGTTCAACGGATCCAAAGGAACATGTAGCTCAGTACAGGGAGAGGATGGAGATAAATCCAATTCCTGAAAGGTTAAAAGAAGCATGTCTATGCAAGGGATTTGGATCCACACTCACAGGATCTGCTCTTAAATGGCTGCTAAGTCTTCCCCCTTACTCTATTACTTCATTTGCTAATCTAGTTAATCTGTTTAATGGTCAATTCTCTTGTAGTAGAAAGTTTGAACGATTAACTAGTGATTTATATAGGGTAACACAAGGTCAAAATGAATCACTTAGAGATTATATCACTAAGTTTAGTAAAGAATCCTTAGATATTCCTAACTTGGATATAGCTACGGCTGTAGAAGCCTTTAAAATGGGATTGCTTAGGGATTCATTGTTCTATGATGATCTTGTTATGACCCCTTGCAGGAATCTTGATGAAGTAAGAACCAGGGCCCTTAGGTTCATCCGCCTAGAGGATGACAAAAGGATCCAGGATAGATTGACAGGATCCTCAAAACAGGAGAAACAAGGATCCTACTTCAGGAACAACAAATCCAAGTCCTATAACAAGTCTGATAACCAGAATGTGCATGCAGTGGAACAAGAAGAGGATGATGAGGATTATCCTCCTATTTCTGAATACTGTTTTTCTGTTGATAACAATGAACTAATCCTTGCAATGCAGAATCTAGGTGAGAAAGCTAGGTGGCCAAGGAAAAGTGATAAACCAACTGCTACAAAGGATAAGTCCAAGTGGTGTGCATATCATGAGGATTTTGGGCATCTCACTGAAGAGTGTATTGCACTGAGAAAGGAAATTGGTTACTTGTTGAGCAAGGGGCATTTGAAAGAGCTTTTGGGACGAAAGAAGTCAAGGATCCAGGATCCTAAAAGGATCCCGGAAAAGACTCCTGCTCCTCCAGCAGATGCACATGTCATAAACTTCATATCCGGTGGATCAGACATTTGTGGTACCTCCTTTTCAGCAGCAAAAAGACATGCTAAGGAAACCAAGATGGATAATGGAGACAGACCCGTCCGGACCTCCGTTGTCACCCAGGATAAAGTCATAACCTTTGATGAGGATGATCGTGTTGATGTCCAGGATCCTCATCATGATGGTCTTGTAATTACATTGTTTATTTCTAACCACTTTGTTCGCAGGATCCTTATAGATGGAGGAAGCTCTGTGAACATCATTCAGCTTGATGTCCTCAAGAAGATGAATATCCTAGAGTCTGATATTATCCCAAGATCCTCAGTACTTATGGGATTCAGTGGAGAAACTAAGAATACATTGGGGGACATCAAACTCCCAATCTATATTGAAGGATTGCATTCTTATCAAAAGTTTTGTGTTATAGATTACTTATCATGTTGTAATGTTATCCTTGGCAGGCCATGGATACATGACATGAAAGCAGTCCCATCCACCTATCATCAATGTGTAAAGCTTCCAAGTCCATGGGGAGTGGTGAAAATTGAGAGCGATCAACAAGAGGCTAAGAATTGTTATACATCATCAATGAAGCCAGCCTCAAGACCAAGGGAGCAATAGCAATTAAAGTATCCTTCAAGAGATGTCTTGGAGGCAAGAGAATAGGATTTGAAAGAAATCCTCATGGATCCTGATGATCCTGAATCTAAGATCTTCATAGGATCAGGGATCCTTAGCGACATTGAACAGGAGCTAGTTTCCTTCCTTAAAAGAAGGAAAACTACCTTTGCCTGGAAACATGAGGATATAACAGGTATATCTAAAGATATAATTACTCATAAACTTGGCATTGACAGGTCATTCAAGCCAATTCATCAAAAGAGGAGGAAGTTTGCACCTGAAAGGAATGCTATTATCCAGGAAGAGGTAGATAAACTACTTCGGGCAGGTATGATAAGAGAGGTTAAGTATCCAAGATGGTTAGCCAATGTGGTTGTTGTTCAAAAGAAGAATGGAAAGTGGAGGGTATGTGTCGATTTTACTGATTTAAACAAGGCATGTCCCAAGGATCCTTTCCCATTACCCCACATTGACTCCATGGTGGATGCTACCGCGGGTCATGAGTTGTTGACTTTTATGGATGCTTCATCTGGATTTCAACAAATTCAGATGAAACCATCTGATCAAGAGGATACAGCCTTTATGACCCCAACTGGTATATACTGTTGTTTTGGTCAAAAAATCTGATGAGGATAATGCAACCAAACTCTCTGTTACGGGGTATGATGCTAATAATGTAGAACAATGACAAGGATCACTTCAATGTAATTTGCACAAATGACACAAGGATTTATACGGGGAAAAAGCCCTTGATCAAGAGTTGATCTCCGGCATAAAAAACCCCGGGTGATGGAAACTACCGATCACCAAGCTCAAATAAATGAATAAATGTTTACAACTCCGGATAGTAACGAGCTAGGTACAAGGATCACTATCGTGAAATGTGTAAAAGTGAGTGAAAACTAATGAATGTTCGTCGAGAGCTTCAAGAGTGCGAGTATATGAGAGTGTGTGTAGCTAAAAATGGCTAAGTGTCCTAATTCTAGCTCGTCACCCCTTTAAAAATAGAAGTTGGCTACAATAACTAACTATCCGACTTTCGTGCCAAGCTCCCACGTTCTCCACAACGTCCATTTCCAGTCAAAAGTGTGCGAAATACCCGTGGAATATTCCATAGTAACGTTGCCAAGACCAAGTCAAGCTTGTTACTCCTGCGAAGTAATACAAAACATAAACAAACAATCGTCAGTATGAGGATCCTTAAGGTGATCCATGATCCTGATCCTGAAGCTCTTCTGAGGATCACTATCTGTCACAGAAGAAAGGATCATTAATTAGGATAACAAGTAAGGATCACTAATTGTTAGAAAATCCTCCCCTAACAATTGCCCCCAAAATATAAGGAGTAATATGTTAAATAAGCGAATTATATTTTCCTGATCTTATCCGCAACTAACTATCGTAAATATAGCCGTTATTGTTGAACTATCCGTTGCAACCATGATGTCACAGAAGTGACAACCCTGCACGATCATGATTATAAATAGGAGATAGAGATAGGATCAAATGCATTTAAATTTTCAGAGAGACTCCCTTTATAACTGCATTCCGAAGATAATCAGGTACTCTCTCTTCATCTTCTTCCCTCTCTTGCTCTGTTTTCATTTCTTTCCATCATTCCATCAAAGATGTTGCTCCGGAATTCCCCAGCTAAGGATCACCCGAAGAACAGCCCTCTGAAAAGCCAGGGGATCATCGAAGATTCCATTAAAGAACGCTGTTGTTTCAATGATGCACAGATCGATAGGATCCGCCACTGCTTCCCGGCGAACACCGAGTTTAGACCTTTTGACCCCAATGCCCTGAGTGATCATATCTCCGACAAGTGGGTTGCTTTCCCCGTCACTCCGTTCACCATAGGCTATACATATCCTTTTCCAACCTTCACCCAATCTTTCTTTTCCCTAACCGGCATCTCTTATATTCAAGCCATGCCGATGATTTGGAGGGTTTTGTACACCCTTGAAAGGATCATCGAGCAGGAAGGAATAGACCTAGGAATGTCAGAACTAGGAGAGCTGTATGATCTTACTACCTTTGGTTCTCATCGCTATTTGTTTAAACGTAAACCCGGTGAGGAACACCCGATCTTCAAAGCCACCAAGAACGATGCTAATTGGAAACGGCGATTCTTTTTTATCAAGAGAGATTCTATTGAGGATGGAAAGGATCTACCCAAGAAATGGGCTACCCATGGTAGGGTGGAGGATCCTGAGAAGGATCACCAGAAACTTTCTTTTGATGTAAAGATCACTTATATTTTTGCTTTCTTGTTATGCAGCTATCACCGTCTCTCACCTCAAATTGTCCCCTGCTGCTAAAGAGAGGCTCCTCGCTTTCAAGAAACTTGATCCTGAGACAAGATCTTTCAAGACAACAACCCAAGATTCACAGGAGGTATCCTCAGGCTCTGTCACGATGTCAAGTAAGTATCCTTGTTTAAAATTTAAATAAATAGTGAAATATAAATTAAGTGAAGATACTTATCTTGTTTTGGTCGTGTAGGTGCTGTAAAATCCACCAAGTCTGCTTCAAAGTTCAATGTCACTGATCTCACTACTGTCAGATCCTCCAAGAGAAAAGCTCCTACCAGTCCGACAGCTTCGGTCCCCAAGGCACCCCTCAAAGGAAAGGCAATCAAGAAGAGAAAAGCCTCTGAAGCTGAGGATCTGCAGGGTCTGCCCCTGATCCGCCACCAATTCCTCGAGTACTTCAATGAGGTAAGGATCACTGTCTCTGCTCACATATCCTGTTGACATATCCTGCTGATATATCCTGCTGATTTGAGGATCACTTAGTCCTGACCTTATCTTTTATCCCTTTTGCGGAAATTCTCTGAGATTGAGGATTATGTTGGCCACGTTGAGGATCAGGATAGGAAGATTGCCGACCTCCAGCAGGTTGCAGTGCTTAAGGACCTTGCAATTGCTGATCTTCAGAAGGAAGTCCGGGATGCCAAACAGGAGACGGCCAAGGTGCTGGTCAATGTTGACTATGAGAAGCGTGAGATCACCGAAGACGCCAAAGTCTCTGCCGCCATAAAAATGTACAAGACCAAGCTGCAAATGGCCTTGGAAGCTCAGGATCCTGCTTTTGACAAGAGCACCTGGGATGTTGAAGGCTGGAAGGCAAGGCTGGCTGAACTGGACGATGAAGAGGCTGAGGAGGTTGAAGAGATCCTGACGATTGAGGCTGGAGGCAAGGGTGAAGGTGGTGAAACAAGTGGAGCTGGAGGTGGTAATGCAGCGAAGGTTTAGGCTGCATGATTGGGCGATGATGGACATTCTTAGACGCAGCCGGAGCCCAATTTTTAAATTTGGTAGTAGCTTTTTGTGGTTGTGATGTCGAACAATCTGATGGTTTGTACTTGAACAATAGTTTTTAGGATTAAGGATCATGTATGATCCTTTGGACAATAGGCAGGATTGCAATTGGTGGAGGGATCCTCTGTTTGGGGGATGAAGCCATTGTAATCCTGTCGCCTTTATATTCCTGCACTATCTTTGAACTTATTATCATGGACACCCTTTACCTACCCCAGCGGACGGGCCACGTTTTGCTGGTAGATGCTCGGGTAGGTAATTTTGACAACCTTTTAAGGGTTAGTCTTTTGTTAATAAATAAAATCTTAACCTTTTGTCGCTTATCTTGTATTGTTATCCTTTTGTTTCTTTAATTCTCCTTTGTTTTGATGCACATTTATTGAATAAACAATTTTGAACAAGTCAGATTGAAAATGTTTAGGACATGATCCACGATCAAATATCCTATAGTTAAGGAATCCCCAAAAGCAATATGTTTTAAGGATCACAAGTCTAGTTGTCAAACTTTAAGGGTTATTCAAATAAATAATGAATAGAATTAAAAATAGTTAAGGATCATACCTGAGGATCCAAGTTAGGATCCTAACCATAATAAGGATAACTGTAAGATAAACCTTAGAGAGAAGTAAGGATCAAGGATCCCTAGTTGCTTATCTTCAAGGACCTGAAATAGATCATAACTTGGGACTAAGCCAATATAAGATAAGAGTTAGCAACTGGGAACAAGCCCAAGGATAACTGGGGACAAGCCCAAGGATAACTGGGGATAAGCCCAAGGATAACTGGGGACAAGCCCAAGGATAACTGGGGACAAGCCCAAGGATCGTATGTAAACTGGAGTATGGCCCTAACTGGCGACTATCCAAACTTAGTGGCATGAAAATGCCAAAACCTTAGCTAACGTGTAAACGTTAGAAACCTTAGGAACGGATGTATGGTACGTCTACCATTATACGTAGGATCCTAGGCATAGCCAGTACAATGGAATTATCAGCCCCTAAAGCGAGTACTGGTCCCACTGCCTTGAACTATACCAGGATCATCATGCGCTACAGGCGGAACTGGGGTCAAGCCCAAATAACTGGGGTTAAACCCAAAGGACGGATTGCTTGTGCAGATAATCAATACTTTGCTAAGGATTCCTGAGCTTTCAAAACTTAAAATCACGTGAGAGATGGATGAAGGATACATGATCCTTATCCTTATATGAGAAAATAAAGAAGTGAAATAGTTCAAGATTAGGATATTACCAAAGTAAGGATCATCGATACTTCAAGGATCCTTCAAGGATACTCTTAACGTAAGGATCATCTGTGTCATGAGGATCCTTCTCACATGAAATATTTCTTCAAGTGGACAGCATTCCAAGCTCTTGGTAGCAAATCACCTTCCATGGTTAGCAATCTATATGCCCCCTTTCCTGCTTCAGCTTCAATCAAATAAGGGCCTTCCCATTTTGGAGCCAATTTTCCATCAGCAGGATTGGTGGTATTCTGAAATGCTTTCCTTAATACCATATCTCCAACTTGAAACTTCCTGATCCTGACATTTGTGTTGTAAGCACCAGCCATTCTTTGTTGATAACTGGCCATCCTTATCCTAGCCATATCCCTGATTTCTTCAATAGTATCCAGGTCTTGAACCAAGTTCTCATCATTTTCATCAGGGTCACGGGTACTTGTTCTAGCAGTTGGGACCACCATTTCTGTTGGGATCACTGATTCTGCCCCGAACACCAAAGAGAATGGTGTTTGACCAGTTGCATTCTTAGGGGTTGTCCTATCAGCCCAAAGCACATAAGGTAGTTCTTCTGCCCATTTCCCTTTCTTGGATCCAAGCTTCTTCTTCAAATTGTTGATGATGATCTTGTTGGATGATTCTGCCTAACCATTAGCTTGTGGGTGGACTGGTGTTGATGTTATCATCTTAATCCCCCAGCTGTCACAAAAGTTAGTGGTTCTGCCCCCAATAAATTGGGAACCATTATCACATATAATTTCAGAAGGAACTCCAAATCTAGTTATAATATTTCTTTTAATGAAGGATATGACTTCCTTTTCTCTGACTTGGGCAAAAGCTTCAGCCTCTATCCACTTGGAGAAGTAATCAGTCATAGCAAGCATGAATACTTTTCCACCAGGTGCCTTAGGGAGCTTGCCAACTATATCCATACCCCATCTCATAAATGGCCAAGAGGAGGATATAGGATGCAATAATTCAGCTGGTTGATGAAGGATATTGCTGTGTCTCTGACAAGGATCACATCTCTTAGCATACTCCACAGCATCTCTCTTCATGGTTGGCCAGTAGTATCCTGTCCTCGGGATCCTTGAGAATAATGCCCTGCCCCCAGTGTGGTTTCCATAATCTCCTTCATGGAAGTCTTTTAAAACTTCTTGGATTTCAGGATCCTCAATGCATCTCAAGTATGGTCCTGCAAGAGATCGTCTATACAACATATTATTTAAAATTGTGAATTGAGATACCTTAGATTTGAAAGCCCTAGGGTTTTCTCCTGTAGGAATCTCTCCATGTTGTAAGTATCTTATAATTTGTGAGATCCATGATCCTGATCCTGAATGGGATTGAGTATCCTCACTAGGGATAATTGCAGAATCATTTCCTATCTCCATAGCCGCATGATCCTCGATAGCCGGGGTCAGGATATGGATAATAGGGATCTTGATATCCTCCGGGATCTTCAAGGATGATCCTAAGTTAGCCAATGCATCAGCTTCTGTATTCTCTTCCCTTGGTACCTGTGTCAAACTAAAGGAAACAAAGGAGAGTGCCAATTTTTTAACTATCTCTCAAGATACCTGATCCCCATATGCTTTGCAATTTGCAAACTAGCAATTAAGGCTTCATATTCAGCCTCATTGTTTGTGGTTTGGAACTCACAAGCTATAGAGTGGGGTATTATGTCCCCCTGTGGCGATTTTAGTAGTATTCCAAGCCCTGTGCCTTTGACATTTGAGGATCCATCAGTATAGAGTATCCAAGGATCCTTGGTCTCTTCTAGCTGCTGGACTTCTAACTCAGCTTCTTTTTGTAGATCACTACTGAAATCAGCCACAAAGTCAGCTAATGCTTGGGATTTGATGGCTGTCCTAGGCTCATATCTTATATCATATGCACTCAGCTTCACTGCCCACTTAGCCATCCTTCCTGACATCTCTGGTTTCCTGAGGACATTCTTAATTGGAAAATTAGTTTTAACAACAATAACATGAGTTTCAAAATAATGTCTTAACTTAGTAGATGCCATAATTAATGCAAGAATAAGCTTTTCAAGGTGTGAATACCTGGATTCGGCATCAAGTAAACTTTTACTTACATAATAGACAGGATGTTGTGTACCTTCGTGATCCTTAACAAGGACCGCACTTACTGCTTTTGAGGATACTGCAAGATATAAGGATAATACATCGCCTTTTTCTGGTTTCATCAAGGCCGGGGCTGAGGATAGATAATCTTTGAGGGCTCTTAAAGCATTTTCATGCTTCTCAGTCCACTCAAATTTCTTGTTCTTCCTTAGGATATCATAGAATTCTTTGCACTTCTCTGAGGATTTGGATATAAATCTGTTCAAAGCTGCTATCCTGCCTGTTAGCCTTTGAACATCCTTGGCATTGGCCGGAGATTTGATGTTCACTATTGATTTGATTTGTTCCGGGCTAGCTTCAATGCCTCTCTTTGTCACCATATATCCTAAGAATTTACCTGCTTTAACACCAAAGTGACATTTTGAAGGATTAAGTTTCATGTTATATTTGTCAAGGATATCGAATGCTTCCTCCAAGTCCCTTAGGTGATCCTCAGCTCTTATGGATTTTACCACCATATCATCTATGTAAACCTCCATAGTTTGTCCAATCTGACCCTTGAACATCATATTCACCAGCCTTTGATATGTTGCACCTGCATTTCTTAGTCCGAACAGCATAGCAATATAGCAGTATATACCAGTTGGAGTCATGAAGGCTGTATCCTCTTGGTCGGATGGTTCCATTTGGATTTGTTGAAATCCAAATGAAGCATCCATAAAAGTTAACAGTTCATGACCCGCAGTTGCATCCACCATGGAGTCAATGTGGGGTAATGGGAAAGGATCCTTGGGACATGCCTTATTTAAATCGGAAAAATCGACACATACCCTCCACTTTCCGTTTTTCTTTTGAACAACAACCACATTGGCCAACCATCTTGGATACTTGACCTCTCTAATCATACCTGCCCGGAGCAATTTCTCTACCTCTTCCTGGATAATGGCATTCCTTTCCGGTGCAAACTTTCTCCTCCTTTGATGGATTGGTTTGAAGGACCTGTCAATGCCGAGTTTGTGAGTGATTACATCTTTGGATATACCAGTCATGTCTTCGTGTTTCCATGCAAAGGTAGTCTTTCTCCTTTTGAGGAAGGATACGAGGTCTTCTTTCATTTCGCCAAGGATCCCTGATCCGATATAAATTTTGGATTCAGGATCATCAGGATCCATGAGGATTTCTACAACATCCTGCTCTCTTGCCTCCAAGACATCCCTTGGAGGATACCTTGATTGCTATTGCTCCCTTGACTTCGAGGCTGGTTTCATCGATGAAGTGTAGCAATTCTTAGCCTCCTGCTGATCACTATCAATCTTCACTATTCCCCAAGGACTAGGGAGCTTCACACATTGATGGTAGGTAGATGGGACTGCCTTCATATCGTGTATCCAAGGCCTGCCAAGGATAACATTACAACAAGATAAACAGTCAATAACACAAAATTTTTTATAAGAGTGTAGGCCTTCAATGTATATTGGGAGTTTAATGTCCCCCAGGGTATTCTTAGTTTCGCCACTAAATCCCACGAGCACGGAGGATCTTGGTATGATGTCCGATTCAGGAATGCCCATCTTCTTTAGAACATCAAGCTGGTAATGTTCACTGAGCTTCCTCCGTCTATAAGGATCCTGCGGACAAAATGGTTAGAAATGAAAAGAGTTATAACTAAACCATCATGATGAGGATCCTGGATATCAAGACGATCATCCTCATCAAAGGTTATGACTTTTCCTTCGGAGACACTTGATGTTCGAACAGGTCTTTCTCCATTATCCATTTTAGTTTCCTTTGCATGCCTTTTAGCTGCTGAGAAGGATGTGCCACAAATGTATGATCCTCCAGAAATAAAGTTTATTACTTGTGCATCTGCTGGAGGGGCTGGAGCCTTCTCAGGGATCCTTTCAGGATCCTGAGTCCTTGACTTTTTCCTTCCCAACAATTCTTTTAGATGCCCCTTGCTCAACAAGTATCCAATTTCCTTTCTTAGTGCAATGCATTCTTCTGTGAGATGCCCAAAATCTTCATGGTATGCACACCACTTTGATTTATCCTTAGTTGCAACTGGCCTATCATTTTTTCAGGGCCATCTAGCTTTATCACCTAGATTCTGCATCGCAAGGATTAGTTCATTGTTATCAACAGAAAAACAATATTCAGAAATTGGAGGATAATCCTCATCATCCTCTTCTTGATCAACAGAATGCACGTTCTGGTTATCAGATCTGTTGTAGGATCTGAACTTGTTGTTCCTGAATGAGGATCCTTGCTTATCTTGCTTTAAGGATCCTGCTAACCTCTCCTGGATCCTCTTATCATCCTCTAACCGGATGAACCTAAGTGCCCGGGTTCTTACCTCATCTAAGTTCCTGCATGGTGTCATAACAAGATCATCATAAAACGACGAATCCCTAAGCAATCCCATTTTAAAGGCCTCAACAGCCGTGGCTATATCTAAGTTGGGAATGTCTAAGGATTCTTTACTGAATTTGGTAATGTAATCCCTTAATGATTCATTATGACCCTGGGTTATCCTATATAGGTCACTAGTTAATCGTTCAAATTTTCTACTACAAGAAAACTGATTATTAAACAGGTTAACTAGATTAGCAAATGAGGTAATAGAGTAGGGGGGAAGACTTAGCAGCCATTTGAGAGCTGATCCAGTAAGAGTGGATCCGAATCCCTTGCACAGGCATGCTTCCTTTAACCTTTCTGGGATTGGATTGATCTCCATCCTCTCCCTGTATTGTGCTATGTGCTCTTCAGGATCCGTCGAACCATCATACAGCTTCATTGTAGGCACATGGAACCTTTTGGGTATCTCAGCATCACAGATTGGTGGTGCGAAACGAGATATCTTGTGGCTCCCATCTGCAATCTCTGGGATAGGTTTGAGCACTCCTGGAACACTCGATATCATATCCTTTAGCTTTTGCAATTCTCTGGCCATGGCATGATTGATACCTGGATCCTGCATAAGACCATGGTTAGTAGTATAAGAATTATTAAAAGTGTTACCTCCCATTGGATTCAGATTAGGAAGATTGGATGTTAATCCATATTGTTGGGGCTCTGGAATGATCGAGGGACCAGTAGAAGCATTGGTCTGCATTGGAATAAAATCTCCCTGATGGACATCTGAACTTCCTGTTTGCAAACTCCTCAAGGATCCTAGCATCTGGAAGGATCCCTGAAACTGGGACGATCCTGGAACAAAGGAGGATCCTTGAACCTGGGATGATCCTGGAACAAAGGAGGATCCTTGAACCTGGGATGATCCTGGAATAAAGGAGGATCCTTGGACCTGGGATGATCCTGGAACAAAGGATGATCCTTGAACCTGGGATGATCCTGGAACAAAGGAAGATCCTTGAACCTGGGATGATCCTGGAACAAAGGAAGATCCTTAAACCTGCTGCGCTCCTGAATATCCTCCTGAATTCGTGAGGGATCCCATATGCTGAGGATAGGATCCCGCTGGCTGGAAATATGAACCTGATGCCTGGGTCACTGTTGTTGTTCCGTAGTGCACCCCTTTTGGTCCACCCACATATTGAACATCTGGAACCACTGATGGCTGAGAAGTAATCACCAGAGTGTCAAAATTCAAAGATTTTGGCACCAGTGGGGAGTGATCCTCTGCCGTTTTCTTTTGCTTCTTGAGATCTCCGATTTCTTTGAGAATCCTCTCATTGGTCTTATCCTGTTGCCGTATCTGATCCTTCATCTGCAAAATCAAAGTAAACATGTCACTAGTAGTGGGAGTGCAAGAAGCAGAAGAAGTTGGAGGTTTTGAGAAAATGGGAGTTGGTTTCTTCGCAGCATTCTCAGCATTCTTCTGGGATCCAGAAGGTGGTGGAGGCAAAGGGGGAACGCCTTGTGAAGAAGTGAATGAGGGCATCAAATTTGAAGCATTCTTCGCTAAGGAAGCCATTTGCTTGGTTGTAATGAACTGAAATGAGCACAGAAATGCGAATTTTTCTAAGGATGAAGCACCAATTGCCCCACGGTGGGCGCCAAACTGTTTTGGTCAAAAAATCTGATGAGGATAATGCAAGCAAACTCTCTGTTACGGGGTATGATGCTAATAATGTAGAACAATGACAAGGACCACTTCAATGTAATTTGCACAAATGACACAAGGATTTATACGGGGAAAAAGCCCTTGATCAAGAGTTGATCTCCGGCACAAAAAACCCCGGGTGATGGAAACTACCGATCACCAAGCTCAAATAAATGAATAAATGTTTACAACTCCGGATAGTAACGAGCTAGGTACAAGGATCACTATCGTGAAATGTGTAAAAGTGAGTGAAAACTAATGAATGTTCGTCGAGAGCTTCAAGAGTGCGAGTATATGAGAGTGTGTGTAGCTAAAAATGGCTAAGTGTCCTAATTCTAGCTCGTCACCCCTTTAAAAATAGAAGTTGGCTACAATAACTAACTATCCGACTTTCGTGCCAAGCTCCCACGTTCTCCACAACATCCATTTCCAGTCAAAAGTGTGCGAAATACCCGTGGAATATTCCATAGTAACGTTGCCAAGACCAAGTCAAGCTTGTTACTCCTGCGAAGTAATACAAAACATAAACAAACAATCGTCAGTATGAGGATCCTTAAGGTGATCCATGATCCTGATCCTGAAGCTCTTCTGAGGATCACTATCTGTCACAGAAGAAAGGATCATTAATTAGGATAACAAGTAAGGATCACTAATTGTTAGAAAATCCTCCACTAACAACTGTTATATTGCTATGCCGTTTGGATTAAGGAATGCAGGAGCTACTTATCAAAGGCTAGTTAATATGATGTTCAAGGAACAAATTGGACACACTATGGAAGTCTATATTGATGACATGGTGGTTAAGTCCAAGAAAGCTGAGGATCACCTCAAAGACTTGGAGGAAGCATTCAATATCCTTGATAAATTTAATATGAAACTAAATCCTTCCAAGTGTCATTTTGGTGTTAAGGCAGGTAAATTCTTAGGCTATATGGTGACAAAGAGGGGCATTGAAGCAAGTCTAGAGCAAATCAAGGCTATTGTGAATATCAAATCTCCTGCCAATGCTAAGGATGTGCAAAGATTGACAGGCAGGATCGCAGCCTTGAACAGATTCATATCCAAATCCTCAGAAAAGTGCAAGGAATTCTATGACGTCCTGAGGAAGAACAAGAAATTTGAATGGACTGAGAAGCATGAAAGTGCCCTCAAAGCTCTTAAGGATTACCTATCCTCAGCCCCGGCCTTGATGAAACTAGAAAAAGGGGATATATTATCCTTATACTTAGCAGTATCCTCAAAGGCAGTAAGTGCGGTCCTTGTTAAGGATCACCAAGGTATACAACATCATGTTTATTATGTAAGTAAGAGTTTACTTGATGCTGAATCCAGGTATTCACACTTAGAGAAACTTATCCTTGCATTAATTATGGCATCTACTAAATTAAGACATTATTTTGAGACTCATGCCATTATTGTTAAGACTAATTTTTCAATTAAGAATGTTCTCAGGAAACCTGAAATGTCAGGAAGGATGGCTAAGTGGGCAGTGAAGCTTAGTGCATATGATATAAGATATGAACCAAGGACTGCCATCAAATCCTAAGCCTTAGCTGACTTTGTCACAGATTTTAGTAGTGATTTGCAAAAGGAAGCTGAGTTAGAAGTCCAACAGCTTGAAGAAACTAAGGATCCTTGGATACTCTTCACTGATGGAGCCTCTAATGTAAAAGGAACAGGGCTTGGAATACTACTAAAATCGCCACAGGGGGACATAATACCCCACTCCATAGCTTGTGAATTTCAAACTACCAACAATGAGGCTGAGTATGAAGCCTTGATAGCTGGTTTGCAAATTGCTAAGCATATGAGGATCAGGTATCTTGAGGTACATGTAGATTCATTATTAATCACTAATCACTTTAATGGATCCTATGCTGTTAAAGGTGAAAAGCTAATCAAATATTTAGAGATAGTCAAAGAATTGGCACTCTCTTTTGTTTCCTTTAGTTTGACACAGGTACCAAGGGAAGAGAATGCAGAGGCTGATGCATTAGCCAATCTAGGATCATCCTTGAAGATCCCGGAGGATATAAGGATCCCTATTATCCATATCCTGACCCCTGCTATCGAGGATCATGTAGCTATGGAGATAGGAGAAGATTCTGCAATCATCCCTAGTGATGATACCCAATCTCATTCAGGATCATGGATCCTCCCAATCATGAGATACATACAACATGGAGAGATTCCTACAGGAGAAAACCCTAGGGCTTTCAAAATTAAGGTATCTCAATTTACAATATTGAATAATATGTTGTATAAACGATCTCTTGCAGGACCATATCTAAGATGCATTGAGGATCCTGAAATCCAAGAAGTCCTAAAAGATTTCCATGAAGGAGATTGTGGAAACCACACTGGGGGCAGGGCATTATTCTCAAGGATCCTGAGGACATGATACTATTGGCCAACTATGAAGAAGGATGCTGCGGAGTATGCCAAGAAGTGTGATCCTTGTCAGAGACACAGTAATATCCTTCATCAACCAGCAGAGCTTTTGCATCCCATATCCTCTTCTTGGCCATTTATGAGGTGGGGAATGGATATAGTTGGTAAGCTTCCTAAGGCACCTGGTGGAAAAGTATTCATGCTTGCTATGACTGATTACTTCTCCAAGTGGATAGAGGCTGAAGCCTTTGCTCAAGTCAGAGAAAAGGAAGTTATATCCTTTATTAAAAGAAACATTATTACTAGATTTGGTATCCCTTCTAAAATTGTTTGTGATAATGGATCCCAATTTATTGGGAATAGAACTACTAACTTTTGTGACAGCTGGGGGATTAAGATGATAACATCAACACCAGTTCACCCACAAGCTAATGGTCAGGCAGAATCATCCAACAAGATCATCATCAACAATTTGAAGAAGAAACTTGGATCCAAGAAAGGAAAATGGGCAGAAGAACTACCTTATGTGCTTTGGGCTGATAGGACAACTCCCAAGAATGCTACAGGCCAAACTCCATTTTCTTTGGTATTTGGGGCAGAATCAGTGATCCCTACAGAGATGGTGGTTCCAACTGCAAGAACAAGCATTCATGATCCTGAAGAAAATGCTGAAAAATTGGTTCAAGATTTGGATACTATAGAGGAAATCAGGGATTTGGCAAGGATAAGGATGGCTAGTTATCAACAAAGGATGGCTAGAGCCTACAACAAAAATGTCAGGATCAGGAAATTCCAAGTTGGTGATATGGTATTAAGGAAAGCATTTCAGAATACCACCAATCCGGCTGATGGAAAGTTGGCACCAAAATGGGAGGGCCCCTATTTGATTGAAGCTGAAGCAGGAAAGGGGGCATATCGATTTCTAACAATGGAAGGTGATTTGCTACCAAGAGCTTGGAATGCTGTCCATTTGAAGAAATATTTCATGTGACAAGGATCCATGATCCTCACCTGACAAGTATCCTTGAAGGATCCTTACAGAACAGATGATCCTCATTTTGGTAACATTCTAATCTCAAACTATTTCATTCTTTTATTCTCTTATATAAGGATAAGGATCCTTTATCCTTTATCCTCCTTTCACTTGATTCTGAGTTTTGAAGGTTCAGGTATCCTTAACTAAGGATTGAGTATCCACAGAAGTATCCAATTATTTGGGCTTGACCCCAGTTATTTGGGCTTGACCCCAGTTATTTGGGCTTGACCCCAGTTTGGGCATGTCCCCAGTTTCGCCAGTAGCGCACGATGATCCTGGTATAGTTCATGGCAATGGGACCAGTACTCGCTTTAGGGGCTGACAATTTCATTGTACTAGATATATTCAGGATCCTACGTATAATGGTAGACGTACCATACATCCGTTCCTAAGGTTTCTAACGTTTTCACGTTAGCTAAGGTTTTGGCATTTTCATGTCACTAAGTTTGGATAGTCGCCAGTGAGGGCCATACTCCAGTTTACACACGATCCTTTGGGCTTGTCCCCAGTTATCCTTTGGGCTTGTCCCCAGTTATCTTTTGGGCTTGTCCCCAGTATATTGGGCTTGTCCCCAGTTACTAACTCTTATCTTATACTGGCTTAGTCCCAAGTTGTATCCTGTTTCAGGTTTTTGGAGATAAATGACCAAGGATCCTTGATCCTTACCTTCTACTAAGGTTTGTCTTTTGGGTTATCCTGATTATAAGTGTTAAAGGTTAGGATCCTAACTTGGATTCTCAGGTATGATCCTTAACGATTTTGATTTTATTCATTATTCATTTAAATAACCCTTATCCTTTGACAACTGAACTTGTGATCCTTAAACTATATTACTTTTCAAAACTTATCGACTATCGGATATGTGATCCTTGATCATATCCTAAAATTTTTGAAGATATTTATTAAATTTTTCCTTTACTTGATAAGTTTAGACAAAATGAACATCACAACAATTGGAAAGTAAAATACTAACAAGGATAGCAAGCGGGAGATAGCCAAAAGGTTAAAGTTATTTTATTCACAAAACGTTGAACCCTTTAAGGTTGTCAAAATTGCCAACCCACGTTTCTACCAGCAAAACGTGGCCCGTCCACATGGGTTGGCAAAGGGTGTCCATTGTTCATAGGTCTAGAAAGTGCAGGAATCAAAAGACGGCAGGATCACAATGGCTTCATCCCCCAAACAGAGGATCCCTCCACCATTTGTAATCCTACCTATTGTTCAAAGGATCCATGATCCTTAGCCCTAATTACTATTGTTTAAATACAACCCATCATTGTTCAACAAAAAACATCATAACCAAACTAAAAAAATGGGCTCCGGCTATGTCTAGAAGTGTCCATCATCGCCCATTCCTGCAGCTTACACCTTTGCTGCATCAGCATCTCCTCCAGCTCCCGTATCCTTCACCTGATCCTTGCCACTACCACCAGCCTCGATTGCCAGAACCTCATCAGTCTCATCTTCATCCTCCAATTCAGCCAGCCTAGCCTTCCAGCCCTCCATGTCCCAGTTGCTCCTGTCAAAATTAGGATCCTGAGCTTCTTGGGCCATCTGCAACTTGGTCTTGTACATGGCAATGGCAGCGGAGACCTTAGCATCCTGCATGATCTCGTGCTTCTCATAGTCAGCATTGATCTGAGCTGCAACCGTCTGAGTTTTGGCATCATTGAGGTCCTTTTCGAGTGAGGCAATCTTGTGATCCTTGAGCACCGCCACTTTTTGGAGGTCAGAGTACTTCTCCTCAATCTCTTCAACGTTCCCAACATAGTCCTTGATCTCAGCAAATTTCTACAAAGAAGACAATGCAAAGATTAGGGTCACGTGATCCTCAAGTGGGCAGGATAATTAAGTTAAGTCAGTGATCCTTACCTCAGCAAAGTACTCAAGGAACTGGTGACGGATCAGAGGCAAGCCTTCTAGGTTGTCAGCTTCAGAGGTCTTCCTTTTCTTTCCACCTTGTCCCTTTGAAGTGGTTGCCTTTGGGACTATGACAAAGGGGTTAGCAGCAGACTTTTTCTTTGAGGATCGAACAGTGTCAAGGTCAGTGACGCTGAATTTAGAAGCAGATCTTGAAGATTTTCCAGCACCTACACATTCAAAACAGATAAGTATCCTTATCCTATTTATATTTAACTATTTATTTAAACATTTAATTATGCAAAAAACAGGATACTTACTCGACATAGTGACAGAACCTGAGGATACTTCTTGAGAATCCTGGGTATTTGTTTTGAATGATCTTCTTGCAGGATCAAGTCTCTGGAAAGCGGCAAGCCTTTCCTGTGTTGCAGGTGTTGTGATGAGGTGTGCGACAGTAATAGCTGCAAAATAGAAGCAAAAGGGCGTTAGTGATCCTTATACAGAGACAAGGTTATACCGTGATCCTTTTCAGGATCCTCTATCCTACCATGGGTGGTCCATTTTCTAGGCAAATCCTTTCCATCAGGGATGGAATCCCTTCTGACAAAGAAGAATCGCCGTTTCCAGTTGGTGTCATTCTTAGTAGCTTTGAAGATGGGATGTTCTTCACCCGGTTTATGTTTGAGTAGATATCGATGGGATCCATGGCTTACGAGGTCATACATCTCTGCCAACTCCGACATTCCCATATCAATTCTTTCTTGCTCAATGATCCTTTCAAGGGTATATAAGACCCTCCAGATCATTGGCATAGCTTGAATGTAGGAGATGCCGGTGAGGGAGAAGAAAGACTGGGTGAATTCAGGGAAAGGATACGAGTATCCTATTATGAATGGAGTGACCGGGAAAGCTACCCAGGTTTCAGAAATATAATCACTTAGAACGGTGGGATCAAATGGTTTGAAATTGGTGTTTGCCGGAAAGCAATGTCGGATCCTGTCTATCTGTGGATCGGTAAAGCAGCATCTTTCTTTCGCCGAATCTTTGATGATCCCCTGGCTCTTAAGAGGACTGTCTTTTGTGTGATCCTTAGCCGGAGAGGATCTTAGTATCATCTTGGTCATAATGGTAGAGAAGAAGATGAACGGAGAAAGAAAACGTAAAGGGAGAAGGGGAAGAGAGATACCTGCTTGATCTTCGAATGTGGATTTAAAGGGAGTTTCTCTTGAATTTAAATGCGAATTGATCCCTATCCATAACTTCAATTTATAATGATGGTTTTGCAGGATAGTCACCTCAATGACGTCATGTTCGTAACGGCTAGTCCGACTACAATGGCTGGTTATCCGTTGATTTGTTACGGATAAGAACAAAAATACAACTCGTTATTTACATTTTTACTCCTTATATTTTGGGGGCAATTGTTAGGGGAGGATTTTCCAATGATCAGTGATCCTCATTTACTGTTGGGCTTAGTGATCCTCAATTCTGTCTGAATTAGTGATCCTCAGAAAGTATTGTAGGATCAGGATCATGGATCATCTTAAGGATCCTTATACTAACGATTGTCTACTTTGAATATGAAGTTGTTTTGCAGGAGTACGAGCTTGGACTTGGTCTTGGCGATATTCCTAGAGCATATTCCATATTTATTCCGCACGTGCATGGAAGAAATGGACGTTGTGGGAGTCGTGGAGGACTTGCACCAAATGCGGAATGTTTGTTAGCTTAGATATTTTCCATTTTTAAACGGGATAGCGAGCTAAATAGAAACACTTGGCTATTTTTGTCTTAACACACACACTCGCAACTGCTCTCGCCAGCTCTTTACAATTCACTTGGCGATTACACACTTTTTTGCACATTACACTATAGTGATCCTTGTAATTAGCTCGCTATCATCCGAAGTTGTAATACATTTCTTGTTTAATCTGAGTTGGTGATCGGTAGTTTCCATCACCCGAGGTTTTTTTACGCCGGAGATCATTCATTGATCAAGGGCTTTTTCCTCGTATAAATCTTTGTGTCACTTGTTCATTACATTTCAGAGTGATCCTTAGTGTTGTTTATCAATTCAAGCATCATACCTCACAACAGAAAGTTTGGTTGCATTATCATTGCTTGATTTTTGACCAAAACAATTAGGAGTTGAATAATTTACTGTGGATTGACTCTGCGATGAGATTGTATTGAATCTTTTACTATTGGAATATATTCTTCTAGCTTTTGTTCTTTCAACAGCTTTAGATTTGTCAGTATTGCTGCATATATCAACTGAGATGATATATGAATTAGTAAAAAATGAAATGAAATGAATAAATAAATGAATAAATAATACTTCATAACATATACTTTAAGGACATACCGTTAGATATATCAGACAAAGGATTTGTTGAATTCACATTTATGTTACGAAAATTGGGACTTGATGAGGATGTACCTTTATGAATTTGAGACATTTTCTATAATGCAAAGTATAATTATTTGTCAAATAATGTTGCACATAAATAAATAAATAAATAAAGTTATATACACAAAATGTATACTGAGGATAGAACACGTACCTTATATCACGTGAAAGCGGTGTGTATAATATTATACTTTATCAAACTCGATCAGTGACTTCTTTGTTGTGAGAAGAAATGATGTCCATATAAATAACAATATATGAGAGTATAATAAAGAACTGAAAAGGAAATAACCTTAATTATGGATATAAATTTAATTGATACCAATTAACAAATAATGGCTTAATTTATTCCCTCAATTTATGAAATCTGTATTTAAGGTAATTAAACGTTTTTAAAAAATAATAATTATTTGACACGTAAAATATATATGAAAAGACAAAAAATTCTATATCGGATAGGTATGCTTTCTATAATTATTACACCTTAAATAATTTAAATAAAATATGTTATTAACTATAAGCGGACAGTATTAATTTCTCTCAAAAATATGTTTAACAAACTTTTGTTTATTTTTTTTAACCAATGAAAAAATTCGATACATCTTATCATAATACATGTTCAAGTTACATGAATAGTTATAATACAAAACACATACAAAACACAAATATACTATTACTAGGCTATCACCCGGGAACATCCCGGGTTAGGAAAAATTAGTTTTCAATAATAAAATGTACATAAACAACATTTTGAAACTCGTTAGTATCTTCTTTCCCTTCCCACAATAATTTATTTGTTCCGTTTCATCAGTATCCTAACTTTGTCTCCATGTGTATTCATAGTTTTCGTGTAAAGCTTATTACCTTTTAATTTTTAATGAGATCTCAGTTAAAAAATGTTTCGTAAACCGATACAAAATGTTATATTGTTTGTTTTTAAATTATATTATATTATATTATGCTTTTACCTGAATTTTCAACTAATAAAATTCATAAACATATTATAAACAACGTGATGAAATCCTTACACGACAAATGCTAAGTTGATTAAGTTAAAAAGAAAAAAATATTGGTTAAAAAAGGATAGATTTATTCATATATATAAAAAAGCATATAAAGATCAAACAACCACGTCAAACAAACTGAAATATTAAAAAAACCAATGTTTAAAACGTAAAAATCATAAAAACTGCTTTGAATTCATAGAGATAGGAGCTAAGTCTCTTTCTTGCTAACTTTCTCAGAATCCTTGAGGAGTTGGAATAGTGGTAGACGTCAATCCAGACCGTGTAAATTTGCTAAAAAGTTTAGTGAATGCCTTCTTCTCCATTATATAAAATGAGAGTAGCAATCACCTAATGCCGAATCTGAAAAAATGGTTTTATGATTACTTGGATGGCTTAAAAACTCCGAACCTAAGGAGAAAGATTGGTTGGGGTATAGGAAATTCTAAGGGTTTGATATTAGGTGATGCCCGGCAGATTACTCGAAAATGATCTCATATCTCTTTACCGGTATCAAGAATCAAGATATTAATATACTATATAATCTAAAAATATATCATAAGTAATATATTAAATTTCTTAGGAACTTTATATTGTTAGAATTGTAATTAAGCATATAACATTTCAAGTCAATTTGGGTTAAATTTAAGATTAGGTTTCAGGCAATAAGAATCCAAACAGGTAACTTTTAAACCATAGAAGTTCTTAAACATATATCCCTTATATCAAAGTTAGTGAAGAAGAGTTTAGTAATCTATAACATCAAACTGTTTCTCAAAACCAATTTCTTCGACAAAATTATCATACAAAAAGATAGGTGCTCAAAAAAAGTTTCCAAACTTTAAAGTTTTTTTTGGTCTTTTTTTTTCAAAAAAAAAAACCCGTTTGACCCGAACTTATTTTGTTCCAAACCCATATTGACCCGAACTTAATTAATAATTATTTAATTGAACAGAACTCATTTTGCTCCGAACCTGTCTTAACCCGAAATCAGTTTAATCCTAACACGTAGTTAAGATATATTTTAAATACAACACAAATATTATATAGAACAATCTAATATTAGTTTATACTTTAAATCTTTTAGCCTAAATAGGGGTATTCCCGCACGCGTTGCGCCGCGCTTCATGGTTTTTGTCAATGAATCTGGTACTTTAATATGATTACCAACATGATTTAACAATAGAATTTGCTTGTTGCGGACCATGTCTTTGACCTTTGTCAGCGGGAAATTCTCAAATCACAGGATCTCATAGCCAAGGCTAGACGAAGAGCGTAAAGAAACACATCAAAAGCTAAGAAAGTGCTCAATTGGTCTCCCAACGTTTTACTCTTTTATTTTCATATAAAAAAGGTACTACCAAACTGGCATGCCCCATACATCTAATCATTGATCACCATCATATCATCAAGTATCCATCACAAGTTAAATAAAATTTGAGGTAATAACAGATCAAATCCCTATTAGAATATTGCCAAATTATTATAAATTATATAAATCTAAAGTGCATAAAAAAAATACAAAGTCATATTAATGAATGAAATGGGTTGTGCTTTATATCAAACGGGCACACATAAAACCTTAGATGAGTTGAAAGCGGCCCTCCATTCTTGTAGAATACTTCATCACTACAACATCAACCGGAGGACTGATGCAAACTGCAAAAATATAAATAAATAAATAAATAAATAATAAAAATAATAACCCATAATCTAGATAACAAATGCGTAAGAACATTGTAAGTGAACCCGAGATTCATAGAATTGTCTGCATTGTAAATTTACTTACGGATAAATTAAGAAATTCAATAAATTAAGGAATAACTTTAATTATGTGAAAATATGTTAAACAAATTAAGTGCTACACATAATTGTAAACCATATTGTGCATTCATCTCATTCATGTATTCACGCAAGACAATTTTTTTTTGCTCAAAAGCCCAAGTTGCTTAACCTATGTTACACCTAACCCATTTTAACCCACCTTGTTGCTCAAAAGCCCAAGTCGCTTACCTTTTTTAAATGGGGTTCACGGTTCACCATCTTGCAATACTATCTTTTATCCCAAATTATCATAGATATTTGACCCGTTAACTAACTCACTAAAATGAAAAGCTTTAGGAAAGATTAAAAAAACTTATAAATAATCAATTATTAAATCCCAAACAGCATATTCTTGTATCCAACTGGGGATACCACACCCAGCCCAATCACCACTCTTCGTTTAATCGTCACCGCTTTCTTCTTCGTTGTCGGTTCTTTAGCAGGCTGCACAGCAATTGCCATAGCTTTGCCTAAACAATAATCCAATGGGCATATTAAAAATCAAATCTTTTTAAACCCCAAATCGAAAAACATCCAAAATTGAAATAAATTAATAATACCTGTTTGTTTAACCCTACGATTTTCATAACGAAAAATAGACAAAGAAGAAGATAAGGGTTTGGATTTATAATATTCCTCATAGGGCTCCAACAGATTCATAATACACGACCCGTATATCGACGACATCAACCTACCGGCATCGGAGAAATGATTGCATTTCGTCATCGCCTGTAGTTATCTTCTGGCGATAAATCAATCTCTGAGCACACTTGGATGATAAATCAAACTGACTTTACCATGAAGAAAATCAAGAGGTGGAAGATCAAAAGCTTGATTGCATACCTTTGTTTCGCAAATCGAAAAAGATAACTGATTTGAAAATAAAAAACATTAGGGTTTCAATTGCGACCTCGAATCTACAGAATCGATGGTTAAAAGGTAACTTTGGAATCACCATTGCCGATTTGCTGAAGAAGATTCATGGATTTGTTGAAGAAGATGCATATGCGCCGCTAGGGTTAATGAAATCGAAAGAGATGGTGGTTGATTTCCTTGTCGGCGATGAACAAAATTAGGGTTTTGTAAAGCTTGAATGAAAGCCTGAATGAGAAGAATGATGTGTTTGAGAGACTTAGGCTAATTAGATAGTTTTTATACCCGGGTCCAAAAAACGGGTATGGATATACCACACGCGGATCCCGTGTAAAAACATAAGGATTCTCACATTTTTCCCGCCAAAAATCCATTTTGGTTGCACCATCACTTGACACGTGTCCCACATCTTATTCATATATTATATATATAGATTGGGAGTTAAGTGAAATGTAAACAAAAGACATTAAAATGGAATTAAAATTAATAGCTACATTAAAATAATGCTTATTATTCAAAACCAAATATCAAAAGTTTCGGAATTCAAACCATGTATTGTCCTGACGAAACCAATAAAAACCATAAACCAAAACCACGCATTCAAACCATGAATTGTTTTAGACGACACCAACAAAAAACAATTTTTAAAAAACAACCAATAACTTAATGTTATGAAACCTTCAAAACTATTTCTCAATTTTAGGAATTATGAGGTTCCTCTTCTCTGCACTATTGACATCCTTAACCTCGCCAGACTTATGGACCTTCATTGCAGATGTGTGAGAATCTTCCTCAACATCGTAGACTTGAACCAAGTTTCGCTTCACTTCATCCTTAGCTACCATGGAAGCAGGAGTATCAGTGACATCCAAAGCAGCAGGTGAAACGGTGCTCGACATGTTAGATACAGGAGTCGTGTTTTCAGTAACTTTGGCACCAGAGTCCTAACAAAAGACAAAATAACAGGTTACAAATGCAACTCATACTTGAACATATATGAAATAAAACAAACACTAACAAAACACAAATTCACACAAATACCTTCAAACCATCAGATATCTGAGAATTAAATTCTGAAGCACCAATATTGAGAGCGAAATTCTTAGAAGACTGCATATTTTTTAAAAGAAATAATTAAAAAACGATATCTAAACTTCAGGAAAGTAAAATGTTTAAAACGTAAATCAATAAGGTCGGAAAATTTATATAACATACACTTATATGTGAAAAAGATTGCTTGTCTTGAAGTTGAGATATAACGTTAGGATCCACAGTCAGCTTGATTATACCATACTTATGGATGTTATACTTCAAGACATAGCTAGTAACGTCTATTTTAAAAGCAACAGTCTGGTCAACCAATGCATCTACTTCAGCAGGAATCTTCATGGAATCAGAACGCTGAAAAAAATAAAATATTAATCCTTTATCAAGAAATATTAACTTTTAAGTAAATATAATACATAACCAATATGACTACGAAAGGAAAACTTACAAATTCAGGGTTGGCAGTAAGAATATCTTCAACAGACTTTCCTAACAACTTCCGTGCTTCACGATCAAACAAAGTAAGTGTAACAGAGGCAGAAGGGTCTTGAACTCTAAGTTGAATCTTAAACCTAGTGAATGTAAGAATGTTCATATTATAAAACAAAAAAAAAAGGTCGTGCATGAAAAAAAAAGGTTCGCAAGGTATATTGACTTACTTGAGCGAAGAAGTTATAGTTTTAAAAGCACAATGATCAGAGAGAAAGGTAAGAACCTCCTTTGTTACAGCTGAACCTGATTCCTGTGTGTCATCACTCAGATTAACAACTTTGTTGATCTTCTTATTACATCTATTGCAACTCTCATAGAACCATCCTTCATCTTTGTAAACACCCATTATATTACCCAGAACAATGACCTTGCAAACCTGCATATTTATATGATAAGATAAAAACCTATACAGTTAACTTGTAGTGTAAAATTTTTCATTAACAAAAAATTATACCATCGTAAGCGAAAATACATCAGAAATATTGAAAAAATCTTTGCTCTGCAAGAATTCCTCTTCAACAGATTTTGCCATGGAACCAAGGCTCGTGGATTCACTGACCTCAATAGAATTTGCAAACAAACTGTTGAAGAAAAAAAATGGATGTATATTATAATAAGGTATACGTTCATCATAATATTGATACAAATTAAAAGTGAAAAAACGATAAGGTAAATAAGAAATAATATGTACATTCTTTTTTTCATACCTATTTCTGAACTCATCAACTTCAGGACAATCATGATTGCAAAAAAGACGACTAACCGTGTATGAATTGTTAACATATGCAACCCCTAGTAACAAACAATGGGAAATTAGAAATGAAAAAAAAATAATATAATAAATGTAAATATAAAATGTAAACTCCAATAATTCAGTTAAAGGGAAACAATAGACAAAAGATATTACTAAGGAAAGAAAACAAACCATTCCACCACTTGATCTTGCCAAACTGCAATATAATGATTGCATGAACATTTTTCCCTTTGATACTCTCAAAAAACGACAAAACTTGATCATAGTATTTATCCCACAGAGTAAGATATACTGTCCGACGCCTGAGTAATTCATCAAAAATTGGTATAAATAAAGTTGCATAAGTTTTTTATATAATTATGGTAAAAAACTAATACTATAAGTTTCCTATCAATTGTAACAATAATATGTATACTGGATTCTAAGATAATCCTTAGGATGCTTACTCCAGATCAGAAATCTCTACGGTAACTTTAACAGATTGCTTTCCAGTTGCTTTGTTAGTTACAGTCTCTTTTGGAAATGATCGAGTCAAATAACCAATAACATCTACAACAATACAATATCGATCAATAAGATGTGGTTAGTAAATCAAAAAGAAAAATTAATGAAAAACAAAATAACATATTTTGAAAACAATATTTCATATACATACCGACTGTAGAGTTTGAAATAGCATTACTGTTCAAGGTGATCTACCAATATCTTCACATGGAATAACTTGGGTTGTACCCTGGAAACATAGCCTGTTTTGATTGTCAACATACCTGTACGTAGAGTTATTAAAACCTATAGTTGGATTCCTGATAATCAAACATTTCTTTTCCACTAATGACGGGCGAAATTGTGCCAACACTCTATTCAAGCATGTTGCCTCCATCTTTGTCCCTTGTATAACGCATGAACAAAATAACAAAATAAATATTAATCAAATAGTATTGTAGTATAATAAAGTAGAAATTTAAAAAAAATATATATATATAAATTGATAAAAAATAAATAAACCTCTTCATCAATTAGAATCATGTCAAATGAGTATAACTGACTGGGATTCCTCCTTTCAGGGTGTTCCCAAACCCTGATCACCCTAACCTTGACAGAAAACTGCTCTTGAAATGCATCAACAGCTCTCAACATAGTGATGTTATGGTTCTCCATTATATCTATGACACGGCATAAAACATATTTCAATATACGAATCAGGAAAACCAAAGACCAATGAAAAATATTAAAACAAACAAAATGCAGAAACATTTTGGACAGAAAAGAGAGTTTAAAAAAGTAGTGTTTATTCGAAGAAGGTTATCATATAGTGCTATCATATATAAGAATTGTAAGATGTAAGATTAACACTTAACCAAAACAATGCAGTAATATGAATGACACAATGCGGAAATGAATGGAGTTTTGAAAGAATTCTTATAGGACCAATATGAAAAGCTATATAAAGAAACCATCAATAATTATAATCAACATGATCAATATGAATATATCAATATAATCAAAATAATCAACACTCTCCTATCAACACTCAATAATCAACAATCAAGAATCAATAACAAAAATAATAAAACATATGAATATGGATAGTATCAATTTGTATATTCTTTCAAAAAATAGATTAACCTATTTTTTAGTATATCTTTTAGTTCGAAATTCAAAAATTGATAATATCAATTTGCAGATTCTTCCCAAAAATAGATTAAGCTTTTACATATTATTAATAACATCAACATCATTTACAGTTGTTATAGAATTTAAAAAATACAGTAACCAAAATTCAAACCAATTACATATTATTTCTAAAAATAAATAAACCTATTTTAGGTGAGCTTATAGATTTCAAGAAACAGTATGAATAAAACATATATATGAATCAATTTTCTGTTTTACATTTTTATTTTGTATATATAATATAATCAAGATTTAGGTTTATAAAAATTGCTACAATATTAAATATTTAAATAAAAAAATTTATATTGACTATTATTATTATATTTTTAAGCATAATATAAACATACATGGTAATATATCTTAATATGTTAATTTATACTTACTAACTATGATTGTTAAATGTAGTTATCACCTAATGTTTGCTATATGTAATCTGGTTTAATATTTTAAATTTTTTTTCTATATGGTTTATTTGGATTTATCTTTTTTTAACATTGTAATTCTATTCTAATCATACACAGTCAAATTTTAATATACTTTGATATTACGATAATTGGCGATGCGATAATGGGAATACAAAGTACTTTAAAAAATATATAACTTTTTACACATGGCATATTTGATATCATATATTAAATGATATGTTGTCCGAATAGTTTTTGAGACCACATGTAAGATAATATAAATTGTGGTAACTTAAACTTGAAAACCATAAATTTTCTCGTTAAAAATAATAAACATAGCTAACTTAATATATATCATATGAAAACCAAAAAAAAAAAAACAAAACCAAAATGTCAAAGAAGTACTAACTACGGCTCACGTGAGGAACAACCCTTTCAACACTCAAAACTTGTTCAGTTTCATCAAAACAAAAATAAACCGTGTCACCCACCTTAATGCCAGCAATGTTCATGAATCTCGACCACCTCCTTAATGCATAACGATAACCTTTGACTCTCTTTTCACGTCTTGTACCGTTAGGAAACTCCTTCTGAGGATTAAGATGCAGAAGTCTGATTGTGATACTTTTTAAACCCAAATCCAGTTTAGCCTTCCTCGAAACATCATCAGGCAGCCGCTGTGTTGTTTTAAACAATAAAAGTAATAAGAACATCAATCTTAAAATATTTATGTATTATGTCAAAAAAATATAATATTTAATATTTAGTAGTTACTAAAAAACATATTACAACTTACAAAATAGTCAGCAGCCATACGAACAAACCGAATAATATGTCCATTGGCTTGTTCAGCAACAGCAGGCGGATCCACATCTTGAACAGAATCAATAGGTGCAATATTAGCCTGAAAGTTACATATAAAATTTATTAGCTTTATTAAATAAAAAATATAGTATTAAATATAATATAAAGAATCAACCAAATTTATACTTACATCGTCGACATGTACATCATCAAAATTCATTTCAAGACCATTTTTACCAAATATTCTTAAATGGAAAGAATGACCAAACCATTTTGTAAATAAAAAATAAGAACCGGCCTCCAATTGATATTGAGTAACAATTACATCAATACCATTTGTAAAACAGACTTTACCATTAAAAGTTTCAACCTTAACATGAAACTTTTTGTTGCCTAAATAGATAGTTGAAATTAAATCAGTAAATGTATAATCATGTGACTTTGGAAGGATACAATCAGGTATCACCTGTAGGAATGATACCAAAAAAAAAAAAATTAAAAGATTAGACTTGTAAATAGTTCTGGAAAAGTATAAATATAATAAGAAAAATAAACAGAAATTAAAAAATAATCTTACAGTAAAATGAGAAGCTGTAGGTACCATGGATGACCAGAAACAAATAGGACTCACACCATTAACAAAATATGTTAATTTGAATCTTGTAGAATCTAAAGGAATCAATATTACCAAACAGCCTGTTTTAAGTCCTAAATGTGTAACGACATCCGACCAACCATTGAAAAGAAAAAACTATCCTTTTGCTTCACTTATGAAAACAATAAATGTTCGCCCGTCCTCTGTTTCTATCAGAACATTAGTAGGCACTTTATCGACACCCCATAATTTAGCCGCGGCATCAAAGGGAAGAGCCTTATAAAGCAAACAATTCAAAATAAATTATAATTATAATTATTATTATTATTCCATATATAAATTAACAACTTTTTTGTGCATACCAAGTTGTACATTGTGTTTTGGGCATTTTTCAAAAAAAAAAAACTTGATTTTTTATTTTTAACACAAAGGTTTTTATCTTTTGCAATTTTAACCCTACATAATTTGTTTTTTTAACTTTAACCCAAAACTTTTCATTAGCTGCAATTTAACTTCACAACTTTTGTCACTTATACTTTTCATCTTTCGCAAATTTTCGTTTTACGTATAGTTCTAAATTTTTCGAGTTAATACGACGCAACGTGCATGTGTGGTTCAACGTTTTTACCTCTATTTTTTCATGTTTGACAGGTTCGTTGCAACACGTATATCCTGGGTCGAGTCAGTGTTGGTGGTCGATGACTTTTGTGTCAAGTGTGATATTAGTCTATTTGACACTGTTTTACACCTCGCCGCAACGCGGGGTGTGCTTTGGGGGGGGGGGGGTTTCAAAGAAAAAATGGTTATGCATATGGTTGTCGTAACGTTGGCTTTTGGGGTTTTCCAAAAAAAAAAATTGATTTTTTTTACTTTTCACCCAAAAGTATTTCATAAATTACTTTTAACCCAAAACTATTTGTTTTTTTTTACTTTTAACCCAAAACTTTTTATCTTTTGCAATCTATCCTCATAAGTTTTTTTACTTTCAACTTTGTTCCTTTATAGTTTTCATTTTCCGCATATTTTTCGCTTTATACTTGGTTCTAAATTTTGTGACTTAACACATCGCAACGTGCGTCTTTGGTTTAACGTTTTTACGTTTCGTTCTAAATTTTGTGAGTTAACACAACGCAACTTGCGTGTGTGGGTGAACATTTTTACATTGTCTATTTTTTTCCCGTTTGACAGATTTAACATAACGTGTGGGTCCTAGATCGACTTAGTTATAACTAAAGAATGCCCGCCGCATTGCGGCGGGTCGCAATCCTAGTTATAACATATAAACAACACAATAATAATAAATTGAATTTAATGAAAACAAAAAAAGATATACATGATTGATGTTAGAAGTTATCAATTACCATAAGAACTTCATCGGCTCTATTCAAATGCCTAGAGAAAGATGGTGATGCGTGTGAAGTGTTATATATATTAGGTGTATATTTTAAGCCCTTTTAACACTTATTTTTAGCCAAGTTTTAAATTTATAAGACACGATATTTACTAACACTAGACACACATATGGGCAAGTGCACCCATCGTGAGCGTAGTATAGTGTTGGTAAGATACCGATGTCGTCCAAGGACACAAGAGCTTTTAGTACCGGTTTATCCTCAATGTCTAATCAAAATAAAAAGTTTAGAAAAATGTTTTAAACTAAGAAAAATAAAAACTAACTAAAAATGCTGAAAAAGAAAATAAAAAGAAAAAACAAACAGATAGACAAGATGAATCACTTGGCTCCGACTCGTATCTAGTGTAACCTTTGATTATTTCCGCACTTTTGCACTATTTTAAGAGATTATCTTAGTTATTGTAGTAGGCCCCTCTTTTGAAGGTGACATTACCCTCACCCCAGTAGTTTGAGTCAGCAAGGATACAATCCTAAAAGGGTGGATTATTGGAAGATAATTAATTAAGTTATTAATGTAAATTATGGTAGGCCCCTCTTTTGGAGGTGACGTTACCCTCGACTAAGTAGTCTGAGTCAGCAGGGATACAGTCCTAAATAGCCGGGTTATAGTATTAATAGTAGTTAACTTATGAGGGGATCAAAGAGTTTGGACCCCCGCCATCCAATACCGTTAAGTATTGAAGGAGGTCCTACTAAATTTGACCCAGGTCCATTGCAGGACCTCTAAACGCTGAACAATGGCAAGACCTTTACCAAACCGTTCCCTTAACCCCCGACCAGGTAGCCAACATACCTCCATATAGACCGTAGAGATATGAATGGTGAAAATCTTTTATTTTATATAGACAGTAAAATAATGCCAAGACACCACGGACAAACGATAAGGAAAGATCACCTTCAACATAAGCAACTAGTTATTAAAGTCATTAATACAAAACCAAGTAAAAAGTGCGAAAAGATTAGAAATAAAAAGTATTACACTAGACACTTTGTCTTCACCAAGTGATGTAAGAGACTTAGGCAAACATGGCCTTGATTGTCAAGAACTCTTACGATCAATCTTGGATCCCGAGATGACTCACACACTCTACGATGGACAATGGATGATGGTGGTGGATGATGGTGTTATGGTGGTGGTGGGTGGTGGGTGAAGTGTGAGAGAGGTGGTGTGCCAAGGGATGGTTTGAGCTTAAGCCAAGCACTCCTATTTATAGGCTGAACAGAAGCTCGGGCACGGCCCCGTGTCCAGTGGGCACGGCCCCGTGTCCACATCCTTCTCTTTCTTCATTTATTGCAGCTTGTCTTATTAGTTGACCACTCCCCCGTGTCCGCTGAGCACGACCCCGTGTGCAGAAGAATCTTTGTACTATGAAGATTTGCCTAGATTGTGCGAATCTTATAGTTGACCACGGCCCCGTGCCCGCTAAGCACGGCCCCGTGGTGGGCAATAGAAGCTTCTACCACTTTGTCTTTTCTGCTGACACTTGGGCACGCCCTCGTGCTGGCTGAGCACGTGGCGTGTTCAGTCCTCTGTTGTCTTGTTTTTCTTGGGAAGATGATGTCGTGGGGTCGGGCATGTCACGTCTTGTTCCTTTTCTTGTATTTATGTTAGATTTTGATGTCTTTTTGCTTCTTTTGTTAATTTGAGCTCATTTAATCCTGAAAATACAAAAGGAAGACAAAAGCACACTTTTTCCAACATTAGTATTAAAAAAGGGTTAGTTTTATGCCACAATTGATGTAATTTATATGTTGCATTTTGCACACATCAATGGCTCCCTGATACTGATTAGAAAAAATAAGATATTATCTAATATAACAATTTCCGTCGTATCTTATGAACAGTAGGATAATTGCCAAAATTTTGGGTCTTATTTACACAATTGCCATGACATTATTTTTGTTCAATAGTGTGAGAGGACCAGAGATTCAGTTGAGAGAAAAGAAGAAAGAGTTCATTCTTTTTTGTTTTTGTTGTCTTTCAAGACAAAAACAAATCCCGTCTCTACCAAAAGAAACCCATAGAGGAGGCTTAAATCTGATAAGATATTGTAGGTGTTAGCTACGGCGATGGTTTCAGTTGCGGCGGGGAGAGAGATGGCGCATGATACCATCGATGGAAAGAGAAGAGTGGCAGCCAACGGGGGTGGCAACCGGAAAACGACGTTGTTGTTGGTTGAGTAGTTCTTATTTGTAATAACAGGGTACAAAGACTCTTTGGGTGGCCGGTGACGTCAACGGTTATGTAATGGACTAATGGTGTTGCGGTAGTGGAATCCCCGTGGTCCGGTGTTGTGTAGTGGTCGGCGACGACGGAGAGATGAATAAACTGATGTGGCCATGTGGGTGAAATAGACAACTTGTATGTGTTTGGGTGGGTTTGTGTATGTATTAGGGTGAGTGGAGTGGAGCTCGGTGAGAGGCGGTAAACCTCTTTACCGAAACGGTAAACCACCGCCAACAAAGCCTTTACCGATTTTGGTTGAGGAATTCGGTGAACCTTCACCGATTCGGTGAGAGGGAGGGAAGGGGGGAGATGAGTGTGTGGTGGGGTCCATTCCTTCTCAACCAATCACACATTTTAGCTTTTTTTTTAAAATAGTTTACCTAAACCCCATTAGATAAACCACCGCCAACCTTTTTGAGCATTAGGTAACTTATTTAGATGAATTGACATGGCAATGTGTGATTGGGTGAATTAGGAGTTTACCTATTTGAAATAGGTAACCACTCCCTTCACCCCTATAAACATAGTAATATTATGTAATCTTTATTGTTACTTTAAGTTCATCCTTCTAATATAAAAACATTACACATTTTCTAATACTTACTATAATAATATAATTCAAATAAGTATTTCATTTAACTTAAATATTTTTTTCTAGAGTTAATATAATATTATTACACATTTCAGTTTTTTTTTTATAAATTGTCAAGAAAGCACAAAGGTTAATATATGTAAAAGTGAAAAAACACAGACTTCTTAGATTTTAGGTTTCTATTACACTTACATAATTAAAGTTAAATGAACCAAACAAATGTCGACACCGCTCTGCTTTTATTTTGTGAGCTTTTTTTCGGTTGCTACGCGGATTTTTTCTATTTAAATATTTAATAATTCATTTTCACTTCTTTTCCAAACACGTACTGATAAACTTCTCGGCATATTATGATTTTTATTTTGTGGGGTTTCTCTTTATTTACTACAAAGACAGGTCGTAGTGTACCGATGACGAAGTTAAATATATAGAAAATGTATTATAGGTAAAAGAAAAAGGGTTAGCTTGCTAAAACCATTTTACATAAAATTTGAAGTAACAAATATATAAAAAACAGTCGGCACCGATATCGGTAATATTAAAACAAATATTGATATTCTTTCTATACTTTTCGATCGATGTAAAACACGTATTGTCATTCTTTTGGGCATGTCATCGCTTTACTCTTTGGGTTTTTCTTTCGGTTACTATACTGAGTATTGGTACTGTATTAATATCATAATTAACAAACTGATACCCACTAAATTCCCGCCGCAACGCGCGAACGAATTTTACTAGTTAATAAACAATAACATGAATAGAAGGAATCGAATACAGATTATAAAATTCTAAAGAGATGACTTATAGCAAATATGATAAACATATCATGAATAGAAGGAATAGAATACAGATTATAAAATTCTAAAGACATGACTTATAGGAAATACGATAAACAATTTGTAGCAAACACATAAAATATATAACAGGAAATCTAATAAATAAATACTAAAAATTAAGATAACAAACAAAAAAATTAAAATAAACATAAACAATTTTAAAAAATAACAATCATGTAGAACACACAGATAACATAAACAATAAAAAAACAACGATTACAAAGGTAGATTAAATGAAAATAACAAAACAGATGATATACAATAATAGATTCAACAAACATAAGAAAACAAATTTTATAGATAATAATAACAATAAATAAACAACTAAAAAGAATTAAAATTTTACATAAAGAAATTCTAATAAACATATTAAACAGAAAAAATAATTAACAAATCATAACAATAAAAAAAATTATACATAATTTCAAAAAAATTATACAGATCTACATATCAAACACAAAAATTAGAAGCTATAGTACAAAACATAATGAAGAAGATAAACATAAATTACCTTGATGAACTTTCCGTCATATTCAAAACCTACAAACAACGGTTACAAAAAAAAAAAAAAAAAAAAAAAACGAATCAGATTACATATTAGAAAATTTCAAATTTCAAAATAAAAAGAAAACAGCAATCTGATGGAGTTGTTATAAACAAAAATATATTAAGAAAATCGAAAAACTTCTCAGAATATTATTAGAAATTGATATTCATTTACAATATAATAATTAATGGTTCTGAACATGTACCATGTGTGTTCGATTCTTCAGTGATAAGAACAAAAAAATAACAGATTCAAATATTACGTAATAGAGGAATAAAATACATATCATCGATGTTCGAAGAATCGATATAAGATCTGATGAAGAATCGAACAATAGAAAGGAAAAAAACCCTAAAATCAGTTATAAGAATAATAAAATAACAGATTCAAAGATTACGTATAGAGGAATAAAATACATACCGTGGATGTTTGAAGAATCGGTATAAGATCTGATGAAGAATCGAACAATTAAAAGGAAAAAAAACCCTAAAATCAGTGATAAGAACAATAAAATAACAGATTCAAAGATTACGTATAGAGGAATTGTAACACCTCGTAAATTCTTGCCCAATAAAATAAATACACGTTTCATATAAGGCAATCGTGTTACAAAAATCCAGATCAAGTTGAAAGATGTGCGGTAGGATTTAAAAGCGTCAACATGTTATTAAAATACCTCTGAGTGACCTTTTTGATAAAAGATCCAAGCCATGGAATAATTTATAAACGTCTAAGAACTACTTCAAATCTGGATATTTAATTAAAAGATGAATTATATTGCTAAGGAATTGATCTTGTAAATAAAAATGCCACAAAGTCCATTTAAAGAATTCTCGATACATCCAAGAACTTTATCATCCATGGAATCACATGCAAAGGCATGCAAGTCTGATACATGGTCCCCTCTACAAGGAAAATGTCACAAGATTCGAGCTTGAAAAGTTTGCATGGTCAAAACATGAGAAATGGACAAATTTTCGAAATCTGACAATCGGATACGGACCGTATCCGCTTAGGCTTACGGTCCGCAAGAGGTGTATCTGGGCACATCAGAGGAGAGTCGGTTATGGACCGCAAAGCCAAGAGCTTACGGTCCGTAAGTTACTCTTACGGCCCGCAAGGCTTAAGGCTTACGGTCCGTAAGACCGTCTCTGGCAGCAGAAAATGGACAGCTGCCTGTTCAGCCTGTTGCACCGCCTTATATAAGTGGTTTTCGAAATCAGGGACTTGAAAACTGGTTTTTGGCATCATAGGGACACCTGGGATCATCTTGCAACATTTATAGACTTAGTTGGGGTCATCTTGTGGCATTTAATTCACTATATAAAAAGACCTCTTGTTGCAACATTCATTGTTCATTTGCAACTCACTTCAAGCTGGTCTCTGGAGCTCCACTGGTCAGCAAGCAAGTTCCTTTAAGTTCCAAATCATACTTAGGACCTTTGTAAGTGTCCTTAATCCTCCTTAATTCAGTTTAGCTTAGTTAATTAGCTTAAAGTCAAACCGTCGTAATTAAGGTTTGACTTCGAGATTAATCAATAATTGTCCAGTCAAATCTCAAATTAAAAGTACCTATAAGATGGTAATTATGTGGGCAATAAACCCTTAAAGGGGCACCATCTGATTCCCACTCTAAGTAGGTCAAATGTCGGGTCAAAGCTAATCCTAAAAAGTCAAAAGAAAACTTATTTTCAAATCAACACATAATTAGCAATGTAGAAGACATGCAACCTGTTTTAACATTAATATAACTTGGTAATTACTGTAAGAACATGTCTAAACATGTTCAACCCGACAATTTTTAGTTTAGGCCCGGTTCGGAACCGAAAGTCGCATAATTTGACTTTTGCTTTGACTTTCAGTTCTGACCCGTTTAAGCATGTTTTAGAAATGCCTTAGAGCCATATTAGGACCAGGTTTTATGTTAGTATAACCCTATGTGATTATACACCTTGGTTCAATAGTTATCCGATTCATATGCATGTTCCGGTTAATTGCTTATATGTTGACTATTATGCCCATATGACCTTAAAACGTGATTTTTGAAAATATAAAAGTGTGGAAACCTTAGTTACTGATTTATAAACTTGCACCTAAAATTTGACATCAGCTTGAGGTCTAGATTAAGAGTTATACTCAATAGCGTAATTAGAAAGCTCTTATTAATTAAACGGCGTAATTAGCATATAGCCTAGTTTAACCCACTTTTTGATATAAAATTTTTTACCCACTGATGTAATATAATATTTTGGGATTTTTAAAGATTTTTAATAAATTTTAGGCTGAGCATAACATAGGGTTGTAGCTTTAATTCGGTTATTGCCGGTTTTGCCCTTTTGGGCTATAAAATGAGTTTTACAAATCTTTTTGACCCCAAACCTTTTGCTACTGATTTTATATGATAAATAAACTATTTTAAACCTTCTGGAATAATAAAAATATCAGCTTTCTATATAGAACCCTGAAATGGCTCCAAACCGCCTTTTTAAGCATTTTTAACGCATAGTATGCATCAAAACTATTTTAAACATATAAGGTTGGATGCCTACTGATATTTAAAGTAAATTATTATATTGTAACAGTGAGCAAAAGTTTTTAAACTCAGATTTCAGTTTTGACCTTTTCGGCTTAAGTGAAATTACCAAATTGCCTTTTCGGTGCATAGTATGGTTATAATTAATAAATTTCACATATAGGCTATACCCTAATGTTATAACTTATTAAATTAAGTATTTTTACTGATTATATCAGACCCGAAACTCAGATTTATATTTAAACTCTTTTATAACCTTTTAAATGACCAAAATGCCCCTACGGGGCATAGTTTGAGTTTAAAACCATTTCGGGCATAATAGAAGATATCTTACTGATGTCACAACATATTTAAGGCATATTAACTTAGGAAACCTGCACATGACTCATTTGGTTACCCGTTACGCACTTTTGGCGTTTGGATCGGCTTATGTAACTAGTTTGCATAATTTAGCCAAAACGGGTCAAACCATATCGTTTTCATCTCAAAATCCAGAATGTGTTTAAGTTACCCATATTAAACAAGCATACAAGCTTGTCGGGTCAAAACCACATTCTAAACCGGTCTTCGCTTTATCATGCGTTTGAACCGTGTATTCCTTTTGAAAACTAACCGGTCTAAGTCTAAGCTTAATTAAAAACCCGTTAGGATTCTAATAGGTTATTAAAACCTTCATTCCAGATTAGGAGCCCAGTAAAAGCTATGTGCACTTGCTGTATTTGATTTATACTTTGCTCAGGTAAATACTCTTAACTTATTTTCCCTATACGGGCTTGGGATACGGTATTATAATAATACCGCTTGGTCGGGTATGTAGTCATTTAAATCGGATTTTGATTAATGTATTTACATAATTCGTTTTATTCTGTATTATTTGGTGTATGGCCTTTGGGGGGTTAAATGACCATGTCCCGGATATCCTTGGCATCATTCAAAGAAATGGCCACGACCTAAGCACGGGGTGTAGGCGTACACCTGACAGATGCATTATGTAAAAACTGATAATCCACTTAAAGGAAATAATCCTTGTGGGCATTATACTTGTGGCTTGTCAATTAATCTAGACCGGCCCTACAAACCGGCCCTAATGGACGACAAATAAATAAAATTGTATACAATATTATTTTTGAATAATTGTCCCAAGTTATAAAAGATATTTTTGCCGAAGTGCATTCAGACTCTTTTCAAAATGAGTCAGTTAAGTTGTATTTACCAGTGTAAACTGACGTATTTTCCAAAAAGGCTAAGTGCAGGTACTATACGTAATAGGCTGGATACTCCAGACATCAATAATCAAGTCTCGCAAGCTCTAGATGTTAAAGTCTGTGGAACAAATTTCCTTTTTATTTCGATCCGCCTGTGGATCTGTTTAAATTATTATGTGATACTTAATATTACAATCTATTTAGTTGAAATAAATCTATCTTTTTCTTCCGCTGTGCATTTAATTAATGTGTTGTTTGACTATGATGATATCAACTACGTCACGATACTCCCCACCAGGCCCACCGGTAATACGTGGAAATATCGGGGTGTGACAGGAATAAAATACATATCGTGGATGTTTGAAGAATCGTTAGTAGAGCTGATGAAGAATCAAACGATAGAAAGGAAAAAAAAACCCTAAAATCCCAAAGAGTATGAGATTGCATATTTTGGCGGGAAAAAGAGGTTTAGAGGCCCTAGGAGGGGGACATGTGTCCCTTAATTATGGCTTTTATTAGTTTGTATAGATATTATCACGAATCAAGTTACCAAAAAATGACATGTGCAGTCATTTTGACAATCGTGTAAAATATCAGGTTCGTGGAAAGAGTGATGCTAGATTATGAGTTCAACTTCAAAATGTTTTTCATACACACATTTAAGAATGGCATTTATTGACTAGGATAAAGATCAAATACAAATAAACTTAACGTACTAAACATACAAACTGAAGGAAAAGATAAAAAAAGAACGGTGTCATTTTTGTAATTATGAGTAACTATCAAAATTACTCTTGTAGAGTAATTTTGATATTTTGTAGAGTAATTTTGTAAAATTACTCTGCATCAAAATTACTTTTACAAGTGAATCAAAATTACCCTGCAAGTTTATCAAAAAACTGTAGAGTAATTTTGATCTTTTGTAGAGTATTTTGGTCTTGTAGAGTTGCAGGGTAATTATCAAAATTTCAACCAACCCCCAAAAAACTGTAGAGTAATATTGATTTTTTGTAGAGTAATTTTGTAAAATGATCCTGTAGAATAATTTTGATCTTGTAGAGTAATTTTGTTAGCATTTACTTATAGGATTTAGCTTTATGGTTTAGTTTTTAGCTTTTAGTTGGGGGGGGGGGGTAGGTTTTTGGGGGTGAGGGGGGGGGGAGTGGGGGGTTTAGGTTTTTTGGAGGTGGGGGGTTAGTTTTTTTTTAGGTTTTTTTTTTTTTGGGGGGGGGGGGGGGTAGTGTAATTTTGATAATTACCCTACAAGACCAAAATTACTCTGCAAAATATCAAAAATACTCTACAGTTTTTTTTACTCTACAAAAGATCAAAATTACTCTAAAATATTTTTTTTTTGGGGGGGAGGGGGGAGTTAGTGTAATTTTGATAATTACCCCACAAGAACAAAATTACTCTACAAAAGATCAAAATTACTCTACATGTACATTTGTAGAGTAACTTTGATAGTTACTGATAATTACAAAAATTCTACCGCCTACTTTTTTCCTTTTCATGCAATTCATATGTTTTGTAGGTTAAGTTTATTTTTACAACTAGTAGGGTGCCCGCGCGATGCGGCGGGAGCGACACTTTACATTAGGAATAAGCTCGGTAACGGTACCGAAAATACCGGTATCAAAAATCGCCAAATATGGGTACATGTATCCAGTGGCGAAGCTTGAAATTTTTTACGGGGGGTCGAAAACGTATATGCCCAAAAATTTATATACGAAAACTACATATATAACACTATTGGCCGAAAAGTTCGGGGAGTCGGGCGCCCCTCCCGGCCCCTTCAAAGCATTGCCCATGCATGTATCTAAAATGCTTTGTACGATATTGTATCGGTACCAGGATGGTAGGTAAAATTCGGTAAAATACAAGTACCGAACCAAAAGTTTCGGTACCAAAAACGCCAAAAAGTGGATACCGAATCGGTACCGAAAATAACTCATTAAGAGAAATTTGGTACCGGTATCCAGTACCAAATGTCTATCCCTACTTTACATTGCGGCTATCCGTTTCTAATAGTTTTCTTATTTGTATAAAATTTATTGTAGCGTTAAAGCAAAACAAAGTTCTAAACTTTTTGGTATCTTAAAAAGCCCTTGTCTCATGCATTATACATAAAGTAAGTGTATGGTGCAAGATAACTCGGTTGTTTCCGGTTACGATGAAAGATTTGTGGAATTATACAAACATTTGACGATGTCGACACTTAATTTTTTTGGCATATGGAAGGCAAGGAACGAACTTATTTTTTCAGAAAAAACGCATCAACATTGACTCAATTTTTGGAGAGGTACAAGTTGTGTCTTTTTTTTGTGGATCAAATGCAAGGCTAAGAAAGTCAGTGGACTGGACGAAATGGGTTAATTTTGAGTTAGCAGATTGATTTTTTAAATCTTTCTTTAATTTTATTTTATTTTTTAAATGTTTCTTTCATTTTATTTGCAGCAAGTTCTGAGTGATTGTAAAGTAGTTGGGCTTAGTTACTTGCTAGTCTCTAAACATTTGTAATGGATATCAATCACCTCGTTGGCTTCAGTAAACTTGTGAGCCTACTACAACTTTGTTTGTACATGAAATTCAAGCTCATTTATCAAGTGAACTTCAGTAAAGGCTCAAACTCGAGCTTGAACTCGTATAAACTCGGCTTGATACAAGTTTTGAAGTATAGGATTAATAAAATAAATTTTACAGTCTCAAGTATGATATTATGTGTCAACTGGTCCAACAAGTATTTACGAATATCCAAAAACCCGAACCCGAACTTTAAATGGTTCGGTTATGGGGTCCCTTTTCCCTACCAAAAACCCGAAAAAACCGAAACCCGAAAAAACCCGAACATCTATTATTTTTTTTTCATATAGAAGTGTTTTGGTTTGAAGTCTTTTAATATACGAAACCTTAAGTTTTGGGACTATTAAATATTATAATAGCATATCGTCAAATAATGTTTGAGCTTTGATGATATTTTTAAAGTAGCAATATGAATTTTGATGATATCTTGTAAAAAAACATTAATTTTTCATTTTACAACTAAACCTAAAAACCGAACAACCCGACCCGAACCCGAATTTTAAATGGGTCGGTTATCGGGTCAATTTTTCCTAGAAAGAACCCGAACAACCCGACCCAAAAAAACCCGAAACCCGAAGAAAAAACCTGATGAACACCCCTACCATCACCAAATTTTGTACATACTATGAGTGACTAAAGTTGGCTACCGTGAACTTTCGTTTTCAATTAGCACTTATTATAATATAAATAATTTAAACACGTTATTGACCAAAGCATAACGTACTTATTCAAGCAAAGGCAATCTTTATAAATGACAAGAACAAATGAAGTCATACAAGGGGAGTTATCCGTTCAGGCACAATCCAAAGCCCTTCTGTAACCTCAATAGGATGGAAAGATTCCTGCAACATAAGTTTACATTAGATTAACACCCAACACAACCGTATAAATGTTGATCATTGCAGGGTGAGCTAATAAGATGGCCATCAAATCTTCAAAAGATACAAACTTTATGAAGTTTGATCTAAATGCTGATGTCTTAGGATGTGCTTGTGAAAAAAATGGTTTAAAAACAAGGAATAATTGCATATTTCCCCTTAAAAACACTCTTAATTGCATATTTACCCAAACCTAAATAACAATTGCGTATTTCCCCTTCTCTATTAAAATGACAAAACTACCCTTCTCAAAATCAAAATTAAAAGATCATGTTTGCTTATTTGACATTTTTGGGGATTGGTTACAGGGTATGGTGTCCGAGGGGTGCTCGCGGAGTTAAGAGGGCCTTTCATGGCGTCACAGTGGATGGAGTTAGAACACCAAGCATTGATCTACAAATACATAACGGTTATCGCACTGATTCCGTCTAATCTCCTTATTCCGATCAGAAAAGCTCTTGAAACGGCAGCGTTTTGTTATCCTGGAGCCAATCTTCGGCACACTGCCAGTAAGTTATATTTTCAAGATTTTGTTTCAAGATTGAGAAAAATAAAGGGAAATGTGAATTAATTAACTAAATGTGTTTGTTTTAATCAGATGGATGGGGTGGTTTCCATATGGGGTTTTCGAGCCAGGGCGGTGCCGGAGAACCGACGGGAAGAAGTGGCGGTGCTCGAGGGACGCAATGGCAGATCAGAAGTATTGCGAACGGCATATGAACAGAGGTCGCAATGGCGGTGCTCGGGAAGAAGTCGTCTCCACTTCGACTGTCACCGCCGCCACCGGTATCAGCCACTTGAGCCAACAAAATCAACACCAATTTGGCAGGTAGATTTTCATAATCTTAGTCTTTTTGTATCGACAACAATTAGTAGCTGCAGATGTTATCTGCATCATCAATTGGGCTAAACCGGTATCAGCCATATAAGTAATTTTTATATTTTGTATTTGTAATAAAAAAAACTTAACCAGAAGTGTGATTTTTACTGGATAAGTTTGTTTGTTTGTATTGACACTAAACTAAATATGTGATTTGTGAATCTTGTGCATAAATTTCTTAAAAGCTGGAGATTTGGGGTCTAACAAAATTCAAGATTCATCAAGCCATTCCATGTTATCTGCATCATCAATTGGGCTAAAACCAACTGCGATTTCAGTTCCTTCGGAGTTCGGACTTGTTAGCTCAGACTCCTTGCTCAACCCGTTACAGAAAAACGACAATGTAGATCATCACATCTTCCTTGCCTTTGTTGTAAACTCTAACTAGTAGTGCAGGAAGCAGCCCAAGAACAGACAACAGTCTTGTTGGATCCACACTCATCACATCTTCCTTGCCTTTGTTGTAAACTTTAACTATCATGATTTGTGTTTGAAAATTCAATTAATTATGTGTACGTTAAGTTATTTTGTTTGTGTTTTTATGTTTGGGGCAACACTTGTGACCAAATATACAATTTGTGGCCAACAAGTAGTGAAAAAAGACAAAAAGTAGTAAAAAGAAGGGTAAATATGCAATTTTCTAAAGTTTAGTAAAATGAAGGGTAAAATAGTCTTTCTCTAATTTAATTTTAATAAATTAAATCAAAATGGGTAAATTTGCAATTTTACTAGTAAATAGAGGGGAAATATGCAATTTAATTTTTGGCTCGGGTATATATGCAATTTCAAAAATTTTTAAGGGGAAATATGCAAAAAAACCCTAAAAACAAATACAAGAAGCCAAAATAACCTGAGCATTTTTTATCTAATTAGAGTGGTAACCCATGGTAACTGTGTAAACATGTGTTTCTTTCAAGCCTATCGAATCAGCTGCCAATGCATTACTTTGATGCACATCATGAGATACATCAAATATCGAAACAATCGAGATCTGTAAGATTATCAGCTGTTCATATCAAATTCTGATTAGTTCAACAATATGGGGTGAACAATAACTAATCAATCACTCTTGTTTACCTCATTGTTAGAGTCGTAGCTATCTGGTTCAAACACACTGGTTGAAGTAGCACCAAAACATAAAAGCGCCTCTGAAAGCATATCCTAACAAAACAAGATTGGAACTTGCAGTCATTCCATGAAAAATAATCAATTGGGCATGCATCAAAAGGTGTTAATTTTCAGGAAAAAAAATCACCAAAATAAACATCTTAACCATTTTTCTTTGCCAAAACAGACATCGACCTTTTGCGAGGGTTTATACCGAATTTTTGTCAAAAGACTATACAAGCAGTTACCAAAAGTTTTTTGGGCTTATGCCTCTGTACCTACAAAAGGAAATACACAAACTAACAATGATCTATCACTTTCCATAAACAATAAAGAACCACAAAATTGGCATTCCATCAAACCTTTAGGGTATGTTTGGTATGAGGTAATGGAATGAACGAATGAATGGAATAGACGAAGGAAAGGAATGGACAAGAGAATGAAATGGATCATTACCATTCCATTGTCCTGTTTGGTTACCCATATGAAAATAGAATGAATCATTACTTTGCAATGTTTGGTAGACGGGAAAAGACGTAAGAATGGAATACAATTAATTGAATTGACAAAAATACCCTATACTGGTTGTATTAACATCATTATGGTCTGAAGTACCAGATCAAATTCCAATTTTATCATCTTCTTCTCAATCAATCCAAGCTGCTAAACGAAACAATAATCACTTGTACAAAACAAAAAAAAAAAAAAAAACCTTGTTCTTAAATTAATGAAAAAGTTGATCATGTGTAGACTGTCTATTAGTGGTAAAAGAAGAAATGATAAAATGATGATGTATGTTCCCAGTAAATACTTGAATGGAAATTAAACACGAAAGAGAAATGAACAGTTCGATAAACTCCATTAACAACATACACTTCAGTTCTTACAAGATTAAAATGGACAAAAACCATAAAAACTTAAACATCAATAATAAAACAAAGACGTTTCTCCAACTTGTAACTAACGCCGGTGGCCGGTTATCTTCATAAACAAACGGAGATGGAACGGTTAAATCCACCCAATGCTCGGAAAACTCAACCGACAGAAAAACTTGAAAGTCATCACGACCAACGACTAAAACTGATTTTGAATCTCGTTGATCGTATCCCACCAATCAATTGTCGGAAGTTCGCACCGACTAATTCGGTCGGAGAGTGTATGAGAGAACGAGATTTGTGATTAATGTTGGAGCATTGTGGAGGTCGCGGTGTCTGTCATCGCAGCGTGACAGGTTCAGCAATGGTGATGGTGGTACGGATGGTTATCGGGGTGATGAGAGTAGCAGGGCCTTCGAAATTTAAATCCTTTTGGTATAATTCAAAATTTTACAGTGACATGTGGTTATACGAAATCATCGAAAAAGAGTGAAAATAGTTGAGGAGGGGAGGGTAAAACGGAGAAACAGAAAAGAGATATGGAATGGAATGAAAAAAAAACTGGGGTAAGGGAAGGAATTATTTGGAGGTGTTTAGAGAGATTTTCATTCCGTGTGGAATCATTGATTTCATTCCTTTGTGCAACCAAACATGCTTATTTTCATTACCCATGAATGAAGTATTCCATTCCCTCTTTCATTACCTCATACCAAACACTACCTTAGTGTGCATGAAAAATCAGATGGGTTATATGAGTTCAAACATCAGAGCTTAAGCCCGCTGTGAGTACATGAGAGACGGGGCTATGGAAAGATGAAAAGATACAAAAACAAAGCAGGTGAAAAGAAATCTTCTTAAAAGGGAGACAAAGTTACATAGTTTCGCAAACACCCACCCAATTTATTAAACTAATCAAATAAACAATAAAATTGAACCCCAAATCAAACAACCAGACACACGATTCTCACACGGGGACAAAAATTCAGATTTTGAATGATTTGGATGAAAAGAGTGAGAGATTAACATGGGCAAATGCCCTGTGATGGAACCACCAGAGATAAAACAGATGTGGGGATCGGTTGTTTAACTTAATGCCGACAACAATCTGGATATTATGAAAATATAAACAGAAAACAAATGATTAGTTTGCATATATAATAACCGCACAAACAAAAACAATCAACAACGTAGAGATAAGCAATCATACCTCTTGGATTCTCTTCCAGTTAACAGGTTATGCTAGCTTGCCACCTATAACAAGCAAACATTAGTTCAATCAAATTTCTAAATCGACCGTATAATATACTGAAAATCAGAGACAACAAATAATAACAGCAAAAGATTTATTTCTCAAATGCTAAAAAAGTAGATAAAGACAACTAATGGAGATTACCAGGGGCTTTAACAACTCGATGATGATCGGATTTGGTGGATAGCAAAACTTCATACGAACCTGTGATACCCATGAATGTATCGATTGAATCTTGATGTTGATTCTGTCGTGCGTAATATCATTGTGAGTTATAAAATAAGATAATAGCAAAAAAAGCTGCTGTGAAAGATTAAAAGATTTAAAAAAAATGAACCTTGACTAAATAAAACCTTGCGTTTTACTTAACCTGACCTGTAATCACTCCCATGTATACCTATATTTTCCATCAATTGTCCTTCTAGGATTTCAATTCGAGACCAAAGAGGAGAAAGAAAATCAAATTTCGAAACCCATAAACCACAAAATGTATAGAGATGACGAATTAAAACAATTGATTCAAAACACATGGAATCCATTACCTTAGATAACAGCTTTCATTGTCAATGAATTAAATTCCACCGGATTTGGTCAAGATGAACGGAGCAAGGATCGCACACCAAAAGAAAGGGTTAAGCGCCATATAGAATCTATACATGCTTTAAGCGAGAAAAGGGGTGTTTGAATTTTGAATTTTGGAACACAATACGCACCCAGGAATTCAAAATTTGGGAGCAGTGAGAATCACATGCTTTAATCGATGAGTTATTGCCAATACAGAACCGTATTTATTTGGAGGCTCATATTGCAAAACATTTCGGACTCACATGTACATTTTAATCCGTATGTCAATATTTATACCAAGACAAATATTGAAACGTCGACAAAATTGAGTAGGTCGTCATTGTACCTTTGCATTTTTTTAAAACGTTATAATTTATAAGATATGACAAGAATACGTAAAAGTATTAAAAGTTTGTTGTGGATGTGAAAAAGTGTAACTAATTATCTATAATTGTGTTAAAACTCAGGGATTTAAATGTAATAAGTTTAAAGGCTAAAAAATAAATAGTATTTAAATGACCAAATTAACCTCAATTTAGGGGTCTATCTATAAATAAAGAGATAAAAAGTTCTTATTTTTTGCTATCTTAAAATACCCCTCACTCATGCATTATAATATAGTATAGATGTTTTTATTTTAGTCCAAAATGAAGACACGTGGCTGTGTTTTCAGCCCACCCACTTATCACTATGTTTTTATTTGTTTAAGATAAAGGTTAAATAGTAAGAATAGAAAATATCGAAGGAAAAAAAAAAAGAAATATGATGCAAAAGTATTAAATAATAAGTGTAATAAATACATGTGTGTTGCAACATTAAAGATTCTTTTGAATTATAAAGAGGGAGGAAGTCTAACTAATTACCTATAATTATGTTAAATATCAAGGATTTAAATGTAATAGATTGAGGGACTAAAAAATAATTATGGTTTAAAAGACCACTTTACCCTCATTTTAGGGGTTTATTTATAAATATGGGTATTGGATTTTAATAATCCCAAGTTTCACTAATTGGCCGGTAATAATCCCAACTTCAAAAATTGCCTACAACAGTCCCAACTTGTAAGATTTTGGCCACCAATGATCCTTGTCTAACTGGGTTATAACCCAGTTAGTTTTTTGAAGTTTTGAGCGGCGGAGAAGGTCACTAGAGGTTGGAGATGACAAGTGGTGGTCTCCTTTGGTGGTTTCAGGGGTAAAGAAGGTCGTCGGAATAAGTTGTAGGTCACCGGAGTTGCGTAGATGGTGGAAATTTTAAACTTTTGAGAAGCGGAGAAGATTACAGGAGGTCGGAGATGATTGGTGGTGGTCTCGTTTGGTGGTTTCAGGGGTAAAACGGGTCGCCGGAATAAGTTGCAGATCACCGGCCCAACAAGGTTATAACCCAGTTAGACAAGAATCATTGGTGGCCAAAATCTTACAAGTTGGGACTGTTGTAGGCAATTTTTGAAGTTGGGATTATTATCGGCCAATTAGTGAAACTTGGGATTATTAAAATCCAATACACCTTATAAATAAGGGGGGAAGAAGTTCTTAACTTTTGGGAATCCCTCCCTCATGCATTATAATATAGTATAGATAACTTTCCCCTTATTGACTAACCATGTTATATTGTTTATAAATGTTGAACTTCAAATAAGATAACACAATGGTACATATTAGCTTTGCAATATAAAACAAACGGGCAATGTTTAATGTCATCACTAAAGAACGTTGACCCTTGGAAGCTCGAATGTCTAATGTTATGAACAATGAGTCGGGCCCAACTTATGCATATAACACCACAGTAGGCCCAACTGGCAGCCCAAAACGAATTGATGGAGAAGGCGTTAGGCGTGGATCACTTGAAAGTTCTTGTGTTTGATTGCCTCACTTTTATCCAATGACAACAGAACAGTATGTATTTAGATTGTTTATTGAAAAAGGGTAATAATTTAGCTTCTGAACAAAACAACACTACTATCAAGAATCAACAATATTAAAATCGGAGCTAGCATTAGCATAGCATTAAAAAAATCACTACATTAGTGGAGGATATCCCGTATCTTGTACATTATCATGCTCTATGTTAATCGTTTTCACTAGATACGTCAAAGCTTATTTATTATTATTATACTGGTATGAAGTACCAGATGTATTATTGTGGTATGTTTTTGCCACTAACATGATGCAAATACAAAGTCTTGTATTTATCTTTGCTCAAAACAATGCATCAAGATATGGACCTTGACATAAAGTTCAGCAGAGAGAGACATCTTATTGCAAGAAGAAGAAGTCCATCACTGGACTCATATAACATACCTTGTGGTGCTTTGGCAACTTACCATATATTTCTCTCCATATTTATCAACTATATGTATAATTTTTGTCTGGTTATAATTACAATACGACCCTTAACAAGACACGATTTTAATATATTAAACATGTCTAAAGATAAGACAACAAGTCTTAGGTATGGTATAACACTTCCTAAGTTTCACATACTATCAACATCTTTGCAAAAGCAAACATACTAGTTTACATGTGTAAAGAATCAAACTCATGACTCACCGACACATGCCGAGACAATTGAATTGCATGAATATATGTGGGTTAAGTTACATCTATAATAATATGAGTCGATTTGTGAAACACACTGTTTTGGATTTTTTTTTAAATACTAATACAAAAACTATATTATTGCAATAACTTTATATACTTTGGTATTTGGGTGTGACTTTCTATACATTTGATCCACGTTTCTTTTTTACCTAGTATTTTAATTTTTGTGTGGTTAGGGTCTTTTTATTTATTTTCATGTTGTTCCTTTAATTTTAACCAAATAAATCAATATTTTATTGATTGTGTTCTTTAAGTGGAAATGCATATTTACTTGTGCGAAAGAAGGTGTGTGTGACTGACTTATATATATTTTTTCCTCTATTTACGAAAATAAATATACATTTGATTTGAGACTCATTTTGTTTATTTAAATTGGCAGGGTCACAAATGCATTGGATGATGATATATTTTTTTTTGAACGGCAATTGGATGATGATATTAGGTATTGGATTAGACTGTAGTTGACTTTGTTGGATTAAATGCAATGTTGGAATCACATACTGTTTGGATCAAGGGTGGACCGGCTCGAGAACAATTATTTGCAAGCGTTGACATCGGTGGCGGACCTATGAATTATTTACAGGGGGTACGAATGAGGAGTTCAGCCATATTTTCAAGGGGTGCGATCGGGATTTTAGCCTATATAATACACTAATTTTTTTTTTCAAAGGGGGCGCCCACCCACCCACCCACCAATACCTTTAGGTCCGCCCTTGGTTGACACCATCGGCCGGGCTAGCTTTACATAATCAGGGTTTTAATGGTTAGGCCCTATCTTTATTGGGTTTGACTGGTTTTTGCATTGAACCCGACCACAAAGCCTCTCAAATTGCAAACCGGAAACTAGACCGGTCGCCCGTGTTTGGACCAGTTTTGATTCCTTCCTTCGGTTATGTTTTAGCCGGGTGGCCCAATCCAAGTATTTCTCAAGCTTACTAACACTTTTCTATGTGATTGTCACCTTGCGTAACAATTCACCCCTATAGAAGGAAATGCATAATTGTGCCCGTATGGGATTCATTCTTTCGGGTTGGGTATGAAGCTGGAATCAATTTCGATTCTAGAATTCTGATTCGAATTTTTTCAATTTGAATCTAGTTGGAATCCGAGTTGATTTGATTAAATTCTAATTAATAACAAAAATATTTCAGACTTAAAGTATCCTCTACGTTTTCAACTTTCAGGCCCCTTTAAGATATAATTTAAGCATAAAAGCGAATCTATGAAACTAAAAACATCAAATGGCCAAAATCCAAACTTGCAACACTTGAAATATAAATTAGTCTAATTGTCAAAATTTTGAAATAGAGTAGCAAAATCTAGGTTTGTAACTTCTTATATAGAAAAGGTTGATAGACTTATTAGAGAAGTCCAATAAAAAAGATTTAGAAACTCATGTTTCAAAAAATATGTTGATACATAAAGTTTGAATTTGAATCAAATCACATATAATCGAAAAGCTTAAACTTTGAATTCGATTGATTTGAATTTCAAGGTTACTGATTATGATTCGAATATTGAACACCCTTAATTAAGTGCCCGTATAAAAACGTCTTGTAATCTTGAATGATATTATAATTATTAGATCATTCGGGCCGGATACAATATTCCATAAGTCCTTATAAGAATTTAGAAGGCAATATATTAGTCTATGGCATTATATCCTAGTGATATCTTGGTGGTGGGATAAGGTTTATGACCATTAGGTTATGGATTCGATTTCTTTAAAGGAGTTTTTCCCAAATTTATTGGGTTATGTATAAACATATACATAGTGAAGATAGGGGTTGAGTTATAATACAAAGTATTTAAAAATAAGAAGTGTAAGAAGCCACCAGAGAATGACAAGTGTCCTAGGAGGAATTAAATGAAAAGGGTAATTTTGTCTACAAGAGGAAAGAGAATATGCACATGCAAGTCACATGTTATTTCCCCCCCAATTTTTAAACATCCGTAACTTTCTTATACATCATTTGTTTTTAAAAAAAATTATACCATAAAATAGAGCGTTTTTTTATCTTTAATATGAGTATCATATTGTTATATTTTTCAAAAAAAAATTCAAAAACCCAGTTGCATATTACACAATGGACATGAGTAAAACACAATGTAAAGTAGATAAAAAACACAATCAATGACAACAGATAAAGACACAATGGACAACATACTAAAACACAATGACCATAACGTATAACACAATGGCGATAGCATATAACACAATAAGTATCAGACTAAATAAAAACACAATGGATGACAATAGATAAAAGACACAATGGATGACAATAGATAAAAGACACAATTAATGACAACAGATAAAAGACACAATGGAGAGCAAATGAAGACACAATGGAAAACAAACTAAAAACACAATACACAACAAACTAAAACACAATGAACAAAGATAATAAAAAAATTGAACAAATTATTAAAACACAATGGACAACATATTAAAACACAATGAATAACATATTAAACACAATGACCTGAAGTAATAACACAATTCATAGAAAACCCAAATATAACATCTTCATTGTGTCATATATTGTGTTATAGGTTCTTATAAAAACGCAATGGATAGAACCCAAATTAACATTGTGTTATAGGTTTTGATAATAACACAATGGGCATGATGTAAAACACAACGTAAAGTAGATCAAAAACACAATCAATGACAACAGATAAAGACACAATGGACAACATACTAAAACACAATGACCATAACGTATAACACAATGGCGATAACATATAACACAATAAGTATCAGACTAAATAAAAACACAATTAATGACAACAGATAAAAGACACAATGGAAAACAAACTAAAACCACAATGCACAACAAACTAAAACACAATGAACAAAGATAATAAAAAAATTAAACAAATTATTAAAACACAATGGACAACATATTAAAACACAATGAATAACATATTAAACACAATGACCTGAACTAATAACTCAATTTATAGAAAACCCAGATATAACATCTTCATTGTGTCATATATTGTGTTATAGGTTCTTATAAAAACGCAATGGATAGAACCCAAATTAACATTGTGTTATAGGTTTTGATAATAACACAATGTATAGAAACTCTACTGACCAAAACCCAGTTAAAAGACACAATGACGTGAAAATTTTAACACAATGCAAAAAAACCCAGTAAAAATAATTTTTTTTATTTTATTTTTATATGATAATATGGTACTCATATTAAAGATAAAAAAACGCTCGTTATTATGGTGAATTTTTTTTTAAAAAAAAATGTCGTATGAAAAAGTTATGGACGTTTTAAATTGATGGGGGAATTAGCATGTGCCTTGCATGTGGAGAGAGAAAATCCATAAATATAGGATTCCCTTTATGCCCTTCTATTATTTTCTTTTCCCTACAACTAATCTCAACCATCCAAATCTAAGATCAATGGACTAGAATTCTTCTTACCCTTCTTATTTATTTTATCCTTTGTATTTGATCCTAACCCGTGAAGATAGATATAATCATATGATTTAAATATTATGCTCTAGCTTTTCTTGTCGAATGTTTGTTCTGACATGTGCTTGTGGCGGTGGGCTCTTGTGCCTCCCAATAATTCTACATTCAATACCTTCTTTTCAATTCTAATTTTATTATTTGGATCTTTAATTGATTAAAATTCTGGATATTAAATTTATCCCCTTAAAACTTATAAAAAAATTTATATTTGTACATTTTATATACTAGTATATAGTAATATTTTTTTTTACTTATATTACTAACGGTGTACAAGATGTTTCCTAATAACCCAAGAAAAAGATGAATTTCGCATCTGCACTCCACTACCCACCCAAAACATAAGCCTTCAATAGGGCAACTAGGGTCAAAGTCGTTCAGTTCCATCCACACAACCCTCTCTCTTCTCTACAACACACAACTCTCTCTCTCTCTCTCTCACCTTTCTTCGGTAGCCACTCATCAATTTCATTCACCGAATTGCCTACCCGATAAGCCGACATTGGTTTTACCAAATCAGTAACACTGCCCGAACATCACTACCCAAATACGCCTCGAGTACCCTAATAATATAGTTGTTTTCATTTGAATCTAGCCTTATATATATCCAACTATCTTTTTTTAAGGTAAACTTCATTAAAACAGGCCGGTCTGACCAAAACGCACCAAAAACCAACTGCAACATGTACAACGGGTACTTACACCATTCCTTCCAATCAATGTTTCTATGTCCGGATCTACATTTTAACCAAAAAAAGCGTAGAGATCTAATCTCCCCAAAAATATCGCCACTATCACCTCTACCGTTAGGGAAAATCTTTTCATTCCTAACTTTCCATATACACCAAACCAACACGGCAACAAGCCCCCGAATAACCTTCCTTGACTTTTTATCCCACTTCCACTTTTATGAAAATCAAGAACATCCTTTAAAGAAAAAGCAAAAAACGGATGATTTGAGAATTATTTTTCAATGATATACAATATATAAACTTATATATATATAGTGGAGGTTTCAAATGAGAATAATTTTTTGTAAGAATAAAAAAGAAGAAATTTCAACCAATAAAAAAGCTTCATTTTACTTTATTTAATTATTGTATTTAATATTAGTGTAAGGGTATATTGGAAAACTTAAATAGATCATTAATTGGTAGTCTTCCTTTTTAATAGCTAATTATATTAAATTTCTAACTTATTTTCAAAAAATATAATTTTTTAAAGAAGAAAAAAAATTAATTTAAAGTGTAGAATAAATTACGAGGTGTGTAGGGATAAATTTCAAAACATGTAGGATAAATTTTGATGTGTGTAGGCAAAATTTTTAGTGTTGATGATGATAGTCTTTATAACTAATTAATTAGTCAAATATAATAATAAATGAGATGAGAGAAAAATTATTCAATGTTTTACAATTGTACTCTTTGTTCTTTTTTTCTCAAATGAACCTCTCCATATATATATATATATATATATATATATATATGTATAGGGAGAGATTTACGTACAATTGGGCTTAACGTATGCTGTGAATATATAACATGCGGATTTTTTCATAATCTGCGGTTTTTTTAATCAACATGCGATTTGTTTTTTTTTCCATCATGCGACCTTTTTTTTTCAACATGCGACTATTTTTTTAACATGTGGATTTTTTTTCATGTACATGCGAATTTACCTCCCATTCAAAAAACCGCATGTTGTATACCTAAAATCCACATGTTATAAATTCACAGTGTACGCAACATATGTTAAACTTAACTGTACAATACACTTTCACTGTATATATATATAATGATAATATACACATGGGGTAAGGTTATTATAAAAAAGGTTAAAAGTGTGAGAAATATTGTGGAGATGACATGTGTCCCCAAACTAAATTAATTCAAAAGGGTAAATAAGTAATTTTATCATTGATTTAATTAATTCAAAACCTTCCATAACCGCCACCTTATTTATAGGAACATGATATTTTTAAAAGATCTCTATAAAAACACTACAAATAACACTGCAACCACCATTTAGCACGTATATAACACCATTCAATAATTAGATAACACCATTTTAAAGATCTCTATAAAAACACTACGAATAACACTACAAAATCACCATTCAGCACATATATAACACCATTCAATAAGTATATAAACACTATTAAAGACACTACCTCCATTTTCAGAATGTGTTCTTAGTATAATGTCCATAGTATGGTTATTGTACATGGTGTTTTAAACCTGCATGCATAGTGTTTTACATCTGCATACTAGTAGATATTCCAGATTCCATATGTTAAAACACCATGGTGTTTTAAAACCTACATTTCAGTAGATAAAAAAACATCGTGCTTTCCAGTATGTGTTTAAAACACCACACTTTGAATTACAATACAATTAAAACACCACTGTATGAAAATAGACAAAACATCATGGACTAAACATCTGATCGAAACATATTAATATGTTTAATAGTAAACATTATTTACAATTTTGTCATTATGATTTCAACCATTAGATCAAAGATCTAATGGTATAGATTCTTTCTTACCTTTCTCACAAAAAAAAAAAACCATTTTTTACAGAAACCTCTACCTATACATATGTATAGTCTTCTGAAACTTTTAAAATAATATGTGACATAAAAATAATCTGACTTTGTGTACCAAGCCCGTTTACACCTACAGTAGAAACTCTATAAAATAATACACTTGGGGCCACCAAAATTTATTAATTAAAAGAGTTATTAATTAATCGATAAATTAATAATTATTAATTTATATATTAATTAATATATTATTAATTTATAGTAGAATACTTAGTTTACAAACACATTTCAAGCTTCCACTTAATTATTGTATACAATGCATGTATATCAAATGAACGGCCCAATTTGAAAGAAACTTTCAATCTCCGACCTTATTATGCTTCTTGTGTTTTATGTATTAGATGCAATGAATCTTGCAATTTCAGCATGGACTATGGATGTTCGTGCAAATACAATTGCGAACTGCTTTCGTCATTGTAAACTTCGATCAACAAATAACATGACTTTTGAGAACTCAGATGAAGGTGGTGAAAGCACTCAAGAACTCCAGAATTTGATCAAAAAGTTGGGTTATCGCAATGCAATGGATGTCGAAGATGTTCTGACTCACCCAGAAGAAAATGTAGTTGCACAGTTGTTGAGTGATGAAGAAATTATTGAAAGCGTTATTGGAATTAATAAAGATGATATCGATGAAGAAGATGATGAAAGTTCTACAATGGAGCCCCCTTCGCGAAACGAAGCTATTAAAGCGGCAATCACATTGAACAATTTCTTGTTGAGCTATGAGAAAACAACACCAGAAGTTCTTACCATGCTAAGGAAAATTAGAGACGAGATTCAAGGGGAAATTGATTTCAACAAAAAACAAAGACAATTGAGTCATTTTTCAAGAAACCTTCATAAATCATTCATGTAATATGCTATATATAAGGAATTATTAATTTATATTTTATATGGGGTCTAAAGAAATTATCAAAAATGTATTATCTTATAATTTTAGCGAATTATTAATTTAGCACCCTATCCCCGAGTCGGGACCGGCAAAAAATATTATCTTAGAGAGTTTATTAAATAATCGAGTATTAATTTATCGAGTTTCTACTGTACTTTGAACATGGTTTTTAACCGAGCGGATATATTTACATTTACAACTGTTTTATTAACTTGTAACCGGCAAACAGGTGTGATTCCGTATGTATTGATAATAATCGATCCTTCCTGACACGGCAGAAAAGTCACGTGGTGGAAACGGATTTCATTAAATCACCGGTTCTTTCTTTGATGTGTGAACGAAGACCATGTGATGAGAGACTATCTATCGACACACTCATCGGGATTGCAAAACTTATTATCTCCTATTATATATATATATTTCTTTTACGTATTTTTATTGTAAACGTATATGCATTGTAACTTGGTATTTTAGGTTTGAGTAATTGAGTTAGTCTAGAAAATTGAATATCGAAGTTAAAGAGAACTGGGTTTTTAATTTAAGTGTTATTTTTCATTTTACATTAGTTGTTATATATTAGATTTAAATAACGTTAACTTTCACCAATTGGCTAATAACACTCTTAACTTTCGATTTGTATTACACCACTCCCAACTTTCAATTTGTTGGCCGATAACACACCCAAACTAACTGAACCCCAACCCAGTTAGTTTTTTGTTGATGTATCACTTATGTGGTGATATGGCATCTAAAATGAAGTTTTTTGATGACGTGACAACTGGCATGGCATTTGACCTGTTTTTTTGATGATGTGGCATCCGACGTAGCTTTTTATGATGTGGCACTGGTTTGGTGACGTGGCATCTGATGTCAGCAAACTAGTGTTGGGTTAGTTTGGGAATGCTAACGGCCAATAAGTTGAAAGTTGAGATTAGTGTGGTACAAATCGAAAGTTGGGAATGCTATCAACCAACTGTTAAAGTTAGAGTTAGTTTGGGAATGCTAACGGCCAATAAGTTGAAAGTTGAGATTAGTGTGGTACAAATCGAAAGTTGAGAATGTTATCAACCAACTGTTAAAGTTAGAGTTATTTAAATCCAATATCCCTAGTTATAAAATACACAAGTAAATTTTGTATATCTACTTTGTTTTTTACGAATGAGCAAATCCTTCACTGATAATATCTCATCTCGCCCACTTTTTATGTTTTCTCTTGTCGAGTATGTGAATCTTTTGTCAAGAACTCAAGTAGTTGATTTTATGTAAGAACTTAAACGTTTTAGAAGTGAGTCACGCTTGAATGTTCTAAGATGTTTTCGACAACTAGAAAGATGCGAGTTGATCGCATACTTTACAACCATAGAAGAGTTTTTTTTTTTTTTTTTTTTTTTTTTTTTTTTTTTTTTTTTTTTCTAAAATGATATTATCGCATAAAGCCGAACATCTAAATATATTCCTCTTCATTTAATATCTTAATTTTATTTAGATTATGAATATTTTAATTGAAAATATTTTAGATTTGGAGATAAAGTTAAGATAGGGTAGGATCAATGTTAGGTTTTTTTCTAGTGTAGTGTTTATTATTATTCCATGCAAGACCTTCTTTATTAAGCCATGTTACTCGTCTCATTTTGTGGGGTACTTTCTTGTATTTGTATTTAATCATAAAACTTAATGTGTATAAAATATATTGTAATTATTAAATAAGTTTTTTTTTATTATTTGTACGTACTTTCTGGTATTTGTTATCCCTTATAACTAATTTGGTTGTATTTGATGGTAAATGGATTGTTTTCTAATATTGATGAATTGAATTGAATATGAAGCTGAGAAACTTTATATTCATAATTTCGTGTGTTCACATATATGTTGATTCAGATTCAAGTTATTTGAATTGAAAGGTTAAAACTTTCTTTTTCATAATACTTTTCCAAAGTTACAAATTCACTTAAAAAACATAAAACGCATATGAAAGTATGAAAGAATTACATTTGAACTGCATAATTTGATGTTTATTTCTCAAGCTTTCACATAAAATAACTAACATATAATTTGAAAACCCCTTTAAAAGTTGTAGAAAACTAGTTTAGTCAACCCTGACTCATTTAGTTAAACGCGTTTACTTGTCAATATATAACTTGTCGGATCTCGTTTATACCATATTCAAATCCATAAATTAATGGTTAAAATATGGTGTACTCTTCAATTCTTAGACCATATGGTGTGGGCGTTGGGGAAGCAAATGGCGTGGAGATGGTGGCGTGGGGAGGGATGGTGATGAGATGGCTTGGTGTTGATTGAGTGGTGGGTTTATTTATTGATTTTATTTGTCTTTAAACATAAATTAAAAATTAAATAAAAATGTGATTGTTACGTGTTATTCCATGCCCCCCACCCTACGCATTTTGGGGCTCGAAGAAAAAATCTCTCTCTGATAATATGGCTGACACGTGACGCTTCATGTCCTTCTATACTAAATAGTTTTAGAGCATTAAATATATGGTTGTACCTTACTGTTCTGTTACCCCTCGCAAAAATATAAAATAAAATAAATAAATAAATAAATCTTATCTTCTGCTTCATTTTTAGGTAGATCTACGAAAAGTACGATGTGTTATTTATAAAGAATTTAATGCATTTTGCTGGTGCATTGCATTGTAGGGTTGTTCTTATTTCACAATGTGCATTAAAATTATCCAACAAAAACTATTTTTAAACATTATTTCAGTGACTTATAATTAACAGGAGTGTTTGGATATGTTGTAAAGGTGACTACTACAGCTTTAATAAAACAGTTATTTGATTTTAGGTAGTTTTTAAAAGGCTTAGTTTTGCTATTCAAAAAGGGTAGCGGCGCAGCTTGTTGCCCGTTTACCAACTATCTCGATGTAAATTATTCTATTTAGTTGTTTAAGGATTTGTGACAATGGATATTAAATAAGAATTACATTATATACGTAATTTAAAAAGCCATCACAAACACCCTTGGGCAATATCTGAATCAAGTAACTATATTGAATGTTTCACCAAGGGTTCATAAATGAACTCCCTAAGGGCCATTTGTTACATGAACATAATAAACAAACTCTTGAATGTTTTTCCTTTTACCTTTTCCTGATACATGAGAAAAGATAAATCAAAACAACACATGGACTAACACCTAGAGCCTTTCCGGCACCGGAGCACGCCAGCATTAGCCGTGATTGAGCCCACAATAGAAGATGATCTTGCACTCAAACTCGATGCCTTTGCATAACTCTTGGACGCACCTGTACCCGATGGTGTGAAATATGCACCATTTAACATTAAGTCACCTTCTGAACGCCAGTTCCAATGTTTCCACTCGTTTTCGGATGCCTCCTCTCGCTTCGTCACCTAAAAATACAACATAGAATTTTTTTTAATAAATATATGATTAAAAAACTATTCATATATTTTCCAACTCACTTCTTTGCTATCATGAGAATTAGGAGCTAGGAATCTATTCCCTTGGCTATTGATGGTTGGTGAAGCACTTCCTCCAATTGCATACATTTCCCAATGAGTGTAGTCGTTGTTTACCACATGGAAATATCCATGCCTACATCTACATGAATGAAACCAAACTTAGTATGCACTTCAAATATTGTTCAACAATCCCTTTATAGGTAGATTACTAACACAGAATTTTGGTCTAGTTTAAAATTGGGGGGGGGGGGGGGGGATTGGCAGTAGCGGGTTGACGTGTTTAGGTTAAAACCGCTTAGCTCAAACATGAAATGTGTATATAAATTTGTGTCAACAACAACAATTATAATATTTGTGTTTGAAAAACATAATGTCAATGATTGTACGTGATATAAATTTCACACTATAGTGTATAGATAGTAATATAAATGATGTGGAGATAATTTGTGGGACTTACCTTGGCATCCTTTGTACAAGACCTTCACCAAAATGGTTAAATGCAATTGTAACTTGCATATTTTTGTCTTGAGTTAAACTATCACTATGCCCCAATAACATGACTTTATCATGACGTGTCATGTAGTTATTGGATATCGTGATGGCTGTAGATCCATGTATGGCATCTATCAACCCATCGTGACAGTTAGCCAGTGAACAATGATCCACCCATACATGACTCCCACCAAATATGGAAATCCCATCACCATCCGACGTCGTTCGCCACCCATAATGGTCTGTTGAGTCACGAACATCAGCATTTCCGCCTTGCTTACAATCATGTATGTTGACACCATGTATGATTATGTTTGTAACATATTGGATGGTGATGCACGGGCCACCTGCTATATGAACATTGGCACCGCGACCATCGATGGTCTTGAATGAGTTCATCATGAGTTCTTGTTTAAGTTTAATAGTCATGTCATGTGCAAATATGATCCATAAGGGTTCTTTTTGAATCACACCATATCTTAAAGTTCCTGGTTTAGGGTTAACAGGATCATCATTTTTAGAGTCTGTCACAACGTATATTTTACCATCACGTCCCCCAATCGCGTGTTTTCCAAACCCTATTGCACAGTCAGCTAACCGTTGACGGTGCTTTTCCCAACTCTTGTCGCATCGCCAACAGTCGTCAATTGGATTTCCTGTCCCACATGATAAAAAGCCCATATTCCTCCTAGATTCGTTTATACTCCTGCATTGTCACAGACAAATATTAATAAATAAATGTATTGGTGGAACCATAGTCCCTAGAGTACTTACATTTTCTCCTAACATGTGTCACATATCAAGTAAAAATCCAAGCAATGTTCCTCGACTTAAAATCAAGTTTTCCTATAAAAAAACTTTTACTTTATGAATAAAAACTCATTTTTCTTCACATACACAGTTTAAAATGATCAAACACACATTAAAAATATTCAACGAATCATGACATTATGACACGTTGACGGTCAATGGACCCTCGACGCTTTCTTATTCCTTCATTGTTTGAATGAACATTCTTTTATGAAAACTGAAAACATAAACACAAGTGTAATATAAGTAAAGAAGTAGCTAGCTAGGTTACCCAAGTGTACCTATGAACATGTTGTACTACAAGATTAGGATCTTGTAAAGGTGAAGATAAAGTGGAAATAGGGGCAAGAAGAGCAAGAATGAGAACAAAAAAGATTATCAACCCCATGTTTTTCTTCCCTCTTGAGGATTTCAAAGAGAGAAAAGAATGTGTGTCACAGGTGAGTGGTGAATGAGATTATTAATACTGGATCTTGATTGTGCATGCAAAGGCACATGCACCTTCACCCATGCAATTATAACCCATTCAGGATAGAAATATAAAATAATCTTAAATTAGAAATAAATTATAGTTTTTATTGTATATATTTTCGTAAAGATCGGTATGAATAAGGATATGATTTATCTATTTTTGTTAGAAAATTATACTTTTTATAATTGTTTTAGTTGTGACACACTTATGTTGCATCTTTAATTATTTGATTTATATATTAAAGATTATAAAGTTTAAAGCAATCTTTTCATGAACATATGTGTGTGTTTTTTGTTTTGATGTATAATTAAATTACCGGGCCCTTAGTTTGTAATTATTAGGATAAATTAAGACACAAGTAAGTTGGCAGTGAAATAAAATAACTGTAATGTAGCTTTGAAAAAAAATAAAGGAATAAATTTCATACTATCACGTTTTAAACCTTATTAATTAATATCATATATATTGAACTAAAACTTAATTTATCAAATATATTATTTTTTAATAGTGGGGTGGCCTGCGCGATGCGACGGGTATGCCACCTCTAGTCTAACGCTCTCATATGCAAGCCGACAAAATGTCCAAACGGCAGAACAATGCAACCTCCATTGACCTATTAGACCATATGTAGTGGTGAGTGAAACAAATGTCCCACCCTTGGCATGAATTGACATGTTGCATATAAGTCATTATGGAATGTGAAGTGAAAGAATGGTGTAGTGGTATAATAGCTCATAAGCCCCATTCAATCATTACCCATTTCTGTTTTCTAATTTTCTATTGGCCCATTCAATTAAACTTTTGATCGTCAGGTGTTTTAAATGAAACGCCCAACAAAAAATTGCAAAAAAAAAAAAAAAACATCCCGGGGCGGTTATGATGGCGTGGAGGGGCGTTTTCAGGGAAAAACGCCCAAATCCCCCACCACTACGGGTGGTTTAGTAACTTGCTTCCAAAAAAAAAATAAAGTTATAGGATGCCAATAGCAATTGACAAATAGTTTTATTAGGGATAAGCCCTATTGGGATGTCACAATCCCTGACCCCACCCTGGCCGGGATTCATGGACAGTCAGGCGGTACCGATGTTTATTAAATTCGCAACGGAAAAATTTTCACCAGGACCGTAATTAAGAAAATTTCAGAGTTTGTAAAACACCACATTTTTTAATGTTAAACAACTGGGATAAAACCCATATTATAAACAAAATGTTTTTAAAGGGATAAACACTATTTTTACAAAACATAATTTCGTTCTTTAATCTGGTGACATAGCCACTTAATTCAAGCCTTCAGTGCTTCATAACATGTTCCTTAACTGGCCAACTAGGTGGTGGTGGAAAGGTAAGGGGGAGTCTTTGTGTTCTAAGGGACTCAAGTTCGATTCTTGCCCTCCCCATTATTTTCTGCGACACCTTGTGATGGGAGACTAGGCGAATAGTTGGAGATCGCTAGTTCGATCCTTGAACTGAACGGGTTTTAGCTCACCGCACTGTCGTGCCTTTGGGCGAGTGTTCACGGGCTTCGGCCCTAGGTGAGGGTTTTCCCCGGTTCGAAGGCGAGTGTATCCCGATGTGGTGAATTTCGCCAGTAGCCCATTTGGAGGATTCGTTGGCCGTTCAAAAAAACACGTTCCTTCACTTTCACAGTAAGTTACCTGAAACGCGTTTTAAAAATATTTTGATCAGCAGGAAATACTGGTGAGTTCATTCATTTGTATAAAACACATTCTTATAATTACAATATTTATAGTTTTTACATTTGTTTATCTTACCAAACTACTATTGGCTAACTCATTGTCCAATAGTAAAGAAACTATTTTTAATAGTATTCCTCACTTTGTGGCAGTTCCTGTGATTGTGGTTATATCACTCATTGGCTAACCCATTGTTCAATACTGATGCATAACAAGTAATATATACAAAACCCCACATACTGACGGTAGTTTCGCAGTAAGAATACAAAGACTTAATGACTCTAATATAACTGAAAAAAATTAGGGTTTTGCAAAGCACTTGGTAAAAAGAAAGAATGACTCACTTTGCAGATTTAGGGTTTATTACTATAGCCTCCTGATGCTAAGCTTGAGTTCCTAATAAAAACATAATTCAACACGTATCAGTGCATCAACCCAAATCATACTTTAACGATACATCACGAGATCAAAACCCCAACGTAGTTAACAAAGTATAGCCTTATCCAGACACCACTTTGACATCCGTTGCTGGGTTTCAGATTGATCGGACATAGTATCGAATCGGTGGTCAGGGTTAAAAACACTTACAACGGGGCAGAGTTTCAAGGTTTAGGGGTATAGTGCAAAGAATTCGTACAATGAGAGAGAGAGAGTTCATCAAAATGACTTTGAACTGGTGTATCTGAACATCTCCCAGACTGGCCTTTATATACCCAAAATTGGAATCTCCCGCGCGTCGCAGAAGAATCCCTAACCTCTCCCCCGTGTCGCCGGGAGGGTCGGCCTGGCATAGGTCTGCCACGTGTCCAGCATGGGCCTGACACGCGGCGCGACGTTGGACACATGTCCCTGGCCGCCTTTCTCGTCCAATCGCGCGTTTTTCTCGATTTTCGTGTCGATACTTATCGCGTATGCTCGGGTCTTGATCCCATTTGGTTCGTTTTTTATTGTGAGTCTAATAAGGTTACTTTTGTGCGGGTTGGTTCATTGACCGTCAAGTTTTCTTAACCGCTAAGTTCTCTGATTGAGTATACAAGTTTCATCGTGCACACTTCTGGTTTTGATTACGGGTTGTTGTTAGGAATATTTTTTATGGTTGTTACATGGGAGGATCATATTGACATAAAACTCCACTGATAGGTAAATGTTCATAATGCTAGGGTACCGGTTACGAGAACAGTACTAAATATATATATATATATATATATATATATATATATATATATATAATGTAAGTATCTATAGAAAACCCACTTTAATTTAGAAAACCCGGGAAACTCTAACCTCCCGATGTTTAAAAAAAAAAAATATACACATGTTATATACATGTTTTTAAGGTATTTGGGCAAAAAAAATCAAAAAAGCGCTGAGTATATATTTTAAAAAAAAATAAACAAGTTTTGGTGTAACACGTGTTACAAATATGTCAGATGAACGTAACACGTGTTACACCAAAACTTGTTTATTTTTTTTTAAAATATCTACTCGACGCTTTTTTGATTTTTTTGGCCCAAATACCTTAAAAACATGTATATAACATGTGTATATATATATTTTTTTTTTTTAAACATCGGGAGGTTAGAGTTTCCCGGGTTTTCTAAATTAAAGTGGGTTTTCTATACATCATTCCCCTATATATATATATATATAGAGAGAGAGAGAGAGAGAGAGAGAAAGTATAATGTACAAAAAGGCTTAACCTACATTAACCTACGCGACTAGATTTATAACTTGCGTAATTATTATTTTTTTTTCCATCATAACGTGCGTTATTATACTTCCCATGCGTGATTATCACCTCTCATGCGTGATTATCACCAAAAAACTGTTCCCATGCGTTATTAGGGCTCCCGTGCGTGATTATTGCCCAGATCTAATGGTTGAGCGCGTCGCGTACGTGAAGTAGGATAAGGTCTTTTGTATGTTAACATTTCCCTATATATATATATCAACTTAATATATAATAAAACTTAAAATAACTACAAACCACTAAAAATAGGGTTATGTGGAGTTAATGAGATAAACCATTTTCTTATGGTGAGGTGTAGTGGAATGGGGAAAAAGTGGATGATGTGACACACCTAGATGGAGTCGAGGAGGGTTAATGTATACCTCAAGACCAACTTCTATTCTTATTTTTTAGCATAAAAATCGTCATAAATTATTTGACCCCATCATAAGTGATCCGAAACCACATCCTAAACAAGGGGCTATTTTTACACTTTTAAAACCTGGCACTATATGTTTTGTGACGTTTCGAACTCTATTGTGGAATCACTATAAAAAAAAAAACTAAAAACATAGGAAGTATGTGATATCATAACACAAAAGAAAGAAGTTGTGTATAGTTTAACTCGTGGTTTAAAATTTATTGTGAAACGTCATGAATCGTGTTAAAATATATCAAGAAGGTTATGAACCATCATAAACCTCGTAGTAACGCATCATGGTTGTTCTTATATAACGATCGGGAGAGATTAAAACTACAAAATGAGTGGTGAGAAAGAAAAGTAAAGCAAAACCATAATTTATTAGGACTCCTTAGTTTCTATATAAACAAAAAGTGAGAAAATAAAAAAAAAGTTCTTAATACTCTTAAAATTAAGCGTATATTAAATGTTTACATCATTAAGGTTAATTTTTATATGAAAATCAAAATTGGAATTTCCCTTTTATGGTATATTTAATTAAACTAGTTAAATTTCCGCCCGCGCGTTGCGGCGGGGACCCAATGACTACAAAACGCGTGTCAGTAACGGCAAGCAGATACTGAATATCAAAACATAAATAAAAATGTCGTGAAAATGATAGTCAATCCGTCAAAAAAAAAAACGATTTTAAATAACCTAATATATAATAATAGGACCCACACGTCCTACACGTTGAAAATTCGGTTGTTTTCAGTTCAGTTATTACGGTGCTAACACGTTAAAATACGGATGAGCTCGGTACCGGTAACGGCACCGAAAGTACCGATCCGGAAAATCATCGAAATTAGGTACCGGAACCGAAAATGCTCGGTACAATACGGTATGGTATTTGAAGGTAAAAATTAATAAAAATAGGTATGGTGCTAGACCGGTGTCGAACCGAAAGTAACGATTCGGAAAACGCCAAAAGGTGGGTACCAAATTGGTACCGAAAATGATTTGGTATAGTAAATTTGGTACCAATACGATACCGGTTTGATTACAGGATTTGATACGATTTGCTCATCAATAATCTAAATATCCAAGTTTATTTTACATGCTACAATTCATTCATTACGTAAAAAGACAAAAAATAAAGCAAAATAGGTTGTTGTGTATATAAAACCCCATTCAAACGAAACACAGTTTACTTACTGTGTGTATGAAAAGTAATTTAAACTGTGCAGTTACTTGCATTGCTACGTTGCTACAGGATTTGATGAACTCGGTACCAACCGGTACCGAAAATACCGTTACCGAAATCCCCAAAAGTGGGTACCGGTACCGAATATACCTGGTACAGTACGGCTTGATACGGTCGGTACTGGTACGGCACCGGTATTTGAGGGTAAAACCCGATGAATATCGGTGCCAAACGGATACCGAAAATACACTCAGTTTGGTAAATTTGATACTGGTATCGGTACCCGATACTATTCATTCATTTCTATTTTATTGCTGTTAATTCATTTCTCTTTTTAATATTTATTATTTATTACTGTTCATTTCGTTGGTTTTTTAATATAAGGATAATACTTAACTAGGTAGAGGATTCTGTACATTAATCCAGAAGTGTGAGAAGTGTATTATAACACTATATATAACACTATATAACACCATATAAACACCGTATAACAATATGTAACACCATATAACACCATATAACACTATATAACACCATATCTATACTATCTATAATAAGAGATTATGAGCTGATGTAAAACTGCATATGTGTCAATCTCTAAGGTATGCCACATGTAATCGCTGATGTCATAATTCCTTTTTCAATATTTAGATATGTATAAATCTTTCTAAAATATATAATCAGATTTTATTATTAGTAAATAAGAGATTTCTTTAGGAGGGAAGTTTGAAATTGCATGGGGAGAAGAAATCAGCAATTAATGCACTGTAAGAAGTAATCATATCTATTAATTAATAATCTATCTAAAATATATAATCAGTATCTAAATGGGCAAAAGGGCAAACATTGATGATCATCCAAACCACTGGCCAACTCCAAAAGTCACGAACTGATGATTCAAAATCAACCACTGATGATTCAAAATCAAAATTATGGCTCCAAATTCAAAATTCAAAATTATGGCTCCAGATATATAACCTATCATCTTCTTCAATCAATTACCCTCTCTAATCAATTTCTCTCTCAACTCTCTCTCTCTAAAATTCACAGTCTTTTGAAAGATAAATCATTCGGTTCACAGTAGCAGACCCCTCTTTTGAAAGATAAATCTTTCTTCTTTGGCAAGAATCTGGAATTATTTCAATTTCTTCTTCATATCGAAATCTTCTGCCCTAATTCTGTCTGCCGTCCTTCAGCCTTACGAAATCTTCATCACAAAGGTACAATTCCATCTCTTTGGTAACATTCAATCTTGGTTTTCTTGCCTTTTCTTTCGATTTCTTACTTTTTATTTACTGGAACCATATTAGGGTTTTTAGAGTCATCAGGGCACAGGTAGTTGAATATTACACCGAATCTTGACCCTCATGTACTGTTTATTCATCATCTTTACCATCGATTTGAATATTATTGTATTTGTATGACCTGTTGTTAATCGTTACCTGACCCTCGATGTGTAGATTATGAGCCCATAAACAAACATATATCATTAATAACCTAGGGGATAAAAAGCATTTATGTTTGGCAGAGTATTATGAGCTAATTTCACTAGGTTAAAAAGCATTTATGTTTGGCAGAGTTTTATGAGCTGATATTTGTGCAGTATAATCTTATACAGAGTTAAAAAATATGAATACCCCAATCTTACAAATGGTGATGAACGAGTTTTTTATTGAAATTACTAATTACTATGGTTGTGAGTAACAAGTTGATTGTTAATTTAGGTAATGGGGATTTCCGTGTCATCAGTATGTATCTGTGGTAGAAGAAGAAAGAGTTTTAGGTATGAGAACCAACTTAAGAGTTATTAGTTATTAGTTATTATAAAGGAAGATATGTTCTTGCTTATAAAGGTGAAGTTAGAATTGATGACAACGTTATCGGAGAAAGGTCTGGTGGCAAGAAAAAAGACTTTCAGGTATGAGTTTCAGTTTTATATATAGATATATAGATCATTATAGTGTCGGTGTATAACGTTTCAATATGCTAAGTGTAATGGTTATTAACGTTTTGGTTGAATTTTATAGGCGTAGAGCGGAAACTGCTGGAGAGGTGGTGTCACACCCCGACCACGTATAGCATACAAGACGTGGCAGAAAACGTCGGGGAGTGTTGTAACAGAATTAATTGTTTCATAACCATGGCATTCAAAGTTGTATTTTATTTATTAACATAAGAGTTACATTGTCTTAACGCAGGAAATACAGAGTTTATAACATAATTAAACAAAGTCTATCATCGTTTTTAGTCTCTAAGGCACGGGTCCGCCCTAGTGTCATGATCGTCATCCTATGGAAAAGCTCCTGAAAACACATGTGAAAATAGGTACGTCAGCATAAAAATGCCTGTGAGATACATAGGTTTGTGAAAATAAGATTCATGACTTATGTTTGAGAAAATGTTTAGTCATGAACCTTGTAATTTGATTTGTTTTGTAAATCGCTTGAAAAACAATAAGTTCAGTTGATGTGTATAAATAAGAGAATAATGTATGGTTAAATGAATAACCATGTAAAATGAGTTGTATAAAATAAACTGTATTGTAAACCAAAGTCTTGTGAAAACATGTTACTTGTATAAAATGTATAAGCCCAACATGAATGATTTAAATAACGCTATAATATGTAATATAATACAAACATTTATATATAGGAAGTACCAGCGGCGTATCCACCATGCTTGTATCATATTACTCACATATCGTCACTTAAGTCACTTAAACAAACCACCAATGTATAAAGTCTATGTCTAAACCAATAGTCAAAAGTCCTTGTATAAACCATATCAAATGTTTATAAGTCCAAAAGTAGTCAAGTAATGTATATCAAATGTTATGTCTTGTAAGTAAGGTATTGTCAAATAGTCCAAATGTAGGAATATACAAAACAAGTATTTTGAATATATCAAAAAGTTATGTTTCGCAAAGTAATACATGTTACATTGATACAAACATTTATGTGGTAAGTTAACGCATACATTCAAGCCTTGAGACAGTCGGATAACCTTTTCAGTCAAGGTTATCAAAAGAATTGTATTCGGATTCAGTCATTCCTTACATCCAAACAAACCCGGGATGTCAGGAATGGGATTTGTCAAGTCCTATGGTACCAGTACTTACTACCGAGCGGCGTAGCTAATGTTAATGAACGTATAATAGTCTCGTTTGTGCAAACCAAATGTCATAGCAAAAGTGAACATGTTATATAAAAACAATGTACTAAGTATGCTAAGTTAACATACAAAGCAGAAAAGTCATGTAAATCAATGTGCTAGCATGCTATCAGTTAACATACATAGCAGAAATGTAATGTAAAATAATGTACTAAATATGCACACAATGGACATACATAGCATGAAACGTAATGAAATCATGTACTATAATGTACTAACAAACATAGCAGGTATATGATGTGAAAACAGGAAAGCATGAAAGTAACAAGTAGGCACATGTGTTTCACCCCAAAATGTTTGGAAAACAGTAAAAGAGGGGTCTATGTACTCACTTGAGATTGCTCAGAAGTCCTAAGATAACCACCAAGCAATGCTAGAGATCTCGGAATATCAAACGGCACCTAATATAGGTAACTACATTAATAAACCGGACCTAAATCGGAAGATCGGATAGAATGAGGGTTCGTAAACCAAATGAGTATGGGAACTCATGTAGTATGGTTTAACAAAGCCTACATACTAAATGAAACCTATCCTAAGTGCTTGTGACCCATTACGACCCGTTTAGGTAGCTTATGCTACTTTAACGCGTCGTTCGCGTGAAACGCGTTCGGACCGCCTAACTAGTCCTATGACAAGTAATATATGCCTTAACATGTCTAATATGGTTGTCAAATCAGTTTAGATGTCAAAAGTTATGTTACATATGTTTAAAAATGAATTTTGGCATAAAGGGGTATTTTGGTAATTTACCTAAGGCATATAAATTACCTATCATACAACTACTTAAACGTAGCGACCATAAGGTATAACCTCATAGGGTTATTCCCTATATACTATGGTCACCTAATGTATTTGGTCGGATCCTAATGATCGACCAAATGGGTCGGGTTCGAAAGTATAAGCGATTGTTTAGATCGCTTACCTTATGACCCTATACAAGCACAGCTAAAAGTGACGAGCTAAGCATGTTAAAACATGCTTAACTAAGTTTAGAAAACAGGTTTGGTATCAAAACAAACAGTTTTGATACCCATAAGTAGTTTGGTTACAAAATACGCAAGAATACGTATTCTGACCGAAACTACGACTCGACACTGAGCCTAGATAACGTGGTAATCAGTAGGTATAGTCACTAGGGACTATAACCATCGTGATCACGCTCATGTTATGAAGTTCAAACTAACTTCGCATCGACCATGAACTGGTCAATGCAGAAAGTCAAACAAAGTTTGACTTTCGGACTCTAAAGCGATAAAAGAACGAAAGAATACTTACGAAAGGTCCCCGAATGCTAATCTAGATCCAAATAACTCAGGTATGAAACAATGGTTTCAACTTAGAGTCTTTTAGATCAGATTCTAGTGAGGAATGAGTGAAAATGGGTTGGGTATTTATAGTAAACCCACAACCGTTAGGATCGTTTCTTGGAAAAGGGGGCACGATCTAGGCCGTACACTTGTCAAAATGTTGTGGTAACTAATTTTGTCCACCATAGGAGATTAACATGTGGCACTTGACCTTTGGGAAGTGTTAGGGGCTGCTAACTTATGTTTAAAATGGCTTTTTGCTGCATTTTTTTATTTATTTATTTTTTTTTTTTATATTTTTTTTTTTGCAGTTTTGCAGTTTTGGTTCCTGAGCGCGTATCGTCGTGTTTTGGCACTTCTAACACCCGTCAAGCCCATTTTTAAGCTTCACAAGGATGTTAAAGTATAGGGAACATGAAACATGCTCAAAAATATGCCGGATGTCGGTTCGTTTAGCCGTACAATCGCGTTGTTCGGTTAATTACGACGGAATGCGCATAAGCGTGAAAAACGATCCAAATTGCGTGACGAATGGATTTTTCTCATGCCAAACACTAAACTAAAATATTTTAGTGCTTACATAAATTTTTGGATGTCCGGATGTATTCAGACCGTAAGTTATGCGCGAAAATGCAAACTTGTGCATTTTTTTTTTGACACTTTTAGTCCCTGAATGACCCAAAAGTTTATTTTAGCACACCGAACACCTCAAAGCCTATTTCTAAGCTATGTAAAGGATATTTAAGGTGTGTTTAACTTATGGTCATGTTCCGGAATGTCTGTTACAGTTCAAATTGGCATACTTTCGTAGTTTATCAAGTTTAGTCCCTGTAAGCGAATTAACTTGTTTTTGCCATACCAAAGCCTTCAAAACTTATTTCTAAGTTATGTAAAGGTTATTTAAGGTATGTTAAGTATATGATGATGTTCCGGAGTATTTGTCGCGTTAAACTGGTTACGTTTACGCACCAGTTTGCGTATAACTCTCCAGAAAGCGATATAGAGTTTGAAATTGAATAAAAGTCAAAACATGAAAAATGTAAAACACAACCAAACAAACATTGGGATCAAATAACATTATTTTATTGATAATAGAACTGTTCATAATGATTACAAGCACAGATGTTACAGTCTCCCCTACTTGTGGAAATTTCGTCCCGAAATTTATTTAGAGGAAACTCGTGGAAAAAGATGCGGATATTTCGCCTTCATTTGATCTTCGCGTTCCCAAGTAAACTCGGGTCCACGTTTAGCTTCCCAACGAACTTTGAACAAAGGAATGCGCTTACGTTTGAGCCACTTGACTTCACGTTCCATGATTTCCACTGGCTTCTCAACAAATTTCAGTGTTTTACCAACACGAATTTCGTCAAGTGGTATGTGGAGGTTCTCATCAGCTAAACACCTCTTGAGATTGGATACGTGAAAAGTTGGATGAACATTTCCAAGTTCAGGAGGTAACTCAAGTCTGTAGGCTACCTTTCTGATTCTTTCGACGATCTTGAATGGTCCAACGTATCTAGGTGCAAGTTTTCCTTTCTTTCCAAATCTGATCACACCTTTCCAAGGTGAGACCTTAAGTAATACTCGATCACCGACTTGAAATTCCAAGGCCTTGCGTTTTGGGTCCGCGTAACTCTTCTGACGGCTTCTAGCTGTCTGAAGGTTATCACGCACTTTCTTGATCTTGTCAGTTGTCTCTAAAATGAGGGCAGGTCCAGTAAGTTGAGCCTCGCTGATCTCATTCCAGCAGACTGGTGAACGACATTTTCGACAATAGAGAGCCTCGAAAGGAGCCATTTTGATGCTGGTGTGATAACTGTTGTTGTAGGAGAATTCAATCAACTTAAGATGTGAATCCCAACTACCACCAAAATCGATCACACAAGCTCTTAGCATATCCTCCAGAGTCTGGATTGTTCTTTCAGATTGACCATCCGTTTGCGGATGATAAGCTGTGCTCAGATTAAGTTGGGTCCCCATAGCAGATTGCATGGTTCTCCAAAAATGAGAAGTGAAACGAGCATCTCTGTCAGAAATGATATTCAAAGGAACACCATGTCGAGCTACAATTTCATCCACATAGATTTGAGCAAGTCTGTCAGCAGGAAAATCCTCACGGATTGGCAAGAAATGCGCTGACTTAGTAAGACGATCAACAACTACCCAGATGGCATCATGACCTTTCTTTGTGCGCGGAAGTTTAGTAACAAGATCCATAGTAATGTTTTCCCATTTCCAAACTGGGATCTCTGGTTGCTCCAATAAACCAGAAGGACGCTGATGTTCAGCCTTAACCTTAAGACAAGTAAGGCATTTTGATACGTATAAGGCAATGTCTTTCTTCATACCAGGCCACCAATAATGAATACGAAGATCCTTATACATCTTATCTGAGCCCGGATGAATAGAATAACGCGACTTATGGGCTTCATCCATAAGCAAGGTACGAAGATCATCCTGGCTTGGGACCCACAAACGGTCCATGAAGTAATACGATCCATTGTCCTTTAGTTCCAAAGCAGGCGTTATGTGATAGGGAAATTCCTTATCCATTAAACCTTGTGAAACACAAGATTGTTGAGCCTGAGAAATGCGTGCTTGGATATTGGATTGAGCTTGAATAACAGATTGAACACGTACACAATGAAGCTTAGTATGTTCCTTACGACTCAATGCATCAGCTACGACATTCGCCTTACCAGGATGGTAGCGAATTTCACAGTCATAGTCGTTTAAAAGCTCAACCCAACGTCGTTGCCTCATGTTGAGTTCTTTCTGGTTGAAGATATGCTGAAGACTTTTGTGGTCCGTGAAAACCACACATTTTGTACCGTACAAATAGTGTCTCCAGATCTTTAGAGCAAAAACAACTGCACCCAACTCAAGATCATGAGTGGTGTAGTTCTTCTCATGTATCTTCAACTGCCTTGATGCATATGCTATGACTTTGTTCCTTTGCATAAGAACACAGCCAAGACCCAGTTTAGATGCATCGCAATAAACGACGAAATCATCATTGCCCTCAGGCAAAGTTAGAACAGGCGCGTCGCAAAGCTTCTGCTTCAAGTTTTGAAAAGCTTCCTCTTGTTTGAATCCCCACTCAAAGGGCTTGTTCTTCTGAGTTAGAGCAGTTAGAGGAACTGCAATCTTTGAGAAGTTCTCAATGAAGCGGCGGTAATAACCCGCTAGACCAAGAAAAGAACGAACCTCAGTGGGAGTAGTAGGCGTATCCCAATCCTTAATCGCACTGATCTTGGAGGGATCTACATGAATACCTTGTTTGTTGATAATATGTCCTAAAAATTGAACTTCTTTAAGCCAAAATTCACACTTGGAGAATTTGGCAAAAAGTTGCTCTTTCTTTAGGAGTTCCAAAGTAAGACGAAGATGTTGCTCGTGATCAACTCGCGTCTTAGAATAAATCAAGATGTCGTCAATAAAAACAATGACGAACTGATCCAAATAAGGTTTGCAGACCCTATTCATTAAGTCCATGAAAACAGCAGGAGCATTAGTCAAACCGAATGGCATGACTGTGAACTCGTAATGCCCATACCGAGTGCAGAACGCCGTCTTGGGAATATCTTTTTCATGCACACGAAGTTGATGATATCCGGAACGTAGATCAATCTTTGAAAAATAAGAAGCGCCCTGTAACTGATCAAAGAGATCATCTATGCGCGGTAGGGGATATCGATTCTTGATGGTAAGCTTGTTAAGCTCACGATAATCGATACACATCCTAAAGGATCCATCCTTCTTCTTGACAAAAAGAACGGGAGCACCCCAGGGTGAAAAGCTAGGACGGATAAAACCTTTGTCAGAGAGCTCCTGAAGCTGCTTAGACAACTCTTGCATCTCAGATGGTGCAAGACGATATGGAGCTCTGGCAATGGGATTTGCACCAGGTACGAGATCAATGCGGAACTCGACTTGGCGTGCTGGAGGTAGACCAGGTAACTCTTCAGGGAAAACTTCAGAATAATCCCGAACGACAGGAATATCTGAAATAGACTTACCCTTGCCTTTATCTGCTGTAACATGTGCTAAGAAAGCCACATAGTTCTTCCGCAGATACTTCCAAGCTTTAAAACAAGACATGAGTTTCAGACCACCAGATGGTTTCTCACCTTGAACCTGTAGGATCTCGCCTGTCGAAAGCGGCACACGAACAATCTTCTCAGAACAAACTATCTCAGCGTGACGCTTGGATAACCAATCCATACCCACAATGACGTCGAAGCTTCCAAGTTGCATAGGCGTGAGGTTAATAGGAAAAAGATGATCGTTAAGGTTCAACTGGCAGTTGTGAAGAACAGAATCAAGAACAATGGGTTCACCACTGGCAACTTCTACTGTCAAAGGTTTACCTAGTTTTGTTCTAGACACGCGAAGTAATGGCTCAAAAGACAATGACACAAAACTCTTGTCGGCACCCGAATCAAAAAGAACAGATGCAGGCTGATTATTAATAAAGAACGTACCGTTCACCACATTATCGTCCGCCTGCGCCTCTTGGGCATTCAAGTTAAAAGCTCGCCCTCGAGCCTGAGCCTGATTTTGGTTCTGATTCTGATTTTGGTTAGCTAGCCTTGGGCACCGGTTCCTGTAGTGGGTCAGATCCCCACAATTGTAGCACGAACCAGGAGGAAAATGAGGTCGTGCAGCTTGACCTTGTTACTGAGCAAGAGGCTGAGCAACTTGTTGAGCCAGGTTCTGAACTGCCTGGTTCTGGTTAACAGGAATGCGGCAGTAAGATGACCAGATCTTCCGCAGTTGGTGCACTGACGACACTGGAGGTGTGGTTGATGATGGCCGTTACACCTGTTGCACAAAGGTGCATTGCCAAGATAAGGCTTCTTGGCTAGTGGTTGCGCAGGCTGATTTGGTGCAGCTTGAGCCTGTGCAATAACAACATAGTTTTGGGAAGCCTTCCGCTTCCTAGACCCTCCAGAATTCTTTCCCTTCTTGTTTTGACCTTTCTTGCTATCTTCCTTATCAGACACCTGCTTCTTACCCTTGTCACCCTTTTTGTGCAGCTTCCCCTTTCGAATCTGCGACTCAATCAATGTCGCTGATAACTCGATCGCCTGACGGAGTGTGGCAGGGTTACTACCAGTAATGATGTCTTGTACTGAGTCAGGTAGGCCGTCGATATATCTTTCGATAGCCTTATCGAGTGGGGTAACCATAGTTGGGCAAAGCAGACTCAACTCTTCAAACCTATCAGTATAAGCCCTGTGCTCGCCACTGTCTTGTTTCAAGTCCTCAAACTCTTTCTCCAACGCTCGCTGTTCATGACGAGGATAGAATTCCCTCATCATAAGGGCCCTAAGTTCAGCCCAGGTTTGCGCTAGAGCAACTTCTGCACCCCGATCTCTCATAACCCCGTTCCACCATGTGAGAGCCCTCTTCTGAAACACGCTCGAAGAAAACTCAACCTTGCGATTATCCGGACACTGCACGTGGTGGAAAGTATTCTCAATGCTCTCAAACCATTGAAGAAGCCCAGTCGCTCCTTCAGAACCACTAAACTTGAGTGGTTTAGCCGAGCTAAAGTCCTTGTATTTGCATGGAGCATTATTGTTGTTGTTGGCTTGTTGCCATTGAGCAAAGAGATTTGGGAATTGAGCAGCCATCTGCTGCGCAATGATTGTCGCTATTTGGTTTTCCCGTCGAGGAGGCATTCTAAAAGAGGAAAACATGAAAGGAAACGAGTGAGATGATTGGATGAAAAGAATGAGATGAAACAAAATTAACAAAAGCAAAGATGGTGGTCATTTGTCCGCATTACCAAGCAAACAAACGACGCACAGTGACTAATCAAAGTAAATGGATCAAAAATAATGTATCACGAAGACATGCTCGCCTATAAGTGAACACTCATCCCAAGAATTCCCAGGTAAGCACAACTGGTCTCGCGTCTGATGAGATGTATACGAAGTGCTTGCCTAGACAGAAAACCCAGAATACAGGCATCCACTCTTCCAGTTTGCACGTGTTCACATTATTTAAAACCCAAAACGTTGACGAGATTTTGAAAATTTGAAGGCACAAGGCAAAAAAATTAGTCAAACTGGAAGGGTTCAAAACCTTACGAAAGAGGGTTCAAAACCTTGTAATAAATCATTCAAAAACAGAAGATTGTTTTTCAAAAATTGTTTCGAAAAAACTTGGCTTTTGTTTTGATAATCGCCTAAGGATAGGTGATGTACATGTTTTAAGATCTAAACACAAGATAACTTGTGTTATGGTCCTAGAAAGGTTATAGTCTAGGTCAAAGCATTACTAATAACCTAATTCCCTATAACCATTGGCTCTGATACCAACTCTTCTGTCACACCCCGACCACGTATAGCATACAAGACGTGGCAGAAAACGTCGGGGAGTGTTGTAACAGAATTAATTGTTTCATAACCATGGCATTCAAAGTTGTATTTTATTTATTAACATAAGAGTTACATTGTCTTAACGCAGGAAATACATAGTTTATAACATAATTAAACAAAGTCTATCATCGTTTTTAGTCTCTAAGGCACGGGTCCGCCCTAGTGTCATGATCGTCATCCTATGGAAAAGCTCCTGAAAACACATGTGAAAATAGGTACGTCAGCATAAAAATGCCTGTGAGATACATAGGTTTGTGAAAATAAGATTCATGACTTATGTTTGAGAAAATGTTTAGTCATGAACCTTGTAATTTGATTTGTTTTGTAAATCGCTTGAAAAACAATAAGTTCAGTTGATGTGTATAAATAAGAGAATAATGTATGGTTAAATGAATAACCATGTAAAATGAGTTGTATAAAATAAACTGTATTGTAAACCAAAGTCTTGTGAAAACATGTTACTTGTATAAAATGTATAAGCCCAACATGAATGATTTAAATAACGCTATGATATGTAATATAATACAAACATTTATATATAGGAAGTACCAGCGGCGTATCCACCATGCTTGTATCATATTACTCACATATCGTCACTTAAGTCACTTAAACAAACCACCAATGTATAAAGTCTATGTCTAAACCAATAGTCAAAAGTCCTTGTATAAACCATATCAAATGTTTATAAGTCCAAAAGTAGTCAAGTAATGTATATCAAATGTTATGTCTTGTAAGTAAGGTATTGTCAAATAGTCCAAATGTAGGAATGTACAAAACAAGTATTTTGAATATATCAAAAAGTTATGTTTCGCAAAGTAATACATGTTACATTGATACAAACATTTATGTGGTAAGTTAACGCATACATTCAAGCCTTGAGACAGTCGGATAACCTTTTCAGTCAAGGTTATCAAAAGAATTGTATTCGGATTCAGTCATTCCTTACATCCAAACAAACCCGGGATGTCAGGAATGGGATTTGTCAAGTCCTATGGTACCAGTACTTACTACCGAGCGGCGTAGCTAATGTTAATGAACGTATAATAGTCTCGTTTGTGCAAACCAAATGTCATAGCAAAAGTGAACATGTTATATAAAAACAATGTACTAAGTATGCTAAGTTAACATACAAAGCAGAAAAGTCATGTAAATCAATGTGCTAGCATGCTATCAGTTAACATACATAGCAGAAATGTAATGTAAAACAATGTACTAAATATGCACACAATGGACATACATAGCATGAAACGTAATGAAATCATGTACTATAATGTACTAACAAACATAGCAGGTATATGATGTGAAAACAGGAAAGCATGAAAGTAACAAGTAGGCACATGTGTTTCACCCCAAAATGTTTGGAAAACAGTAAAAGAGGGGTCTATGTACTCACTTGAGATTGCTCAGAAGTCCTAAGATAACCACCAAGCAATGCTAGAGATCTCGGAATATCAAACGGCACCTAATATAGGTAACTACATTAATAAACCGGACCTAAATCGGAAGATCGGATAGAATGAGGGTTCGTAAACCAAATGAGTATGGGAACTCATGTAGTATGGTTTAACAAAGCCTACATACTAAATGAAACCTATCCTAAGTGCTTGTGACCCATTACGACCCGTTTAGGTAGCTTATGCTACTTTAACGCGTCGTTCGCGTGAAACGCGTTCGGACCGCCTAACTAGTCCTATGACAAGTAATATATGCCTTAACATGTCTAATATGGTTGTCAAATCAGTTTAGATGTCAAAAGTTATGTTACATATGTTTAAAAATGAATTTCGGCATAAAGGGGTATTTTGGTAATTTACCTAAGGCATATAAATTACCTATCATACAACTACTTAAACGTAGCGACCATAAGGTATAACCTCAGAGGGTTATTCCCTATATACTATGGTCACCTAATGTATTTGGTCGGATCCTAATGATCGACCAAATGGGTCGGGTTCGAAAGTATAAGCGATTGTTTAGATCGCTTACCTTACGACCCTATACAAGCACAACTAAAAGTGACGAGCTAAGCATGTTAAAACATGCTTAACTAAGTTTAGAAAACAGGTTTGGTATCAAAACAAACGGTTTTGATACCCATAAGTAGTTTGGTTACAAAATACGCAAGAATACGTATTCTGACCGAAACTACGACTCGTCACTGAGCCTAGATAACGTGGTAATCAGTAGGTATAGTCACTAGGGACTATAACCATTGTGATCACGCTCACGTTATGAAGTTCAAACGAACTTCGCATCGACCATGAACTGGTCAATGCAGAAAGTCAAACAAAGTTTGACTTTCGGACTCGAAAGCGATAAAAGAACGAAAGAATACTTACGAAAGGTCCCCGAATGCTAATCTAGATCCAAATAACTCAGGTAAGAAACAATGGTTTCAACTTAGAGTCTTTTAGATCAGATTCTAGTGAGGAATGAGTGAAAATGGGTTGGGTATTTATAGTAAACCCACAACCGTTAGGATCGTTTCTTGGAAAAGGGGGCACGATCTAGGCCGTACACTTGTCAAAATGTTGTGGTAACTAATTTTGTCTACCATAGGAGATTAACATGTGGCACTTGACCTTTGGGAAGTGTTAGGGGCTGCTAACTTATGTTTAAAATGGCTTTTTGCTGCATTTTTTTATTTATTTATTTTTTTTTATATTTTTTTTTTTTGCAGTTTTGCAGTTTTGGTTCCTGAGCGCGTATCGTCGTGTTTTGGCACTTCTAACACCCGTCAAGCTCATTTTTAAGCTTCACAAGGATGTTAAAGTATAGGGAACATGAAACATGCTCAAAAATATGCCGGATGTCGGTTCGTTTAGCCGTACAATCGCGTTGTTCGGTTAATTACGACGGAATGCGCATAAGCGTGAAAAACGATCCAAATTGCGTGACGAATGGATTTTTCTCATGCCAAACACTAAACTAAAATATTTTAGTGCTTACATAAATTTTTGGATGTCCGGATGTATTCAGACCGTAAGTTATGCGCGAAAATGCAAACTTGTGCATTTTTTTTTTTTGACACTTTTAGTCCCTGAATGACCCAAAAGTTTATTTTAGCACACCGAACACCTCAAAGCCTATTTCTAAGCTATGTAAAGGATATTTAAGGTGTGTTTAACTTATGTTCATGTTCCGGAATGTCTGTTACAGTTCAAATTGGCATACTTTCGTAGTTTGTCAAGTTTAGTCCCTGTAAGCGAATTAACTTGTTTTTGCCATACCAAAGCCTTCAAAACTTATTTCTAAGTTATGTAAAGGTTGTTTAAGGTATGTTAAGTATATGATGATGTTCCGGAGTATTTGTCGCGTTAAACTGGTTACGTTTACGCACCAGTTTGCGTATAACTCTCCAGAAAGCGATATAGAGTTTGAAATTGAATAAAAGTCAAAACATGAAAAATGTAAAACACAACCAAACAAACATTGGGATCAAATAACATTGTTTTATTGATAATAGAACTGTTCATAATGATTACAAGCACAGATGTTACAGGTGGAGGCTTGCAAGCGATGTAACTGTAAGAAATCCAAGTTTTTGAGGCTGTATGTAACTTTGTTGAAGAAGCAACCAGTGAGAGTGTTTTGGTGGAAAACTTGGAGGGGTCGGTGACGTTGTCGAGGTTGTCAGGAAATGCAAAGTGATAGCATTTCCTGACAACCCTCGACAATGTCACCGACCTCCTAATCTGAGCGTGACCCTCTGAAAATATAAATGTTTTGCAACTTCACCATGAATAGAGAAGAAAGAGACAGTTGGGTTTCTAGCTCCAGTTGTGTTGCAGCCGAATCAATGGCAAATTCAGCAGCAGTAGTTGTTGATGCATGAATATGAAGATTGAATTTGTGAGGTTCAGTTGATAATCGACTGATTGAAATTATATTATTTATTGTATTCACCATTGTTAAACCAAAATGATTGAATTTGTGAGGTTCAGCAGCAGCAGTTGTTGATTCAGCAGCACTAGCAGTAGTTGTTGATGTAGGTGAGTTTTGCAAAGGTTTGCGGGTTGAAATAAAATTATTTATTGTATTCACAATTGTTAAACCGATTGTGCTTTATGTTTATGATTTGAACTTGTGATAATTTGTGCCTAATAATCGACTGGTTGAACGGATTTTGATTTTTAATTAAGTTTATTAATGTGAACCAAAAGTTTTGGTAAACCAAGGTATGTGCTCTCACATATTCTTGGTTCAAATTAATTTCATGGGATGATAACATCTTCATTTTTATTATTTAGTTTAGGGATTGAATTTTGTGTAGGGATGGATGGATGAAGTGGGCACCTGTTTCATCGGACGAGTTTTGGTTTAATCGAATCGAATGGAATGTTGGATCCTTATGCTAATCTCAATGGAACTGTTAGCAGCGAAGAATCTTATTGGTGCTAATCTGAATGGAATGTTGGATCCTTATGCAATCATCACTTGTGGTTCAGAAAAGCGGTTTAGGTAATAGATAGTATAAATTAAGTTTGTTGTGAAACATGTATTTGGCAAAGGTCTGTTTTATGTTTGAAACCTCTGTTTGTTGTGAACAGATGTTAGAATATAAAACAGATGTTTCAAACGACTATTGGGTTAAACAGTGTTTTGTGTAGAAAATAGTGGTTGAAACCACTGTTGGGTTAAAACGGTGGTTGAAACCAGTGTTGGGTTAAAACGGTGGTTGAAACCACTGTTGGGGTTAAAACGGTGGTGCAAACCACTGTTTTGTTCAAACCACTGCTTGAAACTACTGTTCGGTTAAAACAGAGGTTTGAAACCATTGTTGGGTTAAAACAGTGGTTGGAACCACGGTTTGGATGTGTGTTGAAAGTGTTTGGATGTGTTGAAAGTGTGGAAGCGAAGGGTAATAAAGTGGTTTTGTGAATTGGTGGTTTCATATCAATGTAGTTATTTCCATTTACGTTTTTTTCTATTTGTATGTAGTGAAATTGGCTGAATTTATGAAATGTTTTTAGAGCTTTATTGGAAGAACCGAGACGAGAGGGTTTTTGAACTAAAGTATACGGATACATCAACACATCTCCTGGAAAGTATAAAGGCAGAATGAAATCATACCGGTGGATGGTTAAAAGGAGAAAAATTGCGGATCTCACCTTAGATAGCTGGAACAATTTTGTAAAACTTGGATTTTGTATAGGCTTCTCTGTAGTTTGTTTGTTGTTTTTGTTCTATTTGGGGTGTATTTGTTCTTATGTTATGGCTAATATAGCAGTTATCAGATAGAAGCATTAGCTCAGGCAATTAAGGAGAACACTATAGTGTTCTTGGAGACGGGATCAGGCAAGACGTTGATCGCGATTATGCTTTTATGTCACTACGCTTATCTGCTGAAAAAACCCTCCCCGTGTATTGCTGTGTTCTTGGTAGTTGGTACCCACTGTTGTATTGGTCAAACAGGTATGTCGGTTGACTTAGTTGTTTCTTGAACATGTTTTCAACATGTGGTTAAAGCATACTAATGGAAGCTTTGTCTGTCTTATTAGCAAGCGGAGTATGTGAGAAAGCACCTTGATTCGAAAGTGGAGGAGTATTGGGGTGAAAAAGGTGTTGATTTTTGGAATGCTGCTGATTGGAAGAAACAACGATATCAGAATCAGGTATGACAAGTCAACATTTGACTTTTTTGTTGACCGCATACAATCTCATCAGAATTTTGACTAATGATCAAATACGTAAAGTACCCCTGAGGCAGACAAATGCAATCTTGAGTAATAAACTTTTATTGTGTTACTCTTTACCTTTGTTGTATCATGTAGTTTTTATTTTTCAATTTAAACTGAACACACGTATATGTTATACATCATTCTTACCGCTATTGGTCATGACCCCTGACATTTTAAGGAATGCATTGAGGCATAGATTCTTAACGTTGGATATTATCAAGGTGTTAATATTTGATGAATGCCACAACGCAAAGAAAAATCATGCGTATGCTATCATCATGAAGGTATATTAATGATCGTAATTTTTAACGTTATTAATTTGTTTTAGTTGAGTTTAAAAATTGAAATAATATTTGTTCAAACCACTGCTTGAAACTACTGTTCGGTTAAAACGGAGGTTTGAAACCATTGTTGGGTTAAAACAGTGGTTGAAACCACTGTTTGGATGTGTGTTGAAAGTGTTTGGATGTGTTGAAAGTGTGGAAGCGAAGGGTAATAAAGTGGTTTTGTGATTTGGTGGTTTCATATCAATGTAGTTCTTTCCATTTACATTTTTTTCTATTTGTATGTAGTGAAATTGGCTGAATTTATGAAATGTTTTTAGAGCTTTATTGGAAGAACCGAGACGAGAGGGTTTTTGAACTAAAGTATATGGATACATCAACACATCTCCTGGAAAGTATAAAGGCAGAATGAATCATACCGGTGGATGGTTAAAAGGAGAAAAATTACGGATCTCGCCTTAGATAGCTGGAACAATTTTGTAAAACTTGGATTTTGTATAGGCTTCTGTGTAGTTTGTTTGTTGCTTTTGTTCTATTTGGGGTGTATTTGCCCTTATGTTATGGCTAATATAGCAGTTTTATATTAATTATGCAAAAGAACAATTTCATCAACATTTCAATATTAAAGTTTTCAAATTAGAAGAAGAGGTACCACCATCTTATTTTTCAATATCATAATATTTTTATTAACCATCGAGATAGTGTTGTTAATGATGTTTTTTTATAGAATGTTAGATGTATTTTGATCTTATCCACTAAAGAAAATCCGTTTGTTACACTTAACTAAGAACAAGTTTTGTTTGGGCCAAATAAGACTGCTTTTACTGAAAGTTTGTGCGAATGTCAATTCATCAAATATTTGTTCACATGATAGTTTACATAGACAAAAACTTTTATCATTATGGTTATTATAATACTAATACATACTGTATTTAACATTATTTTATAAAGATATAGAACTAAAGACCACAATTTAAATGATATATTATAATCTGAATTTGATGCGCCTCTTTTGTACACGCCTCTTTTGTTGGGATTGAACCCTATCAGAGGAACAGATAATAAGAGCCAAAACTGGTTCACATCAGTGGATTCATCATAAGCAGCTGTTTGCATTAGACTATCCCCTTGAAAGTGGTTATAACATCTGATGGCCCTCATCCATTGTTTGTATACTACAACTACTGTCCATTAAGTACTGCTTGTGTACAACAACTGCTGAAGACAAGGTGCTGCTACTTAATCTACTGTCCTAACTCAAGTGCTGCTAAAGAGCAAAGCCCTGCTTGGAATGAAACAGTGGAATGTAAAAACTGCTGACAAATTAATACGATTAAAATATGAAGTATTAAGAAAGTAGCAATTACATACAAAAAAGAAAACTAATCAGACACGTCTAACTCTAATAACAAGAATCAAGAAACTTTAACTTCAACTCCATGGAGCGCTGAACCTCTCGATGTATCTCTTTGATCTTTCTCATGAACTCCAGGTCTCTTTCTCCACATTCTATATTACTCGCAACACACAGGTCACGAACGGAAGTAGTCGGCATCGCCCTCAAGTCCCTCGAAACCTGGTCTCTTGTCAGCAGACCAACTTCCAGACCGTTAAAACACCTCTTCAACTCTTGAAGAGTACACCTATCAGCCAAAACTTGGTCTTCGATTTGTTTAATAAAACGTTGCTTGAAATCGTCAGATTTTGCAGAAGTATATGACTCCATTTTAGTATATTTATAAGAATTAAGGCAAAATAATAATAGTTGCTCTTCTGTTTCACTGAATGAATATGTTTTGATGAAAAAACTTTTTATTAGCAATGCTATTATATAGAATATATGTAAACAGGCCAAAGGTCAGATTTAAATGCAATCATTAAATAAACATTTATACTTAAAAACCATGTACATTTAATGATTTAACAGTAAAAAAACGTGTATATGGGAGATGCCTGTTCAGTCACCCTATCAAACATTTTAATGCAAAACCTTTGAAAAATGAGTTTTCATGGGAAAACAAGTAAAATTAAATATCTAGAAAACCAAAGAACAAAATTGAAACCTTCAAAAAAAAAGGTTATCATAATTAGGAGACGTCTCTTCAGTTATCCTATCAAACATTTTAAACACTATAAAGGATCATTATTAGTTTACTTGAAAACATCAACACTTCAATTTAAAAAAAAAAACGTTCATCCTAAAGCAAACCGCCCAAAAACACTCACATTCTTCCTAAATGGCAAGGAAAACCTTCTACCACTGGTCGGATACTACTGATCTTAAAATCGAATTTTCAACATGGTCACTCCAAGAACAGAGAAACGCTGAAGAACTCAACAAAAAAGTTGGTATGGTTAGTGATAAATATTATAAGCAAACCTGGAGTAGCATTGCACTGCTGGATGAAGTTGCCTCTTCTACTCCAACAGAATTTAAAGAAAAAGCGGAAGAGTTTTTCACAAATTTGCTGAAACAGGATCAGAAGACCTGTGATATGCTAGCTGATCTGCAAATTAAAACAAAAAATGAAATTGGATGGAAGAAGGCGAGAGAACGAGATATTCTAGGAAGTGTTAATTGTAATTTTTAATTTTTATTATTTTTCAAAATCATAATATTGTAATACTATGGTTTATTATTGAATGAATGAAGAAAATTCAAACTTTGATAAATTTTACAGTACTGAAAAACAATCTAAAGAGTATTGGGATTGAACCCTATCAGAGGAACAGATAATTAAAGCCAAAACTGGTTCACAACAGTGGATTTATCATAAGCAGTAGTTTACACCAGGCTTTCCCCTTGAAAGTGTTTATAACATCTGATGTCCTCTATCCACTGTCTCTATACAACAGTTGATGTCCTTCAAACTGCTGATGAAGTCCTGAAGACTTTTAAGGATTAAACACTGGTGGTTCAATCTACTGATGCTATCTAAGTACTGCTGTTGATTAAAGTACTGCCCACTTAAGGACTGATCAACTTTGAAGAAACCACTGGGTGTCAAACATCAGTGCTTGACATGCAACAATGGAAGGAAGAAGCAGTAGTTTAGTTTGTCACTTATATTGTATAGAATCAGTGGTTAAGGTTAGCAGTGTTTGAAACCACTGTTCGGTTAAAATAGTGTTGTTAATGATATTTTTTGGCGCTGTCGTGGAAACCTTCTCAGGTGGATTTGATAACTTGTGCCTAAATTCAGTAACTGTATGGTGTATAGAGTTTTCTTATTACTATTAATCATTCATCATAAGCAGTAGTTTACACCAGGCTTTCCCCTTGAAAGTGTTTATAACATCTGATGTCCTCTATCCACTGTCTCTATACAACAGTTGTTGTCCTTCAAACTGCTGATGAAGCCCTGAAGACTGTTAAGGATTAAACACTGCTGGTTCAATCTACTGATACTATCTAAGTACTGCTGTTGATTAAAGTAGTGCCCACTCAAGGACTAATCAACTTTGAGGAAACCACTGAATGTCAAACATCAGTGCTTGACATGCAACAATGGAAGGAAGAAGCAGTAGTTTAGTTTGTCACTAATATTGTATAGAATCAGTGGTTAAGGTTAGCAGTGTTTGAAACCACTGTTCGGCTAAAATAGTGTTGTTAATGATATTTTTTGGCGCTGTCGTGGAAACCTTCTCAGGTGGATTTGATAACTTGTGCCTAAATTCAGTAACTGTATGGTGTATAGAGTTTTCTTATTACTATTAATCATTCATCATAAGCAGTAGTTTACACCAGGCTTTCCCCTTGAAAGTGTTTATAACATCTGATGTCCTCTATCCACTGTCTCTATACAACAGTTGCTGTCCTTCAAACTGCTGATGAAGCCCTGAAAACTGTTAAGGATTAAACACTGCTGGTTCAATCTACTGATGCTATATAAGTACTGTTGTTGATTAAAGTAGTGCCCACTCAAGGACTGATCAACTTTGAGGAAACCACTGAATATCAAACATCAGTGCTTGACATGCAACAATGGAAGGAAGAAACAGTAGTTTAGTTTGTCACTGTTCGGTTAAAATAGTGTTGTTAATGATATGTTTTGAAACCATTTTTGGGTTAACACTGTTTGAAACTACTGTTGATTTAAGGACAGTGTTTGAAACCAATGTTTTAAGCCAAAAGTGTTTTCAAAACAGTTTTTTAACAACACTAAGTATAATTCACCAATCTATCATTGTTTGTATCTTCAATTGTCACACAACTTGAATCGTCAAATCATAACATTGAGAGCAGCCCATTAACAAATATTACAAACTGTATTCTCTATAGAGTTTTCTTATAACTACTAATCATTCATTGAATGTTGATTTATCTATTGTAACTGATGAAAGGAGGACATCTTCCAGAAGAGTTGCTTATTACAGAAAAAGTTGATCCAGTTGGTTCTCTCATATCATTCACATAACCTGATATTTAAGGAGAGTTGTTGATGAAAGTTGTATTGGCATTGTTAATATTTTTTATAACAAATTATTAAAGCCTGAATTGTATATTAAATGTAAAGTTTTAATACATACAATACAGAGATAAAATGTCATACCAACTTCGTAGACTTGACGGAACTTACAGACTAGATAACAAAAGACTGTAACATACAATACAGAGTCAAAACGGCAAAAGTATGCCGATTCGTTGGGTTTCGAACCTTCCGGAATATAACCATGAGTTAAGCATACCCTAATTATTCTTTATATAGTTTAGATTTAAGCCTAGAGGTGTTTGGTGCGCAAAAATAAACTTTTATGTCATTCAGGGACTAAAAGTGTCAAAAAGTGCACAAGTTTGCACTTTCGCGCATATCTCACATTCTGAATATCCCCGGACACCCAAAAATTTATGTAAGCACTAAGATATTTTATTTTAGTGATCGCCTTGATAAAATTCCATTCGTCGCGTAGTTTGGACCGTTTTTCGCGTCTGTCCGTGTTTCGTCGTAATTAGACGCACAACATGACCGTACGGCCAAACGAACCGACATCTGACATATTTTTTAGCATGTTTCATGTCCCCTATGTTAAGGCATCATTGTGGAGCCTTGAAGATGGCTTAACGGACTTTAAACGTGTCAGAAATGACATTTATCATATACAGGGACTGAATCTGTAAATTCGGCAAGCTGTTTCTGATCTTAACAGCCCTCAAAAGTTGTTTTAGACCTGTAACCATCTGATTCAGAGGTCAGAAGGACTAAATATGTCTTTTTATAAGATGTACGGGTTTATAAAAGGCTGTTATATGCAGATACGTACTCACAGGGACTGATGTTGCACATTCTGGAACAAGTTTTGCTGGTGTGGACATGCAGGCAGGCCGCGTGAGTCTGCTGTGTTCCCTACGCGGGCCGCGTGGGCTGGTCTGATGCAGAAACAGCTGGTTACAGGCTGTTTCTTGCTGGTCTGATGCAGAAACAGCTGGTTACAGGCTGTTTTCTTGCTGGCTGATGTTCTAGATAGTTTCCAATACTCTCAAACATCAAACTAGGGACTGCCCATTGGTTTATAAAACCGGCCTACACTTGTCATGATCTGATCTCAACTCCTCGACACTTGTCGCGATCATACGAAGTCCCGAAAAGTATAAATAGGTGATGAGTTCACTTGATACTTCACTTACATTCTAAATTCTGAATTTCTTTGATCAACCTCAGGCTTTCTAGTGCTCTCTAAGCTTAATTAGGACTCTTGTAAGTATTCCTAACCTCTTCTAATTAGTTCTAGCTTAGTTAATTAACCAATAGTCAAACCGTCGTAATTTAAATTTGACTTCGTGATTAAATGAAATCCGCTCAGTCATTTCTCGAATTGAAAGTACCTACAAGTTGGTATTTATGTGGGTAACAAACCCTTAAAAGGGTATTTTCAGATTCCCACTCTAACTATGTTAATTGTCGAGTCAAAGTTTGCTTTAAAAAGTCAACAGAATGATTATTTGCAAATTTAAGCATAATTAGCAATGTAGGATGCATGCAACTTGTTTGATCATTAAAATAATATGGTAATTAATGTAAGAACATGTCTCAACATGTTCAACTCGATAATTTTCAGTTTAAACCCGGATCGGACCCGAAAGTCGCATAATTTGACTTTTGCTTTGACTATCAGTTCTGATCCGTTTGTGCATGTTCAAGATCTGCCTTAGAGCTTATTTTGGACCAGGTTTCATATAGGTATAACTCTCTGAGTTTATACAACTTGGTTCAATACTTATCCGATCCATATGCATGTTTCCGATTTATGTTTAAATGTTGACTATTATGCCCTTTTGACTATAAAACGTGATTTTTGAAAAAGTGAAAGAGTAGAAACCTTAATTACTGATTTATAAACTTGCACCTAAAATTTGACATCAGTTTGAGGTCTAGATTAGAAGTTATGCTCATTAGCGTAATTTGAAAGCTTTATGTTACTTAAACGGCGTAATTAGCGTATAGCCTATTTAAACCCACTTTTTGATATCAAACTTTTTACCCACTGATGTTATATAATAGTTTAGGATTTTTAAAGATTTTTATTAAATTTTTGGCTGAGCATAACATAGGTCTTTAAGTTTAATTCGGGTAATACCGATTTTGCCCTTTTTAGCCATAAAATGAGTTTTACTAATCCTTTTGACCCCAAACCTGTTTCTACTGATTTTATTAATTAAATAAAATATTTTGAGCCTTCTGGAATTATAAAAATATCAGCTTTCTTTTAAAAACCCGGAAATGGCTCCAAATCGCCTTTTTAAGCGTTTTTAACGCATAGTATGTGCTATAACCATGTTAAACATATAAGGTTGATACCTACTGATGTTTTTAGTATATTTTGAGATAATAACAGTAAGTAAAAGTTTTTGAACTCAGGTTTCCAGTTTTGACCTTTTAAGCCCTTGTGAAATTACCAAAATACCCCTAAGGTGCATAGTTTGGTTTTAAATGATAAGTTTCACATATGGGTCATACCCTACTGTTATAACATGTTAAATTAAGTGTATTTACTGTATAAATCAGACCTGTAGCTCATATTACAAATAAACTCTGTTAATAATCTTTTAAATGACCAAAATACCCTTATGAGGCTTAATTTGAGTTTATATCCGTTTTGGGCATAAGAGAAAATATCTTACTGATATTATAACATAATTAAGGCATATTAAATCAGGGAACTTGCATGTGACTCTTATGGTTACCCGTAACGCTCTTTTCGCGTCCGGTTCGGTTTATGTAACTAGTTTGCATAAATTGACCGAAACGGGTCAAACATTATCAACTTTGTCTCAAAATCCAGAATGTGTTTAAGTTACCCATATTAAACAAGCATGCAAGCTTGTCGGGTCAAAACCACATTCTAAACCGATCTTCGCTTTATCATGCGTTTGAACCGTGTCTTCCTTTTGAAAGTTAACCGGTCTAAGCTTAGGCTTAATTAAAGACCCGTTAGAAATCTAATAGGTTATTAAAAACCTTCGTTCCAGATTTAGGAGCCCAGTAAAAGCTATCTGTACTTGCTTGGTGGTATACGGCTGGGATTGAATTTATATTTAGCTCAGGTAAATACTTTTAACTTATTTTCCCTATACGGGCTTGGGTTACGGTATATAGAATACCGCTTGATCGAGCATCAAATATTACATCTTTGGGTGGTTAATTGAATAATTTGATCGGCTCGTTTAAACAGTCTTGTTCACTTAAAGCCTTTGGGGGGTTAATGACCATGTCCCGGATATCCTTGGCATCATCTTACGAGATGGCCACGACCTGAGCACGGGGTGTAGGCGTACACCTGTCAGTGTATAACTCAATAATGTGGTGGGTCTATTGATCTTTAACCCGGACCAAATCCGGGCTACTGAACGCACAAGTAACATGTAATTCTTTCACAAGATTATATTACATAATTATCCCAAGTTATAAAATGTTTTTGTGCCACGTGCATTCAAATCAATTTTCAACCCTTTTCAAAATGAGTCAGTTAAATTGTATTTACCAGTGTAAACTGACGTATTTTCCAAAAGGTTATGTGCATGTACTACACGTAATAGGCTGGCTGTCTTCTAGCGTCCACAATAAGTCTCGCAAGCTTGGATGCCTTAAAGTCTGTTGAACAAATGATTCATTTTATTTTTATCCGCCTGTGGATCCTTTACATTCCGTTTGTAATACTTGATATTACTTTATATCGGTTTGTAATATATTTATCTTTTGCTTCCGCTGTGCATTTAAATATTGTGTTGTTTAACTATGATGATATCAACTACGTCACTATACTCCCCACCGGGCCCACCGGTGACACGTGGAAAATAGGGGTGTGACAGGTTGGTATCAGAGCCAACATTGAGTGAATTAAACACTAGCTTTTTGTGTTTAATCTCAATGACACGATAGCACATCCTTTGACCTTCTGAGTCTAGACTTATCATAGGAATACTCTCGTCCCTATTCGGAAGATTATTACCTTCAATTATATTTTAATATGTCGCCAAGCAAGAAGCTGTAATGGAAATTCTCCCCATTTGTAGCCTAGGAAAGGCCAAGCTTCGTGTTGCAACTAGGATTAACGTACGACCAAGGAGAGGACATTCAGAACTAAAATGAAGAAGAGACTCCTTTTACTGAAGATCGTTTCCTTAAAAGTCTTTATAATGATATTTATCTTTTGGTCCCTTTGAGGACAACATCATTTCTTTTAAGTCCCTTTTAGGGCAATTCTATACCTCTTTTAAAACCATTGGGATGTTTTATCTAAATATCATTTATATCATTATATATGAATATAATATATGAAATAAATTAAAATAACATTTCTGTTATAAGATCTACCATTATAATAAAATGGAAAAATCTAAAAAGGACAAGACCTAGCCTCGTGTCATATTAAGACCGGCCAAGATGGCAGTTCCTCAATTTAGATTCAGATCCCTATTAACAGTTCAATTTAGAAATTGTTCTGCGGTAAATATTAAAAGAGTCTTAAGAGTGAAACCTAGCCTGAGTGTCATTATAAAGACCTGGCCAAAATGGTAAGACCTGTTTAAAAGATTCGTATCCCAGTTAACATCTGAAAACATGTTAACACTCCCGGCAGATGTGATTCGTTGGAAATCACACACGTTATTAAGGATTCTTCAAAAGATTCCTAACCCAGTTTAATGATCTCTGAATCCTGGGTTTACATCATCAATTAAGATGATCATATTTTAACCATACGTGGTAATATAGTGCCTACGGGCCTTGCTCATTTCTACATGAGCCAAAATACAGTGGTAGCTATGACTCCCTGTCAGAAAAAGGTAATGAACTAGGTTCAAACCTCAAGGCTTTGATTCTCTGAAATCCTAGCTTATAATTTATAAATGTCCTTGTGACTAGGCCTATTGTGCCAGAACACCTTCATGCTTTGATTCTCTGAAATCATAGCTTATAATTTATAAATGTCCTTGTGACTAGGCCTATTGTGCCAGAGTTCCTTCATGCTCTGATTCTCAGAAGTCATAGCTTATAATTTAAAAGTGTCCATGTGACTAGGCCTTTGTGCCACCTTAATATCCGTAATGTTTTATAACTAGGATAAATTATAATGCCTCGATTCTCAGAAATCATGACTTATAAATTAAACTTGTCTACTCGACTAGGCCATTTGTGCTATTACTAACTTATAAATTAGGATTTATGATAAAAATCCTGAATAAAATAAATATTATTTCTTTTCTGTTAAGTATATGTATTAAAAGAGAATCTTAAAAGGTTTGACCTAGCTTGAATGTCATTGAAGACCTAGCTAAGATGATAAAACATGTTTAAAAGAGATTCAGATCCTTATTAACACTTGAAAACGTGTTAACACTCCCGACAACAGTGATGCGATAAAATCACGCTTGTCATCTTTATATTAGGAACTTCCAAACCCTTTATTTAGCCTATATAATCAATAGGAATCATGGCTAATAAACGTCGAACATGATGTACACATCTAAACATCCACCTGGGATGTATACCTACGGGCAAAGATGCATACATGAAAACGATAGTTTTATTTCATAACTTCTTGTCAAGACAATGAATTATGAAATTTTCCGATCCAAAGGAATCATTGATTATGTTTTAAAATTTCCCTAGTGACAAGGCATCTGTGCCATCGAAAAGTCCTTTGGAACAAGCCGTTGTGCTATATAAGATGTCAGTATGACATTGACAGTCGTGACTTATGTACCCTGTCTAGTAAATATGAAGGATTATATTCCGTTTAAACGCCAAAGATGGTTTATTTAAAAACTTAGGCAAAACATAATCAAATAAATTAAATACTATCTGTTGGCCCATATGGTTTACTCGCACCATGGCTACTTAATTATCAAGTTCGACAACTCGCTATATAATTAAACCAATTTATTACTACTTGGTTTGTAGCCTTCAAAGCTTCACCATGGCTGACTCCTCTGAAGCTTACAATCGTCTAGTTGATCAGAATGATGATGCAAGACTGAACTTAACAAGCACCGAGTTACAGGCTATGATAGAAACAGCCGTAAACAACGCTGTGGACCGTGTGTTGAAGGATCATAAGCGAAAGTGCGATGATACCCCAAATAAATGTTGTAAAAAGGGTAAGACCGGTTCGAACTATAACCAGTCCAAACCAAAGGAGGCAAAACCCAAATGTAAAACCTGCAAGAAGAAGCATTTCGGAAAATGTTTCTATGAGCAGACCGGGGGATGTGTCATCTGCAAGGAGATGGATCACAAGACCCATGAGTGCAAGGACTTGAAGGACGCCACATGCTATGATTGTGGCAAGAAGGGACACATAATTAACCGCTGCCCAAAGAAGGCAACTAAAAGGAAATGCACTCTGGAGTCACAAGTTAGGCCTTGTGGGATTTGTAACAAGAAAGGGGCCAAGACCTTGGAGTGCCAAGACATAAAGGACGCAACCTGCTATGGTTGCAATGAAATAGGGCACATCAAGACAAATTGCCCAAATAAAACCAAGAAGCCTGGGGAGGCTAAGGAGACCAAAGCTGGGAGCTCTCAAATGGACGCTCAAGAGGCTATTCAGGATGACAATGTCACAACAGGTACTTTCTTTATCAATAACGCTCATGCTAGAGTATTATTTGATTCAGGTTCAGATAAGTCTTTCGTAGACAATAGATGTTGTAAAACATTAAATCTGCCTGTTAAAAACTCTAAGCGTTAAGTATAAAGTAAAATTGGTCGATAGTACCTCAGAGACTACTTCAGCAATATTAGATGGATGTTTTATATCCATTAGGAATCATTCGTCCGATGTCCTAGTTTTCGTTAAAGTATAAGGACTCAATATAGTGATAAAAATCGAATGGTTGTCTTGAAAATCAAGCCCATATTGTGTATAATAAGAAACAAGTAGTTATCAAGACTCCTTATGAGACAACCCTCATAATTACATGTATCCGTATGTTTAATTAATATTAAACAACATAAAAAAATGGTGGAACCGGCCGTCCCCGGAATCGAACCTGGGTCTAGGCCACACCCTTTCGCGCGCCTAGCCAACCGAGCTAGGTGCCTAGTTTGTGAAATTTCTATTTTGATTGAATATAAGCACATGTACAATAACTTCCTTACTTCTTACTATAAGTCACCTACTTATCCTCCTTATGTTGACTAAGTATTAGAATCCAAGATTTTACCTCTATGTTTTGGTTACTCTTGGCTTGCTTATGTTGACTAAACACTAGAAAGGATGAAGTAGAAACCATTAAGTATATCAGTGGTTATACTAGAAAGAACATGGTAATGTATACATCACAATCATTCGATGGTAATACCCTTGATTAGTGAGGACATTAATGAAATCCACAAGAAAGATCCTCTTATACATTGTGGGATGGTCCAAGTTTTAAGGACCTTATTAGAAAACCTATTATACGCGTCACGAAATAGGAAAAGATTGAGTAATAATTTTCCCGACTTCCCCATAAGATTTATAAACTATCGGCAGTGTGCTGCAAACCTTGGTTCATTGATGGAAATAGTGCCCTTATTCGGTTAACCTAGAATTTAAGCATAATGCACTATATATATATATATATATTATGAATTAGCATCGGCAATAAGAGGGCACATTAAGATTTCAAAGCCTGCTTATTATGAATCCATTATGGATCCACCTCAACTACTCACGTTTTATAGATTAAGAAATAACCAGTCAAGGCCGAGATTGCCCTACAATTTGTCAAAGGTTTTATAGCTAAGTTTAAAAGGTTTAAGAATGGAGGCGTTTAGCCCTCCTGATGTATGATTAGAGGTAGCTCACATTAATAATGACACCAGATAAATCCATTATGGTGATTTTATGGCTAGGAGTTACGTTTGGTTACAGGTACTGCTAAGTCTCTCATAAAACCATAAGCTTAGCAAACATTTAATCTTTCCCGTAAGAACCCCAGATAGTAAGTGTAAGGTAAAACTTACAGGCAAAATCATAAGAACCATTTCTTCTGTTCCTGTTAGAAATCTCTAATCATGGAATTCTAGAAGTACCCTCTCTCTAGAAGAAGTGCGTCAGCATGTATAGTTGATATCTCTTTGATCTCTATCGATTGCGAATACCAGATGGTATGATAAAAGCGCCACATGAGGATTGGTGTATCTTAATATGTTCCATAGATTGCTTCCATGCCTGATCAGTATGGAGGTTTAATGCATGGAACCGCAAGGATATTCTAATAGTCATATGGTACTAAAGTCAACTAATGGTATTCAAGGAAGATATCCATAATGGAATTGCCAAAGTAAATGTTCCCGATTAAGGAATTCATGGACTTGTGACATAAATGTGTCACTTATCTGACACAGAATATGACAGATGAACTGGAGCCTGAGATTTGGAAAATCTCTGTAACCTCATTGTATCTTGATTACCCTGTTTACCTCCTGGGAGGCAGGTAGAATTAAGATTTATATCCCATTTAAGGTTATGAAATCTCCAAGACGGCTAGTGCCATTATTGAAAGAATCAAAACCCCAATTAAATAAGTTTTGAAAATAAAGAATTCATATAGCCTAACCCTATATTCTAAGAATTCGGTATTGTTAATTAAGAAAGACGGTTCATTTTGCTTATGCATTGAATACCGCAACCCAAATTAGGCAACAATTAAGAATTTCCATCAGCTGCCCAGGATCGTCGATTTGTTCGACTAACTGTGAGGATTAACTATCCCTTAAGATTAGTTTTAAGTAATGGTTGGAATAACCATTTCACATTGAGATAAGCTTTTCTATAATAGTTGATGTATAAGTATCAAGGCTGCTCTTTTGGAGACCTTGCTTAGATGGAATGTTGAATACCTATTGTTAAATAGAAGATTGGTACGTCCAATCATCAGGATCTGAAAATTGCCTTGGAAACAACGAATAGGATCATACAAATCCATGATCAACTGTAAGATTGCCAGTTTTGGCAGAAAATCAAAGATTAATGAAAATAGCAACCCTCCTAAGTCCTTGTTAAGGAATAAGGTTCAACCAAGATATCACTCTGGAAGGGTGTGCCAATTTGTTAATTACCAGACTAGTTAAGCTCTGAATATATAAAATCATTCGAAGGAATCGAATGTATCAAAGATCAATTAACTTATGAGCTAAAACCTATTTAAGGAGCTTGGCGGAGCTCGCAATGTATTACACCCTAAGGATTAAAGGATACGTTTCGCCAATAAGTCAAGAAGCACTATCACATAACGGTTGGCAGACTTGTGATATAATGATAAACCTGTATCGAATGCGGATCGACAGGATAAGAAACCTCAAAAAGGATACATGAACCTATTATATAGAGGTTAAATTGGGAGCTTGGAGAGACTCCGGATATGATATAGAAGTTAAGTCCGTTATGTGACAAAAAAGTACTTCCAGCATTTTAACAAATCTCGAGGTCGAGATTTCTTTTAAGGGGGTGAGGATGTAACACCTCGAAAAATCACGTCCAATGATGTATTGACACGTGTAATAAACCCTAATAAAGTCCAATGTTGAATTTAAGGGACTAATTTTTCGAAAAATCGAAAAACTTTGATAATAAAAGGACTGGAAGTGTTAGAATACCTAAAATAAGTTTCCAAATAACCTCTCACGATGTTTATATTCACAAATGTGCCACTTGATGAATAAGTGTAGTCGTTTGCGTAATTAATTGAAAGTTTGCGCAATAAAGGGTTAAAAGCGTCAACATGTTAATTCTTACCTCTGAGTGACCTTCTAAAAAACCGGGAGCTTAATAATATTTAATTATACTCTCGGGAATGCCAAATAATGGCCATCTAAAGTTTTTATGCCTATAAGTAAAGTTACGCGCAACTTTGCAAGTTAGAGGGGCTAAAAGTGTCAATATGTTTAATTATACCTCTGAATGACCTTTTAGCGAATCCGAAGCATCGTGATGTTTAATAATACTTTCAAGAATGTCTAATATGGATTAGATGAGGCTTCAATACTATTAAATGATGAAATGCGCAAGTTTGCGCAATAGAGGGACCTAAAGCGTCAACTTTTGAATCTACACCCTTCGGTGACCATTTAAGCGAACGGGAGCGTAGTAAAAGGTATGTATATACTTGGGAATGATCAATATGGGCCATGGAAGGCTTTGCTATCATTAAACAGCATTTCGCGCTACTTTGCGCAATTAAAGGACTATTTGCGTCAAAACGGCAAAAGTATGCCGATTCGTTGGGTTTCGAACCTTCCGGAATATAACCATGAGTTAAGCATACCCTAATTATTCTTTATATAGTTTAGATTTAAGCCTAGAGGTGTTTAGTGCGCAAAAATAAACTTTTATGTCATTCAGGGACTAAAAGTGTCAAAAAGTGCACAAGTTTGCACTTTCGCGCATATCTCACATTCTGAATATCCCCGGACACCCAAAAATTTATGTAAGCACTAAGATATTTTATTTTAGTGATCGCCTTGATAAAATTCCATTCGTCGCGTAGTTTGGACCGTTTTTCGCGTCTGTCCGCGTTTCGTCGTAATTAGACGCACAACATGACCGTACGGCCAAACGAACCGACATATGACATATTTTTGAGCATTTTTCATGTCCCCTATGTTAAGGAATCATTGTGGAGCCTTGAAGATGGCTTAACGGACTTTAAACGTGTCAGAAATGACATTTATCATATACAGGGACTGAATCTGTAAATTCAGCAAGCTGTTTCTGATCTTAACAGCCCTCAAAAGTTGTTTTAGACCTGTAACCATCTGATTCAGAGGTCAGAAGGACTAAATATGTATTTTTATAAGATGTACGGGTTTATAAAAGGCTGTTATATGCAGATACGTACTCACAGGGACTGATGTTGCACATTCTGGAACAAGTTTTGCTGGTGTGGACATGCAGGCGGGCCGCGTGAGTCTGCTGTGTTCCCTACGCGGGCCGCGTGGGCTGGTCTGATGCAGAAACAGCTGGTTACAGGCTGTTTTCTTGCTGGCTGATGTTCTAGATAGTTTCCAATACTCTCAAACATCAAACTAGGGACTGCCCATTGGTTTATAAAAACGGCCTACACTTGTCATGATCTGATCTCAACTCCCCAACACTTGTCGCGATCATACGAAGTCCCGAAAAGTATAAATAGGTGATGAGTTCACTTGATACTTCACTTACATTCTAAATTCTGAAGTTCTCTGATCAACCGCAGGCTTTCTAGTGCTCTCTAAGCTTAATTAGGACTCTTGTAAGTATTCCTAACCTCTTCTAATTAGTTCTAGCTTAGTTAATTAACCAATAGTCAAACCGTCGTAATTTAAATTTGACTTCGTGATTAAATGAAATCCGCTCAGTCATTTCTAGAATTGAAAGTACCTACAAGTTGGTATTTATGTGGGTAACAAACCCTTAAAAGGGTATTTTCAGATTCCCACTCTAACTATGTTAATTGTCGAGTCAAAGTTTGCTTTAAAAAGTCAACAGAATGATTATTTGCAAATTTAAGCATAATTAGCAATGTAGGATGCATGCAACCTGTTTGATCATTAAAATAACATGGTAATTAATGTAAGAACATGTCTCAACATGTTCAACTCGACAATTTTCAGTTTAAACCCGGATCGGACCCGAAAGTCGCATAATTTGACTTTTGCTTTGACTATCAGTTCTGATCCGTTTGTGCATGTTCAAGATCTGCCTTAGAGCTTATTTTGGACCAGGTTTCATATAGGTATAACTCTCTGAGTTTATACAACTTGGTTCAATACTTATCCGATTCATATGCATGTTTCCGATTTATGTTTAAATGTTGACTATTATGCCCTTTTGACTATAAAACGTGAATTTTGAAAAAGTGAAAGAGTAGAAACCTTAATTACTGATTTATAAACTTGCACCTAAAATTTGACATCAGTTTGAGGTCTAGATTAGAAGTTATGCTCATTAGCGTAATTTGAAAGCTTTATGCTACTTAAACGGCGTAATTAGTGTATAGCCTATTTAAACCCAATTTTTGATATCAAACTTTTTACCCACTGATGTTATATAATATTTTGGGATTTTTAAAGATTTTTATTAAATTTTTGGCTGAGCATAACATAGGTCTTTAAGTTTAATTCGGGTAATACCGATTTTGCCCTTTTTAGCCATAAAATGAGTTTTACTAATCCTTTTGACCCCAAACCTTTTTCTACTGATTTTATTTATTAAATAAATATTTTGAGCCTTCTGGAATTATAAAAATATCAGCTTTCTTTTAAAAACCCGGAAATGGCTCCAAATCGCCTTTTTAAGCGTTTTTAACGCATAGTATGTGCTATAACCATGTTAAACATATAAGGTTGATACCTACTAATTTTTTTAGTATATTTTGAGATAATAACAGTAAGTAAAAGTTTTTGAACTCAGGTTTCCAGTTTTGACCTTTTAAGCCCTTGTGAAATTACCAAAATACCCCTAAGGTGCATAGTTTGGTTTTAAATGATAAGTTTCACATATGGGTCATACCCTACTGTTATAACATGTTAAATTAAGTGTATTTACTGTATAAATCATACCTGTAGCTCAGATTACAAATAAACTCTGTTAATAATCTTTTAAATGACCAAAATGCCCTTATGAGGCTTAATTTGAGTTTATATCCGTTTTGGGCATAAGAGAAAATATCTTACTGATATTATAACATAATTAAGGCATATTAAATCAGGGAACTTGCATGTGACTCTTATGGTTACCCGTAACGCCTTTTCGCGTCCGGTTCGGTTTATGTAACTAGTTTGCATAAATTGACCGAAACGGGTCAAACATTATCAACTTTGTCTCAAAATCCAGAATGTGTTTAAGTTACCCATATTAAACAAGCATGCAAGCTTGTCGGGTCAAAACCACATTCTAAACCGGTCTTCGCTTTATCATGCGTTTGAACTGTGTCTTCCTTTTGAAAGTTATCCGGTCTAAGCTTAGGCTTAATTAAAGACCCGTTAGAAATCTAATAGGTTATTAAAAACCTTCGTTCCAAATTTAGGAGCCCAGTAAAAGCTATCTGTACTTGCTTGGTGGTATACGGCTGGGATTGAATTTATATTTAGCTCAGGTAAATACTTTTAACTTATTTTCCCTATACGGGCTTGGGTTACGGTATATAGAATACCGCTTGATCGAGCATCAAATCTTACATCTTTGGGTGGTTAATTGAATAATTTGATCGGCTCGTTTAAACAGTCTTGTTCACTTAAAGCCTTTGGGGGGTTAATGACCATGTCCCGGATATCCTTGGCATCATCTTACGAGATGGCCACGACCTGAGCACGGGGTGTAGGCGTACACCTGTCAGTGTATAACTCAATAATGTGGTGGGTCTATTGATCTTTAACCCGGACCAGATCCGGGCTACTGAACGCACAAGTAACATGTAATTCGTTCACAAGATTATATTACATAATTATCCCAAGTTATAAAATGTTTTTGTGCCACGTGCATTCAAATCAATTTTCAACCCTTTTCAAAATGAGTCAGTTAAATTGTATTTACCAGTGTAAACTGACGTATTTTCCAAAAGGTTAAGTGCAGGTACTACACGTAATAGGCTGGCTGTCTTCTAGCGTCCACAATAAGTCTCGCAAGCTTGGATGCCTTAAAGTCTGTTGAACAAATGATTCATTTTATTTTTATCCGCCTGTGGATCCTTTACATTCCGTTTGTAATACTTGATATTACTTTATATCGGTTTGTAATATATTTATCTTTTGCTTCCGCTGTGCATTTAAATATTGTGTTGTTTGACTATGATGATATCAACTACGTCACTATACTCCCCACCGGGCCCATCGGTGACACGTGGAAAATAGGGGTGTGACATAACTGATTATCATCATCATCATCATCATCATCATTGGGCATTCAGATTATCATTATCAAAAACTGAAACTTAAATACCCAAATCAACCCTCTGTTTTTTCAAAAAAAAACATTCACAAAAAACTGATTGTCATCATCATCATCATGCGGCATTCAGATTATCATTATAAAAAATTGAAACAAAATACCCAAATCAACCCTCTGTTTTTTACAAAAACATCACAAATATCAAAAATATATATAGATAAGATGATGATTCAAACCTCTGTTTTCAAGATGAAGATGGATGAAGATGATAAAGCTGGATGAAGATGATGAAGATCTGTGTTGACTGTTGAGAGTTGAGAGAGATATTTGGAGATTTTTGGAGAAGTGTGATGATGATAATGATCGGTGATGATGTTAGTCATTTCATACAACTTATAACAGTCAAGTTGCATTTTTGGAGAAGTGTGATGATGACAAGGAGATTAAACTAAAAAATAATTATCCATAAGAAATTAAACTAAATAATATTTAGTAGGAGGATTATATATAAATTAATTAGAAAAGATTAAACTAAAATAATACTTATCTATAAAACATGGTCTAATATAGTATAAATAGAACTAAAGACCAAAATTTAAATGATATATTATAATCTGATATAAATCTGCCTATGTTACGGGTATTAAGGGATAAGGGTATTAAGGAATATTAAGGGATATTAAGGGATAAGGGTATTAAGGACATTTCATACATGTCTTTAACAAATCTAATCCATATTTGATAGAAGGGTTTTAACGGGCCTACAAAATCTAATCCATTAGTAAGCTTAATTGGATCAAATATAAGGGGCTTTATTGAACTGTTTAATAACATTTGGTTATTTGAATTAGGCCAGACTTTAATTATTAGACAATATAAAATTAGGTCATGCTTTCAGTTTAGACAAGAAATTTTGAGTTAGTTAGCTAATTTTTATATCAAACATGAACTAAATACAAACAATTTAAATGATGTATTATAATCTATTTCGATGGTTATTAAAACTACCCGTGTGGTCACACATACTGTCTTCAACATTACTTTATAAAGATATAGAAATAAAGACCAAATTTAAATGATATATTATAATCTGTTTTTTAGTATTTGATTTCGATCATTACTAAACCTACCCGTGTGGTTACACGGGTACTACACCTAGTAACAAATATAACACTATAGTTTGTCTGATAACATGTCTATGATAGATGTATAGTGTTATATCTTGTTATATAGTGTCATATAGTGTTACATAGTATTATATGGTGTTATATGGTGTTACATAGTGTTATACGGTGTTTATATGGTGTTATATAGTGTTATAATACACTTCTCACACTTCTGAATTAATGTACACTATTCCTACCCTACTTAACTATAGTCACGCTTAACTAAATTATATTTAGGGGTTGTTTGGTAGCATCTTAATGACCATTCAGATGCTACCTCTTAATTGTTTAAAACCTCTGAATGAATAAGAGGTAACCTCAAGTCTGAATGGTTAAGAGGTAACCTCTGAATGGTAAATCATCACATGTCACATTCTTCTACCTTCTCATTTGTAAAATTCTTAATGGTTCCATTAAGAGGTAGCCTCTTAATGACCATTCAGAGGCTACCAAACAGCCCCTTAGATAATTTAGTATTTTAAGGGTTTTAATTCCGTTTTAAAACCTACTTTAATTATGAGCATCCCTTATAATTTTATCTTTATTCATGGAGATAAACAAAGAAAATTTACATAAAAAATTGAATAACCACGCTTATTAATTAGTTAAAAGGATACACAATTTGCAATAGAATGCATGTGAATTTATAAATAAATCCATACAGAGCCAAAAAAGCAATCTCCTAACCAACCAACCTCGGTCTATAACAAGTAGCCAGTGATAAAACCCTCTAATTACTCCTTGGAAGCGGCCCTTGTGATTCAAGCTCACTTTTAATACTTTGTAGAAACTAACAACAAACGAAACCCAAACAATCAACACCAAACTTAATTATACTGCAAACAAAAAACTAAAAATAAGAAAGGATGATTTCTAAATTGCAAATAGACATGAGTTCATCCAAATCAAATACAATAAGCTACAAAGTCATAAAAACATAGATGGGTTTTACATTTAGATTTCCAGATATACTATCTAGTTTTTGGATCTTTCTCAATGGTAATGCTTTATTTGCCCAAAAAAGTGGTTTGATCAGTATATCAGTAAATTAATAAGATAATTGGAAACTTCAAAATCCTTAAAAAGAAAAGAAGACCATACCAGCTTGATAGCAACTTCTCCACTACGTTGAATGTTAAGGCGTTCATATCATGTTTTTTTTTTTAACGGCAAATTAGGATCACTGACGGACCACTGGAGTATCATCGTGCCACCAGCAGAACCACCCGATCATATCCATCTCCACTAGGCTATAATGCTTATACACCAATTCAAGAGGAAACCCAATAAATCTGGAAAAACCCCCTTTGTGGGAATTGAACCCATGACCTAATGGTCATATCATGTAAAACATAAACTTAGTTAACTATTTAAAAAATAGTAGTAATAATAATAATAAAAAGATATGACAACCGTATTTCAAGAAACACCCAAATAAAGTTCATGATCCAGTCATTTTTTTTCTCCCTAAACTTAGTTAACTATTAAACTTCCCATCGAAAATATGATCTATCCTTCTTTCGTCAACTGTAAACCCCAGACATGAGTTCATCCCTCAATTACAGAAACCATAAGCGTGAAACAACTGGCATGCTAAATCAACAAAACAAACTCAATATCCAGATGATGAGAATGTAAAGCAAAAACAATAAAAAAAAAGGGAAACAAATTTACAAATTGGGCTCGTTATCAATGATTGGATGGAAATACAGTACCAAAATAATTAGGGCTAGGTTTATATGCACAGTGTTTCTCAGCGAATGCTCAACGGTTTACCGAAGCCATTAATTGGTTGGACCAATCCCGCTCCCACGTTCAGCCAGATTAGTGGCGGTGGAGATGCTTAGAGAGAGAAGGTACAAAACTTTTGGTATATCGAATGTTTATGGGGTAGCTTCGATCATGATGTATACCAACGTCTAGATACGTGTCGCATGTTTCCGCTTCTCATCATTAACATCATGGTTGATCTGTTACATTGGGATTATTTTCGGCCTGGTCTATTCGCACACGGCCTTTGTCTTTTTGCACACTCAAAGCGCCCCGCTTTGGCCATAGCGGGGCGCTTTGGCCAAGGTCAACAGACAAGGACTGATTTAAGGCCTTTTTTTATTTTTTTAAAATTGTTTTTAATTCACAAACGCGTCGATAATAGTCTAAATTTTACGTTTTTTCCATTATACATCATTTTTTATTATATATGGACTATACTGCAAGTTCCGGATCAAATCGGTTACGTGTGATGTCTTATTCCGTTATATCGTATCATTTTGGTTTGAAAGCACAAGTACTCCTGTAAGAGGTGTTATGTGTATCAACCGCCTACCGCACATGAACATGACGTGTTTTTTCATTAATTGTAGTATTATGATGTATATGGTCATTTTGGGTCGTACAAGTGCTTATTGAATCTGATTGGGTCGTGTCGGTGACATTCGGTTTTTAACGTGATGTAACGCATATATTGAACAAACACAAACGTGATTATTATTAAACACATTTAACCTACATCGTGAACATATGGGGTTACATTAAGGTCAGGGGCACGATACGTAAGCATTTCGTACGTGTTGATCTGATCCCTGTATAATGTATGCCAGGCTGCTGCGTGCTCTGTTCTGTGTGCTGTCCAGAGTGGGTTTGGGGGAGGCATTGGATAACAACCTCCAAGCTCTACATGTATGAAATGCCCATGGTCGACGAACACAACCGCAACCACCAGGTGAGGTTCCTCAGCTTCGTTTGGCCCGCCCAGCAGAGGGAAAATTGTACAGCTCCCACGCATGTCGAAGGTGTGAACAATCACACCGTATCGTTGGGCAATAAGAAACCCCGTCTCAGGCATCGTCATGTAATTTTCGATATCTGCTCGTCCCACCCCCTTGAAATCGATCCGTCTAAGCAGCGCATCATAATGTCCTATGTTTTCCGGATCGAAAAACTGCCTCCAAAGCGATTCGTTCGTACGTAACTCCTTTATAAGTTATTTCCGGATCATCAAATATGAATTTTGTTTCACTCCTAACCCAACAGCCACCGATCGAAACCCACAATGACCATCTGGTTTCACGTCCTTTATTCTAACGATGTATGGATGGATCACTTCGGGAATCTGAGATGCGTAGTTGCGGATCGCTATATCCGTCTTAGGACCGAGCTTGGTCATCGGGAAATCAGGGTGTAGGTTGATCGTCTGAGGCTGTGACGGTGATATGTACGAGCTGTGACGGGGAAGATCGTCTGAGGCCTCGACCCAAGTTTCTCCCGACGGAATGTACGCGCTTTTTCTAGCGGCTTCAACCTTTCTTTCTTCCTGCGTTTTCAATGTTGGGCGACCACGAGTTTTCTTCAGAACAGCAGGAGGTTTTTTGTTATTGTTCCCTGGATTGAGGATTTGCTGAAACTTTTCAAAGAAGCTCCTTTTCACCTGAGGGGGTGTTGGATCGATCTTTTGTTTCAATTTTTCAAATTCCGCGTCTACATCGATATCCTCTATGTTTTTCTTTGCAGGCTTGAAGTTAAGCTTCTTCCAGAACACGTCTATGTGTGTGATCCGGAGTTGCTGACCTGTGGATGAAAACAAATTAGGTGGCAAAATCATAACGAGAAAGGTCAAAGATATTAATTACCTTTATTTTCCAACTTTTCCAAACGACAGGCACATGGCAAACCACAGCTGGTAAAAAGTTGGCAACCACAGCTTGCACCGTAGGCTCTCAACCCGTCTTCCTTACGTTTTAGTTCCCTACTCAAAAGCTCAATCGCATATATTGAAACCTTTCTGAGAATATATGCAAGCATGGGCTGCTTCTTGTGGTGCGTCATCACTTTTCGGAGGCTTGTTTCAAAGCTACTACTAATCTCGGTGTATTGTCTATCAACAACATGATCAACATACAGTACAAGTTTATCCAGTGTGTTGCGATGACTTGGAAAGTGACTTTTTAGTGTTGCATGCATGCCCTCAACCCTGTTGGTCGTAGTTTGGTGAAAGTTGATAGTTTTGTTAATCCAGCATGATACAAACTTTTCACGGTACGGATCCAACCAGGATTTCTTCATATAATCAAAAACCTCTAAAATTAAAAAAAAACGTAAATAGTCAGTTTTTGTTATTATATAAAATTTGAACATAATTATGTAAGAAATACCTACGTTCACGGTCATCTTCTTTCAGCTGTGCTTCAAGGTTTTCCAAGTTATACTTGTATATTTCCTCGGTCGTAGACTCGCACAATAACCAAAAACTACGTACGAATTCTTTCCAATCCTTGTCAGAGAATTTCTTCTTGCTGTTCTTATTAATATTTTGTTGAATATGGAACCGACAAAGATACTTATGCGCTTTTGGAAAAACTTGTTCACACGCGTTCATTAGCGCAAAATCCCTGTCTGTTAAAATCACGCGCGGTTCCATACATCCTACCAGCATAGACTTGATCCTCTGCAACACCCATAGGTAGTTCTCTGACTTCTCAGCGGAAATTACCGCACAAGCAGCCGTAAACGATTTGTTTGTCGACGTCATGCCTACGACCTGAACAAATGGCAGGTTGTACATGTTCGTTTTGTAGGTGGCGTCAATCATTAGCACATGCGGGAAGGCACACCACATATTGAATGATCTTTCGTGAACAAAGAAGACATCTTCAACTTCGTTTGATATCTCATTCGTGCGCATGTAATAAGTGTAATTTTTTTCGAGAAGAATGCTTTCAAGTTTTTGCATCGGAGACTTGCCGACATTTTTTTCGGCGTTGATCTTCTGAACAGCGTTGTGTATATCTTTCGGAATAAGCTTTCTAGCCGGATTGTTTTTTGTCAGCGTTCGCCAGATACTTTGGTTGGGAATGTCTTGCTCTGCCAGCTCCTTAACCAGTTTTGTATCCTCCGAAGAAAGCCTTCTCGCATACGCGTGACCCTCTAAGTTTTCAATAGGAGTGTGGTTATGCTTCGCCTTCGTCACCTCGATCCTCCAAACACTTCCGGATGATTCCGAAAACCCGATCATCTCGAACGGGCAGCCTATTTTCTTGCTACCCGTTTTCCTCTGTGTAGCTATACTCTTATGCTCCCCACCAAAAGTACATTGAAACCAAATCTTGTAATTCTCTCCTCTTTTATTCGACCTCTTAGTCACAATGAGGTAACCGTTGTCTTTTGCCGTGTCTTGTACCCAACGCACCAACTCTTTACGTGACGAAAAGGTCTGCGTTGTATCAAACGAAAACGTAACCGGGTAACAGCCTTCCTCGTCAACAGACACATCCCCCGGCTCACCATCGTCACCGAGGTCCGAATATACTTGATGTTCAAAGTTGTGCTCGCCACCGTAACCGAAATTCGAATAACCTTGTAAGCTCTGTTGACAACCGTAACTGTCGTTTGGACCACACTCCTGCTGTACAAAGCTGTACTCGACACCGTAACCGAAATTCGAATAACCTTGTTGTGCGTAAGGGTCCTCCACAGGGGTATTCAAATCCAACGTCACCGTGTTATCACGATAACGAATGCCAGATACAACCTCTGCCTCCCTCAAGTTGGACGAGACCGGTTTCTCATACGAGTCAGAAATAGCGGTCCCATCGTAAGAATCAGGAACAACTGTCTCGTCAGAATATTGACCGAAAATATAGTTGTTTAACCACGACATCGTTTTTTCAAGAGATGTAACTAATACAGCAAAACCGCGCGTTATTTTGAAGAAACACAACGGATGGGGAATAAAGGCAATACAGACCTTTGATCTGAAATGAATGAAAATGTATATCGAAGTGTCTGTGAATGAAAATGTATATCGAAGTGTCTGTCTCAGAGGTTGCTTTTAAAAGGTAAAATGGGTGAAATTTGGGGTCGAAGCGTCGCGCTATGGCCAAAGCGCGGCGCTTAGGGTTAACGACAAAACATCATAATCAGCTTTATGTCTCTCAAACAGTAGCGAATGTCTCAAACGTCAATCGAAGCACCTTTTGTCGAGCATAGCGCCGCGCTATGGCCAAAGCGCGGCGCTTTGAGGTGTGAAAATAATTTTGGCCGTGTGCAATTAGCATGACCCTTATTTTCACTCCCCATTCATGGCGGATCCATTGAATGACCGATTTATTATAATTCTTAACTGGCAGATTGAAAAGTATTGACCTTTCTCTGTAGTCAACTGACAGATTCAATTGTTCATATATGATATATCTCACATAAAGCGACCTTAAAACCATACATAACTTTACCTTGAATATACGATACTTAATCAAAATAGTATAATTTAGTTTATACACTTACCAGATGCATTCAGTTATAATATATTCATAAACAGGATCCTACAATACTAACTTCTCTAAACCTATTCCATCAACCACATATAACTTTCAAGCATTCAAACAACAACCAACATAGATCCATATGTCATCATAAAACCATAACACGCTCAACTTCAACCACACATAGAAATCAAAACTCTTACCTGCTTCAACTAACCATGCCGCCTAGACAACATAACAATTTGATCATTCTGCGTCTTCCACGCATGATTCTCGAAGCAAAGCTGAAGAATATCAACCGCTGCCTTTGTTCGTTCCGCCGATATCACCGTTAAGCATCATCTGCTTCTCTAGATTCAACAATGACTCTAGTTGAGCATCCGAATTAGCAGTTGCTTCCTGAAAAAAAAACACATAAACAGAGGATTTCAGTTAGCATTCGAAGATGAATATATATTAATTACAATCAAATTACAAGATCGTGTCGTAATCGTGTCATAAAACTTACCATTTCGGATTCAATTGTAGTGCTAGAGAAACGAAAACATGGAAATTTGGACACAATTTGGGGATTTGTACGAACCATAGATGAGAAATTTGTGGCTTAGTGAACAAGCTGAGGTGAAAAATGATTTGTGAAATCATGCTACTCTGTTTCAAGATGTCAAAATCATAAATTAGAACAAAGATTGTTTAGGTTAAAAATGAGATACCTAGAGCAAGATTGGATGTAGAGATTGAAAAAAAAGCGAAGCAACAGTAGTGAAGCTTGCTGCTGTGGTGTCCCGGTGACACTGCTTTTCGGTTGAAGGGTCGTAGGGTATTAACATAGAGGTGAACAAATGAAAGTGAAACGGAAAACGGAAAACAAAAATCAATGTCGGATTTAATGCGTATTTAAGGCAGGCGAGGATTGAGATTCCCTGGAAGTACATCGCGTCGTTTATACTTACTTAAATCAAGGTGATGAACGGATTGATTATTGTGAATTTGAGAAGGTGGATGGACATCTTTCAATGTGGGAGATGTATTATATATACCATATAAATAAGTGATAACTTAAACTTTAGGGTAAATTACTTTTTGAGTCTCTGTGTTATGTGTTATAACTAGTTGAGTTCAAAAGCAAAAGGTTTAACGATCTGAGTCCCTATAAGCATTTTCTTTAACCATTTGAGTCCAAATTTTTAACTCCATCCACCAAGTTTGTTAACTACAAGGGTAATTTGGTAATTTACACACAAAGTACAAGTCTTATATGCACAAGAGTATAATGAACAAGTCTTTAATGCACAGGAGTAAAATATTATATATTATATAGAAAATAAATAGAAGCTTCATCTTTACACATACTGCACATTCTCTCTCTAGGGATCCTACCACCACCACCCTCCATCACCGCACCACCACCATCCTCGCCACCACACCACCACCATCCCCATCACTGCACCAGATAAACATGTAACCTGCTGCTTATGTCACCAAATTCCCAAACATTCATCCCAATTTACAGGTCCAGAATATCAAATTAATAACAGAAACACTCATCATCAAAATTCACCCACTTATTATTTTTAAATTAGACTATATTATTTTTAATCTTTGAATTAATCAATTTGGCAGGCTGTATCATTTAAATAAGACTTGACTTGTGCATTAATAAACAAGTTGAGATGGACACTTCTAGGTTTTTGTGAGTTATTGATTCAGTTGTAATCAGAACTCTATTTGTAGGTCACTGGAGATGTACTCATACACTTCAAAAAAATGGATGAACTGTGTGTTAAATTATATCTTGTACAATTGTGATTAAAAACCCTAGATCTAGCAAATGACATGTCCACAACATCAATTTGAAAATTAAGCCAATAGAAGAGAATTGGAGATCATACGCCATACTGTCTGAAGCTCATCAACGAACAGATCAAGTACTTCATTTACTATTATATATGTTGAAGAAGCTACCGCCACAGATGGTGGCCGGCGAGGGGATGGTGGGGAATCTGCAGTAGTAAGGCGGCGGTGGTGTAGGTTTAAGCTTCAAATCTTCACGATGGAGTGGCGGTGAAGAAACACAGGACTAATTTTAGGGTTAATTAGTTTGGTTTATGTTTCAGTCATGAGGGTAAATCTTCTTAAACTTTCCAGAGCTCCGATATGATTCGTTCTTCCTGCAAAACAGCAACACCGTTAGCTCGTTAAGAGGGGAATATGGGGGTTTCCCTCTTAACTAGACTCCGGCGTGAGAATAAGTAACTGCTTTGAGGAAATAAGTGTGTGTTAAGAGTAAGAGAAGAGAGAATGGAATGTTTAACCTGTGCATGGAGGTCTCTATTTATAGGCGGAGATGTGTAAGGGGAGATGGGCTGATGTGCCTTGGTCCGGAAGGCGAAAACAAGGAATATCCTCCTTGTCTCACTGGTGTCGACCGTTAATGGTTTCTAGAAGTTCTTCGGTGCTGGCGCACCTTGATTGGAGCCACGTGCCACAGTTGTCGGCCCTGCTGTCCCTCTGCCATCAGCAGATAAGTGGAGATCGTGGGGCAGTTGTCGCCGCCCCCTGATTGGTGCCACGTAGGCGTCCTTGTGTACTCTCTGTCTCTTGCACGTCAGTCGATCATGGAGAACGATAGAGCACAGCCTTGTGGACGCTGATTAGCTCATTCTTCTGCCACTTGTACCTTGTGTACTTTCTGAAGTGGCTTTGCTTCATAACTCCTGTACGACCTTTGTTGTGCACGTAACTTGCCCGCACAGGGTTGTAGGAGCTGAAGGCTCTTATCCAGAACACTAAGTGTGAAAACTGGTGTTATATCTTGTTTGGACCTCGACCGAGGCCAGGTTCTGTTTGAGTAGCCCGCGCGGGTCTAAAAGATTGATCAGCTTTAATTGAGTAAGGAGTATGGTCCAGCGCGCGACCTGAATGGTCTGCGCGACTTTTTGGGACCATACCCCTTCAAGTCCCCCTAGTCCAGTGTTGCTCCATGCGTGAAGTAAATGGTTGGAGCTCTGGACTTAGAAAAAGGAAATTGTGTTAGCCTTTAAAGATGCTTGCTAGGTCTTGGTAGACGGCGCGCGTGTAAGTGGTTGTCAGTTACTATTGCGCGCCTATCAGGATTGCTTGTTGCCAGTTTTTGCTTTTCAATGTTGTCGTGCAGCATTATGGATAGTCATGAATGCGGCGCGGCCTTTGCTAACTTCTGTATGAAGTTTCGTAGCAACTTTGAGCGTGAAAAATCTCAAAATTTGAATTCTGACAGGTTGGTGAAAATGTCGTTGATGGCGACGGTTGAGTTGAATGCTGACACGGTGATCATCATACGGTCACTGACGATTCACCTTTTGTCAGGCGAGTGAGGACCACGCACACGTGATAACCGTCACCCCGAGAAACCCGCCTTACGTGGCGGCTGCTGATTGGTTACGCGCGCGGTGAATCCGACACATTTACCCATCGCATTAAATGCGATGAGTATATATAGTCGACGAGAGGAGAGAGAGTTGCACAAATCTTTCTTCTATTTTCTCTTTTCTCTCTCGAGTATTCATAACTTCTTCAAATCTTCAAGTATTCCACAGCAGATCTTCAAGTGTTTGAAGGTGACCTTCAAGCTTTCCCAGAAACTTAGACGATCCTCATCTTATTTTCATTCTCTTTTTATAAATGGCTGAAGAAGAGGTTCACGTTGCCGATTTCTTTCTTGAGGGAAACTACCGATTGCCGGCCACTCACTTTATGGTGACGATCCTGCATTTTTATGGTTTTCATATCTCGCAGATGAGTCCCATGGGAATGGTCAGGGTTCGACACTTTGAGTTTCTTTGCAGATCCCATGGGCTCGAGCCTGGCCTTCACAAATTTAGGTCGATGTACCAGTTGATCAGGAATATGGGTTTTTATTCTTTCGCTCTTCGGAATGTGAAGAAAATCTTGCTGAATCCTCCTAAGAGTTTCCATGATTGGAAAATGAAGTTTTTCTTTATCCGAGAGGAAGTCATGCCTATTGCGATGATATTTCGAGAATCTGATGAGATTGTGAAGGAAGATCTCCCTTTACCGAAGAAGGAGATGTGGTATGTGCGCTTGACTGCTACACCAAACAGGATTTTTGGAGAGCCGGTGCTTGTCGCTGCTGGCATGCGCGCAGCACAGAGGTTCCGGTTTTGTTGCTCAATGGCGAGGCTATGCCCTGTGTTTTCTTGCTTTTTAACTTTGTAATAGTAATGCCTGATCGTTCCTTGTTACTGCAGTCAAGCAGCTGTATCAAGCCGTTTTTACTACCTTCGGAGGAGCTATGGGTGTGCACTCCTTGGAATTCGGCGAATACTGGTATGAACAAATCAAGGACAACTTCATGTACCCTCCTGCTGGAGTCTTTGCCAATCCTCCCGCTGCAACTGAAGGTGCGCATCTACCCAACCCCCGGCCCTTGCGTGTTGTTACTTCCCCTGGGAAAGAGATTCTTTATCTTTCCAGCGAGGAGTCTGTAGGGTCATCGAACGGGGAGCTAAGTTCCTGGTCTAACATCTTTGCAGGTGTGCTGCGCAACCTAGGAATAGACTCTGATGAGAAAAAGAAGAAAGTGGGCAAGAAGAATTCGAAGAAGGTGATAACCATTGATGCTGGAGCGACCAGCAAGAAGGGCGGGAGTAGCCGCGCGACTGCTGGAGCCTCTGATAAAGGTACTCTTCGATTTCGGAAGAGTAACCTGGAAGATTACGTTGTCGCGAGTGACTCACTTGAGGGTTTGTCCCGTATAGGTGAGAAGAAGGCCAGCGCTGCTGGCTCAAAAAGTTCTGGAAGCACGGGGTCAAGGATCCCTGAGGCTGGCGCTACCCCCTCTTCGATCGCACTTGATGAAGAAGAGGAGGAAGAACATGAAGAACCTGCTGCTTAGTTGATGAGCAGGAAAAGGAGTAGGGAGGAGGCTATTGCGGGCGTCAAAGTGGCGCAGAAGGCTGGGGGAGCCCCTGTGATAGAGAAACAGAGCTAGCTGTGCTCCCTTTACAAGTTCTCTCCAGGTTAACGTTATGATGTTAATACTTGTGTTTACTTTAGTAACATCTCTTTTTAACACTTAATTTCTGCAAAGGCCCAGAAGAAGACTCCTGAGAAAACTAAGGGTGTTGAGTTGAAGGATCCAAAGGAACCAGCGCCGAAGAAAACTAAGTTTATAATCAAGACTTCCAAGACTGCTCCAAAAGAGCCTGAGAAGGTGGTTGAGAAGGAGAAAAAGAAAGAAAAAGAAAAAGAGAAGGCCACCGAGACCGCTGTTGCCACCCAGCATGATGTGGCGCGGGGTCCGGAGGTCACGCATATTACAGGGCTTGATCATCCCTTTGAAGTGGTTAAGCCGATGGAAGCTATGCAGCATAATGCCCCCGTCCGAACTGTGCAATTTACATCTGTCGCAAAGGGGTCAGCTACTACTGTTCCGGAGCAGGCGGCGCATAAAGAGACTACCACTGCTGCAGGTGGTGCAAGTGCTGGTGGTTCTGGTGATGGTGGGAGTACATGCGTGGCTGGTGGTGCTGAAGGGTCGATGCCACAAGCTCCAATAGGCCCTAAGGACACCTTAGGAGATATTTATTACAAGACCTACACTGAGGAGGCTCGAGGTGATGCTCCCCACCAACCTGTCTGGGGTTTAAAGCAAAAGGACACGTTCGTGGAGTTTGCTCCTTGCCGTGACTGGTACTTGAACTCTTTCCCTCCCGGTGAAGTTAACAGGCATAGAGCGCGAACCCATGATGGGTTGTGTCATGCTTACATTGTTGGGGAGGCCAACACCCGCGCTGCTAACTGTAACACCCGTTCTTATAAATCAAGGTTTAATGTATCTTTTACAAAAACAATCATGTAATTAAGATTACATATACATCAGAAATACAGGTTTATTAAAACCTTTTACAATTTAAAAGTTTAGAACATAATGTAATTAAGTTCGTCATTTAAAAGTAACTACGAAACGTCGTGCGGAAGCTTATTTCTTGATCGTGTTCGGTCCTACATTGTGCTTGATCGTCCTCCGGTGCTAGAATTTTACCTGAAACTCATAAAACATGAGTCGGATTAGTCATACATAACTTAGAACGTATTTAAACGGGTTCGCAATACATAAACAGTTAAAATAAACGATTTTCATGAAACTGACCCCCGTCGCGTAGTGCCACGGCCTGGGGCCTTCCCCGTCGCGCGGCGCCACGGCCTGATTTCAACAGATTGTTTGCAGCTGGTGCTACTAATTCCCAGCATGACTCGATTTCACGGAAACGAGCATAACTCTCTCGTTTTTTATCTGTTTTACCCGATTCTTTTTCCTACACGTCCGTAATTTAATTCTACATCTTATGGAGTTAAAATCCAACATCCAACATAGACTTCTAAGCCTTCGACTCATTGCCTTTTTACCAAATTTTAACCCGTTTATGCATTTTATCAAACAAACATATTTGTTTGATCCTTATTTCACATGCACTTCTTCAAATTAATGTTATCTACCATGTTAGGTTCTAATCACAGGTTTCTTACACAAATTAAACCCGTTTTCGCTCGTATGCTTATTTTGACCCGTTAAGGGTGTTTAAATATATTTTAAACATGGTTCGCTTTCATTCGTACCTAGCTTTATATTTCCACATTCCTTACCAAGTAATCTCCCACCACGACGGTACTTGTGTTGTATTAAGTGTGGAAATTCCTAAACTCCGAGTTTTACCCTTCGAATCATTATTTTACGGCAAAGACTATTATAGAGTCAAATGACTAAGGATTCACATCTTTCGCTTTTGTATACTCATTCTAAGTGTTTAATTATGCATACTACTCTTTTCCGAACAACCTTTATGGGTCGTTCGCTCGATTTAGCGTACAAGGGCATTTTGGTCAATTTTTTATCCTTCTTTTACTACGAAGGACTTTTAAATACTTGTTTGACCCAAAAATCCGACCTTTTAACTACAATCTTGTTTAGAAACCAATATGTTTCTAAAACACCATAATCATAACTCAATTTATTCGGTTTACCTAAAAGATAACCGAATATCTATATTTTAACCTTGCCAACTCTTATAGAACCTCAAGTTCTACATGATGAGTTGAATCATTATACATACCTGACTCGGATCAATATATTGACCCGTTTCGATACCTTGCCTTAGTAGCCGCTAAGCAATAGCGATGTACATATCCATCTAATATTTATTCCTATAATCATATAACTCAACAAACCGTTAGTCGATATTGTCAATGGGTGATAATTTCACCTTTTGACCCGTTTGGTCTAAAGAACCATGAAACTCTATGAGATGATATTTATTACCATCTTATCCATATGACTAACTCCGGTTTACACCGTATAGTCGTTTTGCTTCCAAACTCTATTTCTAACACATGTTTTGACTCATTTTATTTGTCTAAGCACTTCGTCACTTCAACTAAATACAATTTTCATATATTGTGCTAATTTAAAGTCTACTAGCGAATATACGTAATCAAGCATAACGTAACGAAACCGTAGTTACGTACCTTTTAAGCATCTTTTTCAAACGCGTATTTCCACCGGCTTATCCACTTGACGATCCGGATTCCTTGCCTAAAGAGTTCAATTCACAATCCGTTTAGAACCCTTTTTATAAGTCTTAACGCATCATTTGCCATAACTATCAAACATGCGTTTTTGTCCGATTTTCAACACTTATCTTTCATTTAGGCATTTTAACGAACACCTAACGGGTATAATTTTACATTTTTAAAATCAAGTTCATAACTTGATATTTTTGCCCAATATAAACATACATATCGATTCCATTATGTCAAGCATGCATACTAATCTCAGAATCATTTCATAGTAATCAAGTAACACCACTTTTGATAGTCATGATTCTTGTGTTCATCTTATTTTTACAAAACCCTTTTATTTATCAATGGATTATCATGAATTTCATAGATTAACCACTAATTCAACATGTTATTGACTAGGGTTTACTCCTAGACATGTTTTCATTACTAATTTCATCTAAACATCAAATAATCAAACCCAGATTTCGATTTCACAAATTATCAAGAATTTGAGACAAAACCAAATGATGAAATTTAGCATACCTTATGATCCCTTCACCGAGGTGATCACGAATTCGTGCTTGGATTTCGATTTGGGTTGGATTTACCCCTTCAATTTGCTGATTTTATGCTTGTTAGGGTTTGAGATAGAGAGCTTCTTGGCTCCTGTGTTTGTATCGACCAGAACACACACTCAAGGTGTGTGTTTTGGTGTTGGGTTTTTTTATTAATTAAAAGCTAGTTTCTAGTTTAACACCTTTAACCCCTCTACTTTTCCCAAGTTTTATTTAGGGTGTTTTAATCAAGTTTCCTCATTACTACAAGACTTGTAATTAACTAGGTTATTTATTTCCTAGCTATTTTTATCTTGTTCATAACCCGTTTTATTTTTAAGTCCCGTTAACTTGGGCCTTTCGTCAATTTATTTTCTCAAAAGTCTTCGTATAACCTTTGTTTAATATTAGGTTTAATTATTTAAATCCTAATATTTACCAGGTAAATTTTACCACTAACGGTACTTTACCCGTCTTTTAGTGTAAACGTGGTTTGATTACCAAACCCGTTTTCGGGGTGTTACACTAACCACCGGATTGTGCGCGAGTGGCGCACAATGGTTAGAGAGCGGGGGGTTTGGGAGAAGTACCGTGAGCGCTTGTTGAGACAGGTTAAAGATTTCGAGAAGATGAAGAGTGCCTTTGCTGAGGAGAAGGCCGCCTTTGATGCGGAGAAAAAATCTGAAGAATGGGTGATGTGCGTGAGTGTTATTAGTTTTTAATGTATATATTAAGCCTTTTTAACACTTTTTAGCCAAGTTTTAAATTTATAAAACACGATATTTACTAACACTAAACACACATATGGGCAAGTGCACCCATCGTGAGCGTAGTATAGTGTTGGCAAGATACCGAGGTTGTAATGACCATATATTTAAAATCATTATTCTAGAAATAAAAGAATAATAATAATTTATAATAAACTAAACATTTATATTATGATCCATCCTTCAGTATATCAAACAAAACTATTATTATTATTTATAAATTATCCAATAGGAAACCCTAATTAAGACACCCAAGTAATTCTGTACAAACCCTAGAATTTTCAGAATCAGGATCAGAGCCCCTAAAACTAAGGGGGGGGGGGGGGGTAAACCCTAGTTATAGTTATCTACAAAAAACGCTGTCAAAAATGAAAATTCACGCAACGTTGACTCACCTGAGCTAGTTGGACACGTATCTACCCTACCCTAAAAATGTTACCCCAGGCGACACGCGACAGAAACACCTGCATCTGTCGCGACACGCGGGAGATGCCAAAATTGGGTATAAATACAGGGGCCTGGGACTTGATTCCTGACTTCAGTTCGACGTAAAAATTCACAAAATACACCGAGTTATGCTCTGTTTACCACAATCAACACACACGGATCACTAATCGACGCCGCAATCAGGGTATTAACTCGATCGCTATTACGATTCATTGTCCGATTGATCAATATGTCCAATGGATGTTTAAGTGCTACTCACAATTGGGTTATGCTTTGTCATTAGTCGTGATTCCGATGGATGTTTAAGTAATTTCACTTTGTCATTAGTTGTGATTCCGATGGATGTTTAAGTGTTTGCACTTTGTCATTCGTTGTGAATCCGATGGATGTTTAAGTGATTTCACTTTGTCATTAGTTGTGAATCCGATGGATGTTTAAGTATCGCACTTTGTCATTCGTTGTGAGGATTTGATCTCGTGAGTTATTGTAAATGATGTATTAAGTTACTGACCTAGTTGTGTGCATGTTATTTAAATTAGGTTAAAAGACTAATCAGTAGTCTAAACTCTGCCCGTATAAATCTGAAATATTATCACAAGGTAGCATCACTTTGGAATTATTAAGGTACGGATCCTTACCCCCACTCCTTATTGCTTCATATTCAAATTGTTATAAAATCATTAAATTACTATACCTTTTAAAACTCCTCACGTCTTTGATTATCGATTCATTTGACAGTCCGTTGAATTCCTATTCAAATCATAACATTGGATTTAGCTTTCATGTCATGCGATAGTATTATGTTTAGTTGTACTCATTATCGCATGTTCCAATATATGTTATATCTTGTTATGATAATATATTTTTGATAAGTTATGTAAATAAGACCATTTGTACTCTGATACCCTGAGTGTCGCTTCTCATGGAGTGTCCCACGAGCATGTTGTTGCGGCATCGACATCATGTGCTCCATCCGTGACGGAGAGATCAGTTCACGGCGTCCCTAGGTACAAGTGAGGTACAAAGCTACTAGGAGGCGTATGGATCGATCCTAGGATTTAAGTTAAGGAGGTGGATATCGGGTATGCCAACTCGCCATCTCGTGTGATAATTATGCAGGAGTAGCTAACTGTGTATTGTCACGTTTTAAGTTTGGCTCATGGGTACATCAGTATGATTTAAATTATGAAATTTCGTTACTTGCATCGTATCATTTTAACAATAAAGTTCCATCCGGATATCATTTCATATAAAGCATTATTTGTTATTTGAGCCTATTATTCCGTACTGAGCATTTGGCTCATTCCGTAAACTTTTTGTATACACAGGTTCGCAGGTTACTTCGGGCGGGGTAAAGAGAGAAGAGTAAAGCCTAGGACTAAATTTGAAGATGTTAGTAAATCAAGTCAAATGTGTCCGCTTGTATATTAACCTTAAGTTTAGTTATAGTGTGGTTGTATCCTTATCAAATAAATAAATGAAATTTTGACTTTTGTTTATGATATCACTGTTATTGTGACACGTCAGCCCTTCTGGGTTGGGGTGTTACAGCTATGGTATCAGAGCAAAGGCTCTTTCCTGTAGAAAACTTGAAGATAGTAATTAAAACCTGTGAGGAATGGGTAGATATCTATGATAGGATTCAACTTGGTCTTTTATTTTGTTTAACTCCTATGTCTATTCTTATAGATGCCTCCTCGTCGTCCGCCACGTAGGAGTACTCGTACTAACCATGTACGTAACAACACTTCTTCGAATGAGACTCCAGTTGATCCAAACGTAATTAATGCTATCAACCAGGCTGTTGCCGGGTTGCTTCCAAACCTTGTTGCTCAAACAGCTGAGGCCGTTATTCAACAAACTCGTCATCCAGAACGTAATAACACGAATCCAATCTCTGGTGAAGAAATTCGTGAGAATACCACGAACCATACTACCTATAGTATAGACATATGGATCGCTAAATTCCAAAAACAAAAGCCGAAATCCTTTAGTCACGCTACTAATCCAGTCGAAGCAAGAAACTGGATAGCTCATGTTGAAAAGATCTTCGGAGTTCTTGGAGTTCCTGAGCAATACAAAGTTAGATTGGCTACCTACAAACTTGAAGATGACGCACAAACTTGGTGGGAAGGATATAAGCAAGTCAAAGGAGGGGATGATTTCGACGCTAATCTTTCATGGGTCGACTTTCGTACCATCTTTTATGACAAGTATTTTTCTACCGCTGATAAAGAAGCTTATATCAGGGAGTATGCAGTGATTCGAAAGGGGAGTGATGAACCAGCCTCTGAGTTCATTACTCGATTTTCAAGGTTAGCTAGTATTATAGGAGACGTTGCAGGATCAGCAGAAGCCCAGGCAGAGAAATGCAAGTGGGCAGTCAATGATCGAATTCGGAAGTCGATCATGTACATGAAATTTAAGGATATCACCGAAGTTGCCGATGCAGTCAAAACTTTTGAGTTCGAAAGAAAAGAATTTTTATCTCGAACTGGTGATAATAAGAAGAGAAATAGAGAAGGACAATTTAAGCAGGCAATCGGCCAATCATCCACTACGCCACAACATCAAGACCGCAAAGTTCAAGGAAATCAAAACTCTGGAAATCAGGCACGTCCATGGCAACCTAGACCACAAAACCCGAGGCCTGCTCAGAACCAGATTCAGTTGTATGCAGAACCTTTTAGAGCTCAACCACTGAATCAGCATGTAAGCCCGAATCAAACTACATACCCTCTATGCAATACTTGTGGTAAGAGACATCAAGGCGTATGTCACCGGGGTACAGGAGCATGCTTTAGATGTGGCCAAACTGGACACATGATCAAGGAGTGTACAAAGAAAGACACTAAGAAGAATAACCAACCCAATGTTGGAGGAAGAGTTTTCGCACTTTCTGCTACTGACGCTGCTAATGCCCCAGGTACTGTATCTGGAACCCTTCAGATTGGTGAACGTAGTATCTATGTGTTATTCGATACAGGAGCGACCCATTCTTTAGTATCCCACTCGTTTACTAAGTACCTTCCAATAAGACCAACTCTCTTAAATCATACTTTAACCATTTCCACTTCCATGGAAAATTCATCCGTAATCACTTACGTATATAAAGATTGTCCGATCCGTATTGAATCTATTGTGTGTAAGGCAGACCTATTTCCAATACATATGTGTAACTTTGATGTTATTCTAGGGATAGATTGGTTGTCTCGACATCACGTAACTATAGATTGTCATTTCCGCCGTGTTATTTTCGGTGATCTTCATCATCCTGATATTATATATCAGGGAACTCAAGCTCATAAATCTCTTAAAATTATCTATGCGCTCAAAGCTCGAAAATTCATATCAAACGGTTGTGCTGGATTCCTAGCATCGATTAAGGATACTTCTGCTAGTGTTAAGAGTATCGATAACCACTCCGTTGTTCGTGAATATCCTGATGTATTTCCGGATGAACTTCCGGGATTACCACCCGACCGTCAGGTAGAATTCACCATCGACTTGATCCCTGGTGCCGAACCTATTTCTAAAGCTCCGTACCGTATGGCCCCGATGGAACTGAAGGAGTTGAAGGAACAATTGCAAGAATTGTTAGATCTGGGATTCATAAGACCCAGTGTTTCACCTTGGGGTGCTCCGGTCTTATTTGTGAAAAAGAAAGACGGTAGTATGCGTTTATGTATTGACTACCGAGAGCTGAACAAGATTACTATTCGTAATCAGTATCCTCTGCCTCGCATTGAGGATCTCATTGATCAACTTCAGGGGGCTCAGTTCTTTTCAAAAATCGACCTGAGGTCCGGGTACCATCAGCTAAAGATCAAAAATGATGATGTTCCCAAGACCGCCTTTCGTACTCGTTATGGTCATTACGAATTCTTGGTTATGCCTTTTGGGCTAACTAACGCACCCGCAGTCTTCATGGATTTGATGAATCGCGTATTTCACAAATTCCTAGATAAATTCGTTATTGTTTTTATCGATGACATTCTGGTGTATTCTAAGAGTCATGAAGAGCATGAAGCACATCTACATGCAGTACTTGGAACCTTGCGGCATGAGAAGTTGTACGCTAAGTTTTCCAAATGTGACTTTTGGCTTAGCCAAGTGACATTTCTAGGTCATTTCATATCAGCAGAGGGAATTATGGTAGACCCAACAAAGGTTGAAGCTATTACAAAATGGCCAAGACCCATTTCTGTTACCGAAATACGAAGTTTCTTGGGTCTTGCTGGCTATTACCGAAGATTTGTTGAAAGATTCTCGGTAATTGCTTTACCACTCACAAAACTCCTAAGGAAAGGGGTGAAGTACTCATGGAATGAGGAACAAGAGAAAAGCTTTGAAGAATTGAAGAAACGACTCGTATCCTCCCCGATACTCGCTCTCCCTTCTGGATCAGGAGGTTACCAAGTCTATAGTGATGCCTCAAAGAAAGGATTAGGTTGTGTGCTAATGCAACATGGGAAAGTTATCGCCTATGCCTACCGTCAGTTAAAGCCTTATGAAGTTAACTACCCTACACATGATTTAGAATTAGCCGCAGTCGTCTTTGCACTTAAAATTTGGCGACACTATCTGTATGGTGAAAGTTGTGACATTTTTACCGACCATAAGAGTCTCAAGTACATATTCACCCAGAAAGAGCTAAATATGAGGCAAAGAAGGTGGTTAGAACTTTTAAAAGATTACGACGCAAATATTCAATACCATCTAGGCAAAGCCAATGTTGTAGCTGACGCGTTGAGCCGAAAGAATTCCGGGACTATATCTTGCCTACAAATTCAGCATCATATTATGAGGGATCTCGAAAGGATGAACATTTGGCTTCAGGTTAGTAAATCTGTTGGATATCTAGCTAGAATGCAGATTGAACCCGATCTCATATCATGGATCAAAGATGCACAGAAGCAAGATGGAGAACTTTGGGCAATTGTGCAAAATCTTGAGGTGGGTAAGCAATCTGAATTTCGTATAGACCATCATGGGGTGATTTGGTGCGGTAAAAGACTTTGTGTACCCGATGACTCCACCCTTCGTGAGTCATTATTAGCCGAAGCTCACAGCTCACCATTTTCAATTCACCCAGGATCTACCAAGATGTATCGAGACTTAAGACAGAACTTCTGGTGGAATGGCATGAAGGAAGACGTTGCTCGATACGTAAGTAAATGCCTCACTTGCCAACAAGTGAAAATTGAACACAAACGAGCAAGCGGTCTGTTGCAGCCATTGGATATTCCCATATGGAAGTGGGATGAGATCACAATGGATTTTGTTACCGGTTTGCCTAAGACTTTCAAGAAGAATGATGTTGTATGGGTTGTTGTCGATAGATTGTCGAAGTCAGCACATTTTCTACCGATTCAGCAAGGATTTTCGGTTAATAAGTTATCCAAAATATTTCTTCAAGAAATTATTCGACTCCATGGCACACCATCTTCCATTGTTTCCGATAGAGACCCACGTTTCACCTCACGATTTTGGAAAGGTTTTCAGGCAGCTTGGGGTACACGACTGAAGTTTAGTACGGCTTTCCATCCACAAACAGATGGGCAGTCGGAACGCACGATTCAGACCTTGGAAGACATGCTCCGAGCATGTGCACTTGAATGGTCTGGAAACTGGGATGAATATCTATGCCTTGTTGAGTTCGCTTACAACAATAGTTGGCAAGCAAGTATTGGCATGGCACCTTTTGAGCTTTTATACAATCGGAAATGTCGCGCACCGATCTGCTGGGATGAAGTGGGAGAAAAGATTATTGAAGGGCCAGAACTAGTTCAGATTACAAACGAAAAAGTCACTATGGCACGAGAAAAACTGAAAGAAGCTCAGAGCAGACAAAAGAGCTATGCAGATCAAGATAGACGACCACTCGAATTTAAAATTGGTGACCGCGTATTCTTAAAGGTATCACCTTGGCGTGGCGTTCGTAGATTTGGAATTAAAGGGAAGCTTAGTCCTCGTTTCATAGGACCGTTTGAAATCCTTGAAAGAATTGGAGAAGTATCATATCGACTAGCTCTACCGCCTCATCTCTCGCACGTTCATAACGTTCTTCATGTCTCCTCATTAAGATGATATAATTATCATCCACTCCATGTCATTAGTTATCCGTTACTTACAATTCACGAAGATTTGTCCTATGAAGAGGAACCAGAAGCCATCTTAGATCGACAAGAAAAGGTTATGCGTAGGAAAGTAATTTCGTTTGTTAAAGTCCTCTGGAAAAATCACTCTGAACACGAAGCAACATGGGAATCTGAAGAATCAATTCGCTCTCTATACCCTAATCTATTCTATCAATAGAATTTTAGTCGAGGTAACGGTGAACCTTGCTCTTTGATCTATGTTCAATTGTTTCTGTTTATGGTCATTCATGCTTTGCCTTATGTGAATATATCTTAGTTATGATTAAGTATGTTTATGTAGGAGATTCTTGTTATATAAGTTAGTAACTCTGCTATGAAAATTCCGTTTCCGTTACTTATACGATATGTTATATTCTTATTTAAAAAAAATTCGAGGACGAAATTTCTTTTAAGGGGGTAATAGTTGTAATGACCATATATTTAAAATCATTATTCTAGAAATAAAAGAATAATAATAATTTATAATAAACTAAACATTTATATTATGATCCATCCTTCAGTATATCAAACAAAACTATTATTATTATTTATAAATTATCCAATAGGAAACCCTAATTAAGACACCCAAGTAATTCTGTACAAACCCTAGAATTTTCAGAATCAGGATCAGAGCCCCTAAAACTAAGGGGGGGGGGGTAAACCCTAGTTATAGTTATCTACAAAAAACCGCTGTCAAAAATGAAAATTCACGCAACGTTGACTCACCTGAGCTAGTTGGACACGTATCTACCCTACCCTAAAAATGTTACCCCAGGCGACATGCGACAGAAACACCTGCATCTGTCGCGACACGCGGGAGATGCCAAAATTGGGTATAAATACAGGGGCCTGGGACTTGATTCCTGACTTCAGTTCGACGTAAAAATTCACAAAATACACCGAGTTATGCTCTGTTTACCACAATCAACACACACGGATCACTAATCGACGCCGCAATCAGGGTATTAACTCGATCGCTATTACGATTCATTGTCCGATTGATCAATATGTCCAATGGATGTTTAAGTGCTGCTCACAATTGGGTTATGCTTTGTCATTAGTCGTGATTCTGATGGATGTTTAAGTAATTTCACTTTGTCATTAGTTGTGATTCCGATGGATGTTTAAGTGTTTGCACTTTGTCATTCGTTGTGAATCCGATGGATGTTTAAGTGATTTCACTTTGTCATTAGTTGTGAATCCGATGGATGTTTAAGTATCGCACTTTGTCATTCGTTGTGAGGATTTGATCTCGTGAGTTATTGTAAATGCTGTATTAAGTTACTGACCTAGTTGTGTGCATGTTATTTAAATTAGGTTAAAAGACTAATCAGTAGTCTAAACTCTGCCCGTATAAATCTGAAATATTATCACAAGGTAGCATCACTTTGGAATTATTAAGGTACGGATCCTTACCCCCACTCCTTATTGCTTCATATTCAAATTGTTATAAAATCATTAAATTACTATACCTTTTAAAACTCCTCACGTCTTTGATTATCGATTCATTTGACAGTCCGTTGAATTCCTATTCAAATCATAACATTGGATTTAGCTTTCATGTCATGCGATAGTATTATGTTTAGTTGTACTCATTATCGCATGTTCCAATATATGTTATATCTTGTTATGATAATATATTTTTGATAAGTTATGTAAATAAGACCATTTGTACTCTGATACCCTGAGTGTCGCTTCTCGTGGAGTGTCCCACGAGCATGTTGTTGCGGCATCGACATCATGTGCTCCATCCGTGACGGAGAGATCAGTTCACGGCGTCCCTAGGTACAAGTGAGGTACAAAGCTACTAGGAGGCGTATGGATCGATCCTAGGATTTAAGTTAAGGAGGTGGATATCGGGTATGCCAACTCGCCATCTCGTGTGATAATTATGCAGGAGTAGCTACCTGTGTATTGTCACGTTTTAAGTTTGGCTCATGGGTACATCAGTATGATTTAAATTATGAAATTTCGTTACTTGCATCGTATCATTTTAACAATAAAGTTCCATCCGGATATCATTTCATATAAAGCATTATTTGTTATTTGAGCCTATTATTCTGTACTGAGCATTTGGCTCATTCCGTAAACTTTTTGTATACACAGGTTCGCAGGTTACTTCGGGCGGGGTAAAGAGAGAAGAGTAAAGCCTAGGACTAAATTTGAAGATGTTAGTAAATCAAGTCAAATGTGTCCGCTTGTATATTAACCTTAAGTTTAGTTATAGTGTGGTTGTATCCTTATCAAATAAATAAATGAAATTTTGACTTTTGTTTATGATATCACTGTTATTGTGACACGTCAGCCCTTCTGGGTTGGGGTGTTACAGCTATGGTATCAGAGCAAAGGCTCTTTCCTGTAGAAAACTTGAAGATAGTAATTAAAACCTGTGAGGAATGGGTAGATATCTATGATAGGATTCAACTTGGTCTTTTATTTTGTTTAACTCCTATGTCTATTCTTATAGATGCCTCCTCGTCGTCCGCCACGTAGGAGTACTCGTACTAACCATGTACGTAACAACACTTCTTCGAATGAGACTCCAGTTGATCCAAACATAATTAATGCTATCAACCAGGCTGTTGCCGGGTTGCTTCCAAACCTTGTTGCTCAAACAGCTGAGGCCGTTATTCAACAAACTCGTCATCCAGAACGTAATAACACGAATCCAATCTCTGGTGAAGAAATTCGTGAGAATACCAGGAACCATACTACCTATAGTATAGACATATGGATCGCTAAATTCCAAAAACAAAAGCCGAAATCCTTTAGTCACGCTACTAATCCAGTCGAAGCAAGAAACTGGATAGCTCATGTTGAAAAGATCTTCGGAGTTCTTGGAGTTCCTGAGCAATACAAAGTTAGATTGGCTACCTACAAACTTGAAGATGACGCACAAACTTGGTGGGAAGGATATAAGCAAGTCAAAGGAGGGGATGATTTCGACGCTAATCTTTCATGGGTCGACTTTCGTACCATCTTTTATGACAAGTATTTTTCTACCGCTGATAAAGAAGCTTATATCAGGGAGTATGCAGTGATTCGACAGGGGAGTGATGAACCAGCCTCTGAGTTCATTACTCGATTTTCAAGGTTAGCTAGTATTATAGGAGACGTTGCAGGATCAGCAGAAGCCCAGGCAGAGAAATGCAAGTGGGCAGTCAATGATCGAATTCGGAAGTCGATCATGTACATGAAATTTAAGGATATCACCGAAGTTGCCGATGCAGTCAAAACTTTTGAGTTCGAAAGGAAAGAATTTTTATCTCGAACTGGTGATAATAAGAAGAGAAATAGAGAAGGACAATTTAAGCAGGCAATCGGCCAATCATCCACTACGCCACAACATCAAGACCGCAAAGTTCAAGGAAATCAAAACTCTGGAAATCAGGCACGTCCATGGCAACCTAGACCACAAAACCCGAGGCCTGCTCAGAACCAGATTCAGTTGTATGCAGAACCTTTTAGAGCTCAACCACTGAATCAGCATGTAAGCCCGAATCAAACTACATACCCTCTATGCAATACTTGTGGTAAGAGACATCAAGGCGTATGTCACCGGGGTACAGGAGCATGCTTTAGATGTGGCCAAACTGGACACATGATCAAGGAGTGTACAAAGAAAGACACTAAGAAGAATAACCAACCCAATGTTGGAGGAAGAGTTTTCACACTTTCTGCTACTGACGCTGCTAATGCCCCAGGTACTGTATCTGGAACCCTTCAGATTGGTGAACGTAGTATCTATGTGTTATTCGATACAGGAGCGACCCATTCTTTAGTATCCCACTCGTTTACTAAGTACCTTCCGATAAGACCAACTCTCTTAAATCATACTTTAACCATTTCCACTCCCATGGAAAATTCATCCGTAATCACTTACGTATATAAAGATTGTCCGATCCGTATTGAATCTATTGTGTGTAAGGCAGACCTATTTCCAATACATATGTGTGACTTTGATGTTATTCTTGGGATAGATTGGTTGTCTCGACATCACGTAACTATAGATTGTCATTTCCGCCGTGTTATTTTCGGTGATCTTCATCATCCTGATATTATATATCAGGGAACTCAAGCTCATAAATCTCTTAAAATTATCTCTGCGCTCAAAGCTCGAAAATTCATATCAAACGGTTGTGCTGAATTCCTAGCATCGATTAAGGATACTTCTGCTAGTGTTAAGAGTATCGATAACCACTCCGTTGTTCGTGAATATCCTGATGTATTTCCGGATGAACTTCCGGGATTACCACCCGACCGTCAGGTAGAATTCACCATCGACTTGATCCCTGGTGCCGAACCTATTTCTAAAGCTCCGTACCGTATGGCCCCGATGGAACTGAAGGAGTTGAAGGAACAATTGCAAGAATTGTTAGATCTGGGATTCATAAGACCCAGTGTTTCACCTTGGGGTGCTCCGGTCTTATTTGTGAAAAAGAAAGACGGTAGTATGCGTTTGTGTATTGACTACCGAGAGCTGAACAAGATTACTATTCGTAATCAGTATCCTCTGCCTCGCATTGAGGATCTCTTTGATCAACTTCAGGGGGCTCAGTTCTTTTCAAAAATCGACCTGAGGTCCGGGTACCATCAGCTAAAGATAAAAAATGATGATGTTCCCAAGACCGCCTTTCGTACTCGTTATGGTCATTACGAATTCTTGGTTATGCCTTTTGGGCTAACTAACGCACCCGCAGTCTTCATGGATTTGATGAATCGCGTATTTCACAAATTCCTAGATAAATTCGTTATTGTTTTTATCGATGACATTCTGGTGTATTCTAAGAGTCATGAAGAGCATGAAGCACATCTACATGCAGTACTTGGAACCTTGCGGCATGAGAAGTTGTACGCTAAGTTTTCCAAATGTGACTTTTGGCTTAGCCAAGTGGCATTTCTAGGTCATGTCATATCAGCAGAGGGAATTATGGTAGACCCAACAAAGGTTGAAGCTATTACAAAATGGCCAAGACCCATTTCTGTTACCGAAATACGAAGTTTCTTGGGTCTTGCTGGCTATTACCGAAGATTTGTTGAAAGATTCTCGGTGTCTAATCAAATCAAAAATTTAGAAAAAGGTTTTAAACTAAAAATAAAAACTAACTAAAATGCTGAAAAATAAAAATAATAATAATAACAGATAGACAAGATGAATCACTTGGCTCCGACTCGTGTTTAGTGTAACCTTTGATTATTTCTGCACTTTTGCACTATTTAAGAGATTATCTTAGTTATTGTAGTAGGCCCCTCTTTTGAAGGTGACATTACCCTCAACCCAATAGTTTGAGTCAGCAAGGATACAATCCTAAAGGGTCGGACTATTGAAAGATAATTAATTAAGTTATTAATGCATATTATGGTAGGCCCCTCTTTTGAAGGTGACGTTACCCTCGGCTAAGTAGTCTGAGTCAACAGGGATACAGTCCTAAGTAGCCGGGTTAAAGTATTAATAGTAGCTTACATATGAGGGGATCAAAGAGTTTGGACCCCCGTCATCCAATACCGGTGGGTATTGAAGGAGGTCCTACTAAATTTGACCCAGGTCCTTGCAGGATCTATACACTGAACAAGGCAAGACTCTTACCAAACCGTTCCCTTAACCCCCGACCAGGTAGCCAACATACCTCCATATAGACCGTGGAGATATGAATGGTGAAAATCTTTTATTTTATATAGACAGTAAAATAATGCCAAGACACCACGTACAAACGATAAGGAAGAATCACCTTCAACATAAGAAACTAGTTATTAAAGTCATTAATACATAACCAAGTAAAAAGTGCGAAAAGATTAAAAATAAAAAGTATTACACTAGACACTTTGTCTTCACCAAGTGATGTAAGAGACTTAGGCAAACATGGCCTTGATTGTCAAGAACTCTTACGATCAATCTTGGATCCCGAGACGACTTACACACTCTATGATGGACAATGGATGATGGTGGTGGATGATGGTGTTGTGATGGTGGTGGGTGGTGGGTGAAGTGTGAGAGAGGTGGTGTGCCGAGGGATGGTTTGCAAATGAGCCAAGCACCCCTATTTATAGCCTAAACAGTAGCTCGGGCACGGCCCCGTGTCCATCCTCCTTCTCTGTCTTCATTAATTGCTCTTGTCTGTATTAGTTGACCACGGCTCCGTGTCCGCTGGGCACGACCCCGTGTGCAGAAGCATATCTGTACTATCAAGATTTGCCTGGATTCTGCGAATCTTATAGTTGACCACGGCCCCATGTCCGCTGAGCACGGCCCCGTGGTGGGCGATGGAAGCTTCTACAGCTTTGTCTTTTATGCTGACACTTGGGCACGCCCCCGTGTTCACTGAGCACGGGGCGTGTTCAGCCTTCTGTTCTCTTGTTTCGCTTGGGAAGATGCTTTCGGGGAGGTCGGGCATGCCACATTTGTTCCTTTTCTTGTATTTATGTTAGATTTAGCTGCGTTTTTGCTTCTTTTGTTAATTTGAGCTCATTTAATCCTGAAAATACAAAAGGAAGACAAAAGCACACTTTTCCAACATTAGTACTAAAAAATGGTTAGTTTTATGCCACAATTGATGTAATTTATATGTTGCATTTTGCACACATCAATGGGGCCGTGAGGGCTTAAAGAGCAAACTGCGTGCCGCTGAGGAGTTCTTCTCGAAGGGGCGGGCTGAGTGGAAAGAGGTATGCAAGAAAGATAATCAGCGCATGTATACTGCTCGCTCCAAGATTACCGACCTTGAGGCTCAGATTGCCACATTAAAAGGAGAGGTTGAGGAAGCTGAAGTGGACAAAGGACGCGTTGAGGTTCAACGGTCTTAACCCTTTCCTTCTTTATGTTTTGTATTTGTCAAAATATTGTTAAGTCGTTGCTTCATCCATTGCAGACTGAGTTGAAGGCGCGGGTAGCCAGCAAGGATAGAGACTTAACTGCGAAGGATGTAGAGATTGCGGAGATAAGGCGTCGATTGCATGAGGCTTATGACAAGAATGAGTCTTTGAAGATAGACCTAGGAGCGGAAAGGGTGAAAGCTGCTACCGCCGAGGAGGCCAAACAGAGGGCCGACGAGGCGCGAGATATTAGCACTTCCACCCTTAACCTAGCTCAGAACAACTACGCCGAAGCTCAATCAATCGTCGACACGCTAGTCTCCGACTCCGAATGGATGCGCAATAGAGGAGTAGCTGCGGTGAGTTTCTCCTCTTCTACCTTAGGTTTTATTTATTGTTGTTTTGTTCTAATCCGTTGCCTTTTTTGTAGGTTGCTAACTCTATTCTGAACGCTTCTGAGATGGATACAGCTGTTGCCGCGCTCATAGATGCTTCGCGTGCTGTTGGGCATCGTGGGGGTTATCTAGAATGCGCTCATCACGTGGAAGAGGCCTTTGTTCAGGAGTTTGATACCAATCATTGCTCGTGACAGATCAGGCTGATGTTATGCTAACTCGCGCTGAAGAAGTCTATAACCATCTCTCGCTGCCTGTTATGGAGCTGCTCAGCGAAGCGTTAAAGCACGATGACTGGTCCGCGCGGCTAAAGTCTATCATTGATCCTCCAGAAACTGTGGAGTTGACAGATGAGGAAGAGGCAGCCGGCAGTGATGGTGACGGAGATGGTTATGAATAGATAGTGTTTGCAGGCTGATGCCATGTATTTTTTGTTTTTGACTTTGATGTAATCATTGCGCGGTTGCACTTTTGGAATATGACACATTATGCTTGCTTTCTATTTTTCAAGTTACAATTATTGCATTGTTGTTGGGAACTTTGGTTAAATTAGCTCGAATAAGTGTAAGTGTGGCTCGTGTATAAGTGTTACTGCCCGGTCTCGTGCTATGTTCGCGGAAGACCTTGGAGGCATAACTCAAGAGCTCGTAATTTACTGAAGTGTTTTCGTGCTAATCAAAAGTTTAACATGCATTTGTAACGTAAGAGTCATGATGATAAAAACAAGGCATAGCCAATGTTTGCATTACATAACTTAGAAACAGGCGCGAGGCCAACGTACATAAAATAGAAGAAAAAAGGGCGTATAGCCAGCATAGGTAATTAAAAAGGCGCGTGGCCAACATAAGTAGATAAAGGTGCATGGCCAACATAACTATGTGAAAAGGCGCATGGCCAAGGGTAGTCACGTGTAACATTTGCGCAGTTGTTGCGCATTCCAGGTGCACGGGATGATGTGTCCATCCAGGGTGCACAGCTTGTATGCCCCTTTTCCTAGCACCTCATGTATTAAGTATGGGCCTTCCCACTTAGGTGCTAGTTTCCCGGGGCGTTCAGCATTGGAGGCTTCATTATCTCTGAAAACATATTCACCTGGAGTGTAGGTACAAATGCACACTCTTGCATTGTAGTACCTCTCCAGTTGTGTCTTATACTTGGCCTCTTTGATTCGCGCTATTTCACGCCTCTCTTCGAGCAGGTCCAAGTCTAGATAGCGCTCCGCCTAGTTATCAATCTTGTTGACTGCTGATAAGCGCGACGAGGGGAGGCCTATCTCTGCGGGGATAACCGCCTCAGAGCCGTAGACCAGGCTAAAAGGGGTTTCGCCAGTGCTTGTTTTTGGCATAGTTCGATGAGCCCACAAAATGCTAGGGAGCTCATCTACCCAGCCTCTTCTCTTGGTGCCCAGGCGGTCCTTTATCCCTTCGACGATACTTTTGTTGACACTTTCTACTTGACCGTTGCCCTGAGGGTGCCCAACGGAAGAGAAAGTGTGCTCGATATTCAGCTCTTTCATCCATTCTTGAAGGTCCACAGAAGCAAAATTGGTGCCATTATCGGTTACGATTTTGAGTGGGAGGCCAAACCTGCAAATGATGTGTTCCCATATGAATTTGTGCACCATCATTGCAGAAGTTGAAGCGAGGGCTTTGGCCTCCACCCATTTAGTGAAATAATCAACGGCAACAATTATGAACTTCACTGCTCCAGGGGCTTCAGGGAAAGGTCCCACCATATCAATCCCCCACTGCTGGAAGGGCCAGGCTGTGGACACAGGGATTAGATCATTCTTTGGGCGCAGGGTTTTTGGGGCGTGCCTTTGACATGAATCGCATTTGCGCAACTCTTTCAGAGCGTCAACGTGCATCCCTGGCCAATAGTAACCAGCGTTCATTATCTTCGCTACGACCATGAGCGGGCCCGCGTGAATGCCGCAGATGCCTTCATGTATCTCCCTGATCAAGTAACTTGCATCTTGAGGGTCCACACAACGCAGTAGTGGTCCCAAGAAGGATCTTCTGTACAGGATTCCTCTATTCATCTCATAGAACAGCGCTTTGTTTTGTATTTTTCTGGCCTCTGCCTTGCTTTCAGGGAGAATTCCTTCTTGAAGATATTGAATGATAGGGGTCATCCACGATGGTGTCCCTATCTCAATTACATTGACTTGACGCAACAAAACAGATGGGTTTTTTAAGACTTCGATTTTTACATCTTTGGCGAGATGTTGGAAAGCCGTTGAAGCAAGCTTTCTTAGCGCGTCTGCTGGTTTATTCTCTGATCGATTGATATGAACAAGCTTGTATGATTTGAATTGTTGGAGTAACTCTTTCGCTTGCTCACAATACAAGGCCATAACTTCGCCATTTGCATCATATAACCCATTAATTTGGCTTGCGATCAGGAGAGAGTCGACATGCGCTTGTAAGTTTTACGGTCCCATCTTGATGGCCAGGCGTAGGCCTGTCAAGAATGCTTCATATTCTGCCTCGTTGTTGGTATTTTTGAAATCCAACTTGATGGCATAGGTGAACTCATGTTTCTCTGGGCTAACAAGGAGCAAACCAGCTCCTGCGCCGTCTACATTTGAGGCCCCATCAGTGTATAGCAACCATAACTCATCTGATGTGTCTTTGATGGGAGTATCAACAACTTCACACTCTTTGATCTTATCTTCTGGGACTTCAGTGACGAAGTCACTAATACTTGGCCTTTGACAGCTGGGCGCGGCCTGTACAGGATGTTGTGGCCCCCAGTTCAATTGCCCATCTTGCCAAGCGACCTGACGTCTCTGGTTTTTTCAAGATTGTGCCGATATGGAAGTTAGTGAGTACAGTGATTACATGCCCAGTGAAATACCTGCGCAGCCTCCTGGAGGCGTGTAGCAGCGCGAGTACTAACTTTTCCATGGTTGAGTATCGTGTTTCTGGATCCGTGAGCACCCTACTAACATAGTAGATTGGAGTCTGAACTCCGTCTCTTTCTACCAACAATTCCGACCCAACTGCCTTGTCCGAAGAAGACAAGTACAAAATGAGTGGTTCTTTTTCGAATGGTGCGGTTAGGGTAGGGAGCTTGATCAAACACTCCTTCATTTATTGGAAGCCTGCTTCCGCTTCTGGCGTCCATTTGAACTCTTGCTTTTTCACAAAGTTGTGAAGGGTGCTAATGAAAGGGTTGGACTTTGCAGCGTGGTTTGATAAAAAATGATTAAGCGCGGCTAGGCGGCCGGCCAATCTTTGCATTTCTTTGATCATGCGCGGTGAGGGCATCCGCTCAATGGCTTGAACCTTCTCAGGGTTTACTTTGAAACCGCCGTTTGTAACCACAAAGCTAGAAATTTGCCTTCCTCCATACCAAAAGAACACTTCACTGGATTCAGCTTCATGCTCATGCTCCTTAGAGAGTTGAATGTTTTCTCTATGTCTTTCAGCATCTGGTCCTCCTCGGGACTTTTGATCACAAGATCATCAATGTATACTTCGATGTGCTTCCCGATGTCATCAGCAAATATCGTGTCCATCAATCGCTGGTAGGTTGCGCCAGCATTCTTGAGCCTAAAAGGCATCTTTGTGTAACAGAAAATTTCGATGTCAGTGAGGAATGTTGTTTTGTCCTCATCTTCCAACTTCATCTGGACTTGGTGGTATCCCTTATTGCAATCTGAAAAGCATTTCCACCTGTATGGGCGCGAGAGAGTCTATTTTCTTGTCGATTTCAGGCAATGAGTAACAATCTTTGGGGCATGCCTTTTTGAGATCTGTGTAATCAACACACATACGCCATCCCCCGGTAGACTTCTCGACCATAACAGGGTTAGCAACCCAACTTTGGTAGCGCACCTCCCTCAGTATTCCTGCCTTTAGTAGTTCAGAAACCTGATTATTCATGGCTTTTGTCTTATCCGCTCCTAGGTTGCGCCTTCTTTGTACCTTTGGCTCGAAATAAGGATAAGTGTTCAAACAGTGTTCAGTGACGTCGTGCGGGACACCTGTCATGTCGGACGGAGTCCAGGCGAAGATGTCCATGTTCCTAAACAGTAGTTGCTTGAGGTGCGTCCTGATATTTGGTGAAATTGCATGACCAATTGTCACCGATTGTTCTGGGTACTTGCGATTCAAGAGCCACTTTTCTGGCTCTGTTGTTGAGGCTTTAGCTGCTTTTACTGGTCGCGCATCTTCTGCTGACATTACTTCTTTCTTTGAATAGATAATCGCTACCCCTGTTTCGGTTGGGAAACCAATCGTTGAGTGGGGTGTGGAAGTTATCATATTCATTTCACCTTGAGTTTCTCTGCAAATCGGTACATCATGTCTCGACTTGACCAGCATCACCATGAAGTTAACGTGCGTGGTTCTTGAATGCTTCCCGTCAGACAGCGTGATGGGGAAACTGATCTGGCCCAATGGGAAGATTGTCTCGTTGCAAAATCCGGATAGAGGATAATCAACAGGTTCGAGGTGCGCTTTGTCCTCTGGATCAAATTGATTGAAGCACTGTTCATAGATGATATCAGCTGTACTTCCTGGGTCAATGAAGAGGTATCCTGTTTCATAGTGGCCAATAATGCCTGTAATGACGATGGGGCGCGTGGCGCGTGGTCCCCCGCGCACCACCGAAAAAATGATCTATTGTTCCTGCCATGCTGGTTCGAAAGGGCGCTTGCCTTTGCTCTTTGCGCTAAGTCTTGGCCCATTAACCATATGAGTTTCTAGGCGCCTGACTTTCTTCTAGCTTCCGTCGTCATTCCTTTGAATCTTGCGCGTTTCCTTGCGCACATTTTTAACCAGAAGGCTTAACTTTCCGCACTTCAGAGCCTTCTCGATTTCTTGCCTAAGGCTGATACAATCATCTGTCAAATGACCCGTATCTTTATGAAAATCGCAATAAAGATTGGGGTCTTGCCCCTTCTTGTTGGTCATAGGCTTTGGTGCCTTGAAATCGTGGTTCTCCGTCATGAGCACTTCTTTGGGTGTTTTAATGAGCGGAGTCCAATGCTTTTCACGATTCTCGTTCTTGATGGCCTTTCGGTAGCCGATTCTGTTAATTGTTTCTCGCGCGTCTTCTTTGTAACGTGGTCTTTCCTCATAACCGCTGGATTGTCCTGATTTCCATTCATGATTTCTGTTCTTGTTGCGCTTGCCATAGTCGAGCGAGCTTCTCTTGGAAAAACGATCTTCGGTGTAGGAGTTTTTGGTTCAAGCTAATGATTCTTCAGCCTGCGCTACTATCTTTGCGGTTGCCATGAGTTTGTCCCATTCTTTGGGCATACCGTCTTTTCCTGTGATAGTCCTGATGAGGCTATCACATCGAATGGCTTTCTTGAAGTGAGTGCGCATTAGTTGTTCGCTTACACCACCGATCTCCAAACACTCCTTGTTGAAGCGAGTGATGAAATCTTCTAACACCTCGTTGTCTCTGTGCCAGATGTCTATTACTTCAGACGTATCACGCTGATAAAGTCTTTGATGGCTGAAATGGTTTACAAATTGGGTTCTAAAGTCTACCCATGACGTGATTTTTCCAGGCGGAAGGCTGTCGAACCAGGCGCGAGCAGCCCCTGTGAGAGTCTGGATAAACAGATGGCACCACATTGGCATGTTCCATCCTCCCATAACACCAACGCTTGTAAATACTCGAACATGATCGTCAGGGTCAGTGAGACCATTGAATTTTCCCACTGTTGGAGGCAACTTTTCTTTTGATAGCGGGGCTAGAGCAATCTTTGGAATGAACTTCGAGTGTTCGGCAGCTTCAGCTGGCCTATAGGTGAGGCTGAAATCCTGTTCTGCTTCTTCGTTGTATGCGATGCGCTGCCTTGGCTTGTAAGACTCATGATTTTTCTGCAGACGGTTGAAGACTGATGAACCTTCATCATCTTGCCAAGTAGGATCATTCGGGTCTGTGTCATCCCATTCGTTGTTCATGTTGCACGACCCTAGCCGGCTATGAATTGGACATTTGTGTTGGGCATAGGATGGGTGATCACAGTAAGTGCCAGTTTCTCCGTACGTGTCGCACGTGTCGTGCACGCTCATCCTTCTTTGTGGAGGAGGTCGGTTAACTTGCCCTTGAATATTTTGCTGAGGGGGGATCTTGCGCGCCCCCTGAGTTGGACCCGAAGGTGTAACCAAGGATGGTTCTGCTTGCAAAATCGCTTGATGTGCGCTCAAAGACTGATACGCAGCATTTATGGTAGCAATTTGTTTGGCGTACCAGGAAGCTAAAGTTTCGCCTTCTGGTAGCCCTAACAGCGCCGAAATGTTCGGGTTTGGAACTGGGTTTGAAGGACCAGCGACATGACTTACGGGGGTTCCTGTTTGAGTAATGCGAGTGATGCTCGCGCGAGGTCCCCTAGTGATCGTTGCTTCGATTTCCCCTATCTCCTCAGCAGGTTGGACTTGGACATAAGGATTGTCCTCCCCCAATCCTACGTTAGAGTTTGTGCCGAAACCGAAATCAGGAATTATCCCTTGACCAGCCATGATCAAGAGGGCAGAAAAAACTCAGAAAAAAGAAGATGAAGTTATTGTAAAAATCGGTGGGCACCAATGAAGAAACATATAACTAATTTTAGGGTTAATTAGTTTGGTTTATGTTTCAGTCATGAGGGTAAATCTTCTTAAACTTTCCTGAGCTCCGATATGATCCGTTCTTCCTGCAAAACAGCAACACCGTTAGTTCGTTAAGAGGGGAATATGGGGGTTTCCCTCTTAACCAGACTTCGGCGTGAGAATAAGTAACTGCTTTGAGGAAATAAGTGTGTGTTAAGAGTAAGAGAAGAGATAATGGAATGTTTAACCTGTGCATGGAGGTCTCTATTTATAGCCGGAGAGGTGTAAGGGGAGATGGGCTGATGGGCCTTGGGCCGGAAGGCGACAACAAGGAATATCCTCCTTGTCTCACTGGTGTCGACCGTTAATGGTTTCTAGAAGTTCTTCGGTGCTGGCGCACCTTGATTGGAGCCACGTGTCACAGTTGTCGACCTTGCTGTCCCTCTGCCATCAGCAGGTAAGTGGAGATCGTGGGGCAGTTGTCGCCGCCCCCTGATTGGTGCCACGTAGGCGTCCTTGTGTACTCTCTGTCTCCTGCACGTCAATCGATCGTGGAGCACGATAGAGCACAGCCTGGTGGACACTGATTGGCTCATTCTTCTGCCACTTGTACCTTGTGTACTTTCTGAAGTGGCGTTGCGCCGTAACTCCTGCGCGACCTTTGCTGTGCACGTAACTGGCCCGCGCAGGGTTGTAGGAGCTGAAGGCTCTTATCCAGAACACTAAGTGTGAAAACTTATGTTATCTCTTATTTGGACCTTGTGCGAGGCCAGGTTCTGTTTGAGTAGCCCGCGCGGGTCTAAAAGATTGATCAGCTTTAATTGAGTAAGGAGTATGGTCCAGCGCGAGACCTGAATGGTCTTCGCGGCTTTTTGGGACCATACCCCTTCAGGCGGCGAGGGGATGGTGGGGTGGGGTGTTCGGAGGTGGCAACAGTGGGATGGTGGTGGTGTTGGAGTTTTAATGTTGGTGGTGTTTTCGGCAGTGGGATGGTGGCGGCGGCTCTGATGGTGACGACGGAGGCGGGGCCAGAGGCGGTGTATGGTGGTGGATTATTGTGGTGATGGTGGTGTATGGTTGTTGGTGGTGATTATAGAGAGAGAAAGTGTGTAAAGTTGAAGTTGCAGATCAAAGTGAGAGAGAGATAATGAAAAAGAGAAAGAGATGAGGAAGATATATATGTATTTATGTAATAATAATAATCTAATAATAATTTATTTTTTTATTTTTTTATTATAAGGGTATTTTAGTCATTTAACAATACTTAACCAAAAAATTCTAACGGTGTTAGAAATTTGGACTCAAATGGTCAGTGGCGGACTTATAGTACAAATAGGGGTAGCACGGGCTACCCCTCAACCCCGTCTCCGTAGTGTAAAAATACTCCTTAACTCCACTTCTGTAGTGTAAAAATACTTCTCAACTCCGTTTCTGTTATATAAAGGATACCCCTGATCCTAAAAAAAATTAGGATACTCCTAACTTTTTAGGCTAGTTCCGCCACTGCAAATGGTTAAAGAAAATGCTTATAGGGACTCAGGTCGTTAAACTTTTTACTTTTGGACTCAACTAATTAAAACCCATAAAACACAGGGACACAAAATAATTTACCCTAAACTTTAAAACAAATCTACAATTGTTAGATGTCCTTATGTTATATTTCATTCCCATACTTTATCATATTTATTTTCTTTTCTAGTTTATGTCAAATGGTAAAAATACTGAATTGATTATTATCGAATAATGCATTACATTATATAGAAAACGGAATGCAAACCATAAATACTTAGTGGGCCGTGGACTCATAATAATAAACCTAATAATACTATAGTCCAATAGTTTCATACTTTCATCATAAACAACCCGCTTCATTTCTAAATTATTATCACTGTGACAACCCGCTTCATTTCTAAATTATTATCACTGTGCTATGAGAAACAGTAAAACTTTCACAATTGTTCCTCTTAACACTCCATAGTCCATACCAATTATATTGGTCAAGGCATGAAAGTTCTAACTCGCACCCCATATAGGAAATGCACCTATAATCATCTATGTATGATTGTTCAATTGCCTATTCGGGTTACCATAGATTATACCAATATGATAGAAGACCGCAAAGTTCACCTGATACATGACTAGAAATGTGACCATTGTTGAGATCACAACTATTCCTTGTTCCATGTCCATAGTTTTTTTTTTCCGATTTAACCGCTTTACTAGTCTTTAGGGTCTTAACAATTCAACTTAATGAATAATGGACCTTACAATGTTTAAAACCTCATAATTTATAACTTAATAATTCATCAAACATCTTTCATTTCTTTATTAATTAACAATTACAGAATAATCTCTAAAAGTATATTACAAGATATAAGGTACAACCAATCTATCGGTTTGGTTCGGTTTTTTCCGGTTATTGAAAAAGTTTATCCGAAAAACGAACCGAAATTTTCGGTTATTAAAAATCCGAAATCGAACAGTCGGTTATTTCGGTTATTCGGTTACGGTTCGGTTATTTCGGTTATTCGGTTACGGTTACGGTTACGGTTCGGTTATTTCGGTTTCGGTTCCGTTTTTTCTGTTCGTTTATTTCGGTTATTCGGTTACGGTTCGGTTATTTCGGTTTTCTGGCTCACCCCTAAGTAGATATTAAGGGATAAGGGTATAATCTATTTTTTAGTATTTGATTTCGATGGTTATTAAACTTACTCGTGTGTTTGTTATGCTTCTCTTGTATTGAACTGGTATATTGGCAACAAATAATGTTCCTTGTGTTAGTTATGCTTCTCTTATTTCTATGGTTAATCAGTGACAAGTTTAATGTATACTTAACTAAAATGCGAATGTGAATTCATCAAATATTTGTTCACATGATAGTTTACATATTTACATAGACAAAAACTTTTATCATTATAGTTATTATAATATCTAACATCAAGATTCAAGAATGCTAACCTGTGATTCCGTGATAGTTTACATATTTACATAGACTAAAGACAAAAATTTAAATGATATATTATAATCTGTTTTTTAGTATTTGATTTCGATCATTATTAAACCTACCTGTGTGGTTACACGGGTCCTACAACTAGTTATATTAATGTAAGGTACAATACATCTATAATATTATATTAATTATTTGATTTTGGAACTTATAATTGGATTGAAATATATTAACAGTGGCCATTAACATATTATAAATCGTTCCCGTAAGTTTAGACTTGCTTCATAATTCTTACTAGGTTATATGCCCGCGCGTTGCGGCGGTACTTTATCGTGGGCATTCGATCAATGTCGTTATGGTTCGTTACGCTACTGGTACGATACATGCACTCGGTATAGAAATCAATACGTGTTTTACATTGATCGAAAACGATAAACTCCAAAAAATGTAGTAAGTTTAATACATCGAACTTTTATATCGAGTAACTTTTCTATCATATAATGATACATTTGTTTCGTATTAAAAACACTATACTCAATTTGAGCAGAAAAAAATAGCCTGAGTTTACAAATTAAAAGCTGACCAAATCTCATAGACGAAAATGACATTATACATGAAGATGCGATGGGGGATTGTAACATTTTTATTGTTGTTGGATTTATCTATGGTGGTGTGTCATTATAACCAGTCATGACAAATCCAGTGATTAAGCGCCAGTGAATTTGGCTAGGGTAAAGACGAGGAAGAGGACTCACTGATGACGACTGGCCAATGAGAGGATTCTAGTGGGTTTGACCAAATTGACCAGTCAGGTTGACGCCATTATGCCAACAGTTACAAACAGTCAGTGGAGTAATTATTGACGTTCAAGGGGTGAGACCATCTGTATTGGAGGAGGTCCGTGGACACCCTCTCACTCTCCCACACTCTGGTCCATGTTAGACACCCCCTAATACCCTTATGAACAATCACACTCTCTTTTCCCTTTCCATTCCTTCCCTTCTCATAGGCTCCTATCTCTTCTTATCTATGGTCCATCTTCATAAACTTTCACTTTTGAAAATGATGATGGGGATAGCTCAAGCCTCAATAAAATGACTAAGAATACATAACAGCTTGAAGGGTTAAAAGGTTAAAGGGTTTAAAACACGGGAACTAAGGTGAACAGCAAAAATAACGTGTACAGTAATCAGTCACTTCATTGATTGCTTAAACAGCTCTCCCACAGCCGCAAAAGCAAAGCATGTGCACAGGGAGCTCTCTTTTATCCGCATGTCCAAACCCTTCAACCCCTAAAAGGGTAAGTCCCTCACTGCAAGCCAAATTCACTAGTCAAAGGTTTCTCCTTCGAGAAACCTCTTTCCCTATAAAATGTAGGGCATGACAAGCATGCAAGACACTCTAGGATCGGCAGAAGTTACACCGACTCTCTGAATCTTCTTCTCCCTCTTGAGAACTTGCTTTATGCTTGCTTCTCTTCTTCACTTCAAAAAATACATCTTCTTCTACTATCACATTCTGGGCTGGTTCCTTATCAACTTGGAATTCAAGGAAGAACAACAACAATACTAGTAAACCTCTCTCCACGTCTTGCAAACGTGGGGGGACCCCACGACCCGCGTTAGGCAAACTGAAACTGTAACACCTCGTATTTTCATGTCCAATAATGTATTAACACGTGTCATAAGCTTTGAACGTGTAGAAGAATACTCAAGAGGGACAAAAATTGACAAACAAGGAAAGTATGCAAATATAAGGGTTAAAATTGTCAACAATGGATAAATATACATTACAATAACCCTACATGATGTTTATACCCTTAAACGAATGAATCATGGATCATACGAAGCTAATTGTGAAAGAAAGTGAGAGATTACAAACTACAGGGGTTAAATGTGTCAACATGTTTAAGTTATACCTCTGAGTGACCTTTTAGCAAACCCGAAGCTTTGTAACGATTAATTATGCTCACTAGAATACGTGATAAAATTTTCACCAAGTTTCGTTATTGTATGAGAAAGTTATGACAATATTCATATACGAGGGATTAAAAGCGTCGACAAGTTAATACCTACCTCTGAGCGACCTATGTATAAATCCCAACCCTTAACCTGTGTTATAAACATCTAGTAAACATCCTAATCCGGTTAATGCTAACAATGATTGATCCAAATTGTAAAGAATGGGATCCTATGAGGATGTGCACGACAATCTTCGTTTATGGCCTTTCAAAAGAATCCAAGTCAACTTTAAAACATATCAAAGTGGTCTAAACTGTTCAAGGCATGATCAAGTGGCCCATACTGATAATAGAGGCCCAAAATTCGTAATATCTAGTTGCCTGTTCGAAGCTTGAAAGGTCACAAATTTTTGCCTTCTGGTAAAGGCTTATGGACCGCAAGACCCTCACCTTTACGGTCCGTAAGGCATCCCCAGTAACAGAAAGTTGACAGCTGCCTGTTAAAATGAGTTAACCGACTTAGATTGATATTTTTCACTCCCATGTGCAACATAAACTAGTTCTTAGGCACTAGGGACACTTGTTATTGATCAGGGATCAATCCTAGAGTTGTTTGGCATGATCTTAATCAATCTTGAACGCTATATAAAGACCCACATTGTTGGAACTTTGATCATTCATTCCAAACTTCACTCCTGAAGATTTCTGGAGCTCAAGGCCACTCTCTAAGCATCACTAGTCGTGCATAGGACCTTGGTAAGCTTCCTTAGCCTTCCTTAATCGTGTTTTACTTAGTTAATTAGCTTAAAGTCAAACCGTCATAATTAAGGTTTGAAATAACGATTAATCGCTAATGGTCCAGTGATTAGTCAACCTAAAAGTAGTTATAAGTTGGTATTCATGCGGGTATTAAACCCTTAAAAGGGCACCCTCTGATTCCCGCTCTAACTAGGTCAAATGTCGGGTCAAACTTAATCCGAAAAAGTCAACAGAAACTTAATTTTCAATTTAACGCATAATTAGCAATGTAGGAGTCGTGTAACCTGTTTTATCACTCATATAACTTGGTAATCAATGTAAGAACATGTCTAAGCATGTCCGACCCGACAATTTTCTGGTAAGACTCGGTTCGGAACCGAAAGTCGCAAAACTTTGACTTTTGCTTTGACTTCAGTTATGACCCATATTAGCATGATTTAGAAATGCCTTAGGGCTTCATTAGGACCGGGTTACATGATAATATAACCCTCTGTGATTGGTTCGTTGATTGTCTGATTCGTTTACACGTTTCCTTTAATTGCTTAATGTTGACCATAATGCCCTTTTGACCATAAAAAGAGAATTTTGGAAATGTGAGAGATCAATAATCTTTGTCACTGATTTATAAACATGTCCCTAAAATTTCACATCAGTTGGAGGTCTAGATTAGGAGTTATGCTCAATGGCGTAATTAGAACGCTTTTTATTAATTAAACGACGTCATTAGCGTAAAGCCTATCTAAACCCGATTTTTGACACCAAACCTTTTACCCACTGATGTAATATAATATTTTGAGATTTTTGAAGATTTTAAATTAATTTTAAACTGATCATAACCTAAGGTTATTGCCTTGATTCGGTAAATACCGATTATATCCTTTTTACTTATAAAATGAGTTTCACATAACATTTAGACACCAAACCTTTGGCTACTGATTTTATATGATAAATGAAGTATTTTGAAATTTATAACTTGATCAGAAAACTCAGATTTCCTGTTAAACCCGGAAATCGCTTAAAACGGCTTTTTACGCGTATTAAATTCATAGTATGGGTTTAAAAACCATTTTTGCCATATAAGACTTATCACCAACTGATATGACATGTTAAATTAAGATGTTTTACTGATTATTTCAGACCAGAGTCTCAGAATTATAATTAATCTCTTTTATAATCTTTAAAATGACCAAAGTACCCCTACGGGGCTTAAATTGAGATTAAACTCGTTTTGGGCATAATGGAAGGTATCCTACTGATATCACAACATATTTAAAGCATATTAACTCAGGAAACCTGTTCGTGACTCATTCGGTTAACCGTTATACGTTATTCGCGTTCGGTTCAGTTTATGTAACTAGTTTGCATAAATTAGCCGAAACGGGTCGAACCTTATCATTTTTATCTCAAAATCCAGAATGTGTTTAGTTTACCCATATTATACAAGTTTTCAAACTTGTCGGGTCTAAATCACATTCTATTCCGGTCTTCGCTTAATCATGCGTTCGAACCGTATCTTCCTTTAAAACTAACCGGTCTAAGTTTAGGCTTAATTAAAGACCCGTTAGGAATCTAATAGGTTATATTAAACCTTCGTTCCAGAATAGGAGACCCGGTAAAAGCTACGTGCACTTGCTTGTTGTGATTATTACTTGCAAAGGTAAATACTTTTAACTTATTTTCCCTTATACGGGCTTGGGGTACGGTATCTAAGATACCGCTTGGTCGGGCATTCGACCTTAATCGATTGGTGGTTAAGTATTATCGAGATGACCCATTTAACAATATGTTTTGTTGCTTAAACGCCTTTGGGGGGTTAATGGCCATGTCCCGGATATCCTTGGCATCATTTTACGAAATGGCCACGACCTAAGCACGGGGTGTAGGCGTACACCCGTCAATGCCTAAATAAATAATGTGGTGTGTCTGTTGATCTTTAACCCGGCACGAACCGGGCTACTGAACGCATAAGAAACATGTAATTCTTTTACAAGTATTATATTCAAATAATTATCCCAAGTTATAAAAATATGTTGTGCCACGTGCATTCAAATCAATTTTATTAAACCCTTTTTAAAAATGAGTCACTTGATTGTATTTACCAGTGTAAACTGACGTATTTTCCCAAAAAGATTAAGTGCAGGTACTACTCGAAATAGGATGGCTTTCTCCTTAGCATCAATAAGAGTCTCGCAAGCTTGGATGCATTTCAGTCTGTTGAACAATAATTTTTTTCTATTTGATCCGCCTGTGGATCTGTTTCGAATATTTTGTGATACTTAATATTACAATTTATTCGGTTAATATAAATCTATCTTTTGCTTCCGCAGTGCATTTATATATTGTGTTGTTTGACTATAACGATATCAACTACGTCAAGATATCCCCCACCGGGCCCACCGGCAATACGTGGAAATATCGGGGTGTGACAGAAACCTTCCAAGCCTTTTTTCTAACCAGACTAATCACTATCATTGGTCTTGTATTTGTTGCATCAACAAGTTGGCGCCCACTGTGGGGCTACGCCGCTTATTTTCTTCAAAAGACCAGTAGTGTAGCTCCATTCTCTCCAGAATCATCATGTCAGAAAGTGAATCTCCTGGTGAAGTTAATCAAGTGTCACGAACTCCGACACCCAACACTAGCCAAATGTCACCGGCTATGTCCACACCCCTCTCCGCCCCGGGAAGTACTCCCCCGGGAACCATGTTCTCGGAGTTTACATCTTTTCAAACACCGACTCCATCCCGGCTATGTCTACACCCCTCTCCGCCTCGGTTGGCACTATTTTAGCATATTCGAAAAATATGGTAGTGTAACCTTTGCAGTCTATCCCAGTCATTTTTAGATTTAGGAACTTATTGGCGATTTGTTCCTTTTCATTAGGAGGAAAAAAAAATCAACTATTTCCTTAAAGTTGATCCATTCCATATTATAAACTCTGTCACTTCCCCTAGACTGGAGAATAGTATTCCACCATTCTAAGGCTGCATTTTTGAAAAGATTAGAAGAAAACATAATCTTATATTCGTCTGCACATTTACTTATTTTTATGACTGCTTCTGTCTTTTCTGTCCAATGTAAGGTTGCAACGGCTCCTTCATTGCCTGAGAATTCTATTGATTTGCAGGCCAATAATTATTTATAAGAACAACCGTAAGAAGCGATTCTTCTTCTTTTAGGAATTGGAGCTTGGATTATAGGTCTATTATTATCGTTCACACTGTGATTTGGTTCAGTGTGTTGTCGTTTACTTCCATTTGCAGATTTATTATTTTCTGCTTCTTTAACAGTCTTGATAATATAAGGCATAGCATCTATAATTCCTTGTGTTACTATATGTTGGATGACACTGTTATCTATTTGGTTCCCGTTATTCTCATTATTCTGGTTTTCTTAATTTACTTCGTTGTCCATCTGAATTGTGAACATTTATCAGGTATTAATTATCACAGAATAAATTTAGTACCAATATTTATACACAATCACACAAACAAATTAATCAAAAATGTCGATCATTGCGACTTTTACTCTTTCTATATATATGTTTATCGGTTACATACTACAGCTGAAAAATAAAATATACTAGTAGTTATGCATCTGTATCTATTTTAGTCTATCTAGTCTACTTTTTTTTAATCAAAATACAAAATTACACATATATCTAGGTATTTTCTAAGTATCATGTATCCAATCATGTATATCGCGCTCGCCATGCTTCCACAAAAGCTTTTCTCCTATTTGACGAATTATATCTCCTTCCACTAATTCGTCACCATATGAGCGAAGTTCCTCCAAATTTTCTTGGCTCATAGGTGGCATGGGTGCTGGTACTGGATCAGAGTGTCGAAGAATAGGGTGTCCATAAGGGTATGGATTGTGTATCACACTCTGCTTCCACCAGTCGTTGTTCCAAAAGGAGTCTAAAGGGTTAAGGTCAGTGTACTGAGCTATGGGGATTGGTGGGGGAATTCTGGGAATCTTATAGGGATCTATATCTGGGATTGGAAATTGGTCTTCCTAGTTGGGTTCTAGCATTTGTTGGTCTGGGAATAAAGGTAACAGTGGCGGTTTGGCTATTTGGTTTAGGGTAGAGTCTACTGCTGTAGTGGCTAGCATATGGAAATCTGCCAACTGTCTATCTAATTCCTCTTCCCACGGTGGCCTATTGACTGTTTCCTGAGTTTGTGCATTCGCCTCCATATTAGCTCTGACTATCGCTCTGTATTGTTGTAACTTCTTCATTTTCTTTCTTCTCTCTTGTGCTCCTCTATTAAACCAACCTCTCTTTTTAGAAGTAAAAGGTTCCTCAGACTGTGCCTTAAAAATAAATATCCATTCCTCAGTATCGGCTGAGTATCCTAAGGGGTTTGGCTGAGATGATGTTCCTTCATCTTTTGGTGAACTAGCTAATTGACGATAAGCGTCTGACGTACCTTGCTCACTCATATTGTAAATTAACAAATAGTCAAATAATACAAAACAATAATCACATAATTTATTTCCTAACACAGAATTTAAGTGTCAGTAGAACACTTCTTTGGCTTAAACCAGTGGTTGTAGCTCTGATACCACCTCCTGTCGCAACCCCCGACCCCTGCCCGGGAGCGGGTGCTGCGAGACTCAGAGCTGGTGGTATATGTGTTTATTAATTTGGCAGCGGAATACATCAGGACCGTAGTTAGGAAATATTTTTATTAGAGTTAAACACCAAACTTTTATAATAATAAATCATTGGGATGAAACCCAAGTTCATTTGACAATACATTTGTAAGGATAAATCCTAGTTATTGAAAATAAAAACTACTTTTCATTTAGGTAACTTTTATAGCCACTTTTCCAAGCCCTTGGTGCTCTCCAGCTGGCTTCTATTGACTTTCACATTTTGTTACCTGAAACGCGTTTTAAAAAGATTTTATCAGCAAGAAATACTGACGAGTGTATCCCAGTTTAATCAAAACAGTTTAAATAACTCCACAGTATTGAGGGTGATTACAATGTTTATATCTACACAATTACTCATTCAATACTATCCACACCAGACTTATGGGTCATATTACTCATTGGCTAACTCTTTGTCCAATGGTAACGTCTTCCACGTTTTGTATACAAAACTCCAACATACCGGTAATAATTGTAGAACACATAGACTCAATCACTTTTTAAGTATGATTAAAACATTTGAAGTTTTTATAAAAAAAGATTTACAAAAAGAGAATGTACTCACAAATAGTGAGAAAAAGCAAGATGTACTCACATTGTTTACTTAGGTAAAACTAAAGCTTCCTGGTGTATCTCCTGGTTATTATCTATTAAAATTAAACAATGCACACGTGTAAGTAAAATAACCCAAATCACATTAACCGTATAACTCGAGACATAACTCTAATGACTGAGTCAGGCAGAGCCTTGACATGCATTACGTAGTCCTAGATCAATCGGGTGTAACACGAGACAGAACTCCAACGACCGAGTCAGGCAGAGCCTTGACATGCGTTACGGAGCCCTAAATCGATCGTGTAGGGTAACAGCAGGGTTGTAATACTTACAACGAGGCAGAGCTTTGCTTTATAGGGGTATAATACCCGAGTATAATTTCTACTAACAGAAAGTTTGAGAGTGATTTTGATTTTGAACGATTGAACAAATGAGCCTGAAGCACCTATTTATAGGGCTGATCCGGCAGCGAGTCGCGGCCCGCGTAAGGTTTGGCTTCGGCCTTCGCGGCCCGCGAGGAGACGTGTTGTGACAACTGGCACAAAACCGGTAATTTCCGTACAATTTAATTAATACTTAATGATTACAATTATGTGCTTAAATGTCAACATTATCTGGTTATATGCTATACATGTGAATTCATGCACGTTTTATACTACAAGAAATTTGCTTTATGCATTAATGATAGCGGTGCGTCAAAAATACTAGTAAACTCACCGGTAAGACACATTGTGTCAACAATTCTGCAGAAAGCAGTCAGACAATAGAATTGGAGCCTAGGTGTAGGTCCAACGTCAAGAATACATTAAAACCCAAGAGTATATACAAGGGTTAACATATAGACTTTCCGAAAGCTAAAATATGCACTAAAAAGCACCCAAAACGCACTTTAAATGCAGAATTCTGCACAAATCAGCTATAATCAGCTTTTTAACATATAAATATTATGCAAAATTCATGTTTTATTATCCAGAATACCATCCTAAGTGTTGGGAAGGGTACATAAATGACACTAAACGGTGCAATTTAGCACTTTAACGAACCGGTATTTAACCGAACAACCAGACATTACCCGGAACATCAAAATATTACTAGAAGCATTGTTTTAATGTTTCTGCACTAGTTATGGTCCCCGAACACCATAACACCCCTTATAACATAATAACACATCAAGTCCCTAAAAGTTACACTTGTAAACTAACTTGTTATTGAAATTAGAGATTGGAAAGTTGCACTTTACCCCCCCCCCCTATATGTTCACGGTCATAAAGGGGTGTGGACCCACCCTTGATCTTGTGTGATATTGCAAGATCTTACTTGATCTCATGAGATTTTATATGATCTTTCTTTGATTCTTTGTGATATGGAAATCTTGCTAACACTATATAAGAACATCATCACTCCATCTTCACAAACACCACAACTCTCTTACTCTCTCCCTCTTCCTCTCGGCCTAGAAGTGCCGCCACCACCACCACCATATTCAACCACCATTCATCCAATTTCAAGCTCATTTCAAGTGTTAGAAGGTGTCTTGTGGAGCTTGGTGCTTGAAAAACCTTCATCCATTGCTTTCACACACCATTTTCATCATCTTTTCTTCAAGTGATCTTCCCTAGCTTTTGAGCTAGTTGTAAGCTTCTTGTTACTAGTTTTTACTTCTCATTTTGTTGGTTAAAAGTTGTAGTATATTGTTTATCACAAGAACACTAAAAGACTTAAACAAGAATCATGAACATGAAGCTTAAAAATGATGAAGCCTTGTTGAAATAATGTTGTTAAGTATATGTATGATACTTGTTGTTGTTATTTGAGATTATGATGTTGATCATCATAAGGAGCTTGTTAAATTGTGATTAAACACATGATCTAACAAGTTAGATGATGATTATGAGCTAACACAAGAAGATCATCCTCATGCATGAACATGAACTTGAATAATAAGTTGATTTCTTGAAAAATAATAAATAAAGTGAGCTAGTAAACTTATAGATTCAAGATTTATGAATGATTTTCCAAGAAAACCAAGTTCAAAAATATGATTTTTAGTAGAACTTGATTCCTACTTAAATGTACACTATTTTTGGTGAAGAAATAAGTGTAAGAACACTTTATTTACAAGAAGAGTTCAAAAGAATAATTTTTGTAGAATATGTTTGCAAGTTGTAAACACTTAGTTTCTTTAAGAATGAGATTTTTAAAGGGATAAACCCACTTTAAAGGGTAACTAAACCTACTAAATAACATGGTAAATTACTACAAGTTTTTACAAAAACTTCAAGTTCATGATATAGTATAATATACTTGATTTTGACACTCGGTAAGTGTTGAATGAGTTGTTGATTGTTGTGATGATTTTAAAAGAAAATAAACACATGTTTTGAAAACATGGGAAACCTCCATTTTTAGGGGAAACCATGTCAAAATTTCTATAAATTTTGACACTTAGAAAAATATAAGTTTTGGCGAAACTTATTCCCTAAAAATGTACTTAAAAATATTTACCAACGTTTCCCTAATTTTTATGTAAACTCCAAGTTAAGAAATGATAATTTCTTCAAGATAAAAATTGATATTAAGTATGTATATTTTTGAGGAAAATACATATATTTATTGATCACCAAATTTTGTGCTACGTGTAAGTAATATGTATTGTGTGTAATAGTGTATTAGGACTTGAAAATACACTAAATACTCCTAAGGAGTGAAAATACAAAAATACACATACAACATGCTTAGACAAATACAAGAGAATATATTTATGAAAATATATTACTTGATAGATTAAATAACTTGGACAAGTTATGAACATGAAATGAAGTTTTGGACAAAATAAATAACTCGGGTGAAAAATACAAGAAACTTATATTTATTTTTGAGAAAATAATATAAGTAAGATACATAGTTAAAAATATAAATTATTTTTAACACACAAAGAAACAAATACATAAAAGATGGTGACTTGTACTTGTGCGATACAAGTCTAGTGACTAACGTTAATAAAACACGTATAGGTCACGACGCTTTATAAGCAAACCCGGTGAAGTTTACGGCGCAAGAAACGCAAAGTTGTGAGTTCATGCTCCCCCTTTTCTTTTAAACTGTTTTCAGTTTTATAACTTCGGGAGTGAAGTACATGTTACTAAATGTTTACAGAAAAGTGAGATTATGTCTCCACTTTTAAACTTTACATACTTTTTAAACTTGGGGAAAATACATGTGTTATGGTATAATGGATACAAGAAATGAGGAATGATACTAGAAATAGTGTCACGAATAGGGTACCAGAAGCACCATTAATCGTGTACATACTAAGACCGCAGAACAAAAGTCTAGATCTAATGGGTTTTCGGGCAGCCACACTCTTGGTGAAAACTAGTACCAAGTAGTGCTTTTGTGTCTCCGTCGTGAATCGACAACTAGAAAAATGCCTATGGTTTGGATTGCTTCCTATGTCGTGTCACATGTTAATGGCCTTGCAACCCATTAACAATCTTGAAATATATACAGGAATACTTGAGTTATACAAATTACATACCATGTTTTCATACAAAGTATACAAACATTCAATACAGAAACTGCATGAATTCACACCAACATTATATTGACGTTTTTCCAAAAACTCACATGTATTTCAGGTAACTAAAGTGGATGTGCGTGCGGTCTTACTCTTGTTCATGGATGTCGTTTATGTTTATCTTTGAATAATGTTATAACTTTTCAGACAATATGCTGTCTTGTGATGTAAACACTTAAACCATGTTTTTAGTTATGTAATGTTTGGCATTTGAAGTTGTTTTTACGAGCATGTAGTATGTTTACCAATCGTATGCAATGAAAACCTTTCATGATCACACCTCGTGCTTCCGCCTTAGAAAGGGGTGTGACACGTGTGTCGACTATAGCTTTGGCCAGTCATTGGCCTAGCCTTGCTGAGTCACCAGCCACGTGGCGCTATGTAGTGTCGAGCAAGTCAACTGGCTCGCGCCCCGTGAAAGTCACAAGGGTCTGGGTCGCGGCCCGCGAGCCCCTTGTATGCTTGTTTTTATTTGATTTTTATACATATAAGGGTATTCTGGGTTTGTTTCTCTCATAGTATATTAGGAATGTTTAGGGTCACGTTTAAGTGTTCTAGGAAGGTTGTTATACCAAACAAAGCCAGGCTGATATTAAAACCGAACTTTTATGTAAGACCCTAATTCGTATTTGACAAAAAGTCGCAGCGGAAAAATCGTGCCATAAAATTTCTTCTATTACAAACGTCTTGACTTACGTGAAAGTTCGTTTTAATATGTATCTTTTACAAAGATAAAGCATAAGTCCTGTTTACTAATAGTACATACTCAATTATTACCGTACAATCTATCTTGCGACTCGGTCTTCGATCTCTAATCCTTGTGATAATCGCCCGCTATTCGTACAACCTGCACTCACCACATACATTCATCACATTAGCACACATTATATAAACAAGATTCATTCGCGTACACTTCACATTTCGTCATCTTTCAAACTTTAAGCATTTCATCTGCGTATCCATTTCCTGGTGAGGCTTCAATAATGTACCTGATGTGGGGTAAAATACACATATTTGTCCCGTGTAAATTGTATAATTTTTGTATAGTTTTTATTTGTTCTTTTTAGCTTTTAGTGTATATTATATTATTTTGTGTTTTGGCAGGTTTTGGTGCAAATGGAGTGAAAACTATTAATATGGAAATGATCAGCCAGTTGGGCAGAATGAGGTGCTAGTGACCGAGTCAGAATTGCAGCTATTTTCTTTGAGTAGAAAAAAACCCACTATCGCTATTCTATAAATTAAGTTGGGGTTGGTTCAACGAGTTTACAAGTTGGAATGAATTAATTCTATCATTGAGCTCATGTCAAAAGTCTAACGGCATGGATCTAAAATATAAGGTAGTATTTATCAAAGAAAGGAATCTTGGAAATACACAGTAACAAAAGTACATGAATCCCCCAAATCACAATAATGCCATCGCCATATGTTTGCTGTTTGGGTTGATAAAAGGATCGTGTAGCAGGCCCAAATACCCTTATAATTCAGCATGAAGCCCAAGTCCAGAATGTTGTTTTTGAATCAAACGATAATGCGAATACCTTGACTGATATTTATATACATCGATTTGAGAGGCGGCCCGGTTAATGTTTTGAGGACCAATCATCAAGCAACATGAGAATGAACATACATTAATTGGGCCGAACCCAATATGTGAAAAAAAGAATTACTTGGACGGCAGCAAATAAAGGTGGTTTTTTCGAAAGTCAACAGGAGAGCCGCACATCAACATCAGACGCACGAAGTCAGCCGGACTAATTTTTTTTGGAGAATATTGACAAGGGTTCAAGGCTAGAGAATTATTGGGATTGAAAGAGGGAAGCTTGAGAGTCAAAGAATTTACGGGTTCTTTTATTTTCTAGTTTCTTTTATTCTATGTCAATGAATTCTTGTTCGAGACTTTGTTTGATTGTTTTTAAGACCATGTTTTCTGGCTAAACCTTTCGTTGCCACCTAGACTTAGTTGAATGGATTGATTAATGTTTTTACCGTTTTTGTTGATTGCATGAATATTATGGGTTGATTGTGTTTAGTAAGCGGTTTGAATTAATGATTTGATGTATATGCGTACTTTAATTTGGTTTATTATTGTCAATTGCTTCGTATGATTCTTAGTGACGGTCTTTATCACAACATAGAGTCATGCTAGGGTTTAGATCTTGGTGAGTGTCTATATCACGTAATAGATCTTAATTCTTTAGGGTGGAATTGGCCAATAACCCCTAGAAGTAATTGTTAGTAATTTGCTAGGTTTTAGTGTTCTACTAGTCCTAATACCTGGGAAGTGAGGGGCTATTGGTAGGTCTTACCCGGCGAATTGCTTTAGATAGGCCTTGGGAAAGGTTATGTCTTGGTTTACCTGTCGGTCTCATTAGTCTATCAAGTCAAATTAATTATTTCAAACTACCCTAGATCTAGGATTGAGAAAGAATAGGTCAATATTAGGGTACTTACACAATAATTAGACAACTGGGAAGGCGTCTAATAACCGGTAGAATTAACGGCCTAGGTAGTGCCACAGGTTTCTCCTTGAGAAGGGTCGAGGGGCCTCGATGGTTCTTAAAAGGTTTAGTATTTTAAGATCCCGGTTCCATAATTCATGCATTTAACTTAATTGGTAATCTCTTAAAAACAATCCAGGATTCTAGTCTAGGTGGTCCTGTTCTCATATAAGAAAAGTCCTCAGTCTTCGTTCGTACTTAGTCTAGCTCTAGTTAATTAATTAGTTTAATATAGATTTCCTAGTTTTTCAGTAAACCCCCCCCCCCCCCTAAACAATTAAACAGTTTTAGTCGTGTCTGTCAGTGTCTATTAGAGTCTAGTTTGCGTGATACATAGAGTCTCAGGGTTCGATACTCGGACTTGCTTAGGCTATACTACATTGACCGGTACACTTGCCGGTTGTGTGGTTTAGGTTTTAGAGAGTCCTAGTCTATAAATTTAAAACTTAGAGTGTCTAGTCTAGTGAGTCTAATTTAGTTAATTTTTATAGTCTGTTTAGCACACATCAAGTTTTTGGCGCCGTTGCCGGGGACTCTTTGGCGATTGCGTTAATTACTTTGTTTGGACTTAATTGACATAATCTGTGCTACTTGTCTTTTGTTTTGTGTTTTCGTGGTGAGTCTTGTGAGTCTATTTGTGTTCTGTATATTGAGTCGTAGGAGTCTAATTTCCCGTGTCTTCTATTAAGTTTTAAATATGTGTAAAATTTGTGGAGGGCCCCATTTTACAGTTAAATGCCCACAATATGAGGGGTCCTCTGTAGATTATTGTACTAACCCCTTTGTGCAGCCACAGCAATATTCTTCGCAGGGGTATTCCACAAATACTAGCGAGAGGTTTCCCCATTTTTTCAAGCTCGTGGAAGTAATTATGATTTGCGTGCAGACGATAAAAGAATTTCAGGAGTGCGGGGATCCAAGGTTTCCGAAAATGATCGGCATACTTGAGCGAATGATCGAGCAAATAGGCCCAATGATAGAGTATGACCTCAGTCGGCAAAGGGATCCAAGGTGTGAAGAATGTGGTGGACCGCACTGGTATGAAGAATGTGCGATTACTGCTCGGTTGGACATGGGTTGGGGAAACCGAGAGCAGAAGAAACAAATACAGTGGGGCTATGATGATGATGAGTGGATTACAGTTCGAAGCATGAATTACAAGGCGATAGTGATCCCCGAGCTTACTGATGGGGAGACGATATTGGGAAATGTGGAGAGTAAAGAAGAAAAAGTGGAGATAGAAAGAAAAGGAGAAGAGGAGGAAGAAGTTGAGCAACCATCTAGTGAAGATCAGATGTCCTGGGAAAATGAATTTAAGGAAGAATTAGATGGGTTGTCGGTAGATGAAGAGGTAAAGGAGTTTGATCCGGAGGGAGACCTTGCTTACTTAGAAGCTTTACTTGAAGGAAGCCCAATGACGGACATCAAACAAGAAGAAGAAGTGGTGGAAGAGGAAGAACACCATAGCTGGCTTGTGGTATTAGTGATAAATGAAACTAAAAAATCAAAACCACGGGAGAAGGCAAAGAAAAGAAAAAGAAAAGATGGAAAACGAAAGAGGATTCAAGGCTGCTACAAGAAGGAGTCGTTGGCGCACGACCGCTCTTATCGCTACATGCCGCGCATCCGGTTTCTTCCAGGTAAGTATAAATTCTGGTGGTCTGACCCGTTTCAAAATTTTAAATTATTTTATTATTCCACTATTAGATTTTTAACTATTTTTGTGGACCGGGTGGAATTGAATGGGTTAGATAGGGTCCAGATCAAAGAAAAACCTCCTGATTAAATTCAAGTGTGGGGAGGTTTTGTAGAGTTTGTATTTTTGAGTCTTTTATTTTGTATATTGAGTCTTAGTTAGTAGTTTTTGAGTCGTTTTTTTTAGAGTCGGTACTGCTTTGGTTTTTGCTTGTTTTTGTTTATGCAGGTTTGAATATGTATCACCCGTACTCAATCTCCATTCGGGTGATTTTGGAGCTGCTTATCAAATTCCAGGCATTTACCAAGTGTACTAGTTAGAGTCTAAGCCGATCGCGAACGAAATGCTATACGATCGAGCTGGATTGGACGAGAGATTTGAAGCATACGCGTTGTTATTAACCAGCTAAGTCCTTTCCATTTATGCCCTTAGTTTTTTATTTCTTATTTATTTTAGTCTTTTGAGTCGGTTTCTGTAACACCCCGAAAAATGTAAAACCTTAAACTGGAATTAGTAAGGTTTAAATAAACAAGAATTTACTAACTAGGAATTTTAACCTAATTAGTTAAAAGTCTAGAAATAACCATAAAGTAGAGTTAAAATTTACTAAAATCAATGTTGATCAAAGTGGAAGGGTTTAAGTTGTCAAAATTGAAACTTTAATTCTAATAAACAAATAAAACACAAACTTAACAACCCACTTGAAATCCCTGGTCGACCAGAAACATCAGGGGCGACACCCACCTTCAATCAAACCTAGAATTCTACTAAAATCCACAAATTGAAGGAGCAAATCTGGTCCAAACGAAAATCCGAGCATAGAATCGTGATCCTCATCACAAGAGGATTACAAGGTATGTAAAATTTAAGGATTTCTCTCAACTTGAAATTTTCATGAATTGGGAAAAATCTGGAATTAGGGTTGCATGTGTATGTTATGATGATTGTGGAACAACTATAGTGTCTAAGGACAAACCCTAGATCAATAGAAGTTGAAATTAAATGAAATTTTGGGTGAATCCATAATCACCATAGTAGGTGATTAGTGGGTCATGTGTATTTGGATGAACACTAGAAAGTAGATTGTTAATCTAGTATAATTTAGCAATCTGGAAGTGATTTCAGCAATTAGAAGCTAACATTCATGTAAATTGGTTGATTTATATGAAAATAGGGTTAAATGATAAACTAAAGATGTGATGTTTAATCATGTAAAAATCTGCTTATAAAGTGTTTGTTGAAATGCCTCTATGAAGGCTTAAAAACTGAAATTTCGAGTTTAAACGCATAATCGTGATGTTCGGTGTATTACGCGAATTATGATATGAAGAGAGTTCTAAACATGTCTTAAATTGAACTCTATAGGACAAGATACCGGAACGTCGAGTGGACAAGCCGGTGGTGACTCACGGTTGAAGGGCGTGCGCTAAGGTATGTAACTTGACCCGTTACATTAAGTAAAAATTAGATCATTGTATTTGGTTTAGTTGAATTATAAAATACAAGTTGTTATGAATTAAAGCTATGATATTGCTATATTGAATATTTGACCGAAAGATGGTTTGAACTCGTTGGTAGTTGTCAAAAAGGAAGGAATTCCATAGACAAGCCAAACGGGTCGGATAATTAAGCAAGACATGATTAGTGCTCCAGATTATGTTAGGTTGATTGTTGATTTTGAATGTTATATAATATATCAGAATTACAAGATTCTTATTGTTTAATATCATAGAAAAAGACTGAATTTCGAGAATTGGGGTCTTGATGTAATAACTAAACAAAGTAAAACATAGAATCCCAGGTACTACCGTAAATTACGGTAGTACCGTAATTTACGGTGAATGATAAATGTTTACGGTGCAAAACTCCTGATTTACGGTGCACCAAGAATTCTCAGGACTCACCGTAAATTACGGTGATACCGTAATTTACGGTGGAACAGAAACTTTATTTTTTTTTATTTCATTTTAAATTGATGTTTTAATCATATGCTAAGTCTTATGTAATAAAGTCAAAACTAATGTTTTTAATGGTTTTGACCCTAGGTGATTAGATGGATCTTACGGATGGTGGTCAAGCGATGTCGAAGAACCGAACACGAATTTTGAAGCTTTCGCTATGTGTTAAACTTATTAAATATTTGTTCTTGGGTTGTAAACAAATTCTCAAACAACTTTTGTATGTTCTAACTTAGTCATTAGTTGACTAAGGTTTTTGATACATTCTGAAACTTATGTTAAGCTATTATCTTTTGGTATAAATTAGTAATTAATTCAAGTATAAATTTAAGGGTGTTACAAGTTGGTAATCAGAGCTCAAGGTTGTCAATAAGTGTTCGGTTCAAGCTTGATCGATCGTCCGGTAAGAATTAACTTATCTTGTTAATAAATTATGTACTATGTATAAAATGAAAAATGAACAGATATGCATGAAAAGAGCGTGTAAGCTCACTCAAAAACAAGAAATGCATGAAACAAGAATTATTAAATCAAGTCACGGACTTGATTGAATTGAAAAAAGAATGATTAAATCAAGTTACGAACTTGATTGAATTGAAACAAGAATGATTAAATCAAGTTATGAACTTGATTAAATCAAAACAAGTAAAGCATGTGTTATAAATGGAATGTTTAACAAACTATGTAAACATTTCAGAAATAGAGATGGCTGATGGAGGTAATGATAATGCGGTGCCAAGAGTCACCGAGCAAATGAAGGAAGTGATTGCCGAAGAGGTCGGAAAGGCGATCGAAAACAGCCTGTCGGGCTTTATTGATAAGATTCAAAACACAGTTTTATCGATAATTGAAGAAAGAATCAAGAAATTGGAAGATGATTCCAATTCAGCAAAGGAAAAGCATGGTGGACGAAAGCCTTGTTCATACAAGGAATTCATGGCATGTAAACCACCATTATATAATGGAGAGGTTGATCCAATTGTGTGCCAACGATGGCTAAGTGATATCGAAGGAGTATTCGAGAGATCTCATTGTGATGAAAACGACTACGTAGCTTATGGTACGGGTCAATTAAGAAGTCAAGCGAAAGATTGGTGGGATAACAAAAAGAAGGAGATTGGAAGTGAAGCGGCTAAGGCCATGACATGGGAGGAGTTTAAGACGCCGTTTCTTAAACACCATAGTCCCAAAGCGGTCATAAATAGAATCAAGGAAGAGTTTATGCAACTCAGACACAAGGGTGAATCCATAGACAAGATCACGGGGATGTTTATGGACAAGATAAAGTTCTGTGATGATTTGGTGACAAACGAAGAACAAAAAGTCTATTACTACCATAACATGCTAAGTGCGGAGTATAGAGAGTTCATAACCCCTTCAAAATACGAGACCCTTACCGAGATTGTCAATGCTGCTCGGGAAAGGGAGATTGAATTGAAAAAGATCATAGAACGGGGTGAACGAAGGGCACAAGATGCGAATCCAAGCCTACTAAGAAGGCACGAACAAACGAAAATGCAAAGAAATCTGAGACGAAAGGCGGGTCGCCAAGTTGTAGAATCTGCGGGAAAGGTCATAAAGGCGAATGTCGTTACAAGGATAAGCCTTGTCCCATATGCAAGAAAACGGGACATATGGCTATATCATGCCCCGAGAAAGTGACGGTTTGTTACAACTGTTATCGAACGGGTCACAAGAAGTCGGAATGCCCGGAACTGGTTGAAAAGAAGAATGGGCAAGAATCGAAAAGTGAAGCCCCGAAAGCAAAAGCAAGATCTTTTCAACTAACTGCCGCAGAAGCAAAGGTTGAACCTGACGTGGTCTCAGGTATATTTGCTGTAAATTCAATTCCTGCACACGTGTTATTTGATACGGGTGCGAATAAATCCTTTGTTTCATATGGACTTATTCGACATCCTTCATTTATTCTAACAAAATTACCTGTGCCTTTAGAAGTAGAGATAGGTAATAACAAAAGCTTTATTGTTTGTGATGTATGTGAAAATTGCAAACTGAGCATCGACGATGAAGAATATTTGATAAATCTAATCCCTGTGTCGATGGGAGAATTTCAAGTAGTCGTTGGGATGGATTGGCTATCTCGACACCATGCAAAGGTCGTGTGCTTCCGTAAAGAGATAAAACTAACATCTCCGAGCGGGAAACATGTCACCATTTATGGCGAAAAAGGAGGCAACCCCATAGTATGCTCAATGTTGAAAGCTCACAAGCTAATGAAGCGAGGATGCAAGGCATTCATAATATACGCTAATGAGCCCGAGAAAGAATCACGAAAGATTGGAGATGTACCGGTAGTACGAGATTATGAAGATGTTTTTCCGGAAGAATTACCGGGGATACCGCCTGAACGGGAAGTAGAGTTCGGGATCGAATTGATTCCGGGCGCGAAACCCGTAGCAAAAGCCCCGTACCGACTTGCACCGTCGGAACTACAAGAGTTGATGTCCCAAATCCAAGACTTGCTTGACAAGGGATTCATAAGGCCGAGTGTGTCTCCTTGGGGCGCACCGGTATTGTTCGTGAGGAAGAAAGACGGGAGCATGCGTATGTGTATTGATTACCGGGAGTTAAACAAACTCACGGTAAAGAACCGATACCCGCTCCCGAGGATAGATGATTTATTCGACCAACTACAAGGTGCGAATTGGTTTTCCAAAATTGACCTTAGATCAGGGTATCACCAACTAAAGGTCAAAGAAGAAGATGTGCCGAAGACGGCTTTCCGCACGAGATACGGACATTACGAATTCCTCGTGATGTCATTTGGGCTAACAAATGCACCCGCTACTTTCATGGACCTCATGAACCGGGTTTGCAAGCCAATGTTGGATAAGTCGGTCATCGTGTTTATCGATGATATCTTGGTGTACTCGAAAAGTGAAGCTGAACACGCGCACCACTTACAAGAAGTGTTAGAGACACTTAGGCGAGAGAAGTTATATGCAAAATTCTCTAAATGTGCCTTTTGGTTACGAGAGGTTCAATTTTTAGGCCATGTCATAAATGCCGACGGAGTATTGGTGGATCCGTCAAAGATAGAGGCAGTGTCAAAATGGAATCCCCCGAAGAACCCTTCAGAAATTAGAAGCTTTTTGGGGCTTGCGGGGTACTATAGGAGATTCATTCAAGATTTCTCTAAAATTGCGTCACCGCTAACCAAGCTAACTCGAAAGAAAGCAAAGTTTATTTGGGGAATTGATCAAGAAAAAGCGTTTCAAACGCTAAAAGAAAAGCTAACCCAAGCTCCAGTACTGACATTGCCAGACGGAGTCGACGACATGGTGGTTTATTCGGATGCTTCATTATCGGGGCTCGGTTGCGTGTTGATGCAACGGGGCAAGGTAATAGCCTATGCCTCGAGACAATTGAAGATACACGAGAAGAAATACCCCACGCACGATCTCGAATTGGCAGCGGTAGTGTTTGCATTAAAAATATGGAGGCATTACTTGTATGGGGTAAAGTGCACCATATTCACCGATCACAAGAGCTTGAAATACTTCTTTGATCAGAAGGAGTTAAATATGCGACAAAGGCGATGGCTGGAAACGGTGAAGGACTACGATTGTGAGATACATTATCACCCCGGAAAAGCAAACGTGGTAGCGGACGCTCTAAGCAGAAAAGCGGACTATGTCCCAATACGAGTGAGGTCGATGCAACTCGTGGTGACCTCGGGTATACTTGAACGTATTCGAGAGGCGCAGTTAGAAGCAGTAAAAGAAGAGAATTGGAAGAAAGAAAGAATAATTGGTCAATTGAAAGATTTGTCGGATGGGAATCATGGGTTGAAGACTCGATCCGGAAGGATATGGGTCCCACATACTTGTGGAGTAAAGGTGCTTCTACTTAACGAAGCTCATAAATCCCGTTATTCGATTCATCCGGGTGCAACCAAGATGTACAATGATCTGAAACAAAATTATTGGTGGCCCGGAATGAAGAGGGACGTGGCGAAATATGTGGAAAAATGCTTGACATGTTTACAAGTCAAGGCGGAGCACCAGAAACCATACGGCAAACTCCAACCGTTAGAAATTCCGGTTTGGAAATGGGAACATATTACAATGGACCTGTTAACCAAGTTGCCTAAGACGAATCGTGGTTTTGATGCCATATGGGTAGTGGTGGATAGATTGACGAAAAGTGCTCACTTCATTCCGATTCGTGAGACTTATACGTCAGAAAAGATGTCAGAAGTCTATACCAATGAAATCATAGCACGTCATGGAGTGCCGGTGTCCATCGTGTCCGATAGGGATACCCGGTTTACCTCAAATTTCTGGCGTGATTTCCAAGAACAAATGGGGACCAAATTGTTCATTAGCACTGCGTACCATCCTCAAACGGATGGACAAAGTGAAAGAACGATACAAACATTGGGGGACATGCTACGGGCGTGTATAATCGACTTTGGAGGCAGTTGGGATGTTCACCTACCGTTAGTCGAGTTTTCGTATAACAACAGTTACCAATCTAGTATTAAAATGGCACCATACGAAATGCTTTACGGTAGGAAGTGTCGAACCCCGGTTTGTTGGGGTGAAGTGGGTCCACGTGAACTCGCCCACCAAGATATAGTACGAGCCACGAACGAAAAGATCGATAAAGTTCGGGCACACTTGAAAGCGGCTCAAGACAGGCAAAAGGCGTATGTTGATAAAAGGAAAAGGCCAATTGAATTTCAAGTCGGTGACATGGTCATGCTAAAAGTGTCCCCATGGAAAGGCGTTATTAGATTCAGAAAAAAGGGGGAAGTTAAGCCCAAGGTTTATCGGGCCATTTAAAATTATCGGGAGAGTTGGCAAGGTAGCTTACCGTCTTGAATTACCGGAGGAGCTAAGTGGGATCCATGGCACGTTTCACGTATCGCAATTAAGAAAGTGCCTAGCAGACGAAACGACCTATATCCATTACGATGACATCGAAGTGGATAATAGTCTAAATTATGCGGTAAGACCGGTTGAAATTTTAGACAGAAAGGTCAAACGTTTACGAAATAAACAAATTGACCAAGTCAAAGTCAAATGGGAGCATAGGAAGGGTTCGGACACTACATGGGAGTCCGAAGAGGAGATGCGACGTCTTCACCCTACTTTATTTGGTACGTATTACGGTTTCGAGGACGAAACCCTTTTTAAGGGGGGTGGACTTGTAACACCCCGAAAAATGTAAAACCTTAAACTGGAATTAGTAAGGTTTAAATAAACAAGAATTTACTAACTAGGAATTTTAACCTAATTAGTTAAAAGTCTAGAAATAACCATAAAGTAGAGTTAAAATTTACTAAAATCAATGTTGATCAAAGTGGAAGGGTTTAAGTTGTCAAAATTGAAACTTTAATTCTAATAAACAAATAAAACACAAACTTAACAACCCACTTGAAATCCCTGGTCGACCAGAAACATCAGGGGCGACACCCACCTTCAATCAAACCTAGAATTCTACTAAAATCCACAAATTGAAGGAGCAAATCTGGTCCAAACGAAAATCCGAGCATAGAATCGTGATCCTCATCACAAGAGGATTACAAGGTATGTAAAATTTAAGGATTTCTCTCAACTTGAAATTTTCATGAATTGGGAAAAATCTGGAATTAGGGTTGCATGTGTATGTTATGATGATTGTGGAACAACTATAGTGTCTAAGGACAAACCCTAGATCAATAGAAGTTGAAATTAAATGAAATTTTGGGTGAATCCATAATCACCATAGTAGGTGATTAGTGGGTCATGTGTATTTGGATGAACACTAGAAAGTAGATTGTTAATCTAGTATAATTTAGCAATCTGGAAGTGATTTCAGCAATTAGAAGCTAACATTCATGTAAATTGGTTGATTTATATGAAAATAGGGTTAAATGATAAACTAAAGATGTGATGTTTAATCATGTAAAAATCTGCTTATAAAGTGTTTGTTGAAATGCCTCTATGAAGGCTTAAAAACTGAAATTTCGAGTTTAAACGCATAATCGTGATGTTCGGTGTATTACGCGAATTATGATATGAAGAGAGTTCTAAACATGTCTTAAATTGAACTCTATAGGACAAGATACCGGAACGTCGAGTGGACAAGCCGGTGGTGACTCACGGTTGAAGGGCGTGCGCTAAGGTATGTAACTTGACCCGTTACATTAAGTAAAAATTAGATCATTGTATTTGGTTTAGTTGAATTATAAAATACAAGTTGTTATGAATTAAAGCTATGATATTGCTATATTGAATATTTGACCGAAAGATGGTTTGAACTCGTTGGTAGTTGTCAAAAAGGAAGGAATTCCATAGACAAGCCAAACGGGTCGGATAATTAAGCAAGACATGATTAGTGCTCCAGATTATGTTAGGTTGATTGTTGATTTTGAATGTTATATAATATATCAGAATTACAAGATTCTTATTGTTTAATATCATAGAAAAAGACTGAATTTCGAGAATTGGGGTCTTGATGTAATAACTAAACAAAGTAAAACATAGAATCCCAGGTACTACCGTAAATTACGGTAGTACCGTAATTTACGGTGAATGATAAATGTTTACGGTGCAAAACTCCTGATTTACGGTGCACCAAGAATTCTCAGGACTCACCGTAAATTACGGTGATACCGTAATTTACGGTGGAACAGAAACTTTATTTTTTTTTTATTTCATTTTAAATTGATGTTTTAATCATATGCTAAGTCTTATGTAATAAAGTCAAAACTAATGTTTTTAATGGTTTTGACCCTAGGTGATTAGATGGATCTTACGGATGGTGGTCAAGCGATGTCGAAGAACCGAACACGAATTTTGAAGCTTCCGCTATGTGTTAAACTTATTAAATATTTGTTCTTGGGTTGTAAACAAATTCTCAAACAACTTTTGTATGTTCTAACTTAGTCATTAGTTGACTAAGGTTTTTGATACATTCTGAAACTTATGTTAAGCTATTATCTTTTGGTATAAATTAGTAATTAATTCAAGTATAAATTTAAGGGTGTTACAGTTTCGATCCTACATTGAGGGCAATGTAGAGTTTAAGTGTGGGGATGAGAAACTATAGTTTAGTGTCTAGTTAGCAGAGTCTTGAGTCATTAAAAATTTGAAAAATACAAAAAAATAAAAAAAAAATTAATTTTTTTTGAAAATTCAAAAAAAAAAAATTGAAAAATCAGAAAAATGTCCTTTGAAATGAGAAGTTTGCAAATTAATACGGAAAATGATAGAAAAGATGAATTTTTGCTCGGGTTCGAATAATAATAACATGAGATTATAATAAATCGAGCTTGCGTCTAGTTTGGGATATGTGGATAGGCCCGGGTTTGGTTTTAAGTCCCTTTGAGCTAATATACCTTAATTGTCGGTCTACTAGTGGGTTCTCGCCTAGGAAATATGGGAAACTAAAACTGCCAATAAGAGTATAAGGGGCACCGTTATAAGTTAAAACCGTTAGAGTTTGTGGTCATGAAAAAAAAATGGAATAAAAAGTGAGCTAGAAACTAAATGAAAGTAACACAGGCCTATGTAATCCGAGTTGGGGATAGCGACTCTACAGCCGGAATGCCTCTGGGATGTGTGAAATCGATTTGCCGATTAAAAGTACCGAAACCTAAGTAATCTGTGGTTGGGGATAGCGACTCTACAGCCGGAATACCGCTTGGTTAGGGAAAGCATCGTCTAGACTCACGAAAGAAAAAAAAAACGAAAAGCAAGAAAGGAAAAATAGAAAAAAAAAGAAAAAAAAGGTTGATTGTAAACTCTCTTGGTTTTGATATAAAACGGTTAGGAATTGGTCCAGTGATCGTTCTTTTAGTCCTATAAGCTTGAGGTGGGAGTAGGTGGACCGTAGATTCTAGTGTGAGACCCTAGGTGGATTGACCGCACTTAAATTAAATTTACATGATAAGGGCTTAGGATTAGATTCGGGTTTAAATGGACAAGTATATTCGCAATCGCGGCTAACGCAAGTTTTGGTTTTAATTAAATATACCTATGCTTTTGACCCGAGTGATTATTTGTCTCTGATTTTGTTGCATAATTCTTTTTCGAGGACGAAAAAGGTTAAGTGTGGGGATATTTGATGTGGGGTAAAATACACATATTTGTCCCGTGTAAATTGTATAATTTTTGTATAGTTTTTATTTGTTCTTTTTAGCTTTTAGTGTATATTATATTATTTTGTGTTTTGGCAGGTTTTGGTGCAAATGGAGTGAAAACTATTAATATGGAAATGATCAGCCAGTTGGGCAGAATGAGGTGCTAGTGACCGAGTCAGAATTGCAGCTATTTTCTTTGAGTAGAAAAAAACCCACTATCGCTATTCTATAAATTAAGTTGGGGTTGGTTCAACGAGTTTACAAGTTGGAATGAATTAATTCTATCATTGAGCTCATGTCAAAAGTCTAACGGCATGGATCTAAAATATAAGGTAGTATTTATCAAAGAAAGGAATCTTGGAAATACACAGTAACAAAAGTACATGAATCCCCCAAATCACAATAATGTCATCGCCATATGTTTGCTGTTTGGGTTGATAAAAGGATCGTGTAGCAGGCCCAAATACCCTTATAATTCAGCATGAAGCCCAAGTCCAGAATGTTGTTTTTGAATCAAACGATAATGCGAATACCTTGACTGATATTTATATACATCGATTTGAGAGGCGGCCCGGTTAATGTTTTGAGGACCAATCATCAAGCAACATGAGAATGAACATACATTAATTGGGCCGAACCCAATATGTGAAAAAAAGAATTACTTGGACGGCAGCAAATAAAGGTGGTTTTTTCGAAAGTCAACAGGAGAGCCGCACATCAACATCAGACGCACGAAGTCAGCCGGACTAATTTTTTTTGGAGAATATTGACAAGGGTTCAAGGCTAGAGAATTATTGGGATTGAAAGAGGGAAGCTTGAGAGTCAAAGAATTTACGGGTTCTTTTATTTTCTAGTTTCTTTTATTCTATGTCAATGAATTCTTGTTCGAGACTTTGTTTGATTGTTTTTAAGACCATGTTTTCTGGCTAAACCTTTCGTTGCCACCTAGACTTAGTTGAATGGATTGATTAATGTTTTTACCGTTTTTGTTGATTGCATGAATATTATGGGTTGATTGTGTTTAGTAAGCGGTTTGAATTAATGATTTGATGTATATGCGTACTTTAATTTGGTTTATTATTGTCAATTGCTTCGTATGATTCTTAGTGACGGTCTTTATCACAACATAGAGTCATGCTAGGGTTTAGATCTTGGTGAGTGTCTATATCACGTAATAGATCTTAATTCTTTAGGGTGGAATTGGCCAATAACCCCTAGAAGTAATTGTTAGTAATTTGCTAGGTTTTAGTGTTCTACTAGTCCTAATACCTGGGAAGTGAGGGGCTATTGGTAGGTCTTACCCGGCGAATTGCTTTAGATAGGCCTTGGGAAATGTTATGTCTTGGTTTACCTGTCGGTCTCATTAGTCTATCAAGTCAAATTAATTATTTCAAACTACCCTAGATCTAGGATTGAGAAAGAATAGGTCAATATTAGGGTACTTACACAATAATTAGACAACTGGGAAGGCGTCTAATAACCGGTAGAATTAACGGCCTAGGTAGTGCCACAGGTTTCTCCTTGAGAAGGGTCGAGGGGCCTCGATGGTTGATGTATGTAAAATGCAACATATAAATTACATCAAATGAGGCATAAAACTAACCATTTTTAAATACTAATATTGGAAAAAGAGTGTTTTTGTCTTCCTTTTGTATTTTCAGGATTAAATGAGCTCAAAAACGCAAAAGAAGCAAAAAGACAGCTAAATCCAACATAAATACAAGAAAAGGAATATTAGTGGACTGCCCGAACCCTCAACGGCACCTTCCAAAGCAAAATAGAGAAATCAGAAGACTGAACACGCCACGTGCTCAGCCAGCACGGGGCCGTGCCCAAGAAGCAGCAGAAAAGACAAATCTATAGAAGCTTCTATTGCCCATCACGGGGCCGTGCTCAGCGGACACGGGGGCGTGTCGAAAGTACAGCAGGCGCATTTATTGTAATTGCGAATTACAATTAATGAGGAGAGAGATTGTCAGACGTACACGGGGCCGTGCCCAGCGGACACGGGGCCGTGTCCAGCTCTCTGTTCAGCCTATAAATAGGAGTGCTTGGATTCATTTCATCCCATCCCTTGGCACACCACCTCTCTCACACTTCATCCACCACCCACCACCATCACAACACCATCATCCACCACCATCATCCATTGTCCATCGTAGAGTGTGTGAGTCGTCTCGGGATCCAAGATTGATCGTAAGAGTTCTTGACAATCAAGGCCATGTTTGCCTAAGTCTCTTACATCACTTGGTGAAGACAAAGTGTCTAGTATAATACTTTTTATTTCTAATCTTTTGCACTTTTTATTTGGTTTTGTATTAATGACTTTAATAACTAGTTACTTATGTTGAAGGTGATCTTTCCTTATCGTTTGTCCGTGGTGTCTTGGCATTATTTTACTGTCTATATAAAATAAAGGATTTTCACCATTCATATCTCCACGGTCTATATGGAGATATGTTGGCTACCTGGTAGGGGGTTAAGGGAACGGTTTGGTAAAGGTCTTGCCATTGTTCAGCGTTTAGAGGTCCTGCAATGGACCTGGGTCAAATTTAGTAGGACCTCCTTCAATACTTCACGGTATTGGATGGCGGGGGTCCAAACTCTTTGATCCCCTCATAAGTTAACTACTATTAATACTATAACCCGGCTATTTAGGACTGTATCCCTGCTGACTCAGACTACTTAGCCGAGGGTAACGTCACCGCCAAAAGCGGGGCCTACCACAATACTGCATTAATAACTTAATTCATTATCTTCCAATAATCCACCCTTTTAGGATTGTATCCCTGCTGACTCAAACTACTGGGGTGAGGGTAACGTCACCTTCAAAAGAGGGGCCTACTACAATAACTAAGATAATCTCTTAATTATGTGCAAAAGTGCGGAAATAATCAAAGGTTATACTAGATACGAGTCGGAACCAAGTGATTCATCTTGTCTATCTGTTTTTCTTTTATTTTTATTTTCAGCATTTTAGTTAGTTTTTAATTTTCTTAGTTTAAAACATTTTTCTAAACTTTTATTTTGATTAGACGTTGAGGATAAACCGGTACTAAAAGCTCTTGTGTCCTTGGACGACCTCGGTATCTTACCAACGCTATACTACACTCAACGATGGGTGCACTTGCCCATATGTGTGTTTAGTGTTAGTGAAATATCGTGTTTTATAAATTTAAAACTTGGCTAAAATAAGTGTTAAAAAGGGCTTAAAATATACACCTAATATATATAACACTTCACGCACATCAAGTTTTTGGCGCCGTTGCCGGGGACACAAGGATTTTAAGAAAGTTAGGAATCAACGGCCTAATCATCTTTTATTTTTCTTTTTATATTTTTAGTTTTTTTTTTTAGTTTTTCAGCTTCTGCAGAGCTCAGCACGGGCCGTGCTCGGTCAGATACGGGCCGTGCCCAGCATCATCACTGGCAGTTTTTATTTTCTGAGTTACAGAGAGCTGAACACGGGGCCGTGTCGGTGCAACACGGGGTCGTGTCCAACTCCCAGTAACTGGGATACAGAAAACGATTACTGTACTTCTGACCACGGGCCGTGTTCACTGAGCACGGGGCCGTGGTGAACATTCTGACCAACGTTCTTTTCTGTTTTTGTTGCAGGATTTGGAACCCAGGCGCCACATTGGAACCTCCTACGTAGTGCATGAGCTCCAGTTCTAGTAGAGACATAAAAGAACCCCTAGAAGAACCCGAGCGCTTTCTCAGAAAAAGACTTAAAGCTAAAAATAAAGAGAAAGCTTCGGGGGACCCACTTCCAATGGCGGACCAACGTACCCTCATGGATTACCTACGGCCTACCGTAGGCAATCTTGGCGCCGCTATCAATGCAGCAAATGTCGAGGCCAACAACTTCGAACTTCGGCCGCATTTGATACAAATGCTCCAAAACTCCGCAACTTTCCATGGGCTTGCGGACGAGGATCCCCATCTACATATTACTAACTTCTTAGAAATATGTGATACCTTTCGGATCAATGGAGCATCAAATGACGCCATCCGCCTTCGAATGTTTCCTTTTTCACTAAAAGACCGAGCTAAGGCTTGGCTTAACACCCTCCCAGTTGGATCGGTAAACACCTGGGATGAACTCGCCCAAAAGTTTTTGTATAAGTATTTCCCTCCTGCTAAAACGGCTAAATTAATGACTGAAATTAATACATACTCACAAGAGGATGGGGAATCCTTATATGAAACTTGGGAAAGGTTCAAGGAGCTTCTAAGAAAGTGTCCTCACCACGGTCTAGCGGTATGGCAACAAGTATCCACTTTCTACAATGGATTGTTGCCACACACAAGACAAACACTTGACTCAAGCTCCGGGGGACTCTTAGGTAATCGTCGCCCTAATGAAATATATAACCAAATTGAGGAAATTGCTCAAACCAATTTTCAATGGCACACTCCCCGAGGTAATAAATCTATTGCCCCGGGCGCCCATAAGGTTGATGAAAGCACCTCTTTACAAGCCCAAATCGAGGCCCTCTCTTCAAAAATCAAAAGGCTAGAAATGACAAAAACGGCCTCGGTTATGGCTTGTGAAGGGTGTGGTGGGTCACATGAAAATTGGAGTTGTATGAAAGAATTAGATGAACAAACTGAAACGGTAAACTACATGGATAATAGACCTAGGCCGTCGGGTCCTCCAACGGGTACCTACAACCAAGGATGGCGTAACCACCCAAATCTTGGTTGGAGAGATCCCGGCAATAGTAGTAACCAACAAAACCAACGAACTAATTTTCAACAACCGCAAAATTTTTCTCAACAACAAGGTGGAAGAGAAAGGCTTGAAGATACTGTATCTCGCCTCATCTCTGACACTGAAAAGAAAAACTCGGATCGATTTCAACAATTGGAATCGAATTTCAGAAATCAACAAGCTAGCATTCAAAACGTTGAAAAACAATTAAATCAACTAGCTCAAAATTTCTCCGAGAGACCACAAGGCGCGTTACCTAGTAATACCGAAACGAACCCGAAAGCACAAGTACATCTCATCACATTAAGAAATCGAACCGTGGGTCCCGAGGATGCTCCATTGCCGCCAAATGAAAGAAGCCATTCTAGCCAGCCTATAACTCCTCCTGCGCCAGAAAAGGCTTCTACACCAAATCAAGAGCCCACCAAGACTCCTCCAATCCCGTACCCCGGTAGATTAAATCGTCAAAAGACCGATGAGCAATTCGCAAAGTTCGAAAGTTTACTAAAACAATTGCATGTTAATATTCCTTTTATTGAGGTCCTAACCCAAATGCCTAAATATGCAAAATTCATGAGGGATTTCCTCACTCACAAAAGGAAAATTGAATCATTGCAATTAGTTAACTTAGGCGAAGAATGCTCAGCTTTAGTACTCAACAAACTTCCACAAAAGAAAATCGACCCCGGGAGCTTCACAATCCCTTGTTCGATTGGAAAGTCCCCCGTCAGAAATGCTTTAGCCGATCTTAGGGCTAGCATCAACCTCATGCCCACATCAACGTTCAAGCGACTCGGCCTAGGAACAACAAGCCCTACAAAAATGAGCATACAACTCGCCGACAGGTCCGTCAAATTCCCACAAGGTGTCGCCGAAAATCTGCTCGTTAAGGTTGACAAATTCGTCTTTCCAACCGACTTTGTCATCCTAGACATGGAAGAAGACACCGATGTCCCTCTCATCCTCGGGAGGCCATTTCTAGCCACCGCCCAAGCATTGGTGGATATGAATGACGGAACTCTAACATTGAAGTTTGGGGATGAGGAAGTGAAATTTGAATGTGGAAAGCGAGTGGAGGAAGAAGATCCGGTCAACTACATGAAGGTCATAGACTCAAGCTTGGATGACACTCTCCGACGGTGTAACATGGGATGCAACACATCCCACTTGGATAACATATGACCAGGCTTTGGGTCTAGCCAAGGACCCTTATAAACGTGGCGCACCATGGAGGCATTCCACGGAACTATCCTTAGTTTAATTTAGGTTAATTTTTATGTTTTCTAGTTAGTTTTAATTTTCAGGAATAAAACACACTCATGGTGGTAAAGGATGAAAAAGGGAACGAGAAAAATAAAACCATGCACAAGAACAAGGCAACCCGACAATTCTCACCATTTCAGAAGGTTCAACACGGGCCGTGCCCAACCAACACGGCCCCGTGCCGAACCACCTGCAGAAAAACGCCCAGTTCAGGTACCTGGACACGGGCCGTGTTCACCCAACACGCCCCCGTGTCCAGACTTCTGTTTCTCTTATTTTAATTTTGTTACTGGCACTTGAACACGGGGCCGTGCCCGGATAACACGGGGCCGTGTTCAGTGCCCAGTAACACAAATTTTTGCTTTTTTAACCACTATTTTACACATCTAATCAACCTAAAAATTTATTTTTGGGACACATTGAGGACAATGTGTAATTTAAGTGTGGGGGGGGGGGGGGGATGCTAAAACCTTGAATTTTGCAAGTCCTAAATACAAGCCTTACACAAAACTCTATTGGAACCGCTAAACACCCCAAATTTTTTTCAAAAATTTCATTTTTTTTTTTACTTGTCTAGGTTTAACTCGGGAAATTCAAGTTCTCAAAAAGATTATATTTTTACGAATTTACAACCGATAGCGTAGTGATAAAAAGAACCAACATAAGAAAATTATGAAAAGGCATAGCAAACTTATTTAAAATTTGATTATATATACTTGATCACATAAAAACCCATTCCCACAAAAGTGAGTTTTGAGCCTTTATTGAGCACACAATTACATATCATTTTACTAAATGCTCATTTTTCGTTTCTTGTGTGAATAGCCGTTTGGTTCTTACGACTCTAGAACTTGCCATGACAATACATTCCCGGTCCTTATCAACTTAAACCCGAGTAAGTAAATGATGGAGGCATTAGGACTAACCCTTTTTATTTCTACACCATTATTTTTCTTTTTCTTTTACCACCTACCCAAAAATCCCCCTAGTTAGCCCCTTTGAGCCTAAACCTTTTCGTTTCATCACCCAAACAAAAAACCCTTTTACCCACCAAAACCTTTTTCATTTTTAACCCTTTATTTTAGTAACAAGTTCGGTTCTTCGTGAAAAAAAAAATGTGTGATAATGATGAAGCAAAAAGAAGATAAACAAACACGTTAATAAAAAATAACTTAGTTTGAATAAAAGTTTCATCAAAATAAAAAGTTGCAAAAATACGAAAACCGACACTTGTTACGCTCTTAGCCCTTTTTCTACTAACCACTAACCCAACCACCTACCTTTAACCCTAGCCTAACCCTTAACCCACAAAGTCCTCTTGATATCTACAAAGGTATAAAGTTAAAAAGGAGGAGGATTGATTTCTTGGCAAGCCTATGGTAGGAATAAGTTCCATGCCGCTCTCGAGTGATTCACTAAAATACACCTTCGGCCGAGTGTGAGTGATTTCCCCGTGAGGTATGTGAACTTGTATATAAATAGAATTTTAAAAAGGCATGTTATGCCCAAATAAGTAATTTCTTTTATGAAAAGTTCTAAATAAGTCATTACGAATAGGAGTGTAAATAAATAAAAATAAAACCCAAAAAGATCTTGGAAATCCCGACACTCTACGACAAGCCCAAAACCTTCTCTTCTACCTATTCCATTTGGGAGTGTAAGCCACATATTAAAGAGTTTTGCTTGAGGACAAGCAAAAGTTCAAGTGTGGGGGTATTTGATGTATGTAAAATGCAACATATAAATTACATCAAATGAGGCATAAAACTAACCCTTTTTAAGTACTAATATTGGAAAAAGAGTGTTTTTGTCTTCCTTTTGTATTTTCAGGATTAAATGAGCTCAAAAACGCAAAAGAAGCAAAAAGACAGCTAAATCCAACATAAATACAAGAAAAGGAATATTAGTGGACTGCCCGAACCCTCAACGGCACCTTCCAAAGCAAAATAGAGAAATCAGAAGACTGAACACGCCCCGTGCTCAGCCAGCACGGGGCCGTGCCCAAGAAGCAGCAGAAAAGACAAATCTATAGAAGCTTCTATTGCCCATCACGGGGCCGTGCTCAGCGGACACGGGGGCGTGTCGAAAGTACAGCAGGCGCATTTATTGTAATTGCGAATTACAATTAATGAGGAGAGAGATTGTCAGACGTACACGGGGCCGTGCCCAGCGGACACGGGGCCGTGTCCAGCTCTCTGTTCAGCCTATAAATAGGAGTGCTTGGATTCATTTCATCCCATCCCTTGGCACACCACCTCTCTCACACTTCATCCACCACCCACCACCATCACAACACCATCATCCACCACCATCATCCATTGTCCATCGTAGAGTGTGTGAGTCGTCTCGGGATCCAAGATTGATCGTAAGAGTTCTTGACAATCAAGGCCATGTTTGCCTAAGTCTCTTACATCACTTGGTGAAGACAAAGTGTCTAGTATAATACTTTTTATTTCTAATCTTTTGCACTTTTTATTTGGTTTTGTATTAATGACTTTAATAACTAGTTACTTATGTTGAAGGTGATCTTTCCTTATCGTTTGTCCGTGGTGTCTTGGCATTATTTTACTGTCTATATAAAATAAAGGATTTTCACCATTCATATCTCCACGGTCTATATGGAGATATGTTGGCTACCTGGTAGGGGGTTAAGGGAACGGTTTGGTAAAGGTCTTGCCATTGTTCAGCGTTTAGAGGTCCTGCAATGGACCTGGGTCAAATTTAGTAGGACCTCCTTCAATACTTCACGGTATTGGATGGCGGGGGTCCAAACTCTTTGATCCCCTCATAAGTTAACTACTATTAATACTATAACCCGGCTATTTAGGACTGTATCCCTGCTGACTCAGACTACTTAGCCGAGGGTAACGTCACCGCCAAAAGCGGGGCCTACCACAATACTGCATTAATAACTTAATTCATTATCTTCCAATAATCCACCCTTTTAGGATTGTATCCCTGCTGACTCAAACTACTGGGGTGAGGGTAACGTCACCTTCAAAAGAGGGGCCTACTACAATAACTAAGATAATCTCTTAATTATGTGCAAAAGTGCGGAAATAATCAAAGGTTATACTAGATACGAGTCGGAACCAAGTGATTCATCTTGTCTATCTGTTTTTCTTTTATTTTTATTTTCAGCATTTTAGTTAGTTTTTTATTTTCTTAGTTTAAAACATTTTTCTAAACTTTTATTTTGATTAGACGTTGAGGATAAACCGGTACTAAAAGCTCTTGTGTCCTTGGACGACCTCGGTATCTTACCAACGCTATACTACACTCAACGATGGGTGCACTTGCCCATATGTGTGTTTAGTGTTAGTGAAATATCGTGTTTTATAAATTTAAAACTTGGCTAAAATAAGTGTTAAAAAGGGCTTAAAATATACACCTAATATATATAACACTTCACGCACATCAATGGTTCTTAATAGGTTTAGTATTTTAAGATCCCGGTTCCATAATTCATGCATTTAACTTAATTGGTAATCTCTTAAAAACAATCCAGGATTCTAGTCTAGGTGGTCCTGTTCTCATATAAGAAAAGTCCTCAGTCTTCGTTCGTACTTAGTCTAGCTCTAGTTAATTAATTAGTTTAATATAGATTTCCTAGTTTTTCAGTAACCCCCCCCCCTAAACAATTAAACAGTTTTAGTCGTGTCTGTCAGTGTCTATTAGAGTCTAGTTTGCGTGATACATAGAGTCTCAGGGTTCGATACTCGGACTTGCTTAGGCTATACTACATTGACCGGTACACTTGCCGGTTGTGTGGTTTAGGTTTTAGAGAGTCCTAGTCTATAAATTTAAAACTTAGAGTGTCTAGTCTAGCGAGTCTAATTTAGTTAATTTTTATAGTCTGTTTAGCACACATCAGTACCTGCATTACTTTTCATTCTCAAGGTACACCATTAATAACGTTAACCCTCAACATGTCTAAATCATGCATACATACTTACTTACAAACATACATACATACATACATACACATCTACATACGTACATATCTTTCCTACAACTTTACTTACGTGCATACACTCATACATGTCTTTATACATACATATAGGGGTGTCAATCGTGTCGGGTTGGCAGGTTAGCGGGTTGGTGGGTTACGGGTTGACGGGTTGGCAGGTTGAATTCTCGAACCCGAACCCGACCGGTTTAATTATTCGTGTCAGAATTATCAACCCTAACCCGGACCCGTATAAAATTGAATAACCCGAACACGACCCGTTTGACCCGTATTTTAAACAGGTCCAACAGGTTAGCAGGTTATTGACGGGTTGACAGGTTAAAAAATAAATAGTTTATAAAATCAACAATATAGCTAAAAAAATCAAAGTCATAACGTTCAAAAACTTCAAATGAAATTCAATAACCAAATTCAAGTCAATGTTCCCAAAAGCATAATAAAAAGTTACAGATTACTAATCAAAAGCGTGAATGCTAAATCAATGAAAAAGTAAATAAAGTCTTCGCTTCTTCTTTCTTCTCCATGCATTCATTTCTTCCGCAAGCTAAACTTGATTCAATTTGTCATCCCCAATATCATCTTCATCAATGTTCATTGCCATAATATTTGGAGTTACTTCAGAATCATCATGTGAAGTTGCTACACAGAAAAAAAAATGATCAGTATGAACTTAAATCATGAAACTAATTAAACAAAAATTATAAAAACTACCTTTTCCAAAAAACAACCAATCTCTAGTACATATCAAAGCTTCAACAGTGGAAGGCAACGTTGAACTTCGATATTGATCTATAATTCTTCCGCCAAGACTAAAAGCAGCTTCAGATGCAACAGTCGAAACCGGAACACAAAGAATATCCATGGCTAACCTAGCAACATCGGGATACCTATATTGTTGAGCCTTCCAGTATTCGAGAATACGAATAGGAGAAGTTATTTTGGTCCTTGGCTCATCAAGGTACTCGGTTAGTTGACATTTTTGCTTGGCATTAGAAGATGAAGCCCTGTCATATAAATCGAACTCCTGTTACACAAAAAAAGTTGAAAAATTAGAAGGTTTTATAATTTATAAGCTGGGAATGACTGATTTGAAAAGTTGACTAAAGCGTTGAATATTGTACCTTGAGAAAACTCTTGCTATTGTTTTCTTCTCCATTGATAACTTCTCGAGAATTCGTTTCTTCACTAGCACCGCATGAAGTAGAGTTTTTTGAAGATTGCATATATTCATTGAAGAGGGCGTAAAGTGTAGTCTTAACCGCTTGAAATTGTAGCGAACAACTACCATAAAGCTTTTCATAGCTAAAGTCAACAAATGAAAGCTTGTACCGAGGATCAAACACTACGGCTATGGCTAATAAAAGATTAAACTCATCCCAATACTTGTTAAACTTTGACCACATTTTTTCAGCTATCATCTTGATATAATCATCTTCACTTTTCATCTCTTTAACCAACTTCAAGTGGATCTCAAGTATGTTAGGAAAAAATAAATTTGAAGTAGGATAAAGAGATCCCGAAAAATCTAGAGTAGCTTCGTAAAAGACCTTTAAAAAATCACAAATCTTCTCAACCCTTTCCCATTCTTCGATAGATGGACAACTTTTAAAATTAGAATCACTCAAACTAAGATGACAAAAGGCAAGACGATAATAAAGTGCACAAGAAAGCATCTTATAAGTAAAGTTCCACCTTGTAGGAACATCTTGCGTCAAAGCCTTTTTACAATCTAGATTAGTTTGTGAACAACACTCACTAAACTTATCCTTTCTAGCTTCAGAACCCTTGACATATTTCACACATTCTCTAACTTTATCCACAGCAACATCAATTTGTTTCAGCCCATCTTTGACAATCAAGTTAAGAACATGACAACAACATCTAAGATGAAATAGTTTACCATCCAATACCAAAGAATTCATCAAACGAAACTGGTTTCTTAGCACATTGACACAAACATCATTTGAAGAAGCATTGTCTAAGGTAATAGAAAATAATTTCTTTTCAATTCCCCAACTTTTTACCAAACCACTAATTTTTTCAGCTAGAGCAATACCGGTGTGTGGAGGAGGCATGTATGCAAAGTTCAAAATTCTTTTTTGTAAGACCCAATTGCTATCAATATAGTGGGCAGTCAAACTCAAATAACCATCGGTAACAATTGACGTCCAACAATCAGAAGTTAAACATATTCTACCAGGACACTTAATCAATTCACCACGAAGTCTACTTTTTTCACGCTGATACAACTTTCTTATATCAGATTTTGCAGTATTCCTAGAAATAAAAGAAACACTTGGTTCCAAGTATTTAAAAATGTTCCTAATTCCTTCATATTCTACAAATGAAAATGGTAGATCATGTCTAGCAAGTGCATGTATTAATAACTCCCTAAATCTTTCTTGATTGAAATTTGAAGTTCTCATGTCTAACACACCGTCATCAACATCAACCATGTACTGACCAATTTCTTTTGTTGTAGACTTAGTACATTTAAGTAGATGACGACTTAAATTACCAGTTCCATTGGTACTATCAGCTAGATATTTCTTACCACATTTATTGCACTTACAGTATAGAGGTTGGTTTGGTTCTTGTTCAAGAATGGTGAAACTTTGCCAAACTTTAGAAGTTAGCTTCCTTTTTTTTCTTTTCTTTTTTGGATTTTGTGATGAACTTTCAACATTTTGAGATCCAGTTTGTGGGTTGCTATCTTCCATTGACAGGTCATCTTCTTTACCATCATCGGTATGCATGCGACTATTATCATCAATGTCCATAATATAACTAAAAAAAAATATTCTAGTTAGAAGATATAACAACGACACTATATGTTAAAAAATGACAGTCAAGATAATCTAACAACGACACTATATGTTAAAAAATGACAGTCAATATTCTAGTTAGAAGATATAACAACGACACTATATCTTGATATAATCATCTTTACTTTTCAACTCTTTAACCAACTTCAAGTGGATATCAAGTGTTGATATATAAATAAAAGAAGCTATCCAATAAGGCATAAAATAAAAGTGTGTTGATATGATGAACTATACAAGCATAAAAGATTTAAACAAACAGAATCTGTTCGGTGATCCCACTAACTTGTTATTATACATTTACATTAATATATAAAAAAATAGATAGTGTTACTAGAATGAATCATGGTTTATTAATTTCATCAAACCTATATAAAAGCATCAACCTAAAAAAATAAACACAGCGTGTTAATAAACTAGGTTTATTTTGACTAAACATACTATGAAATTAAAAAAAAAAAAACCAGCAAACAACATCTAACGACACACCATATATGAACAATATATGCTCTTTAAAAACCAGCAAGCAACATCCAAACTTTAAAAGGGGGCAGACCCCAAAACAAAAAAAAAATATAGCTTACAAGACATCATGTTGTACAGTTGCAGTAATTTCATAAACAAAATCGCAAATAATCAATATTCATATAGCTTAAAAGACATTATGCTGTTCTACTAATTTCAGAAACAAAATCGCAGCAACGAAAATGAATAAGAAGATGAACTTACCAGCAAAGAAAATGATAATACTTTGAGAGGACCCGGTAAAAGAATTGATTTATTTGAGAGACTAAGAATCGCAATACATGGAGGGGGATTCATAATTAGGGCTTTAGAATTTATAAGTTAATTTTGGTGGTTGTGGAAGATTAACGTTTTGAATTCTGGTGGAATTTTAAGGGGTTTTCTAGAAAGGTATGTTGGAAAACGAAATAATAATTAAGTTCTACACTTCTACTGTACACTTTATGAGGGAAACGTAAAAATAAATATAAAATTTCAGAAATTCCAATAATATTAACTTAAACGGGTTAACGGGTCAACCTATTTTTTATACGGGTCAACCCGAACCCGACACATTTAATAAACAGGTCAACCCGAACCCGACCCGTTTTTTAAACGGGTCGTGTCAGCTGACCCAAAACCTTTTTTTTTTTGGGTCGGGTTCGGGTCGGGTTTCGGGTCGTGTCAGGAATTGCCGCCCCTACATACATACATATACATCTCCATACGTACGTACATTTCCTACATCTTTACATACATGCATACGCTCGTACATATCTTTATACATACATACATACACATCTACATAAGTACAAACCTTTCCTACATCATTACATACATGCATACACTCGTACATATACACTCGTACATATCTTTATACATACATACATACACATCTACATACGTACATACCTTTCCTACAACTTTACATACGTGCATACATGTCTTTATACATACATACATACATACACATCTCCATACGTACGTACATTTCCTACATCTTTACATACATACATGCTATCATACGTATCTTCATATATACATAAATACGCATCTACATACACGTACCACATCTTGCATACCTCTTACATACTCATACGTTATTTACATGGGACTTAAACTTTGATTTATAGCCCATAAACATCTAAAGATTGATGCGTGGTTAAAAACCGGTGCTCGTAATCATATAACTTTATGTTTTTATATGAGTCTTAATCTTGAATGGCCTACTTTTAATTAGATTTGCGTTTATGCAGGTTTGATGGAGTATAAGGGCTTTTCGGGAGCTTTACGAATCATCAGGTCGAAAAACGATGTACCGGGATGCGTTACGGATCATTCGGAAGTGCAAAACAAGGAAAACGGAGAAGAGGGCTAGACAACCCGTCGGCGACGGGGTGGGGACCCGTCGGCGACGCCCTCTTAAAACGCCCGTAAGCCAATTTCCCCGTATCCAGTTAATTAGGCCGTCGGCCGGAAATGTGGTTTTGGGAGCCCGTCGGCGACGCCCTCTAGAAAAGGGACTTTTCTGCAGTTTCGTTTCGTCGTTCGTACGTACTAAAACGCGCATAACTTTTGAACCGTTTACCCGTTTAACCTCCCGTTTCTTCCTACATGCTTGTAAATTCACATTCTATCATATGAACTTAAAATCCCACATCCGGATTAAGGAAATTCTTAACTTACACGCTATCGGCTTATTATTCATTTACGATTATTCGACCCGTTCATGTTTTCATCAAACATTTCATTCGTTTTTAGCCCAAAACTTACACGAACCTTATAACCATAATACTTTTACATTATCCGGGGTTTCGTACTTGGGATTTATGCACCCGATACCCGGTATGCGTTAAGCTTATTCATTTCATTCATTTATACAAAAACAAACTTGGTTAAAACAATTTCAACTTGCTGAATTGATTGTCCATTAACCATAACTTACAACCGGGTATTCATACTATTAATTTGCGCCTCTAATTATTGATTAGCGTGCTTATGTACCATTCCACCCATACCCGGTTATAGCACCGTATTCAATACTTATGCAACCCTTCCGGTATAGTAATAAAATCACATTTTGACCCATTACATCTACTTAGCGAAAATCATCGATTTCATATGAACCAACTTTATTTGTCCTCAATTATCATACTTAATTAACTAGCACATAACTTTACGTAAACAACTAAGAAGTGATTACGGAAATCACTTACCTCGTGCGTCCGAGTTCGTGTCCGTTATCTTGCCTCCTTTTGACCCGTTAGCCTTTCATGCTTGAGTCCTTCTCGACATGATTCCTATACTTTCATGTCACCAAATCACATTCACATTAGCATACACAATTGTACATGTTAACGATCATAATAATCGCATATTTCACATTTGACTTTCTTTAGTCACAACTAACAAGCATATGACATATAATTCAATTCATATCCTTTCAAACTCATGAAATTCATCATGTAATCACAAATAACGCATATTAACATAACATGTACCATACAACTTCCTATAATTCTACCTTTATGACAACAAACCAAATCATGCTTCTAGTCAACAGTTCATTATACAAACTTTCGGCTTATCCTCATGTATCCGTATCATCATATCAACTACACGCATGGGGTGTACCGTATCTTCAAGCATAGAGTACAAACTCCTAATACATGCTTCTACCATATCATAATAATCATTCAAATTTCCACATAAACTCCATCTAAAACACACTTCACATATTAGTTAGCTAACAACTACTTCATTATCACTTTCTAAACTTATTTACTTACAACTTGCATATAATTCCACATTTAATTGTCACTTAAGCATTTTATCAAACACTTGGTGTGCGTACACCTTTTAATGCACAATTTACAACTAATTTATGCATGATCTTCCAACTTCATGTATCATTCATCAAATACTTCCTACTAATCATAAAGTATCATTCACATATAGACATTAACACGACAAAATCTCTAGTTCTTCCTACTCATTCATACTAAATCATAAACCATCAAAACCCCCAAGTTCTTGAACATGGGTTCTTTCATTAAAACTCTTAATTGAGAAGATTAGATCATAATTGACACTAAATTATTGCATTCATACTCAAACCCAACCACTAAACACCTCCAATTTACCCAATCGGGGTTGATTCATCAAAACCCACCAAAACTTTCAACTAAGAAGGTTCAAGAGGTGAATTTGATACTTACATGATGTTTATAAAGTGATGAACACCTTGGAATTTACGAATTTTCCATGCAATTTCTCAAACCATCTTCTTTTTCTTCTTCTTTTGATTCACAAGAACACACACACACATGTGTGTGTGTCGACATAAGTGTCTGCCCAAATGGGCTTCCCCTTTACCTCCATCACCTAATGAAAATATCTTCCAATTTACCCATATTTAGCCCTTGTAGTTTAGGGTGGTAATTGTTTAGTCACAAAACTTTTATTACAATTATCTAACTTGTATTTATAACCAAGTTAAATAACATATATATCACATTTTATTTCATATTCCGTGAAATCATATTAGTGAGTTAAACGTTTGGGTTTTGGGGTGTTACATTTTATCCATAAAGATTTCCCTAAACATTAACACATAACGATAAAAAGTGGACTCAACCAATATGGTAATGATCCATTGACCAAAGAAAAAAACCTTTAAACATTCGAGTTTAGAAAAAGTTGATCTAATAACGGGGTGGTGGTCATTGGTAAAGACAAAACCTTTAAAAAACCTAAGGAAGGGGATGTATTGGGTTCAAATCCCACATAAGACACGAATAAAGAAATTTACCATTAAAAAAAAAGTTGATCTTAGCTTCAACCCTATACGGATTAAAAGAAATTTGCAGTTAAAAAGAAAGGAATAATGAATTTTAATAACCTAAACTATTGCCCATTGACCGGCAACGGTCCTAACTTCAAAAATTCCCACTGGCGGTCTCATCTTTTCACATATTGGCCTTCAATGTATCTTGACTAACAGAACGCTAACGCCGTTAGTATCCGGTCGCCGGAAAAACGTTTTTGGCAGGAAAACTCCATTTTGACTGGAAAACTCCACATTTTCGTCTCAAATTTCTTTGTAACCTTATTACGCACCTTTAGAAACCCTTTCTAGTAAAAATCGCCAATTATTAAGGTCGCTGGAAAAACTCATTTTTCGCTGGAAAACTTCTTTTTGGCCGAAAAACTCAACTTTTTAGCCGGAAAACTCAAAGTTTTCATCCCAAACCTATTTGTAACCATAGATCGGACCTTTATGAACCCTTTTTCGGCCAAAAACGTTTTTCCTGCAACCAGAGACTAACGGCGTTAGTGTTATGTTGAAAACCAATATGTGAAAAGATGGACATCCGGTGAGAATTTTTGAAGTGGAACCGACAATAGTTGAGAATCCATTATTCAAAAAAGAAATTATAAAGTGAAGCCATACGTTTGCAACCCTCGTCGATCATCCGATACAAAATCCACCGACTTCCACTCTTCAGATTGCTTGATCATAACCCACAGCTTCTCAATCGACTCACCACACTGGTTTCTTCTTTCATCCCTTTCAATCACAACTACTTTAATCTCAATTACCATTTATCCAATTATATCTTCATGTCTTTTGGTTAGTATACATTATATCTGGATTCATTCACTTACAAAGATTGGCTTTTTATTCAAATTGATAACTTCTTAAACTTACAGATTTTGTTTTTGATAACACTTGATGTTGAATTTACGAATATTCGCTAGTGTACCGAAACCCTAATTTGTGTTTTCTGAAACCCTAATTTTTGTATTATCTTGATTATACTTGCTGTGATGATTGAATGTAATGTTTGTATATTCAGTTTGATGATTTTCAAGTTTCTGTATTCACTGGTGTTACTTTTGTACAGAAAAACTTTTATTTATTTATTTTTTTTGCATTAACTGAGAGTGTGTAATGAGCTTACTTTCTTTGGCAGTACCTTAAATTCTATATGATTATAAGTGTAAAGTGTTCATGTGAAGGATGTGCTTGGCGGACCCAGAAATTTTTTGCTGGGGTGCGGACGAGGTGTTCAACCATATTTTCAAGGGGTGCGGACGGGTTTTTTTTGCCTAAAATATACACTAAATTTTTTTTCAAGGGGTGCTGCCGCCACCCTGGCCAAAGGCTAGGTCCGCCCGCTTCAAAACATGATAATAGAGACATTAAAAAAAGATAAGCAATTATTTGTTTTGTTCAGTTAACGGTTTGTCTGTCCGAATGGGTTGTTCTAATGGTTAATAGGCTATAACTCCATTAATAGTAAACATTTAGTTTGTCACTTTAGGCTTTTTAGCTGGGTACCTTACCCTCTATGGTCCGTTTTTTTTTTCATATCAGAATTTAATCTTTTACTGGGTGGCAAAACGGACATGAAGTAGGAAAGCATTCGTTTGGCAGGTTACGTCGTCAAATTCTTTTGGCATATTAGTGTCGTGTTGGTCTTGTAAAATCACATGGGAATGATTTGGATGCTGTTATAGTTTTGATCAAGTGTACAGCAAGCTCAAGGTATTTCTTTTAGAAAATTTCCTGTTCATTTGGATTTATAATTTAATCTGCATACTATAGATTGTGTATTTGTATATTTTCAGACTAATGGTTTTTGTTTTTTATTTGAACCAGAAAATGCCTCGCAAAGTAACATATGGAGTTGATTTCGATGACGACTATGATATATATGATGATTACAATGAGGACAATTACGATTACAATTATGGCAATGGTACAGATGATCGTAACACTGGTAATTGATCTTTGACCTGCAATTTTTTCTTGAACTTAAAAAAAGTTTATTTATATGTTGTTTGAATATGATACCTTTTGTATAGCCCGAGACTCTGTTGAAGTAAAACACGAAATTAAAAAAGAAGTCGCTCGGCAAAATGTTTGGCGCTGCCCCATATGTACATTTGACAATGAAGAATATCTGTCATCGTGTGATATATGTGGTGTCCTTCGCAACCCTTTGGTCAGAAGCAATAACAATGGCCAATCAAGTACAGGTATGCATCTTTGTTTAGTGTTTTATGTGCTTTCGTAAGTTAATTTTTTACGAGTAAAGTACATGGATAGTCCCTGTGCTTTTCCAAGATTTTGGATTTGGTCCTTAGCTTTTCAAAAGTACACAGATGGTCCCTGTGGTTTGCACTTTGTAACGCATTTAGTCCCCAGCTAAGTAGCTAACAAATTTAAAGGTTTCAGGAGGTCCAAGTTAGGGACTAAATGCGTTATAAAGTACAAACCACAAGGATCATCCATGTACTTTTGGCAATAATTAGGGACCAAATGCGTTACAAAGTGCAAACCACCGGGACCATCCGTGTACTTTTGGAAAGCTAGGGACCAAATCCAATATTTGAAAAACCACAGGGACTATCCGTGTACTTTACTCTAATCTTACAGAGTAAACCGAAATCTAGAAAGAGAAAGTAATGTGTATTATGTAATGATGAAAATTCAAGTACGGTACATGACATGGTATTTATGGATTAAGTCAACTATGTCAACAGTATGGACTAATTGCTATAAGAGACATGGTTATTGTGGTTAACTGCTATAATAGAAACTGTAATGTGAAATAATGTCTAACAAATTGTATTAATTTGGTTCCTTCACTCACTATGGGTTGTACAGTAGTTAATATTTGACAAATTGAGTATCTTATTCTTGACATTTCCGTTTAATAATGTACCAATATGTGAGCCGAAGAATAATTTAAATTTAAGGAGCTTACATACATTTGGGAGTTAGGACCTCTTTTAATTCTAGGTTACCACTTCATAGATTAGATTTTTTCAATGCAGTTGGTGGCACATGCATGAATTCCGGAGCATCGGTGATGGCAAAGTCTCTTTTTGCATCATTAACAAACTTCCAACCACAGAAAGATGCTTCTTCAACAAAAGACGACAAATTTTCCCACTTGCGCGGAAGCATTCGAGGCCAATTTCATGATTTACATAACACCTATATATCTGAAAAACATAACAAGCCTAACATAGGTTGACATCTATAAGACAAATATATCTAAACCCTTGTTTCGTATAACTAACTTTAGTGATCCCTGTACTTTCCGGTTTTGACTGCTTCAGCCCCTTTCAAGTTTGATATCCCATCTCCGGATGATGTGGTTTCTCTCGGATTGAGATCTTACAAAATAGGTTCTAAAGGTACAGTTTGTGATCATATTTGGCACCCTTTATAATTTAAAGATACATATATTTCGTGACTAGAAATATTTCGGGTCAACCCAGCCTGTCCAATCCACCCATTTTGCCATCTTCAACTATCGTCTTATCGTATCACATTGTATACTTCGAAAACATCTCTAAATATTAACGTTTCTTAGCTCGTGGTCTAGTCAGCTTCACTGTATTTTGGGGAAGAGAAAGATAGCGGAATCTGTGATCTAAATTCTAACCTAAGGATGAAATAATATGCTTGTTTAAGATTGAAGTTTCGGAGAATTCTCTTCCCAACTAAAGACACTCACATATACACATGATCTATATTAACATGTAGATGTACCATGTCTAACTATTGGCATGCATGCGTTTCATGAGTCATAATATGTTCATCAGTGATGCCCAACTTTCTAGCTGTAAATTTTCTGTTGCTTTATTTTATTAAACTAGTGGGTTACCACCTGCGTTCCGCATCGGGTTCGAAACCTAGATAAAAATAAGCAAATCTCGCGAGTTAAAGTTGTTTGATGTTTTCGTTAAGGGGCTAAACATGTCATTATTAAAGTTGAGGGGCTAAAGTTGTTTATTATTATAGTTTAGGGGATAAAATTGTTTTATTTAAGGGGCTAAACATGTCATTAAAGTTGAGGGGCTAAAGTTGTTTATTATTAAAGTTGAGAGGCTAAAGTTGTTTGATGTAGTTATGGGGCGAAACATGTCATTATTAAAGCTGGGGGCAAAAATGTCATTATTAAAGTTGATGGGCTAAAGTTGTTTATTATTAAAGTTGAGGGGCTAAGGTTGTTTTAGATAAAGGGCTAAACATGTCATTACCAAAGTTGAGGGAGTAAACATGTCAGTTGAAGGGCTAAAGTTGGTTAATAATAAAGTTGAGGGGCCAAAGTTAGTTGATGTGACAAAATAGCATATTTATACTATTTATAATTATAATTTCAGTTATGTTTAATATAAACCCTCATATTTCTAGTTGGAAGTTGAAACCTGACTTTTTCTATTCTTTTCTACTTAAACAGTTGCACCCAACTTGAACAAACCGTCAACTTCTACTGCTCCTTCCAACAAAACAACAAACAATGCCAACACTAGTACAAGTGCGATACCTTCTGCCACGTCAGCACCGTCGAATTCAAAGGTTAAATCCGATTACGTGGAGAACAGTCATGGTTCCAAAGTCGAGGCACACACATCCAACAAAACAACAAACAACCTTTCCAGTGAATTGAACAGTATGACCATCACAGGCAAATCTGGAAATTCCAAAATTGATAACAAGGAAAAGATACCATCTCGTGTGGAATATAAACCTGAGAAGTGGATGTTAGTTGACCAGACCGATGATCGTTTAACTCAGCTGAATCTGGCTATTGTAAGTTTGCTGTGTCATAACTTATAAATCTTTGAAATGGTTTATTATGTGGTGACGGTGTGACACCATCTATTTGATACCTGCAGGTTGGTCATGTGGATTCTGGAAAGTCAACACTCTCGGGAAGGCTGCTACACCTTCTGGGCCAAATATCTCAGAAACAAATGCATAAATATGAAAAGGAGGCCAAATTACAGGTATTTTTTGGTTGGTGCATCAAATGGGGTCAGACGGGTGGGCCTGGATAACGGGTCAAAATGGTGTTGGGTTGAAATATGTCGTTTTTCGTACAGGTTTAAATAGCCTGGGTGGATTGGGTTGACCCACAAACACTTTTTTTTTTTTTTTTGCATATGCTTTAATTAACATAGATAAATGTGATATTTTGTTATTACAACAATGGCCTAAATTTCGATTTTGTACTCTTTTGACCTGTATGTAGGGCTGCAAATGAACCGAATGTTCAGTGAACATTTCGTGAACCGTTCGGCGGGAAGTTCATTGTGTCTGTTCGTTTAATAAATGAACGAACAAGAAATATTGTTTGTTTAGTTAAATGAACGAACATGAACAAAGGCCGCGTTCGTTCATTTATGTTTGTGAACGTTCGGTAATGTGTTCGTTTATGTTCGATAGTTCATCAGTGTTTTTATTTTTATATTTTATTTAAAAATACGTCAAAATTCCGATAAACAAAATATTTAATAAGAATCAGTGTGTATATAATCTGTTCATGAATGCTTGTTTGTTCATGAACGTTCGTTTGCGTTCATGAACGTTTGTTTGCATTAGTTATTTAAAGTTTACAGACGAACACGAACACGTTCCTTTCCTTTCCTTTACACAAAAACACGAACAGAAAATCACGTTCGGTAAGAGTTCATGAACAGTTCGTGAACACATATTTTCCTTAACAAAAGAACACAAACAGAATATCACGTTCAGTAAGCGTTCATGAACACATATTTTCCTTAACAAACGAACACGGACAAATTCGTGTTCGTCAGTTCGTTTGCAGCCCTACCTGTATGGCCTATTTGACCGTTCCTCTTTTAGTTGTTATTTATTTGACCTGTTTGAGATAAAATACAACCCAAATAGACCCATTCAGAACTAAACGGGTCAATTGACCTACAGTTTTTCATCCTGAACTTGGTTTACTGGATTTATGACTTAATTTTTATTTAAATTAAGGGGAAAGGTTCTTTTGCGTATGCATGGGCGTTAGACGAGAGTGCTGAAGAAAGAGAAAGGGGAATAACTATGACAGTAGCAGTAGCCTACTTTAATTCCAACAAATACCATGTCGTGATACTTGATTCACCGGGCCATAAAGATTTTGTTCCAAACATGATTTCGGGTGCAACACAAGCAGACGCAGCAATTCTAGTTATTGACGCATCACTTGGTGCGTTTGAAGCGGGTATCGCTAGTGCAGGTGGTCAAACACGGGAGCACGCACAGCTGATTAGAAGCTTTGGGGTTGACCGAATTATTGTGTCTGTTAATAAAATGGACGCTGTTCAATACTCGAAGGATCGTTTTGATACTATTAAAGTGCAACTTGGAACGTTTCTTCGGTCTTGTAATTTTAGAGATTCGAATGTGTCGTGGGTTCCGTTGAGTGCCATGGAAAACCAAAATTTGGTGGGACCTGCTTCTGATGCACGCTTTTCCTGGTCAGTTTTGTTTTTTTTTAATTTGGAGTAAAATGCCATTTTAGGTTTGGCCAGTTTTGCGATTTTCGTAAGGGTTTGTTTTTCCACATCTGGATTCAAAAGGTTTGAAATCTTGCCATTTTTATCCGGCTCGTTAACTCCATCCATTTTTCTCCGTTACGTCAGGGTATTTCCGTCTATTTTGTTAACTTAAAGGGCAATTCAGTCTTTTTCACTTTATGTACAAGCATTTAGCTTAATGTACATAAAGTGAAAAAGACCGAATTGCCCTTTAAGTTAACAAAAAAGACGGAAATATTCCTGACTTAACGGAGATAAATGGATGGAGTTAACGCGCCAGATGAAAATGACAAGATTTCAAACCTTTTGGAGCCAGATGCGAAAAAGCAAACCTTTGAATGAAAGTTGCAAAACTGGCGAAACCTCAGGGACGAAAATGGCATTTTACTCCATTTAATTACTAGGTTGGTTTGGGTTATGTTTTATTTGGGTCAAAACCCGTTATGTTATGCAAACATTTATTTAAGCAACATTGAATGGAGATTAAGAAACTACATATTAAGTTATCAGTTATTTGGTTGTTATATTATAGGTACAAGGGACCTAGTTTGTTGGAAGCTATAGATGCTCTTCAACCGCCTGCTAGAGAATACTCGAAGCCTCTATTAATGCCCATATGTGATGTCATCAAACTTCCGTCTCAAGGTCAGGTATCTGCGTGCGGGAAATTAGAGGCGGGCGCCCTTCGTAATGGAAGCAAGGTACATTCACATTATATAACACATACATTCATCATAGGAAAAACATAAGGGCTAATTGCATTAAAAGGTAACCAAATTTTTTAGAGTAAAGTACATGGATGGTCCCTGTGGTTAACCAAAATTTTGGATTTAGTCCCCAGCTTTCAAAAGTACATGGATAGTCTTTGTGGTTTGTATTTTGTAACGTATTTAGTCACCAACTTTTGCCAAAGTTTACGAATGGTCCATATGGTTTGCATTTTGTAGCATATCTAGTCTCCAATGTTTAGTGCCTAAATGCGTTACTAAGTGCATATCACAGGGACCATCGGTGTACTTTTGGCAAAAGTTGGGGACTAAATACGTTACAACGTGCAAACCACAGGGACCACCCATGTACTTTTGAAAAGCTGTGGACTAAATCCAAAATTTGGTTAAGCACAAGGACCATCCGTGTGCTTTACTATTTTAAAATTTCTGTTATGGGTAAAGTAGTTTTTTTTTCTATCCTATACAGATAAAATTTTCCAAGCTCTATAAAGGAAAAAGATATTGGTTTGCTTGTTATTATATGCCTAATTGACTAATGCTATTTCACATTTATAGGTTCTTGTTCTGCCTTCGGGAGACGTTGGAACAGTGCGGTCGCTAGAACGTGATTCTCTGCCGTGCAGCGTTGCCAGAGCAGGAGACAATGTAGCTGTTAGTCTACAAGGCGTTGATGCTAGTAGTGTGATGTCTGGTGGTGTGTTATGTCACCCGGATTTTCCGGTGGCAGTTAGCGATCGTTTGGAGTTGAAAATTCTTGTTTTGGATGTCCAAACACCAATATTGATTGGCTCACAGGTAACGTTTCTACTAAAAGTATCTTTAATTACTTATAACTGTGTGTTTCAGTTAATAAGTGAAAGAAACATCAAACGTTGGGATGATCCAGTGTAACAAAGGCTGTTTTACTATGCATTTATTCAGTGAAGCCTATTATAGACAACGGATTTTACATTATATGCAAGAGGACTTAATAGTTGTGATATTTTTGGTATTCTAAAAATGTAAAAATTTGATATCATGCTATTTAGAAAGATATATATCAAGTTTGTCCTATTAACTATGATGGGTAACGGGTTAAAAATTACTAAGGTATTAAGGAAATGTAGCAAATTTATTCCAAAAAAAAGTGTTTTTAATGCATACTATAACCCTCATCATAAGTCAAATGTTTATTATAATGTGAGTTTCAGAGATTACTCATAACATGTTAAGTTTTTAACTTAAACTTTAGGTTTTGTTAGCAACCTTGACCAACAAAACCAACCCGTACAAAAATGATTTGCTTTACTTAAACCCATTTTGACTCGTTACCCAACATGGTGCATTTAGTTTTTTTTAATCATGTGTATTTTTATCTTTTTTGCTATTGGGATCTACATATTGATGGTTTGTGATGGGATTACAAAATGAGCAGTTGGAGTTTCATATACACCATGCAAAGGAAGTAGCAAAAGTTGCAAAGATCGTGTCATTGCTTGATCCCAAAACGGGTAAAGTAACGAAGAAGTCACCACGATGCTTGTTAGCCAAGCAAAGTGCTATAGTTGAGGTGTGTTCGACTTTTCTTAATTCATTTTATTAAAAACAAACGATTATCGAAATAATATATATTATGTTCAAATGAAAATAGTTTTATGGTTCTTTATGTTTTACAATTTAACGGCATTCTTCTCTAGTGATCACCAAGGGGATGTATTTTGTAACAAATCTGTTTTATGGTTATTTATGTTTTACGATTTAACGGTGTTTTTCGAGTAAAATGCCAAAATCGTCCCTGAGGTTTGGACACGTTTGCCAGTTTCATCCAAAACAGCTTTTTTTGTACCATATTGCCCTTCAGTTTTGGGCTAATTTGCCATTTTCCTCCAAACGTCTAACTTTTTGCCAGAATCCCCTAAGATTTGGGATTTTTTTTGCCAGTTTCATCCAAATATGAAAAATAACCCAAGTTAGACGTTTGGATGAAAATGACAAAAAAATCCCAAAAGTGAAGGGCAATATAGTACAAAAAAGTTGTTTTGGATGAAACTGGAAAACATGCCCAAACCTCAGGGACGATTTTGGCAATTTACTCATATTTTTCTTTATATTTAATGGCATTTTTTCTCAGGTGGTGCTTCAAGGAGAGGTTTGTGTGGATGAGTTTTCAAGTAATAGAGCACTTGGGAGGGTATTTCTAAGATCATCAGGGACAACAGTTGCAGTTGGTGTTGTGACCCGAGTTATAACAGCCGAGCGGAATTAATTTACCATAAACAAAAGTCTTTTTGAATTTATTTTTAGGTAATTTATCGAGTGTACAATTTTGTATCCATTAGGCGGTCCGTGTTTCATGATGAAGAATTGTTGGAATATTTTTATTTGTCTTGTTTTATGTTTTGGTTCTTTTTTGTTTTTATGCTTTGTAGCGAATAAATCATATATATCGAGAATGTGTTTATGTAGCTAAGCTATACCTAGCAAATCAACCGGAACACCCATTTCTGGGTCACAATGGGCGTTTTTTGTAAGTTGATGGGTTACATTGGATTAACTGGTATTGTACAAAGCATTTTTTTCGTTGGCCGTTCAAAAAAAAGAAAAGAAAAACGATGCAACAATTTAAGATGAAGACATAAAAAGGTTAAGAATTTTTAAAGGGTGTACCTATTGGCACACCCATTTGCCTATCTACACATCTTAAAAGATGTTTTTTGTCCTTATATGCACACCCTGCAGTGTCGAACTGTGGCCAAAACGCGGCGTTTTGGTCCGGTTAACCTAACAAAGACTGACGGGTTTCTGACGGGTCTGTTGACCGGACCAAAACGCCGAGCTTTGGCCGCGTTTTGGTCCTGTCAACCAGACAAAAGACTGACACCCGGTCTGGTTGACAAGACCAAAACACGGCGAAAGCTCGGCGTTTTGGTCCGGTCAACAGACCCGTCAGACACCCGTCAGTCTTTGTCTGGTTAACAGATCCAAAACGTTGCGTTTTGGCCACAGTTCGACACTGCAGGGTGTGCATATAAGGACAAAAAACACATTTTTGGGGTGACTATCTACACACCAAGTGTGTAGATAGTTTGGGCCTTTTTAAATATATAAATTAGAGAAAAATAGTTGTACACGTGACTTGCATCACTATGAGTTTATCATCTTCATTCTTCCATATTGACTCGCTTGTTGGCCATCGTTAGACCATCTCGTTTGAACACTGGTTACACCGCAAAAGACGGGGTGACCCTCAAGATATTGGTTGTTCCTTTTGTGAAACACGATAACACACGCACCTAGTGGTTCACGCTAGATGTGCACAAAAACAGGGTATTAAATCATACCCGAAGCTAGGTATAAAAGAAACCCATGGATTCTGAAGCCAATTCCATACCCGACTCTATCCTTAGAGTATATATAAGATATAGTTTTTTAGGCTAGAACCTGAACTCGAAACGAAAATACCCAAAACCGTTTTTGTAATACCCGAACCTGGGTATTATGTTGTATTTAAGCCTAGTTTTAACCTAGTATTGCTTTTAGAGTTCGAAAATATTTGTTTTTTTAACAACCTTATAGCCGTTGAAGGTCCTTTTTGAACTATTTTTTGTTTTTTTTACTATTTTGAACAACAATGAAAAGCACTCTTCATTCTCTCAAATCTCAAAACAACACAGAAAACTCTTTTAAAGATAAAGCTAATTTACGTTGCGGTAATTTATCATAATTATTTTTACAAAAGATAAAGCAACTTTAAATTTAAAACGAATTTATTTTGTGTAAATTAAAATAAAAATACATTTTCTTTGATAAAAACCAAGTACTAATACCCGATTCCAATACAGTACTCAGACGTCAATTTTATACCTTACCCTACCTAGATAGATATGGTTTAGTTTTCCCCTCAATACCCAAACTCATCTGGTTTCTCCCAATAACCAGCATTGAATGCTCTGACTAAACCTTTTATTTTTTTGAACGGTAATGGTAAAAGATTATATGATATACAGAACGGGCCATCATAGCGTTTTCTTCACCTCGGTCCTCGGGTATTAAATAAGCTCCATATCCGGATAAATAGAAAATGGGCCTAAGCCTCTTTAGAAATCAGTCTTGAGCCCAGAAAACTGAGGGTGCACCCTAGACCCCATGCTCCAACACCACACGAAACCCCCCTTTCTTCTACACTCGTAAACCCTAAACCCTCACAATTAGGGTTTCAAAACCAATATCCACTCGATTCGATTCGAATCCAATATTCACGTTGAAAGATGTCGTCTTCGCTGTTTATCAAACGATTCGGGAGAACAAAGAGTATAACGAAGAGATCTACGAAGAGGTATCTGGAAGAAGCGCTTTACAGGCGCCTGTTTAAAGATGGAGGATCAGATGTTTGTGTTCGACAGAATTTGAATCAGTTTGTTAAGTCCAGAAAGAAGGCGTACAAATGGGAGGTGGATCACACCGTTAGAATCCTTCGTCATCGCAAGCGATACGCTCCGGCTCTAAAGGTTCGGTTCTGTTATCATCCTTAATTGAAACTCAAGTCATTGGTTATTAACGAATTGGTTATTCAGTTAGTTAGTTAGTTAGTTAGTTAGTTAGTTAGTTTGTCAGTTTTTGGTCAGGTTAATAACCAAAACTAAACTTGGGCTAATACTTTTTTGCTTAGAAATACATTTAATGTTGGTATAAATACATGAAATGAATATATATACAAGTACATGAAATTGAGGTATAGATCTATGAAATGAAGGTATAAATACATGAAATGGAGGTATAAAACATGGGATGAAGGTATAAAAGTTATTTTCGGTTACTCCAAGGTACCAAAAAAAACATTCCGTTAATTTTAGTTTGGATTCGTCGGTTTTTGGTTCAGTTTTGGGTAACGGTTCGGTTATTGCTCACCTCTGTTAAAGGCGTTGATTTGATGTTTTTGTAATGTAATTTGTATTGATCTAGCATGATGAAGTTAAATATGAGCTGTAGTTATGACCACTAGATGGCGATGCAGACACCTGGATTGTTGTGTGAGTTAAGTGTAGAATTAAGTTTTGATTGTAAGATAAGTTAACAGCCACTCGAAATGATATCTAAGTACTCGTTTCGAGTTAAATTGTTTTACTTCAGTTTTTTTTTTACTAAAAATGTAGCAGGAGATGAAATAAAACAACTTAGGCTGCCTTGAAAAGCCAGTGGAATAGGTCTTTATGAAAGTATGTTTAGTAAGCACTGAGCAGTCCTGTAAATTCGAAAAATGATTTCGATGAACTTACTTAGGCTGCACAGAAAATGTGTATGTAGGTTTATATGCAATGCAGAACTAGTTACAGAGGTCAGCAGTGCTATATCACTAGTGTGCTTATTAAAGGATGATATTGTTCATAGAGCAAATGTTTTAGGGCAGCGTATCCGGTTATAGCTGTCAGGATCATTCTTTGATATTGTGTTTGTTGATTGTATTGTATTCAGAAATGAACATAGCCAAACTTCGTTGTAATGATTAGCGGCAAAGTTACTTTTTTTTTCTAGATTTATGTTCAAATTTATTTTATTAGTTTGAAATGGGTAGTTCTAGTTTAGAGTTTGATACAAACTCCTGATTATCATCTTTCCACCTTCGGTCTTTTTTGTTAAAAGGCTTATGTTTTCATGTTGTGAAATATTTGTATAAGCAACAGAGTGCATATGTGTGAATATCTCCAATTGTGTTGTCGAATAATACTAATAACAAACAGAATAAAACCTAAACTAGCATCCCTCCATAAGCCTATGGTCTTGTTATGATAACGTATCTAAAGAAGTTTTGACTCTGAGACTTTCTATTACGGTTATTTTTTTACATAATTTCTATATTGATCGTTGTATGATTTTACAGCTATCAGAAACTATGGCAGAAAGGGGAATGAACAAAACAGTTGGTGATCAGGCTATACACATCGATCTAATCGCCAAAGCAAAGGGAATAAACGCTGCAGAGGCCTATTTCGTTAATCTCCCCGAGCAATCAAAAAACCACTTAACATATGGCCCGCTTCTAAACCATTACTGCAAAGAATTGATAACCGACAAAGCCGAGTCTATGTTCGCAAAAATGAAAGAATTAAACTTAACTCTAACTTCCGTTCATTACAATTGCATCATGACTCTATATGAAAAAACCGGTCAACCCGAAAGAATTCCAGAAATCATCATGGAAATGAAAGCATCGGAAGTCAAACTCGATATTTTGACCTACAATATTTGGATGAGGGCCGTTGCTGCATTGAATGATATTTCGGGGGTTGAACGCGTAATTAATGAATTAAAGAGGGATGACGAAGTTTCGGAAGATTGGACTACGTATTCGAATCTGGCATCGATATACGTTGACTCTGGTTTGACCAACAAGGCGGAAGACGCACTAAAGGAATTAGAGAAGAAAAACGGCCACAAAAATCTATCAGCATTTCAGCATTTGATAACGTTATACGGGAAGACCGGTAATTTAATTGAAGTATATCGCGTCTGGCGATCGTTAAAGCTAGCGTTTCCGAAAATGGCAAATATTACTTATCTAAACATGATACAAGTTCTGGTCAAATTAGATGATTTACCAGGAGCCGAAAAATGTTACAGAGAATGGGTATCGGGTTCTCCGACTTATGATATTCGGATCGCAAATGTTCTTATCGGAGCTTATTTAAAATCCGATTTGTTCGAAAAAGCGGAAGAGCTTCGAGAGTTATCGAAACGGAGAGGTGCGAAACCGAATGCTAAAACGTGGGAGATTTTCCTGAATTATCATTTGGAAAAAGGTGAGATTGTATCTGCTGTTAGTTGCGTTGATAATGCGATTGGTGAAAAGTGGGTCCCCGTGGAAGTGGTTATTCGGAAGTTTATGGCATATTATGAGGGTAGTAAAGATGTTGATGGTGCTGAAGGGTTTGTGAAGATTTTGCAGAAAGCTGATGATAATGTGGGTGGTGACGTATTGGAATCTTTGATTAGGATTTATGCATCTGCTGGAAAAACAAGCCCGATTATGCACCGTCGGGTGAAAATGGAGAATGTCGAGTTGAGTGATGAAGGTAAAGCTTTGCTTGAAAAGATATCGGTCAAGTAAGAAACTTTAGTGTTCGTGCATTTATATGAAAGATCGTTAGAAGTTCCATTTGTTGGCTGTTTGCATTTGGATCTTGAAGTAGCAATAAGGGATTTACTTTTGTGATTTTTGTGTTAAATTCCATCAAAATGCAACATCATGAGTTAGATTCTACGGATTTTATGTTGTAATAGTTTTTTTTGTTTTCTTTTCCTTTTTCCTATACAATTGTGTTTTAATAGTGGACTTCATGGTTGTACGACCCTATATGATGGTCAGTGATGGGTCAACAAGTAAGTTGTATACGAGGTCTTAGAGCGGATTTTAGTCCGTCAATCACTATCGCTAACTAATCATTCTCAAAACCCGGATGGTTCCTGTGTGGTAGTTGATATTTTAACATCGAGTCGTAAGTTGGGAAAGATTATGGTTTCAATGGTCTCTACGAGGAGTTTTTGGGTTAGGATGGGTAATTAATATTTTTTTTGTTTGTTTTCAGATCAAGGGTAAAATTGTCATTATACACAATTAACGTAAAAAACAAGCGTCTATTATTCCAAGGACCTAAAACGTGTTGCGACCATATACATATTCGGGTAAAGTTATTCTACAAAGACTTCTTACAATTTCTTATTTTTAGGAGACTTTGTATTTAATCCTAACCAATAAATATTCTCTTCAAAGTTGAGACCAAATGTGAATTTGGTTCGTAAACAAGTTAAACAACTTAAACAACCTTTTGTAATAGCAATTAAGCTTTTTAGCTCATCTATTAAAAGAATCTGAAAAGCTTAGCCTGATTTCGGGTCAAGTTATACAAACAGAAGCGGTCAAAGAGGTCCATATTTAAATAACATTGGTTTATTCTACAGTGCTACAGTAAAAAGTTGAAACCTTTTTTTAAAACTTTTTCTTAAATTAATCTCTTACACCATAAATAATATACGCATTTTTATTTTCCTTTTGAAACTTACGTTCATTAGTTTGTTTACAAAAACTAAATACGCCATATAATTCTTTTAAAAAAATGGACCAAGCTGGTACCAAAAAAAACAGGTCGCCCCACCGCGGAGCGTGGGCATGACCAATTAGTTTTTTCAGTACCTGAAAAAAATGTCTTTTATTCTACATTTTACCAACTAGTTCAAAACAAAATAATGTCTTTATGCATTTAATATTTCGTTCACATAGCAAAAGAAAGTAACCAATTAACCATAAAAAATAACAAAAAAAAAATTGTTTTATATTATTGTATTAGAAAATTGATACAACAAACATGTTAGGGGCATTGTGGATTATTTCCAGGTCCTCCAAAAAAAATATAATTATCCCAAATGCCATTATACCCACTTGTAACATCATAACAGTTGGGTTTTTCTGCACCCAGAATTATATCAGACAACTCTGGGATGCTAGTATTTTCCCCATCAACCAATTCTATGTTCTTAATAAACGAAGCTTTCCCGAACCCTTCTCCTGGGAAGTGACCACTTCCCATTTGAGTCGACGTGTGCCCACCCGATGCTTGACTATCGAACACCTCACCTCCAAACTGAATCATCGTTGCGTGGTTTGCAAGTTCCCGGATCAGAGCCGAAGGCCAGTACCCTATCATGTGGCTATCCATACTCAACCACCAGTTCCTTGTCTCTGGGTCCTGTTAAAATCAATGTTACAACCATGTTTATATGTTACTAATGCCTATATGTATTTGTAGCATCGTTAGGGGTGTTCAAGGTTCAGTTTGAAACTCTCCCAATTGGTCGTCTGTTTGGTTTCACAAATGTTTTTTTTTTAAATTTTTTTAGTTGTTGGGACATTTTCGGCTCGTATAACCTTAGACGATGATTTGCGACACTAGAAACAATTTCTTTGTTTTGAAGATATTTTATGCAAATTTTTATAAAGGCCCAAGACACAATGGCGGATGCTGGAATTTTTTTCACCGGGTTCCTTTTAATAGATTTTGACTATCTTTTTCCAAATCATACAAGGTTTCCACTAATTTTTTCTATCTTTTTCCAAACCAAGGGGTTCCTAGGAAACCCCAAAACACCTCTGGATCCACCCCTGGCCCAATAAGTTCAAACTGTGAAACTAAATCGATGCAAGACCATTAGTATCGATTTGGTTTGGTTCCTTTCAATTTACAATTGTTAAAAAACCATTACTAAAGACTTAAAAGCCGCCAAAACCAAACCGTGAACATCCCTAGACACTGTTACCAAGACTCGAAGATCAAGATCAACACGAGTCAAACTGCGAGATTAGCACCTTGACAACCAGTGTACTAAAAAGATTAAAATATTTACCTTGTACATCATTAGGTCGATATTAAACTGGCTACTACTATAAGTTGATATTTCTGCAATAGCAGCTCCAACACTGATCTGATTACTCGTTTGGACAAATCCTGAACACAATAAATTGTAACATCCTGACTTTTGAAACCCATCATTCTGCATTTATTTAGTTTCGAAATGTTAATATTAATATTTTACTAAAAATAAAAAATATGTATAATATTTCGTTTGTGATAATCGAGAATAGTAATAAAAAGATGTTTGTCTTTGAAAATGTTGGTTATTTATTAAACATAATAATACTTACGGTCCAATAAATAAAAAGTCTTGGGGAATTGTCTCCTGTCCAGGGTAAACCTGTCATAAGAAATACACCAAAAAAATTGAAACATTTAAAAATATTATATAAACTATGATATGATGAAAAAAGTATATATATATTCTAAAATGGGTATGAATTCGTTCAAGAATAGCGAATTAAATTTTCAGTTAATTTGTCTCTCATAATATATTAGTACAAATTCTCAAGTTTTAAATGAATATGAATATTAATGTAATTTATATAAAAAAAAAAACCCATTAATAAATTCAATATTTATATTAGAAACAAGAAAAAAATGATTTAAAATGAACTAATTATATAAATATAAAGGAACGGAAAGGTACCATCCAACCAGCTTCAATAACATTGAGATCATGATTCGGAACATCAGAAATAACCCAAATTTGTGAATTGCTAAAATCATCTTTATGAGCAATGTTTGGAGCCCATACATTTAAAGTAGCTTTTATTCCATTGTATTGCTTTCCCAACAAGTATCCCAATGCATGCTATCAAGTACAAACATACAATACAATAACCATAATTAAAACTTTTTAGAAATATTATAACATATATAAAATCTTCATACATTTAAAAAAGTATTTGTAAAGAATAACTAACACGATTCAAGTTATTGTTAATATTTTCTTATAATTTTGATTTTCGTTTGGTAAAGAAACTAAATGCTATTAATGTTTTAAAGATCGAACTGTGAACTAAACTAGTTAACTGGTTTAACAGGCCGGACAGGTCTCAAGTACTAGATCATCGGCGAAGAGACAAGGCAGGGCAAGACAAGTGGTTTTCACCAATTCGTTTGCATGTGAACGTAAGTGGCACAGGTAGCTCCCGTTTTAACCGGTCAGGCCGACTGGTAATCCAGTTTTCAAACACCAGCAAGTCTGGACTTTCTGATTTTTTTAAACTTATTAAGGATAAAATTTGTATGTTTTGATGCCAAAATTAATAGATAACAATAATGTATATAAGATGCAAAAAGAATTAAAACGCATAGCATTAACTATAAAGAATAATCATTATTCCATAATTAACCTTTCTTTATAAATAAAAAAGTTATACCGGTCTTGTGGTTTTTTTTTTTTTTAAAGCCCGGTCTTGTGGTTGACTACAGATTTTAATGAAACGGTATATCTTTATTATTTAATATTGGTATATAGCTTGAATAAATTTTAAATTATTAGTCGAAAACAAAAATGCTTTGTCGGCTTTTCTGTAGCAGAATTAATCACCAAAAATGTGGTTTACCATTTTAACTTTTTTAAAAAGATATCATATTTTTATACATATAAAAATAGAGTTAGTGATTAAAAATAGTATGGTATGTTGTTTATCAAAATTTATTAAAACGTATTAGAGGTGTTAAACATGTCGTGTTTGTGGGTTGGCGGGTCCAAGCCGACTCAAACCCAAATTTTTTTTACAAACCCGAACGCGACCCCAACCCGAAAATCGTGTCATACATATGAACCCGAACACGACCCGTTCAACCAAATTTTTTAATTTTTTTTTTCGAAAATTAGTATATTAAAATAAAACTAAAAGTTTACTACTAAAAGTACACAATTGTATATAATAGAATTACATTTTAATTATAAAATATTATGTTAATTTCTCTTTTTAAGTTATAATTATAGCATAAAATACCCACCCAAATTAATTTATGATACAAAACATGTTGTAGAAAATAAAATATGATTTAAATGGGTTAAACGGGTCAACCTGGCAACCCCACCGGGTTGACCCAAACCCGAACTGTTTAGCTAAACGGGTTCACTGGTTCAACCTGAAACTAACCCAAACCCGTTTAGACTAAACCTAAACCCACGAATTTCGTATTAGATTCGTGTCAGATTTTCGGGTCGTGTCAGAAATTCACATTCTATGTATATCCAACTTTGAATGATGATAAAAAGAATAAAAGTGGTTACCTCATGCCCTCGGCCACTTGAGTTGTTTTTTGCAGTAATTTTCTTTCCAAATTTAGATATAGAACGAGATCTTAGTATGTCACTTGCACTTGTTCGTCTTATTGGTATTGTTCCATTTGGACATGATTCACCATTTGAACTCCATGCCTGCTTCACTCTAGAACTTGTTCTCCTGTTACCATGTTCTTTTGGTAATTTTGGAGGATCCTATTCATTGTTATTTTTTAAAACAATAAATATAAACAATTTAGATTACTATTAAATTCCTTCAAATATATATAAACTTAATATAACATAAATTAAGTTAGTGGCACTCAATAAAATATACCATTGGCATCGTTCCTCTTAGCTTTGGGAGATCAAAAGCTGGCTGAAGATGAATCAAAACGCAATCTATTATATCACCATCCGGGCTCTGATTAAAAAATAAGAATCAATAATTAGTATTAAATGTCTAGATAAATATAATAATCATAAACATGTAAAACATGCTTTTGTAAACAATCCAACAGAAGAGTTACCTCAATCGACTTAACAAAAGGCTTGTTGATCTTCCTAAGCCGAGCATTTATCAACTTCATCTTCTTAGACTTGTCACTCAACGTCGAATTTCCGTTTTCTTGCCATAACTTTTCGGAACCCTTTACCACAAATATAGGCGAAAACAAGAAGAAAGACAATACAAGAATGGAAATGATAGTAGGGATCTCATGACAATGACTAGACCGCATGGTTGTAGATTATTCAGTTCAACTACAAATTTTGTATTCTTGTTTAATATTTTTATTTTGTTATATCAATGCAGAAACATAATAAAGTTTAAACAAAATATGTTCATACATACATTATCATATGAACGACTTTATATAGTGGTTTACAGAAAATTCGGTTTTTGGAGAAATTCAAAATTAAATATTGAGTTATGACCAATAAATTCTAAGATTAATTAAACAATAATCTCCTATGAAATATAATGAAATGACTAATAATACGTATGGACGTATCTGATATATGTAATCCTTCCCATCTTTTAAATGTGATTTATTTATTACATATTCTCTTCTTTAATTTTAACATATGATATGTATGAATTGTTTTGTTCAACTATTTATATGTAGAGAAGCGCGGTGGCGGAGTACTGAATTTTATCTTATGGTATCATTTTTTTCGATACTTAGATTTATAACAACCCGGCGTTAAAATCTTCGTTCAGGTATAGCTGACTCACATAATAAAAACCAATATCATAAAAAAGGACAATGTCTTTAGAAAAACACATAATAAAAGTACAAGATCATTTGAAATATTAAATGATATAATTAAAGGGGTCTTTAACTGATCAAATAAATCTATTTAATTAATTGGGCTTTAATTGGTTATTAGATTGAAAGCTTAAAATCAAGACATGTGCGTTGAATGAATTAACTTTTAAAGTAAAATTTTAAATGTTTATATATTTTGGTTCTTGATTAATAAATTATAATAATTTATATTAGGTTAAATGTTTATACAATTTGCTTCTTTAGTAGATTTGGGGTTATGACCGATAGTGTAAGGTTCATTGGGGAACACTAAAAAGTGGGGAACAGTGGGGAACCGACTCAAACGAACTCCGATTGGATTCATTCCAGCGGCGTTGGAACTGGTTCGTCGAACCCTAACTAGGATCTCTTAACCCTAAACCCTAAATCATAACCCCTAAACCCTAAATATATTAGGGTTTGGCTTTTAGGGTTTAGCTTTAGGGTTTAGGGTTTAACTTTAGGGTTTAGCTTTAGGTTTAGCCTTTAGGGTTTAGCTTTTAGGGTTTATAGTTTAGATTTTACGGTTTAACTTAGGTTTTAGCTTTAGGGTTTAGAGTTTAAGAGTTAGGATTTAGGGTTAAGAGATCTTAGTTAGGGTTTGACGAGCCGGTTCCAACGCCGCTGGAATGAGTCCAATCGGAGTTCGTTTGAGTCGGTTCCCCGCTGTTCCCCATTTTTTTAGTGTTCCCCAATGAACCTTCCCCATGACCGATAAATGTAAGTGTAATAAATAATTTCTCAATAATGAATCAATGACTAGTGATGTTTATATAATTTGCTTTTTTAGTAGATTTGGGGTTATGACCAAGAAATGCAAGTGTAATAAATAATTTCTCAATAATGAATATATATGATATATGTAATTCATTTTTTAGTGTTCCCCAATGAACCTTCCCCATGACCGATAAATGTAAGTGTAATAAATAATTTCTCAATAATGAATCAATGACTAGTGATGTTTATATAATTTGCTTTTTTAGTAGATTTGGGGTTATGACCAAGAAATGCAAGTGTAATAAATAATTTCTCAATAATGAATATATATGATATATGTAATTCATTCCACCTTCAACACTTACTCGTTGATTTTTTTAACGGCAAATTTCTTTTTATTCCTATCGTCTGTGAGACTTGAACCCAAGACCTTATCTCCTAAAGTGTTTAAAGGTTTTGCATTTATCAATGGACCACCACCCCATTGGTACGTGACTCGTTGATTTATTTCATATTTTCTTGTTTGATTTATCAACCTTCTTGTTAGACAAGTTTATTTATTTATTTATCTTTTTTGCAAAATTGCTGAGTGTTACCGTATGATATAGTTAAATCAATTTAAAAGTTAACAAGTTATTCCATTATAAATAATTAGATTTGAACCCCGTGTATTACATGGGGTATATAAATGTAATTTTATATAACAAATAAAAATATATATCTTTAAAAAAACTCCTGTTTTGCACGTGTTGATTAAAATATAATGTCACATGTTCACACATTCAGCCATCAAGATTTATCTTTTAAAAATGAACTTTGATATACTATTTACTTATTATAACATTCTAGTTGGTTTTTTATTTATTATTATGTAAAAAACACATGTATTACATGGGGCTTGATCCCGTTTTTATGATACATTCAAATTATAAGATACAATGATTTTAATTAGGTTTATGCACCTTCATGCTTATTTTTTTATTTCATTCATAAAACACTCGTCTCAAATTTGTATTCAAGAGAGTTTACGTACAAAAAGGTGGAGATCGAACCTCACTTTTTATATATTTCGTCATTTTTATGCATTATACCGTAAAATCGTGAATTAAAGTCTCTTTGAATGGAGTATAGAATTGTTATATTTATAAATTGTGTTCTTTCTAAACGAATTGCAATGTGTGATAAATGATAGGTTTAAACCAATTATAACAGTACGCATAACATTTTAAAGGTAAAACCAAGTTGTTTAGATTTAACATTTGAAAGAATTGTGCGACTATAATGGATAGTTCAAACCATTATAGCGATGCACCTAAGAACACGTATAATTTGATAGAAGCATATGCCCCGGACCTAGAATAATTATTTATTCTAGTGAAAAAAAAAACAATAATACAATTATTAATTATATATCAAACGGGACTTTTGATTCTTAATTTACCATAATTTCAATCACCGAACTCCAAAGTACATATATCTACTCATAATACTCGGGATACAACTTTATGATTATATAAAAAAACAAACGTTTTTCCTTATCTAATTTTTTTTTTAAATTATATATAGAAAAACAAATATTTATTCTTATCAACTTTTTATTTAAAATTATTATTATTATTATTATTTAATATGAGAGATAAATAGGAAAATAAGATGAGAAAGCACCAGAAAATGACACATGTACAAATTTTTTTCATTTATTAGTATTGGAAGATTACGAATACATTCATTCTAGATAAGCTTAAAGACTTCAATATACAGAAAAACAGTTGATTAACTTTTTCATGTATTTTGTACAAGAAAATCTGATATATCAAATCAAGCTAACAGAAAAAATAGTTAGTAACTTTTCATGTATTTTTTACAACAGACTTTAATGTATCAAAATTAAGTTAACAGAAAAATAGTTAATAACTTTTTCATATATTTTTTACAAGTGACTATAATATATGAAGATTAAGTTAACTTTTTCTTATAAAAAATATGTTACTTTACATGATATTAACCCATAAAGATAAAAACACGTTAATTATCCATTAGCTTGTTACACAATCCACCAAAGTACCACCTCTAGTAGAGTAGATGTGGTAAAACATTAGAAATATGACATAAGAGTTAATTAACAAAGATGATTACATTGAATTGGTAAGATAAATAAACTATGTTCATAAATCATAACACCAATTTGACCTTAACCAATTTATTCTTATAATTATTTATTTATACTTCTATATATGGGTTTTGTATGGACTAACTATAACTAATCAAAGTCGAGTTGACACACCGAATAAGATCACATTTGTGGTCTTGTTTGGACAACATAGATCTTCCCATCTCGTACCACACCTTCAATGTCTTGTGGTGATCCATATAACTTCTCGATGGCATCTCCCGCACGTGCGATGCTTGACAGAATCGATTTCTGGAAGCTTCCATCGATCATTAACGGGTCAGATGAATAATCAAGTACTACCTTCTCTTCTTCATCCATAGGTACACTACACATGAGAGAAATATATTATTAATATTTATATTATTTTCCATTGTGTAAATTTATCTTCCCATAGTTAGGATAGTTAGAAGGTATTTGATTTGGTTTTTTATAATTATCTATTTGTAGCCTATGAATATTGACATCAATAATACATGTTTCTTGACCGGGGTTAATACAAATTACCCAATATGATTAGCTATTTTAAATGCTTATAGAAATTTGTTACACTATAATTTGGGGTAGGGGGTAGGGCTGCAAACGAACCAAACGTTCGGCGAACAGTTCGTGAACCGTTCGGCGGGAAGTTCGTTTGTGTTCGTTTGTTTACTAAACAAACGAACACGAACAAGAAATTTCGTTTGTTTTGTTAAATGAACAAACATGAACAAATGTCGTGTTCGTTCGTTTATGTTCGTGAACGTTCGGTAGCGTGTTCGTTTGTGTTCAATACTTCATTAGTGTTTTTAGTTTTTATATTTATTTAAATACTTCAAAATTCCGACAAACTAAATATCTAATAAGTGTTGGTGTATTATATATTCTGTTCATGAACAATTGTTTGTGTTCGTTTGTTTCCATTTGTGTTCATGAACATTAGTTTGTGCTCATTTGTGTTCGTCAACGTTCGTTGCCTAAAATTAACAAACAAACACAAACGAACACGAACAAGTCATTTCCTTAACAAACAAACACGAACATAAAATCTCGTTCGATAAGTGTTCGTGAACGGTTCACGAACACATATATTTCTTAACAAACGAACACGAACAAGGTCTTGTTCGTGTTTGTTTGGTTCGTTTGCAGCCCTAGTAGGGGGTAACCAACTGTTATTTGTTTTCTATTTTTGCCGTTGGGTTCGTTAAAACTTGTGGTTTCCAAGTCTATGTCAAGTTCACACATTCCCAATATAAAAAATAGAGTAAAATGCCATTATCGTCCCTGAGGATTGACCGGTTTTGTGACTTTTGTCTAAAGGTTTGTTTTTCCGTATCTAGATCCAAAATGTTTGAAATCTTGTCATTTTCATTCGTCCCGTTAACTCCATCCATCTTTTAAGTCAAGGGTATTTTCATCTTTTCTGTTAACTTAAAGGGCAATTCGGTCTTTTTCACTTATGCAAATTATGCTAAATGCGTGTACATAAAGTGAAAAAGATCGAATTGCTCTTTAAATTAACAAAAAAGACAGAAAATACCCTGACTTAACGGAGAAAAATGGACGGAGTTAACAAGCCGGATGAAAATGGCAAGATTTCAAACCTTTTGGATCCAGATGCGAAAAAAATACTTGGGACAAAAGTTGCAAAACTAGCCAAACCTCAAGGACGGAAATGGCATTTTACTCTAAAAGATAAAAAGAAAACTGAGTTCATTTACCTTTTTAAGTTTTTTTATTAGAAAGTCAGTTACCAAAAGTAAAAAGTAGATTAAAGTTGGTTACCTTTTTATGCAATTTTTTTTTACAGAAGGTAAAATGAACTAGGGATGAGCATTTGGTACCGGGTACCGGTACCGAACCGGGCATATTTGGTACCGGTACCGGTACCAATTTTCCCCGTTTTTCGGTACAAGTACCGGTATTTACGGGTAAAACACCGGTAAATACCGGTACCAAGTTTTCCCCTTTTTGGTACCGGTACGGTACCGAACGGGTACCGTGCTCATCCCTAGTAGGAACAATATAATGGAATTAATTATGGTTTCAAATTTCTCATGGAAGTTTTACCTATCATAAAGTCCTGCACCAGCATAGCCTTCAAGATCTTCACCATTGGAATCAGATCGGAAAATAATGGATCTTCTTATGAAAAGGCCAATGGGTTTGCTTGGGTAACCCAAAACCTACAGAATTCAACATGGTTGTATATGAAACTATAATTTTGTAATTCCTTTTAATCATGGTTGTAAAACAAGGTCTCCAAGGCCGAGTACTCATCGAGTAGTCGCTACAAGGTAGGCTGCCGAGGCGACTTTCTTCAACTCCGACTAATTACTTGGAATCGATCAAATGCGGTCAACATTGGCTAAAATCGGATCTAGTAGGTCAACTCGAGCTGAGTTTGACTTAAAATAAAATAAAACATAATTTCTATGTCTATCATATTAAAGAATGGATATCAATTTCACGTATTTTGTTATAAATATTAGTAAATTTATGTTATTTGACTTATATTTCATTTCCGAAAACTAATTTCTTTATAATTTGGCATCTCCGAGTACTCCCCGTGTACTCTCTGCCTAGGCCGAGTACTCTCAACTCCCCGGTCGACCGACTAGGGAGCGCCTAGCGACTTTTACAACCATGCTTTTAATTAATAAATTTATTCAGAAAATGAAATTTGGAAATAGACTGATGTACCTTAGGAGAGTCGAGCTTGTCTTTCTTGGCAATGAAACTTAAAGCCCGACCTGGATAAGCTCCGACCAAAGTCTCCCCAAGTCCCTTTACAACCTTTTAGCACAACAAACAGTTATAGACAGTGTTATATTTCCATATCTGTTCAACTGAATATTATTAATCCATTGTAGGCAACATAAATGTAACATTCGACATGACACATTAAAAAATGTTAATATTTTTTTAATTACCTCGGCGTATATCTCTGATGGATCTCCTGAAGATGGATTTGTGGTATGAATAACAAATGCATAGTCAGCATTTATTATTTCCTGAACCAGGACAGCCATGCATAAGAGGTCATGATCTAGCTTCACTTTTCTTGTACTAAAGTACGCTCTCTCGTTCCATTTTGAAGCCCAAACCTGAAAAATGAAAACCATATCCAACCCTCATCTATTTTAACATGTGTAAGTGAAGTGATAAAAAAACCTTAAAATTTCTAAACCGTATTGCTGGAGGAAGCGTAATTCAGTTATCATTATAAACAAAGTGGAAAACTTCTTTCGATAAACTAGAAAGTATAAAAAAATTCCTGACCTTCTTTATAGCAATCCATGCTTGTTCCCATCTCTGCTGACCTTCATCCCCAGGCCATGGCATATCAGAGCTTTGCATTTTGTTTTTCAGCTCTTGTACCTGAGATAACGATAGCCATCATCATTTTTTTCACAATTTTGACCATTATATATACTATAAATATGCTATTCTGTCACATCAATCAACTTTGGCCCCTCAACTTTGGCGTCAACCAACTTTAGCCCCTCAACTTTAATAATGACATGTTTAGCCCCTCAACTTTGGTAATGACATGTTATCCCCTTAACTAAAACAACTTTAGCCCCTCAACTACAATAAAAAACAGCTTTAGCCCCTCAACTTTAATAATGACATGTTTAGCACCTCAACTTTGGTAATGACATGTTTAGCTCCTTAACTAAAACAATTTTATCCCTTCAACTTTAATAATAAACAACTTTATCTCCCCAACTTTAATAATGTCATGTTTAGCCCCTCAACTTAATAATGACATATTTAGCCCCTTAACTAAAACAACTTTAGCCCCTCAACTTTAATAATGACATGTTTAACCCCTTAACTAAAACAACTTTAGCCCCTCAACTTTAATAATGACATGTTTAACCCCTCAACTTTAGGCCCTTAACTAAAACATCAAACAACTTTAACTCTCACGATTTGATTATTTTTATCTATGTTTCAAACCCGCTGCGGAGCGCGGTGGTAACCCACTAGTTGTAAACTAATAATATAAAGATAATATGGACGTTACCAGCTGGGGTGGTGCAACAAGCCCCAACACCGTCTTGCGGATCTCCTCAAGGACATCAAAGTCTCCGGCTGCTAACTTTTCCTTCAATATTTGTAACTTTCCAGACACACCCTGCAAATATAACATATTCATTATATGAGTTTGGTGCTTCATTCACAAATATTAGATTATTCTCAAAATTTAGAGATATGGAGTACCTGATTAAGTTCATCGGAAAGAACTTTCTCAAAAGTTCCAAAAGGTAATGCGATTGAAGTAGGAATGCCAACCCATGAGGGGACTTTTCCTTTAAGGTATGCAATATTACGTGATTTAGCTCCAACCTTAAAAAGTTCAAAGAAAGTGAATTACAAAATAAACTCTATGTTTTGGTAAATAATGAAAATTTTATAATGTATATAAGAGTGACAGAGTAAGCCTAACCATTTCACTCGTGAACTCCTCAGACGATATAGCAAATTTACCAGCAAACTGTTTTTTGACCAATTTTATACTTGGTGATTGACCAACATCTTCCGTGTTCTTTGATCGTTTTAGATCTCCCTCTTGCACCTCACTAAGATCATACACACAAAGCAGAGAATGTAAGTTAGATAAGGATAGGCCTGTAAATGAACCGAACGAACACGAACATAGGCATGTTTGTGTTCGTTCATTTAACTCTAACCAAACTCGAACATATAATCGAACACACTTTTTTGTTCATGTTCGTTTAATTAAATGAACCAAAAATTGTGTTCATGTTCGTTCGTTTATTAAATAAACAAACTTAAACGAACGTCCCGCTGAACAAGTTCACGAACAGTTCAAGAACGTTTGGTTCGTTTACAGGTTTAGATAAGGACAATTCAGACGTGTATAAGATGCATATTTAGTTTACTAAGCCTAAAGCGTGTTACCTATACTTTATGTCAGCTGATGTAGGTTTTAGTTTCAACAATTTCCCTTCTTTTGAGCGAAGATCATCCAAAATATTGGGATCAAAACATGTTGCAAAGCAAACCTTGCTGTTTCTTGCTCGAACAGAAACATGAGATAAAACATCTGGCATGTCGGGTGTTACTACAGCAACTGTACCATCAGGAATTTCTTCCTCTCCCCTCACAGACTTCGCCACTAAAATAGTTGGTGATTCATAAGTTTTGTTTTGAACAGAAAGTAATTCATCAACAACCACAACATATCCAACAGCTTCAACCGGGCTGATAACCTGCCAGCTGTCCACAAGAGGGGAAGTTGTGTTTAGAAGTTTTTTATGGCTGATTGACATCATAAAGCTGCAAAACTGATTTAACTGAAAGGATGTAAAACCAACCTTCCCAAATTAGCTACATTGCGGAGAATAGGGTCAAGTCGGTTAACCAATGATGATAAAGAAGCAGCTGATCCCGCACGAATCATTTCTTCAGTAAATATGCTCACCTGCAAGAATTCGAAGAGCATGGTAGATCAAGAAAAGTTATATTAAACAAAATAATGATGTTGTCATCCTTTGGCCAAACTGGAGACATGCAACTAATTAGGCATGAATTGTCCTTTAGCTGGAAATGTATTAAAGATGATGCTGTCATCTATTTAACTAGTGACATAAATACCCTTTCGATTATTAAGTAACTACGTAAATATAGTTGTACCCTCCCATTATATTTTATTACCAACTAGGTTAAGACAGTTGAATAAATGTAATTTTATGTATTAGTAATAAAATAAAGTTGTCTTTAAAAACCCAAAACATGTACAAACATCAAGATATGTGATGCAGTTTCGCGTGCAATCAAATGGCTGAAACACAATGATTCATTCAAAGACTTGGAAGCGAATGGTTCAAAGAAACCTCAAAGGTTTTCTTTACAATAATCAAACTCAAAACTAATAAAACCATAAACCCTAGATCCCTTTATATAGAATAGGAATCATACGCTAAATAGGAAACTAAATAAAAATAAAATAAGAAATTTAAATAATAGATAATAAAAATAATCTTCAGTTTAATCTCGTGGGTAACCCTGCATCAATATGTTTTGAAAAAAAAAAAACTTTGATGTGACCGTTGTATTAAATTAATTTTAACAAACAAAATCTTGAACTTAGTGATCTTTGAGACTTAAATAGAAGCTTTTAAGTAGAAAAAAATAAGTTTATTTGAAAATTCATAATTAATTTTTATATTAAAATATTTGGTTAATGATATAACAACTATTAATAATTGAAGAATAAGTATCCATAATTAAATATGAGAAAGACGCGGGAAAACCAAAAATAGGATAGCCTCATGTGTCCCCCATGGTTTTCTTTTATTATATATATATAGATATAGATAACCCCGTTTTCTATTGTCAGTTACTTCCTGTTTTTTTATTATATGTGTGTGTGTGTGTGTGTGTGTATTAACTATTATGAATATGTAACAAAAAAGTGAAATATTCCTTCAAACAAGTTATACCATTTAAAAGTCCTCTTCAATATATTTAAGATGAACCCTATATTGACATCTTATTAGTGTCTATTTTTTATATAATCTCATCATAAAAAGAATAACATGTATTCTTAAAAAAAAACATATGTTATTTAATTATATTTTCTAATGTAAATTTTATGTACAAACCCGATATAACCATATTATCATCTTTTTTATCTATAACTATATCAGCAATTGTTTTAGTTGTTATCCTTGGTGTATTACTGAATGATTAATTTTGTTAGGCTGCCAACATAATTAACAATGTAAATTCTTATATTATAGCACAACCCCAGATTTAAAAGAAATGATGAGATGATATACCGCCCATTGGTCCAAATTAAGGCGGGCCCCAAGGTACTCGGCAGAAGGTTGCAAAAGTTGATGATACGACTCTCCTTTGCTTGCGAGTGCAAGTCGGGTTCTATCAAGGACTGATTTTGCAAATAATGCCCAACTACCATCACCGGTTTCCAACATGCTAAGTGCTTGATTCCATCCCTTCAAAGAAAATAGAAGCAAAAACAATTGTTGGTTATAAATTTTAAAGCAATAATTGGAAGAAACTAGACTCACCCATCCCTGATTCGAGTTTCAGCCTTCTAAAATGAAAAAAAAACTACCTAAATTTATAACAAACTAGTGTAATTTCCCCGCGCATTGCGGCGGGAGTACGGTAGTTATCGATTCGAATCATTATGGTATTGGTACAATGCTGACACTCCTTATAACAAACAACCAAAAGACAATATTATTGAACAATAGTAGAAATGTTATATATTATAAAAATGATTAACTACTTAAAAGTTGCTGAAAAAAAAACTAATAAAAAGTTTGATTGAATTGTCTACTGTTCACATAAGTTCCTAAATGTAAATATAGTAATAATAATAATAATAATAATAATAATAATAATTAGTTCCCAAAAGATTATTTCGATCTTACGTTATGACATCTGAAGACAAACTGAGTAAAATTAACAATCTTTCCATGGTAAAATGCGTAAAAAGGTAACATACTTCAGCCTGATTTTCAAAAGTTTTTATTTGCCACATCAAGAAAACGGTCAACATGGTCAAAGTAACCAAATCGTCTGCTGTCACGTCATCATTTTGATGTGGTAACCAGGTCAGCTAACCTTTTTTTTGAAAGTTGATTACCTTAACTAATGTAATGTTTAATAGCATGTTATCTTTTTTGTGCAATTTACCTATTTAACAAACTATCTTTGACACAACAAATGGAGTAGCATGATTACAATTTACTCAGGGTACTGAAACTACCTTTAAGCAATAGATCAGGTCCTCATTGTTATCTGATGAGAGTATGAGGTTCTCGAGAACAAGAGTGATTAGATACATAACTTTCTGCCAAAACATTGAGGTGAAGCATGAGATATATGACACACTAAACAAACAATATATGAATATAACATCTTTAAATTGAATAATGAAATAAAACATGTGGAATATAAGAATTACCTCTGGCTTAGCATTATTTAACTCCTCATAGCTCCTTTCAATGGCTGTCCTTACAGTAGAATCAAGTGCAATGTCCAAAAAGAGAAGATCTTTGAGCCGATCATTTGGTTTGGAAAGTGATGGCCTAAGTTCCTCACGTGCCTCTAGTAATCCCTAGATGAAAAAAAATATATAATTATTTTTTTTTATTTATAATGGCAAGAGAAAACAATACAGAATGTATTTTATGTGCAAGAAGGTAGGTATAAGGCACTGGACCTCAAGAAGGGTTTCCGCATTCTTATCTTCAACATGCTCTAAAACAAATTGAAGCAGTTCCTGCATGAAACTTTGTGAGTAGCACACAAATCATGGAGTTCAACCAAAAATACAAACCAATAAATAATTACCGGAAATCCCGATGGCAGACCAGAAACAGGATTTATATTCACCCCAACCATGAATCCTTGTCCCTGAATTTTCAAAAAATTTAAAGAAGAAAAGGTAAGGTTTGTTCAAAGCATAAATTCAGGGCAAATTGCATAAAATTTCAACGTAGTTTAGACAGATTTCCATTTTGGGTAACAAACTTTGTTTTCACCTATAAAAATCATCAAACTTTCCAAAAAATCAAATTAGTATGATATTATATGTTAACCCATTTTCAAAAGCTACATCTAAAAAAATGAGCATGGTCAAAGTTAACAATACATCAGTTGCCACATCACCACTTTTGACCAAGTAACAGGATCACTGGATCAGGCTATTTTAAGTCAAAATAATTGTTAAAGTTGGGCACCTTAAATCTTTTTTTTTTTTTTTTTTTGGAAAGCTCAATGGTATCATGGTTAGAAACAAAGATGTTACCAAATATAAGAATCTTTGGGTACGTCATCTATCTACGCAATTTGCTCTAAAAAAGTTGAGAAGAACAAGATACTGGCATTACCTCCGATGTATAGCCCATGCAGTTTGATATTGCAGATTCAAGATCTGCTCCTGAATGAACTGCCTGCACCAATGAGATTTATACACATTTGAGTCATTGAGAAATGGATTTTTGTCCTGTTTGAATCATTTTGTACAGTTTGGGTCATCATTAAAATACCCCATAGTGACCCAAACGAAAAAAAAAACACACATTTTAATGACTCAAATTTACACTCAAGTACAATGACTAAAAGGAGACTAGTGAGAGTACAATGGTATTTTATGGGGAAAAAACAATAATAACCAACAAAAAGATATAGTACAGAGTCCAAACCTTCAATGTTCTCATGTAGTTTCCCAGATCACGCAAAAGGCCTTCCTTTTGGTCACTCGAGAATTTTGGCTCATTGCGAATGGCCCGATCATAACTTAGAAGTCGTTCTTTTGTTATTCCATTTGTATTCAGTGTGTTCCAGTAAACACTAATGTCAAAATCACTTTTGATATAATCAATTAGTGCCTGCACAAAATGAGTAGCAATGTGTGAGCATTTCTGGCATATTAAAAGTTTCAAATAAGACAAATTAACTTCACGTACAATATACCTGACAGATAACAACGTCATCAGGGCTTGTGTTATTATGCAGTTTCTGATGCCATTCTTCCATCATTCCTCCTGCACAATTGTTATTTCTCTACATTTGGCAAATAGGTGAACAAATATCAGCTTTGACTGAAGAGAGATTTATGCAAATTTAACGACACAAAATTGATATAAAAAAATTCTACCTGGATGACTAGGATTTCATCACGGATGCGCTGGCCAACATCCCCTTCACCTCCACGGCCCACAGTTGACATGATCATTCTCAGAAGTTCGCTATACTGTGGATAATTCACGTATACGTTCTGAAGCAAGTCTGTGAGCCTATCCTGAGCTCTGCTTATCTCACTGCACCAAACATCGACATGAATATCACATCAAAATTAGGATGTTTGAAAGAAGTTTTTTTTTTTATTTTTATTTTTTTTTTGTGGGAAAACCTATTTTAGTAATGAACACAAGATCCATCAAGCCACTGAATATGTAGCTTTAAATGTTGACATTTTGACCCATTTATTTGAAATGAACTCAATTTGGTTATGTATTATCCTTACTAGAAACAGTTAATTAGTTAGATTATCACTGTAATAATATTTTTTTTTATAATGTTACGGTAAAAGTCAAAACTAGAAGGTCAAAGGCAAAGTCAAAGACAGTCAAAGATGTGCAGGGTGCTGTTTTGCCATTTTAGAAAGTTTTAATGAAGTTGCAGCATCTGTTGGATTAGTTTCCAAACTATAGGGGTTAGATGTGTAATAAGTGAAACAGAGTTTGTTGAATTCTGTTAACAAGCTGATTAGGGTAGTAGTAGCAGTGGTAGCAGTGATAGTAGTAGTAGTAGTAGTATAAATTGGGGGTTTTCGATTGGGTTTGTAAACTTGTAATTCGTTTTCAATTTCATTCTCGTTCAATAAAATCATTAGCAATCGTTGGTTGAATTGTGTTATTTTGTTATAATTGTTTCAATTCACTAATGTTTTTATAACATATAATTTTAGTTATTACACTGATCATCAAGTAAAATTTATTCACTTTAAATAAAAAGTGTTACAGGTCAGCTCGGCCTGGCAACTTTCTGACAAAATTATTCAACCTGTCTATTTGGCCACCTCTATATAGTCAAAGGAGAGAAAAAAATTCAGCTAGACACCTTACCGTGGCTTTACATTGTAATTTTTATTCCATACAAGTTGTCTTGTGGCCATAAAACGCATCCATACAAGAATTGCCGCCAGACCCAACTCACCACTGTCCTTGGCTTCTTCCATTAAATCTGCTGCGATGTTAAATCTAGAAATGGAAGGAAGAATTCATTAACCATGATTCATATAAACCATGAATTAACATAATTAGTAACATCTTGAAAAGGAAGCTTCACAGTAAAATGAAACAACGGTACTGACCTATGCATAAAAGACTTTTGTGCTTCACTTTCCAGACCTGCTATTTTATCTAACAAGGCTTTAGCGGTACCTTTCCCATCACCAGCATCCTTCATAAGAAAAAAAGAAATTGAAAATAATGGAAAATCAAAAATAGGAAAACAAAAATGCATGTGACCTATAGTAATTAATAAGATTATACAAAGAGGAACCTTTATTGCCTTCTTGGGTCCAATGAATTCAACATAAAAGTCAGAGCCATTATTCTTGATCCATTTACTACCAGAAAAAAGAACAAACGGCATCCCAACAAAACCCTCTCCAATTTCTATTTCTAACAACTGTATCTGTTACACAACAAAGCAGCCAAAAATGTAATATTAATTAGGCCATGAAGTCAAATAAAAGATATTCAGAAAATATTTCTTTAGGCAGACCTTGTTAGTAGCACCATCAATAGAGATAGTAGAAAACTGTGTGTCAGCACATGTAGCTAAAGGAGTAGACCCTTGTGGTAGTAGATGTTCAGGTGGGACCTACAATACGCACATCAACTTCAGTACTCGAATAAAGAACGTTATCATAACTTGTTTAATGCCATATCAACCAGCTTTAACAAAGAAACTTACCAGCCACTCTCCAGCTTTCTTTGACAATGCCCAATGAAGGGTGAGTGAATCCTTTATGCCAGTAGCCAAATGAACTTTTATCTTATTAGAAGCCTTTGTTACAAGCACCTACAACACACAAGGGTTTTAAGATGAAGTACAATCACTACCTTATATGCCACTTAAGTATGCATCTAGTTTCATTTATACCAATGCTAGCCAAAAACATGTTAGAATGGCAACATGCAATTAATCTAATTTAAAAGAAAACAACTTTAACCATAAAATTTTGACACCTCATCAAAAGTATTTTTCATATTTGCAAAACTTTCAAAGGGCATTTTCGTCATCCAAAATATTTGAGTGGCCCGTAAATTGTATCAATATATGGGTGACCGTAGTGAAAAAAGTTGAATACCAAGATCCACATACCTTATCCCAATAAAAAAATAACAGTTCAAAAAAGGTAGATAGTCTCCCAAAGGGTATTTCATACATAAAAAACTTCCTAAACCATATTTTAGGGAATATCTCATGTAAAGTTTCTTCAGTGTTCCACTAAAGTCACTCACACTTTTTTCCAAGTACAAAAACCACTAAAGTTTCAATATTGTTCCATTGTTGTTAATTTTTTTAGTGTTAAGTGTCCTAAATTAAACATATATGAATCTTGGTTGTTGTTTTATAAAAATAAATACTAAATAATTAGCCAAGTTTCATATGTATTCCATTTAAGTCACCTAATTTAAAGAGAATAAGATTAACACTTATAAAATATATTTCACAACACCGGAATAATAATGAAACCTAAGTGGTTTATATAGTTAGAAAAAAGTAGGAGTGACTTTATTGGAACAATATTATAACTTGGACACTTGGTTATTGAGAAACTTTGACAAGTGTTGAAATCATATAACTTCTATAATTATATTTGAAAAAGCAGTTATCTCTAATTTCCTGAACACAAATAAAGTAAGGAGATCCTACCAAAAGCTCCTCGTCAGCAAGTTTGAATGTCTTTTTGTTTAGAATATCTATATTGATTTGTTCTTCAATGGATTTAGAGTAAAGTTCTACTGCAGACAAAGTTTTTGGTTTGATGGAGGTTTTTTCCTCTGCAGACTTTATAGAAACTGGAATATGTTTGTTGAGAAGTTGCATGAGGTCCCTTTTCTTCCTCTGAATCCTTTGAGTGGAGTAACTTCTTTTCTTCACCGCCGACTTTTGAACCTTAGTTTGTTTTTGTCCTTCCGAAGCATTTGTATCCTGTTTAGAACTTGTACCATCTTTTTTGGTTAATCTTGTACGTATGTCCTCTAATGAAATGCCCTTAGCAATTTCATCATATAGCTCAGCACGAGCTGCTTCATATTCCATCTGCGAGTTATTTAATTATTTTAGTACTGTGAATAACAAAATTCAAAAGAAAGAATAGGCTTCGATACTGTAGGAAACAAATCCAGTTAGCATATTAGAAGTTTTTATATGTACAATGTTTACATTGTTGTGCTACTCTTTCTTGATCCATAAACCTTTTTTAACCCTGTAACTTTTATATAACCAAAAAAATAGAGTAAAATGCCATTTTGGTCCTTGAGGTTTGGCCAGTTTTGCGACTTTTGTCACAAAGGTTTGTTTTTCCGCATCTGAATCCAAAAGGCTTGAAATCTTGCCATTTTCATCCGGCTCGTTAACTCCATCCATTTTTCTCCGTTAGGTCAGGGGTATTTTCGTCTTTTTTGTTAACTTAAAGAGCAATTCAGTCTTTTTCACTTTATGTACAAACATTTAAAATACCCCTGACCGAGTCCTTAGACCAAAATCCGAATTGCCCTTTAAGTTAACAAAAAAGACAGAAATACCCCTGACTTAACGGAGACAAATGGATGGAGTTCACGAGCCGGATGAAAATCGCAAGATTTCAAACCTTCGGATCCAGGTGCGGAAAAATAAACCTTTGGACGAAAGGCACAAATCTGGCCAAACCTCGGAGACGAAATTGGCATTTTACTCAAAAATATATATATATTTAATTAGCTTACATAATAACTCTATGCTATACATATTCATCAAAAAGTGCATTGCATCCTACTTCTTAACAGGCACTGTAATTTGAACATGTTCAGACACAAACATGATTAATAAAGACAACATAAAAGATATTTAAATTTTACTTACCTTTTCCTGTTCCGGGCTATACATTTGTTTCCCCTTCTTTTCCCATCTCAAAAAAGCTTGAATTTGTACCAGATCTTCAGGAACTACAACATTTGAAACTGCTTTTTCCGTTGAACGCACCTTAACATGGAAGTTTTGACCATCATTTTTGTACCTAAATGAAAGTGGGTGGGGGCATTTATGTAAAAACTGAATGTGCACTTCAATATGAACAAGCCTAAAAGATATAGCCTTACCATTGATTCTTTCCTTCATCTACTATTAGGAACTCAAGAGCTTGAATTGAAGGATCATCTATTTCTACTTTCAGGAATAGATTCGAACCGGACTAGTAGAAAAAAAAAACAGGCATAATTTGTTGGGAGTTAATACACACAAAAATAAGAAATATTCCTCATACATTATTTGGTAATTGGTATATTGACAAGGTGCCAACTTGAACATAATAGGGGTGACAATTTCAAAAAACAAAATAATATGAAGGCGGGTCAATTCAGATTTTACTAATAACCAGTTTTTTTACCCGCCGCGCTTTGCGGTGTTGCCGTATGCAAAATGATAACGAATACACTACAATCGACCAGGCTCGTTTCCGAACTAAATTACGTCAAAACGTATGATAACTCAAATTTATACTATCGAATAAAAACGTATTACATTTGAACCGATTTGTTTCCAAACAAAATTTACGTCAAAACGTAGTCCAACTCAAAACGTACATAAAAAAACATTTTAAATTGACCTGACTCGTTTTCAAACAACAATTACGTTGAAATGTAGACGAACTCAAATTTATACCGATACGTCCATGAAAAAAATGTAAGAAATTGGTTTTAGGGTAAGCTCGAAACTTTAGGAACTTGAGGGGGTCAAAGTGACATTTACAAAGTTAGAGGATTACCTTTGACATTATAGTAAAGTTTGCGGGTAGACGGGTTACATGTCAAAATTTGAGGGTTAAAGAGAAGTTAGAAAGTAGGAGGGTCATTTTTGTCAAGTTAGAAAGTTGGTTTTTGTCAAGTTAGATATTTGCGGGGTAAATTTTGTCAATTTATAAAACTTGAGGGGTGATTTCTGTGAAATCAGAAAGGTGGTCAGCACACCTTTCAATTTAAGATTTATGTAATAATGAGTCATGTAAATAGTTAGCTAAAACTGAAAGAGGTCAAATGGACTAAATGGGTCAAAAGTCACCTAAAGTGTATTCAAGTGCCTATAGTGTCTTAAATCTTTTCAAGTAAAGAAAAACTTTTATTAGTTCAATAATCTCATTTTTTTATCTATTTTATACATTAAAATTTAAATACTAACAAAATACAACAAAACGGACAAAGAAAGTGGTAGTAGGTCTTCCCAACCAACCCTTTTGGCATGCACATAAAAGTTACCCATTTTGCGACAAGCCCATGTTGACCCATTATCCCACTGGGCCATTCTGGCACCTCTATTATTAAATTTAGCTGTAGCTTACTTTTACAAATGGAGTTCTAAGTGCCCTGTCCTTGTATACTTTTGTCCCTTCAGGACGACGACCGGGAAGTACCCATTTCCTGGAGATATGACAGATAAAAATAAATAAACTCTCTAAAGGGTGTAATAAAATCTGTACCTAGTAAAATTACATTACAAATATTATTGTGAGTCACATCTTACCCCTTTATATCTTTTAGCCCACCCCAATGTAGATATAGATTGCCCGCACAGTTAGCGAGCTGAATCTCTACCACTGGAATAGAAGAGACATTAACCGCCACCTGTAAACAAAAAGATGTACAGCTTTTTAGTACTGAAATTGTATAATAAAGTAACCGAATTGTCATCTCGTATTTTAATCCATAGATACCTGCATCTCGATCTCTCCTCCCAGGATGAACTTTTCTCCTAGCTTCTACAAGGAAAGAAATAGAGTCTATTAAACCGCGACACATAACAAGTTGTTTCCTATCAAAATCAGAAAGATTTCTTTACCAACACAAAACAAAAGTTGCATTTAAATGTTATATCTTTTGGGGAAGTCGTGAAACTGAGTATTTAATCCTGATGTATGGTTCCTTCACATGAAACTGCTACGTTCAAGGGAACAATGAAGTATTCAATAAGTTACCAAAAGGAAAATGTAAGCTGCTTTATACATCTAATACTTTATGTGAGCAATGCAAGATTTATAAATAATTAATTAAGTCACATAGAAAGGGAACAAAACATCAATAGTTTGTTTATCAGCAAGCAGTGAATGACACACTTCTAGAAAATCACTTTAACTGGTACATGTCCAATTGTGCACCCTTTATGATTAAAAAAACAAACTCTCACTCCAGAATGGCAGAGTAATGGACAACAAAATCACATATCATAATACTTTTAGAACCTTTTCATCTGTATCACAGTATCAGCATATTCATTATGTAAGAAGCATGCAAAGCCTGTGATCAAAAGATAACACCTACATATTAGACCACCAGTGCCCTTTGGCATTCACATCTAAGCTTCAAAATACATATAATCTTTGTTCATCTTTACAAATAAACATGAAGAATTAAAACATAAACATGAAATCATCAACCTAATTTCAAAAAATGAAGATAAAAGTGCACAATAAGAAGACACAGTTGCCATATCTACATGTAGAATCCACTCCATAACATGTCAGTGATATCAAAATCATGAGATTACAATGAAATAACAAAAAAAAGTACCTCAGAAGTCGGATCGGTAGCTAAAACTGCTCGAACAAGACCAGAAACCAACCGATTTCTCTGCGATCTTGATTTCCTCACAGTTAATCTACGACCACGGAAATTGCTGGCTAATATAGAGGTCAAGGCAAACGAGGATGACTTCCTTATCTCCGAAGTCGCTTGAGCTTGAAACAAAGTATTTCCTGCAATGCTACCAGAATAATTTCTCTGACTTTGATGCTTTATAACTGACGATTGAAGCAAACTGTGCCCTAACGAATTGCTCATATTCTCCTTCCTTTAATCGATTCAATGTCACTATCATTCAAAAGTTACAAAACCTCATTACAGAGCAAGAATCAGTACCATCACTATAAATACTTTCGAATTCGTAACAGAAAACTAGAAAAACAAAGCAATTAAGGCACCAACCACAGCTATATCAGCTCATTTTTCGATATATACACATTGATTAATCCAGAATAATAAATATAACTTTGTACAAATTTTGCACAAAAACAGTTGTATCAGTTCAATCGATGCATATACACATCGAATAATCGAGAACAACATGAATTTTGCACAAAATTAACATAAAACAACGAATATTTTGAACAAAAAAAAGCAATTGAGGCACACAACACAGTTGTATCAAACTATCAGTTCAATTGATGCATATACACATTGATTGATCGAGAAGAACATGAAATTTTGCACGAAATTAACACAAACAACGAGCAAAACACAGTTGTAACAGTTCAATCGATGTATATACACATTGATTGAACGAGAATAACGTGAAATTTAGAACAAAATAAGCATAAACAACGAGATTTTAACCTAATTGATCGAATAACTGTCAGAGTATCAGCTTACGGAACGAATTAGATCTGAAATCTGATGAAATGTTACCTTTATTATGAGAATTATAGGGATCTGCAAAGTGTATATCTCGAAATGAGAGATGAGTGATGGAGGTTGAAAAGAGGGGATTAGTGTAGAATGCGGTTAAGTGTTGGTTAAGGGGGTTCAAATAATAATATTAATATTATTATTAAGAACGATGGAAGTCCTTTGAGTTATGTTGATTGACATATAACACCTTCATGTTTTAGATAGTTGAATATGCATGTATGTATAATGCATTTTGCTAGAAGGGATGGCTTAATTGAAGTGTGTTTGTATCCCAAGTATAAAATGCTAGGTGGGATAAGGATGTAGGATTGATTAATGGTAATACAATCGATTTTTGTGAACGTTATCGATTTTGTATTGGATGAGAACGAGGTGTGGGAATGTTCGTTGTTGGTATGAAGGTTGATGAGCTTAAATTTGATGCAAGAAATGTTCATTGGTCTGAAGTTGTTTGACAATGAAAACGTAAATAAGGGTGTTGGGACATGGTGAATACATATATACAAGAGTAAACTGCAATTTTACCCCCTGAGGTTAGGGGTCATTGGCACTCTTACCCCCTAAGGAAATAATTGCAATTTTACCCCCCACTGTTCACTGTTATGTCGCAACCTTACCCCCCAACCTCAGTCAACGGTAGTTTGACCCTAATAGGTGAGGGTATTTTGGTAATCTTACCCTATATTTATTATTATATTATTATTTTTATTATTATTGTTATTATATATATATAAAAAATACATAGTTCTTGCCAGGTACCATCTCTCTTCTTCAATATCCCTGAAACCCTTTTCACCACCTTCTTCTTCACTTCCCCCACCGCAGAGAGCACCACCACAGCTTTGGCTACCACCGTCTATATCTCCACCGCCACCGGGCGTCGGAATAACCACCAAATCGGCACCATCTACATCTCCACTCTCTCTCTCTCTCTCTGGCCAACAAATCTGTGAAGAATGAAGGTGGTGTTTGAGGGAGAAATGGTGGTCGCTGGTGGCGAATGGTGGTGGCTGGTGGTGTTTGAGGGAGAAATGACTGTGATTCTGAGGATCTGCAGTCAGAAACGATCTCCCCCTTTGTGATCTTCAATTCCCCCACAAAGAACTTCATCACTCATTCTGAATGATGCGCACAAAGGTAAGCTTTAATTTCTCTTCTTCGATCTGTTTCCTCCTTAATCCACTGAATTCAATTATGCATTTCATCAACAGCATCACGTTTTCAACTTGATTCATCAATTGCATCTCATTCATGCGATTTATATGTCACTGTTTGTTTCAAATCTGTTACGATTGATTATTGTGATGAATTGAAGTCTCCATAAGCTGAATTCGGTGAAGATTTGAGTCGTTTTTACATTTTTGAAGTTGTGTGAATTGGATCTGAGTTAATTTTGAGTAGGTTTTAGGCTTGTGGATTGCACGAAAACACATAGAGGATTTCAGTGATGTTATGATGATGAAGAAGATTAGTTATAGCAGGTTTAAGAAAGAGACTAGAAATTAGGTATTGATTTAGCAGTGCAAGTGCATTTTTACAATTTCAGTGAGATAATTGTGCTTTTGAAATATGAAGTTATACTCTGTTATTATATGTAATGCAAGTAAAAAAGGTATTAACCATCTGCTTTGATATTAATATTGTTTCAGAATCGAACACATCCTCCTAAAAGCATTTTGGGAGTTGAACTGAGATCTGGTTGCCATTGGACGCCGTGCTCCACCATCAACACCGGAGATGAGTGGTCGGAGAAGATGACCGGTTTTAATGGAAGTTGCTACGGAGGATGTTAAGATTGCTTAATTTATTATGATAAACATGTGCAAGATTGCTTAATTAGTGACAAAACACTGAAAAATGGTTGAGGGTGGTGGCTGGAGGTGGCAGTGGTGGTTGTGGTGGTGAATGGCGGTGGCAGTGGTGGCAGGGGGTAATATTACAGAGTAAACAAAACACAGGGGGTAAAATAAAAGGGTAAAATAGTCATTTCACCACCAAGTCAATAGATCAGTCAACAAAATTGAGCTTAGGGGGTAAGGTTACGACATAACAGTGAACAGTGGGGGGTAAAATTGCAATTATTTCCTTAGGGGGGGGTAAGAGTGCCAATGACCCCTAACCTCAGGGGGTAAAATTGCAGTTTACTCTATATACAATGTAGAAAACAAAAGGACATACAATGAGTGTGCTGAAAGCCTGCAAGAAACGTTCAGTGGTAAGCTCTTTATATGTGTCTTCTATGATTAGACACTTTATTTCTTTTGTTTGCTTTGAATATATGAAGTACTTAAGGTGATTTTTTTTTTATGAATATATGAAGTACTTAAGGTGAATTTTGTTTGGTAAATATTTTTTTAAGTAAATCAGAAATTTTAAAACAACTTGGAACTTGTAATGGAACTTATTTTTTTAAGGACATACATCCTGTCATGTTTTTCTTTTCTAAATGTCAAGGGGTGTCCTTGTACTTTAGTGAACGATAGCAGCATAATGTGTATCATGCCATACTCAAAGGTATTTAGTGCGACTTCTACACAAAAATAAAAAGGAAAAAGCAAAAAAGAAAATGACACGTGTCATAATGTCACGCATGCACGTGTGAAAGTCACGAAAATAGAGCTTTATCACGTGTGAGATATACTGAATAAAGAGAAACTTCCCAAAATTGGCGCCATGGCGGTGGGCCCTCATTGGCATTGATATTTTTTTTTGCTGACTTATATTATTGGTGCAGAAAAGTCCTTTATTTTTTATACAACTTTCAACTTACCCCCTTGAAGATATTATGTGCATGTTGGATATTTTTGGAAACTCGACTACGGTAAGCATTTTGTTTAATTTTTCCACTCTATTTGTTTGTATCACATATTCACTTATCCAAATAAAACTATTTGTTAGAACCAGAAATATTTCGTGGTGGATTAAAGTTTCTTTACTTCCTTCATTTTAATTTAAAAAAGCATGCAATTTTTTATTTTATCGAACACTTTAATAAAAGAGATCGAGTGTTGATTATCTGTACAAAACAATTAATACGATACTAATGAAGAAATTGAGAAACGTCTTGATATCAATCATTCTAATTCTTGTAATATTGATTTATTGAGCATATCTTAAAATTCCACTTGTATTTTTTTAACGGTAAATTTGGATTGCGGCCATTGAAGTATTATCGTGCCACCAGTTGAACCACCCGATCATATCCATCTCCACTAGACATAATGCTTATACACCAATTCAGAAGTAAACCATCCCACCCTAAAATGCCACTAGGCTATAAAGCCATGTAAATTGCACTTGTATTTAACTAGTGGAATTCACACACACTGCCAAAATGAGCGCTTTGATTCCCGCCCAAATAGACCCGTTTTAGATCATTCATGCGCCTTACCTACACGCGAAACTTACAAATAATAAACCAAATTGCAAATTGGTCAAACGTTACGTGTATGATCTAATATTGACATTACTAATAATTGTTAAAACAAGATGAATCATAAGACCATGGGGTGTGGGGGTCGTCCCCCCTCCCCCCCCCCCCCCCCCCCCGGGCGCTCGTCCCCTCCGTTGCATACTGTCCCCTCCCTCCGTCGCGTCACAATCGTCCAAGAACAGTCGTTTGGGACGCGTTGTGTGATTGGCTGGATGTTTGATGTGGCCACCACAGAGAGAGAGAGAGAGAGAGAGAGATATTTAATTGTTATAGGCCACAATTTTCAGATTTTGGACTATCCTCCACACCTTTGGGTAGTCCCCAAGGGGATGGTCCCCCATCCATTGTGATGTGGCGCCTACGTGGCGGGTAGTTCCCAAAGAGACTAAAGTGGTGTTTGTTTTTTCAAATGCAAAAGGTCTGCAGTCTGCGGACCACATCTGCAGACATCTGCAGGAGAAGAGGTGGACCAAAGGTCTGCAATCTGCAAGGAGAAAAGGGTTTGTTTTTTTTTTACTTCTACAAAACCCCTTCTCACACACACAACACCCACAAAACACCCATATCTCTCTCTGCTTCATCTACCACCACCACCGTCACCCCTACACCACCGCCACCACCGTCACCACTACTACACCACCGCCACCACCGTCACCACTACACCACCGCCACCACTACACCACAGAGAGAGATATAGAGAGACGCAAGAGAGAGAAACAGAGAGAGGGAGACGTCGGAGAGAAAGAGACGCAGAGAAAGAAGCTGAAGATTGACGGTCACGGTAAGCTGAAGATCCGATCTGGGTTTTGTGTTCTTGATTGTGACATTTTTATGGGTTTAATCTTTTTTTTTTGGGTTTAATCCGATCTGGGTTTTGTGTTCCGATTTGGGGGTTTTGTCTGTGGAGAGTGGTGGTGGAGGTGGTGGCGAAGATGTGGGGGTGGAGGTGGTGGCGGAGATGTAGTGGTGGAGGTGATGCAGAGGTCTGTGTTTTGAATGGTAGAGAGAAGAGGTCCTGAAGAGGTTTGCAGACATAAGAACAGGCCTGTGTGGGGAAGAGGTGGGGAATACCTTTTTGGTGAGAAGTGCTTCCGGAAAACAAACAAGCTGCAGACTTCAAACGTCTGCGCGCGTCTGCGCGACGCATACATAAGTGGCCAGAAGTGCTTCTGGCCAAAAAACAAACACCACCTAACTAAACCACACCCCGTGGTCTAACTTTCAAATACTTATGATTTGATAAAAGAATTATTAAAACTAACCATCCAATTGCGATATTGATAATTGCAAAGAAGATAGGTTTATTAACAAATGATTAAGATTGGAAATCAATGGTTTTTTTTTACCCCAACCACCTTAAAAAAATTACCGCTAGTCTTAAGAGTGGTTGTCATTAAAATCTTTTAAAAGAATATCAATATATTTTTTATAAATAACTTGAGATAAAAAAGTAAATATTCTTGAATTAGTTTATAAAAATCGTAATAAAATGTGGCAAGTATATTCAATTTAAATGTTAAAATATAATGGTCACAACATTGGTGATATGTATCTTTTGAACCCATTTGGCAATTTGATGTTATCGATAAGACTCATGTTGATAAGTAGGGCTGTAAACGAACCGAACGTTCAGCGAACAGTTCGTGAACCGTTCGGCGGGAAGTTCGTTTATGTTCGTTCGATTAGCTTAACGAACGAAAACGAACAAAAAATTTCGTTCGGTTAGCTTAGCGAACGAACACGAACATAGGTCTGGTTCGTTCGACTGCGTTCGTGAACGTTCGATAATATGTTCGGTTACGTTCGTCCGTGTTCGTTTGATTATATTAAAAAATAATATATAATAAACCTTTTATCTAAACATACTGAAAACTTGAAATCCTATTTTTTTCTAAGTTAGCTAAAATTTGGACATGCCCAGACATTTTTGGGGATAATTATGTCTTAGTTAGTTAAAGTTGATTCATCGTTTGATGGTGTATTAGACTTCTTGTGTTTTGATTTATCATTTGATGGTTGTATTTTACTACTTATATCAAATGTTTAAGGATAACAATATTTTTATTTTTTTATTTTCAAGTTAAATGTTCATTTGTGTTCGAGAAAAGTGTTCACGAACTGTTCGTGAACAACTGAATTTCCTTAACGAACGAACACGAACATAAACTTATGTTCGGTATGCGTTCGTGAACAGTTCGCGAACATGTTAATTTCCATAACGAACGAACACAAACATTGCCTTGTTCGTGTTCGTTCGATTCGTTTACAACCCTATTGATAAGTACCCAACTACTCATTTTAGAGGTTATGAGGTGTTCAATTGTGTATTCTGAAAATCGTGGGCCCAAAATGATTTCTTGTGATTTTTTAAACCCGTTGAAGTTATTGATAGATCCAAGATTCTTTCTTCCATAAACTTCTTCAATTTTTTTTAATAGAAAATTTGAATCAGTAATGTACCACTGAAGTATCATTGTGTCATCAGCAGAACCACCCGATTATATTCATCTTCACTAGGCTATAATGCATATACACAATTCAGGAGAAAACTCAATAAATTTAAGAAAAACCACTTGTAGGAATATAATTATAATGTGTAAAAATAAGTTAAGCAAATTGTTTGATGCTAGTCAAACCATTAATATACAATAAATTAAAAACATCGATGGAACATGATTTCTGATAATAGTTGTATAACTTCTTATTTATTTTTTCCCCTGATAATAGTTCTATAAATTCTTATTTTTTAAAGTAATAATACATTAAAATGTAGAGTGCCCAATTTTTTAGTTAAATCTCTGAAAAAGAAAAAAAAAAAAAAAATACACCTGTGGCTTCACTTGAGTTGAGTGATTCCACCCCTATTACAAAATAACAGTTTGTAAGTTAAATTTGATATATGAAATTTGTTTGTATACTTTTTTTTATTGTAAAGTTTAAATCATGTCAAAATTTACGCCAATTAAGTTGTAACTTGTAAGCAATTTACTAAATTACATAAGTAGTTCGTTGCAGTGGACCTCTCAAAAAATATGTAGAAGCAGAAATCATTGACCATCTTACGACCAACACAACCATAAGACTCCAAAGAACATATGGGGTCTGGGTCTCTTTTGATTGATAGCATTTTCAACAATAAATAAAGTATCCCCATCATCATATTTCAACCTTTAATTTAATTTATGTTTTAAAAATACATTCTGATGTGTAAAATGAATTTTATACACTGAGATCCGGGTGTAGAATTTTTTTTCATTAATATCGTTAAGTTTTGGTGGATTTGTCACTCAATATTATAATACATTTTTCTGTTCAGTTTAAAGTGGATTGCGTCATATGAAATTTCGGACCATCAGAAGATCTTCTAAATTAATTTATTCGTTATGCGAAGATAAAGATTCAAAGTTCGATAATTTTAAAGGGAGTTTCCATTTGTTAATGAGATCTGAAGAAAAATTAGTCTCAATGTTCTTTCTAAATTTCTATAAAGTTTTTTTTTTTTTTTTCTATTTTCTTTAGTCAACGATTAACTGTTGGAACAACAACACATTATTATCAAATAATCGAACAAAACGTTCAATTAAAATAATCAACGTTTATGTTTAATCCGTATAAGAAAAAACTTTCCTAAAAAGGGTTTCTCGAAGACATTTGGTGGTTGGAATTAAGTTGTTCAGGCCTTTTGTGGGTTCGAAAGGGGTAGCCAATGGTGAGGATAGCTGCGGATTCCATGTCAATTCATGTTTAGCGGCTGCTTTTTAGACCGGAGGGTATGGGGGCCGTCCCCATGCCCGTCCTCCTGCCGCAGCCCCAAACATTCCACCCCCCAGCCCCGTCAACTTCGTCCTCCCCCAGCCGGATTCGACGGGCCTCATTCCTCTCTCCTCACACACACACATCTATACATACATACACACACACATATATATATATATAAAGGGGTTCATCCCCCACCCCCTAGATCCATCCCCTTCAAGCCCCTCCTACGTGGCGGTGACGTGGCGGCCCATCCCCTTGGGGATGAGGCTCTCCATACCCACCAGCCTTAGGGGAGTTGGTCTCTTAAGTCATAAAACTATCAAATGACATTTCAATCGATTAAACAATTTTTTATAGATACTTTAAATTATAAGATCACTAATCCTATAAATCTAATTAATAAAATGAATTATAAAAAGATGTTGTAAAACAACTTTAATTTCACACTAGTTAATATAGGAAATACAGTTGTTTAATTAAACCAAATGTAAGTTTATTGTTTTTATCAATATAAGTTAGTTTTGTAAAAAAAAAAAAAAAAGGTTTGTGAGAGTTCTAAATCACTTGGGCTTTTGATTAAAGGTTTAAAATAGATTCAGGTGGAGTTTGGGTTTGCAAAGAAATGGGTCGAGGATCCAGGGCCGCAGTCAGGCTTACGCCAACTAGCCCATTATGCTATTTATTAAAATAATAAATAATCTTTATTTACCTCATTTTTTTTTTCATCTTCTTTTTTAGCAACTAGCACTGGCGAAGTATAGTGGGTGGCCGGGTGCACCCGCCCACTCCAATGTTTCGGTTAGAAGTGTATAAGTTCCGATTTTTCGTCCAAAAAGTTTAAAATTATATAGGATCGCCCCCTGATTATTTTTCCTAAATTGTATATCCTAAATATTTATAAACTTTGTATATAAATGATGGGTAGTCTGGTAAATATACACTTTGTTTTATTTGGAACTATTATTATTTGACCCGACTTGAATCGAATAGCCAACCCGACCCGAAACATAACGATAGGAAAAAATTTTTTGGGTCCCATCACTTTACGCCCCCTCAAAACTTTTGGTTAAGCTCCGCCACTGGCAAGTAGATACGACCAAACGTTGCTAGTATTGACACATTTGTTTGGTGTTTTTGGTTTCGTTTAAGGTACAATGGAAATGGAGAGTACAAATTTCGCTAGAAAATGGGAGTTTAAGGTGATAGAGGCAGAGTGAGGAATATTTTTTAAAGCAATGAGATTGTGAGGTAAAAAAAAAAAACTCAAACTAGGCTTTTATAGTCGAGTTTTCTTTATGTGGAGTTTCACATGTCGCCACAAAACATTTTGGAGGGTGTTTGGGGTTGAGTTTTGAAGGAGATTTTTTGATTATTGAGTTTTGAAATCGTAAATAATCAGTTTTGAGTGTTTGGGTAAAAAAATTAAAAAATTGATTATTGCGTTTAGAAAGTTACAAAACGCAGTTTTCCAAAAGCAGCTCCCCCCTACTGCAACAAAACGCAGTTTTCCAAAAAATGATTATTTGCGTTTAGAAAAGGATTTTTACTTTTTTATTTTTTTAAATATATATTTGCCAAACACTCAAATAGTTGATTATCTGATTATTGTGATATCAAGCAACATAATCAAATCCAAACACTATCTTTCAACATCACGTTTTGTTACAGTTAATTATCTGATTCTGATTATTCAAAACGCATAATCTATTTTTAAAACTCAACCCCAAACACCCTCTTGGGTGCTTTGAGGTGGCCGCATGTCATAAACGAGTGAACATGGTTGTTTCGAGTGGTACACGTAACTATTTTGAGTGGAATGTGGCTGATTCAAGTGTGATGTGGTTGTGTCTATGACGAGATTTGGCCACCTGACTCTCCACCAAAGCCAGCCATGGTTGTATCTAAGGGTGCTAATGTCACACCCCTTTCTGCGGCGGAAGCACGAGGTGTGATCATGAAAGGTTCTCATTGCATACGAAAGGTAAACATGCTATATGCTCGTAAAAACATCAAATACCATAATTTGAAAACATAAGTTAGCGTTTACATCGCTAAGTCGCATAAAACGTTGTCTTAAAAAGTTTACAACTTTATTTAAAGATAAACATAAGCGACATCCACAAGCATAAGCGAGACCGCGCGCACATCCATCCTAGTTACCTTAAATACATGTGAGTTTTGGAAAAACGTCAACATAATGTTGGTGTGAATTCATGCAGTTTTTGTATTTCACGTTTGTATACTTTGTATGAAAACATAGTTTGAGTCATGTATAAATCAAGTTTTCATATATAAATCAAGTATTCATGTGTACACCACGTACTCATGTATAATTCATGCTTTTCTTGAGTACCCCACGTACTTCAAGTATTATTCCCATTTTCTTAAGTACCCCACGTACTCAAGTATAATTCATGTTTTCTTGAGTACTCCACGTACTTCAAGTATTAATCAAGTTTTAGTATGGTATGAATTTTATGTAAATAAAGTATTCCTGTAAGTATCAGGATTGTTAATGGGTTGCAAAGCCATTAACATGTGATACGACATAGGAAGTCACCAAACCTTAGGCATTTAATTGGTATATTCTGAGACACAAAAGCACTACTCGATTCTCGCCCTCACCGAGAGTGTGGCTGCTCGGCACCCGTTAGATCTAACCTTTTGTTCTGCTGTCTAGGTATATTGTTGATTAATGGTGCTTCTGTATCCTATTCGTGACACGATTTCTCGCATCATTTCTCATAACGCCTCATACTTGGTTCTCGTTCTCACCAAGTGCGCTTCTCATATTCTTATATTTCGTCACACTTGGTTCTCGTTCTCACCAAGTGTACTTCTTGTATTCTTATATTTCGTCACACTTGGTTCTCGTTCTCACCAAGTGTACTTCTTGTATTCTTATATTTCGTCACACTTGGTTCTCGTTCTCACCAAGTGTACTTCTTGTATTCTTATATTTCGTCACACTTGGTTCTCGTTCTCACCAAGTGTGCTTCTTGTATTTATATCATACCAATTATAAATATTGTACATTTGTACATGTATTTCACCCCCGAAGTTATAAAAACTGAAAACAGTTAAAGAGAAAAGGGGGAGCATGAACTCACAACTTTGCGTTCCTTGCGTCGTAAACTTCACCGGATTTGCTTAATTAACGTCGTAACCTATACGCGTTTTCTTAACGTTAGTCACTAGACTTGCGTCGCACAAGTACAGTCACTCTCTTTTGTGTATATTCTCTTGTGTTAAAAATATTTTATATTTTTAACTAAATGTCTTACTTATATTATTTTCTCAAAAAAAAAAAATATAAGCTTTTTGTATTTTGCATTTTGCACCCGAATTACGTATCTTGTATGTTGTATGTGTATTTTGTGTTTATGCTTCTCATGAGTATTTAGTGTATTTTTAAGTCTTAATACACTAGCACGTATAACACATACTATATACACTTAGCACAAAAGTTGGTGATCAAATAGTATATATTTTTCTCTCAAAAATATACATACTTATATCCATTTTTATTCTTGAAGAAATCCTCATTTCTTATCACAAAAAAATTAGGGAAACCTTGGTAATGTTCTTAGGTATATTTTTAGGGGATAAGTTTCTTTAAAACTTATATTTTTCTAAGTGTCAAAATTTATAAAAAATTTGACAGAGTTTCCCCTAAAAATGGAGGTTTCCCATGTTTTCAAAACATGTGTTTATTTTCTTTTAAATCGTCAACAATCACCAACAACAATAATTATCAACAATAATCACTAATTTCTCCATTTCATGAACTTGAATATTTACAAAAATGTGTAGTAACTTACTAGCACATTTAGTAAGTCTTGTTATCTTTAAAAATAAGTTTAATTTCTTAAAAACTTTATTTTTAAAGATCTTGAAGTTTCACAACTTCTAGTCATGATTTACCAAACATATTTCTTGTTAAATTTTTCTTGTGACACAAGTGTTTACACACTTGTTTACTTACTAAAATGCTTTTAGTTTATGTAAGGTTCGGGTTTAAAACAAGTCTTGTATATTTTACTTGGTTCTTCCGAAAAACCACTTGTAGATCTTTAGATCTACATGTTTAGAGTCTTATTTTACAAGAAAATTACTTTTACTCAAGTTCATGTCTTATGAATGGATGGATCCATCATCCTTTAACTTTCTAACTTTTACATCCTACTAGTTCATACTCTCAAAGATGGACTAGTATGTCTAGATGATGATCCATCTTGTTTTTACTAACAACAACATCAAATAATCATAACTAGACAAGTTTCACAAGATTTACACACATAGTTTCTTTTTATCCAACATTAACCACTTATGTCCAAGACTTTAGGTTATGTTCTTTCGAGTTTTCATCAATTAATCATTCTTTCACCTATTAACCACCAAAAATAAGAACAAGAGGGAGTTTTTAAGCACTTACTACTAGCACAAGGCTAGGGAAGTTCAAGAGTATAAATGTGGTGGTTAAAAGCAAATGGAGAAGGTCCTTCAAGATTCGCTTGCACCGAGCTTTGTTGGTGACCTTCTTACACCTCAAGATAACCTTGGAAAGCTTGTATGATGATTGATAATGGTGATGGTGTGGTGGTGGCTTGAAGCCGTAGCCAAGGGAGAGAAAGAGGAGGTGTTTTGTTGAATGATGGAGGTGATGAGTATGATGGGTAGATCTAGTGGGTTATAAAGAGTGTTTCCAACATAGTGTTGTCCAATAGGTCCAATGTTTCACTAGTACATGACAAGTCTAATAAAATATGAACTAAAGATCCCATGTGGGGATATGGTCTCCCAACCGTCCAACATATGGGGGGGGGGGGGGGCTAAGTGAAACATTCTAAGTGTAAGTTGCATGATTTAGTTAGGTTCTAATGACATTTAGTTAGGATGTTAGGTGTATTGTATAATATATAGTGTGTTAGGGTGTTCGGGGACCCTAACTATCTTAGAAAGATAAAAACAATGCTTCTAGCATTATTTTGGTGTTCCGGGTAATATCCGGTTGTGCGGTTAGACACCGGTTCGTTAAAGTGCTAAATTACACTTTTTAGTGTCTTTTAAGTACCTTTTTGTACCATTTCAATTCCCAACACTTGGGGAAGTATTCTGGATTATAAAACGTAATTTCTGCACAATATTCATGTTGTTAAAAGCTGAATTATTGTTGAATTATACAAAATTCTGCACTTAAAGTGCGTTTCGGGTGCTTTCTAGTGCTTATTTTTGCTTCCGGAGAGTATATATATTAAACCCTTGTATGTACTCATGGGTTTTAATGCCTTCTTGTTGTCGTGTCACACCCCTTTCTGCGGCGGAAGCACGAGGTGTGATCATGAAAGGTTCTCATTGCATACGAAGAGTAAACATGCTACATGCTCGTAAAATAACATCAAATACCAAGATTTGAAAACATAAGTTTAGCGTTTACATCGCTAGACAGCTTTAAACATTGTCTTAAAAGTTTACAACTTTATTTAAAGTTAAACACAAGCGACATCCATGAGCATAAGCAAGACCGCGCGCACATCCATCCTAGTTACCTGAAATACATGTGAGTTTTTGGAAAAAAAACGTCAACATAATGTTGGTGTGAATTCATGCAGTTTTGTATTTCACGTTTGTATACTTTGTATAAAAACATAGTTGTGAATAAATCATGTTTTTCTTGAGTACTCCACGTACTTCAAGTTATATATCAATCTTCTTGAGTACCCCACGTACTTCAAGTTATATATCAATCTTCTTGAGTACACCACGTACTTCAAGTTATATATCAATCTTCTTGAGTACCCCACGTACTTCAAGTTATATATCAATTTTCTTGAGTACCCCACGTACTTCAAGTTATATATCAATTCTAGTATGGTATGAATTTTATATAAATACAGTATTTCTGTAAATATCAGGATTGTTAATGGGTTGCAAAGCCATTAACATGTGACACGACATAGGAAGTCACCAAACCTAAGGCATTTAATTGGTATATTCTGAGACACAAAAGCACTACTCGATTCTCGCCCTCACCGAGAGTGTGGCTGCCAGGCACCCGTTAGATCTAACCTTTTGTTCTGCGGTCTAAGTATGTACACGATTAATGGTGCTTCTGTACCCTATTCGTGACACTATTTCTCATAACGCATCCTACTTGGTTCTCGTCCTCACCAGGCGCGTTTCTTTTCATCATTTCTCATAACGCATCCAACTTGGTTCTCGTCCTCACCAAGCGCGTTTCTTTTTATCATTTCTCATAACGCATCCAACTTGGTTCTCGTCCTCACCAAGTGCGTTTCTTATTATCTTATATTTTGTCACACTTGGTTCTCGTTCTCACCAAGTGTACTTCTTGTATTTATATCATACCATTTATAAATATTGTACTTTTGTACATGTATTTCACCCCCGAAGTTATAAAAACTGAAAACAGTTAAAGAGAAAAGGGGGAGCATGAACTCACAACTTTGCGTTCCTTGCGTCGTAAACTTCACCGGATTTGCTTAATTAACGTCGTAACCTATACGCGTTTTCTTAACGTTAGTCACTAGACTTGCGTCGCACAAGTACAGTCACTCTCTTTTGTGTATATACTCTTGTGTTAAAAATATTCTATATTTTAACTACGTATCTTACTTATATTATTTTCTCTAAAATTAATATAAGTATCTCGTGTTTTGCACTTTGCACCCGAATTATGTATCTTGTATATTGTATGTGTATTTTTTATGTTTATACTCCTCATGAGTATTTAGTGTATTTTTAAGTCTTAATACACTAGCACGTATAACACATACTATATACACTTAACACACAAGTTGGTGATCAAATAATATATATTTTTCTCTCAAAAATATATACTTACTATCCATTTTTATTTTTGAAGAAATCCTATTTCTAATCACCAAAAATTAGGGAAACCTTGGTAATATTTTTAAGCACATTTTTAGGAAATAAGTTACTTAAAAACTTATAATTTCTAAGTGTCAAAATTTATAAAAATTTTGACAGAGTTTCCCCTAAAAATGGAGGTTTCCCATGTTTTCAAAACATGTGTTTATTTTCTTTTAAATCGCCATCGATCATCAACAACAATTATCAACAATAATCATCAACAATAATCACTAATTTCTCCATTTCATGAACTTGAATATTTACAAAATGTGTAGTAACTTACTAGCACATTTAGTAAGTCTTGTCATCTTTAAAAATAATTTTAGTTTCTTAAAAACTTTATTTTTAAAGAATATGAAGTTTCACAACTTCTAGTCGAGATTCGCAAAAATATTTCTTTGTTAAATTTTTCTTGTGACACAAGTGTCTACACACTTGTTTATGTACTAAAATGCTTTTAGTTCGGATAAGATCCGGGCTTTAACAAAACTAATATTTTTGCTTGGTTCTTCCGAAAAACCACTTGTAGATCTTTAGATCTACATGTTTAGAGTCTTATTTCACACGAAAATTTACTTTTACACAAGTTCATGTCTTATGAATGGATGGATCCATCATCTTTTAACTTTATAACTTTTACATCCTACTAGTTCATGCTTTCTAACATGGACTAGTATGTCTAGATGATGATCCATCTTGTTTTTACTAACATCAACATCAAATAATAACAATCATACAAGATTCACATGATTTACACACATATCTACTCTTTATCCAACTAGTTTATCTTTCTTTCAAGGCTTTTAGTTATGTTCTTGTGTGTTCTTGCTTTTTAACCAATAAATCATCTATTAACCACCAAAAACATGAACAAGATGGTGTTTTAGAGCACTTACTACTAGCACAAGGCTAGGGAAGTTCAAGAGTATAAATGTGGTGGATAAAAGAAATGTAGAGAGGTTCTTCAAGTTCCGTTGCTTCCACACTTCCTAACTTTGCTTCTTACACCATTGTATACCAAGAGAGTGAATGGAATGAAGCTTGAAGTGAAGGTGTGGGTGGAGGGTGTTTGGGCCGTAGCCTTTGGAGAAGGAAGGAAAGTTTTGGTGTGGTGAAAGGTGAAGATGAAATGGGTTATGGACTAGGGGTTTTTATAAAGTTCTTCCAACATTTTTTTATTCATTGGTCCATATGTTTCTTAATCTCAAGACATATCACATAAAATATTAAAATAAAATCCACCATGTGGATCCCATGTCCCAACCGGTTATGGGGGGGGGGGGGTGTCTTGGTTGCTTCTCAACTACAAGTTACATTCTCTAGTTAGACTTTAAGTGTTAGTTTAGGGGTTAATTGTGTGTAGTATAATATAAGGTGTGTTAGGGTGTTCGGGGACCCTAACTAGCTTAGAAAAATAAAAAACAATGCTTCTAGCATTATTTTAGTGTTCCGGGTATTGTCCGGTTGTTCGGTTAGACACTGGTTCGTTAAAGTGCTAAATCACACTTTTTAGTGTCTTTTAAGTACCATTCTTGTACCCTTTCAATTCCCAACACTCAGGAAAATATTCTGGATGATAAAACGACGTTTCTGCATAATATTCTTATGTTTAAATGCTGATTTATTGCTGAATTATATAAATTCTGCACTTAAAGTGCGTTTCGGGTGCTTTTTAGTGCTTATTTTTGCTTTCGTATTGCATATATATTAAACCCTTGTATGTACTCTTGGGTTTTAATGCACTTTTGTCGTCGGACCTACACCTAGGCCTCAATTTTATTGTCTGACTGCTTTCTGCAGTTCTGTTGACACAGTGTGTCTTACCGGTGAGTTTACTATTATTTTTGACGCAACGCTCTTGTTTATGCATAAAGCAATATTTTGTAGTATACAACGTGCATGAATTCACTTGTTTAATCGTGTGTTCAGACATTGCTGACAATTAAGCACATAATTGCAATCATTAAATAATGATTAAAGTGTACGGAAATTACCGGTTTGTGCCAGTTGTCACAGTCTCCCCCCGTTAAAAGAATTTCGTCCCGAAATTCAGGCTGAACTCACTCTCGCTGGAGTCTTCTTGAATAGGTGGGGATACTTTTTCTTGAACTGGTCTTCACGTTCTCTTGTGTACTCGGGTCCGTGCTTAGAGCTCCAACGTACTTTGACAAGCTTCACACTGCTCCTCCTGGTCTTGTTGACTTTCCAGTCGGTAACCTCAACGGGTTGCTCTGTAAATCGGAGGGCTTCATCAATATGCACTTCATCCATCGGGATGATCACGTTTTCTTGTGTTGGACTCTTCTTCAGGTTGGATACATGAAACGTATCATGTACTCCATTAAGTTCTTCCGGTAACTCCAACCTGTATGCCACGGTACCAATTCTCTTCAAAATTCTGAATGGTCCGATGTATCGTGGATTCAGCTTTCCACGCTTTCCAAACCTGACTACGCCCTTCCATGGTGAGACTTTTAACAACACTTTGTCTCCCACCTTGAATTCTACTGATTTTCTATTCGGATCAGCGTAGCTCTTTTGTCGATCTCGAGCCGCCTTAATGCGCTCTCGGATCTGCGCAATCTTGTCGGTTGTCTCTTGTACAAGTTCAGGACCAACCATGCGTTTATCTCCGGCATCTGCCCAACATAAGGGCGATCGGCATTTGCGGCCATACAGAGCTTCGAACGGCGCGGCTTTTATGCTCGTATGATAACTGTTATTGTAGGAAAACTCAACTAAAGGTAGATGAGTATCCCAGCTGCCGCCTAGATCCATGACACATGCGCGAAGCATATCTTCTAACGTTTGTATAGTCCGTTCGCTCTGGCCGTCTGTTTGCGGATGGAACGCCGTGCTCAGATCTAACTGAGATCCAAAGGCTTCCTGAAATGATTGCCAGATTCTTGAGACAAAGCGTCCATCTCTGTCTGAAATGATTGAGATTGGCACTCCATGACGTGCCACAATTTCTCTTAAGTATATTTCAGCAAGTTTTCCAGTGCTGTCTTTCTCTCGGATCGGTAGGAAATGCGCAGATTTCGTTAATCGATCAACTATTACCCATATCATATCGTGCCCTCTCGGGGTCCTGGGTAATTTCGTTATGAAGTCCATCGAGATTTGTTCCCACTTCCACACGGGAATCTCTGGTTGTTGTAGTAGGCCGGACGGTTTCTGATATTCTGCCTTAACCTTGGCACAGGTTAGGCATTTTCCAACATAAACAGCAACGTCGCTTTTGAGTCTCGGCCACCAATAGTACTCTTTCAAGTCTTGATACATTTTGTCCGATCCTGGATGGATCGAATATCTCGATTTGTGGGCTTCATTAAGGATGACTTCTCGTATGCCACCATAGAGTGGAACCCAAATACGCTTCTTGAAGTATAAGGCTCCCTCTTCGTTTAGCACCATGTATTTCAGCATACCCCGTAGGTATTCAGCTTTACGGTTCTCTTCTTTAAGAGCTTCTTGTTGTGCATCACGAATGCGTGCAGTGAGGTTCGTTCGAATCGTCATTTCCAATGCTCGAACCCTTAGGGTCTTAACCCTTTCTTTTTGGCTCAACGCGTCCGCTACAACGTTCGCCTTTCCAGGATGGTACTTAATCTCACAGTCATAATCATTTAGCAGCTCGACCCAACGTCGCTGGCGCATATTCAATTCCTTCTGATCAAATATGTGTTGTAAGCTTTTGTGATCTGTGAAGATTGTACATCGAGTACCATATAAATAATGTCGCCAAATATTCAAGGCGAATACCACTGCACCCAGCTCCAGGTCGTGAGTGGTATAATTTCTCTCGTGAACCTTCAGTTGTCTTGAAGCATAAGCGATGACTTTTTGGCGTTGCATGAGCACGCAACCCAAACCTTGTCGTGAAGCGTCACAGTATACCACGAAGTCTTCAGTGCCTTTGGGTAATGATAGTATTGGTGCATCGCAGAGCTTGTTCTTAAGTAGCTGAAAGGCTTCTTCCTGTTTGTGACCCCAGTCGTATTTCTTGTCTTTCTGTGTAAGGGTCATTAGCGGTTGAGCTATCTTCGAGAAATTCTCAATGAATCGCCGATAGTAGCCTGCTAAGCCCAAAAATTGACGAACTTCGGTTGGGGTCTTGGGAGCTTCCCAATTCTTTATTGCTTCTATCTTGGACTGGTCTACATGAATGCCCTTCTCATTCACAACGTGACCAAGAAATTGTACTTCGCGAATCCAGAATTCGCATTTCGAGAACTTTGCATAAAGCTTCTCTTTCTTCAGTAGTTCCAAGATGGTTTTGAGATGTTTCTCGTGCTCTTCTTTCGTTCGCGAGTAAATCAGGATATCATCGATAAATACAATCACGAATTTATCGAGATATGGTTTGCATACGCGGTTCATCAGATCCATAAAGACCGCTGGTGCATTCGTCAGCCCGAATGGCATCACAAGAAATTCGTAATGCCCATATCGCGTTCTGAATGCAGTCTTTGGCACGCTTTCTTCTTGGATTCTCAGCTGATGGTATCCAGATCGAAGGTCGATCTTGGAATAGTAGCTCGATCCTTGCAGTTGATCAAATAAGTCATCAATCCTTGGTAGCGGATACCGATTCTTGATCGTGAGCTTGTTCAGTTCCCTGTAATCGATACACATCCGTAGTGATCCATCCTTCTTCTTCACGAACAATACTGGAGCTCCCCAGGGTGAGAAGCTTGGCCTTATGAATCCTTTATCCAACAACTCCTGAAGTTGTGTAGATAATTCTTGCATTTCGGATGGTGCAAGTCGATAGGGAGCCTTGGCTACAGGAGCGGCTCCTGGAACCAAGTCTATACGGAATTCGACTTGTCGTTGCGGAGGTAGTCCTGGCAGATCTTCAGGGAACACCTCAGGAAATTCCTTCACCACAGGGATGTCTTCGAGTTTTGGCTCCACAGCCTTCTTGTCTATAACGTGTGCTAGGAAAGCGACATATCCTTTCCTCAAGCACTTCTGTGCCTTCATACAATTGATGATTCGAAGAGGCGCGTCTCGTTTTTCTCCATGCACGATGAGAGTTTCACCATTCGCTAAAGGGATGCGAACGATTTTCTCATAACAAATAACTTCAGCTTTGTTCTTGGACAACCAGTCCATCCCGACTACTACATCGAAGCTACCCAATTGAATAGGTAGGAGGTCGATGCTAAATCTTCGTTCACCAAGTTCTAGTGTGCAGCCTCTAACAACTTCACCCGATTCAACAAGTTTACCATTGGCTAGTTCTATGGAATAAGGAATTTCTAATCTACTAGATTCTATTCCAAGTATGCGTTTAAATTCCACAGACATGAAGCTATAATCGGCGCCAGTGTCAAATAATATGGATGCAAAGTGATTGTTAATGAGAAACATATCGGTGACCACGTTAGGGTCCTCGCGTGCGTTCTTTGCTCCAATCACAAACGCCCTAGCCTGAGCATTGTTTCTCTCTGGGCAGTTCTTCATGAAATGATCATTGCTTCCACACTTGAAGCATCCTTGGCTCTGCCCCTTCCCGTTACCATTCTTGTTACCAGCACCGTTTCCACTTCGATTCTTTCCTATTCCCCAACAGTCTTCTGTTTGATGACCCAATTTACCACATTTGTCACACCTTGGAATGCGACAAGCTCCTTCATGATGATACTTACATTTTTGGCATCTAGGTATGGAGCCTTGGTATGCTTTGGTTGCATGGGTTTTCGCCTCCTGGGACGGGTTAGCGTCACGCTTCTTGTTGTTGAAACCCTTATTGTTACGAGTTGCTTGGTTCAGGTTTGCATGTTTTCTCTTTTTGTCACCGGACGGCTCAGCATGTGTCTCGGTCTTCTCTGTTGGGTTCAGTGATAGCTTCTTCATACCGAATAACGAGACTTGTGCGCTTCGTCCATCACAAGCTCGCGTAGGTCTCCATACAGTGGGACCCAGATACGCCCTGTTACATAGTAAGCGTCGTCTTCCATTTGTTCTAGCCGCTGCCTCGATCCTCGTAGGGATTCAGCCCTGATGTTCTCTGCTTTCAATGCTTCGACCTGGGCATCGCGAATCTGAGCGGGAAGGCTAGAGTGAATGGTAAGCTGTAATGCACGTACACGCTTAGGTAGGGTATCCTTTCGACTGAGGGCGTCGGCCACAACATTGGCTTTGCCCGGATGATACTTGACTGCGCATTCATAATCGTTCAAGAGCTCAATCCATCGGCGTTGACGCATATTTAATTCCTTTTGCTTGAAGATGTGCTCGAGACTCCTGTGATCGGTGTAAATGGTGCACTGGGTACCGTACAGGTAATGTCTCCATATCTTAAGCGCGAAAACAACTGCTCCCAGCTCCAGATCGTGAGTAGTGTAATTTCTTTCGTGAACCTTGAGTTGGCGTGATGCGTAGACAATGACCTTGTCACGTTGCATCAACACGCAACCAAGTCCTTGGATGGAAGCATCGCAGTAAACCACAAAATCGTCTGTGCCCTCAGGCAATGAGAGGATAGGCACGCTACAAAGTCTAGCCTTCAAGTGCTGAAATGCGGACTCCTGTGCATTACCCCAACGATAGATGACACCCTTATGAGTCAGTGAAGTGAGAGGTTGCGCAATCTTGGAGAAATCTTTGATAAACCTTCTGTAATATCCTGCCAAACCCAAGAATTGGCGGATCTCTGTTGGTGTTCGGGGTGCAGGCCAATTCTTGATCGATTCAACCTTAGATGGATCCACATGAATTCCATCCTTGTTTACCACGTGGCCTAGAAAGTGGACTTCGCGAAGCCAGAAGTCACATTTCGAAAACTTGGCATACAACTGCTCTGTTCGAAGAAGTTCCAGCATAAGCCGTAGATGTTGCTCATGTTCCTACTGACTTTTCGAATAGATCAGGATGTCATCGATGAAAACAATAACGAACTTATCCAGGTAAGGCTTGCACACTCGGTTCATGAGATCCATGAAGACCGCTGGTGCATTCGTCAGCCCGAATGGCATAACCAGAAACTCGTAATGGCCGTAACGAGTTCTGAACGTTGTTTTGGAGACGTCCTCATCTCGGACTCTCAGCTGATGGTATCCCGATCTCAAATCAATCTTAGAGTAATAGCTCGACCCTTGCAACTGGTCGAACAAGTCGTCAATGCGTGGGAGAGGATAACGATTCTTCACGGTCACCTTGTTAAGTTCGCGGTAGTCAATACACATTCTGAAGGTACCGTCTTTCTTCTTCACGAATAGTACTGGAGCTCCCCAGGGCGAAGAGCTAGGACGTATAAAACCCTTTTCCAAGAGTTCTTGTAGTTGTGTAGACAGTTCTTCAAGTTCTGATGGAGCTAGACGATATGGTGCTCGAGCTACTGGCGCTGCTCCAGGAGCTAGCTCGATTTGAAACTCAACTTGGCGATGAGGCGGAAGACCAGGTAATTCCTCAGGAAATACCTCAGGAAAATCGCGCACAATAGGAATGTCTTCAATTCTCTTCTCTTCCGTTGATGTGTCAGTTACGAGTGCTAAAATGGCAGTGTGGCCCTTTCGCAAACACTTCTGGGCCTTAAGGAAAGAGATAATGCCTACGACAGCACCACTCTTGTCGCCATGAATCACGAGGGGTTCTTCACCAGAACGAGGAATGCGGACGATTTTTTTTCCTTGCAAACAATCTCCGCTTGATGATGAGATAGTCAATCCATCCCAATAACGACGTCGAAACTACCAAGTGTGATAGGAATAAGATCGATAAAGAAGGTCTGACTAGCTAAGATGAGGTTACAATCTTTAGCTACGTGTGTGGCTTCAAAACTTTTACCATTGGCTAGTTCTACTGTGTGTTTAGTGTTCAAAAGTGTTGGAGTGCGCTTAAGCAATTGACTAACTTTTAAGGATACGTAATCTAGTATCGGCACCCGAATCAAACAAAACAGTAACAAAGAAGTCGTCCAGAAGGAACTTACCCATTACTGCGTTGGGATCGTTCTTTGCATCACTCTGAAGGTTTCAAGGAGTGATCACCGAGGATTGAGAGTCGAGCCTTCCAAACTTTCTATGCTAGAGGGTGTTCATTTCAGTGTCTTTGCATGGTGGAGCGAGAGCGAAATGTCACTGTGGTAAGAGAATGACGGTTTGGTCTAAGCAAATGGTAGAAATTAGACATAACATAAACCAATAATCATGTGTCGGTACAAAAGCTAGTATAAGGATTCCGCGTATTTAAGAAGACTATCATGGAATAGTACGATTTCTTGTAGTGTGAGGCGGGTCAGGTAAGCGTATAGATTATTGTGTTCACCTGTAGGTTGAGTGATTCCATATCTCCGCTCTCGAACGTTCTGAAGACTATCTCATCAGTAAGGGCATCCATTCGCTAGGTTGGGTTTACGAAGGGGGTAAATCAAGTAGAAGAAGCATTAACCATCCAATAAGGTAATGGGGGAAATCTTGTGATCGGTGGGAATAGTGGTGTGGTTGTTGGCGTTTCGTTAAATCAATTGCCAATCGAAGAAACAGGGAATTAATGAGGCTCATGCGAAGAATCGAGCGAAAACAGGGGTCCACCAATAACAGAAGAATTCGACCAAGTAATATGTCGCTTAGAAGCAATTCTAGTAGTGAGGTGTGGCGGCATGACCCAAAAAGGGATGTTCATTGCATTACGATCACGGAAGTATATCGCTTGTCCAAAATAGAGTTTGGTTGGTAGGGTTGCGAGTTGCAAAGCGACGAACGCGCGTAACTGTGGCTGCTTCGTTTCTGGTAACGACGACCAGTGGAGATGATGAGGTCCGTCAACAGGGATGCGTGGGTATAGTTCTCCAAAACCCGTGTTCGTTTGAGCCAGGTTTGGTCTTTGTGAATGTTGACGTACAAACCGAATGTACGGAGGGTCAGATGGTGACGTCATGTCGAATTAAGCGTGTAAATAGATAGAATGCATAAACAGTTGTCGTAGAGGGGTGACGAGAAATTAGAATAGAATTTGACCACCATTTGTCAAATTTCAAGTAAACACTTGCATATCATAAAGAATGCAGTAGGGCTAATAGACAACATGCTACTACCCTAAATAAACACACCATAAACACCACACCAGACAAAAGTAATCTAGCAAGTAAGAAATATAAACTTAAATCATACCACCTAGTGTGTTGAGTCTTGCACGTGGAGCGAAGCGTCGTTGTGGATCGTTGAGTACTGTACCGGTTATAGTCTGGTTTTATAAAAAAAAAAACTTTTCCCTTTTTTTTTTAAAACCAAGTTCACTATAACCAATGGCTCTGATACCAATCTGTCACACCCCCAAAATCCACCATGCGGAGTATCGCCGCTTGGAGGCGTGACATGACCAGGATCGAGCCACCAATCATATTGAACAACATAATTAAGTAAATAAAACCAAACACAATACGATTGGTGACCAAAAGGAAGTAAACCGATTTTAGGTTAACAGCGGAAGCATAAAACATAAGTTCACAACATAAGTCCATAGTTCATAAGTTTCAAGTCCAAAACGTAGGTTAAATAAGTTCATAAAGTTTAATCATTAAGTACGGGACATATCAGTTCGCATCCCACAACGACCACCTCCATATGCAAGCTCCATAGCATCTAATGACCTGCAAAGCATGTAATAACGAGTCAACAACAAAGTTGAGTGAGTTCACGGTTGGTTGTCCATTTTAGAGTTGTTTCCAAAAACATAGTTTAATCTCATTCGGCTATCCAGCCGTGGGGGTTACCCCATAGTTCGAAAACGTTTATTAGTTAACCATCCCATGTTCACCTTCCCTGGCTATCCAGCCCGACACTTTGGCCGTGGGGAGCTGCCCCAGTATTTTAAACTACCAGACTCGTTTATCATATCGACTACTAACAAAAGAAATCAATTGTGCCCTAGCGTCGGTGTTCTATCACCACCGACGTGCCATAGTCCATTAGTACACACCCGTCCAACTGGCACGGTGTGCGGTTTGTTAAACCTAATAGCGCTATTAACTAATGACCCGCTCGCCATTGGCCTCGGCGATTAAGTCGATATGAAGAGGGACTTATTGATAGAGTTTTTGTCTAGCTAGTTTTAAGGTTGTTGTCCTGCACCAGGAGGACGAACGTACGTATTCTGCACCAGGAGAATTCGTAGGTTTAATAATGGCATCCACTCTATGGAGGATGGCCGTACATATCCTACCCAAGGAGGATATGTAGATTTAGTTTTAATTCTTTAACCCATTCCCAAACCACTGGGAATCCCATGCCTTAGAAAGTGTGTGAACTCACCTCGGTTTGCTCGGTTAGATTCTCAAATATAGCTAACAGTCAAGGTCGGTCAATCGCGTCCTAATAAGGTACGGATAACAATCAGTTTCTCATGCATAACACGTATCCTACGTACGGTTTATTTGCACATTACTTCTACCACATAACAGGCACACACTTTAACGATTTATGCCCATATATATACTTCCCATCCATTCCCCACTCATAAGCAAACATACAATAATGCATATAACACATATAACATGTTAGATCATTCACAGATAGCATACTCGACATTTAGACGCGCAAATCACAACTTATGTCATTTCAGCATTAATATTCAAAACCGGCTGTTTTCGGACATTTTAATAAAATAGTTAAACTATTCCAAAAATTCCCAAATTTTTACAGGATGTCTTAAACGTTCCATATTTTATTGTGTAAAAATATCGGGGTCCGGTTCATTACCAATATTTTATAAAAATTCATATTCCGGACTGAACTCAGATTTATGTATTTCTGACCACAGTCCACGGAACAGTTTATTAAAAATTCATCGAGTGTCCGATTTACGAATTTCCAATGGGGTAATTACAAATGCATCGGTTTTCATCTACTGTACAAATTTCATGGTCCGATTCATCACAAAACTCAGGTTATGACTGAAAGTATGACACCCATTTATTGCTGTCAAAATTCAGCTTAAGTTGCTGTTACAAATTAACACTTTAAAAATAGTAAACGGAGTCCAAAAATTACGATTCCGGTGCCATTAGAACCGTATTTCATAATAACATATTTTAGATTCAAAATATCGGTTTTTCGTTGAGTTTAAGACCTGTTTACAGCCAACTGAAGTTGGCTGTAAAGTATGGACAGATTGCTGTTTTTAGTCTCTAGCTTACTAGTTTGTGTTTGGTTGATCCCGTTAATTATGTTTAGTGATCGTAACAACATCAAACATCAATATAATCCAGCAACACATCAGATAATCAACCAATAATCATAATCACACAAGATATACATGCTTTACACTAATATTCATCCATTAACCACCTTGTTCATCACTTTAGTAGACTTTTAGACTTTGATCTTATATGTTCATAATTTTTAACCGACAAATCTCTTATTAACCACCCTAGACAAGATCAAGAAGGCGTTTAGAGTCACTTACTACTAGCTCGAGGCTAGGGAAGAAAATAGACGAAAAACGGGTGGTTAAAAGCGCCGTAGAGAGGTCCTTGGCAATCCGCAAGCACCGGGCTTCCTCGTACGCGATCCTTCACACTTGTATATGCTTGGAATAGCAAGATCGAAATCGAAAAGTGGTGGTGGTGGTGCCTATGGTTTCAGCCGAGATATCTAGAGAAGGAGAGAGAGGAGTGAAATTTGTTCAAGTGTTGTGAATGTCTAAAATGTTTATCCCTTGTTCCATTTTATAGACCATACACCACCTTTAACCAATGGTTCATGTGCTAGGAAGATTTTAAGCATGGGGCTTAAAATAATCAACTTTGTAAGAGGATGTCCCCTATGGGGAGCCGAACTCGGTTAGAGAGGGGGGTTCATGGTTGATTTTCAACTAGTTAGTTATGGTTTAGTTTGTTAATTAGAAGGTTAAACCTTTTACTAGTGTGTGGTGTTTTGTAATGGGTGTTAGGGTATTCGGGGACCCTAACTGGCTTAGAAAAAGAAAAACAATGTCAATGACAATATTTTTATGTCCCGGGTTAAATCCGGTTGTTCGGTTCGATACTGTTTCGTTAAACTGCTTAATTAATTCGTAACGTGTCCTATGTATATATTTTTGTAACATTTTTAATTTCTAACACTTAGGAAATCATAACGGACTATTTAATGACTTTTCTGTACATTACTAGTGTGTTAACAGGCGTATGTAAATATAACACAGATATCAGAAAGCAGTTACGTAATTCCACACAGTCGTCAAGCACATTAATTATTATTAATAAATTGTACGGAATACATGGAATTATGAGGGTTGTCACATGTCTAGCGTTGCTTGGGCCACCACTGTCTTGAGTTCGATTCGCCTCGTACTGGGCGATAGCAGCGGAGATCCTTTCCTCCAGTAGAGCGTTCAGCTCTTCAGCAGTTCTTGGCAGTGGGGGAGGAGGAGGTTGATCATCATTGCGAGCATTCACAGCTTTCCTGGGTGCCATGTTCTGACAGAACATAACACAACAGGGTTAATCATTTGTTTGATATCGTCACACTAGACAATAGTATCATATATATTCACAGGTATATATACCACATAAGTGACATCAAACAATTATTACTCTAGCAGAGTACTTAGTAGGCTTGCACTGAGGGAATCTATACGTGACAAGACTTGCTATGATTTTTGTGCACTGAATTCCATAATTATGTATGCATCCATAATTACGTAACTCCTTGCACAGTCCGCACAGTTCGTTTCATCCTCGTATTTCTTCCTTCAGATGGGCCATTGCTTTTAGGTAAAGTCACGTATACTTGTGACATTCTACTTCTAGTACATGCTAATTATCACACATAATTGCAAGTAATTTCTAGTCAACGACAAGTGCTACTCAAGTGCACTCTAAGTCTCGTAGTGTCTTTTCTAGACTCATGTAGACAGTTTCAGGTAGTGGATGTCGCGGGACGTTTTATGCAATGAAAACTCTTTGAAAATTATTTTCGTGAATGGATCCTAGAGATTGTAGACTAGACTCGAGAAGGAATCCTGGTTCACTACAATCGCAGCTCTGATACCAATCTGTCACACCCCTTTCTGCGGCGGAAGCACGAGGTGTGATCATGAAAGGTTCTCATTGCATACGAAGAGTAAACATGCTACATGCTCGTAAAATAACATCAAATACCAAGATTTGAAAACATAAGTTTAGCGTTTACATCGCTAGACAGCTTAAAACATTGTCTTAAAAGTTTACAACTTTATTTAAAGTTAAACACAAGCGACATCCATGAGCATAAGCAAGACCGCGCGCACATCCATCCTAGTTACCTGAAATACATGTGAGTTTTTGGAAAAAAAATGTCAACATAATGTTGGTGTGAATTCATGCAGTTTTGTATTTCACGTTTGTATACTTTGTATAAAAACATAGTTGTGAATAAATCATGTTTTTCTTGAGTACTCCACGTACTTCAAGTTATATATCAATCTTCTTGAGTACCCCACGTACTTCAAGTTATATATCAATCTTCTTGAGTACCCCACGTACTTCAAGTTATATATCAATCTTCTTGAGTACCCCACGTACTTCAAGTTATATATCAATTTTCTTGAGTACCCCACGTACTTCAAGTTATATATCAATTCTAGTATGGTATGAATTTTATGTTAATAAAGTATTCCTGTAAGCATCAGGATTGTTAATGGGTTGCAAAGCCATTAACATGTGACACGACATAGGAAGTCACCAAACCTAAGGCATTTAATTGGTATATTCTGAGACACAAAAGCACTACTCGATTCTCGCCCTCACCGAGAGTGTGGCTGCCAGGCACCCGTTAGATCTAACCTTTTGTTCTGCGGTCTAAGTATGTACACGATTAATGGTGCTTCTGTACCCTATTCGTGACACTATTTCTCATAACGCATCCTACTTGGTTCTCGTCCTCACCAAGCGCGTTTCTTTTCATCATTTCTCATAACGCATCCAACTTGGTTCTCGTCCTCACCAAGCGCGTTTCTTTTTATCATTTCTCATAACGCATCCAACTTGGTTCTCGTCCTCACCAAGTGCGTTTCTTATTATCTTATATTTTGTCACACTTGGTTCTCGTTCTCACCAAGTGTACTTCTTGTATTTATATCATACCATTTATAAATATTGTACTTTTGTACATGTATTTCACCCCCGAAGTTATAAAAACTGAAAACAGTTAAAGAGAAAAGGGGGAGCATGAACTCACAACTTTGCGTTCCTTACGTCGTAAACTTCACCGGATTTGCTTAATTAACGTCGTAACCTATACGCGTTTTCTTAACGTTAGTCACTAGACTTGCGTCACACAAGTACAGTCACTCTCTTTTGTGTATATACTCTTGTGTTAAAAATATTCTATATTTTAACTACGTATCTTACTTATATTATTTTCTCTAAAATTAATATAAGTATCTCGTGTTTTGCACTTTGCACCCGAATTATGTATCTTGTATGTTGTATGTGTATTTTTTATGTTTATACTCCTCATGAGTATTTAGTGTATTTTTAAGTCTTAATACACTAGCACGTATAACACATACTATATACACTTAACACACAAGTTGGTGATCAAATAATATATATTTTTCTCTCAAAAATATATACTTACTATCCATTTTTATTTTTGAAGAAATCCTCATTTCTAATCACCAAAAATTAGGGAAACCTTGGTAATATTTTTAAGCACATTTTTAGGAAATAAGTTACTTAAAAACTTATATTTTCTAAGTGTCAAAATTTATAAAAATTTTGACAGAGTTCCCCTAAAAATGGAGGTTTCCCGTGTTTTCAAAACATGTGTTTATTTTCTTTTAAATCGCCATCGATCATCAACAACAATTATCAACAATAATCATCAACAATAATCACTAATTTCTCCATTTCATGAACTTGAATATTTACAAAATGTGTAGTAACTTACTAGCACATTTAGTAAGTCTTGTCATGTTTAAAAATAATTTTAGTTTCTTAAAAACTTTATTTTTAAAGAATATGAAGTTTCACAACTTCTAGTCGAGATTCGCGAAAATATTTCTTTGTTACATTTTTCTTGTGACACAAGTGTCTACACACTTGTTTATGTACTAAAATGCTTTTAGTTCGGATAAGATCCGGGCTTTAACAAAACTAATATTTTTGCTTGGTTCTTCCGAAAAACCACTTGTAGATCTTTAGATCTACATGTTTAGAGTCTTATTTTACAAGAAAATTTACTTTTACACAAGTTCATGTCTTATGAATGGATGGATCCATCATCTTTTAACTTTATAACTTTTACATCCTACTAGTTCATGCTTTCTAACATGGACTAGTATGTCTAGATGATGATCCATCTTGTTTTTACTAACATCAACATCAAATAATAACAATCATACAAGATTCACATGATTTACACACATATCTACTCTTTATCCAACTAGTTTATCTTTCTTTCAAGGCTTTTAGTTATGTTCTTGTGTGTTCTTGCTTTTTAACCAATAAATCATCTATTAACCACCAAAAACATGAACAAGATGGTGTTTTAGAGCACTTACTACTAGCACAAGGCTAGGGAAGTTCAAGAGTATAAATGTGGTGGATAAAAGAAATGTAGAGAGGTTCTTCAAGTTCCGTTGCTTCCACACTTCCTAACTTTGCTTCTTACACCATTGTATACCAAGAGAGTGAATGGAATGAAGCTTGAAGTGAAGGTGTGGGTGGAGGGTGTTTGGGCCGTAGCCTTTGGAGAAGGAAGGAAAGTTTTGGTGTGGTGAAAGGTGAAGATGAAATGGGTTATGGACTAGGGGTTTTTATAAAGTTCTTCCAACATTTTTTTATTCATTGGTCCATATGTTTCTTAATCTCAAGACATATCACATAAAATATTAAAATAAAATCCACCATGTGGATCCCATGTCCCAACCGGTTATGGGGGGGGGGGGGGTGTCTTGGTTGCTTCTCAACTACAAGTTACATTCTCTAGTTAGACTTTAAGTGTTAGTTTAGGGGTTAATTGTGTGTAGTATAATATAAGGTGTGTTAGGGTGTTCGGGGACCCTAACTAGCTTAGAAAAATAAAAACAATGCTTCTAGCATTATTTTGGTGTTCCGGGTATTGTCCGGTTGTTCGGTTAGACACTGGTTCGTTAAAGTGCTAAATCACACTTTTTAGTGTCTTTTAAGTACCCTTCTTGTACCCTTTCAATTCCCAACACTCAGGAAAATATTCTGGATGATAAAACGACGTTTCTGCATAATATTCATATGTTTAAATGCTGATTTATTGCTGAATTATATAAATTCTGCACTTAAAGTGCGTTTCGGGTGCTTTTTAGTGCTTATTTTTGCTTTCGTATTGCATATATATTAAACCCTTGTATGTACTCTTGGGTTTTAATGCACTTTTGTCGTCGGACCTACACCTAGGCCTCAATTTTATTGTCTGACTGCTTTCTGCAGTTCTGTTGACACAGTGTGTCTTACCGGTGAGTTTACTATTATTTTTGACGCAACGCTCTTGTTTATGCATAAAGCAATATTTTGTAGTATACAACGTGCATGAATTCACTTGTTTAATCGTGTGTTCAGACATTGCTGACAATTAAGCACATAATTGCAATCATTAAATAATGATTAAAGTGTACGGAAATTACCGGTTTGTGCCAGTTGTCACATGTCGGACCTACACCTAGGCTCCAATTTTATTGTCTGACTGCTTTCTGCAGTTCTGTTGACACAGTGTGTCTTACCGGTGAGTTTACTATTATTTCTGACGCAACGCTCTCGTTTATGCATAAAGCAATATTTTTTGTAGTATACAACGTTCATGAATTCACTTGTTTAGTATGTGTTCAGACATTTCTGACAATTAAGGACATAATTGCAGTCATTAAGCAATAATTAAAGTGTACGGAAATTACCGGTTTAGTGCCAGTTGTCACAGTCTCCCCCCGTTAAAAGAATTTCGTCCCGAAATTCAAGCTGAGCTAACTCTCGCAGGAGTCTTCTTGAATAGGTGGGGATACTTTTCTTTGAACTGGACTCGGGTCCGTGCTTAGAGCTCCAACGTACTTTGACAAGTTTCACACTGCGCTCTCGGATCTGCGCAATCATGTCGGTTGTCTCTTGTACAAGTTCAGGACCAACCATACGTTTATCTCCGGCATCTGCCCAACATAAGGGCGATCGGCACTTGCGGCCATATAGAGCTTCGAACGGCGCGGCTTTTATGCTCGTATGATAACTGTTATTGTAGGAAAACTCAACTAAAGGTAGATGAGTATCCCAGCTGCCGCCTAGATCCATGACACATGCGCGAAGCATATCTTCTAACGTTTGTATAGTCCGTTCGCTCTGGCCGTCTGTTTGCGGGTGGAATGCCGTGCTCAGATCTAACTGAGATCCAAAGGCTTCCGGAAATGATTGCTAGATTCTTGAGACAAAGCGTCCATCTCTGTCTGAAATGATTGAGATTGGCACTCCATGACGTGCCACAATTTCTCTTAAGTATATTTCAGCAAGCTTTCCAGTGCTGTCTTTTTCTCGGATCGGTAGGAAGTGCGCAGACTTTGTTAACCGATCAACTATTACCCATATCATATCGTGCCCTCTCGGGGTCCTGGGTAATTTGGTTATGAAGTCCATCGAGATTTGTTCCCACTTCCACACGGGAATTTCTGGTTGTTGTAGTAGGCCGGACGGTTTCTGATATTCTGCCTTAACCTTAGCACAGGTTAGGCACTTTCCCACATAAACAACAACATCGCTTTTGAGTCTCGGCCACCAATAATATTCTTTCAAGTCTTGATACATTTTGTCCGATCCTGGATGGATCGAGTATCTCGATTTGTGGGCTTCATTATGGATGACTTCTCGTATGCCACCATAGAGTGGAACCCAAATACGCTTCTTGAAGTATACGGCTCCCTCTTCGTTTGGCATCATGTATTTCAGCATACCCCGTAGGTATTCAGCTTTACGGTTCTCTTCTTTAAGAGCTTCTTGTTGTGCATCACGAATGCGTGCAGTGAGGTTCGTTCGAATGGTCATTTCTAACGCTCGAACCCTTAGGGTCTTAACCCTTTCTTTTCGGCTTAACGCGTCCGCTACAACGTTTGCCTTTCCGGGATGGTACTTGATCTCACAGTCGTAATCATTTAGCTGCTCGACCCATCGCCGTTGGCGCATATTCAATTCCTTCTGATCAAATATGTGTTGTAAGCTTTTGTGATCTGTGAAAATTGTACATCGAGTACCATATAAATAGTGTCGCCAGATCTTCAAGGCGAATACCACCGCACCTAGTTCCAAGTCGTGCGTGGTGTAATTTCTCTCATGAACCTTCAGTTGTCTTGAAGCGTAAGCGATGACTTTTTGGCGTTGCATGAGCACGCAACCCAAGCCTTGTCGTGAGGCGTCAAAGTATACCACGAAGTCTTCAGTGCCTTCGGGTAATGATAGTATCGGTGCATCGCAGAGCTTGTTCTTAAGTAGCTGAAAGGCTTCTTCCTGTTTGTGACCCCAGTCGTATTTCTTGTCTTTCTATGTAAGGGTTGTTAGCGGTTGAGCTATCTTTGAGAAATTCTCAATGAATCGCCGATAGTAGCCCGCTAAACCCAAAAATTGTCGAACTTCAGTTGGGGTCTTGGGAGCTTCCCAGTTCTTTATTGCTTCTATCTTGGACGGGTCTACATGAATGCCCTTCTCATTCACAACGTGACCAAGAAATTGTACTTCGCGAATCCAGAATTCGCATTTCGAGAACTTTGCATAAAGCTTCTCTTTCTTCAGTAGTTCCAAGATGGTTTTGAGATGTTGCTCGTGCTCTTCTTTCGTTCGCGAGTAAATCAGGATATCATCGATAAATACAATCACGAATTTATCGAGATATGGTTTGCATACGCGGTTCATCAGATCCATAAAGACCGCTGGTGCATTCGTCAGCCCAAACGGCATCACAAGAAATTCGTAGTGCCCATATCGCGTTCTGAATGCAGTCTTTGGTATGCTTCCCTCTTGGATTCTCAGCTGATGGTATCCAGATCGAAGGTCGATCTTGGAATAGTAGCTTGATCCTTGCAGTTGATCAAATAAGTCATCAATCCTTGGTAGCGGGTACCGATTCTTGATAGTGAGCTTGTTCAGTTCCCTGTAATCGATACACATCCGCAGTGTTCCATCCTTCTTCTTTACGAATAATACTGGAGCTCCCCAGGGTGAGAAGCTTGGCCTTATGAATCCTTTATCCAACAACTCCTGGAGTTGTGTAGATAATTCTTGCATTTCGGATGGATCAAGTCGATAGGGAGCCTTGGCCACAGGAGCGGCTCCTGGAACCAAGTCTATACGGAATTCGACCTGTCGTTGCGGAGGTAGTCCTGGCAGATCTTCAGGGAACACATCAGGAAATTCCTTCACCACAGGAATGTCTTCGAGTTTTGGCTCCACAGCCTTCTTGTCTATAACGTATGCTAGGAAAGCGACACATCCTTTCCTTAAGCACTTCCGTGCCTTCATGCAACTGATGATTCGAATAGGTGCGTCTCGTTTTTCTCCATGCACGATGAGAGTTTCACCATTCGTTAAAGGGATGCGAATGATTTTCTCATGACAAATAACTTCAGCTTTGTTCTTGGACAACCAGTCCATCCCGACTACTACATCGAAGCTACCCAATTGAATAGGTAGGAGGTCTATGCTAAATCTTCGTTCACCAAGTTCTAGTGTGCAGCCTCTAACAACTTCGCCCGATTCAACGAGTTTTCCATTGGCTTGTTCTATGGAGTAAGGAATTTCTAATCTACTAGATTCTATTCCAAGTATGCGTTTAAATTCCACAGACATGAAGCTATAATCGGCGCCAGTGTCAAATAATATGGATGCAAAGTGATTGTTAATGAGAAACGTACCGGTGACCACGTTAGGGTCCTCGCGTGCGTTCTTTGCTCCAATCACAAATGCTCTAGCCCGAGCATTGTTTCCCTCTGGGCAGTCCTTCGTGAAATGATCATTGCTTCCACACTTGAAGCATCCTTGGTTCCGCCCTTTCCCGTTACCATTCTTGTTACCAGCACCGTTCCCATTTCGGTTCTTTCCTTTTCCCCAACAGTCTTCTGTTTGATGACCCAATTTACCACATTTGTCGCACCTTGGAATGCGACAAGCTCCTTCATGATGATACTTACATTTTTGGCATCTAGGTATGGAGCCTTGGTATGCTTTGGTTGCATGGGTTTTCGCCTCCAGGGACGGGTTAGCGTCACGCTTCTTGCTGAAACCCTTGTTGTTACGAGTTGCTTGGTTTAAACTTGTATGCTTTCTCTTTTTGTCGCCGGACGACTCAGCATGTGTCTCGGTCTTCTCTGTTGGGTTTAGTGATAACTTCTTCATACGAACACAATCTTCAGTCAGACTGACAGCCAGAGTTACAGCCTCAGTGATTGTTTGTGGTTTGGCCGACGTCACCATGCCACGAAACTCTGGGGCCAGTCCCCAAATGTAGCGTTCAACGCGCTTGAATTCGGGAGTCACCATGTAGGGAAGCACTCTTGAGAGATCGTGGAACCTTCGAGTATAACCATTAATGTTAGCACCTACCATGGTCAAGTGCCAGAACTCCGTTTCCAGCCTTTGGAGTTCAGCGCGAGAGCAATACTTCTCTCTCATTCTTTCCTTCAGTTCCACCCAAGTTAAGCCATAAGCGGCATCATCACCCAAAGTTTGGGCTTGTAGGTTCCACCAAGTCAGAGCTTCATCGACAAACAACCCAGTAGCAAAGGTGACTTGTTGATCCGCGGTACACTTGCTCATGCGGATAGTAGCTTCAGTCTTCTCCGTCCAGCGCACAAATGCTACTACACCTCCTGTGCCGTCATAGTTCATCGGCTTGCAGTCGAGAAACTGCTTGAAAGTGCAGCCTGGAATTGATTCAACCAATTCACATGTGAGCAATCGAAGAAATAATGAAACAAAGACCGTTCATAAATTTCTCCATGCTTAGTACATTGTCTTAAGGTTACCTTGAGCTGCGTTGCCTCCAGATGAATCTTCGTTCCCATTACGTCTAGCATTGCTTGGGCCACCACTGTCTTGAGTACGGTTCGCCTCGTATTGGGCGATAGCAGCGGAGATCCTTTCCTCCAGTAGAGCGTTCAGCTCCTCAGCAGTTCTTGGCAGTGGGGGAGGTGGAGGTTGATCATCATTGCGAGCATTCACGGCTTTCCTGGGTGCCATGTTCTAACAGAACATAACACAACAGAGTTAGACATTTGTTTGATATCGTCACACTAGACAGTAGTATCATATATATTCACATGTATATATACCACATAAGTGACATCAAACAATTATTACTTTAGCAGAGTACTTAGTAGGCTTGCACTGAGGGAATCTATACGTGACAAGACATGCTGTGGTTTCTGTGCACTGAATTCCATAATTATGTATGCATCCATTATTACGTAACTCCTTGCACAGTCCGCATAGTTCGTTTCATCCTCGTATCTCTTCCTTCAGATGGGCCATCGCTTTCAGGTAAAGTCACGTATACTTGTGACATTCTACTTCTAGTATATGCTAATTATCACACATACTTGCAAGTAATTTCTAGTCAATGACAAGTGCTACTCAAGTGCACTCTAAGTCTCGTAGTGTCTTTTCTAGACTCATGTAAACAGTTTCAGGTAGTGGATGTCGCGGGACGTTTTATGCAATGAAAACTCTTTGAAAATTGTTTTCGTGAAAGGATCCTAGAGATTGTAGACTAGACTCGAGAAGGAATCCTGGTTCACTACAATCGCAGCTCTGATACCAATCTGTCACACCCCTTTCTGCGGCGGAAGCACGAGGTGTGATCATGAAAGGTTCTCATTGCATACGAAAGGTAAACATGCTATATGCTCGTAAAAACATCAAATACCATAATTTGAAAACATAAGTTAGCGTTTACATCGCTAAGTCGCATAAAACATTGTCTTAAAAAGTTTACAACTTTATTTAAAGATAAACATAAGCGACATCCACAAGCATAAGCGAGACCGCGCGCACATCCATCCTAGTTACCTGAAATACATGTGAGTTTTGGAAAAACGTCAACATAATGTTGGTGTGAATTCATGCAGTTTTTGTATTTCACGTTTGTATACTTTGTATGAAAACATAGTTTGAGTCATGTATAAATCAAGTTTTCATATATAAATCAAGTTTTCATGTGTACACCACGTACTCATGTATAATTCATGTTTTTCTTGAGTACCCCACGTACTTCAAGTATTATTCCCATTTTCTTGAGTACCCCACGTACTCAAGTATAATTCATGTTTTCTTGAGTACTCCACGTACTTCAAGTATTAATCAAGTTTTAGTATGGTATGAATTTTATGTAAATAAAGTATTCCTGTAAGTATCAGGATTGTTAATGGATTGCAAAGCCATTAACATGTGACACGACATAGGAAGTCACCAAACCTTAGGCATTTAATTGGTATATTCTGAGACACAAAAGCACTACTCGATTCTCGCCCTCACCAAGAGTGTGGCTGCCCGGCACCCGTTAGATCTAACCTTTTGTTCTGCGGTCTAGGTATATTGTTGATTAATGGTGCTTCTGTACCCTATTCGTGACACGATTTCTCGCATCATTTCTCATAACGCCTCATACTTGGTTCTCGTTCTCACCAAGTGCGCTTCTCATATTCTTATATTTCGTCACACTTGGTTCTCGTTCTCACCAAGTGTACTTCTTGTATTCTTATATTTCGTCACACTTGGTTCTCGTTCTCACGAAGTGTACTTCTTGTATTCTTATATTTCGTCACACTTGGTTCTCGTTCTCACCAAGTGTACTTCTTGTATTCTTATATTTCGTCACACTTGGTTCTCGTTCTCACCAAGTGTACTTCTTGTATTCTTATATTTAGTCACACTTGGTTCTCGTTCTCACCAAGTGTGCTTCTTGTATTCATATCATACCAATTATAAATATTGTACATTTGTACATGTATTTCACCCCCGAAGTTATAAAAACTGAAAACAGTTAAAGAGAAAAGGGGGAGCATGAACTCACAACTTTGCGTTCCTTGCGTCGTAAACTTCACCGGATTTGCTTAATTAACGTCGTAACCTATACGCGTTTTCTTAACGTTAGTCACTAGACTTGCGTCGCACAAGTACAGTCACTCTCTTTTGTGTATATTCTCTTGTGTTAAAAATATTTTATATTTTTAACTAAATGTCTTACTTATATTATTTTCTCAAAAAAAAAATATCAGCTTTTTGTATTTTGCACTTTGCACCCGAATTACGTATCTTGTATGTTGTATGTTGTATGTGTATTTTGTGTTTATGCTTCTAATGAGTATTTAGTGTATTTTTAAGTCTTAATACACTAGCACGTATAACACATACTATATACACTTAGCACAAAAGTTGGTGATCAAATAGTATATATTTTTCTCTCAAAAATATACATACTTATATCCATTTTTATTCTTGAAGAAATCCTCATTTCTTATCACAAAAAATTAGGGAAACCTTGGTAATGTTCTTAGGTATATTTTTAGGGGATAAGTTTCTCAAAAACTTATATTTTTCTAAGTGTCAAAATTTATAAAAATTTTGACAGAGTTTCCCCTAAAAATGGAGGTTTCCCATGTTTTCAAAACATGTGTTTATTTTCTTTTAAATCGTCAACAATCACCAACAACAATAATTATCAACAATAATCACTAATTTCTCCATTTCATGAACTTGAATATTTACAAAAATGTGTAGTAACTTACTAGCACATTTAGTAAGTCTTGTTATCTTTAAAAATAAGTTTAATTTCTTAAAAACTTTATTTTTTAAGATCTTGAAGTTTCACAACTTCTAGTCATGATTTACCAAACATATTTCTTGTTAAATTTTTCTTGTGACACAAGTGTTTACACACTTGTTTACTTACTAAAATGCTTTTAGTTTATGTAAGGTTCGGGTTTAAAACAAGTCTTGTATATTTTACTTGGTTCTTCCGAAAAACCACTTGTAGATCTTTAGATCTACATGTTTAGAGTCTTATTTTACAAGAAAATTACTTTTACTCAAGTTCATGTCTTATGAATGGATGGATCCATCATCCTTTAACTTTCTAACTTTTACATCCTACTAGTTCATACTCTCAAACATGGACTAGTATGTCTAGATGATGATCCATCTTGTTTTTACTAACAACAACATCAAATAATCATAACTAGACAAGTTTCACAAGATTTACACACATAGTTTCTTTTTATCCAACATTAGCCACTTATGTCCAAGACTTTAGGTTATGTTCTTTCGAGTTTTCATCAATTAATCATTCTTTCACCTATTAACCACCAAAAATAAGAACAAGAGGGAGTTTTTAAGCACTTACTACTAGCACAAGGCTAGGGAAGTTCAAGAGTATAAATGTGGTGGTTAAAAGCAAATGGAGAAGGTCCTTCAAGATCCGCTTGCACCGAGCTTTGTTAGTGACCTTCTTACATCTCAAGATAACCTTGGAAAGCTTGTATGATGATTGATAATGGTGATGGTGTGGTGGTGGCTTGAAGCCGTAGCCAAGGGAGAGAAAGAGGAGGTGTTTTGTTGAATGATGGAGGTGATGAGTATGATGGGTAGATCTAGTGTGTTATAAAGAGTGTTTCCAACATAGTGTTGTCCAATAGGTCCAATGTTTCACTAGTACATGACAAGTCTAATAAAATATGAACTAAAGATCCCATGTGGGGATATGGTGTCCCAACCGTCCAACATATGGGGGGGGGGGGGGGGGGCTAAGTGAAACATTCTAAGTGTAAGTTGCATGATTTAGTTAGGTTCTAATGACATTTAGTTAGGATGTTAGGTGTATTGTATAATATATAGTGTGTTAGGGTGTTCGGGGACCCTAACTGCCTTAGAAAGATAAAAACAATGCTTCTATCATTATTTTGGTGTTCCGGGTAATATCCGGTTGTGCGGTTAGACACCGGTTCGTTAAAGTGCTAAATTACACTTTTTAGTGTCTTTTAAGTACCTTTTTGTACCCTTTCAATTCCCAACACTTGGGGAAGTATTCTGGATTATAAAACGTAATTTTTGCACAATATTCATGTTGTTAAAAGCTGAATTATTGCTGAATTATACAAAATTCTGCACTTAAAGTGCGTTTCGGGTGCTTTCTAGTGCTTATTTTGCTTCCGGAGAGTATATATATTAAACCCTTGTATGTACTCATGGGTTTTAATGCCTTCTTGTTGTCGGACCTACACCTAGGCTCCAATTTTATTGTCTGACTGCTTTCTGCAGTTCTGTTGACTCAGTGTGTCTTACCGGTGAGTTCACTATTATTTCTGACTCAACGCTCTCGTTTATGCATAAAGCAATATTTTTTTGTAGTATACAACGTTCATGAATTCACTTGTTTAGTATGTGTTCAGACATTTCTGACAATTAAGCACATAGTTGCAGTCATTAAGCAATAATTAAAGTGTACGGAAATTACCGGTTTAGTGCCAGTTGTCACAGCTAAACTGTAAGACCCTAATTTGTAAGTGACAAAAGTCGCAGCGGAATATACGTAGCATAATATTTTCTCTCTTTATAACATCTTAACGTACTTAAATTCGTTCTTAAAGTTAACTCTTTCTCAATAAATACAGTTATTGAACTTATTTACAATAAGAACATAGCATAGCTTCGCTCAATTACGTACTCTAACACTCCCGTACAATCTATCTTGTGACTCGATCCTCGATCTCCAATCCTTGGATATTCTCATGACTGGTACTACCTACGCTCACCACATAAATTTCACAACATTAGTATGCATTATAAACATACAAGGTTTGTTCACGTTTACTTCTCATTTCGTTAACTCTTTACATCCCAGCTTTCCCATCCTGTCATACCATCCGTGGTGAGACTTCTTTGCTATTCCTGCATTACACTTATAACTCCAGGTACACGAATAACGTCGTAAAAACTTAATCATACTGAATGACTTACATACATATCTACATATAAATACATCTACATCGATATATACGTATCTACATATATACATACCTACATCATTACGTACACTCATGACATTATACATATATACATACATACCCCCTACTTGCAACATAACAAACTCATACATGTCTACTCTCATACATACCGTCATATATCCACGTACTTGCTCACATACTTATAAATATATATACATACCTATCCACACATGTTCATACACTTAAGCTTATAAAAACGTAAGTTAAATTAGTCCCACGTAGCTTAAAACACGTTTAAACGAGCTTCCCGGGCCATACACGTGAAAAAAAAATACAAATTTCGGAGAAACTTAACCCGTCGCGTCGCGTGGCGCGACGCCCCCTTTTTCACAGAACAGATGCAGCTGAAAGCTGCATATTCCCAGCACGTTCGGATTTTACGGAAACGAGCATAACTCTCTCGTTTTTAACCCGTTTTACCCGATTCTTTTTCCTACGCGTCCGTAATTTAATTCTCCATCTAATGGAGTTAAAATCCAACATCCGACATAATAAAATTTCAGACTTTTAACTCTTCGGCTTATTACCCTTTTTCCAAATTCCGACCCGTTCATGCATTTATCAACATAACTTGTTTGTTTGACCGTAACTTCTTATGAACCGACTAATATTAGGGACGTCTATCATAAAAGACTAATTTCTTGGATGTCTTGCATCCTCTTAATCCATTATCGTTCATATGCTTATTTTGACCCGTTAAGGGTACTCGCGCATTAATTGGTCTATGACTAACGAAACCATACTTCCCACTTTCATACTTGTCCAAAGCATTACACGAATCGAATAACTTGTTTCTAAACTACTTTTAAGATCGTTTGCCCAAAATACCCACCAAGGGCATTTTGGTCAACTTTAATCCCGTCACTTACGACGAAAGATTACAACACATACTTGACCTCAAACATCATGTTTAATTAATTAAAACACCATATTACTTAATCGAACTAAGAAGTGATTACGGAAATCACTTACCTTATGCGTCCGTGCTCGTATCCGATTCCTTGCCTCTTCTTGAACCGTTAACACCTCATGCTTGAGGCCGTCTCGACGTGATTCCTATACTTTCATTTCATCGAAATCACGCTCTTATTAGCATACTCATTTGTACATGTTAACAATCATATCAATCGCACATTTCACACTTAACTTTCATTAGTTATTTCTAACAAACATAAAACATATAATCAACTTCATATCCTTTCCAACTCATGTAATTCTTCTTGTAATCACAATTAACGCATATTAACATAACATGTACCATACGACCTCCTATAATCATGCCTTTACGACAATGAGTCAAATCACGTTTCTTATACTTAGTTGACTTTTGAAAGTCAACTATTAACCATATTTAACTATCGACTTATCATCATATACCCGTAACATCATAATCGACTATATGGACGTCACTATATACATCTTATCATACGCTTGGTGTGCGTACCACCTTTTAAGCATAACGTACAACTAATTCATGCATAAATCTTCAAAACTCATACATAACCCATCAAAACCCACTACTAATCATCATGTATCATTCCCAAATAAACATCAACCATATCATCATCATTTTTCTCCTAATTCATCTAACAAGAATTCATCATACCCACATAATACATTAATCTTTCAACAAGACTTTGACATAGATGGTGATTCTAGTCATCATCTTCACCCTAACTAGCGGGTTTCACCACTAATCATCAAATTATCACAAATCATACGTACCCCATGTTCTATACGATGATTCTAACCCTTGTACATGATCAATTTCATATTAACTCACGGATTTGAACATAACCCACTTCACACATGATCACGAATCTTAGATTTAAAACATACCTTATGATCCCCTCGTGATGGTGATCATTTATCCATGCTCGGTTATGATTTTAAGCGTCATCTTGCCTTTCAATTTGAGCATAAAGATGAAGTTAGGGTTTGAGGCTCCATGGGAGCCTCCTGCTCCTTCTCGAACACACGTATGTGTGTGTTTGTGTGTGGTTAAGTTATTTAATAACTTATCTTTCATTTGTTCCACTTTAGCCCCTCGGGTTTGCCTTTAAAACATAACTGACACTACCTTCATCATTTAATACTTTTGACCATTCCCTTAACTAGGTTAAATAGCCTAGTTATTTATTTCATGACATGTCATATAGGAACACACGACAAATATTAACATTCAGATTTTGGGGCGTTACATAAACGGGTCGTGTTCGCGGGTTGGCGGGTTCAACCCGACCCGAACCCGAAAATTTTACACAAACCCAAACCCGACCCGAACCCGAAAATCGTATCAGAACCCGAACACGACCCGAAGTTTCGTAGGTTGACCCGAACACGACCCGTTAAACCCAATTTTTTTTATTTTTTCTGAAATGAATATATTAAAATTAATATTTACTTAAAAAACACAAATGTATATAATAATATCATATTTAAATTATAAAATCTATGTTAATTTCTCTTTTTAAGTTATAATCATTGCATAAAATACACACCCCATTTAATTTATGACATAAAATATATTGTAAAAAAAATATAATATAGTCTAAATGTGTTAAACGGGTCAACCCGCCAACCCGACCAGGTTGACCCGAACCCGACCCGTTAACTTAAACGGGTTCGCGGGGTTCAACCTGAAACTGAACCGAACCCGTTTAAACTAAACCTAAACCCGCGAATTTCGTGTTAGGTTTGTGTCGGGTTTTCGGGTCGTGTCAGAGATTCACGCCCCTAGTTGTATCCCCTAAATGTAAATTTGAAACTTTTTCTATGTTTTAAAATCCCATCAACTAATTCTTACACAACTAGGTTTTTTACTTGCCGTGCGTTGCGACGACGCTGTACGCGAGGTGATAAATATAGACCGACTTGTTTTCGAATTAATTTTATGTTGAAATGTAGAGTAATCCGAATTCATAAATGCTGAATGAAAATATATTATATTTGACCTGACTTGTTTCAAACAAAATTTACGTTAAAATGTAGACCAACTCAATATATATATATATATATATATATATATATATATATATATATATATATATATATATATAAAATAAAAACGTGCGGTGGTGTTGTATGCGGCGTGATAAATTATAGACTACAATCAATCTGACTCATTTCCGAACTAAATTTATGTCGAAACGTATAGTAACTCAAATTTATACTCTAAAATGAGAACGTAATATATTATACCTAATTTGTTTAAAAACAAAATTTACGTCAAAAAGTAATTCAACTCAAAACGTACATAAAAATAAAATATATTATAATTGAACTAACTCGTTTCCAAACAAAAATTACGAAAGCGTAGACGAACTCAAATTTACACTGACACGTACATAAAAAATAAAACCGTTAGAAATTAGTTTTAGGGTAGACAGTAGACTCAAAACTTTAGAAACCTAAGAGGGTCAAAGTGACATTTTACAAAGTTAGAGGGTTACTTTGTCTTTATAAAAGTTAGGGGGGCTACAAAATGACATTATACAAAAGTTTGGGGTAGATTACAAAATTTTGGGGCAGATTACAAAAGTTGGGGGTTACAAATTGACATTATACAAAAGTTTGGGGTGTCGGTGGCAAAAGCCACGGTCCTTTTGTTATAAGGTTATATAAATAAGAATTAACTTCCGTTTTGCTCCCTGTGATTGGGTTGTTTTAGCGGTTTTTCCCTAATGGTTTAAAAATGGCCAGTTTCCTCTCTGATCTTTCTAACTTATCACCATCTTGCTCCCCAACTCTAACTCCATCTAAATTGTGTGATAGTTTTATGGGTATGTTGGTAATTTAATAATAAATAATACTTATAACTCTATAAATAAATACCTGAGATTATTTCTTTACCCCATTGACGGGCGACACCTACATATTAAATCCTTATGCTACAATAATTTTTGTTTTAACTAGTTATTTTCCACCCGCGCGTTGCGGCGGGACCCAATGACTACAAAAGGCGTGTTAGCAACGACAAACAGATACCGAATATCAAAACATAATTTTCAGTTCAGTTATTACGGTGCTAAGACGTTAAAATATGGATGAGCAACGGCAGCGGCAGCGAAAGTACCAATCCGGAAAATCATCGAAATTAGGTACCGACACTGAAAATGCTCGGTACAATACGGTATGGTATTTGAAGGTAAAAATCAATAAATACAGGTATGGTGCTAGACCAGTGTCGAACCGAAAGTAACGATTCTGAAAACGCCAAAAGGTGGGTACCAAATTGGTACCGAAAATGATTTGGTATAGTAAATTTAGTACCGATACGATACCGGTTCGTTTACAGGATTTGATACGATTTGCTCATCAATATTCTAAATATCAAAGTTAATTTTACATGCTACAATTCATTCATTACAGAAAAAGATAAAAAAGAAAGCAAAATAAGTTGTTGTGTATGTAAAACCTCATTCAAATGAAATACAGTTTACTTACTGTGTGTATGAAAAGTAATCTAAACGGTGCAATTACTTGCATTGCTGCGTTGCTACAGGATTTGATAACCGGTACCGAAAATACTGTTACCGAAATCCCCAAAAGTGGGTAACGGTACCGAATATACCTAGTATGGCACGGTTCGGTACCGGTCGTTACTGGTACGGCACCGGTATATGAGGGTAAAAACCGGTGAATACTTGTGCAGAACCGGTACCAAAAATACACCGCTTTGGTATATTTGAGACCGGTACCTATACCTAATACCATTTACTCATCTCTATTCTAATCTAATTCTAATTTTAATTTAATATTGAATCACTATTCATTCCACTTCTTTTTTATCATATATGAATTCTAACGAAAAACAAAAAAGAAAGAAACTTTCAATATGATTTTGGGTGGGTTGGGGAGGAGAGGGGGGGGGGGGGGTGGGTGTTTCGCTACCCAAATCTCATCGAAACCCAACCACACAAATTACATCCCTGGTCCGGGAATAAATATTAAGTTAGTAAACAAATTAAATTACATGACAAGGACGTGGCAGTTATAAATTTCATCCCCGGTCACGAATATATCAGCCGTTTGATTTATGACGTTGTATGTTTAGACCTTTTTTGTTATATGAATTACATATATGGGTAGGGTTCGGCTACAAAGTCCATTTTTTCCTACAAAGTGTACAAAGTCATAAAACACCTCAATTTCAGCCATAAAACACACTCAAAACCCACAAATAACACAGTGAATATCACTAAAATACAATATCTAAACAATAAACCCTAACAGTCCATAAAAACTTCAAACACACCATCGTAGAACTATGCATATAAAACACAACATGATAATCAACATAAAACACACTAATGTTAGTCATTCGATAATCAAAGCCTTATCATCCAAAACACAACACAAAACCCACAAATGTGGCGTTTTAGTAATCTTCACTTTGTTATTGGTGGGTTTTGAGTGTATTTTATAGTGTTTTATGACTTTTTACACTTTGTAGGAAAATTGACTTTGTAGCCAACTCTCATCCTTACATATATATGTATTATATTTAGTATTCATGGGAAAAGATCAAATAACAAGTTTATTTTGGCTAGGAAGGATAGGAAGCAATAGAATTATGACATGTGGTAACATTTAAAATAAAGAGCAAGGGTATTTTAGTCAATCGTATCATTTCTTCTTCCTTCTTCTCCCCAGTATCTTCAAAACCCACCATCTTCAACCTTTTCTTCACTTTCTATCTCAATAATCACTACATTATAGTGCGATTTTCGTCAACAATCAATGATTCAAACACCCGATCAACGTGTTCTTCAGCTTTTTTGAAGAAAACTCAGTTTAATTTCATACAAAATCTCGTTTTTTCCTCATGATTTTGAAGATAATCACTCGATCCGTTCGATTCGATCGCTGATAAGTGTTTCTATCATTCAAATTTCGTCAATCGTTGAAGAAATCGGCTTCGATCCATGTAAGAAATTCTTTAATTTCAGTTTTATGATCTGCGTTTTTGATTTAGTCGTTGCGTTTTACGATCTTGGTGTCACACCCCTTTCTGCGGCGGAAAATCATGAAAGGTTCTCATTGCATACGAAAGGTAAACATGCTACATGCTCGTAAAAATAACATCAAATACCATAATTTGAAAACATAAGTTTAGCGTTTACATCGCTAAGTAGCATAAAACATTGTCTTAAAAGTTTACAACTTTATTTAAAGATAAACAAAGCGACATCCACGAGCATGAGTAAGACCACGCGCACATCCATCCTAGTTACCTGAAATACATGTGAGTTTTGGAAAAATGTCAACATAATGTTGGTGTGAATTCATGCAGTTTTTGTATTTCACGTTTGTATACTTTGTATGAAAACATAGTTTGTGTCATGTATAAATCAAGTTTTCATATATAAATCAAGTATTCATGTGTACACCACGTACTCATGTATATTTCAAGTTTTTCTTGAGTACCCCACGTACTCAAGTATAATTCTCGTTTTCTTGAGTACCCCACGTACTTCAAGTATTAGTCAAGTTTTTCTATGGTATGAATTTTATGTAAATAAAGTATTCCTGTAAGTATCAGGACTGTTAATGGGTTGCAAAGCCATTAACATGTGACACGACATAGGAAGTCACCAAACCTTAGGCATTTAGTTGGCATATTCTGAGACACAAAAGCACTACTCGATACTCGCCCTCACCGAGAGTGTGGCTGCCCGGCACCCGTTAGATCTAACCTTTTGTTCTGCGGTCTAGGTATATTGTTGATTAATGGTGCTTCTGTACCCTATTCGTGACACGATTTCTCGTATCATTTCTCATAACGCATCATACTTGGTACTCGCCCTCACCAAGTGCGCTTCTCACATTCTTATATCTCATCACACTTGGTACTCATCCTTACCAAGTGTGCTTTTTGTATTTTATATCTCGTCACTCTTGGTACTCGTCCTCACCAAGTGTGCTTCTTATTATCATACCATTTGTAAACATAGTAATATTTATACATGTATTTCACCCCCGAAGTTATAAAACTGAAAACAGTTAAAGAAAAGGGGGAGCATGAACTCACAACTTTGCGTTCCTTGCGTCGTAAACTTCACCGGATTTGCTTAATTAACGTCGTAATCTATACGCGTTTTCTTAACGTTAGTCACTAGACTTGCGTCGCACAAGCACAGTCACTCTCTTTTGTGTATATATTCTTGTGTTAAAAATATTTTATATTTTTAACTAAGTGTCTTACTTATATTATTTTCTCAAAAATAAATATAAGCTTTTGCATTTTGCACTTTGCACCCGAATTACGTATCGTATGTTGTATGTGTATTTTTATGTTTATACTCCTCATGAGTATTTAGTGTATTTTTAAGTCTTAATACACTAGCATGTATAACACATACTATATACACTTAGTACAAAAGTTGGTGATCAAATAATATATATTTTTCTCTCAAAAATATATATACTTAATATCCATTTTTATTTTTTTGAAGAAATCCTTATTTCTTATCACCAAAAATTAGGGAAACCTTGGTAATATTTTTAGATACATTTTTAGGGAATAAGTTTCTCATAAACTTATATTTTTCTAAGTGTCAAAATTTATAAAAAATTTGACAGAGTTTCCTCTAAAAATGAAGGTTTCCCATGTTTTCAAAACATGTGTTTATTTTCTTTTAATTCATCAACAACCAATTTTCAACAACAATATATACTGATTTCTCTATTTCATGAACTTGAGAATTTACAAAAATGTGTAGTAACTTACTAGCACATTTAGTAAGTCTTGTCATCTTTAAAAATATGATTAGTTTCTTAAAAACTTTATTTTTAAAGAATATGAAGTTTCACAACTTCTAGTCAAGGTTTACAAAAATATTTCTTTGTAAAACTCCCTTGTTACACAAGTGTCCACACACTTGTTTATTTACTAAAATGCTTTTAATTTATATAAGGTCCGGGTTTTAACAAAACTAGCATTTTCCGCTTGGTTCTTCCGAAAAACCACTTGTAGATCTTTAGATCTACATGTTTAGAGTCTTATTTTACAAGAAAAATTACTTTTACTCAAGTTCATGTCTTATGAATGGATGGATCCATCATCCTTTAACTTTCTAACTTTTACATCCTACTAGTTCATGCTCTCAAACATGGACTAGTATGTCTAGATGATGATCCATCTTGTTTTTACTAACAACAACATCAAATAATAACAATCATACAAGATTCACATGATTTACCCATGTATCTTCTCTTTATCCACCATTAATCACTTATGTTCAAGACTTTAATGCAAGTTCTTTAGTGTTTCTTAATTTTTAACCGTTAAATCACCTATTAACCACTTTAAACAAGATCAAGAAGATGTTTAGAGACACTTACTACTAGCTCAAGGCTAGGGAAGTTCAAGAGTGCAAATGAGGTGGATAAAAGCAAATGGTGGAGGTCCTTCAAGATCCGCTTGCACCGAGCTTCGTTAGTGACCTTCTTACACCTCAATATCACATTGGAACGGATGGATGATGCTTGAAAGTGAGGGTGGTGGTGGTGCTTGGTCGAGCCGAGAACAAGGAAGGGAGGAAGGGAGTGTTTGGGTGAGCTAGGAGATGAGAATGGACATAACCTTATGGTTTTTAAAGAAGTTTCCAACATCTAAAGGCATATGGTATCAGATGTTGGGAATATTCTCAACATATCTAGTTAAAATAATGCAAGAAAATCCCTAGGGGGACCCACCTTATAACCGGCCCAAAATGGGGGGGGGGGTCTCTAGTTCCAACTCAATGGTAAATTACATAACTTGGTTGAATTCCAAGTTATATGTTTAGGGATTTAGGTGTTTAAGTATATGTTAAGTAATATATAGTGTGTTAGGGTGTTCGGGGACCCTAACCATCTCAGAAAAGTAGAAACAATGCTTCTAGCATTATTTTGGTGCTCCGGGTATTATCCGGTTGTTCGGTTAGACACCGGTTCGTTAAAGTGCTAAATTACACTTTTTAGTGTCTTTTAAGTACCTTTTTGTATCCCTTTTAATTCCCAACACTTGGGGATATATTCTGGATAATAAAACGACATTTTTGCATAATATTTCAGTGCCAAAATGCTGATTATAGCTGAATTATGTAAATTTCTGCACTTAAAGTGTGTTTCGGGTGCTTCTTAGTGCTTATTTTTGCTTCCGTGATGTATATATGTAAACCCTTGTATGTATTCTTGGGTTTTAATGTATTCTTGTTGTTGGACCTACACCTAGGCTCCAATTTTATTGTCTGACTGCTTTCTGTAGTTCTGTTGACACAGTGTGTCTTACCGGTGAGTTTAATAGTATTTCTGACGCAACGCTCTCGTTTATGCATAAAGCTATATTTTGTAGTATACAACGTGCATGAATTCACTTGTTTGGTATGTGTTCAGACATTGCTGACAATTAAGCACATAATTGCAGTCATTAAATAATGATTAAAGTGTACGGAAATTACCGGTTTGGTGCCAGTTGTCACACTTGGCGGGGGTCCGGGGGCAGCGCCCCTGGCTGGGGTTGAGCTGGCAAGTCAGCTCGGAATTTTTTTTTTCCGATTAAACTGCTTTAATAAAAATGCATTAGAAAATTTAATTTTCTGTAAATTGCCTCCGAAAAACTGCATTCGTAGACAATTTTTTATCTCCTGCTTTCTGGTTCAGACAATTCACATACAAAACTGCATTCGTAGACAGTGTTTCTGGTTCTGTGAACAACAGGTTCTGGTCATTGCGTTTTAGACAAATTCTGGTTCTGTGAACAACAGTTTCTGGTTCTGTGAACAACAGTTTCTGGTCATTGCGTTTTAGACTGTTTCTGGTCATTGCGTTTTAGAAATAAAACATTTTTGAAGTATTTTTACTCATTGCGCTTTAGGTAAACACATTTTTATGTGTATTCAGTTCATTGCGTTTTAGAGAGAACAATTTCTTTTGTGTTTTTAGGCCATTACGTTTTAGAAATAAAACATTTTTATGTGTTTTCTAGGCATTGTGTTTTAGAAATAAGGCATTTTTAAGTGTTCTCTGGCCATTGCGTTTTAGAAATAAGACATTTTAAGTGTTTTCTGGCCATTGCGTTTTAGGTAAAAACACATTCAGTCCATTGCGTTTTAGAAAGTACACTTTCTTTTGTGTTTTTAGGCTATTGCGTTTTAGAAATAAGACATTTATTTGTGTTTTCTGGTCATTGCGTTTTAGAAATAAGACATTTCTTTGTGTTTTTGGTGCGTTGCGTTTTAGAAAAAAGTCATTTTTTTACGTTTTTTTTTCATTGCGTTTTACGCAACTGGGTTTTCTCCATTGCGTTTTATGCAACTGGATTTTCAAAAAAAAATCGAAAATATAGCAATAATATACTCGTTTTAAAGATAAAAAAAACGCTCGTTTTTTTGGTGCAATTTTTATAAAAAAATAATGTCGTATGAAAGAGTTATTAACGTTTAAAAATGGGGGGGGGGGGTTGGAGGAGAGAGAAACTATTGGCTTGGATTGACTAGAATGCCCCTAAACAAACCCACGCGCCTCTTTTCTTTCCCTCAATTTCCATCATTTAATCTTAGCCATTGATTAACTAAATGGATGGTCAAGATCACTTCCTAGCCTTCCTAGCCAAATAAACTTCCTATTGTATCTCCACCCTAGTATTCATGGTGTTATAATGTTCTCACATAATCCGAAGGGAATCAGATCACAAAGACATGATTTTTGTAAACAAAGGTTAATAAATCATTAAAATCAAGGTCCACTTTATGTTTATCATACGGATCTTTTTAACCCGTATAAAATAACCACACAAATTACATTCCCGATCATGGATATAACTTTTTTTATAACAAAAAAACAACGATACATGAATATAATTATATAAAGTATCTACATGAAATATATTTGTGTATTTTATTATTTTTATTTTTAAGGATCAAATCTTATCTAAAAAATTTATAGTGACGTATAAAAATCTTTAAAAAATAAACAATTTTTTTTCCTGATTTTCTTCTTTTAATACATTAGTACGTGGCTGTGGACCACTCAAAGAATCATGTGGAGGACTTTACGAGTAATAACATACATAACCATTGGAAGACTCCAAAGAACACACGGATCCGGATGACATATTTTTAACAATAAATAAAGTACTCCCATCAAAATCAAATCTCAACCTTTAATTTATTAAGATTTTCTATTTAGAAAACTTTTTGACGTGAAATAAGTTTAATGCATGTCTTATATACATGATTAGCACATCATATTATTTTGTTTGATATATCAGCCAAACAAACCAAATGCATAAATACATTATGATATGAGAATAAAATAAGGTAAGTTATATATATATATATATATATAGAGTAGGGTTCGCACGGAAAGTGTGTTTTTCCTAGAAAGTCTAGGAAGCGATCTGGTACATCCGATTGGTGTGTTTAAGGGTTGAGATTAAATCAATGTCAATCTTGTAATATTTGAGTTTAATTAATTGATTGTTTTAAATGAGTAGGGGCAATTTTGTCAATGGCCGTGTTTTAAATCAATTAGATAACCGCCCAGTTCCTAATTTCAAGCGATTTTCCCTCTCTCTCTCCAAACCCATCTTGGAAACCCCAATCCCTACAAAAAATAACTACAATCATGGAAGGAGATAACTTTAGAAACGATGGAGAGCACCGGATCAAATTAAAACACTTCTCCATCTCCGAGTTCATCATCACCATTCAAATATTGTTCTTATCATCTCCGTTTTCTTGACGATGTGTTTTAACAGCAAGCAAATTAATACAGTTGTGTTTTAGCAGCAAGCGGATTCATACAGTTGTGGTTTAGCATCCAGATTCATACAGATGTGTTTTAACAGCAAGCAGATTCATACAGTTGTGTTTTAGCATTCAGATTCATACAGATGTGTTTTAACAGCAAACAGATTCATACAGTTGTGTTTTAACAGCAAGCAGATTCATACAGGTGTGTTTTAACAGCAAGCAGATTCATACAGTTGTGTTTTAGCATTCAGATTCATACAGTTGTGTTTTAGCATCCAGATTCATACAGATGTGTTTTAACAGCAAGCAGATTCATACAGTTGTGTTTTATCATTCAGATTCATACAGTTGTGTTTTAACAGCAAACATATTCATATAGTTGTGTTTTAACAGCAAGCAGATTCATACAGTTGTGTTTTAACAGCAATCAGATTCATACAGTTGTGTTTTAGCATTCAGATTCATACAGTTGTGTTTTAACATCAATCAGATTCATACCCTGTGTTTTACCATCTTTATATTGTGGGATCTATAAAAAAAATTGACTTTATCCCTGTAAACTGTTAAAACACAGCACCAAGAACATGCTGATAAATTCCAGTAATCTTCTGAACAATGGAATATGCGATGTAATGTGACATAGACAATAACATAAAACACATTCAAATTGTTAAAATGCAAAAGAACTGTTAAAACACAACCTGATTATATATTGACTTCAGAGTGTTAAAACACATTACTTCAACCTCTCTGACTGGTAACACACATCACTGAGAACATGCTGATAGTTTTCAGCTAAACACATTGACTTCCAGATTTGAATTCGAAAATAATAAAAATTCCGAAAATCATGGAATTTTAGTTAATGAAGATACATTCCAAAAATAAAATTAAAATGTGAAATTACATGATAGCCCTTCTACTTAAAATCCCTCAATGACACATGTCCAATTCTTATTCCTTCCTAGACTTTCTAGGAAAAATAGACTTTCCACCCAACTCCTACTCTATATATATATATATATGTTTTTTTTTCTGAAATGTATGAGAGAGTTATAGACTTCATATACGATTCTGTTAAAGGACGGTGTACATGACCATGGCGAACGTAATTATGAGGAATTTGAAGTGTGTTGTTGTCTACATAAACAAAAGTTTAGTTCAAGGTAATAGTGTCTACATACAACTTAGAGACAAAGTATACTTTCACAAGTGAAGGTTAAAAGGCTAACAACTATCTATCGTATGTAAGATTTATACATTAAGATTTCATAAGTTATTGATTGATCTCTCTTAACACGAGGGGATGTTGAAAAAATGTGATGTGAATGGAGATTGAACGTTAAAGGGTGAAGGTTGGTTTAATGACCTTTCATGGGCTCTTATATGTGCACCATCCAATTAGGTCTGGCCCAAACTCAAGTATTTTGAAGCTTGTGCTTTAGGACTCCAAATCATGAGAGCCTCCATGTTTTAAAGAAAATTACCTTTTACATAGGATATTTGGGCTGTGTTACGATGGATAATGATTTAGTGACATTATATGGGGGGGGGGGGGGGGCTCAAATAGTTTTTTTTGGAAAAGGCCTCGAGTTTTTACTTTGCCTTAGACCATCATAATGGTTGAGCCGGCTCTGTATCCAATCATTGTTAGGTGCACATTGTGGCTATGTTAATGCAACCTTTTAAATACATGGATTAAACTGGAGGAATGGGATCAAATACAAACACTTATATTTGTAAGAACCGTAAGAACCAACTCATAGTTGACAAGTGTCTCTCAATAAAAAATTAGTTTAGGGGTAATTTAGACCTTTTCATTATATTTATTTATAAATAATTAAAAATAATTATTAGAGTAAACTGCAATTTTACCCCCTGAGGTTAGGGGTCATTGGCATGTCTACCCCCTCTAAGGAAATAATTTCAATTTTACCCCCCACTGTTTGCTGTTATGTCGCAACCTTACCCTCTGCCGTCAGTCAACAGTTATTTGACTGTTATAGGCAGGGGTATTTTGGTAATCTTACCCTATATTTATTATTATTTATTTATAAAGTCAAATTATTATCATCTTCTTCAAATAACTCATGCACTGCATTTCTTCTCCTTCATATTAGGGTTTTCATAAAATGAAATCTCAAATCATCATCACCTCCACGGAAATCTCAAGAACAACAGCAGCAACAACGCTTGCACATCCAAAATTGATAATATTCTTCCCTAGTGGTGACTGACTGGTGCCGGATTCTGATTATTTTTCCACCCAAATTGATAAATCTCAAGAACAACAGCAGCTGCCACCGATCTCAGCCGCCCTCTACTACCGTCCTCCGCCGGCAACAACCTATCTAACACAAATTCCGATCACAGTAATCATATGGGTTTTCCCCAATCTGAAACACCCACAAATCAAGATTCAATTTTTCTTCCACACGCATCAGTTTAAACGTTTTATTCTTGAAGGAAACAAGTTCCCATGAATCTTGCAATGGAGATATGCAGTGGATCTTAAGTTCTAAACTCCAGTTGATGTATTTGTATATCATTTCGTGTTCTTAGGTATTACTTTTCTTACCTTTTATTTATCATATTATATAAAATTTGGTAACATCAAGCTTTACTAAAACCTTATTTTGACTGTGTATTTCTACCTTTTATTTTAGATTGGATTTAGTCAATGGGATAATGGTCCGCACAAGCTCGATGCAGTTATAAGAGAAGGTATGTTGCTGTTGTTCTTTAACCATTTTGCTATTCTTGTTGATGTGTACTATATTTTCGTATTTGGCTTGATAAAGAGTGATGGGTGCTGTATGTGAGAGCTTTTGAGTTTTTTTGTCCAATTTATCTGTACAGACATATGTACATAACAAAATTATAAGAGGATGGAGGTTTGGAATTTTGTTAAAACTTATAGGAATATGATTTTTTGTATCTTTTTTATTTCTCTGTTTTCATTTATTTTGTGGAAAAATAACAGATTCACTAGATTTATGTGTAATGAAAGGTGGAAGGGTGAGATTTGGATCTTGAGAGGTTAATGGCGGTGGCAGTGGTGGTACCCGGTTGAGAGTGTTGGAGGGTGGTGGCTGGAGGTGGTTGAGGGTGGTGGCTGGAGGTGGAAGTGGTGGTTGTGGTGGTGAATGGCGGTGGCAGTGATTGCAGGGGGTAATGTTGTGTCTTAACACAAAGTACAGGGGGTAATAACAAAGGACAAATTAGTAATTTACCAGTGGGGGTAATTGTGCAACTTAACACGAATGTTGGGGGGTAAAATGGAAGGGTAATATAGTCATTTCAACTTAGAGTTAACAGATCTGTTATTGACTTTGATGCCGGGGGGTAATGTTGCGACATAACAGCAAACAGTGGGGGGTAAAATTGCAATTATTTCCTTAGGGGGGTAGACATGCCAATGACCCCTAACCTCAGGGGGTAAAATTGCAGTTTACTCTAATTATTAAAACATCCCTAAATCCATGCAAGTTTAATTCAAATCAAATTTTGAATTTTTTAACATATACATGATCTAGTAACTCTCCATGATCGAACCAACGTGTAGGAACCACCACAAAAAATATAATCAGCACAACACTATATAATTAGCATAACATCCATAATCGTTCTCCATTATCAGCACATCGTCCTCAATCGTTCTCCATTATCAACATAAACGACATTAGCACAACATCCTCAATCGTTCTCCATTATCAACATATCAGATGTGCTGATTATATCTACTTTTGGTGTTTGTTTGTATTATATTGTAATTAACACATAATCAGCACATTATCAGCACAATTATAAAACAACTTTTGGTAACTTTTTTAAAAGTTACTTTTAAAAATAAAAAAAAGGTATAGCAATATGGTACTCATATTAAAGATAAAAAATACTTGCTTTTATGGTATTTTTTTTAAATAATGAAGTATATAAAAGTTATTTTAGTTTAAAAAACCTTGGTGGAATTGTATTTAATTGAAAATGGTTAAATGACTAGCAATTTTTCGAAATTACCCCTAACTTGTTAATACTCATTTTTTATTATAAGGGTTTTATTTATAATCAACCCCAACCCATGATTTAAACTATCAATGGTTCAGATCTGTTCTTATGGTTCTTACAGTTAACACTGTTTATACAGGATCTCAACCCTTAAATTGGAATCATGGTAACTACAGAAACCCATGTGATATTTTGAGGCAAGACGATCATCTCCAACAATACATATGTTGTACGTTGGGAAACAAACTCAAGTGGATGTGCAATCTGATTTAAGGGAACTAGTTAAATTTCCGCCGCGCGTTGCGGCGGGGACCCAATGACTGTAAAACGCGTGTCAGTAACGGCAAGCAGATACCGAATATCAAAACATAAATAAAAATGTCCTGAAAAGGATAGTCAATCCGTCCTAAAAAGCGATTTTAAATAACCTAATAATATATAATAATAGGACCCACACGTCCTACACGTTGGAAATTCGGTTGTTTTCAGTTCAGTTATTACGGTGCTAACACGTTAAAATATGGATGAGCTCGGTACCGGTAACGGCACCGAAAGTACCGATCCGGAAAATCATCGAAATTAGGTACCGGCACCGAAAATGTTTGGTACAATACGGTATGATATTTGAAGGTAAAAATCAATAAATATAGATATGGTGCTAGACCGGTGTCGAACCGAAAGTAACGATTCTGAAAACGCCAAAAGGTGGGTACCAAATTGGTACAAAAAATGATTTGGTATAGTAAATTTTGTACCGATACGATACCGGTTTGATTACAGGATTTGATACGATTTGCTCATCAATAATCTAAATATCCAAGTTAATTTTATATGCTACAATTAATTTATTACGTAAAAAGACAAAAAAATAAAGCAAAATAAGTTGTTGTGTATATAAAACCTCATTCAAAAGAAATACAGTTTACTTACTGTGTGTATGAAAAGTAATCTAAACTGTGCAATTACTTGCATTGCTACATTGCTACAGGGTTTGATGAGCTCGGTACCAACCGGTACGGAAAATACCGTTACCGAAATCCCCAAAAGTACACCGGTACCGAATATACCTGGTACGGTACGGCTTGATACGGTCGCTACTGGTACGTCACCGGTATTTGAGGGTAAAACCCAATAAATACCGGTGCCGAACGGATACCGAAAATACACTCAGTTTGATAAATTTGATACCGGTACCCAATATTATTCTTTCATTTCTATTTTGATTAGCACTATTCATTCATTCAGAATTTAATATATAGGCTAATATATAGGCTAATTATGGTAAATATGGGTCTTATTATCTACCATTGGTTCCTGATTGTATGTTTTGTATTCATGGTGGTATAATATTTCGAAATTGATCGGAGATTATTTCAACATATAAATCACAATTTACATTCGCTAAGAATCACAAAGATATGATTTGTGTGAACAAAGGTAAATAAATCATGGTACAATATGTGTTTAACATATTAATCTTTTTAACCCATGTATTAATCGGGTTTTGATGCGATTAGGTGATTTACAATAAAGTTTCTTACAAAAATTTACGTATTAAATTTCAGTTAGCAAAAAATAAACCCAAATGTGAGAATTACAATAATAAACCAAATGTTAAACAACTACACAAGGTTTATATAAATCAATTAAATAAACATCCATCACGAGAGGTAACCTTAGGGTTCTAGTCAAGCAAATTAGAATTCAAATCTTTAACCGTTGATCGAAGAAAACCCTTTGAATTCATATTGTTGGTTGGTGAAGGATGGTGGATAAGGTTTTGCAACAAACCTCATGGGTTGGGATTGACGGTTACGAAAATAGAGAGGTTCGGAAGATGTGTTTTATTGAAGTTTTTAATCTTTTCTTTAAGTAATTATTTCACTAAATAGTTTAGTACTATTTTTGTCAAAACACTCTGTCGAATCCTTGATTAAAACGGCTTGGAGTTACTAACCTTAGACTCGATAAGATCCGGTTCAGATTCGTCCTCTCATCGCGTGGTGCGGTTCTTCTTGCGGGACATCGAGCCTTGGGCTGTGACCACAGGTAAATCTCGTTAGAGGGCCTTGGGGGTTTGCCCTGAGTGCACTTCGACGCTCAAGTCAGTTCCATATCAGTTGTGATAATTATAAGTGCAAGTAAAAGAGAGGTATAGTTATGGAGAGGGAGAGAGAACATAAGCTTCAAGGAAGGAGAGAGCAGGAGATAACCTGGTGGTTCCAAGAAGAGGAACTTTCCTTTTATAGAGGGGACTTTTGGGCCTTAACCCTAATGAGCTGACCCAAGAGTGGGTTTACTAGAATCAGGCCCACAAGGACCTACTGAGCATGGAGGAAAATCTAAGTGGGCTCAGGGCCAGTCACCATTTCAGAGGAGTGAGCCCAGACGAGGAGCCCAAGCGGGGACCCTCATCGACACACTCTTTAAAGTCTATCACACGTTGAGTATATAGTGCTATTCATTCCCGATGTATGTTTTTGGAAGTTTTTTTAATCTTAATGGAGGAGAGACGAAGGAGATATGGTTGATGTGGATGTAAGAGAGAAAAGATGTTTTTACTGAAAAATACCAAAAGACGAATTATGTGAGACGAGCAAGAGAGAGGGAGGATGCGTGGGGTGTTTTGGAGCCATTTTAGGTTGTGAGCGGGCAATGCCTAAAAAAAGGCGGGTTGTAACGTTTCGTACTTTTGTACTTTCTAATTTTGAAAATTTGTAATTCGTATTTCATTTTCACATTTGTAATCCGAGACTTCGAACATAATGGAAAATTCATGTTTTTATACACACGTTACATTCATGCTTAATTGCCATTCAATTAATCAACAAATACACATTTATACATAAAACCGAGACTTGCATTACTATTAAAACATCAACCATGCGTGCATCATACTTGGATACACTTTGAATACCTAAAAACAAGCTAAAACATAAGAAAACGACATAAAATAACCTAAAAACCAAGTACAGGGGCTGAAATTGGACAAATGCAAAAATTTGAGAAACATGACCTCGTCGCGCCACACGACGAGAGCATGTTGGGCGTGGCGCGACCAGGCTCAATCTGCAGCATGATTCCCCCCCCCCCCACCGGATTTCACCCTTTTCCACCCCCTTTCTCCTCCAATCACCTTCTATCCTTCTTTAAACCTAAACCCTAATCCTTCCCTATAAAACCAAGCCTCCTCCATCACAATTTCACTTTCCAAAACCTTATTATACTCTAAAACACTCAAGAAAACTCAAGAAAATTCAAGTTTTGGGCAGATTATTATCAAGTCTGAAAGTGAGCTTTCACCTCACTTTTCTTCATGTTTTTCAACTTTCTTTACTTCTAACCTCTTGGACAACATCAATGATTGTTACCCAATGTTCACTAAGGTGTAACAAGGTGGTACAACTCCATATTTGATGTCCAAAGAAGGTTACATTTCTGTTTTACAAAGTTCTTTTACAACTTATTCTTGTTTACATTCTTATGGAAATTGTAACACCTCGAAAAATTCACGTCCTATAATGTGTAGACACGTGTCATATGTTTGAACGTGTGAAAGAATGTTATAGAAGGACTAAAGTTGACAGTCATGGAAAGTATGTGAATATACGGGTTCTAAATGTCAACAGTGAATAAAAATATTGTACAATAACCCTACATGATGTTTATAGCATCAAACGAATAAATCATGGATCATACGAAGCTAAAAGTGAGAGATTACAAACTACAGGGGTTAAATGTGTCAACATGTTTAAGTTATACCTCTGAGTGACCTTTTGACAAACCCGAAGCTTTGTAACTGTTAATTATGCTCACTAGAATGCGCGATATAAATTTCATAAAGTTTCGTTATCGTATGAGAAAGTTATGATCAAATTCGTGTGCGAGGGGTTAAAGCGTTAACATTGAAAGTTATGACTTTTCGGGTTAACCGGAAGTGTCCAAGGACTTGGCAAAGTGGGTATAAGTCCTAAAGCCCTTGTAGGTAAATAAGAGGGGGTCAAAATGCAAGAAATAAACTTGGTTGCCCTTTCGAAGAGCCAAGGGTCAAGTATGCAACAAATGGAAAATGCATAATCTGATTTCAGGGTCAAGGCGGGCCGCGTAAGACCTTAAGGTCTTTTACGCGGGCCGCGTCAATCGCCCAGATGCAGAAAGTGAAGACAGCAACCTGTAAACGCGCTCAATCGCCCCTTAACAGATATTTGCACATTGTGGGCGACCCCTAAGTGCCTCCTAGAACCTTAGGGACATGTGTTGATGATTCATGGTCCATGATAGCTTGAGTTGTCAACAATCTATGGTGATTAAGGCACTATAAAAGGCCATGAGTTGCAACCAAGTTCTTCACACCTTCATCTGCACTTTGGAGCATTTCTGGAGCACAAGACCCCTCCCAAGTGATCTCTGGTCATTCATAGGACTCTTGTAAGTTTGCTTAACCTTTCTTAATTAAGTTTTAACTTAATTATAGCTTAAAAGTCAAACCGTCGTAATTAACGGTTGACTTTAAGATTAATCACTAATGGTCCAGTGATTAGTCGAATCAAAAGTAGTTATAAGTTGGTAATTATGTGGGTAATAAACCCTTAAAAGGGTTCCCCCTGATTCCAACTCTAACTAGGTCAAATGTCGGGTCAAATTTGTGAATAAAAAAAGTCAACAGGATACTTAGTTTCTAATTTATGCATGATTAGCAATGTAGAACTCATACAACCTGTTTGATCATTAATATAACTTGGTAATTAGTGTAAGAACATGTCTAAACATGTTTAACCCGACAATTTACTGTTTAGACCCGGTTCGGAACCGAAAGTCGCAAAGCTTTGACTTTTGCTTTGACTTCAGTTCTGACCCGTTTTGGTATGAATTAGAAACACCTAAGAGCTTCATTTGGACCAGGTTACATGCTAGTATAACCCTCTGTGATTATACACCATGGTTCATTAGTTAACCGATTAATACGCATGATTCCGTTAATTGCTCATATGTTGACCATTATGCCCTTATTACCATAAAACGTGATTTTTGGAAATGTAAAAGAGTAGAAACCTTAGTCACTTATATATAAACTTGTATGCAAAGTTTGAAATCAGTTTGAGGTGTAGATTGAGAGTTATGCTCATTAGCGTAATTAAGAAGCTTTATGTTAATTAAACGGCGTAATTAGCGTATGGCCTAGTTAAGCCTACTTTTTGATATCAAACTTATTACCCACTGATGTAATATATTATTTTGGGATTTTTGAAGATTTTTAATTAATTTTAGGCTGAGCATAACTAATAATCGTAGGCTTAACCCGGTAATTGTCGGTTTTGCCCTTACGGGCTATAAAATGAGTTTTACATATCTAATTGACTCCAAACCTTTTGCTACTGATTACATATGATAAATAAATTATTTTTAAACCTCCTGGAATAATAAAAATATCAGATTTCTATATAGAACCCGGAAACGGCTTCTAATCGCCTAATTAAGCGTTTTTAACGCCTAGTATGTACTAGAACTATTTTAAACATACAAATGGTGATACCTACTGATATTTGAGGTAAATTATAATATTTTAACAGTAAGCAAAGGTTGTTAAACTCAGACTTCAGTTTTGAGCTTTTCGGCTTATGTGAAATTACCAAAATGCCCTACGGTGCATAGTTTGGTTATAATTGATAAATTTCACATATATACTTTACCCTACTGTTATAACTTAGTAAACTAAGTATTTTTGCTGATTATATCAGACCTGTAACTCAGGTTAATACTTAAACTCTTTTATAACCTTATAAATGACCAAACTACCCCTATGGGGCATAGTTTGTGTTTAAATTCGTTCCGGGAATAATGAAAGACATCTTACTGATGTCACAAAATAATTGAGGCATATTAACTTAGGAAACCTGTATATGGCTCTCATGATTACCCGATACGCCTCTTACGCGTTCGGTTCGGCTTATGTAACTAGTTTACATAAATTAGCCGAAACGGGTCAAACCTTATCGGTTTTATCTCAAAATCCAGAGTGTGTATGAAATACCCATATTAAGCAAGTCTCTGAACTTTTCGGGTCTAAATCACATTCTATCCGGTCTTCGCTTAATAGTGCGTACGAACCGTATCATTGAAACTAACCGGTCTAAGCTAAGGCTTAATTAAGGACCCGTTAGAAATCTAATAGGTTATTATAAACCTTCGTTCCAGATTAGGAGCCCAGTAAAAGTACTTGCATTTGCTGTAATTGATTGATACTTTGCTCAGGTAAATACTCTTAACTTATTTTCCCTATACGGGCTTGGGATACGGTACTATAAAAGTACCGCTTGGTCGGGTATGTAGTCATTTAAATCGGATTGTGATTAATGTATTTACGTAACCCGCTTTATTCTGTATTATTTGATGTATGGCCCTTGGGGGTTAAATGACCATGTCCCGGATATCCTTGGCATCATTTTACGAAATGGCCACGACCTAAGCACGGGGTGTAGGCGTACACCTGACAGATGCATTATGTAAAAACTGGTAATCCACGTAAAGGAATCAACCTTGTGGGCATTATACCTGTGGCGTGTCAGTTAACTTAAACCGGCTCTTCTAACCGGTGCTAATGGACGGCAAATAAGTAAAACTGTATACAAGATTATCTACAAATAATTGTCCCAAGTTATAAAGGATATTTTTGCCGAAGTGCATTCAAATCAATTTTCAAACTCTTTTCTAAATGAGTCAGTTGAGTTGTATTTACCAGTGTAAACTGACGTATTTTCCAAAAAGGCTAAGTGCAGGTGCTAGACGAAATAGGCTGGCTACTCCAGGCATCATTACTCAAGTCTCGCAAGCTCTAGATGTCAAAGTCTGTTGAACAGTTTCTTTTTATATTGATCCGCCTGTGGATCCTTTACTTTCCGTTGTAATACTTTGATATTACTTTATATTCGGATGGTAATATATTTATCTTTTGCTTCCGCTGTGCATTTATATAATTGTGTTGTTTGACTATTATGTTGCCAACCACGTCACGATACTCCCCACCGGGCCCACCGGTGACACGTGGAAAGTCGGGGTGTGACAGGTTGGTATCAGAGCCAACACTGAGTGAATTAAACACTAGCCTTTGTGTTTAATCTCAGTTACACAGTTGCACATTCTTGAGTCTAGACAAGAATATAGGACTAATCCAAATTCGTTTCATTGTCTTTAAATTACTTCCTTGTTATTTTTCTGATTAGCCCTTGCATGGGCAAGTCATTTTCTTAAGAAGTCCCGTTTAGGGCAACCATATACTTGTTTAAATTTTAAAAGGAACGATTATGTTTAAAATATCATTCCTATATTATAAGATCTACCATTATAATAAAATGGCAAAATCTAAGAAGGGACAATACCTAGCCTCGTGTCATTTTAAGGCAGGGCCAAGACGGTAGTTCCACAATTAGATTCAGATCCTTATTAACATTTCAATTTAGAAATTGTTCTGCGTTAATTATTAAAAAGAATCTAAAAAGTAAAACCTAGCCTAAATGTCATAATGGACATGGCCAAGATGGTAAAACTTAGTTAAGAGATTCAATTTTTTGTTAAACATCTGAAAGCATATTAACATGCTTGACAAAGTGTGATACGACAAAAATCACATAAGTCATTTTTAATTGGGTTCTTCTAAATCCCCTTATTTATATAATCATCCCTTATGGATGAAGTGCCCACGGGCTATAATTAACGTCCTCTGAGACTAAAGACAGTGGTAGCCTATAACTCCCTGTCAAGAAAAGGTAATGAACTTTGATTCAAGCCTTAATGCCTCGATTCTCTAAAATCATGGCTTATAAATTAAACTTGTCTACGTGACTAGGCCTTTTGTGCTATTATTAACTTATAATTTAGGATTATGATAAAGATCCTGAACAATTTTTATATTTAACAAATTAACAAAAATGTGTATTAAAAGCATGGTTAATAAATCGTTTAATAACGATAGTACTGTAAGGGCTTCTAAATAAACCTTGCCCTTATTTTCTTTTTGTAGCAACTAAGACTACATGGCTGACTCTGACGAGATAAACAGTCATCCTTTGGAAAACCGCGATGATAATGATAGGATTAATATAACCAAAGGAGAGCTTCGTTCACTGATTGACACAGCTGTATCTAAAGCTGTAGAAGAACAATTTAAGGAGTATAGTGGGACGCATAGTCGAGCCTCATCTATACCCCACTCTAAGTCTGTTCCTAAAACTCATTCAGAGCCTCATAACAAGCCGCCCTCTAAGAAAGAGGAGCCAAAGAAGGATGATGATCGTCATTCATCAAATGAACACAGTGTTCCATCCAAGAAGATGGCGTTCGATAATGAACCACGTACCAAGTCTTGTACCTATAAGTACTTTGTTTCCTGTAAACCCCGAGATTTCACTGGGGAGAAAGGAGCAGTAGATTGTATGACCTGGTTGGATGAAATGGACACGGTGGTGGACATCAGCGGTTGTGCTGAAAGGGATGTAGTAAAGTATGTATCCCAATCGTTCAAAGGAGAGGCACTGGCATGGTGGAGGTCTCTCATTCAAGCTGCTGGGAAGATCCCGCTCTACAACATGTCATGGGAGCAGTTTGTTACCCTCATTATGGAAAACTATTGCCCTCAACATGAGGTCGAAATAATTGAATCTGATTTCTTATCATTGGTGATGACAAACTTAGATTGTCAAGCTTACCTCACCAGTTTTAATACCCTGTCCAGACTGGTTCCTTACCTTGTAACACCAGAGCCCAAGCGAATTGCTCGCTTCATTGGGGGTTTAGCCCCAGAAATCAAAGCCAGTGTTAAGGCTTCAAGACCTGCTACATTTAGGTCAGCAGCTGATCTCTCTTTTCCCTTACTTTAGATACGGTCAGGTTGAGATCGCTAAAGAAATCTGAAGAAAGTAAGAGGAAGCGTGAGGATGATAACTCACGAGGGTCAGAGAAGAAGCACAAGGGAAACACTGATTCTAAGAAGTCTGGGTCTGGAAGGAATAGTCAGCGAACAGAGGAAAAACCAAAGTGCACGACTTGCCAGAAACGCCACTTTGGAAAGTGCAGACTTGAGTCCAATTCTAATTCAGGAGCACCTGCATGTGGGATATGCAAGTCTAAAGAGCACAAGACAATAGAGTGCAAGAAGATAAGAGATGCCACATGCTACAACTGCAATGAAAAAGGGCACATTAAGTTCAACTGCCCTAAGTATGCCAAGAAGCCTGAAGAGGTCAAGAAGACCAATGCAAGGGTATTTCGAATGGATGCCAAAGAAGCGGTTCTAGACGACAATGTGATTACAGGTACTTTCCTTGTAAATGATGTCTATGCAAGAGTACTCTTTGATTCAGGCGCTGATAAGTCTTTCGTAGATTATAAATTTTGCAAATTGCTGAATTTACCTGTCAAAACCTTGAGTAAAAATTATGAGGTAGAGTTAGCAGATGGCACCATAGAAACCGTCTCAACTGTGTTAGATGGATGTGTTATATCCATTAAGAACCACTCTTTTCCTCTATCTCTACTTCCCTTTAAGTTGGCCGGTTTTGACATAGTATTGGGTATGGACTGGTTATCTCATAACCAGGCCTGATGTGGAAAAAGTAGCTCAACTAAATAAACTAAAATTACCCTAAATTAAGACTCAAGTAATAAAAATCTAGACTCTCTAACCTGACTAAACTACTCACCGGCAAGTAAACCGGTCGACTCTAGCACAGAAAAGTAAGTCCGGATGTCGAACCCATAAGGACTCTAATGAATTACGTTAACGACTTATTTAGACTAGACACTGACACGAATAAACAATTGTTGTGTTTTAAGGGGGGGTTTTACTAAAATCCTAAAATTGCAATTAAAATGAAATTATACTAAGACACGAACGAAAAATAGGGTTTGATTCAGATGAGATTAACGACTACCTAGACTCGAATCTAGTTTGAAAGGGAATTGACTTCTAACGGTATTATTGTTGTATGGAGCCGGGATCGTGAAATACTAAACCTTAAGGTATTTCAATGCTAAGACTTCCCGACCCTTCTCAGGAAGAAACCTAGGAAACCCTACAAGGCTGTTATGAACACCGAATGTTAGACTTCCTCTCAGTCCTCTAACGACTCTAAAAGTGCCCTAATACGACTATCTACCTCTCAGCGCGATAATCTAAGGCAATCCTAGGTTCTAACTTGGTTTACTAGACACAAATGCAATTAGGGAACTAAGATTGACTTCTCTCAAAACCTCTCTTAGATATATACTGCACCACGACCTAATAACTAACTCGAGCCTCTCAGCGACAAGTTAAGCAGAATATTTAATTCTAATTGTATTTTAGTTACTGTTTCTAGGGCTATTGGCCAATTTACCCAAAGATTACCCGAACCCGTAAAGAATCGAATAATCAACACAAATTTATTATGTGAAAGACATTCACCAAAATCTATGTGAAACAGTAAACAATCAACAACCAAAAGTAAATACGCATACGCACCAAATCAGAAATTCTAGAACACTTTACTTTCAAAATCAATCCATAACAAACAATAATAACCGTTAAAAGATCCAAACTTTAATCAAACTATCATCTTGTCTAGGTAGTATCTAGGGTTTAGCCTAGAAACATGTTGTCTATAGTAAACAAATCAAGTTCAAAACAAGAATTCATTGGAAAATATTGAAAACACGAAATTAAAGAAAACCGGGAGATAAAACCCGAACAATCTTCACTTCCACGCTCCAAGCTTCAACCGTGTGATTCCCGCAAGCTAAAACACTCCGTAATGCTCAAAATCTGCTCTCCAAAGTCGCCTAGGGTTTGTTGATTCGTAAGTTAGGGTTTTTCCAAGTTTAAGATGATTATTTATATCTTTTCCTAACAAACCCTTTTAATTTTCTCATAAATTGGCAGCTACGGGCTTCTGGCTGGGCGCCACCAACTGAAGGAATGGGTGGCGGGGTGCCACCTTGTTTTTTTTTCTCATGTAACATCTCCAGTCTCTCGCCTGGTGCCACAGACTTGCTTAGTGGGTGATGGGGTGCCAGAGAGTGATTTTTCAGCTCTTTAACTCTATTTCAACTCCTCGACCTTTCCAACATGCTCCAAGACTTGACACTTCAATATTTTTGCTCATTCCACTCGGTTTCTGGCATATTTAAACATCAAGACCTGCGAAACACGATTTGATCAATAGTATGCATATTCTAACGAAAACGAAACTATAAATAACGATAAAATATACAAACCATACACGAATAAAAAAATGTATTTTGCAATACATCAAATATCCCCACACTTGCTCTTTTTTCGTCCTCGAAAAAGAATTGTGCAACGGAATCAGAGACAAATAATCACTTGGGTCAAAAATTAGTTATATCTAATTAAAACCAAGGCTTGCGTTAGCAGCGATTGCGAATATACTTATCCCTTTAAACCCGAATCCAATCCTAAACCCTTATCATGTGAATTTAATTTAAGTGCGGTCAATCCACCTAGGGCCTCACACTAGAATCTACGGTCCACCTACTCCCACCTCAAGCTTATAGGACTAAAGGAACGATCACTGGACCAATTCCCAACCGTCTTATATCAAAACCAAGAGAGTTAACAATCAAAATTTTTTCCTTTTTCCATTTTTTTCTATTTTTGGTTTGTTTTTTTTTTTCTCTTTTTTTTTTCTCTCGTGAGTCTAGACGATGCTTTCCCTAACCAAGAGGTATTCCGGCTGTAGAGTCGCTATCCCCAACCACAGATTACTTAGGTTTCGGTACTTTTAATCGGCAATTCGATTTCACACATCCCAGAGGCATTCCGGCTATAGAGTCGCTATCCCCAACTCGGATTACATAGACCTGTGTTACTTTCATTTAGTTTCTAGCTCACTTTTTATTCTATTTTTTTTTCACATGATCACAAACTCTAACAGTTTTAACTTATAATGGTGTCCCTTATACTATTATCGACAGTTTTAATTTCCCATATCTCCCAGGCGAAAACCCACTAGCAGACCGACAATTTAGGTATATTAGCTCAAAGGGACTTAAAACCAAACCCGTGCCTATCCACATATCCCTAACTAGACGCAAGCTCGATTTATTATAATCTCATATTATTATTCAACCCAAGCAAAAATTCACCTTTTCTATCATTTTCCGTTTTATTTATGCAAACTTCTCAAATCGAAGGACATTTTTCTGATTTTTCGATTTTTTTGGATTTTTTCAATATAAGACTCGATTATTTACATGTATCCTATCCCACACTTAAAGATTGCATTGTCCCTAATGCAAGAATGGAAATACGACTCAACTACCTAAACAACTACTAAACTACTAACGAACTAACTAAATAAATAACGAACTAACGACGAAATAAATAAAATACAACAACAAAAAGGGAAACGACTTAGCTGATATGTGAGACTGTCAAATTGTCAGTCATTTCCACATAAGCCCTCCAATTTGAAACGCGCTCAGCAAACAACTCTAATCTCGGACACGCGAACGAAAGCGGCTAACACACTCAACCTATCTGAATCAAACAAACTACCAAAACATACCATCATGTATATATCAAAAGCATCAGTAGTTCATCAATTCCAACACATCAACCAACCCAGCCATCCCTAACCAACCTGTTTAAAGTATATGAATATCAGTACAGACCAAAAGTGAGGATCAAAACAACATAAAATAAAAATAATCAGCAAAAGATATAATAGTCAGCTGCTGCTCTGCATCCTCGTGCAATCCCCACACTTCTCCTCACTTATCCACTATCGGACTCATGACTGCTCTCCTCAAATACCTGAAATGGAGGCTCCGGATCAACACTCGCATTGTCACACCCCCAAAATCCACATGCGGAGTATCACCGCTTGGAGACGTGACTGACCAGGATCAAACCACTAATCATATTGAACAAGTAAATAATTAAATGTAAAAGTCCAACCAACACGATTAGTGTCCAAAACAAACATAGTTAAGTTATGAGCGGAAGCATAATGTTTAAAACCAAATCAAGAGTTCAGATATCCAAATGTTTAACATGGCACACTGCTGTCCATGTCCCACAACGACTCTCCCCTGTGCAAGCTCCAGCTAAGTACTTATAGACCTGCAAAGCATGTAGTAACGAGTCAACAACTAGTTGAGTGAGTTCACGTTTGGTTGTCCAGTTTATAGTTGTTCCGAAAACCCAGTTTGCTCTTTACCAGCTATCCAGCCGTGGGGGTTACCCCATAGTTCGAAAAACGTTTATTAGTTACCCGTTCTTACGTTGGCTATTCCAGCCCGGCTCTATGGCCGTGGGGGCTACCCCATGTTTAATTCACCAGACTCGTTACCATATCGACTACTAACGTTCGTCATGTTTAAGTGCCCTAACGTCTGTGTCTATCATCACTGACGTGCCATAGTCCATTAGTCCACGCCCGTCCTCTGCGGCACGGTGTGAGGTTTGTTAAACCTAATAGCGCTATTTAACTAATGACCCGTTCGCCATTGGCCTCGGCGATTAAGTCGATATAAAAGGAGGGACTTCGTTGATAGAGTTCTAGTCCGGTATAGTTAAATACGTCTCAAAAGGACGAGGAATCTATGTTCCTGATTACGTCTCAACAGGACGAGGAATCTATGTTCCTGATTACGTCTCAACAGGACGAGGAATCCCTATTCCTTAACCCATTCCCAACCCCTGGGAATCCCATGCTTTGTAACGAAGTGTGAACTCACCTTGGTTTGCTCGGCAGATTACACAGAAAGGTCACGTCTAAATGCTAGTGGTCAACCACGTCCTAACATGGTTATCACACATGTCAGGTTTAGGTTCAATTAAAGCACGTAGGATTACACATAGTTTAACATATTGCTAACACGTATCGATCATGGCAACATAATACACACATAGAATGTTTTAAATGTTATCAGTTTAACATACAAATGAAGCCCACACATGTCTCGGCCCAACACTAAATTTGTAATTCAACTTGTACGATTCACGCATCTTGTGCGACTCCCTTTGATACCCGGCCCAAGTAATAAGAAACCCAACCAAACCATAACATAAACACGGCCCAAACAGACATGTAAACAAGCTAGTGCGGTCCGGATCATCTTGTGCGATCCGGACGATTTGTGCGATCCCAACCAGTCCAGCCCAACATGCATATACGGCCCAATGGACGACACAAATCTTGTGCGATCATGATCGGGTTGTGCGACTGGTCTGCTTGTGCGTCTCGGAGTCTTGTGTGAGTGGACCTCTTGTGCGACCAAGAGGCCTTGTACGATCAGACTAGACACCCGAATATCTTGTCATTCGGTTACAACCAATTATTTATTTCCAAAATTACAATTAATCAATCAATAGTTTCATAAGTCAAAACCCTAATGATGTCTAACTGTTACTTCGGTTTCATCGTAACATCATCATTCACCCATCATACTACTAGAATTATCACAACATTAGCATGCAACCTAGATTATAGAGTACCATGTGTGATCTATATTAATTCACACATTCCTATGAGACTCACATGGCACTGACATCTCACATGAAGGTTTGAACTAGCCGATCATATGATTCTTATATTTATTTACATAACATCACTAATAATCCAAAAAGGGTTTATGCATATAATGGCCGACAATCTAATAAATTCATTCAACAACTTCTGACAATCCATTAACAAGCATTAGCCAAAAATGATGTATGTATGATCTGTTAATGTATTCGGTCCAATCAATAAATTCGAATCATGTATACAATGTTCATATCAGTATCATGCACGCATATACTATAATCACAAATATTACAATTCCATCACATAATACTAGCAACAGTCATCGGTAACATAATTGATCACATGGCCGCCATTTTTTATTGTCATGGTTATCCAACCTTATCAACTATTGACCTCAAATCTATTGAATCATCAAGGCCTATTGCTACATCAACATGTGTTATCATAGATCCGATTGCACATAAGCAGAATCATCATTCAATATTATAACAACTACAATATCAAGTATCAATTATTAACAAGTTAACAAATTATTAGACACTAACCGAAAGATAGAGGGTGATCCGATTCGAGGAATGATCTTCAAGAGAAAGGGGGTACTTGCCGTCGGCTTAGAGAGAGAGAGGAGAGCACTAGGGTTTTGTGTGTGTAGTTGTTTAGCAACAATGAGAAGTTTACCCTATCTCCATAGTGTTATGCGATATGGGGGAAGTGGGCCGAACTCTCACTTGGGCTGCCCATTGGTCCGAATACAAGTTGTGTAGCCCAAAAGGCTTGTGCGGTCGAGTGTGTGTTGTGCGCTTAACATACATACATTCACAAGCACGTAATAACATGAGTGTGTGTTGTGCGCTTAACATACATACATTCACAAGCACGTAATAACATAACATTCACATAAATATACACTTTCATAAAAGTCACATATCGTACACATACGTTACATCAAAGTACAAAGATCGGTTTGGAAATACGAGTTGTCACATTATCCCCAAGTTGAAAGAAATTTCGTCCCGAAATTTAGCACGTACTCACTGAGGAAGCTAGTTAAGTTGCGTGGTTTCCTTGGTTTTCCTGGGGTGTCACATCCTCCCCCCGTTATCTGGAATTTCGTCCCGAAATTCCGTAGCTTCAGCCTCAGTAGTGGTTGTACTGTTTGCGAATAGTTGGGGATACTTTTGTTCCATTTGATCTTCGCGTTCCCAGGTGAACTCTGGGCCGCGACGTGAGTTCCAACGAACTCGAACGAGAGGTATTCTAGTACGCTTGAGGACCTTAACATCCCGGTCCGTGATTTCAACAGGTTCCTCGACGAATCGTAACTGCTCGTCGATCGTGAGCTCCTTCAAAGGAACTACGTGGGTCTCATCTGACAGACACTTCTTCAGACTTGACACATGGAAAACGTCGTGAACTGCACCGAGTTCTGCTGGTAAGTTCAGTCTGTAGGCCACCTTGCCTATTTTCTCAATGACTTCGAAAGGTTCAACGTATCGTGGGTTAAGTTTGCCCCGTTTGCCAAAACGAACCACACCCTTCCAGGGTGAAACTTTGAGTAGTACACGCTCCCAAACCTGGAGCTCTAGTGGTTTTCTGCCCTTATCGGCGTAGACTTTCTGACGGTCACGAGCTGCCGCCATTCGTTGTCGTATCTGAACAATTTTCTCTGTTGTGTCAACCACATGTTCTGGTCCAGTAATCTGACTATCCCCCACCTCTGCCCAACAAAGAGGTGACCGGCATTTACGCCCGTACAATGCCTCAAACGGAGCAGCTTTAATGCTGGTGTGGTAGCTATTGTTGTACGAAAATTCCACAAGTGGCAGATGCTTTTCCCAGCCGTTGCCAAAGTCAATCAAACATGCCCTAAGCATGTCTTCGAGGGTCTGGATGGTACGTTCCGACTACCCATCCGTTTGCGGGTGATAAGCTGTGCTCATATCTAACCTTGAGCCAAAGGACTTGTGCATTGCTTGCCACAGTTCTGTTGTAAAACGTGCATCTCGATCTGAGATAATAGAGGTGGGCACTCCGTGCCTCGATACAACTTCCTGAAGATATACGTCTGCTGGAGTTGAGAACTTATCCGTTTCTTTGATAGCCAAGAAGTGAGCAGACTTTGTGAGTCGATCCACGATCACCCAAATAGTATCGTTACCACGTTGTGATCTAAGCAGGCCAGTAACAAAATCCATGGAAATTTGTTCCCATTTCCATTGTGGTCTCTCTGGTTGTTGAAGTGGGCCTGAAGGTTTCTGGTATTCCGCCTTGACTCTCGCACAAGTCAAGCACTTGCTAACGTAAGTTGCTATGTGTGCCTTCATGCTAGGCCACCAGTATGTGGTTTTGATATCGTGGTACATTTTATCCGAACCAGGATGTACCGAGTAGCGAGACTTGTGTGCCTCATCCATCACAAGCTCTCGTAGGTTGCCATACAGTGGGACCCAAATGCGTCCTGTGACGTAGTAAGCACCGTCTTCCTTCTGTTCTAAGTGTTGCCTCGAGCCGCGTAGGGCTTCAGCCCTGACGTTTTCTGGTTTCAATGCTTCTACCTGAGCATTTCATATTTGGGAAGGAAGACTAGACTGTATAGTAAGTTGTAAAGCTCGTACGCGCTTAGGCGCAGTGTCCTTTCGACTGAGGGCGTCAGCCACAACATTGGCTTTGCCCGGGTGGTATCTGATCGAGCATTCGTAATCGTTCAGCAGTTCGACCCATCGTCGTTGTCTCATATTAAGTTCCGTCTGTTTGAAGATATGCTCGAGGCTCCTGTGATCAGTGTAGATAGCACATTTGGTACCATACAGGTAGTGTCTCCATATCTTAAGTGCAAAAACAACCGCTCCCAGCTCTAAGTCGTGTGTAGTGTAGTTCTTTTCATGAACCTCGAGTTGGCGTGAAGCGTAGGTTATAACTTTATCCCGCTGCATCAATACGCAACCAAGACCCTGAATGGATGCGTCGCAATAAACCACGAGGTCGTCTGTGCCCTCTAGCAATGAAAGGATAGATGCACTGCAAAGTCTATCCTTTAAGTGCTGAAACGCTAACTCCTGTGCGTTTTTTTTTCCCCAACGATAAACAACGCCCTTCTGCGTTAGTGAAGTGAGAGGTTGAGCAATCTTAGAAAAATCCTTGATAAATCTCCTGTAGTAACCTGCCAATCCCAAGAATTGGCGTATTTCCGTTGGCGTGTGAGGTGCAGGCCAGCTCTTGATCGATTCTACCTTGGATGGATCAACGTGAATCCCATCCTTGTTCACCACGTGGCCTAAGAAATGGACTTCACGAAGCCAGAAGTCACATTTTGAAAACTTGGCGTACAGCTGTTCTCTTCGAAGGAGTTCCAAAATAAGTCGTAAACGTTGCTCGTGTTCCTCCTGACTCTTAGAGTAGATCAGGATGTCGTCAATGAATACAATAACGAACTTGTCTAAGTAGGGCTTGCACACTCGATTCATCAAATCCATGAAGACCGCAGGTGCGTTTGTCAGCCCAAAAGGCATGACCAAAAACTCATAATGTCCATAATGGGTTCTAAAGGCTGTTTTAGAGACGTCCTCTTCTCGGACTCTCAGCTGGTGATATCCCGATCTCAAATCAATCTTTGAATAGTAGCTCGACCCTTGCAGCTGGTCGAACAAGTCGTCAATGCGTGGAAGAGGGTAGCGATTCTTCACAGTCACCTTGTTCAGTTCACGGTAGTCGATGCACATTCTGAACGTACCGTACTTCTTCTTCACAAATAGCACTGGAGCTCCCCAGGGCGATGAGCTAGGACGGATAAAACCCTTATCCAAGAGTTCTTGTAGTTGCGTAGATAGCTCTTTCAACTCTGATGGAGCTAAACGATAAGGTGCACAAGCTATAGGTGCTGCTCCAGGAGCTTGTCACCATGAATTACCAAAGGTTCTTAACCAGCACGAGGAATGCGGACGATCTTTTCTTTGCAAAGAATCTCTGCTCGATTTTTGAGGTAACTAATCCAATAATGACGTCGAAACTATCACAACGTTGGGGTCATTCCTAGCATCATTCTAACCAATTACGAACACTCGACCCCTGGAACGATTGTCGTCGTTATTACCCCCGTTGTTGCCTCTATTAATGTTCCCGTTTCCTTGGTTGTGGTTCTGATTCTAGTTCTGGTTCAACTGTGGACAGTGTCTCTTGAAGTAACCTTCAACACCACACTGATGGCATCCCTTGATACCCTGATGTTGCTGCTGATTTTGTGGAGCTTGGGGCTGCTGTTGTCGGTTCTTGTTTCCAGGACGTGAGCTTCTACAATCTTCGGCTCCATGACCGAGCTTGTTGCATCTCTAACGATGATCCTTGTTGCACTGCCCGCTGTGGTGCAAATTACATCGATTGCACTTAGGGTGGTTTCCCTCGTATCCACCCTGACTTCGATTACCTAAAGATTGCTGACTGGGGCTCCTGTACTCGACTGAGATTGAACCGAAGTGAATCCCTTGCTTAAATTTCCATCCCACTTGCGTTTGTTGTCACTGGGAGTAGCAGAAGTAGTAGTAGTACCAATACGCTTAGGCAGCTTGTTCTGTTCTACTGCCCGGTCGGTGAGACGATGAGCAAAACGAGTAACATCCTAGATAGTAGCAAGGTTAGCAGAAGTCACATGACTTCGAATCTCTGGTACTAATCCTTTGGGGTACAACCCAATGCGCTTGGTGGGAGGATCCACCATAGTTAGACATAACACTGCCAGTTTCGTTGGATCGTTTCGTGTACGCTTCTATCTCTGACCCCGTCATCATCAGATTTAAGAACTCCATATCCAGTTTGCGGATGTCATCACAACTACAGTATTCACGTTTGATCAGTTCCTCAAAATCCTTCCATGGGGTGGCATTAGCAGCCTCCAGCCCCAGCATCTGAACGTGCGCGTTCCACCAAGTTAACGCAGTGCTTTCGAGAGTACCAGTGGCGTACTTCACTCTACGGGCCTCAGGGCATTCACCCATTTCTAAGACAGACTCGAGCTTTTCAAACCAATGGAGGAGTCCAACAGCTCCTTTAGTGCCACCGAAAGTACTAGAACGACAGTCCATGAACGTCTTGAATGTGCATACAGGCGGCTGAGCGTTCTGACCTTGTTGCGCGAGGAAGAAAGACCGGGTTAAGCGCGAGAGTTGGGTCATGAGAGTAGGATCTAACATCCTAGGATAGGTTCGTAACAGCAGGTTATACCTCCTGCCTAAGCAGCTGCGAGTGCTGCCGTAACTTGTTCGTTGATAAGAGCCGTCAGCTGGCTTGTGTTAGGTTCACACGTTCCCTCATGATCTTACATCGAAGGAAACACAAGTAGTAAAGGTGTCGCGAATGTGTGTAAGTGTGGAGTGACAGTAGGGAGCAAGCACAAATGTGTTTTCAAACTATAGTTGCTACGTTCATCTAAGCATACCATGAGCAAAGTTCTATGCAATCTATCAAGTAGGCAATATAAAACGTAAACCATATCACCTAGAATGTCGAGCCTTGCACGTGGAGTGAAGCGTCGTTGTGGATCGTAGAGCACTGTACAGGTTATAGTCTGGTTTTAACAAAAACGTCTTCCTTTATTAAAACCAAGTTCTCTATAACCAATGGCTCTGATACCAATCTGTCACACCCCCAAAATCCACATGCGGAGTATCACCGCTTGGAGACGTGACTGACCAGGATCAAACCACTAATCATATTGAACAAGTAAATAATTAAATGTAAAAGTCCAACCAACACGATTAGTGTCCAAAACAAACATAGTTAAGTTATGAGCGGAAGCATAATGTTTAAAACCAAATCAAGAGTTCAGATATCCAAATGTTTAACATGGCACACTGCTGTCCATGTCCCACAACGACTCTCCCCTGTGCAAGCTCCAGCTAAGTACTTATAGACCTGCAAAGCATGTAGTAACGAGTCAACAACTAGTTGAGTGAGTTCACGTTTGGTTGTCCAGTTTATAGTTGTTCCGAAAACCCAGTTTGCTCTTTACCAGCTATCCAGCCGTGGGGGTTACCCCATAGTTCGAAAAACGTTTATTAGTTACCCGTTCTTACGTTGGCTATTCCAGCCCGGCTCTATGGCCGTGGGGGCTACCCCATGTTTAATTCACCAGACTCGTTACCATATCGACTACTAACGTTCGTCATGTTTAAGTGCCCTAACGTCTGTGTCTATCATCACTGACGTGCCATAGTCCATTAGTCCACGCCCGTCCTCTGCGGCACGGTGTGAGGTTTGTTAAACCTAATAGCGCTATTTAACTAATGACCCGTTCGCCATTGGCCTCGGCGATTAAGTCGATATAAAAGGAGGGACTTCGTTGATAGAGTTCTAGTCCGGTATAGTTAAATACGTCTCAAAAGGACGAGGAATCTATGTTCCTGATTACGTCTCAACAGGACGAGGAATCTATGTTCCTGATTACGTCTCAACAGGACGAGGAATCCCTATTCCTTAACCCATTCCCAACCCCTGGGAATCCCATGCTTTGTAACGAAGTGTGAACTCACCTTGGTTTGCTCGGCAGATTACACAGAAAGGTCACGTCTAAATGCTAGTGGTCAACCACGTCCTAACATGGTTATCACACATGTCAGGTTTAGGTTCAATTAAAGCACGTAGGATTACACATAGTTTAACATATTGCTAACACGTATCGATCATGGCAACATAATACACACATAGAATGTTTTAAATGTTATCAGTTTAACATACAAATGAAGCCCACACATGTCTCGGCCCAACACTAAATTTGTAATTCAACTTGTACGATTCACGCATCTTGTGCGACTCCCTTTGATACCCGGCCCAAGTAATAAGAAACCCAACCAAACCATAACATAAACACGGCCCAAACAGACATGTAAACAAGCTAGTGCGGTCCGGATCATCTTGTGCGATCCGGACGATTTGTGCGATCCCAACCAGTCCAGCCCAACATGCATATACGGCCCAATGGACGACACAAATCTTGTGCGATCATGATCGGGTTGTGCGACTGGTCTGCTTGTGCGTCTCGGAGTCTTGTGTGAGTGGACCTCTTGTGCGACCAAGAGGCCTTGTACGATCAGACTAGACACCCGAATATCTTGTCATTCGGTTACAACCAATTATTTATTTCCAAAATTACAATTAATCAATCAATAGTTTCATAAGTCAAAACCCTAATGATGTCTAACTGTTACTTCGGTTTCATCGTAACATCATCATTCACCCATCATACTACTAGAATTATCACAACATTAGCATGCAACCTAGATTATAGAGTACCATGTGTGATCTATATTAATTCACACATTCCTATGAGACTCACATGGCACTGACATCTCACATGAAGGTTTGAACTAGCCGATCATATGATTCTTATATTTATTTACATAACATCACTAATAATCCAAAAAGGGTTTATGCATATAATGGCCGACAATCTAATAAATTCATTCAACAACTTCTGACAATCCATTAACAAGCATTAGCCAAAAATGATGTATGTATGATCTGTTAATGTATTCGGTCCAATCAATAAATTCGAATCATGTATACAATGTTCATATCAGTATCATGCACGCATATACTATAATCACAAATATTACAATTCCATCACATAATACTAGCAACAGTCATCGGTAACATAATTGATCACATGGCCGCCATTTTTTATTGTCATGGTTATCCAACCTTATCAACTATTGACCTCAAATCTATTGAATCATCAAGGCCTATTGCTACATCAACATGTGTTATCATAGATCCGATTGCACATAAGCAGAATCATCATTCAATATTATAACAACTACAATATCAAGTATCAATTATTAACAAGTTAACAAATTATTAGACACTAACCGAAAGATAGAGGGTGATCCGATTCGAGGAATGATCTTCAAGAGAAAGGGGGTACTTGCCGTCGGCTTAGAGAGAGAGAGGAGAGCACTAGGGTTTTGTGTGTGTAGTTGTTTAGCAACAATGAGAAGTTTACCCTATCTCCATAGTGTTATGCGATATGGGGGAAGTGGGCCGAACTCTCACTTGGGCTGCCCATTGGTCCGAATACAAGTTGTGTAGCCCAAAAGGCTTGTGCGGTCGAGTGTGTGTTGTGCGCTTAACATACATACATTCACAAGCACGTAATAACATGAGTGTGTGTTGTGCGCTTAACATACATACATTCACAAGCACGTAATAACATAACATTCACATAAATATACACTTTCATAAAAGTCACATATCGTACACATACGTTACATCAAAGTACAAAGATCGGTTTGGAAATACGAGTTGTCACACGCATCCTCACCAACCTGGCCCTCCTGCTCCTTGAACTACTAGCCATGCCTGCAAAACAGATAAGATCAAGACAAAACAGCCAGACAGTCAGCCATAACAAACTATTTTTGGTATTTTTAAATTTTATAATTTTTTTGAATTTTTAAATTTTTATATTTTTTTTTTGGATTTTTAATAATTTTTCGAAAAAAATAAAGAATAGCCGTATAGAATTTCATTCGCGGCTAATTCTAACACAAGCGGGTTACTATTTACAATAGCTAAGTGGTGGTTAAACTCGCCCGAATGGAGATTGAGTACGGGCATGCTTAAACCACTTGTACGTGCAAGTAAACCCAAACAATACTAAACACTACTAAACTACGCTAAACGACACAAAGACGACGCGAAACAATCAACTAGACTCAATGTACACTACCCCCCATCGGCACTTTTAATTGTCCCAATTAAGAGCTAAAGTGCCGAAAAATGACATTTAAGTCCAATTCGCGCGTGAAAATAATTACTTGTTAGTTGTTTTAAAACAAATTTGGCGTCAAAAGATTCCGCCTAGTGAAAGGAGGTTCCTGTCGAACGCAAAAATTTAGTTTCAAAAGCGCAAAAATCAGGGCTTCAAGTCAATGTATCAAACCAACCCACAATCAAATATTTAGCAATCAATTTCAAGTGTAACACCAACCCGACTACCCAAAACCAATCCCAATATTTAAGCGTAAAACAATGAATCCATACACTTAAATCTATCAATCTCGACGTCAAATATAACAATCATATCCCAACCAAAACCATCCGCAATCCCATTAAAATGAACTACAAGACGCAGCTCGACACACAAGACTCAACTAACGACCCGAAACTGACCACCAAACACTGGACACACACACAAGTGACACTAGGCATGACACTTCGACTTGAAAACCACTCCACGTTTTGACTGACAAAGCCGAATCACATGACTCACAGATGTAAGAACCAAACCCACACGAATATCTAACTTGACTGGACTAATGACCCGACAAAACTCACTCACTGCTACGACATATGGTGTACCTTACTCGACTGACTAACTCAACACACCAAGAAATCAACTCAAACGATGAGTCGAAACAAGGTAACTGACAAGACGAGACCCACTGACGTGACTACACAAATCACCTCTGGTGACCTGGAGTCATCATACTCGACCAAAACGAGACAAGCAAGACCTCAGTTGACTATTGACTCGACACGATGCTGACTTCAAATAAAAACACAAGATACCGACTCGAACCACTTTACTCAACGGACTCTATTCAACTGACTAACGACTCAATCACACACCCAGACCGACAGTTGACTGGACAAAGACTCAACTCAATCAGAGCAAACACACCACTCAAACAGACTGACAACTGAACTGAGTCAATGAAGACTCGACCCAAAGACGCACCGGACTAACCCGACATCGACAAATATGAGTTGAACACAAGACTCAAACAAAACAAAAAAATCAACCCTAACTATGAAAACACACTCGACAAAGACTCTGAACATACTAAAGTTGAAATTATTACAAGAAATCGTACCTGAATCGTCAATTTATGCGAGAAAAAGATGAATTTTTTTTAGATGTGAGAGCCCCGAATCGATGTGTGTAAGCGGATGAATGATGAATCTTTACCGAAGGTTTTGTTCGGTGAGTGAATCCGAGCACAGCGGTGGTCGAATGGAGGTGGAAGGTGGTCAGCGATAGGGTTATGGAGGTCCGTCGGTGGTTGGGGTAGGGGTTTACGGAGGTTGAGGTGTAGAAGAAATAGGTTAGATTTAAGATTTGGGGGATTTAATGAATAGCGGTTGCAGATGGGTCGTCTGGCGGCCCGCCAGAACATAAGTGATGTGGGTGGCGGCCGCCACCACGTGAAAGGTTTCCGAAAAAAAAAATCAAGGTTAGGTGTTTTATGTTTGGGGGCTGCAGTTGCGGCTTCTGGCGGCCCGCTAGAAAGTGACGAGGTTGGTGGCGGCCCGCTACCACGCTATACGTTTCCGGAAAAATTCCCTTACGTGGTGGCGGGGGCGAGAGAGTTGTTTATAAGTGGGTGGTGGGGTGCCAGAGGACGTTTTTTTACAGAAAGCATCTAATTTTTTCTTTCAATGCCTTAGAAAAATTTTATGTTTTTCCCAAACCCATTAAATTTCAACCTAAATTTTTTCTAAGTGTTAAACTTACCTGGAACCTTATTTTCCTCGCAAATTCCTGCAAATCCTCGGTGATGCACCTGCAAAATGACTCAAAACACAAAACAAGAACCGAAAACAATACGAAAACTAACGAAATTACAAACGGTACATACTCTACAAACGAAGCTTTTCACACTCACTGCTCGGTAAAGGTGGGTGGGCCCTCTAGAGGAATTTCTCCCTCTTCGGTGGTATCTATCGGACCTCCCAAGTAATGCTTCAGTCTATGACCGTTTACCTTCCATACTCCTTTGTCAGCTTCGTCGTACAACTCAACCGTACCATATGGAAACACTTCTTTCACCACGTACGGTCCACTCCATCTTGATTTTAGCTTCCCCGCTATCAATTTCAACCTTGAATTGAATAGGAGCACTTTATCACCTACCTTAAATTCTTTCAAACCTCGCAACCTCCTATCATGCAATGCCTTAGTTTTTTCCTTGATACTCCAAGATCGTTCATAGGCGGCATCCCTCAAAGCTTCCAACTCATGAATTTGGAAGAATCTCCTTCTAGCGGCTTCGATAAGATCAAGGTTAACGGTTTTCAAAGCCCACAAAGCTCTATGCTCTAACTCTACCGGGAGATGGCAAGCCTTGCCATACACAATCATATAGGGTGTTGTTCCTAACGGTGTTTTGTAGGCGGTGCGGAATGCCCACAAAGCGTCGTCGAGCTTTTCCGACCAATCCTTTCTACTTTTTCCTACTGTTTTCTATAAAATTCTCTTCACCCCTCGGTTAGCATTCTCTACTTGGCCACTAGTTTGCGGGTGGTACGCGGTGGAAAGACGACGAGTGACACCGTAGCGTGCAAGTGCCTTTTCCATGGCGGAATTGCAAAAATGCGTGCCACGGTCACTTATTATGGCTTTAGGAACTCCAAAACGTGTGAATAACTTTTTAAGGAATCTCACCACCACTCGGGCATCATTAGTGGGTAAAGCTTGAGCTTCCACCCACTTTGAAACATAATCAATGGCCACGAGGATGTACCTATTCCCACTCGAAGATGGGAAAGGTCCCATGAAGTCAATGCTCCACACGTCAAAGATTTCTAGAACTTGGATGGGGTTTTTGGGCATTTCATCCTTGGATGAGATGTTGCCGGTACGTTGGCAACGGTCACATGTTCTAACAAACTCTATTGCATCTTTCACTACCGTTGGCCAATAGAAGCCACTATCAAAAACCTTTTGTGCCGTCACATTTGCTCCGTGATGGCCTCCCGTTAAACCCTCGTGCACATGTCTAAGAATGTCTAAACCATCCTCCTTGGAAACACATCTCCTAAGCACTCTATCTCCACCTATCCTAAATAGGTACGGGTCATCCCAAATGTACTTCCTAGCTTCCCTAAGAAGCTTTTTCTTTTGTTGATATGACATACCCCTCACAAGATCTCCGGTCGCTAAATAATTTGCCAAATCCGAGAACCATGGCAAACCTTCTACCTCGGCACTAACAAAATCTATGGTTTCATGAGGAAAAGTGTCTCCTATGGAATCCTCACGAACCTCTTCTCTCTTTGGATCCTCTAAACGTGACAAATGATCGGCGGCCACGTTTTCCGCTCCCTTTTTATCCTTGATTTCTATATCGAACTCGGAGAGCAAAAGAATCCATCTAATGAGACGCGGCTTCACGTCTTTCTTTTGTAATAGAAATCGCAAAGCGGCATGGTCGGTGAATACGGTGGTTTTGGATAGCACGAGATATGAGCGAAACTTATCAAACGCAAACACTACGGCTAAGAGTTCTTTTTCCGTGGTGGTATAGTTCTCTTGAGCATCATTTAGAGTTTTGCTCGCGTAGTAGATTGGATGAAAGTGTTTATCGACTCTTTGACCTAAGACCGCACCTACGGTATAATCACTTGCATCGCACATGAGCTCAAAAGGCAAGCTCCAATTAGGCGAAACAAGTATAGGGGCACTAACGAGTTTTTCCTTCAAGAAGTCAAACGCCTTGATGCACTCCTCGTCGAAGACGAAAGGTACATCCTTCTCTAAAAGTCGGGTCATGGGGCGAGTAATTTTGGAAAAATCCTTGATGAAACGCCTATAAAAGCCCGCATGACCTAAGAAGCTTCTAACGGACTTGACACTAGTAGGTGGAGGCAATCTACTTATGGTATCTATCTTGGCCCTATCCACCTCTATACCCTCTCTCGACACCTTGTGTCCTAAAACTATCCCCTCCGTCACCATAAAGTGACACTTCTCCCAATTCAACATAAGATTTGTCTCTATGCACCTCTTAAGCATCCTATCAAGATTTAGAAGACATTGTTCGAAAGTGGTGCCATAAACCGAGAAGTCATCCATGAAAACCTCCATAGAAGTCTCAAGCATGTCTTGGAATATAGCAACCATGCATCTTTGGAATGTAACCGGAGCGTTGCATAACCCGAAAGGCATGCGGCGATACGCATAAGTGCCGTAAGGGTATGTGAATGTCGTTTTATCTTGATCCTCCGGGGCGATGGGGATCTGAAAATAACCCGAAAATCCATCGAGAAAACAATAGAATTGTTGACCCGCTAGACGCTCCAACATTTGGTCAATGAATGGTAAGGGAAAGTGGTCTTTCCGGGTGGCGTCGTTTAACTTTCGATAGTCTATACACACACGCCAACCGGTAACGGTACGGGAAGGGATTAACTCGTTCTTTTCATTCATAATCACCATCATCCCACCCTTCTTTGGGACGACTTGAGTCGGGCTAACCCATGGTGAATCGGAAATAGGGTATATCACCCCGGCATCTAACAACTTAAGTACTTCCTTCTTAACGACCTCTTGCATGTTCGGATTTAGGCGCCGTTGAGGTTGCACCACCGGCTTATAGTCATCTTCCATGAGTATCCGGTGGGTACAATAGGCGGGGCTTATGCCCTTGATATCCGAAAGACGCCATGCAATGGCCTCCCTATTCACTCTCAACACCTCTAATAACCTACCCTTCTCTCCCTCCTCTAACTTAGACGAAATAATGACGGGAAACTCGGAACCCTCACCTAAGAAAGCGTACTCTAAGTGGGACGGGAGAACTTTGAGTTCTAATGGGGCGAGGTTCTCTAAAGGTGTACTCTCACTCTCACTTCTGACCTCACTAAATTCTAGCACTTCGGGAACCCACTCGTTCTCTTCTACTTCCTCACTCTCACTCACAACCTCCTATACCTTCTCAACTACCTCATCTATCCTACTCTCAACTAAATCGGCTCCACTAATATAGTCAAAGCAATGGTCGACACAAGATAAGAAAGACTCTATGAAATAGACCGAATGACAAGGACTACTAAGGTCATCGGAACCACTAGGATGTTCCATGGAGCGTGCTATCTCGAAAGTAACTCTCTCCTCACCGACTTGGAGTGTGATTTTCCCATCAAAGACATCAATGATAGCCTTGGCGGTACACAAGAACGGGCGTCCTAGAATGATAGGAACCTTCTCGTCGGCTTCCATATCAAGAACGACAAAGTCTACGGGAAAGACGAATTTATCCACTTTGACTAGAAGGTTTTCAATTATACCACGTGGATACTTAACGGATCTATCGGCTAGAGACAACGACATGCGTGTAGGTGATAACTCTCCTAGACCTAACCTCTCATACAAGGAATATGGCATTAAGTTTATACTCGCTCCTAAATCGGCTAGGGCCCTACACTCGGTATCACTCCCAAACAAGCACGGGATGGTAAAAAGGCCCGGATCCGTCAATTTTTCCGGGACCTTGTTCAACACTACGGCGGAACACCCTCCACTAAGGAGGATGTTAGAAACCTCTCCTAACCTATCCTTACGTTTTAGAAGGTCCTTTAGAAATTTTGCATATTTTGGCATTGATTGAAGGGCTTCTATGAACGGGAGGTTGATTCTAAGCTGCTTAAAAATCTCTAAGAATTTCCCGTACTCTTTGGAATAAGTTTGATTTTTAAGGCGGGAAGGAAACGGAGCACGGGAAATATCAACATTGGGTGATGGAACAACTTGAATGGGCTTTTTACCTACGCTTTTCTCACTTGAAGGCCCCCCGGTGTGTGCGGTACTTGCTGGGATGGACCTAAGTTTCACTTTACCGGGCGCCTCCATTTCAATCTCCTCATCTACGGGGTCCTCATCTTCTACCTCGACACTCTCGGGTCTCACTACTTCTCCTAAGGTTCTACCACTACGGGTTGAAATTGCCTTCAAAGTACCAGATGGGTTGGGCTTTGTGTTGCCCGAAAATTGACCGGGAGGTTGTTCTTGCAACTGGCGTGCAATATCCCCAACTTGCCTTTTAAGGTCTAAGAAACTTGAATGATTATTCTTTAGGAGCGTAGCGTGGTCCTCTAAAGTACGTTGGGTAGCCTGATCCTTAACCAATAGTTGGGTAAGAAGGTCCTCTATCCTAGACAAACTACCATTTGACCCCTCATTCTTAGGTTGAACCTCTTGGTTTGACCCCTCACCTCTGAACTGTGCACCTGAACCTGAACTAGCAAATTGACCTGTTTGACCCGACCCCCCACTAGAATAGAAACCTGGCCCCCTGCTTTGATATTAACCTGATGGAAAACCAGGGGGGTTACCCGAAGAGCGATAACTATTAGCACGCCAATTGGAGTTACTATTATTGAACGGGTTAGTCGGACCTCTATTTTGACCTGCTATGTACTCGACCTGTTCTAGGGTGAGTGTTGGGCAATCTATGGTGTCATGTCCACCTCTACAAACTTCGCACCTATCGACCTTCTTCTTAATTTCTAGCAACTCCTTGGTGATATAGTCTAGTTGAGATACTACCTTTAAGTCTGAAACGACTTGGTTCACTCCTCGAGCAGATGAGGAAGTAATCACAGGATTGGAATTCCTGCTGGTAGCACTATGATATATATCAGCATGAGCGAAGCTCTCAAAGAGATCATTGCAGTCAGCCACAGTTTTCTTTCCCATTAGATGGCCTCCTGCAGATGTGTCGAATCGGGCCTTGCACTCAGGGGTAAGACCATTGTAAAATTTTTCCACTAAAGCCCAATCCGACAGCCCATGTTAGGAACAACGCGAGAGTAAAGTTTGAAACCTCTCCCATGCTAAGTGATATGATTCGTCAGGTTCCATTCTGAAGGAATGGATCTGATCTCGAAGGCGAGAGGCCTTCGCAGGTGGAAAATACTTAGCAAGGAAGGCATCCCTAAGTCCAGCCTAAGTAGTATAAGTACCTGCTGGCTGCGAATCGAGCCATGTGGCTGCGCGGCCAGCAAGCGAAAAGGGGAAGACTTGGAGAAAGCGGGCATCAAGATTAACACCTTCGATGCCGAAGGTGCTACACAGACGGGTGAGACGGTTGATATGTGCTGGAGCATCCTCATCATCACGACCATGGAACTGACAAGAGTTGTTAATGGCGGTCATGATGTATGAGGGAATTTACCAGGACTTGTCATTGGTGATTTCAGGGATGGTGATGGGTGAATTTGCGGTAAAACCTGAGGTGGAACGCTGGTGGACAGTTTGGTTATCGGCCATTTGGTGAACTGGTGGTGGACTATGGTGACGGGAGGGTGGTGGGGAATTGTGGGGTGATGACTTCGGGGTGAAGTCGTAGTTCGGTGGTTTAGATTGAAGTGTAGAGTCAGAAGGGGCTGAAGATGAAGTTGAGGATTTTTTTACCTGAATACTGGGTGTGGAGAAGGAAGACTTGTCGATCGGTGGCTTCACTGGTCCCTGCGAACGCGTGTGGGGCATGAACTGCAAAACCAAGAACAAACACGTAAGACGACTCCAACAAAAAAAAAACTCTAAAAATACGAAAAAGACACTAAAATTACTTGGACTCCTACGACTCACAAACACACAAAAAGCACGTAACGATATCAAATGAAATCCAAATAAAGTAGTTAACGCAATTGCCAAGAATCCCCGGCAACGGCGCCAAAAACTTGATGTGGAAAAAGTAGCTCAACTAAATAAACTAAAATTACCCTAAATTAAGACTCAAGTAATAAAAATCTAGACTCTCTAACCTGACTAAACTACTCACCGGCAAGTAAACCGGTCGACTCTAGCACAGAAAAGTAAGTCCGGATGTCGAACCCACAAGGACTCTAATGAATTACGTTAACGACTTATTTAGACTAGACACTGACACGACTAAACAATTGTTGTGTTTTAAGGGGGGGGGGGGTTTACTAAAATCCTAAAATTGCAATTAAAATGAAATTATACTAAGACACGAACGAAAAATAGGGTTTGATTCAGATGAGATTAACGACTACCTAGACTCGAATCTAGTTTGAAAGGGAATTGACTTCTAACGGTATTATTGTTGTATGGAGCCGGGATCGTGAAATACTAAACCTTAAGGTATTTCAATGCTAAGACTTCCCGACCCTTCTCAGGAAGAAACCTAGGAAACCCTACAAGGCTGTTATGAACACCGACTGTTAGACTTCCTCTCAGTCCTCTAACGACTCTAAAAGTGCCCTAATACGACTATCTACCTCTCAGCGCGATAATCTAAGGCAATCCTAGGTTCTAACTTGGTTTACTAGACACAAATGCAATTAGGGAACTAAGATTGACTTCTCTCAAAACCTCTCTTAGATATATACTGCACCACGACCTAATAACTAACTCGAGCCTCTCAGCGACAAGTTAAGCAGAATATTTAATTCTAATTGTATTTTAGTTACTGTTTCTAAGGCTATTGGCCAATTTACCCAAAGATTACCCGAACCCGTAAAGAATCGAATAATCAACACAAATTTATTATGTGAAAGACATTCACCAAAATCTATGTGAAACAGTAAACAATCAACAACCAAAAGTAAATACGCATACGCACCAAATCAGAAATTCTAGAACACTTTACTTTCAAAATCAATCCATAACAAACAATAATAACCGTTAAAAGATCCAAACTTTAATCAAACTATCATCTTGTCTAGGTAGTATCTAGGGTTTAGCCAAGAAACATGTTGTCTATAGTAAACAAATCAAGTTCAAAACAAGAATTCATTGGAAAATATTGAAAACACGAAATTAAAGAAAACCGGGAGATAAAACCCGAACAATCTTCACTTCCACGCTCCAAGCTTCAACCGTGTGATTCCCGCAAGCTAAAACACTCCGTAATGCTCAAAATCTGCTCTCCAAAGTCGCCTAGGGTTTGTTGATTCGTAAGTTTGGGTTTTTCCAAGTTTAAGATGATTATTTATATCTTTTCCTAACAAACCCTTTTAATTTTCGCATAAATTGGCAGCTACGGGCTTCTGGCTGGGCGCCACCAACTGAAGGAATGGGTGGCGGGGTGTCACCTTGTTTTTTTTCTCATGTAACATCTCCAGTCTCTCGCCTGGTGCCACAGACTTGCTTAGTGGGTGATGGGGTGCCAGAGAGTGATTTTTCAGCTCTTTAACTCTATTTCAACTCCTCGACCTTTCCAACATGCTCCAAGACTTGACACTTCAATATTTTTGCTCATTCCACTCGGTTTCTAGCATATTTAAACATCAAGACCTGCGAAACACGATTTGATCAATAGTATGCATATTCTAACGAAAACGAAACTATAAATAACGATAAAATATACAAACCATACACGAATAAAAAAATGTATTTTGCAATACATCAAGGCCCAAATTGTCTGCAACAAGAAGCAGGTAGTAATAAAGACTCCGTCTGGTGAATCACTTACCATTCGGGGAGATACCCAGTATGGGCTACCTGAGCAAGCGACTATGCTCAAAGCTTCAAAATGTTTAAAGAAGGGTTGTGTCATCTACATGGCACAAGTGATTATTGATGAGCCTAAACCGAAGATAGGAGATATCCCAGTCATTTCTGAATACCCAGAAGTTTTTCCTGAAGATCTACCTGGCTTACCACCAGATAGGCAAGTGGAATTCAGGATTGACATCATCCCCGGAGCAGCACCAGTTGCTAGAGCACCCTATAGGTTGGCGCCAACGGAAATGAAGGAATTAAGAACATAACTGGATGAATTGCTAGCTAAAGGTTTCATAAAACCTAGTTTGACTCCTTGGGGAGCACCAGTCCTTTTTGTCAAGAAGAAGGACGGATCGATGCGTCTGTGCATCGATTACCGTGAGCTTAACAAGGTCACTATCAAGAATAGATATCCTTTGCCCTTGATCGACGATTTGTTCGATCAATTGCAAGGAGCAAGTTATTTCTCGAAGATTGACTTGAGGTCAGGCTACCATCAACTGAAGGTTAGAGATGAAGACATGCACAAAACTGCATTTAGGACTCGTTATGGTCATTACGAGTTCCTAGTGATGCCTTTTGGGCTCACTAATGCACCGGCCGCGTTCATGGATCTCATGAATCGTGTTTGCAAGCCGTACTTAGATAAATTCGTCATCGTTTTCATCGACGACATACTTATCTACTCGAAGAACCAAGCTGACCATGAGAAACACCTTCGTTGTATTCTCAAACTTCTACACCATGAGAAGCTCTATGCCAAATTTTCCAAGTGTGAGTTTTGGCTTCGTGAAGTCCAATTTCTTGGACATGTGGTTAGCGAGCGTGGTATCCAAGTGGATCCCGCTAAGGTTGAAGCAGTTATGAACTGGCAAGAGCCAAAGACGCCTACATAGATTCGTAGCTTCCTGGGATTGGCAGGATATTACAGGCGTTTCATCGAAAATTTTTCAAGGATTGTTGCACCCCTAACCTCCTTAACTAAGAAGAAGGTTAAGTTTGTTTTGTGACAACTCGAGTTTCCGACTTTCACTTTCACATTAAGTGCACGTTGACTTTGACTGTGTAGTTGTTTGACTTGTTTAACTTGTAACTGTACACGTTATTTTTTTTATGAACGCATTGTGGTTGCATGATTTTGTGTTTGGCTGTATAACATGAAACCTGTTGAAAACTTAAACTGTTAACATATAAAAGGACTCGACGAAACAGACAGGACCCGACGAAACAGACTGTTTCGCCATAAGCATCTCGACGAAACAGAAGTCTGTTTCGCCAAGCCCAGTTTCGCCAAGCCCATTAAGGGCCCAGAACGGTAATTCGTTCATATTAACGTGAACCGACTTCCTGTTTCACATCTTTGGCTAAAACAAACCCTAGAGCTCCATCTTCTCTGATTAACGGCGATCGTGTGCCCCGGAACCCCGAATCGACTTAATTACTGTTCCGTTCATTGTGGTTAGTGATTAAATCCCTGCAAGATTGTTTGATTTCATTGTTGTAAACTGTTTTTAGTTCAAGTTCATTAGAATCAATGATAGATAGTGTTGTGTTCATGAATGATTTATGATTGGGTAAACGGAATCTATGGTTAGTTACGTTTTGTATGACAAATCTGATTGTATGATGATCCCTTGAACCCACGAATCGGAACTAGTATTAATCGTATGAACACCTAGTAATTTGATGGATTGTGCTCGTGTTATACTCGTTGTCTGAATAGCTTGTTAAGGTTAATGCTTGGCCTATTATGATTGATTGATTCCATGATGATATCTATGTTAATGTTGTCCGCATGATTGCTTCTTGATGTTTACGACATTTAGGGTTCCTGTGATTTTGACGAAACTGACATCACCCTGTAACAGGCTGACGAAATAGATCTCTTGGCGAAACAGAAAGTGTTTCGCCAAGGGCAGTCGACGAGACAGAACTTTGTTTCGCCAAAGGAGACCACGGCGAAACAGAATGTGTTTCGCCAATTTGTGTTTCGCCGAGGGTATCACGACGAAACAAGGGTGTTTCGTCGAATGGGAAAACAGCACAATAACTTACTTTGATTCTGTTAAAAGTTAACTTGGTTAGTTAACTTCCGTTAAGTGTAAAACATAACTTGTATGATTCAACTTACGTGCAATGTGATACTCTGTGTTATTAAAGCGATGTTCATGATGATGATATTTACGTGCAAACAACTTGAATGCAAACTGATCATGTATTCGTGCATACCTTAGGACGTGATTGATTAACCGTGAGCACATACTTAGCATACCGAGCAAAACAATGTGAGTTCACACTCTCTCTAAGGCATGGGATTCCCGGTGGTTTGGGAATGGATTAAGAAACTAAAATGAAACCTACATATCCTCCTTGGGTAGGATATGTACCGCCATCCTCCTTGGGTAGGATGCCAATATTAATCCTGCGTATTCTCCTTGGGTAGAATACGTACGTTCGTCCGGTAGGACAACAACCTAAACGTACGTAAAACCTACGTACACTCACACTCGCTACGGTCCTTGGATCAAGAAGGGCACGTACAAACACGACTAATCTATACATGGGGAAGCCCCCACTACTCTTCGCACACATGCCTGTAAGGGCCGCGATACTGATACTGTTCTTCGCACACATGCCTGGAATGGCCGCGATACTTATACTAATCTTCGCACACATGCCTGGAGGGCCGCGATACAAATAAAACTAGTTTACAATACATGGGAAACCCCCACTAATCTTCGCAAACATGCCTGGAGGGCCGCGATGTAATTGATAACGATACATGGGTTACTAAACAAACAAACGATTTATGAAACGAACATTATTACTAAACAACCCACTGTGAACTCGCTCAACTAGTTGTTGACTCTCTGTTACATGCCTTGCAGGACCATAGGTACTTTTGGAGCTTGCACGGGATGCACGGTCGTTGTGGACATGGATCGTGAATGTGTTGTTAAACATTATGACTCTTTAAACTAAACACTTGTGTTGGATGTTCATAACTATGCTTCCGCTGCCTATGCTATGCTTTTGATTTAGCACCAATTGTATTGTGATGGATTACATTTACTTTTACTTATTACTTATATGTTCAATATGATTGGTGGCTTGATCCTGGTCATGTCACGCCTCCAAGCGGTGGTACTCCGCGTGTGGATTTTGGGGGTGTGACAGATTGGTATCAGAGCCATTGGTTATAGAGAACTCGGTTTTAATAAAGGAAAGACGATTTTGTTAAAACCAGACTATAACCAGAACAGTGCTCTCAACGATCCACAACGACGCTTCGCTCCACGTGCAAGGCTCAACATCATAGGTACTACTATTCATGTTACCTTACCTACTTGCTAGAATTTCATAGAACTTTGCTCGCGGTATGCCTAGATTACAGAACTTACTATACGTTATTGCTTGAGAATACTTGTGTGCTCACTCTCTTCGCACTATTCGCGAACCTCTCACCCACATGTTCTCCCTGATGTCAAGATCATGTGTGGACGCGCTAACCTAACTCAAGCCCAGTTGGCGGCTTCGATCACTGAACAAGTTACTGCAGCACTCGCAGCTGCCCAGGCAGGAGGTGTAACCTGCCATCACCACTTACTCCAGGATTTTTAGATCCTACTCTTGTAACTCAACACTAGTGCTTAATTTTGATTACTCTTACGTACACGACAAGTCAACACGCTCAGCCACCTGTATGCACATACAAGACTTTTATGGACTGTCGTCCTACTACTTTCAGCAACACTGAAGGAGCTGTTGGACTCCTCCATTAGTTCGAGGAACTCGAATCGGTCTTCGAGTGTGTGAATGACCCGAGGCTTGTAAGGTGGAATATGCCACTGATACTCTCGAAGGCACTGCGTTAACTTGGTGGAACGCGCAAGTTCAGATGCTGGGGCTGGCGGCTGCTAATGCCACCCCATGGAATGATTTTAAGGAACTGATCAAACGTGAATACAGTAGTTATGATGCCATCCACAAGTTGGAAGTGGAGTCCTTTAACATGAAGATGACGGGGTCAGAGATAGAAGCGTACACGAAACGATCCAACAAACTGGCAATTTTGTGCCCAACTATGGTGGATCCTCCTATCAAGAGCATTGAGCTGTACCTCAAAGGCTTAGTACCAGAAATTCAAAGCCATGTGATGACTGCTAATCTTGCTACTATTCAAGATGTTACTCATCTTGCCCATCGTCTCACAGACAAGGCGGTGGAATGGAACAAGCTGCCTCAACGTATCAGCGATACTACTACCACTACTACTTCAACTACTTCTGCTACCCTCAGTAACAATGGATGAAAGTGGGATGGAACCTCTAGCAAGGGTTCGACTACAATTCCGTCCCAGGCACAGCAGTGAAAGGTCGATGACAACTAAAGTCCTGATCAGCAACATTTAGTATTCAAGGGCAGGGTGGATACAAGGGAAACCACCCTAAGCGCAAACGATGTAACTTGCACCACAGCGGGCGACGCAACCGAATTCTTTGTCAATGATGCGACAAGCTTGGCCATGGAGCCAAAGAGGGTAGAAACTCACGTCCTGCAAACCAGAACCAACAACAACAGCCACAAGATCTATAGAATCGGCGACAACAGCATGGTAACAAGGGATGTTATCAGATGGTGCTGAAGGTCACTTCAAAAGACACTGCCCACGGTTGAATCAGAACCAGAATCAGAACCACAACCAAGGAAACCGGGGACTAGGGAAGACAACGGGGGTAATAACGACGGCAATGGTGCCAGGGGTCGAGTGTTCGTGATTGGTCAGGGTGATACTAGTAATGACCTCAACGTTGCGATAGTTACGACATCGTCATTGGTATGGATTGGTTATCCCAACAACAAGCAGAGATCCTATGCAAGGAGAAGATCATTCGTATTCCCCGTTCTGGTAAAGAACCTCTCGAAGTTCAAGGCGACAAGAGTGGTGTCGTGAGTGGCATCATTTCTTTCTTGAAGGCTCAGAAGTGTTTACGAAAGGGCCACGCAGCTGTTTTAGCAATCGTTACGGATACATCGAAGAAAGAGAAAAAGATTGAGGATATTCCTGTAGTATGCGATTTTCCTCAAGTGTTTCCTGAAGAGTTACCTGGGTTACCGCCTCATCGTCAAGTTGAATTTCAGATCGAGCTCGCTCCAGGAGCAGCACCCATAGCTCGAGCACCTTATCGATTAGCTCCAACTGAACTGGAAGAACTGTCTAAGCAACTGCAAGAACTTTTGGAAAAGGGTTTCATACGTCCTAGCTCTTCGCCCTGGGGAGCTCCAGTATTATTTGTGAAGAAGAAAGACGGCACTTTCCGCATGTGCATAGATTACCGCTAACTGAACAAGGTAACCGTGAAGAATCGCTACCCTCTTCCACACATCGACGACTTATTCGACCAGTTGCAAGGGTCGAGCTATTACTCGAATATTGATCTGAGGTCAGGCTATCATCAACTGAGAGTCCGGGATGAGGACGTCTCCAAAACAGCTTTCAGAACACGCTACGGCCACTACGAGTTTTTGGTCATGCCATTCGGGCTAACGAACGCGCCTGCAGTTTTTCATGGATCTTATGAACAGGGTGTGCAAATCCTATCTTGACAAGTTCGTCATTGTTTTCATCGACGACATCCTGATTTATTCGAAAAGTCAGGAGGAACACGAGCAGCACTTACGACTTTTACTGGAACTTCTACGAACGGAACAGCTATACGCTAAGTTTTCTAAATGTGACTTCTGGCTTCGTGAAGTCCACTTCTTAGGCCACGTGGTAAACAAAGATGGGATCCATGTCGATCCATCCAAGGTAGATTCGATCAAGAACTGGCCTGCACCTCGTACACCAGCTGAAACACGCCAATTCTTGGGTTTGGCGGGATATTACAGACGATTCATTAAAGACTTCTCAAAGATTGCACAGCCGCTCACACTACTGACGTAGAAAGGTGTTGTTTATCGTTGGGGTAACGCACAGGAAACAGCGTTTCAGCACTTAAAGGATAGACTTTGTAGCGCACCTATCCTCTCACTGCCTGAAGGCATGGACGATTTTGTAGTCTACTGTGACGCATCTATCCAAGGTCTTGGATGTGTATTGATGCAAAGGGATAAAGTTATTGCTTATGCTTCGCGCCAACTTAAGATTCACGAACGGAATTACACGACACACGACCTAGAGCTGGGAGCGGTTGTTTTTGCACTTAAGATATGGCGACACTATTTGTATGGTACCAAGTGCGCAATCTACACTGATCACAGAAGCCTCGAACATATCTTCAAACAGAAAGAACTGAATATGCGACAGTGACGAGGGGTTGAACTGTTAAATGACTACGAATGCTCAATCAGGTACCACCCAGGCAAAGCCAATGTTGTGGCTGACGCCCTCAGTCGAAAGGACACCGCGCCTAAGCGCGTGCGAGCTTTACAACTCACTATACAGTCTAGTCTTCCTTCTCAGATACGAAATGCTCAGGTAGAAGCATTGAAACCAGACAACGTCAGGGCTGAAGCCCTATGCGGCTCAAGGCAACGCTTAGAACAGAAGGAAGATGGTGCTTACTACGTCACAGGACGCATTTGGGTCCCACTGTACGGCAACCTACGCGAGCTTGTAATGGATGAAGCTCATAAGTCTCGCTACTCGGTACATCCAGGTTCGGTTAAAATGTACCACGATATTAAGACTACATACTGGTGGCCTAGCATGAAGGCCCACATAGCAACTTACGTTAGCAAGTGTTTGACTTGTGCGAGAGTCAAAGCAGAATATCAGAAACCATTAGGCCCACTCCAACAACCTGAGATACCACAATGGAAATGGGAGCAAATTTCCATGGATTTTGTTACTGGCCTGCCTAGATCTCAGCGCGGAAATGATACTATTTGGGTGATCGTGGATCGACTCACAAAGTCTGCTCACTTCTTGGCTATCAAGGAAACAGATAAGTTCTCCACTCTAGCAGACGTATACCTTAAAGAAGTTGTCTCGAGGCACGGGGTGCCCACCTCTATTATCTCTGATCGTGATGCACGTTTTACTTCAGAACTGTGGCAAGCAATGCACAAATCTTTTGGCTCTCGATTAGACATGAGCACAGCTTATCATCCTCAGACCGATGGGCAGTCTGAGCGCACCATTCAAACTCTAGAAGACATGCTTCGGGCGTGCGTAATTGACTTTGGCAATGGTTGGGAGAAACATCTGCCACTCGTGGAATTTTCATACAATAACAGCTACCACACCAGCATTAAGGCTGCACCATTCGAGGCATTGTACGGGCATAAATGCCGGTCACCTCTCTGTTGGGCAGAGGTGGGAGATAGTCAAATCACAGGTCCAGAAATGGTAGTCGATACTACAGAAAAGATTGCACAAATACGACAACGCATGGCGGCAGCACGCGACCGTCAGAAAGCATACGCTGATTTAGACAGGAAACTACTCGAATTCCAGGTTGGGGATCGAGCGCTACTTAAAGTTTCACCCTGGAAGGGTGTGGTTCGTTTTGGCAAACGCGGCAAACTTAATCCACGATATGTTGGACCTTTCGAAGTTACAGAGAAAATAGGTAAAGTGGCCTACAGATTGAACTTACCAGCTGAACTCAGTGCAGTTCACAACGTCTTTCACGTGTCGAATCTGAAGAAGTGTCTGTCAGATAAGACCCACGTAGTTCCTCTGAAAGAGCTCACTATTGATGAACAGTTACGATTTGTCGAGGAACCTGTTGAAATCACGGACCGGGATGTTAAGGTCCTCTATAACACTAGAATACCTCTTGTTCGAGTTCGTTGGAACTCCCGTCGTGGCCCAGAGTTCACCTGGGAACGAGAAGATCATATGAAACTCAAGTATCCCCAGTTATTCGGAAACCGTGCAACTACTACTGAGGCTGAAGCTACTACCGAATTTCGGGATGAAATTCCAACTCAACGGGGGGATGATGTGACACCCCAGGAAAACCAGTAAACGATACAACTTACTTAGCTTCCTCAGTAACCGCATGCTAAATTTCGGGACGAAATTTCTTCCAAGTTGGGGATAATGTGACAACTCGAGTTTCCGACTTTCACTTTCACATTAAGTGCACGTTGACTTTGACTGTGTAGTTGTTTGACTTGTTTAACTTGTAACTGTACACGTTATTTTTTTTTATGAACGCATTGTGGTTGCATGATTTTGTGTTTGGCTGTATAACATGAAACCTGTTGAAAACTTAAACTGTTAACATATAAAAGGACTCGACGAAACAGACAGGACCCGACGAAACAGACTGTTTCGCCATAAGCATCTCGACGAAACAGAAGTCTGTTTCGCCAAGCCCAGTTTCGCCAAGCCCATTAAGGGCCCAGAACGGTAATTCGTTCATATTAACGTGAACCGACTTCCTGTTTCACATCTTTGGCTAAAACAAACCCTAGAGCTCCATCTTCTCTGATTGACGGCGATCGTGTGCCCCGGAACCCCGAATCGACTTAATTACTGTTCCGTTCATTGTGGTTAGTGATTAAATCCCTGCAAGATTGTTTGATTTCATTGTTGTAAACTGTTTTTAGTTCAAGTTCATTAGAATCAATGATAGATAGTGTTGTGTTCATGAATGATTTATGATTGGGTAAACGGAATCTATGGTTAGTTACGTTTTGTATGACAAATCTGATTGTATGATGATCCCTTGAACCCACGAATCGGAACTAGTATTAATCGTATGAACACCTAGTAATTTGATGGATTGTGCTCGTGTTATACTCGTTGTCTGAATAGCTTGTTAAGGTTAATGCTTGGCCTATTATGATTGATTGATTCCATGATGATATCTATGTTAATGTTGTCCGCATGATTGCTTCTTGATGTTTACGACATTTAGGGTTCCTGTGATTTTGACGAAACTGACATCACCCTGTAACAGGCTGACGAAATAGATCTCTTGGCGAAACAGAAAGTGTTTCGCCAAGGGCAGTCGACGAGACAGAACTTTGTTTCGCCAAAGGAGACCACGGCGAAACAGAATGTGTTTCGCCAATTTGTGTTTCGCCGAGGGTATCACGACGAAACAAGGGTGTTTCGTCGAATGGGAAAACAGCACAATAACTTACTTTGATTCTGTTAAAAGTTAACTTGGTTAGTTAACTTCCGTTAAGTGTAAAACATAACTTGTATGATTCAACTTACGTGCAATGTGATACTCTGTGTTATTAAAGCGATGTTCATGATGATGATATTTACGTGCAAACAACTTGAATGCAAACTGATCATGTATTCGTGCATACCTTAGGATGTGATTGATTAACCGTGAGCACATACTTAGCATACCGAGCAAAACAATGTGAGTTCACACTCTCTCTAAGGCATGGGATTCCCGGTGGTTTGGGAATGGATTAAGAAACTAAAATGAAACCTACATATCCTCCTTGGGTAGGATATGTACCGCCATCCTCCTTGGGTAGGATGCCAATATTAATCCTGCGTATTCTCCTTGGGTAGAATACGTACGTTCGTCCGGTAGGACAACAACCTAAACGTACGTAAAACCTACGTACACTCACACTCGCTACGGTCCTTGGATCAAGAAGGGCACGTACAAACACGACTAATCTATACATGGGGAAGCCCCCACTACTCTTCGCACACATGCCTGTAAGGGCCGCGATACTGATACTGTTCTTCGCACACATGCCTGGAATGGCCGCGATACTTATACTAATCTTCGCACACATGCCTGGAGGGCCGCGATACAAATAAAACTAGTTTACAATACATGGGAAACCCCCACTAATCTTCGCAAACATGCCTGGAGGGCCGCGATGTAATTGATAACGATACATGGGTTACTAAACAAACAAACGATTTATGAAACGAACATTATTACTAAACAACCCACTGTGAACTCGCTCAACTAGTTGTTGACTCTCTGTTACATGCCTTGCAGGACCATAGGTACTTTTGGAGCTTGCACGGGATGCACGGTCGTTGTGGACATGGATCGTGAATGTGTTGTTAAACATTATGACTCTTTAAACTAAACACTTGTGCTGGATGTTCATAACTATGCTTCCGCTGCCTATGCTATGCTTTTGATTTAGCACCAATTGTATTGTGATGGATTACATTTACTTTTACTTATTACTTATATGTTCAATATGACTGGTGGCTTGATCCTGGTCATGTCACGCCTCCAAGCGGTGGTACTCCGCGTGTGGATTTTGGGGGTGTGACATGTTTGGGGCCCTAAACATCAAGAGTCCTTTGATATCCTAAAGCAGAAGTTGAGCAACGCTCCTGTTTTGACATTGCCAGATGGAATAGAAGAATTTGTGGTTTACTGCGATGCATCGCACACTGGCATAGGGTGTGTGCTTATGCAGAAAGGCAAAGTTATTGCCTATGCATCACGACAGTTAAAGGTGCACGAAAAGAATTACACCACCCACGACTTGGAGTTGGGTGCCGTTGTATTCGCACTAAAACTGTGGAGGCATTATCTATATGGAATCAAGTGTGTGATCTATTCTGATCACAAGAGCCTCCAGCACCTTTTTAATCAGAAAGATTTAAACATGAGGCAACGCCGTTGGATGGAAACTTTAAATGATTATGATTGTGAAATCAGATACCATCCCGGCAAGGCGAATGTAGTCGCTGATGCCTTAAGTCGAAAGGAGAGGGTGAAACCCATCCGAATCAATGCCAAGCGCATGGAGATAAAGAACAGTTTGACTGAAAGGTTGTTAGCTGCACAGAAAGAAGCTGTGTTGGAAGCTAACTATCCTAACGAAAAGCTAGGGGTAACTGAGGAGCAGTTAACTCTTAGCAAGGACGGAATCCTAAGATTAAATGGACGAATATGGGTTCCAATTTATGGAGGACTTCGAGATGTCATCCTCCAGGAAGCCCATAGTTCCAAATACTCTGTTCATCCTGGAGCTGATAAGATGTACTAGGATCTAAGGGCAAATTATTGGTGGATAGGTTTGAAAAAGTCTGTAGCTGCCTATGTAGCTAAGTGCTTGACTTGTGCGCAAGTCAAAGCAGAACATCAAAAGCCGTCAGGCTTGCTACAACAGCCTGAACTTCCTACGTGGAAGTGGGAAATGGTAACCATGGATTTTATCACCAAGTTACCCAAGACAAGGAAAGGAAATGATACAATATGGGTTATAGTTGATAGACTGACTAAGTCAGCACATTTCTTACCCATCAAGGAGACTTATAGCTCCGACATGTTAGCCCAGTTATACGTTGATAAGATTGTAGCCTTACATGGCATACCTGTGTCTATTATCTCTGACAGAGATACTAGATACACGTCACATTTTTTGAAAAGCTTCCAACAATCTTTGGGCACGCGTTTGAATTTTAGTACGGCTTACCATCCTCAGACAGACGGTCAGAGTGAGCGTACTATTCAAACTCTGGAAGACATGCTACGTGCATGTGTGATTGATTTAGGTGGTAGTTGGGATAACCACCTACCATTGGTCGAATTCTCCTACAACAATAGCTACCACACCAGCATAAAGGCTGCGCCTTTTGAAGCCTTATACGATAGAAAGTGTAGAACGCCTGTTTGTTGGGCGGAAGTTGGAGATGTCCAATTATCAGGACCAGAGATAGTCTTTGAAACAACGGACAAGATTGTCCAGATTCGTGACCATCTCAAAGCTGCCTGAGATAGGCAGAAGAGCTACGCAGATCCAAAGCGAAAAGCTTTTCACTTCGTAGTAGGTGACAAAGTGTTGCTAAAAGTATCACCCTGGAAGGGGGTGATGCGATTTGGTAAGAAAGGCAAGCTAAGCCCGAGATACATAGGACCTTTCGAGGTTATCGAACGTGTCGGGTCAGTTGCCTATAAGCTAAACTTACCGGAAGAGCTCAGTGGAATTCACAATGTGTTCCACATCTGCAATCTGAAAAAGTGCTTCGCTGATGAATCACTGGTTATACCACATACAGATGTGCATATAGATGAGAGCTTGAAGTTTGTGGAAAAACCATTGTCGATTGAGGATCGACAGGTCAAGAAGCTTTGAAGGAAGCATGTGCCTATTGTAAAGGTCAAATGGGATGCCCGTAGAGGACCCGAATATACGTGGGAGGTTGAATCCACGATGAAAGAAAAGTACCCTTACTTATTTCAGTAAATCTCGGGTCGAGATTTATTTTAAGGGGGTGAGGATGTAACACCTCGAAAAATTCACGTCCTATAATGTGTAGACACGTGTCATATGTTTGAACGTGTGAAAGAATGTTATAGAAGGACTAAAGTTGACAGTCATGGAAAGTATGTGAATATACGGGTTCTAAATGTCAACAGTGAATAAAAATATTGTACAATAACCCTACATGATGTTTATAGCATCAAACGAATAAATCATGGATCATACGAAGCTAAAAGTGAGAGATTACAAACTACAGGGGTTAAATGTGTCAACATGTTTAAGTTATACCTCTGAGTGACCTTTTGACAAACCCGAAGCTTTGTAACTGTTAATTATGCTCACTAGAATGCGCGATATAAATTTCATAAAGTTTCGTTATCGTATGAGAAAGTTATGATCAAATTCCTGTGCGAGGGGTTAAAGCCCTACGGTGCATAGTTTTGTTATAATTGATAAATTTCACATATATACTTTACCCTACTGTTATAACTTAGTAAACTAAGTATTTTTGCTGATTATATCAGACCTGTAACCCAGGTTAATACTTAAACTCTTTTATAACCTTATAAATGACCAAACTACCCCTATGGGGCATAGTTTGTGTTTAAATTCGTTCTGGGCATAATGAAAGACATCTTACTGATGTCACAACATAATTGAGGCATATTAACTTAGGAAACCTGTATATGGCTCTCATGATTACCCGTTACGCCTCTTACGCGTTCGGTTCGGCTTATGTAACTAGTTTACATAAATTAGCCGAAACGGGTCAAACCTTATCGGTTTTATCTCAAAATCCAGAGTGTGTATGAAATACCCATATTAAGCAAGTCTCTGAACTTTTCGGGTCTAAATCACATTCTATCCGGTCTTCGCTTAATAGTGCGTACGAACCGTATCATTGAAACTAACCGGTCTAAGCTAAGGCTTAATTAAGGACCCGTTAGAAATCTAATAGGTTATTATAAACCTTCGTTCCAGATTAGGAGCCCAGTAAAAGTACTTGCATTTGCTGTAATTGATTGATACTTTGCTCAGGTAAATACTCTTAACTTATTTTCCCTATACGGGCTTGGGATACGGTACTATAAAAGTACCGCTTGGTCGGGTATGTAGTCATTTAAATCGGATTGTGATTAATGTATTTACGTAACCCGCTTTATTCTGTATTATTTGATGTATGGCCCTTGGGGGTTAAATGACCATGTCCCGGATATCCTTGGCATCATTTTACGAAATGGCCACGACCTAAGCACGGGGTGTAGGCGTACACCTGACAGATGCATTATGTAAAAACTGGTAATCCACGTAAAGGAATCAACCTTGTGGGCATTATACCTGTGGCGTGTCAGTTAACTTAAACCGGCTCTTCTAACCGGTGCTAATGGACGGCAAATAAGTAAAACTGTATACAAGATTATCTACAAATAATTGTCCCAAGTTATAAAGGATATTTTTGCCGAAGTGCATTCAAATCAATTTTCAAACTCTTTTCTAAATGAGTCAGTTGAGTTGTATTTACCAGTGTAAACTGACGTATTTTCCAAAAAGGCTAATTGCAGGTGCTAGACGAAATAGGCTGGCTACTCCAGGCATCATTACTCAAGTCTCGCAAGCTCTAGATGTCAAAGTCTGTTGAATAGTTTCTTTTTATATTGATCCGCCTGTGGATCCTTTACTTTCCGTTGTAATACTTTGATATTACTTTATATTCGGATGGTAATATATTTATCTTTTGCTTCCGCTGTGCATTTATATAATTGTGTTGTTTGACTATTATGTTGCCAACCTCGTCACGATACTCCCCACCGGGCCCACCGGTGACACGTGGAAAGTCGGGGTGTGACAGAAATCTTGCACCATACTTGGTCCCCAACTAAACTAATGTTGTGGGGTTTATGTCATGACAAATTTCCAGAAGTTATGAGGTTCAAAACCTCCAAAAATTGCTGCCCTAAAGGACCCAAGTGACCAACAACGTGTTGAATAATCCAAGTCTTCAACCTTCAATGTTGAAAGACTTGTGTTTGGTTAGGTAGGTGGAGATCAAGTCACAAGCAAGAAAGAAAGGGTGAGATGTGTGCCTCGTGAGGCAAGCGATTTTGGGAATAAAACACTTTTGGCTAACTATTTTGTATCGACTTTTGTGGTGGTCTAGGCAATTCCGGAGACAACTTTGGTTTTGGTGACAGGTTCCGTACCAATATTGTTTTCAGTGTAGAGGGTGTGGTTGGTGTTGGAATTATTTTTGATAGCGGTAGTCAGGCAGTTGAAAGGTGGGTTGGAAAGATTAGGTCGATTGTGTTCAACCTAGAGATGGACGTTATGGTAAGTGTTGTGATGGGAATGACAGCACCAATGATAGAAAGCCGATTCGATATTATTGACTGATCTCCCAATACCAAGATTAGAGAAGAGATACTAAATGGAACAATTTTCTTTAATTCATTTCTTACATCCTAATATTAAAACTCCAAGGCCTTTATATAGGCTACAACCCAAATGAAAATAACGACAGTAAAAACATGAATTAAAAATGGAAATGCATAAATTTAAGTATCCACGTTCACTCGTTGCATGATTCGCATGTAAGGAGTAGAGGATGTGGTGTTCATGGGATTACGTGGGATTGGCACACACCACTTGTGTTTTCTTTTTATATATTTTCTTCAAACTCAAAAACATGGTGTTAAGGAAAAACTTTGTCAATAAGGAAACACTAAGGAGAAAGATGTTAAAGCTTCTTTAAACTAGACTTAACAAACATGTCACGTTAAAATGCATGCCTATGTTTGATTCGTCATGTTTAACGCGACTATTGAACCTGGGCATGACACGTATAGATAAATGTGCATTTACTTAATATTAGAATATTCTCGTTGATTGTACATCTGCGTTTATGATTTGACCATGGTTATGGTTTGACCAAAGACGACCGGTTATGCATTTACCAAGATCCTAGTCCCTTAGTTTAGCTATTTGTATTTTCCTCTGTATATAATTTTTTTTGTAAGGTTCATTCATCATTCGAATATATAGGATACTATTCAAATTGCACGGTATCAACTTCAATATGACTTTATGTTTCATTCTTTTCTTCAGCCAACCTATTAATTTCAATCTTCATCCCACTTCAGTTTTTGAACTTACAACATATTTCTTCTTCGAACCACAACTTCATCATCACGTTGCTCATTTGCGTTTCTCACATCATCAACTTTCATTGCTTCAATCCTGACTTCTTATTACCTTTCATTTTCCCCTTCTTCCTCGTATTCGTAACATCTTTCTCTTTTTCTTTGTCATCTATGCTTACTTCAACATCTTTCTAGTCAACATTAACTTCTTCATTCTTATCATTCACCTCTTCTTGTGTATCCTCACGTACATCATTGTCAGATTTAGTGGGCGACAAAGTTCTGTTAGCCACCGCCTTACCAACTTTGGTAATCACATATTCCTAGCACATGGATAAATTAGGGTTGGATATGATGTTGAGGAGCTAAGTTAAGTTCAATTCACCGTCCTCTCATCATCGTCATCTGAATCTTCTGTTTCTTGAAGGCTTTGACTTATTGGTTAGCTTCTTCACATTCAAAGGAATATTGTGTTCAATATCTGAATCATAATTCTAGTCCGTACTCCCAATGTCCTCTTCCTCACTCTCATTAACAGTTCTTTTCCCATTCCTTTATATTTGATTAAATCACAACATCACGACGACCATAATAGATTTTGGATTTTTCTTTTTATCTTCCTTAATGCTTGAAAAAAGTTTCTACATTGAACTCTCACTAACCAAGGATTATGTAGATATCTTCATGAAGGGTCTGTCGATTACTTTGTTTGGAAAATTTTGCTTTAGTCTCAACATCTGAAAATCATATGCGGATGTTAGAATATTTCCGTTGATTGTATATTGTCGGTTATGATTTAAGTATTTAACCATTGTTATGGATTGACCAAAGACTATTAATTATGAGTTGAACTAGATCCTAGTCCCATAGTTTAGCAATATGTATTTTCCTGTATATAGCTCTTTTGGTAAGGTTCTTTCATCAATCAAATACATAGGATACTATTCAAATCACACTTAAACACGAGCACGTTTAGCAAACAACATACATGACACAACACATTTAACACAGTTAATATAACCAATTCAATAACATGAATGACATGACACAAGATGTTCAACAGGATTAAGTAAATACAATTCAATAAGACCAATGATACGAGAAGTCGAACATGATTATTGAAATGATCTATTCAACACCTTTAACAAATCACATGGCTATAAGAAGGTAAAAGTTTCTAATTAGGGTTAGCTAGACTAGGGATGGATTTTAACTATGAAGTATATAATTATTTATAAAGTTATAAAACGATGTTGTTTTGGTAAACTGGTCATAAACATCTCATATGGAGTTGTTAACCCATTTTACACGATTAGTGAAAATGTGTTGTGAATTACACAATCGTGTTCAGAACCCATTCAGACATATTTTTTTAACTGTGTCATTAACTTATCAACACATTTAACCTAAATCCTAACACGTTTAATTAACTTTGTGACAGGTGATGTTGTGTTCGCAAGTCATAAAAAATTTACGATCTCTAATTTAAAATCTTAAAAAATGTATAAGAGTTGTTCTGATAATCCTAATTAGACAAGCCCAGATGGTAAATGTACAAGCCTCTTAAATGTAAGGTCTTGGATATAATTTCTAATATTATTAGACTATCTCTAATGCTACGGACGCCCTTAAGCATCCTTAGCTGCCACGTCGTCTGCCACATCATATCCTTACAAATCATTAAAACCTTCATTTTATCTTCAACCCTACAAATATCCAAAACCAATACAAACACTCATCCATAATTAAGGGCTCCATTAGTAAGGGCCTGAAAGGGTGCCCATGCTCCAATGGTAAGGGCTTGTACAGGCTTGCAAAGATAAGGATATTAAGGACGCATTAGAGATAGTATTAGTAGTTTAAAATGAAAAAAAAAATAGTAAAAGAAAGGGATTTTGGGAAATGGGACCCACAGAGATTCACAATCCCATAAAGCTCGCGGTTTTGTTAGCATTTGCGTATCACGTAGCACCTGGAACTCAATCTTCCTCATCTTCCATTGTTAGATTCATCGCTTGTTCTTCCACCTTCTGTATCCACTCTATACGTACACATCCTCTCTCTCTCTCTCTCTATACATATATCCATCACCGTTCTTATCAATCCAGATGACAACAAACCCCGTAGTTAAACGAGTTTCTATCCGTCTCAACAAGCTAGGGTTATGATTTAAATAAAAAGGTACCCATTCTCATTATGATCCTTCCTTATGTTATCGATTCTATTATAATTGTTTTATTTATTTTTATTTATTTATTTATTTTTGCATTAAATTAGCAGAATGATGTGTATAAGGTGTTATTAGATTAGATTGGATTGGATTAATCTTCACAGCAAATGTTCGTCTATTTTAAAGTTGTAAGTTCTCATCTATAATCATACCTGCAATGTTAACTAGTAAAAGTGTATGTTTATGATGTTAATCAACAAGGGTTTATTTTTTATTTTTTTCTGAATGATGATCGTAAACGTTGTGTTTTCAAAAGTGATGTACAACAATTTTTTAAGGGGTGTAAATGAGCCGAGCTATGCTTGCTAGCTCAAGTTTGGCTTCGGCTCAACTTGTTTACTATTTATTACTTAAGTATGTTAATTATGTTTTTGTTGTAAATGATACATATATTATTTAGTTATTTTTATCATAATTTTATAAATAATAATAATTATTATATAAATAATATATTAAATAAAAATAAGAGTAAATTACGTTTTTGACCCCTGTGTTATATCACTTTTACTATATTAGCCCAAAATAAGAATTATTAACATATATGCCTCTATGGTCTCTATAACTAACCATTTTGACCTCTAAGTCTAGAGATCATGGGGGCCAAAATGGTTAGATTTAGGGGCCAAAATGGTTAGTTGTAGAGACCATGGGGGCGGATATGTTAAAAATTCTTATTTTGAGCTAATATAGTAAAAGTGATATAGCCACAGGGGCCAAAAACGTAATTTACTCTAAAAATGATATTAACTGGGGTAGCTCAGTTGGCCACCGACACCCATATTCCAACATTTGGATCGTTGGGGTCTTGGGTTCGAGACGTGGCAACCCCACCTCTCTCGAACCCCAAGTGTTGGGAGGGTATTTGCCGCCAGGAATCCTTGTCGGGTGGTGAACTGGGAGGGGGATCCCCTCCGCGGTCAGGGGTACCGTGCACCTACCCTTTTTTTTAATCCGACTCGAGCTCAATAAATGAAAATCGGACTCTGACTCGTTTACTAAACATGTTTACTTTCAAGCTCGGTCTCGAGCTCATATAAGCACAAGCTCATTTCGAGCTTTTTTTGCACCGATCTTGAGTAGCTCGTGCACAGCTTGGCTCGTTTACACCTCTAATTTTGATTCGTCAACAGGGTTTTGATAGATACTGATTCATCGTATTTAGTTTGTGGTTTTAATCGTAAGAAGATGAAGAATTTCTAGTAGAATTGATTACTTAGATAAGAGCATTAGAATTTAGAATTCTATTTGCTTATTAAATCGAAACATGATAAAATCGCCAAACCTCATTTCTTCATTTGTTGAATTTAAAAATATAAAAAAATGTTGGCATGTATAAATATTTTTTGATCATGTGGATACATAATCCGAAACGAATTTCATGTTGGAGTAGTGTTTAGTATGGAATATATGTTATTATTTTATATTCACTTATAAGATCTCTATACAGCTCATTACTAAATGTAAAATGTCAACGCTTGGCCCACAACATTTTGATAATCAATTGGAATGCAAGGTGTCATGTAGTCTCATTTGAATCGTTGATTCATCGGCAATTGCTTCTTAGTTTTTTTTTTAGAACGGCAGCAAAATATATTAAATGGAAGGGAACATGACCAGCGAAAGGCTGGAAACAAGAGTACAGAAAGAAGCAAAAGCAGAAAAAACAAAAGCTACACACACCAACTTAACAAAAGCAATTCCTCGGATTAATAATCCAATTCGCCCAGCTGCATCCCCCGAGTTTTGCTCTGTGTTCTTACATTATAAATGCACTTTTTCATGTACATAGGCCCACAAACTTTATAAGACACAGAGAATATGAGAACACATAATCTAGTTGTACCTATAATATATGAATGTTGAAAAAGTTGCAAAGACAATGATCTACTCTTTTTTTTCCTATGATCACACGATGATTTATTGATTGTGTGTTTATAAATTATATCTATATTAACTATACATCAACAATGACTTAGGTACTGAAGAACTGACACTCTCTTGTTCGATCTTTCTTGTCCTAAATTGACCACATGTATTAGCGTGTGATTATTATTGACAAATATGATGTAATGCATACGCCAAAATTGCTTCCAGTTAAACTTTTAATTAAAAAAATTGCTTCATATATTAATAAATAATACGCGGGCCAAATTTTCATGGATTATAGGGTGTAAACGAGCCAAGCTGAGTCTGAGCTTGTTTTATTACTATGAGATCTCGAGCTTGGCTTGATTCGAGCTTTGTTTCTAAAACTCAAGCTCAGCTTGTGAATAGTTTATCAAGATTGAGCCTGGCTAGTTTATTATTTATTAATTAATTTACATTAGTTTTAATTGTATTAACTATAATTTTTTTTTGTTGTCATAGTTTTATAGATAATAATATTATTATATAAATATATGTTAAATATATTGAATAAAAGTTATATAAATAATAGACGCGTTTAGGCTCGCGAGCCAACTCGATCACATTAAGTAAAACCCGTGCTTAGGCTTATTTACTAAACAAATTTATCTTTAGACTCAGACTTGGACTCGAACCCTTTTATTCTAGGCTTGTTTTGACCTTTTTTTGAGTTGACCTCAAGCAGGGGCGTACCTATTAACAAAGAACGGGTTCCCAGGAACCCATTCGACTTTTAAGTTTTAGTGTAATTATATATAACAAACTGAAAAGGAACCCATAAGTAAAATATAAAGGGAACCCATAAACAAAAAAGCCTTGGTTCTCCACTGGTTATGTTCGCGTTATTCTTCCCAAGACACCTGGTTCGAATCTCGTATGAGGCACAATTAATAGTCTTTTTGTTCCGTTTTTAAATTTTTTTTCTTTAATGTAAAACCCATTTAGGGTTACAACAAAACAAACTCATGACATAGAAACATTAGAGAACTAAGTGAACCTCGCCTCCACCTTTAGCAACATTAGAGTCAGAATCAGCAGCAGCGCCCCCACCTTCCGACCACCTCCGCCGACACTGCCGTCCTCCGCCTCCACTTTCCGACCACCTCCACCTTCAGCGATTAAGGTTTGGGATTTGTGTTCTAGATTAATTATTATGTGATGAACCTTACCCGATCCGAACTGTCGAACCGACCTGAAATTTTTTATATTTAGTCATATGAAATTGGAGTATCTAAAAAAGTGAACACAATGAAAAAAAAATTGTATCCGTTACTGACCTCAAATAAAACTCATTAGCACCTAGCCTCGTTTACACCTCTATGTGTTTATTACAACATCCATGAGATGAAAGTTATTTAAAATAATAATAATAATAATAATAGTATATTTATTATTATTTGTTATAAAAATAGTGAAAATATATAATAACAACCACGAGGGTCGGTACCTATTGTTGACTTTACATGCAACCTACAATCACGAACCAATTCTAGTTATTAAAACACACATGGCTTCCAACTTTCACACTTTCTGCCCACATGGTTTTGTTTTTTGTGTTATTTTAATATCATTTATGATATTCTAGAATCATTATCATGTTAAGTGGTGCAGAACTCCGTACCCTGTTCTCTTCCTCCCCTCAAATTCATCACAAAAAAAACTGCAACCCATTTCTCACAGTCAAACATTCTTGGATCTGAAAACAGACCCATTAAACTCTAACACCTCCTGCATCTTACACGTGTCCCATACATATAACATATGTATAACAACATGGTTTCACACTTATGTCACAACAATGATTTATATTTCTTTTGTGCAGTTGCATTTTAAACAAACAAACCAACCTGACTAACTACAAGATGAAGATATCAGCAGCACACACAGCTTCAATTCTCACAGGTTTAATCATAATACTACAACTGTTAGCAACAGAAAATGGTGAAGCAAGATCCCAGATCATCAAACTGTCATGTGATCTAGAACGAGAACACAATCAAACATTGTTCATTCCAAACTTTGTTGGCATGATGGAAAGACTCCAAGCGATAATGCGCACTTCGAGTAATGGAACATCTATTGTGGGTACAGGACCTGATGGTAACTATGGGCTTGCGCAATGTTACGGCGATCTTTCTTCACAAGATTGCATATTATGCTACGCTGAAGCGCGTACTGTTCTCCCCAGTTGTTTTCCCAACAATGGTGGTCGAATTTACCTAGACGGTTGTTTTATGAGAGTACAGAATTATAGTTTTTACCATGAGTATACCGGGCCTGATGACAGTTATGTTTGTGGTAATACGACTAGAAAGAATGTGTCGTTTCAGGATACGGTAAAGCAGGCGGTTTTGAATGCTGTAACGGATGCATCGAGAAGTAGTGAGTATTTTGGTCGGGTGCAGATGTTGGTGGCGAGTGGGAATGAGTCTGTTTATGTGTTGGCGGAGTGCTGGAGGAGTTTGAGCCCCAGTTCTTGTCGCGCGTGTTTGGATAATGCGTCGCTGTCGATAGCGAAATGCTTGCCGTGGTCTGAGGGTCGTGTGATGAATACGGGGTGTTTTATGAGGTTTTCGGATACCGATTTTCTCAATGCTGTACCGGACACAAGTAGCTACAATAGAGGTATCAATAATGCTACTGAATCAAATTATACAAATGTTCCTGTTATTTATTTGTTTATTTAGTTTTTTAATTGCGATAAAAACGGGTTGGGCTGGATAATCACATTCATATTTGCTCATTTTTTATGAATAATTGATGACTTCTATATGATTATACTGCTAATACAACAAACATAGGATTTTTTTTTTTAAATTTTTGTAGGATGTAAGCTTTATAAACAAAACTCAGGGCCGGCTCAAAATATAGTAGGCCCGAAGCGGATAACAAAATTGAGGCCTTTTTTCGTAAAAAATAAAAGAAAAAAAAATTGTTTTTGATCCTATGATTCATATACAATCTCTGTGTATACATAATTATATATCATAAACCTCAACGTCAACAATTTTAAAGCTAAAATCACCTGCATTGGTTAAACTCCAAGTAAAATAAGCATAATGAAATTATTAAAAGTTTTCGATACATCTCTGATGTTATTTTTTTTTTTTGTTTATGTATTTTGCAGGGAAGATAATTGCAATTATTGTTTCGGTTGTTAGTTCCGTGTCACTTATCACAGTTGCTTCAATGATTGTTGTATATGTTTGGAAAGACAGATACATACAGAAGAAGAGAAAAGGTATAAGCCAGTCTACAATTCTACACCCTTTTCGTCGTGTTTTAAACGTATTACACATTGTTGGAGTTGTTAAAACCTTAGTAACAAAAATCATCTGAAGAATTCGTGTGAAAATACTAATGACTGCTCAATGTTTTAGGTTATTATGACGCCAAGAAAATGGCGAAGATGCTTAATGACAGTAGCTTAAACTTCAAATACTCCACCGTCGAAAAAGCCACAGGAAAATGGGACGAGTCTAATAAATTGGGACAAGGAGGATTTGGGACCGTCTACAAGGTTGTTACTCACAGTAAATATTGACAATTACGACCCATTAAGTTTACATTTAATCTCTAACAGGTCAAATAAAAAAAAAACATTACAAAAGAAATATGTAAAAGACTTGAACCCAATCTGACCCGTTACACAACCTGCTCATTTACCACCTCTGCCTAAATATTTTTGTAGACACCTTTATATAACTAAAGGCTAAAGCCGAACATTGAATTTCTCTCAGGGGGTTCTTTCAGATGGACGAGAAATAGCTGTTAAAAGACTTTTCTTCAACAACAAATTTAGAGCAGCAGATTTTTATAACGAGGTTAACATGATCAGCAGTGTTCAACACAAAAATCTGGTCAGGCTGTTAGGATGCAGCTGTTCGGGTCCTGAAAGCATTCTTATATATGAATACCTACCCAACATGAGCCTAGACCATTTCATTTTTGGTAAGTTTAATGTTTGTCAATAGTGTTTCTTCATTATTGGCGTTAGATAAATAGTTTAAGCACATTGCATTGATCGGTTTTATGTTTTGCGAACTAACTTATGTTATCGTCCGGAAAACTATGTATATTTTCACAAGAAGTGCGGTTAAGCCCCTCAATTTTTTTTATTATTTTTTTGTGATTGATTAAATATCCTTGTAGTTTGTTTTCGGGTCAAACATATATATATAACAGTTTGAGGACTTAAACCACTTATGGTGTTTTATACCCGAAAACAAACTACATTGACTTGCAAAAAATTGTCTAAGCAACCGTTTCTAGACGCCTGAAAGAAGTCAACATGGTCAACAGTTACCAACACGCAGCTGCAATATATTTTGATCGATTACTGGGTCAGATTACCATAAATCAAACCCTTTTGAAACCGGTCCCCTTAAATCAAAACTTTAGAACTTTGATTATTTTGCAACTTCCTTATCCTTCAGTCAATGATCTGTAATATAATCTAATGAATGTGTAAACTTTTGTAGATGCAACAAAAGGGAGGAACCTAAACTGGGAAAAGAGATATAACATCATCATTGGTACAGCAGAAGGCCTTGTTTATCTTCACGAAAACACCAAATGCCGGATCATTCACAGGGATATAAAAGCTGCTAATATCTTGTTAGACTTGAGGCTTCGCGCTAAAATAGCTGATTTTGGTCTGGCGCGTTCTTTTCAAGATGACAAGAGTCACATAAGTACCGCGATCGCAGGAACACTGTAAGTACTGTAATTTCATCTTTGAGTAAGCTACACGGACGGTCCCTATGGTTTACCAAAATTTGGATTTGGTCCCTAGCTTTCTAAAAGTACACGGATGGTCACTGTGGTTTGCACTTTGTAATGTATTTAGTCCCCAGGGACCGTTTGTATACTTTACTCTTCATCTTTTGAAAATTCTAAATTAGCAGCTAATTTGTTTATGTTTTTTTTTCAACCTCAATAGAGGATATATGGCTCCGGAGTACCTAGCCCATGGTCAGCTAACCGAAAAGGCAGATGTCTATAGCTTTGGTGTTTTAGTTCTGGAGGTGGTCACCGGAATAGAAAACAACAAAAGCAAAAACACAGAATATACCGACAGCTTAGTTGCTATTGTAAGTATAGTTTTCCCGTTTTTATTTTTATTTTAGTGGGGATACTGTATGCATAGGACGCTTAGATTTGAAAACTGCGCTACTACTCATATGCTATTCATGTAGCAAAAACATACCACAGAGTTGTTAAATGAGAATATGCTATTCATGTAGCAAAAACATGCCGCAGAGTTGTTAAATGACAAAAATACCCATAGGCGTAACTTAAAAAGCTTTCGGTAGGGGTGTTCATGGTTCGGTTCGGTCTTATTGGCTTTGATGATTATTATGGGCCAAGCCCACCATCTACAATTTTCCCAAATGACAAATCAGACCGACTGGGTTGGGTGGGCAAGCTGGATCGATAGATTTTACCTTAAGGGTTCGGTTTTGACAGTTTGAACTGACTTTTTTTATATTTTTTCAAAATCATTAGTTTATGTTATAACTAGGTTATAACCCCGTGTATTACACGGGTTGAATAAATGAATTTTATATACCAAATAATAAAACATTATCTTTTTAAAAGACTCCTTTATTGCACGGGTTGAAGAAATGTAATTTTATATATTAAATAATAAAATAAGTTATATCTATAAGAACCATATGTATTGTACGGGTTGAATAAATGTAATATTATATACCAAATAATAAAAAAATATCTTTAAAACAATTGTATTATACGGGTTGAATAAATGTAACATTGTTTACCAAATAATAAAAAAAGTTATATTTTTAAAAATCCTCGTGTATTACATAGGTTGAATAAATATCATTTTATATACCAAATAATAAAAAAATATTTAAAAAAACTAACGGATTTTTTTTTTATATTTAAAGTAGGATAAGATTGAATATTAATCTGAACTAAAGGATTTTTTTATATTGAAAGTAGAATAAGATTGAATATTAATCTTTATTTATTTAGTTAATATAAGATTGAAAAATCATATGATTGAATAAGTGGGAGGTTGTATTATGATAAATCGGTATACCGTACTGAATGATAAATACAATAGTGATTGTTGAACAAATTAATTAATCGAATTTAACAGAAACATTTGTGATGTTAGGCGGATTTTTTTTTAATTATTTGAAAGTTAATATCAACTTTGGAATTCGTATGAATTCTTATTAGATTTGATTAAATATTATTGATAATAAAAATTTGTATTAGATTAGATTTTAGATTTGATTAAATATTATTAATAATAAGAATTTGTATTAATTTAGATTAAATATTATTATTTTTAGTATTATTAATAATTTTAATCAATTAAATGAGAGAATGACAAGTGTCTCAAAACAGGTTTCTTTTATTATATAGTATAGATTTTTACAATAATCAATATTGGTTCAAAATCATTAAATTTTTTTATAAGTTTTTGTTAAGAAGTGACATGAACAAAACGGGCATGACTTATGAGAATACTAACAATTTTGCGTTATTTACTGATGAAACAGGCGTGGAATCATTTCCAACAAAATAAGTGCGAAGAAATCTTCGACCCTAACTTAATGATGCGTAACAACAATAACCAAAAAGAGGCGATAAAAGCGATACAAGTAGGACTTCTTTGCACTCAAGAAGACCCGTCGTTAAGACCGTCAATGTCAACTGTACTAAAAATGTTAGCAAAAGATGATGAGCCCCTACCTCCCCCTTCTAATCCCCCTTTTATGGATGAGGATGCCATGGAACTCAATATGATCACACACAAGTTATATCAGTACTTTAACACTGATGATTCTTGTTCAATTGCTACAGTTGAAAACAGTCATTTCTTCCCTAGGTAATTAAATTAACCCTGGTTAGTTTCAAAATCAACCATCTGTGGTTAGGAAGCAAATGTCATGAGATCTGGTGTATGGAAGAAGGAAGTTCCCACTTCCCAGTTTTATTTTTATTTAATTTATTTTAATTTTTTTGATCTACCTCAAATTTTGATTTGTTTACATTTGTTCACATTAGTTGTGTACAAGATTTGTTAAAAGGGTAGTCACCTTTCTAGAGATTCATAATAAACAATTTTTTTTTGTATACTAGTACTTTATCTTATTATATAAACTAGTTGTAACACCCGTGTGAATACACGGGTATGTTTAATAACGATCCAAATCAAATACTAAAAAACAGATTATAATATATCATTTAAATTGTTTGCGTTTAGTTACATATCTTTATAAGACAATGTTAAAGACACTATGTGTTAGGACATAATTTCATCGTTCAAACTGAAATCATTAATGACTCTTTGTGATTCTTTGATACTTAATGAAGAACGTTATAAAACAATGTTAAAGACAGTATACGAAGAACGCTAAATTGTGCTGAAAGTCATCGAAGATATTATATGTTCTTAACCTCTTATTATTAATAAAAGATTTGATTTTGATAGTAGCAATATAGTTTTATAATCATGTTTAACGCAATTATTTATAGAATATAACAAAGAATAAGAAATGTATGTAGGTTGGCCCGACCCATTTTGACCACTTAAATACAGTTCCTTTTTGGGCTGAAGCTGATTTGTACACTTACCTATCCAACCTGTTAGCATCCGACCCACCCATTTATTCACTTGTAATTTATAATACAACTTGATGTAGCCATTAATATTGAAATGTTTTATTATTATTATTATTATTATTATTATTATTATTATTATGATTATTATATACAAAAACATATAATAAATAATATTTTGTGTAAAGCTTAACTTTCGAGAACTTTGGTTCATTTGCACAAATAATTCAAGAATCCCATGTGAGCACGAGGTTTAAATTAGAAGCTTATGTATTACACGAGTTGAATAAAGAAAATATAAAGTAGTTACTAACGAAGATCTAGAAAATATAAAACAATATTTTGAGATAATATTTGACATAAATAGAATACAAATTAATGAAATTGAAATAAAAGAAGCAAACAAATCTCAAACTTACTAAATTGAGACATGACACAACAAATTACTTATTTATTAATAAACTACATTTAACCTGATCGGGTATTGTAATGTTATAAAATGAAAACTGACCACACACGAAGAAATAAATAAGTTCACAAAGTCTTAAGCACAAACAAATTAGAAAGAAGTTGGCATATAGCTTTTAAGTACCTTATCAACATATCCAATTAGACATCCTACATGTTCAAAACAATACACTTCCTCACCAAACTTGCTAAAAGTATAATTATAAGCTTATTTGAGATGATATAAATTTAAAATTTAACCTGATGATAACCAGGTGGGAATCTTCGTAAAGTCCGAAACATATGGCATCCTTCAACCTGGGTCAGCGGCCAAATGCACATAGAATCAATTGAAGTCTACTCATTCAGGCAATATCTCGAACACTCGGCGTGCAACCTTAGAGCCATTCTTTGTTCTTGTTGTTGGTCTCATTCACAACCCTAATCAAAGACAAATGTGTATTAACAAAAATACATGAGAAATTGAGGAAGTAAAAGTAGAAGGAAAACTGGAACATATTGCCTATGGCCCTCCCAATTTATAGATTTTTTGGTAAATAAAATATAGTAGAGTTTATATAACTCAATGATGTATTCAAACTAAAATACACATAAGCGTCTATTGAGGTTGCGTACTTACATTTTCTCCCATAAATGGAAGGTTTTATATTGTAAATAACATGATGTCTTCATTAGGATAGATTTTTACAGAATAAAAGTAGAATGAAAACTGGAACATATTACCTACGCCACTCTCATCATGTGCGCTGGATAAATAACTCTACAGAATAAAAGTAGTGCATCACAAAAAAAAAAAGAGATGTTCATATATAAGTTCATGCACTTGAATCAGTTTGTGTTGGGGCAGTGGCCTTGCTTATTTCCATAGGATATTATTATAAGGAAAAGGTCAAACGTTCGTGAATGGATGGAAGATAATATCTAGTTCAAAAGACTCACGCGAAGACTGTTTACTCGGTGCTAGTAATATGTAGATGATGCAACCTGCATAGAGAAGTTGAAAGTCATAAACTCTATCACTGGCTTCAGACCATGATATGCAGAACCAACTCCAATACCGGCAAACCCAGCCTGAAAATATGAATAAGTATTTTCAGATATAGAAGCTATAAAAAGGTGTGTGTGTGTGTGTGTATATATATATATATATAGTAAAACAATGAAACTGAATAGAATAACTTCCGAACCTCGGTAATAGGGGTATCAATAACCCTTCCAGGTCCATATTTATCCAATAAACCCTTGGTTATCTAGCAAAAAAAAAGAGATAAAAACACACAAAGATATCATGTCGGCCCGCCCATTTTACCACCTCTAGTTAATTTTTTTGTGGAAATGATGAAAAGCATGAAATTCTAACCTTGTATGCACCTTCGTATTCTACAACCTGCACACCATAAAAAGGTGAGCATCTTCGGATGAGTAAGGTACCAGCACCTTCAAACCATGGATCAGGGTCTCTAATTGCAACTTTTACAGCAAATCTTCATACACTTAATAACTTTCAAGAAAAAAACAGTCATACAATAAATTTAAATATAAACAATCATCCCTAAATTCAAGGTTCCAGTTTAAAATCCATTCAATCATTACACAATAAACATCAACAATGATCATTGATCAAACAAGTGAATTACATACTGACCTGATAACTAAGCATATGTTACACCCTTTGAGCTTTGGGAGCTGCATGTGTCACATTTGTGTCAACTTTATCCTGTTGTTTTTATTTGAAAGAATCTATACTATCTGATAATAATATAAGAACTCCAAAATTAATATGCATAACTAAAAGGCATAAAGCTAACCAATTGGTTGTCGAGTCGGATTAATACAAAAACATTGTTAAAGACTTACTTAACTTCCTCCCTTTTTCTTCAAAACAGAAGTCCAAGTCCAAGCTGATCCAACTTGAGCTACAGCCCACCTAATACACCGAGGTCGAAACCAGAATGTAATATCCATACATTTCTTGACCTACGGCCCACCTAATACACCGAGGTCGAAACCACCGGATACTATATTCTTGTCCTGCAGTCCACCTTATATATGTACTTATATATCTACATAAATATATATAGTCGCTACCGAATCGATACAGAAAATATTTCGGTTCCGGAAATTCGGTATAGGTACCAGTTCCAACATTCTAACATTCTCTAGGATGGCGTGGTCAAGCTTTACTTTTAGTTGACTCACATTCCAACATTCTCTATTATCATTTCCATCTTCATCCTTTCTTTTTATGTTTTAACATTCCTGTAAAATAGCCGCATCTGCAGAAGTCTCTGTAGTGTCATGGGCAGCAATGTGACTTTGGTCAGGCTCAGGTGGTGAATCCTGCATAATTTATTTTCTATCATCTAAGGAGTTTTATTTTTTCGTTAACGTGCCAAAAAATGAAATGGCAGATCTGTTGAGAATACTTACAGTTGGTTGGTCTTGTGCTTTTGATGATTGACAAAACCATTTTTTATGTGTTTCTTCCAACAATACAGCAGGAACGAATGCCCTAAAAACAAACTCATAATGTAAACAACACTTTATACTTCTACAATGAATAATAATTTGCATATTTAATATAGTAAGAACAAACATGAGATCAGGTAAACATTCATACAAGCTTTTGGTATCTTCATCTTCCCATAATGCTTCAGCAACAGAGGCCTCTTTTCCGGTACCAGAAGATGATGTATCATCACCTGTTATGAGCCTTGTGTAACCATCCTCTGGCATAAGAGGTGGTTGCATATCCAGGGCTTCTGCTAAACTGTCATATAAAGAAATTTGAAAAAATATTAAAGGGCAAAGATAAATATAAAATAGGATGTATAGTTGTACCTACTCTATTTTAGTAAACAATTTTTCAAAATTTCAATATGTTAAGTTTTTATTTTGGTATGTTATTTGTAACGCCCCAAAATCCGAATGTTAATATTTGTCGTGTGTTCCTATATGACACGTCATGGAATAAATAACTAGGCTATTTAACCTAGTTAAGGGTATGGCCAAAAGTATTAAATGATGAAGGTAGTGTCAGTTATGTTTTAAAGGCAAACCCGAGGGGCTAAAGTGGAACAGATGAAAGTTGACTACTAATTAAAAGGTCTATACACACACAAACACACACATACGTGCGTGTTCTTGAAGCTTCAGGAGCTCTCAAGAGCTCCAAACCCTAGTTCCACTAAATCACCAAATTAAAGGGTGAATCGAAGCTCAAATTCAAGAAGAAACACGGATTAAGGATCACCTTCACGAGGGGATCATAAGGTATGTCTTAAATCTAAGATTGGTGATCATGTGTGAAGTGGGTTATGTTCAAATCCGTGAATTAATATGAAATTAATCATGTACAAGGGTTAGAATCATCGTATAGAACATGGGTTATGTATGGTTTGCGTTAATTTGATGATTAGAGGTGAAACCCGTTAGTTATGGTGAAGATGATTACTAGAAACACCACCTATGTTCAAGTCTTGTTGAAAGATTGATGTATTATGTGGGTATGATGAATTATTGTTAGATGAATTAGGAGGAATATGATGATGTTATGTTTAATGTTCATTTGGGATGATACATGATGATTAGTAGTAGGTTTTGATGGGTTATGTAAGAGTTTAGAAGATTTATGTATGAATTAGTTGTAAGTTATGCTTAAAAGGTGGTACGCACATCAAGCGTATGATAAAATGTATAAAGTGTCGTCCGTATAGTCGATTATGATGTTACGAGTATATGATGATAAGTCGATAGTGGAATATGGTTGATAGTTGACTCTTGAAAGTCAACTAAGTATAAGAAACATGATTTGACTCGTTACCGTAAAGGTAGGATTATAGGAAGTCGTTTGGTACATGTTATGTTAATATGCATTATTTGTAAGTACATGATGAATTACGTGTGTTGGAAAGGATATGAAGTTGATTATATGTTTTAATGCTTGTTAGAAATGACTAAGGAAAGTTAAGTGTGAATTATGCGAGTGATATGATTGTTACATGTACAAATGATGTATGCTAATAAGAGCGTGATTTCGATGAAATGAAAGTATAGGAATCACGTCGAGACGGACTCAAGCATGAGGTGTTAACGGGTCAAGAAGAGGCAAGGAATCAGATACGAGCACGGACGCATAAGGTAAGTGATTTCTGTAATCACTTCTTAGTTCGATTAAGTAATATGGTGTTTTAATTAACTAAACATGATGTTGGAGGTTAAATATGTGACGTAGTCTTTCGTCGTAAATGATGAGATTAAAGTTGACCAAAATGCCCTTGATGGGTATTTTGGGTAAACGATCTTAAAAGTAGTTTAGAAACAAGTTATTCGATTAGTGTAATGTTTTGGTCAAGTATGAAAGTGAGGAGTATGGTTGTGTGAGTCAGAAACGTTTTAATGCGCAATTACCCTTAACGGGTCAAAATAAGCTTATGAGCGAAAACGGGTGAAATAAGATGTAAAGTATCCGGGAATGAATCTTTTATGACAAATGACCTTGATATTATCAATTCATATGAAGTTAAGGTCAAACAAATAAGTTATGTGATAAAATTATGAACGGGTCAATTCTTGGTAAAAAGGGTAGTAAGCCGAAGACTTAAAAGTCTGGGATTTTGTTAATCCGGATGTCGGATCTTAACTCCATAAGATGGAGAATTAAATTACGGACGCGTAGGAAAAAGAATCGGGTAAAACGGACCAATAATGAAGAAGTTATGGCCGTTTCCGTAAAATCCGAACGTGCTGGAAATCTGCAGATCAGCAGCAACAACATTCTGTCGAAAACAAGCAGTGACGTAGCGCGACTGGCAGTGGCGCTACGCGAGCGTGTGTCAGTTTCGTGAAAATCGCTTATTTTAACCGTTAATGCACTGCGAACCCGTTTAAACGCGTTTTAAGTTGCGTATGACTAATTTAACTTACGTTTTTATAAGCTTAAGTGTATGCACATATGTAGATAGGTATGTATGTATGTTTATAAGTATGCGAGCAAGTACGTGGATATACGATGGTATGTATGAGAGTAGGCATGTATGAGTTTGGTATGATGCAAGTAGGGGTGTATGTATGTATATATGGATAATGTCATGAATGTACGTAATGATGTAGGTATGTGTACATGTAGATACGTATATAATGATGTAGATGTGTTTACATGTAAGTATGCATGTAGGTTGGCATGTATGTGTGTGAGTATGTATGCAAGTAGGTATGTATGCATGTGTGGACGTATGTATATATGGAGATAATATGTATGAAGTTTAGGTATGTATGTAAGCCATTCAGTATGATTAAGTTTTACGTTGTTATGCGTGTACATGGAGATTTAGGTGTAATGCAGGTATAGCAACGAAGTCTCACCACGGATTTTATGATTTGATGGAAAGCCGGGATGTAAAGAGTTAACGGAACGAAAAGAGAACGTGAATAGATCTTGTATGTTATAATGCGTACTAATGCTATAAATTTTATTATGGTGAGCGCAGGTATTACGAGTCATGAGGATCTTCAAGGATTAGAGATCGAGGATTGAGTCACAAGACAGATTGTACGGGAACGTTGGTGTTGAAATTTAGAAAACCCATGTCATGTATTTAATTGTAAATGAGTGGATTGATGACTTCATGTGAAAAAGTTGTGTTAAAATGAAGTTTTAAGTAAGACAAGGTAATTACAAGGAAAGAAATTTTATGGTACGTGTTTCCGCTGCGACTTTAGTCAAGTACGATTTAGGGTCTTACATTATTTAATGTAAGTGGTGTGAATCCATATATGTCCTTAATCATATTGTATTTTAGATAGTGAAGTTCACTGTCTTATGCAGACTTTTAAAATTTTCACTGAGCATGGGTACCCCGTACCCTACACAAACAGCCATAGCCGATATAAAATATTCGCTGATTACCATATGCATCTAACAATTGGTTGCTAGAACATATGTATCATACTTTTTGTCCACACAAACACACACGGTAATGGGGAGAGAAGACTTGAAAATGATACCTGATATGCAACAAAATCACATTTCCCCAACTTCTCATGCCAATAGAGTGCTAACGCGCAATGTGCACTGCCACAGACCAGATCCTAAAAGATACCAAAACATAGTGAAGGGTCAAACAATCTTACTAAAAAGTAAAACTAACCACATCCCAAATTACCAATTATTTTCTTTTTTTTTTGAACAACCAAACAAAGTGCTAATATGTAATTCACATTTATAACAATGTCTACTTCCTAACATAACAAAATCCCAAATTTTACCAAATTGGTTTGCAACATCATTCCAACACAATTACCTCATCAACCCCAATCTTCGGGCCGAAAACACGTGAATAGAAGTCAAATCCCGACCCGTCAGGTGCCCGTGCCGTAATTATCACCGCCCTACCCAGACCCTCTTTGATCTTAAGAAACTGCGGATTGAAATCCGCAACTTCTTCCGCTGATGAAAGCACCACCTGCAAGCATCCAACAAAACAAAAAACAACCTTCAAACTATTCATTCTTCAACCACAACCAACATTTTCACCAAAAGCATAACCAAACTAAAACACATGCAACAATATCATCAAACGCGTTCTTCATCAAAACATCAACAACCGAAACACCATTTAACATCTCCGAAACCACAGAAACCTCAACATCTTTGAAAACAGAAACCGTCCCAACCGGAAAATCCAACTCTATGTAAAACCCATGTTCTGAATCATTGATCTCGTTAGCCGGAATCCGGTTAGCAGTCAAAACTCCAGACAGATTTGAGAACTCAACCGAGTTAGAATCCACTAATACAGACTCAAACACAAAGTGTGAAGCTGCTAAAGTTGCATGACCACAAAGCAGAACCTAACATAAAAAACATAACAAAATTAATTATTCACAAATTATGTTCTAGTGGTCTAGTTTCATGTATAGAAACCAGCACGTTAAATTATCAACCTCCGATACACGAGTGAACCAACGGAGGTTGAATCTTGGTTTTTCAGTACGGTGATCAACCGATAAAAAACCGGTGGTCAGAAGGTTGAACTCGGTCGCAACCGATTGCATCCACTTATCGGCTTTTGATATGTCGTCTAACCGGCAAACGATTGCCGGATTGCCTTTAAACGTTGTATCGGTGAATGCATCAACCTGTTGATCCGAAAAATGCACTCTTGTCAACTCAACCATTATATGAATCTTTGAAAAGCTCCATGCTTACTTTTCAAAGCTGCTCTTAGTAATTTACTTCGAGTCATTATCTTTTCTAAAATAAAATTTAGATGGGTTGAAATTTAGAAATTGTAATACATCTTGAACAACATGAACAGAAAACAGGAGAAAGATTACAAAAGCTCACCGGAGATGTCGGTTCTCAACTCCGGTGTATTCCTTTCGACGATCCGAATCGGATGGTGAGCGGCTCGACTCTCCGGTACAGTACCGCAACTGTTAACTTGGCCAAAAAAACGATAACAAAAACCTCAAAAGAAACAACGAATTTCAGTCTAACAATTTGCAAATCAGGTACATGTTCACAGAAACATATGAATTCATATCAAAACAAAACAATATTTTCATGGTGAACATTAGATATAACAATAGTAAAGGAAATTTGCTACAGTTAATCGATTGTGTAGACAAACTTACTGATGAATTACCATCCACGGTCTTCAATTTTAAATTTATATCTTCAAATCCAATCTGCCACCACACTGCCTTAGATCTATGAACGAAAAAAGAGATCATAGATTCAGATCGCTTACAGTTGACATGAAGAAAGAAGTAAAGAGAAGCCTTTCGATGAACAAAGTGATTCCATCACACACCAAATATCCTTTTCAACTTCTCGAATACGAATGCACGCGACTCTTAACCAAAACACCCATAATTTCTGTTATAAAACCCACATTACTTCAACAAATAGTTACAATTAACCCTAACCCTAACAACAACATGAAGGTTGAAGGAGCTTCTAAACAACGACTATAAACTCACCGAGCAGAGGCCGGTTCGGCATCATCTACCGCTGCAACTCTACCGTCTCCAGAGACTCGTTCGCCTGCAAATCAATAAAAAAATCTGTGAAATTTGAGTGTAAATCAACAAATCTGTGATTGTGTTATCCCTTCCACACCGTTTTGCGGAGGCTTGAAACCTTAGATTGTGTTATCCCTTCCACATCGTTTTGTGATTGTGTTATCCCTTCAACAAATCTGGGGTTACTCTTCCCTCAAAGCCATGGCTTGAAACCCTAGATGCCGGTCTGGTTCTCTATCTCTATCTGTGACGGTGGAAGTAGATCGGAGTTTTTGAGGGAGGAGGGGTGTCGACGCAGGGGAGAAATCCTAGGGTTGGAGATTTGATTTTGAATTTTTAATCTCCCAGTCCCTGATATATGTGGAGATTTGATTTTGAATTTTGAATCTCCCTCTCCTCAAAAATCCATTGGTTTGAAAAAGTGTCTTTATTTTGAATTTTGAAATATTAGATAGATTATATTAACATTTTAAATCGGAATTATGACATCAGCAAGGACTACGTGGCATACCTGTGACAACCCTCAAAATTACATGTATCCGTAGGATTCATTAATGTTAATTAAAGTGCTTGATGTCTGTGCTGAATTACTTAACTGCTTTCTGATTACTGCGTCATACTTACATGTGCTTTTTAACACACTAGTCTTGTGCAGAAAAATTGACTAAATGGTCCTGTATGCTTTCCTAGGTGTGGGGAATTAAAAGTGTTACAAAAAGATATATATAGGACACTATATGGAATAACTTAGCACTTTAACGGAACGGTATCTAACCGAACAACCGGACATTACCCGGAACACTAAAATATTGTAAGAAATATTGTTTTTACTTTTCTGAGCTAGTTATGGTTCCCGAGCACACTAACACGCTACATAATACATGGTACACACTAAACACTAGACTTTTACCACTTAACCCCTAACTAATTACTTCTACCACAACAAAATACATCTTACACCCCCCCCCCCTTGTGTAACCGTCCCCATGGGACCCCACACCAAAGATATAACAAATCTTTCCATAATCCCCATATGATTTACATTGGAATTGTTGAGATATTGCTTGTACTTCCACAAACACACTAACCAATGGACAATAGGATTTGAGGATTATAAGAATACTTGCATTGATCATCTTCTTCACCAATACATCACTCTCCTCTCTCCCTTGAACCCTCGGCCGTGAACCCCCCTCCCCACATCATTATTTCCAATTTTCAATCAAGCATTTCAAGTGCTTCTCAAGGAGCAAGGAGGTGAGTAACGAAGTGTGGAACTCACGAATCATCAAGGACCTCTTTAGTTTGCTTTTATCCTCTACATTTCCAAGCTTGATCTTCCCTAGCTTTAAGCTAGTTGTAAGATTTCTTTAAACTGTTGTTTACTTCATGTTTTTAGTGGTTAATAGATATGTCTTGATGAAATTATATGAACACTAAAAGATCATGCATATAAACCTTGAACATAAAGCTTTACATAATATGAAAATGGATGAAACATGAAGAAATAATGTTAGTATAATGTTGTTTGGTATATGTTGATACTTGCTTGTTGATTACTAGAAATATGTTGTTGATCATTATATGAAACTTGTTAACTTATGACTAAGAGCATGAGTTAACAAGTTAGGAGGTGATTAGGGGCTTACATAAAAGAATCACCTCCATATTTAGACATGAACTTGGTGATAAAATGATTTCTTGTAAAAATAATAAACCAAGTGAACTAGTGATCTTGTAGATCTAAAACTTGTGAGTGATTTTCCTAAATAAACCAAGTTTAAAAGACGGTTTTCTAAAGATCATGATCCTTACACTATTTTGGAAATAAAGTAAGTATATGGATACTAGTGACACATGAAAATGTTGTAAATAAATATTTTTTGTAAAATATGATCACAAGTTGTGAACATCTAAAAATCCCGAGAATGAGATTTTAACAAAAGTAAACACACTTTGGGGGGTAACTAAACCCACTAAACGCCTCACCAAGTTACTACGCGTTTTTATGAAACATCAAGTTCATGATGGTTTGTAAATGGAATAGTTTACTCTTGGTAAATTGTTGTTGATTGTTGAATAATTTTCGGAAAAGAAAATGATATGCTTATTAGCATGGTCGCCTCCATTTACAAAGGAAACTCTGGCGAAATTTTCTAAAAACTCCAACACATAGAAAATATTTTCTAACAAGTGTTACAAGTGTATTTTTAACTATGATCTTTCCACAAAAGTCAGAGTGTGACATTTGAATTATGTGGTATGCGATAGAAGTAATGAGTAGATAAACCGTACGTAGGATACGTGTTATGCATGCACAAGAAACTGATTGTTATATGTACCTTATTAGGACATGCTTGATTCCTGTTAATTAGAGTAACTAATCTAACCGAGCAAACCACGGTGAGTTCACACTCTCTACAAGGCATGGGATTCTCGGTGGTTTGGGAATGGGTTAAAGAACTAAAACGGAACCTATATATCCTCATTTGGTAGGATATGTACCGCCATCCTCCATGGGTAGGATGCCAATATTAATCCTGTGTATTCTCCTTGGGTAGAATACGTACGTTCGTCCTCCTTGGGTAGGAGAACAACCTTAAAACTTACTAGACAAAACTCTATCATTAAGTCCCTCATTTTATATCGACTTAATCGCTGAGGCCAATGGCAAGCGGGTCATTAGTTAATAGCGCTATTAGGTTTAACAAACCTCACACCGTGCCAGTCGGACGGGCGTGTACTAATGGACTATGGCAAACTGTCAATGATGATAGACATTGACGTAGGGCACAACTTACTTTCGTTAGTAGTCGATATGGTGACGGTCTAGTGGTTCACATGGGGAAGCCCCCACTGGTTATGGTTTGGGAATGAAGGAATTGGTTAATCATATTTACAACTATGGGGTTACCCCCACGGCAAGTAAGCCAGCTAAAGACAAACCATGTTTTCGAAAAACAACTTAAAACAAACAACCAACTGTGAACTCGCTCAACTTTATTGTTGACTCCTTGTTACATGCCTTGCAGGTCGTTAGGTATCTATGGAGCTTGCACGGGGAGGCGTGGTTGTTGTGGGACATGGGCTGTCGAGTCCCATGTTAAACATTTAAACTTATGAACTTATTACTTATGCTTTGGGTTTTACCTTTAATGCTTCCGCTGTTTAATTTGAGCTTTCGATCACCAATTATATTGTGTGGTTGGATTTTAACTATCTTAAATACATTGTTCAATATGATTGGTGGCTTGATCCTGGTCATGTCACGCCTCCAAGCGGTGATACCCCGCGTGTGGATTTTTTGGGGTGTGACAGATTGGTATCAGAGCCATTGGTTATAGTGAACTTGGTTTTAAAAAAGGGAAAAGCTTTTTGACAAAACCAGACTATAACCTGTATAGTGCTCAACGATCCACAACGACGCTTCGCTCCACGTGCAAGACTCGACACAATAGGTGGTATGAATTATGTTTATATTGTCTGTTTGATAATTCACATAATGCATTAGTTAACATGATAACTGCTATTTGAGCCTTGTGTGCTTACTCTCTTCTGTCGTCCCACGCTTACACACTTTCGCGACACTCTTCTCACTTACGTTGCTTCGTTGTGAAGATCATGAACGGACGCGGAGGACGTGGTGGTATCATCCTAACTCAAGCCCAGTTGACGGCTTTGATCAACGAACGAGTGGCTGAGGCACTCGCAGCTGTCCCTGCAGGAGGTCAACATGCTCAACCTCCCATATGTACGTTCGAAACGTTCATGGATTGCCGACCTAGTACTTTCAGTGGCACAGAAGGAGCTGTAGGTCTTCTTCACTGGTTCGACAAGATTGAGTCTGTTTTTGAGATGTGTGAATGCCCTGAAGATCGTAGGGTGAAATTTGCTACTGGAACACTCGAGGGTGTTGCGTTAACCTGGTGGAAAGCACAGGTTCAACTGCTAGGGCTGGCGGTTGCTAATGCCACCCCATGGAACGACTTCAAGGATTTAATCAAAGAAGAGTATTGTAGTCGTGATGACATCCACAAGCTAGAGGTGGAATTTTTCAATCTGAAGATGACGGGGTCTGAAATCGAGGCATACACAAAGAGATCGAACGAATTAGCTATCTTGTGTCCCACTATGGTGGATCCTCCTATCAAGCGTATCGAGCTGCACCTTAAGGGTTTGGTGCCAGAAATTCAAAGCCACGTGACCTCAGCTAATCTTGGCACCATTCAGTAAATCATCCGGGTGGCTCATCGTCTCACTGATCAGGCAGTTGAGCAGAACAAGCTGCCCAAGCGTATTAGCGCTACTACTACTGATGCTCCCAGTGATAACAAGCGCAAGTGGGATGGAAATTCGGGCAAGGGTTCTACTTCAGTTCAGTCTCAGTCCCAGCAGCGAAAGACAGATGAGTACAGGAGCCCCAGTTAGCAGTCTTCTGGGAACCAAGGTCAAGGTGGATACAAGGGAAACCACCCTAAGTGCAATCGATGTAATTTGCACCACAGCGGGCCGTGCAACAAGGGTCATTGTCAGAGGTGTAACAAGCTGGGCCATGAAGCCAAGGATTGCAGGAGCTCACGTCCTGCGAATCAGAATCGTCAACAGCAGCCACAAGCTCCACAGAATCAGCAGCAGCAACAGCAGGGTAATAAAGGATGCTTTCAGTGTGGCGCTGAAGGCCACTTTAATAGGAACTGTCCTCAGCTGAACCAGAATCAGAACAACAACAACCAAGGAAACGGGAACAACAATGGAGGCAACAACGGGGGTAACAATAATGGCAATGGCGCCCGAGGTCGTGCCTTCGTGATTGGTTAGGGTGATGCAAGGAACGATCCCAACGTTGTTATGGGTAAGTTTCTTCTGGACGACTTCTTTGTTACTGTTTTATTTGATTCGGGTGCCGATACTAGTTATGTGTCCTTAAAAGTTAGCCAAATGCTTAAGCGCACTCCAACACTTCTGAACACCAAACACACGGTAGAACTAGCAAACGGTAAAAGTCTTGAAGCCACACACATAGTTAAGGGCTGTAACCTCGTCCTAGCTGGTCAGACCTTCTCTATCGATCTTATTCCTATCGTTCTGGGTAGTTTCGACGTTGTTATTGGGATGGATTGGTTATCTCATCAGCAAGAGGAAATTCTTTGCAACGAGAAGATTGTCCGCATCCCTCGTTCTGGTAAAGAACCCCTCGTAATTCGTGGCGACAAGAGTGGTGCTGTTGTGGGCATCATCTCTTTCCTTAAGGCCCAGAAGTGGTTGCGAAAGGGCCATACTGCTATTCTAGACCTCGTTTCTGATACATCCTTGGAAGAAAGGAAGATAGAAGACATACCTATTGTACGTGATTTTCCTGAGGTATTTCCTGAGGAATTACCTGGTCTTCCGCCTCATCGTCAAGTTGAGTTTCAAATCGAGCTAGCTCCTGGAGCAGCGCCCATAGCTCGAGCACCTTATCGTCTAGCTCCATCAGAACTTGAAAACTGTCCACGCAACTACAAGAACTCTTGGAAAAGGGTTTCATACGTCCTAGCTCTTCGCCTTGGGGAGCTCCAGTGTTATTCCTGAAGAAGAAAGACGGTACCTTCAGAATGTGTATTGACTACCGCGAACTCAACAAGGTGACCGTGAAGAATCGTTATCCTCTCCCACGCATTGATGATTTATTCGACCAGTTGCAAGGGTCGAGTTTCTATTCCAAGATTGACTTGAGGTCAGGTTACCATCAACTGAGAGTCCGAGACGAGGATATCTCTAAAACAACATTCAGGACTCGTTATGGGCATTACGAGTTTCTGGTTATGCCTTTCGGATTGGCGAATGCACCTGCGATCTTCATGGATCTCATGAACCGAGTGTGCAAACCTTACCTGGATAAGTTTGTCATAGTTTTCATCGACGACATCCTGATCTATTCGAAGAGTCAGGAAGAACACGAGCAACACCTGAGGCTTATTTTGGAACTTCTCCGAACAGAGCAGTTGTATGCCAAATTTTTGAAATGCGACTTCTGGCTTTGTGAAGTACATTTCCTAGGCCACGTGGTAAACAAGGATGGGATTCATGTTGATCCAGCCAAGGTAGACTCGATCAAGAACTGGCCTGCACCTCGTACACCAACAGAAATCCGCCAATTCTTGGGTTTGGCGGGCTACTACAGAAGATTCATCAAGGATTTCTCTAAGATTGCGCAACCTCTCACCTCGCTAACTCAGAAGGGTGTCACCTATCATTGGGGTGATGCACAGGAATCCGCATTTCAGCACTTAAAAGACAGACTTTGTAGCGCGCCTATCCTCTCATTGCCTGAAGGCACAGACGACTTTGTGGTTTATTGCGACGCTTCCATCCAAGGACTTGGTTGTGTGTTGATGCAACGTGACAAGGTCATTGCCTACACATCGCACCAACTTAAAGTTCACGAAAGGAACTACACTACGCACGACTTGGAATTGGGAGCAGTTGTTTTCGCACTTAAGATATGGAGACATTACCTGTACGGTACCAAGTGCACCATTTACACCGATCACAGGAGTCTCGAGCATATCTTCAAGCAAAAGGAGTTAAACATGCGACAACGCCGATGGGTCGAGCTCTTGAACGATTATAAGTGCGCTATCAAATACCATCCGGGCAAGGCCAATGTTGTGGCCGATGCCCTCAGTCGAAAGGATTCTACACCTAAGCGTGTACGTGCGTTATAGCTTACCATTCACTCTAGCCTTCCCGCTCAAATACGAGATACTCAGGTTGAAGCATTGAAAGCAGAGAACATCAGGGCTGAGTCCTTACGAGGATCGAGGCAGTGGCTAGAACAAAGGAAGACGGCGCCTACTATGTAACAGGGCGCATCTGGGTTCCACTTTATGGAAACTTATGCGAGCTTGTGATGGATGAAGCACATAAGTCTCGTTATTCAGTACATCCTGGTTCGGATAAGATGTACCACGAACCTAAAGACTACATACTGGTGGCCTAGCATGAAAGCCAACATAGCAACCTACGTCAGTAAATGTTTGACTTGTGCGAGAGTCAAGATTGAATACCAGAAACCATCAGGCCTACTCCAACAACCAGAGATCCCGAAATGGAAATGGGAGCAAATTTCCATGGATTTCGTTACTGGCCTGCCTAGATCTCAACGCGGAAATGATACCATTTGGGTGATCGTGGATCGACTGACCAAGTCTGCACATTTTCTGGCTATCAAGGAAACGGATAAGTTTTCTACTCTAGCAGACGTCTACCTAAAGGAAGTAGTATCAAGGCACGGAGTGCCAACCTCCATCATTTCTGATTGTGACTCACGTTTTACGTCTGAATTGTGGCAAGCTATGCACAAGTCCTTTGGTTCTCGATTAGACATGAGCACGACGTATCATCCACAGACGGATGGGCAATCTGAACGCACCATCCAAACCCTTGAAGACATGCTTAGGGCATGTGTAATCGACTTTGGTAATGGCTGGGAAAAACACCTCCCGTTAGTGGAGTTTTCGTATAACAACAGTTACCACACCAGTATCCAGGCCGCTCCGTTCGAGGCATTGTACGGACGGAAGTGCCGATCACCTCTTTGTTGGGCAGAGGTTGGCGACACTCAAATCACTGGCCCAGAACTTGTAGTAGATACAACCGAAAAGATTGCTCAGATACGACAACGAATGGCGGCAGCTCGTGACCGTCAGAAAAGCTATGCCGATAAGCGAAGGAAACCACTCGAGTTCCAGGTTGGGGATCGAGTGCTACTTAAAGTCTCACCTTGGAAAGGTGTAGTTCGTTTTGGCAAATGAGGCAAACTCAACCCGCGATATGTTGGACCCTTCGAAATCATTGAGAAAATTGGCAAGGTCGCTTACAAGTTGAATCTACCTGAAGAACTCAGCGGAGTTCACAACGTATTCCACGTGTCAAATCTGAAAAAGTGTCTGTCAGATGAGACCATCATAGTTCCCTTAAAGGAGCTCACAATCGACGACCAGTTGCGATTCATCGAGGAACCAGTTGAAATCACACACCGAGACGTTAAGATCCTCAAGCGTACCAGAATACCTCTTGTTCGAGTTCGTTGGAATTCCCGTCGTGGCCCAGAGTATACCTGGGAACGAGAAGACCAAATGAAACTCAAGTATCCCTAGCTGTTTAAGGAAAGTGCAACCACTACTGAGGATGAAGCTACTGCATAATTTCGGGACGAAATTCCAAACCAATGGGGGGATGATGTGACACCCCAGGAAAACTAGGAAACCACGCAACTTAACTAGCTTCCTCAGTAAACGCGTGCTAAATTTCGGGATGAAATTCTCTTAACAGGGGGAGAATGTGACAATCCTCAAAATTACATGTATCCGTACGATTCATTAATGTTAATTAAAGTGCTTGATGTATGTGCTGCATTACTTAACTGCTTTCTGATTACTGTGTCATACTTACATGTGCTTTTTAACACACTAGTCTAGTGCAGAAAAATTGACTAAATGGTCCTGTATGCTTTCCTAGGTGTTGGGAATTAAAAGTGTTACAAAAAGATATATATAGGACACTATATGGAATAACTTAACACTTTAACGGAACGGTATCTAACCGAACAACCGGACATTACCCGGAACACTAAAATATTGCAAGAAACATTGTTTTTATTTTTCTGAGCTAGTTATGGTTCCCGAGCACACTAACACGATACATAATACATGGTACACACTAAACACTAGATTTTTACCACTTAACCCCTAACTAATTACTTCTACTACAAGAAAATACATCTTACACCCCCTCCCCTTGTGTAACCGTCCCCATGGGACCCCACACCAAAGATATAACAAATCTTTCCATAATCCCCATATGATTTACATTGGAATTGTTGAGATATTGCTTGTACTTCCACAAACACACTAACCAATGGACAATAGGATTTGAGGATTATAAGAATACTTGCATTGGTCATCTTCTTCACCAATACATCACTTTCCTCTCTCCCTTGAACCCTCGGCCGTGAACCCCCCTCCCAACATCATTATTTCCAATTTTCAATCAAGCATTTTAAGTGCTTCTCAAGGAGCAAGGAGGTGAGTAACGAAGTGTGGAACTCACGAATCATCAAGGACCTCTCTAGTTTGCTTTTATCCTCTACATTTCCAAGCTTGATCTTCCCTAGCTTTAAGCTAGTTGTAAGATTTCTTTAAACTCTTGTTTACTTCATGTTTTTAGTGGTTAATAGATATGTCTTGATGAAATTATATGAACACTAAAAGATCATGCACATAAACCTTGAACATAAAGCTTTACATAATTTGAAAATGGATGAAACATGAAGAAATAATGTTAGTATGATGTTGTTTGGTATATGTTGATGCTTGCTTGTTGATTACTAGAAATATGTTGTTGATCATTATATGAAACTTGTTAACTTATGACTAAGAGCATGAGTTAACAAGTTAGGAGGTGATTAGGGGTTTACATAAAAGAATCACCTCCATATTTAGACATGAACTTGGTGATAAAATGATTTCTTGTAAAAATAATAAACCAAGTGAACTAGTGATCTTGTAGATCTAAAACTTGTGAGTGATTTTCCTAAATAAACCAAGTTTAAAAGACGGTTTTCGAAAGATCATGATCCTTACACTATTTTGGAAATAAAGTAAGTATATGGATACTAGTGACACATGAAAATGTTGTAAATAAATATTTTTGTAAAATATGATCACAAGTTGTGAACATCTAAAAATCCCGAGAATGAGATTTTAACAAAAGTAAACACAGTTTGGAGGGTAACTAAACCCACTAAATGCCTCACCAAGTTACTGTGCCTTTTTATGAAACATCAAGTTAAGTTCATGATGGTTTGTAAATGGAATAGTTTACTCTTGGTAAATTGTTGTTGATTGTTGAATAATTTTCGGAAAAGAAAATGATATGCTTATTAGCATGGTCGCCTCCATTTACAAAGGAAACTCTGGCGAAATTTTCTAAAAACTCCAACACATAGAAAATATTTTCTAACAAATTTTCTAAAAACTCCATGTTATGCCCTAATAAGTAATTTATCTTATGAAAAGTTTTAAATAAATCATGACGAATAGGATTGTAAATAAATAAAAATAAAATTTAATAAAGAATCTTGGAAATCCCGACACTCTATGACAAGCCCAAAAACCTTCTCTTCTACCCATTCCATTTGGGAGTATAAAGCCACATTATAAAGAGTTTTGCTTGAGGACAAGCAAAGATTCAAGTGTGGGGGTATTTGATGTGTGCAAAATGCAACATATAAATTACATCAATTGTGGCATAAAACTAACCCTTTTTTAGTACTAATGTTGGAAAAAGTGTGCTTTTGTCTTCCTTTTGTATTTTCAGGATTAAATGAGCTCAAATTAACAAAAGAAGCAAAAAGACAGCTAAATCTAACACAAATACAAGAAAAGGAACAAACGTGACATGCCCGACCCCACGACAGCATCTTCCCAAGCAAAACAAGAAAACAGAAGGCTGAACACGCCCCGTGCTCAGTGAACACGGGGGCGTGCCCAAGTCCCAGCAGAAAAGACAAAGCTGTAGAAGCTTCCATCGCCCACCACGGGGCCGTAGTCAACTATAAGATTCGCAGAATCCAGGAAAATCTTGATAGTACAGATATGCTTCTGTACACGGGGCCGTGCCCAGCGGACACGGGGGCGTGGTCAACTAATGCAGACAAAGTCCAATTAATGAAGACAGAGAAGGATGTGGACACGGGGACGTGCCCAATGGACACGGGGCCGTGCCCGAGCTTCTGTTCAGCCTATAAATAGGAGTGCTTGGCTCAAGCTCAAACCATCTCTTGGCACACCACCTCTCTCACACTTCACCCACCACCCACCACCACCATAACACCATCATCCACCACCATCATCCATTGTCCATCATCGAGTGTGTGAGTCGTCTCGGGATCCAAGATTGATCGTAAGAGTTCTTGACAATCAAGGCCATGTTTGCCTAAGTCTCTTACATCACTTGGTGAAGACAAAGTGTCTAGTGTAATACTTTTTATTTTTAATCTTTTCGCACTTTTTACTTGGTTATGTATTAATAACTTTAATAACTAGTTTCTTATGTTGAAGGTGATTTTTCCTTATCGTTTGTGCGTGGTGTCTTGGCATTATTTTACTGTCTATATAAAATAAAAGATTTTCACCATTCATATCTCCACGGTCTATATGGGGGTATGTTGGGTACCTGGTCGAGGGTTAAGGGAACGGTTTGGTAAGAATCTTGCCTTGTTCAGTGTATAGAACCTGCAAGGACCTAGGTCAAATTTAGTAGGACCTCCTTCAATACTTAACGGTATTGGATGGCGGGGGTCCAAACTCTTTGACCCCCTCATATGTAAGCTACTATTAATACTTTAACCCGGCTACTTAGGACTGTATCCCTGCTGACTCAGACTACTTAGCCGAGGGTAACGTCACCTTCAAAAGAGGGGCCTACCATAATATGCATTAATAACTTAATTAATTATCTTTCAATAATCCGACCCTTTAGGATTGTATCCTTGCTGACTCAAACTACTGGGTTGAGGGTAACGTCACCTTCAAAAGAGGGGCCTACTACAATAACTAAGATAATCTCTTAAAAAGTGCAAAAGTGCGGAAATAATCAAAGGTTACACTAAACACGAGTCGGAGCCAAGTGATTCATCTTGTCTATCTGTTTTTATTTTTATTTTATTTTCAGCATTTTAGTTAGTTTTTATTTTTCTTAGTTTAAAACTTTTTTCTAAATTTTTGATTTGATTAGACGTTGAGGATAAACCGGTACTAAAAGCTCTTGTGTCCTTGGACGACCTCGGTATCTTACCAACACTATACTACGCTCACGATGGGTGCACTTGCCCATATGTGTGTTTGGTGTTAGTCAATATCATGTTTTATAAATTTAAAACTTGACTGACGTGTAAAAAGGGCTTAAAATATACTTAAATCTATATACCACCACACACGCATCAAGTTTTTGGCGCCGTTGCCGGGGACACAAGGATTTTAAGAAAGCTTAAAATCGACGGCCTAATCAATTTTTCAAAACCTTTTTAAAAAACGCGCGCACATTTTTCTGCATTTTAGTTTAGTTTTGCATTTACAGTAGGTTGAACACGGGCCGTGCTCGCTGAACACGGGGCCGTGCTGCATATTTTTCATAAAAAACCCAGTAACAGAAGCTGAACACGGGGCCGTGCTCACTGAACACGCCCCCGTGCTCAACGAAATCAGTAACTTTAATTTAAACGCCCAGATACATATTCTGTACACGGGGCCGTGCTCACTGAACACGGGGCCGTGTCCAGCCTCTGTTTCCATTTTATTTTTGTTTTCTGATCTCGAGACTTGGTTGTGGTCTGCTGAGTGATTCTTATGGATCAATACTCAGGAGGTTACAACTACACCTATGAGGAGGATGATTATAGGAATAATTATTGCACTAATTGTGGTGACCCACACTCGGTTCAATATTGTAACTTATATCAACCGTCCACTTCATACACCTACTATGAGGAACCCAGGTACGAGCCATCAACTTCATACACATCCTATGAAGACCAAAGGTATGAACCTCCTCCCTCATACTCATATTTTGATGAACCAATGTATGAGCCTTCTTACTCATACTTTGAGGAACCAAGATATGAGCCACCACCTTCATATGCTTATTATGAGGAACCATGGCGTGAACAACCCACCTCATATGAGTATTATGAAGAACAAAATTACGACCCTTATCCATCATATACTTACAATGAAGGACAATGGTGTGAACCATCTACTTCCTATGAGTATTATGAGGAACAAAGGATCGAACAACCGGATTCAAGCTTTGAAAGTCCCGATCCTTTTTCTATAACCGAAGTGACCAATAGGATATTAGAACACCTTAGAGTTATCGATCGCTATATAAAAGAATCTCGCGCAAGGGAAGAGGAGTCTCGCGCAAGAGAAGAATTAAATAAAGAAGAGATAACTGAAAGTGTAAAAATGGAAGAACAAACAAGTGAAAAACCGACACATGAGTTAAACAACGAAAAAGGTGAGTCCGACAACGTTAAAATTCAAGAAGAGTCTAATTTTGAAGAAATTAATCTCTTGTCACCTTCTTTTGAAAATCATTGTTTAGTTCCCACTCATGCTAAGTTTTTAAAAGAGTTAAACACTAACACTAAAATTGACGAAACGGTAAGTGTTAAGTTAACTAATGATCAAACCTCGCTAATAAAAGAAGACCCATTTGAAATCAACATTACACCGGTTCCATGTTTTTTTCAAAATTCATTTATTAGTAATGTCACCATTGATAAAGATCTTTGTGTTAACATAATACCTAACTACATTTTCGAAAAATTAAGTATTAGTGATTTTTCTCCACTTCAAATACCAATTTTTCTATCCAATCGGAAGGTAATAAAATCAATCGGTGTAGTTGAGGATGTCTTGGTTCGAACAAATCAAATGGTAGTCCCCACCGACTTTGTCATCCTCGATGACGCTCCTCTAGTGTTGGGACAACCATTTGTAAAAACTCAAGAAGCTTTGAAAAACCGGAAGCGCAACAATCTACCTATTCAATTAGGGGCATTCAAAAAAAGTGTCGACCTTGAGCGATCAATGAAATATCCATTCGGCAATGACGACCCCCTAATTGAAGATGAGCCAGAACCACCTGATAAGGTGGGTCTAGCCAAGGACCCTTATAAACGTGGCGCACCACGGAGGCATTCCGCAGAACTATCCTTAGTTTAGCTTAGATTAATTTTTTTTTTACTTTTTCTAGTTTAGTTTTAATTTGCAGGAATAAAACACACTCGGAATAAAACACCCCATGCAGGAAAACAGGGTCATCCGACAAAATTGTCTTCGTTACAGCAAGTTCAGCACGGGCCGTGTCCGCCCAACACGGCCCCGTGCTGCACAGTCTGCAGAAAATACCCAGTTCAGGTAAACTGGACACGGGCCGTGTTCACCCAACACGCCCCCGTGTCCAGGCTTCTGTTTCTCTTTTTCAATTTTGTTACTGGCACCTGAACACGGGGCCGTGCCCGGACAACACGGGGCCGTGTCCAGACGCTCAGTAACACAATTTTTTTGTTTTTTCACACCCTTTTACACATTCAATCAACCTAAAAACTTATTTTTGGGACACATTGAGGACAATGTGTAATTTAAGTGTGGGGGGATGCTAAAACCTTGAATCTTGCAAGTCCTAACAACAAGCCTTACACAAAACTCTATTGGAACCGCTAATCACCCCAAATTTTTTTCAAAAATTTTCAATTTTTTTTACTTGTCTAGGTTTAACTTGGGAATTTCAAGTTCTAAAAAGGTTATATTTTTATAAATTTACAACCGATAGCGTCGTGATAAAAAGAACCAACATAAGAAAATTATGAAACGGCATGACAAGCTTAGTTAAAATTTGATTATATATACTTGATCACATAAAAACCCATTCCCACAAAAGTGAGTTTTGAGCCTTTATTGAGCATACAAATATTTATCTTTAAACTAAATGCTCATTTTTCGTTTCTTGTGTGAATAGCCGCTTGGTTCTTACGACTCTAGAACTTGTCACGACGATACATTCCCAGTCCTTACCAACTTAAACCCGAGTAAGTAAATGATGGAGGCATTAGGACTAACCCTTTTTATTTCTACACCATTTTTTTTACCACCTACCCAAAATCCCCCTAGTTAGCCCCTTTGAGCCTAAACCTTTTCATTTCATAACCCAAACCAAACACCCTTTCACCCACCAAAACCCTTTTTATTTTTAACCTTTTATTTTAGTAACAAGCTCGGTATTTCGTATGACTTTTCAAAAAAAAATGTGTTGATGATGAAGCAAAAGAGAAATAAACAAACAAGTTTATCAAAAATAGCTTTGTTTAAATAAAAGCTTCATCAAAATAAAAGTTGCAAAAATCAAAAGTTTTACGAAAACCGACGCTTGTTACGCTTTTCGCCCTTTCACTAACCACTAACCCAACCACCTACCTTTAACCCAAGTCTAACCCTTCACCCAAAAGTCCTCTTGATATTTACAAAGGTATATAGTTAAAAAGGAGGAGGATTGATTGATTGGCAAGCCTATGGTAAGAGTAAGTTCCATGCCGCTCTCGAGTGATTCACTAAAATACATCTTCGGTCGAGTGTTGAGTGATCCCCCGTGAGGTATGTGAACTTGTATATAAATAGAATTTTAAAGAGGCATGTTATGCCCTAATAAGTAATTTATCTTATGAAAAGTTTTAAATAAATCATGACGAATAGGATTGTAAATAAATAAAAATAAAATTTAATAAAGAATCTTGGAAATCCCGACACTCTATGACAAGCCCAAAAACCTTCTCTTCTACCCATTCCATTTGGGAGTATAAAGCCACATTATAAAGAGTTTTGCTTGAGGACAAGCAAAGATTCAAGTGTGGGGGTATTTGATGTGTGCAAAATGCAACATATAAATTACATCAATTGTGGCATAAAACTAACCCTTTTTTAGTACTAATGTTGGAAAAAGTGTGCTTTTGTCTTCCTTTTGTATTTTCAGGATTAAATGAGTTCAAATTAACAAAAGAAGCAAAAAGACAGCTAAATCTAACATAAATACAAGAAAAGGAACAAACGTGACATGCCCGACCCCACGACAGCATCTTCCCAAGCAAAACAAGAAAACAGAAGGCTGAACACGCCCCGTTCTCAGTGAACACGGGGTTATACGCCCTTTCTTGGATTATACTTTAGGTGTTTATTGACGGTTAAATTGGCCGAATAGCTCAAACCAAAGCAAATTAGTTGGCTTGATATCCAGATGGTTTGGCTTTGGTGATTTGTTGTTTGATAGTTCAGTCCAATTTAATGACAGGCGGTTGAATTGATCTAGTAGTTGGACCGGTTTCGGATAGGGGGAGACTATTTGCACACTTGGTGTGTAGATAGTCAGCCCAAAAAGGGCATTTTTGCCCTATATGCACACCCTGTAGTGTCGAACTGTGGCCAAAGGGCAGCGTTTTGATCCGGTTAACCAGACAAAGACTGACGGGTCTTTTAACCGGATTAAAACGCCGAGCTTTGGCCGCATTTTGGTCCTGTCAACCAGACACCCGGTCAGTCTTTTGTCTGGTTGACAAGATCAAAACGCGGCCAAAGCTCGGCGTTTTGGTCCGATCAACAGACCCGTCAGTCTTTTGTCTGGTTGACCGGACCAAAACGCCGCGCTTTGGCCATAGCTCGACACTGCAGGGTGTGCATATAGGACAAAAAAAGCCCTTTTTGGTGAGCATATAGGCATTTGGGTGTGCCAATAGGTACACCCTTCGGATAAATTACATATGTATATTTTTGTGTAGATTCTAAAGAAACTTAGAGAGAAAAATGTCTGGATAGTCCTTATGGTTTGCCAATTTTTCACCTTTAGTCTCTAACTTTCTAAAATTACTAGCTATAGTCCCCAACTTTTGCAATTTCGTTCCCGGATAGTCCCTGGCACGAATGATGGTTAGTTTTTAGTGTTAGGTGGGTGCAAAATGACTAAAATACCCTTACCAATAAAAAAATATTATTAATTATCTATTTAAATATCTAATTAAAAAAAGTAGGACCCACCTTATAATCTATTTAAAATACTTTCAGAAATCTTGTTTGGATCATCATCCACATTTGCACCCTCCATTGTTCTACCTTCAAACTGTTTGTACACAAATTTAAGTGATATATATAAAATCATATATATTCAACATAAATAAAATTACTAAACCATATTCACCTGTAACTTTTTAGGAGCTAAATGCTTCCCTGGTGACTTCAAATCAATGGGTGGTCTTCTTGCTAATGAATCAACGGTTTGTGCTTTTGGATTTGGCGAACGATGTTCTTAGTGGCATTTGATGACTGATTATATTTTGTGTAAGACCCTTAGTCCATTTTATAAGATTATCATATAAATTCCAACTATAATTGTGTATTAGCGATTACAAATACATTTGAAATTTTGATTTTTTGTTAAAACATTTTAATAAATAAAACATTCTAACTTTTTGTATGTAAATTCATCGTTTAATACGTGACGACGAATCATTTAGCGGAACCTTGAATCTGGAACGTGTTCGGTTCTTTATCGAGCTTGATCGTCTTCCGGTAATTTACTTGATACCTACATTTCATAACACACGAAATGAGTTAGTCATTCGGTGTTTTAAAGTATGTCCAAACCAGTTAATGAGTCCAAACACTCAAAATTTATTAGTTATGAGCGTTCAAAACTTGTTTATTCAAGTTCCTAAGACCATACTGATCAACAGCAACAATTTGCAGCAACTGTGACCCGTCGCGTACCGCGATGGGATCTGGAGTCACTGTCGCGTGATGCGACAACCGTCGCGGGCCACGACACCATTTGGTGTTATCCGTCGCGTAGCGCGAGGGTGCCATTTCGACAGAATGTTTGGTTCCAGATGCTGCACATTTCCAGCCAAACCGTATTTTACGAAAACGAGCATAACTTGCTCGTTTTTTATCCGATTTGACTCACGTTTCTTCCTACGTGATCGTAATTTAATTCTCCATCATATGGATTTAACATCCGACATCCGGATTAACAAAATTTTAGACTTTTAAGCTTTTGGCTTAAAAATGAAATTATGAACTTTTGACCCGTTCATGTATTAATCAAACAAACATGTTTGTTTGATCCCAATTTCTCATGAACCTCACAAATTTTATATTGTCTATCATATTAGGTTCAAATCATGGGTTTATGTACTTTCTTAAACCCGTATTTACTTAAATGCTTATTTTGACCCGTTAAGGGTAATTAAGCATTTTTCCGCATACTTCCTGCTCATTTACTTCTAGCATTTTATTTTCACATTATTATCAATTGACCTTCCACCACAACTATATTTGAGGCGGATTTAATGTGGTGATTTATATATTCCGAGTTTTACCCTTCAGATCATTATTTTACGGAAAAGACTCTTATAGAGTCATTTGACCAATGTTTTACATCTTTCGCGTTTTGTACTTATTCAAAGTATTTATTTCATCATATAAATCATTTCCAAACAACCTTTAAGGGTCGTTTGCTCGATTTAGCTTACAAGGGCGTTTTAGTCAATTTTAGTCCTTTTACGACGAAGGACTTTTACATACTTGTTTGACCCAAAATCCGACCTTTTAACTATAATCTTGTTTAGAAACCATTATGTTTCTAAAACACCATGATTATAACTTAAATTATTCGGTTTACCTATAAGATAACCGAATATCCATTTTCGACTTCACTTAACTCTCATTGAACCTTACGTTCTAAATGAGTAGTTAACCTATCCCACATACCTGGCTCGGATCAATATATTGACCCATTTAATGCTTTACTTAATAACCGCTAAGTAATAGCGATGCAAATATCCATTCGATATATATTCCTGAAATCATACACTCGACAAAGTCTTTAGTCGATATCGTCAAAGGTTGATATTTTCACCTTTTGACCTGTTTAGTTTAATTGACCGTTTATCTTTGCAAGATGGTATTTATTACCATCTCCTCTACACGACTCGCTCTGGTTTACACCGTATGGTCATTTTACTTATAAAACATTTCTCAATTCTTTTGACCCCTTTATAGCTTACGCCGTAAAGTGTCTTTCAAAAACTAACGGTTATCGTCAACGAGTGACGAATTACCGTTTTACCCTTATTATTTGTATTGGTTTACCTATATGGTAATCCTTCACAACTCGTTATCTATTAGTCATTGCATGACTAAATAATCATATTAGTTCTTTTTAACCATTAAACGTGGTTTATCATTATTGTCTTTTGTTCCGAACCGCACATGTCGTGTCGGAACATCATAATTCAAACAAGACTTTATATTATTCATAGCCTATAAAACCAATAGGTATTAAATAAAAGGTGTAAGATTTACTTACCTAGCATCCATATAATGCTTTTCCTTCATTCCTGATTCGTTTGACCCGCTTCCTTCCCAAGCTTTCACCTAGCTCGTCAAGCGTCAAACTATCATTGTAATTTGTAAGATGGTTAGACTAGTCATAATCATTCACGACTATTTCCTCATACGATCTTTATGTCGAAATTATCATTCAATCATAGAATTGGTCATTTTGACTTTTAAAAAGTCAAACTACCTATTGACGAAAGTAATTACACGATGTAGATCAACGACTCGTTTTATGACTTTGTCAATATCCGGTAAGCATCATTCTTATGCTACCGGTTTAATTACTTATTAAATCAAGTTCATGTAATCGAAATTCATCGAATTAACACAACTTTAATCATTTTTAACACATGATGATATCAAACATCATTCTAACATTAATCTATCATCATTTTCGTTTTATCATACAAAACCCGTTTCATAGTAAGTATGATCATAAACTGAAACACACAATTTGTTCAAGTATTTCCTTATTTCTATCATATATGATGATTATAAACACAATTATATCATCAATTTCATCATGTGATTAATACCCACTTATCCTAGTGTGGTAATTCATCAAATCATTCAATTTATAGCATCTTATGTATAATTTTCACTTAGGGTTTGGTTCCTAAGCAATTATACATCATAATTCAGCCATAGCTTCTATAGTTCATCCCTAATTCGCAGATTATGAGATTTATCAAATTTCACAACTTCAAGAATCATCAAAATTTTACATACCTTATGATCCCCTAGCTTGGGTGATCATTAATTCACGTTCAATTGTGAAATTGAGCGTCAATTGGCCCTTCAATTTGATTATTTTGTAAGAACTAGGGTTTTGAAGCTCCTGAGAGCTTCCTTCTGGTCGAATACAGAACACACACATACTGTGTGTGTTTTGTTTTGTTTTTATTAAATAAATTTCAACTTATCCTGTTAGTGCATTCATCTGTCGTCTTCGTCTTATATCGAGTCTTGGACGTGTTGCGGTTCGGTTCGAGCATGAAGTCATTGTCAAGAATGATGACATCACATATATGACATCATTGATGACATCATATGTGTGACATCATCATTTATATAAGAATGCATATAACAGAATTGGTCAGAATTGCATGCTGCTCGCTTGAAGACAAAATAGATTTAAATATGTTTGGCCGCTTGTAATTGTATTTGTCTTGTTCGCTTGAATAGTTGTTTAGGTTGTTTGTTCGCTTGAAGTCTGACCGCTTAAACATGTGCATGTTCATTTCAAGCGGTCAAGGCAACACTATATATATGTGTGTCATTTGTTATTTCAAGCGGACAGAACAGTGGAGAGCCTTGTAATCGATAACTAAGTGCTGTCGGATTTCTGTCAAGGTTGTAATAGTTGTTAAATGAAATATAAGAGACAGATATGAGATTAACAAGCTGTTTTCGTGTCCGGTTTACTGATTCCGCCTTAAAACTGGATGTAAAACTCTTCTGATCGACTCAATCGGGTCAAACAACGATCCAACAAGTGGTATCAGAGCTCAGGACGAGGAGTTCTTGCCTTATTCAGCTTGATAATCTGTTTTCTACATCTTCTTTCACAAAATTAAAATTTTACACGGATAAAAACGGCTCAAATTTTCACATCTTGTGCATAATCATGATATAACGAATCCTGGAAAGTTTCAGCTTTGAAATCGACTTAAATCTGGTTCAAATCGGTCTGGTCGCTTGATATTTGTTCGAAGTTGCTGACATCATCATCTGTTCAAGCGAACATAACACGTTTAGTCCGCTTGAAACTGTTATGATCGTTCAATCGCTTGAAAACCGTTTGATCGCTTGAACCGACACACCGTTTAAAAAAAAGGCATCGTGTAGTGTGTACATCGAGTTGTTGGTAACATTTTACAAGGTGTCAGTATGTTGGAACAAGAGATCATGTGATTGTGTGTCAGCGCATGTAAATTGGGGTCACATATTGGAAAAGAAATCATATGTTTTGTTTGTTTAGTGGATATATCAGCTTTTGTCAGTGACTTGCATGTGATTTTCGATCACATAAAATAACAACAGAAATTGTTTGACACATATAAAGGTCCAATCAGATTTAAATAAAAATTAAAGTTGTCGGGCTTTGAGAAGTGTTTGTTGGATATTTGCAAAAGTTCGGCCCAATCAGAAGTATCTTAGCATTGTGCGTTGACTATTCTCGGCCCAATCTTAAGACATTTATCAAAAATTGTTGTCGGGTTATTTTAAGAGGTCCAATGATATTGATTTGAGAAATATTCTTGACAGCCAGTTGCAAAAAGGGTTTGCATAAAATCAAATTCACTTAGTACGAAGTCCGAATTTTCTATCCGCACAGTTTGAAGTTCAAAGTTTTCAAAGGCTTTGGTCTTTTCAAAGGATCTGGTCATTTGAATTCGATCCGGGTCATAGCTATCCGCACAGTTTGTCAACTTTCAATCCGCATAGAATATTCACCATTTCGAGTACCAGTCTTAGTCGATTATTTGATAAAGTGTTTAAACTGATTGTTTGTTTGTTTGTTTGTCAAGTTATTTGAAGATGTCAAGCAACGGTGAAGAATTTTACAACACATTCTACAAAGCGTTCACTTCCGAATCGTCAGATAGAAGATCTGAGATGAAAGAATATTCAAGAGAGATTTCGGAGAATTTGAAGTTTGAGAACATGTACGGAAGCCAACAGAAGCCACCAAAGCTAATGAAAGTGGAAGATTATCACTGGTGGAAAAACAGATTTGAGGGTTGGGTAAAAGCTTTCGCTACTAAAAGCTGGTTAAAACTGACAGATGGATACAATAAACCAGTAAAAGAGGGAGGAGAGTTAATAGATCCAAAAGATTTTACAGAAAAAGATATAAAAAATGTTGTGGCTGAATATAGAATGATAACATTGATCAAACAGTCAGTAAGAGAGGATATTATTTCATTGCTTGAACAAGAAAAGACTTCAAAGAGTTTGTGGGAAGCATTAGAGAGAAAATGTGTAGAAGTAATGAAATTGTTAAAAACAAAAAGAAATTGTTGCGTAAAGAGTTTGATTTATTCAATTGTATGAAAAATGAGTCTGTTTGTAAAATGATTGAGAGATTCGGACATCTGAAAATGGAGCTGATCAGACATAAAATCTTACCTTCTGAAGAGGAGCTGGTGGATAAATTGTTTGATTCATTGCCAAATGATCAAGAGTGGCAATACTTCGCTCTAATGTTGAAAAATACAATCAAGCCTGAAGATTTAAAAGTGGATTTGCTGATTGAAAGGCTTGAAAGTCATGAGTTGGAGATAAAGAGATCTAAAGTCAACAATCCAGCTTATCAGCAGAATGTAGAGCTTTACTACAGAGGAAATGTACCGCAGGCTGGGTCTCCAAGAACAGCATTTTCTGCAGAAAGTTCAAGTTCAGTGAACAATGAAAGTCTTCATAGTGGTTTTCACAGTGGATCTTCTTCAACAACTTCTGATCAATCTGCTTCCAAGAATTTGTTTCAGTGTAATATCGCGGTGGATCTGAAGAATGGGCAGAATTTCAGTGAAGATTCGGCAAAACAACAGATGGTTTTCTTGGCATCTGTACTTGAATCGTATGAAAGCCTCGTTGCAGGGAAGATTGGCAACACCAACTTGACGAAAGAAGATTATGATCAATTAGACCCCGAGGAGATGGAACTAATGGATATAAGATGGTGCATGGCCAGTGCGGTTCGTCGGGCACAGAGGTTCATGGAGATCACGGGGAGAAAGTCAATTGGTGGACCATCTACCAAACTGGGATTTGATAAATCTAAGGTGACTTGTTTCAAATGCAAACAAAGAGGTCATTTCAAGCGCGAGTGCAAAAATGCGTATGCTGATGATGATTCTGCAAACCCGTTCAACGAAGATTATTACAAGAAAGCGATTTACCATCAGAACAAGTCTGAGCCACCAAGATTAAAGCAATCAGAAGAAAGATCAAGGGCTCTTGCAGTTATATATGATGATGAAGGTTACGACTGGAGTCAAGTTTGCCCTGAAGAAGATGCAGTTGGATATGCATTTGTTGCAAATGATGATCATGATAATTGGTGGAGAAGAGACAGTGCGAGATGGGAGATTGGCAAATTGTATGAACCATTTAAGGAAGCACAAAGAGCCAAGAGATGGAATGAAGAATTAGAGTGTTACATGGATCCACAGGGTAATCCAGTAGTTGATCCATCAAAAGTGGATTTTGATGCTGTAACCAATGTGTTTCCAAGTGAGGGCACTTTCAACACAAGAAGGCTTTCTGATAAAAGCTATTTGCCAAATTTGATGATCAAGTTAAAAGAAGTTTTTGAAGCAAGTTTACCAAAGGTGGTAGAACTGAAGAAAAGAAAAGAAGAAGAATTGAAGAAGATGATTGAAGAAGTGAAGACTGTTGCAAAGCTTGCTGGAGAGGAACAGAGAGCTGAAGAAACGCATAAAAACGAAGAAGCTCAGAAAGAAGAAAAGGAGGAAGATCAGAAAGTTAAATCAGAAGAACCGGTGCTGAATGAGACTGAGGTTAGAAAATCTTCTGATCTATCGAATGTTGAATTGGTTGATGAAAAAGAAAACAAGTGCAGGAATTGCATAGAAATGTGCAAAGCCTGTACTGAAAAAGATGACATCATAAAAACAAAAGATATTGAAACAAATAAACTTGAAAATGTTTTCAAAATAAAATGTAAAGAAATGATTGAAAAAGAAGAAATTTTGAAACTAAAAATTGAAAATTTGACACAGAAATGTCAAGGTCTTGAAAAGGATAATGATGTTTATAGACAACTGTGTTCTACAAAATGTGTCGATTGTGTTGAAAAAGAATCTAAATTTCAAGATTTACAAAAACAGTATGATTCTTTAAAGTGGTCGAGTCAGAGAGTACAAGAAGCTTATGATACTTTGAAGAGCCAAGTCAAAAGTTTTGATCAAAGATTTTCAGAAACTTTAGTCACTAAAGAAATGTATGAAAGAAAATTTAAAGAAAAGCAAATTGAATTAAACAAATGTGTTGATGAAATTGCTAATCTTAAACAAGTCTTGGCTGAAAAAGAAAAAATTGTTACAAAACTTCAAAGTTATCATAACTCTTCGTACATTCTTGAACGCATTTTCAACATCACACCAGATGACAAAGATACTGAAAATCGCAAAAAGGGTATTGGTTCAGAGTTTCATCAGGTACCACCACCATTGAGAAACAATTATACTTTTTATGATGAGGAAAAGGTGGCAAAGGGTTTGAACATAGCTGACCAGTTACCTGAAAGTATCGATGTGAATTACTCCAAATCTGATGATGCTAATGATTCAGAGGTGGTAAGTAAGGTTGTTGAAAGCGTTTTGAAATATGAGTCTACAAAAGGTAAGTCTGAATCACAGGATGAAAATGAAGGAAATCTTTATGATGGTTATCTGAAAAACACAAAATCCGAGAAAAATTTGAATGATGATTCAAAAGGATTGGTTTATACCATGATTGGATCGGACAAACTATTCTTAGATGTTGTATTCCCGATTCAGAATGTGATTTCAGAGAAGGTCGATAAAGTTTTCAAAATGGTTGAGATTGAGAAGTCTGAGATTCCAAAGTTTGCTGGTAAAGGTCATAAATCTTTTTATAACAAACCTGGTTTTAAGAAGAAAAACATGAAGACTGGTTTGGGTTATAAAAAGAAACGGAATTGGAATCAAAGTGAAAAACAGGATTTGCAACAAAAGATGAATTTTGTTCAAGGGAAAAGCTTGAAAGAAGAGGAAAAACTCAAATTTGGACGGCAGTCTAATGATGAGTTTGATGCTATGAAAAAGAAACAACAACAGGCCAAGGATGTTTCAAAGAAAGTGTGTTTTAAATGTGATCAAATTGGACATGTTGCACGAAAGTGTCCAAATCCAAAGCCTGTTGATGTTGAAAAACAGAAATCTGAGGATGTGAAATCAAGGTCAACCAGATTTGATTCGAAACAAACTTGGAGATACAATACAAACAAGTTTGCTTCAAATCAAAATTGGAAATTAAATCTGAACAGGTTTGATTCAAGACAGACCTGGAATTCTCACACACCCAGATTAAGAACAACACAGAGTTGGAGAATATCTGTTGATATGACAAAACCTCAAGAGTTTTGGAAACCTAAAAATGTTATTAAAAAACAAAAGGTTCAAAAAGAGACAAATTTTAACAAAAGAGGTACTCCGGAAGGTCAAATGTGGAGTGCTAAGAAACAAGTGACGTTGGAAAAAGATGAGAAAGTTGAAGTCAAAGTTGAACAAGTTTTAAATGACAAAGAGTTTCCAAAATTGAATGAAAATTATTGTGTTGAAATGCCTAAGGTCCAACAGACCTGGGCTAAATTGTTCAAATGATTGATAAAGTTTGAATGTGCAGGTGCTCAACGAAGCTGAAGATTGTGAGAATGGTAGTTGGAGCAACCTGGCACAGGAAGAGGTTGCAGGACCCTGGTTTGGTTGAACAGGGAGTTTAGTTTGATTGTTTTCTGTACATAAATAAACAATATTTTCAAAACCCTAAAAATTTGAAAAATTAAAAACCAAAAATATGTTTTTAGTTTGTTAAAATTTGAAAAACCAAAAATATGTTTGCTTTTAATTTTGTTTTGATTGTATGTTGATTGAATACGCCGAAACCCTCACGGCTGAACAAACATGATTACTTTCATCAGATTGAAAAACGGTTTTCAAACTGTTAAGATCAATGGGTTGTAAATCATGGGGGTACGTTATATTTTCTGCAAATCAGAGCACTTGAAGCAGAAAATGGATGGCGAGACAAAGCTATCAGTGTTGGTTGTCAAATTTTCTTTAAATGATTTTGCATTTTAGGGGGAGAAAAATTGTCATTAGAAAATACAAAAACATTTGAAAATTTGAAAAAGTCAAAAACATGATAAAAATTTAAAAATTGAGTTTTGCGTAAAAAGAGGAAATGATAGTACATCAGTAGACAGTTACAGTACGCTAAAGAAATGGAAAGTTTAAATGTGTTAAACGATCTCACCGTGGATGTGTCGGTAGATTTTTATACACTTAGTAAACTTTTTCGGGATATAAACCTAAATTTCACACTTGCTTATTTCGTGGGGAACACTACTTGGATATATAGGTAACCCCTGAAATCTCGTTTGAAAGGTCTCATAATCTGATATATTAGGTTTTTATACTCAGTGATATCTGGGGTATTATTCCGGGACTTCTGCTGAATGGAAGTTCTGACCTAGTCCTCGAATAATACTTTCCGCATATGCTTGAAACACAGCATCACCCTCAGCATATATGATAAGACAATAAAATTGCTTAGCAATGCTGTTGTAAAAAAGATCCTCTAAAGGGGACACACCCACAAGTTGAGTCATGATCTCTCTGCTGAACGATGGTTCTGACCTGAGCTCTCATGATTCTTCATAATTTATTAACCCCTTACAGATATCATTTGTGTTATAATTACCTGTAAGACTGAATATTGGGATCTGGATACGGGAGTATATTCAAGAGGTGGGACACATGAATGAGTTTAAGTTCTTAAAATACCTAATTCGTATCCTGAATCAGTTGAACTTTGTGTGAAAATTTAAGTGGATCAGTATATCGACAATCTAAGTGAATTGTTTAATTCTTACTGTGTAACTAAGCTCAACGGTACTTGTGATTTGTCAAAAACTGATATGATCCTCTGACGCATACTCAAACAAAAATATTGTCTGTAAATATGTTTGTACATATTTCTTTACTGCTTTATATTTTCAGAAAATATAAAAAGATTTTGATTTCACATTATTTTCTACAACCTATATCTGAAATGCTGAGTTTCAAAATCTAAGTAAGCTGATTGTGTTTCTGAAAATAAAACAAGTTCATTAATTTGAAACTTGAATTAAAATAAAAAAATTTCAAAAACAGTTTGTGATATCTCCAAGGTCATTAACTTGAACTTGGATGATAAACTGTGAGGGAGTGGGATTCTTTAACACTGCTAAATCAATGAAGTTTGTTGATAGGGGGAGTGGATTAGAGAATTTGATTGAGAATTCAAAATGCTGTTACTCATAAATGTTTGAGAAATTGCAGATGATAGGCCAGACTACGATCCCGAGAGCAGAGTCTAAGGGGGAGTCTGAAGACAAGCTGAAAGTTAGGAGGAGCTTGTAGCTGGAAAGCTAGGTGTCGATCCCAAAGCACGGAAGCTTGACGAAAGGGGGAGCCTGAAGCTGATAGAAGAAGAAAAAGATTGAAAGATGCTTACAATGTCAAATATTTCAAAGAGTTCGAGAGGACTGATAAAGACTGAAGATGCAAAGACTCGACACTTAAGACTCGTCAACATCTGAGGGGGAGTCTGTTAGTGCATTCATCTGTCGTCTTCGTCTTATATCGAGTCTTGGACATGTTGCGGTTCGGTTCGAGCATGAAGTCATTGTCAAGAATGATGACATCACATATATGACATCATTGATGACATCATATGTGTGACATCATCATTTATATAAGAATGCATATAACAGAATTGGTCAGAATTGCATGCTGCTCGCTTGAAGACAAAATAGATTTAAATATGTTTGGCCGCTTGTAATTGTATTTGTCTTGTTCGCTTGAATAGTTGTTTAGGTTGTTTGTTCGCTTGAAGTCTGACCGCTTGAACATGTGCATGTTCATTTCAAGCGGTCAAGGCAACACTATATATATGTGTGTCATTTGTTATTTCAAGCGGACAGAACAGTGGAGAGCCTTGTAATCGATAACGAAGTGCTGTCGGATTTCTGTCAAGGTTGTAATAGTTGTTAAATGAAATATAAGAGACAGATATGAGATTAACAAGCTGTTTTCGTGTCCGGTTTACTGATTCCGCCTTTAAACTGGATGTAAAACTCTTCTGATCGACTCAATCGGGTCAAACAACGATCCAACATATCCAGCTTTAACCCCTCATGTTTGGTTAGTTATTAAGTAGGGCACAACCCACTTAATTCCTATAACATTCCCTCTAATTAACTAGGTTAAACATTCCTAGTTAACTTAGTGGGTTCGGGAAGATTACAACTCGTTTTTATTTTAAGTTCCGTTAACTCGGGCCTCTTATAAACTTTATTTCTCAAAAGCATTATTTTCCCTTTTTTTTATTAAATATTAGGTTTAGTTATATAAATCCTAATATTTTCCGGGTTAATTTTACCACTAACGGTACTTTACCCGTCTTTTAATATTAACGTAGTTTGATTACCAAACCCGTTTTCAGGGTGTTACATTTTGCTACCAAAATATCAAACAAAGATAAAAACTAAAAAATGGATTTTTAATTTTTTTCATACTAGTTAGTTGTATTTTAAGAATGATTAAAACTACTTGAAGCAATGGGTGAAGATGCGGCGGTGGGTGGAGGGTGGTTGTGGCAGTGGTGATGATAATGGTGGTGGTGGTTGTGGTGGGGATGGTTGTGGCAGTGGTGACTGAGTGGTATGGCGGTGAAATACGGCGAGGGCGATGAGTTGGTGATAGAGGTGTTGGCATGCGGTGGGGTTTTATGGTGGTGGTGATGGTGGAGATGAAGGTGGTGGTTTAGAGAGAGAGAGGGGGGTCTGAATGTTTTATGTGTGTATATATTATACATTTTATATATATTTAACAATTATATAATTTTTTTGTTTTTATACCGAAGGGCATGTTATAATTTCACAGCTACTTAACACCAAAAACTAACCTTCATCCGCGTCAGGGACTATCCGGGAACGAAATTGAAAAAGTTAGGGACTAGAACTTTAATTTTAGAAAGTTAAGGACTAAATATAAAAAAAAGACCAAACCACAGGGACTATCCGTGCATTTTGAGTACTATCGAGGCATTTAACTCAACCTTAGAACTTGAAACCTCTCGATTCATAAAAGTGTTTGGCCACTTAATCTAAAAATGTTATATTTCTAGGTAGCTAAATTAAATACTCAAATCTAAAAAAAAACATCTTTGTTTTTATATAATATTCTTTTTCTTTTAATAACAAATTTTATAATAAATCTACTCTTAAATTACACCAAATTCTACCTAATTTACCTGGTATCAGAAATTGAATTCCGGTCTACTTCCCAAGAGACAAAGCCTCCATCACCACCTAGCCAAAACTGGAATGACATATGTTATTCTTTTTTAATATACAACATAAAATTATTGTTGGCAACTGTTTATGGACCGATGGGAATGCGGAAGAAGCGTGAAAAAAAAAATACATAACTCAACAAATAACAATTATAAGACCTTTTTAACAATTTAAGTTCTATTCTAAATGTTGATTTTATTATTTATCTTAATTATTTTTTATGTTGATTATGTTCAGGGGCGAAGCTTAATGGGGCCGGGGGGGGGGGGGGGGACGTCCGTCCCCCGGGATTTTTCGCTCAGTAGTATTATATATGTAGTTTTCGTATAGAAATTTGTGGGTATATACGTTTTCACCCCCTCGGTTCTATAGAAATTTTTGGGTATTCTATAGAAATTTTTGGGTATATATGTTTTCACCCCCTCGGCCGAAAAATCCAAGCTTCGCCACTGATTATGTTGACCGAAATTAATATTTCGGTTATAGTTTTCTATTTCATTTAAGAGTGTAGTCAATATTCGATTACTTTGACTGAACTTAATTAGTGGGTTACAGGAATAGTGGAGGGTTCAAATAACAAGAATTTTTTTATAAGAAGAAAAAAAAAAGAAGTTTCAACCAATAAGAATGATTTATTTTACTTCATTTAATATTTGTATTTAATTTTAATATAAGGGTATATTGGTAAACTTACATAAATCATTAATTTGTATTCTTCCCCTTTAATAACTAGCTAAATTAAATTTGTAACTCCTTTTCAAAATATATACTTTTCCAAATTAAAAAAAACAACTTAATTTAAAGTGTAGAATAAATTATTAGTTGTGTATGATAAATTACGAGTTGTGTAGGATTTATTTCGAGGTGTGTAGAATAAATTTCGACTGTGTAAGATAAAATTCTATAATGTGTAGGGTATATGTAGGAAAATTTTGATATGTGTAGGTTTTGTAGATTATATGTAGGATAATTAATGATTAGTTGACTAAGGGATGGTTCAAATGAAAACCACTTTTATTGTGAAAACTCGAAAACTAACTTAAAAAGCCTAAAAAACACACAAAAACTTTTTTTTTTATTTTTTTTTTAGAAAAAATAGCAGGTTTTTGTATATATAAAAAAAATTTCAATTTTTTTTTTTTTTGTATTACACATGTGTAATACTACACATGTGCACTACAAAAAAAAATTGAATTTTTTTATATACTAAAAGTAGCGAAAATTATTATGCAAAAAAAAATGGTATGTTTTTTTGGCATTTTTAATTAGTTTTCGAGTTTTCACAATAACTAGTGGTTTTCATTTGAACATTCCCCTAGTTGACTAATTAATTAAAGAGGGAAAAATTAATGATGAGTTATAAATGAAATAACATTTTACTAATATGCCCTTTTTTTTTCTTCTCAATTTTTTTTAAGCAAAAGTTTGTCAGATATCATTCCACACGAAAAAGGGCAATTACAAAGCAAAAGCAGGTAGTCGGGCAACAAGTTGTGCCGCCACCCCCTTTTGAATAGAAAAACCAATTCTACTAGATACAAAGTTTGAAACCTTTAGCGACGAAGAATTACTATTAACGACTTTTTGAACCCGATTCAAAAGTCGCACAGCGTCAGGAGCGAGGCCATCAAAGGTACCAAACACAAACGGGACAAACACATGTTGATTCTCCAGGCAGGCTTTCTCATGTTTTGCCACTTTGCTCGCCTCTGCCTTATGCACCGCTTGCCCTACGACAAAGCCCTTGTCCTTAAGCCCGACAAGGGGGGAGACTCCAGTTAGATCTACACAAGCGTGTTTTCCCCCTTCCCATCCAAACACAAGGATGTCCGCCGGGCGTAAAGTGGACCTCCCCTCTAAGGGGTCAGTCAGGAAATTTACTGGAGCCTCCTTTTTGGCAGAGATCCCGGCCCGCTTGAGAACATCACATAACACATCTCTCACCCAATCATGCCGATATTTAAACCCTGGTAGCTCTTTACAGTGGATCGCGTGCTCGCCGAAAGAATCCAAACACGCTTTGCGGCATATCGGACATGGCTCGTCAACTGGAAACAAAGGAATCATCAGTCGGTATCTAAGGATAGCACGGTATTCCACAGCCGACATGTGTTGCCCCAAGCATTCAATAGGTGCGACAGACAGAAAATTCTGAGCATGTGGGGCACGTAGACATTCATGTGACAACCCGTAATTTACGGATCTTAATTACGTGATTAACAAGTAATTAACGCGATAATAATTAGTGTTTACAGCACGAATTAACTTAATTAGGCTTTTGGAGTGCCTGAGAACGTCTATCCGTCTTTACAGGGCGCGAATGGTGGTTTACAGAGAAACCGGTGAAACGTTAAACGGCAACGGATTGAAACCGAACAGAATACTAACAACGCCGACAAATATTAAATTTATACGATATATATTAGCTTCGTAATAAAATTTTTGTGACTACAGTCGGAACCGGATCGAGGAACGGATTAAAGACGGCAACGATACCATTTTTCGCGATTATCACCGTAGTCGACGAACGAGCGTGCAAAACGACGACTACCGACTGTATTTTTGTGTATTTTAATTTTTGACGTTAAAACGGAGTTCAGGATTTAACAACGGGTCTCGTAGGATTTACAGGCCACTTACACACGGGGATTGAACTTGTGGGCCCTGGGCCCAAGCCTAAACCTACGCATAATGTATAGATCCCTACAAAATCTTATCGGGATCTACTAAATCCCTACAAAATCCTATAAAATCTCAATAGAATCCTGGCAATATCTACAAGATTTACACAATCTTTAGTGAATCTCTACAAAATATTTATAAAAATCTTCATAAGATCTCTTTAGATCTTAAATCGCTGGACAAAGGTAAATTAGATTGGTTAATACCCACTTGTATGATTATAAAACCCTACCCTCCTTCTTTGTGCAGACACAACAACAACACACATAAACAAACACTCTCATACCTTACACTCTCTCTCTCGATAACTTACACAAACAAACAAACAGACTTGGAGTCTGTCTTTCTCTCCCACTCAATCTATACATTTACACAACACTTACACACACAAACAAATATGCAAACCTCACAAATTCACTCTCCTCTCCCTCTCTCGGTCACGTATTCAGACGAACAAGCCCACCGGCCGGTTACCGGCGGTGTTACCGGCTGCCGGCGATAATTTAGTCAGCGAGACCCCCCCCCCCCTTGTTGCTCGAGGTTCAATGACAGACCACCACCAACTGGTGGTGGCGCACGGCGGCGGTAGACTCGATAGAAGGGAAGAAAGAGAGAGAGAGAGACCGAGAGAGAGGGAACCGGCGGTCGGAGTCTCGGACCGCCGGTCGGTTCGTTATTCCGGTGGTTTTGGTCTCGGTCCGGTCAGTTCTTTTGTCCGATGGCTCGACTCACGGCGGTGGTGGTGGAGGAGCCGGCGATGGTGGTGGTGAGCGGACTTGGCATCTCGGTCCGACGTGAATCCCGGGTGAAGGTGGTGTAGCACGATTCAGTTCCATTCACGTTCGGGTGCTCGGTTCAGACAGGTCTCGGTCCAGTCCTGTTCGGGTTTCGTGTTCGGGTCGGGGTCAAACCCGGTTGACTCGGTCAACACCCGAGTCAACTCGGGTCAACAGCAGGTCAACGCAGTCAACAGCAGCTTCGGTTCGGGTCCGACACGGTCAGATTCGGTTTCGATACAGTTCGGTTAAACTCGGTCAAACCGAGTCGACTCAGCGGGTCAAACCAGTTGACTCAGTCAACTCAGCCAAGCGGCTCGACGTGTCGACTCGAAGAAGTGGTAAAGATTTTAATGGCGTTACTATTTCGTGTTTTATACTTTTAACGTATCACGTGATAACGAGCTCGAAACCGACTGATTATAAATTACATTCGTTATATATTTGACAAAGTTTGCATATAGTTGAATCTTGATTAAATTGTGTTGAATTTCTGAAAATAAAACGACAACTTGTGTTGTCGAGGGCGTCCAAAAATAGAGGAAACTCTGCCCGTTTTTCGAGAAACACCCTTAAACACGACACGTATTATATTTCAAAAACGACGCTTAAAGGAACTCAAGTTTATAATATTTCAAACCATGATAATCCCAAACGCTTTTACAAATAAATATAATGTTATATTTATTTCGAACGTCGTCAACTCGTATACTTTTACAAAATAAATATAGTTATATATTTATTCTAGATGTCGCACAACGCGAAATCTTTTACAAAAAAAATAAATATGGTTTATATTTATTTTCAAACATAACAACTCGACGATTTCCTTATAAAATAAATATAACTCTTCATATTTATTTTATACGCCTAGACGGCATATACGTGTATTTTCAGCAAATATACACAAGACGTGATATATATAATACAAGTTATTATTTTCATACGAAACGCAATATACGATACGAGTTTGTTATATGATATTTTCATACAAATAATCTTTTTGTACACGTACGACTACTCGAGACGGCTAACACACTTACGACGATATATTTATATATTTTTATATAAATATTTATTCATTTTAAGTCTCTCGGAAACTAAGTCTTTTTTCAAGGCTTACTAAACTGCTACTAACATTAAACGAGACTTAACAGGTATAACTTAATGATTTTCATTAAGTTAATAACTTACTCGAATCGTTCGATTAACGATTCGGTAGAGCTCGGTGACACGTAGACTAGTTACCACTTTTGTTTAGAAACTTATTAGATATTCCGTGTTAGGAATATTGTAGAATGCACGCTAGCGAGTCTCACTTTGGAAACGACATCAAGGAAGTCGTAATTAGCTAGCTTTGCACAGGAATATTCAGGCGAGTTCATAACCCCTACTTTTTACTGCTTTACATTTTTGTAAATGTTTTCGGGGTGGAAAGACATGCACATTTTGCAAAAACATACAAAGTTTTGAACTAACGCAAAACTCGTATTTCTAAATCATATTACGAAGGGATTTCGAGGAACACAAATGATTTACGAAAGGTTTATACTAAACATACCGGTTTTTACAAAAACAAATGCTTACTTTCGAAATGTAAATGATGTTCGGCCAGGGTGACCGGGGATTTGGTTAGGGTAACCAGGAAATCTGGTCAGGGTGACTAGGAGCCTGGTCAGGGTGACTAGGGATTTATTTTATACACGGTATGTTAACGTAAGGAGGTTTTAGATCATGTGAATGGGTAGTTAGAACCCCGAGGGACTCGAGCGGTAGATCTATTTGGGTGTAGCGAGCCCAGCTCCCGGTCCAACAGAACAGGCCTCTCGGAGGACTAACAGAACGGATCCGGAGTGACTTGGTACCCAACGCAAAATCGGCTAGGGTTGTGTCTTACTTACTTGCATTTCACGACATGCTAATGGCCTTGCAAACCATTGGTGATCACAAGTCCTCTTACACTGCTACATACCAGGAATTTTATTCGTACGAAACATACTTGTTCATACAAATTAAATACCATGTTTTCTACAAAATTTAAGGCATAAGATTATGCGGGTCAAAGTCAGGGTGGGCATTGATGATTTCACGAACATTACAAAAACATGGTTTTATGAACATAACGTGTTACAAACACAACGTTTCCATATAACTTCGCAAGAAAATGGTTTTTAAATTCATTTTCTCAATACTACTTCAAAAACCGGTTATTCCAAAGATTTATTTCAAATCTTTCACAGTACCAAAGATTTATTTCAAACCTTTCACAACTCAAAAGATTTATCTTAAATCTTTTACGAACAAACTATGAACTCGCTCAACATTATGTTGATTTTTCTCGCATGTTCTTTCTCAGGTTGCATTTCTAAAACAAGGCACGGTTGGAATAGGAGAACCATTGTGGAGTCGAGTACTTAGTGGCGTTCAATTTCTAGAAAAGACTTAGCTTATTTGCTTCCGCTGTGCAATGAAGATACCAGTCCAGTCACGCCAATGCTCTGATATTTCGGGGTGTGACAATTCAAACACAGCTCTTTGCCGAGGGGATAAAACAAACTTCTCTTCAAACCTCTTGACAATTTCGCCATATAAGGCATTCGCCAGAATTTTCTGGGATTTAGGAGGGGCGGTGTCTTTAATGTAGAAACCGCCAATATCAAGGTCGGGAAGAGAACTATGCAAAAGGTCCAACGCACTCCTGTAATCGGAGTATAAAACATCCCCACCACATTCTCGGAGTATGTGGTCTTGTAAACCCAAAGATTGGGCCCTTGAAGCCACGAAAGCATATGAAGAGGCATCCTCGGCCGTACAAATCCCTAAGCCTCCGAACCGGGTCGGGAGAGAAGCCAACCTCCACTGGAGATCTCCAAAAAAGGCACCCCCACAAACAACAATATCCTCTAATGCTCCCCGGAGGCCTTCATCAAAAACAGAGACAGCTCCCCCGACCAAAGAAGGTTGACACGTTCGAAGACCAAACAGTAATTTAGCAACACCTGTAACACCCTTAATAGTTTAAACAGAATTTAAGTAATATTTATAAAAACTTATAAATATCAGAGTATACAAAAACATTTCATGTTTAAAACCATACACACTAGTGAAAGTACCAAGCATATCCAAGATAATGCATAGTCAGTTTAAAGTCAACCCCTACTAGTCAACTAACAACTAGTTTAAAGGATTTAAAACACTATTAACAAAAGTATTTACGACATGTTTAAAGTTTAGACAAGATTATATTTAGTGCGGAAGCTTCAAAATGCGTGTTCGGTTCTTGACAAAGTGCTTGATCACCATCCGGGAGAAACTCATCCATACCTAGGGTCAAACACTAAAAACATTAGTTTTGACATCAATACATTACGTATAAACGAATTCTAACATTTCAAAATAATAAACAAAATACAAGTTTTCAGGGTTTCACCGTAACATACGGTGTCACCGTAAGTTACGGTAGACCCTGAACATCCCCGACCTGCCGTAACACAGGGGCATCATACCGTAAAGCTTTTGATGTCCACCGTAAATTACGGTGGGACCGTAATTTACGGTGGGTTCTGCACATCTGCCCTTAGTCTATTTTTCAACTTTAGAATGTCATAACTTTTTACCCATTAGTCCGATTTAACCGATTCTTCTTCCTATGAGTCCGTAATAAAATTACGGATTCAACCATGTAAATTTCACAACATGGAAACCGAGATACCGTCAATTGGTTCACAATTTCCTTATTTCCATTATTCAACCCATTAGTGTAGGTGCATAGCACCCCTTTTTCCATTCTTAAAACCTTTTAGACATAATTACCCAATTACCCGGGCTCACATACTTGGTGTATTCACGCCAATTCCATGGCTTTGCAATTCCTCTAGGGTTAACACTTGTTTCCTCGGAATTCAAGCATTCCGTTTCAACAACCCTTTTTCATTTAACATTTATTGTTTGACCCATATTCCGGGTTCTTATACTTAGATTAATATCACCAAATCATTGGTATGGTACAATTTATCATTTAACAAGGTATAAGACTTTCAAGTCTCTACTCTCGTGATTCTTTTGAAAACCTCATTTTGACCCGTTTGGTTATTTAGTGAAAACCATCACTTCTTTGACTAACCAAACTAAATACCAAATCTTTACTTTGACCCGTTTGATGGTCAAGTGTACTTCGCCACTTTAACAACGCATCAAACGCATCCAATTCACTACAACACCGTTCACACAACATAACTAATTATTTACACATAATTTTAACGGGGCTAAAGCCACGTACCTTTAAAGTACACCCTTTCCGCGAGTATCACCCCCGGCGTGTCCACTTGACGTTCCGGATTCTTTACCTAAAGAGTTCAATTCATAATAAAATTAGAACTCTTTCATAGGCTTTAACGCATTAATTCATAACATATGCAAATCTGCGTTTTTAGCAATCTTTAACGTTTTATCCCTCATTTAGGCGTTTTATCAAACACCTTGCGGGTCAGATTTCTACATGATCTAAACCAAGTTCATAACTTGAAATTATTACCCAAATCGACTTCAATTAGACAATATACACATATTTTAACATCAATAATTTCAGAGATTAGCTCACAAATTTCAGTTTACACTAGAACAAAAGTCTTAATCCTAGTGTTTATCAAGTTCTACTAACCTTCTAATCACCCACTATAGTGATTTTGATTCTTACAACTAACATGCAAGATTTTGACAAGAAATCATCTAGGGTTTGTCCCTAGACTTCACATTACTTCCAATTTCATGTTTTACAACACATAATCAAGCTCAACATTTGATTTCAATCACATGCAAGAATTTGAGTTATATCAAAACAACCTAATTTAACATACCTTATGACCTCCTTGACGAGGAGATCATGGTTCTATGCTCAGATTTCGATTATGCCATGATTTGGGCCTTCAATTTGGGTTTTTAGTAGAATTTTCAGGTTGTGAAGATGTGGGTGTCGACCCTGTGTTTCTTGGTCGACCAGAACTCCCAAATATGGAGTGTTTGGTTTTTGTTTTATAATTGTTAGTAATTTGAGTTTCAATTTTGACAATCTAGGTCCTTCCACTTTCATTTAGTTTATATCTTTGGCTTTTTAACTCATTCCTGTGTTACTACAAGACTTCTAACTAACTGGGTTATTTATCCTAGTTAATTTATTCTTGTTTATTATACACTTTAAAATTCGAGTATAAAGTTTTGAAATTTCGGGATGTTACAAGTCCACCCCCCTTAAAAGGGTTTCGTCCCCGAAACCGTAATACGTACCAAATAGTTTAGGGTTGAGCCGTTGCATCTCTTCTTCGGATTCCCATGTGGTATCCGCACCCTTCCTGTGCTCCCACTTAACCTTCACTTGGTTAATTACTTTGTTCCTCAGACTCTTCTCCTTTCGATCTAAGATTGCAATTGGCCTCACTGCATAGTTGAGGCTGTTATCCACCTCGATGTCATCATAGCGGATACAAGCAGTTTCATCTGCTAAGCATTTTCGGAGATGTGACACATGGAAGGTGTTATGAATTCCACTCAACTCCTCGGGTAGTTTAAGGCGATATGCTACCTTACCAACCCGTTCAGTGATCCTGAATGGCCCAATGAACCTCGGACTCAACTTCCCTTTTTTTTCTGAACCGAATGATTCCTTTCCACGGAGATACTTTCAGCATCACCTTATCGCCCTCTTGGAACTCAATAGACCTATTTCGCTTATCCGCGTACGACTTTTTTCGATCCTGAGCTGCTTTTAGGTGAGCTCGGACCACATCAATTTTCTCATTCGTAGTTCGGATTATATCAGTAGGTGCTAATCCTCGTGGTCCCACTTCTCCCCAACACACCGGGGTTCGACACTTTCTACCATATAACATTTCATACGGGGCCATTTTAATGCTCGATTGATAGCTATTGTTATATGAAAATTCGACCAAGGGTAGATGGACATCCCAACTACCTCCGAAGTCGATGATGCAAGCCCGCAACATATCTGCCAACGTTTGTATCGTTCTCTCACTTTGCCCATCCGTTTGCGGATGATAGGCAGTGCTAATGAACAGTTTAGTTCCCATTTGCTCTTGAAATTCGCGCCAGAATTTAGAGGTAAACCGAGTATCTCTGTCTGACACAATGGATATCGGCACTCCGTGACGTGCTATGATTTCATTGGTGTACACTTCCGACATCTTCTCGGATGTATAAGTTTCACGAATCGGAATGAAGTGAGCACTTTTTGTCAATCTATCCACGACTACCCATATAGCATCAAACCCGCGATTGGTTTTAGGCAATTTGGTTAACAAATCCATCGTGATTTGTTCCCACTTCCAAACTGGGATATCCAATGGTTGCAATCTTCCATATGGCTTTTGGTGCTCCGCTTTGACTTGTAAACAGGTCAAACACCTCTCCACATATTTCACAATATCTCTTTTCATTCCGGGCCACCAATAGTTTTGTTTTAAGTCATTATACATTTTGGTCGCCCCCGGATGAATTGAATAATGAGATTTATGGGCCTCGTCAAGTAGACGCACCTTGGCTCCACATGTATTTGGAACCCAAATTCTCCCAAACCGAGTTTTCAATCCTTGGTTATCATCCTCCAGGTCTTTTAGCTGCCCAACTATTCTTTCCTTCTTCACATTTTCTTCCTTGACTGCTTCAATTTGAGACTTCCGGATTTGTTCAATCAAACCCGATGTCACAATTAGTTGCATCGATCGTACTCGAATAGGCGTATAATCTGTCTTCCGGCTCAATGCGTCTGCCACTACATTAGCCTTCCCGGGGTGGTAATGTATTTCACAATCAAAGTCTTTGACAGTTTCTAACCACCGCCTCTGCCTCATATTTAATTCCTTCTGATTGAAGAAATACTTGAGGCTTTTGTGATCGGTAAAGATAGTGCACTTCACCCCATACAAATAATGCCTCCATATTTTCAAGGCGAACACCACTGCTGCCAACTCAAGGTCATGGGTAGGATATCTTTTCTCATGAGTCTTTAACTGTCTCGAGGCATAGGCTATAACCTTGCCCTGCTGCATCAAAACGCAGCCAAGTCCCGAATGCGATGCATCCGAGTAAACTACCATATCCTCCGTTCCGTCTGGTAATGTCAACACCGGCGCATGGGTCAATTTTTCCTTGAGTGTTTGGAACGCCCTTTCTTGATCCTCGGCCCAAATAAACTTTTCATCCTTACGGGTTAGTTTGGTCAATGGCGTAGCAATTTTGGAGAAATCTTGTATGAATCTCCGATAATAACCCGCAAGCCCCAAGAAGCTTCTGATCTCCGAAGGATTCTTCGGTGGGGTCCATCTTGACACAGCTTCTATCTTTGAAGGATCTACTAACACCCCGTTTGCACTAATGATGTGCCCAAGAAATTGCACCTCTCGTAACCAGAAGGCACATTTTGAGAATTTCGCATACAATTTCTCTTTCCTGAGCGTCTCCAACACTTCACGCAAATGACTTGCGTGTTCTGCTTCATTCTTGGAGTATATCAAGATGTCATCAATGAACACTATCACTGACTTGTCTAACATGGGTTTGCAAATCCGGTTCATGAGATCCGTGAAAGCCGCGGGTGCATTAGTTAACCCAAAAGACATCACAAGAAACTCATAATGTCCGTACCGAGTACGAAAAGCCGTTTTCGGTACATCATCCTCTTTGACTTTTAACTGATGATACCCCGATCTGAGGTCGATTTTTGAGAACCAACTTGCACCTTGTAATTGGTCAAATAGGTCATCAATTCTTGGAAGCAGATATCAATTCTTTACCGTGAGTTTATTCAACTCCCGGTAATCAATGCACATACGCATGCTCCCGTCCTTCTTTCTCATGAATAATACCGGTGCGCCCCATGGAGACACACTTGGCCGAATAAATCCCTTGTCGAGCAATTCTTGGATTTGTGACATCAATTCTTGCAATTCTGATGGCGCTAACCGATACGGCGCCTTAGCCACAGGTTTTGCGCCCGGAATCAATTCAATTCCGAACTCTACCTCCCGTTCTGGCGGTATTCCCGGTAAATCTCCAGGAAATACATCCGCGTATTCACGTACCACTGGTACATCTTCAATCTTCGGCGTCTCTTTATCAGGTTCGTTTGCGTATATCATGAATGCTTTACATCCGCGCTTCATAAGTTTATGAGCTTTTAGTATTGAGCACATAACGGGACTGCCCCCTTTTTCGCCATAGATGGTGACTTGCTTTCCGCTTGGAGATATCAATTTTATCTCCTTGCGGAAACATATCACTTCTGCATGATGTCGAGATAGCCAATCCATCCCGACCACTACTTGGAATTCTCCCATTGACATAGGGATCAAGTCTATTAGATATTCCTCATCATCAATGTTTATTTTGCAGTCACGACATACATCACATACAAGGAAACTTTTGTTATCACCTATTTCTACATCTAATGGCATAGGCAATTTCGTTAGTACAAAAGAAGGATGTCGAATAAATCCATGTGAAACAAAGGATTTATTCGCACCCGTATCAAATAACACATGCGCGGGGATCGAGTTTATAGCAAATATACCTGAAACCACATCGGGTTCCACCTTTGCCTCAGCTGCCGTTAACTGGAAGGATCTTGCTTTTGCTCTTGGTGTCTCATTACGTGTATCCTTGTCATCATTCTTCCCGATCAATTCCGGACACTCTGATTTCTTGTGACCCGGCTGATAACATTTGTAACATACCGACACCTTCCCCGAGCACAACGCAGCCGTGTGCCCGGTTTTCCCACAAATAGGACACGGCTTGTCCTTAAACCGGCACTCATTCTTGTGCCCTTTCCCGCATATCTTGCAGCTTGATGACCCGCTTTTTCCTTCTTGTTTCTTTGAGGATTCATTCGGACGTGCCTTTTTCGTTGGGCTTGGGTTGACTACTTGTGCCCTTCTTTCGCCTCTTTCTATCTGTTTCTTCAACTCTATCTCCCGTTCCCGAGCAACGTTTATAATCTCGGTGAGAGTCTCATACTTCGAAGGAGTCATAAACTCCCTATACTCGGCGCTCAACATATTATAATAATAATATATTTTCTGCTCTTCATTCGTTATGAGATCATCACAAAACTTCATTTTATCCATGAACGTTCCCGTGTTTTATCGATAGATTCACCCTTGTGTCGAAGCTGCATAAATTCTTCCTTGATTTTGTTTATGATTGCCTTGGGACTATGATGTTTAAGAAACGGCGTCTTAAACTCGTCCCATGTCATAGCCTTAGCCGCTTCACTTCCGATCTCTTTCTTCTTGTTATCCCACCAATCTTTCGCCTGACCCCTTAACTGACCCATGCCATAAGCCACGAAGTCATCCTCATCACAATGGGTCCTTTCGAATACTCCCTCCATATCACTTAGCCACCGTTGGCATATTATTGGGTCAACTTCCCCATTATAGATTGGCGGTTTACACGCCATGAACTCTTTATAAGAACAAGATTTTCGTCCTCCCGACTTCTCCTTTGTTAAATTGGCATTATCCTCCAATTTCTTGATCCTTTCTTCCACTACTGATAAAACCGTGTTTTGGATTTTGTCGATAAAGCCCGACAAACTGTTTTCGATTGCTTTTCCTACCTCCTCAGCAATCACTTCTCTCGTTTGCTCGGTGACTCTTGGCACCGCATCATCATTGCCTTTATCCGTAATCTTTAACTAAAATGTTTACATTAAGCGTTAACATTTCATTTATGACGTATGATTTATTCACTTCGGTTTATTCAAGTTCATAACTTGTTTTCACCGTTCTTATTTAATGCACTTTCTGGGTTTGAGTGTGTTAACACGCTCTTCCCATGCATTTCCATTCATTACCTCCCTCTTTATACTTAGTAACTCAACTTTAAAACAATTAACTCTTACCGGATGTTTGATCAAGCTTGAACCGAACACTTGTTAACAACCTTGGGCTCTGATTACCAACTTGTAACACCCTTAATAGTTTAAACAGAATTTAAGTAATATTTATAAAAACTTATAAATATCAGAGTATACAAAAACATTTCATGTTTAAAACCATACACACTAGTGAAAGTACCAAGCATATCCAAGATAATGCATAGTCAGTTTAAAGTCAACCCCTACTAGTCAACTAACAACTAGTTTAAAGGATTTAAAACACTATTAACAAAAGTATTTACGACATGTTTAAAGTTTAGACAAGATTATATTTAGTGCGGAAGCTTCAAAATGCGTGTTTGGTTCTTGACAAAGTGCTTGATCACCATCCGGGAGAAACTCATCCATACCTAGGGCCAAACACTAAAAACATTAGTTTTGACATCAATACATTACGTATAAACGAATTCTAACATTTCAAAATAATAAACAAAATACAAGTTTTCAGGGTTCCACCGTAACTTACGGTGTCACCGTAAGTTACGGTAGACCCTGAACATCCCCGACCTGCCGTAACACAGGGGCATCATACCGTAAAGCTTTTGATGTCCACCGTAAATTACGGTGGGACCGTAATTTACGGTGGGTTCTGCACATCTGCCCTTAGTCTATTTTTCAACTTTAGAATGTCATAACTTTTTACCCATTAGTCCGATTTAACCGATTCTTCTTCCTATGAGTCCGTAATAAAATTACGGATTCAACCATGTAAATTTCACAACATGGAAACCGAGATACCGTCAATTGGTTCACAATTTCGTTATTTCCATTATTCAACCCATTTGTGTAGGTGCATAGCACCCCTTTTTCCATTCTTAAAACCTTTTAGACATAATTACCCAATTACCCGGGCTCACATACTTGGTGTATTCACGCCAATTCCATGGCTTTGCAATTCCTCTAGGGTTAACACTTGTTTCCACGGAATTCAAGCATTCCGTTTCAACAACCCTTTTTTCATTTAACATTTATTGTTTGACCCATATTCCGGGTTCTTATACTTAGATTAATATCACCAAATCATTGGTATGGTACAATTTATCATTTAACAAGGTATAAGACTTTCAAGTCTCTACTCTCGTGATTCTTTTGAAAACCTCATTTTGACCCGTTTGGTTATTTAGTGAAAACCATCACTTCTTTGACTAACCAAACTAAATACCAAATCTTTACTTTGACCCGTTTGATGGTCAAGTGTACTTCGCCACTTTAACAACGCATCAAACGCATCCAATTCACTACAACACCGTTCACACAACATAACTAATTATTTACACATAATTTTAACGGGGCTAAAGCCACGTACCTTTAAAGTACACCCTTTCCGCGAGTATCACCCCCGGCGTGTCCACTTGACGTTCCGGATTCTTTACCTAAAGAGTTCAATTCATAATAAAATTAGAACTCTTTCATAGGCTTTAACGCATTAATTCATAACATATGCAAATCTGCGTTTTTAGCAATCTTTAACGTTTTATCCCTCATTTAGGCGTTTTATCAAACACCTTGCGGGTCAGATTTCTACATGATCTAAACCAAGTTCATAACTTGAAATTATTACCCAAATCGACTTCAATTAGACAATATACACATATTTTAGCATCAATAATTTCAGAGATTAGCTCACAAATTTCAGTTTACACTAGAACAAAAGTCTTAATCCTAGTGTTTATCAAGTTCTACTAACCTTCTAATCACCCACTATAGTGATTTTGATTCTTACAACTAACATGCAAGATTTTGACAAGAAATCATCTAGGGTTTGTCCCTAGACTTCACATCACTTCCAATTTCATGTTTTACAACACATAATCAAGCTCAACATTTGATTTCAATCACATGCAAGAATTTGAGTTGTATCAAAACAACCTAATTTGACATACCTTATGACCTCCTTGACGAGGAGATCACGATTCTATGCTCAGATTTCGATTATGCCATGATTTGGGCCTTCAATTTGGGTTTTTAGTAGAATTTAGGGTTGTGAAGATGTGGGTGTCGACCCTGTGGTTTCTTGGTCGACCAGAACTCCCAAATATGGAGTGTTTGGTTTTTGTTTTACTAATTGTTAGTAATTTGAGTTTCAATTTTGACAATCTAGGTCCCTCCACTTTCATTTAGTTTATATTTTTGGCTTTTTAACTCATTCTTGTGTTACTACAAGACTTTTAACTAACTGGGTTATTTATCCTAGTTAATTTATTCTTGTTTATTATACACTTTAAAATTCGAGTATAAAGTTTTGAAATTTCGGGATGTTACAACACCCATACAAGAACGAAGCAAGAGGAGCTTGCTCTGAGGGTCCCGTAGGCGTTTAAGGCACCTCATCAGCTCGACCGCACAGTTCGCTCTTTTAAGAGCCATACTACTAATAAACTCTGCATCACGACTAACGGCACCCCCTAAGAGTTTCACACCCAGCACCGGCCTCCCAATCCCCCGAGGGAATAAGCCCTCCTGAACCTTTACACCATTGCAGGTTGGCCATAAAACTTCAGTTTTCTTTATATTAAGTTGAAGCCCTAAGGAAGGACCCTCAGCTCTGATGATATCTAAAGCATTAGCCACTTGGGTGGCTTCTCCAATAAGCGTTCCATCATCTAGGTACCAGGCGTGAAATAGAAGTTTGCAGCGATCCCTTATTCGGTGAACAAGGGGGTGTAGAACAAGGGCAAAAAGGAGGGGCCCCAAGGGGTCCCCCTGCTGAACGCTAGTAGTAGACCAAATATACTCATCCCCCACATATAATCTAGCTGGTTGACCATATAAAAAATCTACCCACGTAGAAATAGAAAGACACCTTTTCCTTACCTCGTACAGTAGGGCTGTCCTATCAACCAAATTAAAAGCGTTCGAAAAATCAACAGTAAGCATAACAAGAGACCCATCTTGGTGGTACTCATTAAGGAATCTGTTCGCACTATGAAGAACGGCCTCTGCCCCACACGGAATCCCTACCCCAAACTGGAAATCGCCAAGGTATTTGGCCATCTCCTTCCCAACACCTTTCATGGCCACCTTGGAGATCACCCTCCTCCAAATCGACCCAACAGCGATAGGCCTAATCCCATTATCCGGTTTGAGAAGAGGTGTAATCTCATATTAAATTTTTTCTCAAATGAATATTCCACTACAGGAATAACCTATAAATATATGCTCATTTGTAATGTTTAAACAACTTTTGGTATTAATAAAGTCTCTCATATGAGTTTCATTTCTAAACTATCTAGCACTTTTACCTTCCATTCCTCGTCAATTATACTATTAATATTACTGGTTTTAGGATTGGTCAACTAATTAACCAAAAATAATGAGGCTGGTTCAATAACTGATCTGATTGTTAAAATATTGGTTACCTTAGAGCATTCATATCCAAACCATCAAATTATACATACATTCAACTAAAAAACAACTCCTATATCAATATATTTCCACTAAAAACAAATATTTTTTCTCTTTCCTTTTCAATTAAATAATATTATCATCACATTTTTCTCTCTCCTTCACTCACATGAATATTCCACTACAGGAATAACCTATAAATATATGCTCATTTGTAATGTTTAAACAACTTTTGGTATTAATAAAGTCTCTCATATGAGTTTCATTTCTAAACTATCTAGCACTTTTACCTTCCATTCCTCGTCAATTATACTATTAATATTACTGGTTTTAGGATTGGTCAACTAATTAACCAAAAATAATGAGGCTGGTTCAATAACTGATCTGATTGTTAAAATATTGGTTACCTTAGAGCATTCATATCCAAACCATCAAATTATACATACATTCAACTAAAAAACAACTCCTATATCAATATATTTCCACTAAAAACAAATATTTTTTCTCTTTCCTTTTCAATTAAATAATATTATCATCACATTTTTCTCTCTCCTTCACTCACAACCACTTTCAATATATATTAAAAAAATTATACTGGGTGAACAGTGTCCCCCCAAATATACAGATGAACAGTAACATTTTCTCTCTCCTCCACTCACAACCACTTTTTATACCCTTTATAATATAAAAACTCCCCCTCACATATTTTGATGAATAGAATGTGAATGCTCTTATAATACATAAACTCTATATAAAAATAAAGTGCATCCTTCTTAAATAGAAGTTTTCTAGTAGCACAAATTATTGACTGTCAACCACGCCACCTGTGGTGTTGGATATAATTGCGTAACCACATATTCAGTTTTTCTCCAACTGACCAATTCTTTTAAGAGGATAATGCGTATGATAAAGTAGCACTTTAAATAAATTAATATAATGGGAAATTAAATGTTACTTTTCGAATAAACGTTTAAAAGGCAAAAGTTGGTGGGAAAACGTGTAAACATGATTGGAGTTGTTCTAACTTTTCTTTTACAAAAAGTTATCTTACGATCAAATATAAAAAAAAAACTAGATGACAAATAAAATGTCAAAAAGACGTAAAAAATGACAAATAAAATGTCAAAAAGACGTAAAAAATTATATACGTTTTCTTCATTTTGGAAAACAAAGTAAAAAATGACAAATAAAATGTCAAAAAGACGTAAAAAAATTATATACGTTTTCTTCATTTTGGAAAACAAAGAAACATCAAACCGTGGCATGTTTGGTTGCATTTTATGCACATAAAATTGTATTATGTAAATGATTTTCAATTATTTGATTACCTTAAATCCTTAATATATAGACTACAATAGTTAGTTGATCACTTTATATAACGTCCCAAAACTATTTAGTGAAACGATGTATGTTACAAGAAATTAAAAATCTTGAGGTGTGGCCTAGTATCCTCTAGCAGGATTTTTTGTTCTAATTCAATATTTATCGGTTTTCTTTCTTCAAGCGTCTTGAGAGCCGCATGCATGATTCTAAGACCACCCGTAGTGGCACTTAATTTGGGCGTCCCCTCATCCACACCCTTTGACGCCTACTCACCCCCCCCCCCCCCTTCGGTGTTTTTTTTTGCATTTTTTTGTTGGGTGTTTTGATTAAAACGCCGGATTGTTCAAAGTTTGACCAATAACAAATTTCCAACTCATTTATTTGTTTTATTTTTCTAAACAAGATAATAATTGGGTAATCATTGTTGGGGCATTATACCACACACTCTTTTTTAACAAATGTCATTTTGCTGACTAGGTTGTCACGTGTCGCTTCATGCCCAAGGATGTGACATTTGTTTCACTCACCACTACACATAGTCTAACTGTATTATAGTTGATCCCACAATTATTAGGGTTTTGGTGAGTTAGTAAGTTTCAAGAACTAGTTCTCGCTCATAGAATCAACAATTTGACGAGATATAACTTAGGCCTCTTTGGGTTCGCAAAATGCACCGGAATTATATATATATAGAGGAAGGTTAACGTACAGTACAGCTTAACGTACATCACGTACGACAGGTAATTACGCACGTTCATTTTAAAATCACGCATGTTATAACTCAAAAATCCATAATCACGCATGTTGAAACACAATAATCACGCATATTGAAAACATTAATCACGCATGTTATAGAGCAAATCAAATACGTTGTTGTACGTGAAGTACGTTAAGCCATAATGTACGATATACTTTTTCTATATATATATATACTATGTTATAACCCCATGTATTACACGGGTTGAAGAAATAGAAATGCAAAATTTATTATTAAAAAAAGAACGAATTAAACAATAAGGAAGGAAATTAAAATTAGATAGAGTTAATTACATAGTTATTTGAACAATTTTTTTTTGAGAATTTATGTCAATATTCAATACTAAAACTTGGTTCAAGCTTCATTGAGCTTCTATTGTTAAATCTAATTCTCAACATTTGTCGTCTTTATTAAACAAAAGGAAGGAAATTAAAATTGGAAATTTTAAAAAAAAAATGAGAATTTCCTTCAATACAGAAATTTGGTTCAAACCTCAATGAGCTTCTATTGTTATCTGATCCCCATCGACATTGATCGAAAAAAAGTCCCTAAATGAGCTTCCATCTTTAAACCAAAGCTAAAATTCAATAAAAAAAAAACAAATCTCAAAAGCATATTAATCGTGAAGGAAACAAATGTAAAAAAATAACAATGGGAGGGAGACAAATATAAAAAAAAATAACAATGACAATTATAGAGAGATCACTTCTTATTCATTAAATATTGGTTCTCTCCATCCAATAACATCACTTAGATAGTTCAAGGTAATCACATACATCCCACGACTTGTCAGTTGAAACACTTATAGTAAATAATAGGGCTGGCAATTTATACACGAGACACGAATACACGACACGTACCTACACGACTTTAACAGGTAACAGGTAAGACCTTAACAAGTTTCGTGTACTAAACAGGTAGACACGAAATTACCTGTTAATTTTCGTGTCTAAACAGGTATAATACTCGTTTACCTGTTAAGTACCTGTTAGTACCTGGTTATTTTTAAAATAAAATAAATATATATAATATATATATATATTAAGTTATTAACGATTTAACCCTAATTGCTAATTCTTTGTGTCCAGCGGCCGTCGCCCGTCACTCATTGATTGTTCTCATTCTCTTCTTCAAGTCTCTGGTCTCAACTCTCAAAGTCTCTAACTCTCAGTCTTCTCTCCCGATTTTCTGGTCACCGGCGCCGCAACTCCGGTCGGCTGCTGGGCGACGGGTTATCCTCCTTCTCCTACACCTACAGCTCGAAGTCGAAGACGTCGGAACTCGTGTTTGCCTACAGATCGGAACTCGGCTGCTGGGCGACGGGTTATCCTCCTTCTCCTACACCTACAGATCGGAAACCTACGAGTGTTCTTGTTCGGGTATGTATCGATTTATGTATCGAATCGGTTTCTTGATGTATTAAGTATCGAATCGGTTTCTTGATGTATCGAATCGGTTATATTTTTTTTTTCAACCCTGTTAATACTTTCTAGTTATATTAAGTATCGAATCGGTTTCTTGATGTTGATAATGTGTAGGATTGATAATGTGTAGGATTTTGAGTATCGAATCGGTTATATTTTTTTTTTAAGTATCGAATCGGTTGATAATACTTTCTAGTTATATTAAGTAACGAATCGGTTATATAATGTTATGATGCTAACATTTGGTCATCTGGATCTAGTGGAATAAACTGGAATGGTAATATTAGTTTCTGATTATTTAGCTTGAAAAATCTAACATTATGATGCTAAAATTGGTCATCTGGATCTAGTGGAATCAACTGGAATGGTGATAGTAGTTTCTGATTAATTCAGTTTGAACACTATAATGTTATGATTCTAAAATTGGTCATCGGGATCTCGTGGAATCAACTGAGATGATGATATTAGTTTCTGATAATTCATTTTCCTAATAGAATATTGTGTGGTTTAGGCAGGATGCGTTTACTCTGGACGTGTTGGAGGTGCCTCAAGGATCTGGATCAGGCTTTGTTTGGGATGACAAAGGCCATATTGTCACAAATTATCATGTTATCCGAGGGGCATCCGATCTTAGGTTCGTTACTTTCCGTATTTCCCTCATTTCAATAAAAATCTCTATCTGAGTTATGAATCTGGTCTAAATGACTATGAAACACGAGTTTTTCCGCTAACGTTGAGTTGACATATCTTTGTTCAGGGTAACTCTTGCTGACCAGACCACTAATGATGCAAAAGTTGTTGGGTTTGACCAAGATAAAGATGTTGCAGTATTAAGTATTGATGCACCAAAAGACAAATTGAGACCCATACCAGTTGGCGTCTCGGCTGACCTGCTTGGGCCGTAGGTTCTAACAAAGTTAGTGTGGAAGAGCTCACTGAAGATATAATGTCACTTGATTGTTTGAAATTGAAGATTTGAGAAGAAAGACCAATTGGAACTTGGAAGTTTGGGACTTGATAATGTTTTCAATATATGTTTTGATTATAATTCTATGTGTTTTTGTCTTAAATTTGTTAAGGAGCATGGATTTATGTTTTATTTTAAGACTTTTATGAACTTTCGTCGACTTTTGTTTCGCTGAAAGGTTGTCTAATATGTGTTTCTAAACAGCTATTATCGTGTACTATCGTGTATTATCGTGTATACCAGGTATAAACAGATTCGTGTTCGTGTTTGGGTTACAGGTGCACGATAAATTTTCGTGTCGTGTACAGGTATACCCATTTCGTGTTCGTGTCTTATCGTGTTCGTGTCTTATCGTGTACGGGTATACACGATATGCCAGCCCTAGTAAATAATTAAAGACCCAACACCCATTTTTTTAGATAAGTTTGAAATTTGAAAATTTAAATGGATTAAGTTATCTTTAACAAAAGATAGATAAATCAAACCCAACACCCAGTTTTTTAGATAAAATTTGAAATTTGAAAATTTAAATGGATTTAGTTTTTTTAATAGATTAAGGAAAAAAATAACAATGACAATTCTGGAGAGATCACTTCTTATTCATTAAATATTGGTTCTCTCCATCCAATAACATCACTTAGATAGTTCAAGGTAATCAGATACATCCCACGACTTGTCAATTGAAACGCTTATAGTAAATAATTCAAGACCCAACACCCATTTTTTTTAGATAAATTTGAAATTTGAAAATTTAAATGGATTAAGTTATCTTTAACAAAAAAGATAGATAAATCAAAACCCGACACCCAGTTTTTTAGATAAAATTTGAAAATTTTAATGGATTAAGTTTTTTTAATAGATTAAGTTATCTTTATGGATTAAGTTTTTTTAATGGATTAACTTATCTTTAACAAAAGATATTATCATACTCAAATAATATTTCAGATTTTTTTTGTTTAGACGGAAAAGCCAAATTTTTGATAACCTCATTGATTGACACGTGTCCCGTAAATCTATAATATAGTGTATATATATATATATAGAGAGAGAGAGAGAGAAAGTATAATGTACAAAAGGCCTTATCGTACATTAACGTACGCGACCAAGTGTATAACATGCGTAATTACAATTTTGATCAACAATAACGTGCGTGATTTTGGATCCCATGCGTGATTATAAAAAAAAACTGATCCCATGCGTGATTATATGTTCCATGCGTGATAATACCCTGATCCGACGGTTCCCATTGTAGCCTACGTGAAGTATGATAAGCCGTGAAGTATGTTAACCGCACTCTCTCTCTCTCTCTATATATATATATATATAGTGTGAGAAGGGTAAGAAAGAATCTACACCATTAGATTTTTGATCTAATGGTTGAGATTAATAGGGACCAAATTGTAAAATTTGGTTTATTTTTTTGGACTGAATTGAAAATTCTAGGGGTAATAAAGTCTTTATATCAATTCAAAAATAGAAACTGTAAATCAAAATCCCTACAATATCTCTCTCTCCAGATGATCTCCATCTACGATCAAAGATCATCATCATCATCATCATCATCATCATCATCATCATCATCATCATCATCATCATCATCATCATCATCATCATCATCATCTAACATCGTTATAATCATTCACATCGGCTCTGCCGACTTCGCCGGCCGGAGTCCGGTCGGGTTTCTTTAAAGTGATAGAACGAGGGTGAGAGAACGAAGGGGTTGGGGTGTCTTTGCTGGAGAAACCGTCGCCGGCAGCCTCCGGAAAAGCGGCGCCTGTGGCCAGAGAATAGAGAGAGGGAACTGAGATAGTGGGGGTGAGAGGAGGTGTGCGTGTGACGGAATCCATGTCGAGCGGCGAGTGGCAGCGGCGAGCGGCAGCGGCAGTGGTGGTGAGGATCGGCAATGGTGGTGCGGCAGTGGTGGTGCCGGAAGTGGAGAAGATGATACAGAGGTGTTATATTCTTTACTGAATGGTGTTATTTTCTTTTCATTAATGGTGTTTTTTTCTTTTCAGTAATGGTGTTTATTTTATTTTCTGAATGGTGTTGTTTTTTTCTGAATGATGTTATTTTGTTTACTGAATGGTGTTATTTTGTTTACTGAATGATGTTATTTTTTTGTTTACTGAACGATGTTATATTTGTTTACTGAATGGTGTTATTTTTTGTTTACTGAATGGTGTTATATTATTTATTGAATGATGTTATTTTTTGTTTACTGAATGGTGTTATATCTTGTACTGAATGGTGTTTTTTTGTGTAGTGAATGGTGTTATATTTTGTTTACTGAATGGTGTTATATTTTTTTGTAAAAATACCATGAATTGAACTATGAATTTATTTAAAACACCATGTCATGAACATGCTCTAATTATGGACGGTTATAAGTCCTTAAATCAAGGATTTTCTCTCTCCAAATCCTTAAATCAAGGATTACCATATTTGAATTTGTTAATGCATTTACAATTATACCCTTTTCAATTAATTTAGATCTAATGGCTGAGATTCTTTCTTACCTTTCTCACACTTTTGGTCTTTTTTACAATAACTCCACACTATATATATATATATATATATATATATATATATATATATATATATATATATATATATAGAAAGTATAATGTACTTCAGGGCTTAACCTACATTAACATACATGACAAAAAATATAACGTGCGTTATTATCATAGAACGTGCGTGATTATAGTTCCATGCGTGATTATGTGTTCCCATGCGTGATTATACCCCTAATCCAACGGTTACCATTGTCTCCTACGTAATGTATGATAAGACTTTTTGTATGTTAACCTTACTCTATATATATATATATATATATATATATATTAAAACACAACTTGGTTGCTACATTGCCAAAGGTTATTTTAGGTATTTTCTAGATTCATTCTAACTACATGCACATTAAAAGAAGACTTTGATATTAATAAATTTTTAATTTTTTTTTCACTCGTCACTATTCTTTTGACACTTGCAATGCCTGAATGCCATCCAACTTTTCTTTTCAAATGCATCCACGTATCCGTTTATTTATTTTTAATATTTTATAGTATATAGTTAAAATTTAATTAAAAAAACGAATATACTTTTATGTTTAGTTGTTTTTCTTGATGTTCTGGTATAATCTTTTTTTTATTGACAACTAGTAGATGCCCCGCCTGCGTTGCGGGGCGATAGTCGAATAATTCTCAACCAATTAAAAAAAGACTACTATAATTTTGCTAGGAAAAAAAACAAAAACGATGATAAGACCGTAATTTTGGGCCTGGGGAAAAACTGTAATTTTTCAGGACTAATGAGCCAGTGTTAGGCGGCTCCTTCACACGAAAAAAAATTAAATCGAGTAAACCAATTAAAACAAAAAACCTTTATAGTTTTGGTAAAAAAACTAAAACGATGGGGAAAACGTAATTTTTAACTGAGGGCCAAATCATAATTTTAATTCGGGGATAAATCGTAAACTAAATGGACCAACGGGGGAGTGCCAGGAAGCTGCCGTCACGACTGTAATTTTGCACTGGGGGCAAACTTGTAATGTAATCAGGAAAACAAACAAAAACGATGGGGAAAATGTAAATTTAAGTTGAGGGCAAAATCGTAACCTAGCTTTGAGAAAAAAAAAACTAATGGCAAAACTATAAATTTATACGGGGCAAAATCGTAATTTTGAACTGAGGGCAAAATTGGAATTTTTAGCTGGGAGCAAAAGCGTAAATTTATTTTTAAGTGGGGGTAAAAACATAACTTTGAACTGATGGGAAAATCGTATTTTTAAGGAAAAAAACCAATGGCAAAACTGTAAATTGAAACGGGCAAAATCGTAATTTTTAACCGGGGACAAAATTGAAATATTTAGCTAGGAGTGAAAGCGTAAATTTACTTTTAAGTGGGGGCAAAAACATAATTTTTAACTGATGGCAAAATCGTAATTTTAAAGGGGGATAAAATCGTAAATTTGTTGGGCCAATAGGGGAGTGACAGGCAGCTGCCTGTCACTATTGAAGGTGCCGCCCATTTTGCCCAATAAATGGCCAGACCTATTGCCTGGTCGGCGCCGAATTTGTGTTTTGTAGTAGTTGAGAATGGAGTTATATACTTTTTTTTATTGACAATGGACTTACATTTAAAGTAGAGTAATTTTTTTTTTTGTATCATAAGGAATGCAAGTGTCAATGTTATACCACTACTCTGATAAACCAAACCAATTCTAACTAAACAACATCAGGACCAAAATTTTTGTTTTGATGATTTTGATTCGATATAAAACAGGTGTCGATATTCTTTTGGGCATATTAACCAGTGGTGGAATCAACAATTTTTTTCACCGGGTTCCTTTTGGTAGATTTTCACCAATTCTCAATATTTTTTTTTTCAAATCAAGGTTTCCACTATTTTTTCCCGAACAAATAGGGTTCCCAGGAACCCACAAAACACCCCTAGATCCGCCCCTAATTATAACTCCATTTTTTGTTCTCTTTTGTTTGCCATAATAATTGCCTGTATCGTAACAAACTAGACCGATAATAACCAAATTCTCGCCACGTAACACATAGGATAGGATTCCCACTAATTAAAAATTAATTCCAAGAGAAAATGTGTTTAGTTCACCATAATATGAAACCGGGTTAGCCTTATTTCCGTAGAAGTAAAACATGTATTCTTAAATAAACACATAATAAAATGAGTAAGTTACACTTTTTATTCTTTATGTTTATACCAAATTACAATAGATGTTCTTTACCTTTCGAAATTACGAGAGTTATCTTTTACATTTAAAAACCTTACAGTATATGTCCTTGAGCCCTAACCTAATTAAAATTTTTAGTTTTGGTTTAGGCAATTTAGTTATTCTATCCATATATTTAAAAAAGTAAATTAAAACCAAACACTCTCTCTAAAAACCCTTTCTATCTCTAAAAACTAAACACACACTCTCTTGTCATCAAACTCAAAAATCACCACCGCTTTTGACTACCACCACCGCCTTTGACCACCACCACCACCTTTAACCACCACTACCGTCGGATCTACCACAACCATCACCACCTTGGATAAAAGTAAAAATAACATTATAGACTCCATTTACCCCTTAAAACATACCACAAGTTCCACTTCTTCCTCATTAACCCTAATTCAAAATCTTTAAACGTAAAAATAACATTATAGGCTCATATGATGGATTGGCATTATGAACTATACATAAATATTCAAAGAGCTTGAGAAAAGGCATTCATTTTGAAATTTCTTTACAAGCAATTGTGTTTTCAAGGAAAAAATATGCAAGTAACACTAACATTTGTGAAGGTTTTTTATATACACGCGAGTAGGACATTATGAAGGTGTGCATTTTCGGTAATCTAGAATGGTGGCGTGGAAATTTCTTGAAAACACATATGGTGCGTGGTTTTTAAAACGTAAAGGATGATTCTTGTAATTTTAGAAGATAAAGGACATTCATTGCAATTTGGTATAAAGATAAAGGGCGAAAAGTATAATTTACCCTAATAAAAATATAGTATGTTTGTAATGAATGTTCTATTTCTGTCAAACCAAATTCAAGTTTGAACATAAGACTTATGGAGGCACTCCATATAAATGTAAACTATCATTCACTCTGTTCTGTTCCAATCAACCAAAATTTCACAATCCAAATGTATCCAGAAGGTATGTACACCGATCTTAATCCAATTAATTAGTTTTTTTTTTTTTTTTTTACCGTGATTAAGGCTATTATTATGGTCAGTGGCGGATCCAGCCGGAGAAATCACTGGGTTCCTTTTTCCAAATCATACAAGGTTTACACTAAAAAAAACGTTTTTTTTCCAAATCATACAAGATTTACACTACAAAAAAACGTTTTTTTCTGAAAAGACTGGGTTCCTGGGAACCCGGTCTTTACATACTAAATCCGCCCCTGATTATGGTGTTGAAATTGTGGAGTTTTTAGTTATATTCAAGCGTTTTTGATAGTTGATCATCAACTAACTATGTGCTACTGATTATATGAGAATCATGAGTATTTATTAACGAAATTCATTTGCTTCTGTGTGAATTTATTACACTATCTAAACCGAACAACAAATTTGAGTTGCCTCTGTTTGATCTTCGAGTTGTTCATGTTGTTCTGATGAGTGTTTTAGGTTTCTACTGATCGCTGAAAACTTTATATCAAAAACTAGTGTATATATTATTTCCATGTCGTTTCTCTTTAAAATATGTCGGACTAAGTGATTGAAAAACTCTCTTCTTATCATTTAATTGTTTCGGTTGTTTCTCAAGGCTTAGACCAAACGGTGTGGGATAGCACCTCCAGCCACCTCAGCTGGGTGCCGCCCCCAACACCGTCCCACCTTAGCCAAAGGGGGTGCTATCCTTGGCTTCTGCCAAAGGAATAGCAGGGGTGAATCTTGAAAAGGAAGAAGGTGATTGGCCCACATCTTTTACCAATTAGAATTTGTTTTTTTTTAACATGGTTGAAAGGGGTTTTACAGGTAACAATAAAACCTTCGCTTATCTGACGCATACATGACGCAATACAGCCAATATCGGCTTTATCCCACACCATATCTAAATAAAAACTAGTGTATGTATTGGTCTTAAGCTCATTACCTGACGCGACCGGCAATAGTTGATGTGCACGGGGGTAATGCTTTCAGAATTGAATATATCTGCCATATTTTTTCAAATTTGAGATCGGTCTTAGCTCATTACCTGACGCGACCGGCAATAGTTTTTTATATAATTATTATTATTATTATTTTATTTATTATTTATTATTATATGCTATCTTCTAATTAATCGCCCAACAACTTTGAATATCGACATAAAAGAGTTGATGTGCACGGGGGTAATGCTTTCAGAATTGAATTTGACCATTGACCTCCTCGAAGAAAATAATATTAATTAATACCCGTTTTTATCTATTTTATAATTTATAACAAAAGACACAGATATTTATATTTTTTACGAGGTTTTTTTTTTTTTTTGGTGTGGATCTAAGTAGCACTGGAACGGGTACGGGATCGGGGTACGGGGACGATACGGGAACAAGGAACGGCAAAACTCAAAATTCCAAGATACGGGTACGGCAATAAAAAATATAAAAAATAAAAATATATTAAACAAATTCCAAAAATACTACATCTTCCAAAGGTAATTAATTATCAATAATCAAATCATTTTCAAATTCCAGTTCATCTAGTGAGAGATCGGCAATCCATAGAGAATTAGAGATGATGAGACTTGAGAGTTTAGAGATTAGAGAAGGCGAATGTGATAGTTCTATTTGTTTAATGGCCGGTTATGGAATTTGAAAGGGTTAAAACCCTAAAAATAAATGGAAACGGGCTGGATACTTCTACCGGATACATCCCTGACATTGGAAACGTTTGGGAAACGTCCCCGACGAGTACCCATGGCGTTTCCGTCCCCGACAAGTACGGCCACATAAATGGAGTCCCCGTGCTACATAGGTGTGGATAGAATTTTTTTTCATGGATTTTGGCGTTTTTTTAAAACTCTTTTGGCATATGAGATAGCGGATGTGGTGGTGATTGGGCATGTGATAGTGAAACCGGTTTTGAAAAGTTTGAATATTTTTTTTCATAATAATCTGGTATTTTATAGCTATTTATGCATTTTACATTTTTCAGCTACAACTACTTACACAAGTCTAACATTTACTAGAAGATGAAGAAGAAATCAACACATACAACTTTGATTTTCATCACTTTGATCATAATCTCATTACTAGTATCTAAATCCAAGGGGGATGCCAGAACCGAAATCATCGAGATGCTTTGTGACGAAGGCGTTCACAACAATAGTACACTATTCGTCGCAAACTTTGTTCGTGCAACCGAAATAACCACCAATGAAATGCAGACTTCACATTTCTCAACAGCAGTTGTAGGCACCGGGCCCAACACCAACTATCTACTCACCCAATGCTATGATGATCTCTCTTCACAGATTGCATGTTATGTTATGCGCAAATTCGTACTTATTTCCCTAGTTGCTTCCCACATAGCGGGGGCCGCATTTATCTTGACGGGTGCTTTATGCGACTGCAAAACTATAGCTTTTTTGAGGAGTATACTAGCCCGAATGATACTACGATTTGTGGGAATACGACAAGAAAGGGTGTATTGTTTCAAGAGTCAACAAGTCGAGCAGTGGCGAATGCTGTCACGGGTGCATTAAGCAATAGTGAGTATTTTGCTAGGGGAGAAATGTTGGTGATGGGTTCTAATGATTCGGTTTATGTGTTGGCGCAATGTTGGAAGACTTTGAGCCCGAGTTCTTGTAGGGCGTGTTTGGAGAATGCGTCAATATCGATAACAAAATGTTCATCGTGGTCTGAGGGTCGCGTGTTGAATGCAGGGTGTTTTATGAGGTATTCGGATACTAATTTCCTCAATCCTATGCCAGCCATAAGCAGATCTAGCCGTAGAGGTAATCATGATGATTATATTAAATTAAACTATAGAACTATGGAGGGGCAAGCGAATGGTAATGGGTCAAAATGCGTAACTTACTACATGTCTCTAATGGTCGACGTTTTTTTGCAGGGAGGACAATAGCTATTGTAGTTTCTGCTTTTAGTTCTGTTGTGGTTCTAGCAGTTGCTTTGGTGGTCATTTTATATATCCGGAGACGTAGATATATACAGCAGAAGAGAAACGGTATAACAATATCGATCTTGTTTTAGAATCCGCGAAACAAACAAAAAAACTAATGATTGGATTAATGTTTTCAGGTTCTTATGATGCTGAGGAAATGGCCAAAATTCTTAATGACATTAGCTTGAACTTCAAATACTCCACTATTGAAAAAGCTACTGGAAATTGGGATGAATCCCATAAGCTAGGACAAGGAGGATTTGGGACAGTATACAAGGTATAATAATAATAATAGAAAATGAATGCATTGATGCATAAAACCCGGGCCTAAGCCCTTTATATAAATTCTAGGGGGTGTAAACAAGTCCAGAGGCTCGAGAGCTACTCAGGATCGGCTTGGTTAAAGCTTGAATGAGACGAGCCTTAACGAGCTTGAGCCCGAGCATGAAATACAACTCGTTTAGTTATCGAGCTCGGGGCTTGAGCCTGAAATACAAAGCTCGTTTATGCTTGCGAGCCTAAATGAGGCCAAAGAAAATTTTAGTTTTATTTTTCTTTAATATATCATAATGATAACCGTGATATTATAACCCAATCCTAAATAGCCCAAGTTGGTTTCAGCTTAGGCCCATATGATTTAAACTAATAACATTGGTGAGCCGAGCTCAAGCTGAGCTTTGGCTCGTTTAAGCAATATCAAAGCGAGTTCGGGCTGATCGTTTGAGATTGTTTTCAAAATAGCTCGAGCCGAACTCGAGCTTTGGGTTTTACTCATGAGCCGAGCTCGAGCTCAAATAAGTAGACTGAACTGAGCCGAGCTCGGCCCGGCTCGTTTACATCCCTAATAAATTCCTTTCAGGGTGTTCTTTCAGATGGACGAGAAATAGCTGTGAAAAGGCTTTTCTACAACAACAAATTTAGAGCAGCGGATTTCTATAATGAAGTCAACATGATTAGCAGTGTTGAACACAAAAATCTAGTCAGACTATTAGGTTGCAGCTGTTCAGGGCCGGAAAGCATTCTTGTATACGAATATCTACCCAACATGAGTCTCGACCTCTTCATTTTTGGTAATTTCAAAAACTCTAAATGGCATGCACTAATTGTTGTTCTTGGTGTCTCTTACTACTTGCTTTTAAGTCCTTAAAACAATTCTTAGTGCCACCAAAACGCACATTACGCTAATCGCTTACGGCACAGCCAACCCAACCCAATAGGCTAGCTTAGCAGGTCAGGCAAAGGCTTAGGCCTCCAAAAAATAGGGCCCCAAAGATTTATATATAACATGTGTATTTGATCCAAATGAACAAACAAATATTACATGTGATGGTTTCATTAAACATTTTGAATAAATTAAAGCTAGAAAAATAAATTTAATCTAAACATATATTATATTTATACACACAACATATAACTTAAATGGGCCCTGACTTTGTAGTTTGCTTAGGACCTCCAAAAACGTTGGGATAAACATGACTTAAGGTCACCACTCGTGTGCAAAAAGGCGTCATAAACTTTCCACTTATATACATGTGTGAGGTTTTAACTTTTAACATCCTCCTATGTGGGACAACTAAACTTTGCCAATTTTCTTTCATTTCAATTTCCATGACTCAAAAATATTCTCTCTTTTTGAAAATATATTCAAACACTAGTGGCTCTAAAATCATTAATCTGAAGATTTGAGATGTAATTATGAAACTATGAACTTGTTACAGATGAAACTAAAGGCAGGGACTTAAGCTGGGATAAGAGATTTAAGATTATAATTGGTATAGCAGAAGGCTTGGTTTACCTCCATGAAAATACCACAACTCGGATTATTCACAGGGATATTAAAGCATCTAACATCTTATTAGACTTGAGGTTTCGTCCCAAAATAGCTGATTTCGGGTTAGCCAGATCTTTTCCAGTTGATAAGAGCCACGTCAGCACCGCCATTGCAGGAACACTGTAAGTGCCTTAACTTCTTGTTATTATAAGAGTTTTAAACTAGCAGCTAATTTGTTTATTTTTTGAACGTCGGCAGAGGATATATGGCTCCAGAGTACCTAGCCCATGGTCAGTTAACTGAAAAGGCGGATGTTTATAGCTTTGGTGTGTTACTTTTGGAGGTGGTTACTGGAGTGGCAAACAACACAAGCAAAAGTATAGAATATAACGACAGCTTAGTGACTACGGTAAGTATAAAAACTACACCTCATACCATAAATCTAGCCCGCTTTTTGCACTTTCTAGTAAATAAATATCTGTTAATTTAGCTAGGCCTAAACGTTTAGTGAATTGTTTGCTGGGAAGTTCGTTTAACATGAAATTGTTTTTTTTCTTCATAGAACTACACGAATGAACATGAACACATGCTTCATCTAATATATTTATTAATTATTAGTAATAACAATTGGCCCATCTTGTATCAACCCAATCATATTTTAAAACGAAGCATTGGGTATCGACTAACAAACGGACAAACACTTTCATTTTCTCCATTTATATAAGGTCATCTTCGCTCGTTTCTGTTCGTATGGAATATTAATGAAGAAACATAAACGAACACGTTCACATTCATTTACAGGCCAAGCAATAGCTGTTAGTTTCAACATGTTTATTTGCAAAAAGTGTATATGGATTTTACTTAACTCGACCCAGTGTATTTCAACCCGTTTGAAATGCGACTTGACCCGCCTATCAAATTAATTCTGGTGTGTTATTTGTGGATAAACAGGCATGGAAGCATTTCAAGCAAGGTAAAGTGGAGGAAATATTTGACCCAAACCTGATGATGCATATTCCTCCCAACATAAAGTTCCAAAAAGAGGCCATAAAAGTGGTACACATTGGACTCCTTTGCACCCAAGAATCTCCATCTTTAAGACCATCCATGTCAGCAGCACTAAAAATGTTAGCAACAAATGATGAACCTATACCTGCCCCCACTAATCCCCCTTTTATAGATGAAGGAACCATGGAGCTTAATAACATGACACAAAGGTTACTGAATACCTCCAACACTGATGATTCTAGTTCAGTATCACACACATTGACGGATCTTGAACTTAGTTTTCGGTAAAATCGCGTGGGTTTGAGGACTATTGGATCACAGTTTTTTCTTACTTTGTTAGCTAGGTAATGTGCTATGCTTACTATGTAATGAAAGCCGGATCCTGACCGCTATACAATGTATATTTCTGTAAAGTTATGTAAATGTCATTAAATTATCAAAGCTTGTTGTTTAAAATATTAATTAAAGATTGTGAAATTTAATATTAGATTGCTTGTTAAGTTATGTTTGAGACAAGACCATGTGTAATGGATTAGCACCCCACCATGTGAGCAGCGAATGGCGCCGAATATCGCGCTGGTCCGCTATTAGACTACCCATTGTTGTTCAAGTGAGCACCAGGATTCATCCTGTAATATTGCTCCACCTGGCGTTGACTGGACGCTGGTTAAAGCTACTGTTGAAGCTTCATCACTCTGTTGTGGTCGGTGAGCAATGGCTTCAGAAAGAGAGATAGTGGGTATTTTTATAAAGATTTAAAGGGTTTAAATAAGGGGAAAAAAAATACTAAAATTCGATTTTTTTTAAATGTATAACGGCTATTTGGTGGTTCCCCCAATGCACAACGGCCACATTCCATCTGCCACCATCCTCGCGCTCGCGCCAAGGTGTTGCGGTGTGCGCAACCGCTCACCTGCCAACGTGGCTCGCGCCGGGGGTGCTCGCGGTACCACAACATCTAGTCTTAGGGGTCGCCAAAGGGGTGGGGGTCAGGGCCAGGGGTTCCATGGAATAGCGGGCGTGAAGGAGATAGAGGTGATGGGGTCCACAAGTATTTCAATCCCTATTTTTTTTCTTTGTTTAATTTTTAGTAACTCTTACAGTTTTTGTTATTCCACTATACATAGTCTAATAGTCGAATTGATAGCCAATATTAACCCAAATTTTGAAAGTAACCACTAATTACATTTCTGTTCTGGGAATACAAACTAAGGTTAACGACTTAATGGTTTTTATGATAGTTTTAGCCTTTTTTTAAGTAATTAGCTTGTATTAAATGTTTATAGTCTAATCATGGTTCCGTTGAGATTATTGTTGGATTTATATGTACGGGTTCGATAAGTCAACGCTACTAACCGAGCTATGACCCGTAAGAGTTACACCTTGGGCAACGAACACGAAATCCACTTAACTCGATTAACTGGTAATCACGAACAATTAACGAAATAAACGGACTTATTATTTATACTAATTATAAATAATATGTATAACGTTTATTTTGTTATTCTCGGGCTTTATCGCGTCTTGAACTTGTTCTACATATATTATTTGGTACCCGGTTAATTATAAATAATTATTGTTTAATTATTATTAAACCTCTATCGTTCACATATAGATTGTATGTGTGAATGGTTGTTGAGAACACACTTATGTGAATGTGTTCGTCATTTATGGAATCCACATATAATTGAGTCAAAAAGCATATATAAAACCGTATTTGTTTTGGTAAAAAGAGGATGAGAGTTTCACTTTCAAAACAAAAAGGTGTTTTGCTTGAACAAGCCATGAATTAATTTTGGGTCAGCCAATCAAATATTTTTGATTGCCTCCACTCACGATCAAAACAAAAGGGTGTTTTGCTTTTGTGGTTCTGTGAAGTCAAGTGCCGCCACCATCATCTTACGGTGCCGCCACCTCTTTGTTCTGTGAAGTCAAGTGCCGCCACCATCATCTTACGGTGCCGCCACCTCTTTGTTCGTGTTCGTGTCTAGCACTCGTTCGTTGAACCTCGGTGTCTCACACGGTTAATTATTAACCACAAGGGTATAATTTTTCTCATCGGTAGATTAATAATATTGCTAATCGTATTTGCATGTTTGTAACCATGATCCTGTTCGGTTCATTTTTGATGTTGATTATTATAAATATTCCGCTGCGTTTATTAATTACCTTTTAATTAATAAAATATGTCAAACTTGTTTTTGATAAAAGTAAAATTGACACCACTGAAACCCAACAGTGGTATCAGAGCCACGCTTACAACATGCAAATCGGTACCGGTCTTTTAACCGGAATTAGAACACAAACTTTAATTTTTTTAAAGTTTCTGATCTAAATAATTTTAAGGGCAACTTTAATTTTGGTCAATATTTTATTTGTTTTGCTTGACCAAAGGATTGCCCGTATATTTTGTGATTGTTGTGGTATATGTAAATCTGGCCCGACCTTATTTTTTATGGTTGTATATTTTATTCGGTTTTGTAATTATTATTTTTTTGCCACTGAGATGGTTCAAAGTTGTAATAATTAGTTTATTGTTTTGGCCCGTCATGTGGTTCAAAGTTGTAATAGATAGTTTTTTTTTTCTTTGTTATATTTACTTGTTAAATATTGTTGATACGAAGACCCGAAGAAAACCGAATGCCAATAGGAGTCTTGGAGTTAGTGGGAGTTGCTCAAGACAACAAGATGCACTCAAGTCCATCCTTGTGGTTGTTTGTGTGTTGTGACCCCGTGACCCGTTTGATCTTGCTATAAGGCTCTAGCAAGATCGAACAATTTTTTTGGCCATATAGATTTACATATTTATTTTGCTATTGTGGTTGCTTTTTATCTTATAATTTGTTATAACATAACAAATCTAAATACCAACATGATTTTAAAAGGAGTTTTAAAATATTGAAACAATCACATTAAAACAAGTTCTAAATTGTTTTACAACTTGTTAAAATTTTGTTATAAAACAAAGTTTGTTTTTAAAACGAATATTAACCAATTAAGTTTTTGCAAATTAAACTAGATTTAATTTTCCAAAAACTATTAACTTAATAGAATTCTATTAACTCAAAATTGGTTGTATAAGTCGCGACAAACTTAGTTTTAATAGGTTATTTAAAAATTAAGTGTCCTGAGAGATGAAAGGGTTCATCAAGATGTCACGACTAAAATATATACTAAAATTGGCTCTTGCGACCCTATTTGGTAAATATTAAAATTAACCCATAATTAAAATCAATAGTTTATGCCATCCTATCACAAGCTACACTTGAAACGTAATTCAAACCATCAGTGTTTGGAGCCACAGCACCTCACTTGATGTCTAGCTTATCCTTCCAAGGTGCAAGGGTTTCGTTGACACACCCGGCCCTTCCACAAGTACCTTCTTTTAGGACGACTATTACTTTTTCTTTTCTCATCACATGCTCCAGCTGTCTCGAAAGTAAAAAAGTCGGCATAGATAAGGCTAAACGTATCAATGCATAGACAAGAGTTGTCTTAGCGGCCTCATATCCGAGAGTTGTGCAATTCTCACAATTGACACTCGTTGTCAGTCTGTCTAGTCACTTACTAAAGTGTATGCCACAGCTGCCTTTAATACTGACCTAGCCAGATTCTCATTCCTTGTTCTAATTACTGTAATGGGTCATTAATTAAATAAGGAAATATACATCAAAAATACTAATTAAATAATTTTTACTTAACAGTTGTCATCTGAAAACAACTCTTCTTTTGCTCTCAAGTCCATACTTGAGAAAGATAAACTGAATGACACCAATTTTCTTGAATGGCACCGCAACTTGAGAATTGTTCTCAAAATGGCAAATAAGCTTTATGTTTTGGAAACCCCAATCCCAGCTGCACCTGAAAATGGTACTGCTCCTGCGAAGAAGGCTTTCGATAAACACAAAGAAGATGCCATAGAAGTTGCTTGCCTCATGCAAGCCACCATGTCCCCAAATCTCCAAAAGAATATGGAAGACATGAATGCTTTTGACATGATTGAGCAACTCAAGGGCATGTTCCAGAAACAAGCCTGTCAGGAACGCTATGACACCATGAAACAGCTTATAAGCTGTAGAATGCAAGAGGGTTCCTCAGTTAGTGCTCATGTCCTCAAGATGAAAGGCTACATCGATCAATTAAACAAACTTGGTTATCCTCTCCTAGATGAGATGGCTGCTGACTTCATTCTCAACTCTCTTTCCAGTCACTATGATCAATTTGTTATGAACTTTAACATGAATGACTGGGTAAAGACAGTGCCAGAGCTACATGGGATGCTCGAAACGGCAGAGATGAACATTTCCAACAAAGTAAGCCAAGTGTTAATGGTTCGATCTGGTGGTGTTAAAAAGCCCAAAACAAAGAAGAAAAATTATAACAGCAAAAACAAAGGAAAGGCTCCTGTTGCTGCCAAACCTGCCACCAACAAGAGTAAGCAAGCTGTGAAAGCCCCTCTTCCTGAAGAGCGGCAATGCTTTGAGTGTAACAAGATGGGACATTGGAAACGTAACTGTCCCGAGTATCTTGCCAAACTCAAATTGAAGAAGGCTAATAGAGAAGGCACTTCTTCAGGTATTCTAATATATGTTATTGAACTTTTCACTATTTCTAGCAACACATGGGTATTTGATACCGGATGTGGTTATCACATCGTTAATGTCTTGCAGGAGCCTGAGAAGTGGAGGAAACTGAAACCAGGGAGCATGGAGCTCATTGTTGGTGATGGGAAGAAAGTCCCAGTTCTAGCAACTGGCACATTTAATCTTACATGTCCTTCTGGTCTTATTGTTGTTTTGAACAATTGTCTTTTTGCACCTGGTTTGACCAGGAACATCATTTCAGTTTCGTTGTTATTTGAACAAGGTTTTAAGTATGCTTTTAATGGTATTGCTATTTCTGCCTACTTGAATAATATCTTTTATTTTGAGGCTAAACCTCGAAATGGTATTTATGAGATAAATGTTCAAACTGATAATAATATATATAATCTTTCTAAACGCAACAAAGCTGGTATTAATGAAACATTTCTATGGCATTGTAGACTTGGCCATACAAGTAAGGCACGCATAAAATGGCTCCATCTTGAATCCACTGGACATGACTCCTTTGATGATTGCGAATCTTGCTTAGCTGGCAAACTCACAAAACGTCCCTTCACTGGTGTTGGTGAACGGGCCAATGGTCTGCTAGGACTCATTCACACTGATGTATGTGGCCCTTTCAGAACCATGACAAGAAACCATGAAAGATACTTCGTTACTTTCATTGACGATTATAGTCGATATGCTTATGTCTATCTTATGAAGCATAAGCATGAAACTTTTGAAAAGTTTAAAGAGTTTCAAAATGAAGTAGAAAACCAACTTACTAGAAAGATAAAAATACTTCGATCAGATCGAGGTGGCGAATACCTCAGCTTAGAGTTCCTCAATCATCTCAAAGAGTGTGGAATAATTTCAGAACCCACTCCACCTGGCACACCCCAACTTAATGGCGTGAGCGAAAGGAGAAATCGAACCCTACTTAATATGGTTCGATCGATGATGTGTAGAACTAACTTGCCTCACTCCTTTTGGGGTTATGCTCTTATGACTGCAGCCCGCATTGTCAATCTGGCTCCGACTAAAAAGGTAAACAAAACCCCATATGAGATATGGCATGGGCGTAAACCCGATTTGGAATACCTAAAAGTATGGGGATGTGATGCATACATCACCAGTGATGCTGATGATAAGCTCGATCCTCGAGGCGAAAATGTTGTTTTCGTCGGATACTATAAAAGAAGCGGATATTATTTCTACCATCCTGATGCAAATGTTATTTCCATCAAAAGGAAGGGGCACTTTCTCAAGGAAGAACTTCTTAATCGAGGAACTGGAAATAATGTGGTTGATCTTGAAGAAATTCAAGAACCAACAACAACCGCTGATGAAGTCGGAACGTCTGAACAACAAGAAATCGTTGCTGATGAATCAGACATGAACACAGGCGTTCGCAGAAGTAGCAGGACTCGTAAAGAACCTAACAGATACCTTTGGCATCTCGAAGGTACTCAAGTCTTGGTAGTAGATGAGTCTAATGACGAACCTACTAACTACAAATCTGCTATCTCAGATCCTGAATCTGCGAAATGGCTGGAAGCCATGAACACTGAGATGCAATCTATGCGTGATAATCAAGTCTGGGACTTGGTTGAGCTACCCCCTGAATCTCGGGCAGTAGGGAGCAAATGGATTTTCAAAAGAAAAACCGATATGCATGGAAATGTACACACCTTTAAAGCACGGCTAGTTGCGAAGGGTTTCACTCAAACTCAGGGTATTGACTATGATGAAACTTTCTCGCCCGTTGCTATGATCAAATCGATCAGGATATTGCTTGCCATAGCCGCGTACTATGACTACGAGATATGGCAAATGGATGTCAAAACTGCTTTTCTTAATGGGCATCTCTCTGAAGATGTCTATATGGTTCAGCCTGAAGGTTTTGTTGATCCTAAATATCCAAGTAGGGTGTGTAAGCTGAATAAGTCCATTTATGGACTCAAACAGGCATCTCGTAGCTGGAATCTTCGTTTTGACCAGAAGATCAAAGAGTTTGGTTTTGTCAAGAATGAAGATGAGCCTTGTGTTTACAGAAAGGCTAGTGGGAGCACTATATCATTCCTCATCCTGTATGTGGATGATATACTGATTATTGGAAACAGCGTCCCTATGCTTAACGAAGTTAAACACTATTTGGGAACTTGTTTCGCAATGAAAGATCTTGGAGAAGCAGCTTATATTCTAGGAATCAAGATCTATAGGGATAGACCTAAGCAACTTCTTGGGCTAAGTCAAAGTACATACATAGACAAAATGATGACACGCTTTAAGATGGAAAACTCCAAGAAAGGAGGTGTTCCCATGACTAAAGGGACTGTGTTGGACAAATCGCAATCTCCTTCAACAGACATTGAAATTAAGCGAATGGAAGCAGTTCCATATACTTCAGTGATTGGTTCTATCATGTATGCTATGTTATGTACTAGACCTGACGTCTCGTATGCTTTAAGCATGACTAGTCGTTATCAGCAAACTCCTGGCATCGCCCATTGGACTGCTGTCAAGAACATTCTGAAGTATCTGAGAAGAACTAAAGATATGTTCTTAGTATTTGGAGGAGTAGAAGAAGAGCTCACTGTAAGATGTTACACTGATGCCAGTTTTCAAACTGACCGAGATGATTCTCGCTTACAATCAGGTTTCGTATTCACTCTAAATGGAGGAGCTATCTCATGGAAGAGCTCCAAGCAGAGTGTGGTGGCGGATTCAACCACCGAATCTGAATATATAGCCGCATCAGATGCTGCAAAGGATGCTGCTTGGATGAAGAAATTCATAACCGATCTCGATGTGGTTCCTGGCATTAAGAAACCCATCGAGATTTTCTGTGATAACACTGGTGCTATTGCTCAAGCCAAAGAGCCCAGGTCTCATCACAAGGCCAAGCACATTCTAAGAAAGTTCCACTACATATGGGAAATTGTGGAACGTGGAGACATCATAATAAGCAAAGTAGACACAAATCAAAACCTAGCAGACCCGTTCACTAAGCCCATGACTCAGGACAAGCATGATCAGCACATGGATGTTATCGGGCTTAGATTAGCTAGTAGTATGTTTTGATTTAGTATCTGTATGTACGAACATTCAAACAGTTGTACCTTTTGAATTCACCTTTGATTTACTGGTTAAATGCAAACTTTGAATCTTACAACTGTGTTCGATTTTAATACGTTTAATCCATGAATCTTGTATTCTAAATCATCCGTAGTCGGTTAGACTCGTGGGAACGACTCTGAATTAAGACTATTCTGACTTTGGACTCAAGGAATTGACTTCCAAACTCACAGACCTCATTATGAATGACGTTGGATGTAACTCGCATCAAATTATCTTCATGGATCTTAGTCATAAGATGATTTGATATTGGTATACTCATTTAGTATCCTTTGACCTGAGATACATATTAGAGCTTCCGTTTACCAAGGATTATTCTTTGATTATTGTCAATCGTTGTCGCGTAACTGCCAGTCATAAAGACTTTAACTGGGAATAGGTCTGAAGCTTAGTGAGAGTTGTGAAACGTCCAAATTTTTTTTTCCGGTTAATAACATAGATTCATATGATTTTACAAAATTTTGACATGACCCGTTTGAATCTAGAACTTTTCCTCCTGTTTTCAACAATATTCATTTAACCAAATCCTACGATACTTTTTCAAATAACAAAGTGGTGACCATACAAGGTTCACCAATAACATTTTGTATAAAACAACACCAAAGGTTTAGGAACTAAACTTCATACTAACATGCTAGACACTTACTAATTAACATTTACTACACAAAATGGTAAATTGACCCATTCAAAATAAACAACTTGGACCGGAAGCGCATAAGGTCGACGTTGCATGTGTGTTCGGTCCGAGCGCGCCGCAATTAATTATGAGATTTACCTAACATTCATAACAACAAAACACTTGTTAGTTCATAATACATAACAATTGAAATCTTTTACTTCCGTATCATTATTCGACCCGTTAACATAACATGTTACTTTACTAACATTATCACTCTCTTTCAGAAACATACTTCATACTACTTTCCGATTCATTTGTAATGAATCGCTACATACCATATCTTTCAATATACTTACATCATTTGACCCGTTATGAACAAGTCAAATTCTCAAACATTCCTACAATCATTTTACTTATCATTCCAACCCATTAGATGGGTCATTTCAAATTTACAACAACATCATCTTTTGGACATTTCTCAATATAAATTCTTTGCATCTATTCAATCATAAATCATAAGGAAAACTTACACTATGTTCATAGTATTAAATGTTATCATTCATGAATCTACAAGTAGAGTACATAAAGTTCATATGAACTTACCGTGATCTTGAGATGCTTGTGCCTTCGAGTGACTTGCGCCTTCTTCCTTCTTCGTGCCTATATGTCATAATCTCATACTTTAGCTTTCATAAACATTACGTTCACAATCCTTATAGTATGTTATGGCGTGTACTAATCACATACGTCATTATCATAAAGAAGTTGCATCATCTTATCAAGTATTCATGTAAAAACCATAACTGAACTCACTTAGGCATTTCGTCGAACACATTGTGTGCATATCACTAGTTTAGCATAATGTACAAGCATCTTAAGCATAATTTCCATAGTTCACTCATTGATTAACATAAACATCCCTAACTTGGAAATTTATCATCCTAATCATGAACACATAGTTCCAAATCATTTACTCCTAACCTTTTCACCAACATCAATCAAATTAACATGTAGAACTTCACAATTTCTAACCATTACTTAACATGCAAGTGGGTTTTGCCCTAATCATGCTCAAATTCGAAATTTAGCATCTATTGATGTTTAGACATTCATAGCAACCATTAATCATACCAAATTTTGCATTACATTCACGAATTACACTAAACCCACATAATCAAACATCACCAAATCAAGAAATTACACTTACTTGAGGTTAAGTATACTTAGTAAATCAGAATTCCTAGCCCATGCATTCGATTCCTTGCAAATTTCTCTTTCAATTGATGGAATTTTGGATGCTAGGGTTTGAGGCAAAGAGTTTCCCTGGTCTCTCTCTCTCACGATCGCACATACCCACACTTTAGTCACTGGGCATTTTTTTTATAAGGGTTTTAATTACAAAATTTTCACCTTAACCCCCCCCCCCCCCCATCTTTTAAAACATATCCCTTTGCTTCATATTTATATTCTAGCTTTGCTAAACCTTAATGCATATTAAGTTTTTTGATTGTTAATGCTATATATCTTAAAAATGGTAAAATTTCATGTTTACCATTTCTTTTCGTTAAAGTATTGCGATTAAACATTATAACATGTCAACGAAATTTGGGGTGTTACAAGTTGTATGTAGTCGATATGGGATTTTGTACTCTTACATGATATGTAACAGTTAGACATTGTGGCGCCCTCGTTGATTCAAACTGGTGAAGTGTAAGGCCTTACCCAAACTTACTGTGTGTTTGTTCGGACCACTTTGACTCTTGATCGAGAACAATAATAATTGAACACCATATGAGAATGAACTTAATCCATGTCTCATTGATTCAATTTATGCTTTTACAGAAAGGATGGATGACAACAATTACCATAAGTCTATTGTCTTGCATTAGTAAGTTACTAATGGCAAGGTGTTTTGGTTAATGACTTTAAAGTGTCATACCTTGTTGGGGGCAGCCATGGGCAGCTAGAGCGCCGCTGACTGTCTGCGTTGAGGATTTTATCGAAACCCGTCCAAGTGGGAGATTGTTGGATTTATATGTACGGGTTCGATAAGTCAACGCTACTAACCGAGCTATGACCCGTAAGAGTTACACCTTGGGCAACGAACACGAAATCCACTTAACTCGATTAACTGGTAATCACGAACAATTAACGAAATAAACGGACTTATTATTTATACTAATTATAAATAATATGTATAACGTTTATTCTGTTATTCTTAGGCTTTATCGCGTCTTGAACTTGTTCTACATATATTATTTGGTACCCGGTTAATTATAAATAATTATTGTTTAATTATTATTAAACCTCTATCGTTCACATATAGATGTATGTGTGAATGGTTGTTGAGAACACACTTATGTGAATGTGTTCGTCATTTATGGAATCCACTTATAATTGAGTCAAAAAGCATATATAAAACCGTATTTGTTTTGGTAAAAAGAGGATGAGAGTTTCACTTTCAAAACAAAAAGGTGTTTTGCTTGAACAAGCCATGAATTAATTTTGGGTCAGCCAATCAAATATTTTTGATTGCCTCCACTCACGATCAAAACAAAAGGGTGTTTTGCTTTTGTGGTTCTGTGAAGTCAAGTGCCGCCACCATCATCTTACGGTGCCGCCACCTCTTTGTTCGTGTTCGTGTCTAACACTCGTTCGTTAAACCTCGGTGTCTCACACGGTTAATTATTAACCACAAGGGTATAATTTTTCTCATCGGTAGATTAATAATATTGCTAATCGTATTTGCATGTTTGTAACCATGATCCTGTTCGGTTCATTTTTGGTGTTGATTATTATAAATATTCCGCTGCGTTTATTAATTACCTTTTAATTAATAAAATATGTCAAACTTGTTTTTGATAAAAGTAAAATTGACACCACTGAAACCCAACAATTATTTCAAATAGGTCAAGGGTGTTGATCAATAGCTTTCAGTTGCGTACAAGAATAAATGTAGGATGTTAGAACATGAGGTATGGTGGGGCGGGGGTTTGGGGCATGGGTTGACACGTGGAGTTCGATCCCTCCCGCTGGTGAGTGATGTGTCCGTGGGGTATGGTGGGGCGTGGCTAGCCCGGCGTGGCTTGGCCAGATGTATTAAAATAAAATAAAATAAAAAAATCTATGCCCTAGCCAACAAGCCAATAAGAGCCGGCCACATAGGATCGCTAGCATGCCCCAAGCCCGGCCTTAAACTCTCGCCCATGGGGCCACGCCCAAACCCAAGCCCACCCGGGGTGGTGACTTAGGCGTTTCTCTCCAACCCCCCCGCCCCATAGTCTTACATTCAAGAATAAATGTACAAAAATAAGCACTAACGGATATACTCGATAGTAAACGGATAAATACCCGATGAGTAATTGACCAGGTATGAGACTGAGATTCGCTATACCCGACTCAGTGTCATCCCTACTTTTAAGTAAAGGTTAAAAGCTATAATATCAGGCATATAGCGAATTTAACTTAATGAGAACTAGGTTAGAACCCCGTGTATTACACGGGTTGAATAAATATAATTTTATATACTAAATAATAAAAGAGATACATCTTTAAAAACTTGTGCGTTGCACGGATTGGATAAACATGTGTATTATACGGCTTGAATACATATAATATAATTGGATAATACAAACACTTGTTAATATATGTTTTTGAAAATTTGATGTATTATATACTTTTTATAACATTTAACTTTGTTTCTTATTTATTATTATTAGGTTAGAAACTTGTGTATTACATAAGTTATAACATTTACTTTGTTTTTTTATTTATTAATAGGTTAGAAATTTGTTTGTTACACTTGGCTGAATCAATGAAATATAAATAGTTATAAATAAGTAGAAAAACAAAAGAAATAGTTTAAATAAAGAAATATTAAATTAATAAGAGATAAGAGAAAAAATAAAATAAAATATTCTTATTTATTTAAAAAAACTTATAATGTTCCGATGTTGGATGTATACTATGTTGTTTCGTATAAAGATATTTGTGATCTCAAAAGTTACTTATTTAAAAATATTTTAATATATTTTTCATTCTTATTTATTAAAAGAAATTTATAGTGTTCCGATGTTGGATATATATTATGTTGAATACCCATAAGTATTAAATTAAAATAAAAATTACTATGTTTAAAGATAAGTATTATAAAGAACCAATAATTAATATAAATAAATAATAAGATATTTTATGGAACTTTATCCGTAAAAATATTTGAAACATATATTAAATTTAATAATTTAAATTAAATAATAATTATAAGAATAGATGGTCTAGAATAATGACAAGTGTCCACAAAGTGGTTTCTTTTATTATTGAGTATAGATAGATTGGGTACTGAATAAGGTATTGAAACTATAGGTTCGGGTTTGATATCAGTACCATTAGCGGATACACCTTAGAAAGAGGGTGGGCCTAGGCCCATGAGGAATACTAAAAAAAGAGTTAATTACTATTTTCGTCCCTGTGGTTTGTCAAAAATCCTTATTTCAGTCCATAAGTTTAAAAATTGCGATTTCAGTCCCTGTGGTTTCACTTTCGTAACCATTTCAGTCCACCTCTGTTAACCCCATCCATTTATTCTGTTAAGTACACGTGAATTGACCATAATGCCCTTATTAATAAAAAAACAAAAAGATATCTAAATGAGGTAATTACTGTTTTCGTCCATGTGGTTTGTCAAAAATCACTATTTCAGTCCTTGTGCTTTCACTTTCGTAACCATTTCAGTCCAGTCTTCTAACACCGTCTATTTTACCGTTAAGTTTTTAATGAAATACCTAAATTACCTTTATGTTAATTAAATATGGACTTATATGATTTTATTATTGGATTTATATGATTTTATTGTTGTATGACATATGGACTTAAATTTGATTGTAGGGTTCGACCCACCATGGCTTCAATAAAAGTAGAAGTCTGGCACTATTTTTACATATATGGTTCCAGAATTTTAATTTTGGATGTTAGAATGAGAAAATGTCCAGGTAAGCATTATTTTTCAAAGTTAGTATGTTAATTGATGCTGCTAGGAAGATATTAATTGGGGTGGGGTAATGCGTCACCGGACAGTAAGAGGGTGGTGTTGTGATGCCGGAGAAGATGACCGGAAACTTTTGCCGAAAATGAGAGCAGGGATGGAGTGGAGTGGGGTAGCGTGGGGTTGTGTTTTAACAAGTGGGTCCTAGAATACACTCTTTTAAATTTCCATGGTTTTTTATTTAATTAACACAAGGGTAATTTAGGTATTTCATTAAAAACTTAACGGTAAAATAGACGGTGTTAGGAGACTGGACTGAAATGGTTACGAAAGTGAAACCACAGGGAATAACAATTTTTAAACTAATGGACTGAAATAGTGATTTTTGGCAAATCACAGGGACGAAAACAGTAATTAACTCCTAAAAAATATTTTTAGTTGTAAAAAATTTGGCAGATATTGGGTTTATTATCTATTTATAGAGCTAAATCAGGAGCATCGTCAAAGAATCTCAAATTTTTATTACTAGCCTAAGATCCCGCGAGCTTCGCGGGTGGCTTAACACAAACATATAATATATACTGGCAATGAGATGAACTTTGTAATGAAAAAACTTTTCAATATAAACGTATAAAAATATGATTTTTCTCACTTAGGTAAATATGTTTTGATTCATTTTTTATAGGTATTGAGATGTTATTGTACAAATGATTTTATAGGAAGTTTTAGAAACCGGATAGATTTCATTTTTTTAATTATTTTTTATAACTTTGGTTATTTGATATATATTTTCTTAAATAAAGCATTTTTAACCAGTTTTGACCTTAACGTATATTGAGCAGAACACATATTGACATGAACCTATTTTGAGCAAAACCCGTTTTGAGTGACCCGAACCTATTTTGACCTTAACATATATTGTGCAGAACACATATAATCAATAATCAATGAAATAAATCATAGTAAAGCTATTTATGATTAACACATAACTAAATCATACAAAAAGTAATTTATTCGGTACACATGCTAATTGACAAATACTCTTTGCTACAAAGTAATCACGGTAGAATTGAGTGGTGGAGTTCTTTGCCCAAGATGAAAAAAAAAACTACATATTAAATGAAGCAAGATTGTCGTGCCAACAGGCTGGGTAATGAAAACACTTTTTACTTATAAAAAACATTAAAATAACTTATGTGCTAGTTATGATTGAAGAAAGCAGTAGTACTATAATCATAATGTACCCGTGTGTCTAAGTACCCGTGTGTTACACGGGTGGTATCACAATAAATTATGTTATTTAATAAACATAAACTTTCAAATGAAAGCAACATAGGACCAAACCCGCAAAATACCACTATACCTATAATGGTTGGTTACAAAGGACTAAAGGAGTACAGTACCTATAATGGTTGGGTTTATTATCTATTTATAGAGCTAAATCAGGAGCATCGTCAAAGAATCTCAAATTTTTATTATACTTTAATATGTTTCTTTCTCTTTTTTTTTACAGCAAATTTAACACTTAATTCCATCTTTACCTTTTACTTGTAATGATTTTGAACTCACAACCTCACATTTATAAGCGGAAACACCATACCACTGGACCAATAAGTTATAGGTAGTAAATTATTTTGTTTTTCATTGTTGGTTAGTGGTCTACTTGATTTTTTTTTTTTTTATGTTTTGTAATTATAGTTCAATATGGTTTAGGGAATGTGATCAAATACAAACACTTATGTTTGTAAGAACCTACATATAATTGACAAGTGTCCCTCAATAAAAAATTAGTTTAGGGGTAATTTAGACTAGGGCTGTTCACGAGCCGAGCCGAACCGAGCGGACCTTTGCTCGTGCTTGGCTCGTTTTCAAACCGAACCGAGCAGAGCGGCTCATTTAAAACCGAGCATCAAATCAAGCGAGCGTTTTTCGAGCAGTAAAAATTCCGAGCGAGCGTCGAGCGAAGTTCGAGCGATTTGGACAATCGTATCGCCCAATTTAAATTTGCTGAGAGAGATAGTGGCAATGTTGGGTCTTAAGTTTTTATGTCTTTAAAAACATGCACATTTCATGGCATAATATTTTTCTTATAAATAACAATGTTGTGGCTGACGAGGCGATGATCATATTGCACCAACAATTACGTTAAGAGCAGCAGACGATCGACTTAGGGTGACAACATGAAATATTGAGGCAATGAACAGACTGTCGTCTATCGGTTTAGGGTTTAACTTTTAGTTTTGATTTTAAATTTTTTTGGCCTGATTGGGCTAGTACGTATAGATATAGTTGTAAATTTGTATATAGTTGACCAAAATCTAATAGATTGGTAGATATAAAACTATAAATTTAATTTATATTTAAGTATATATGTATGTGTAAGTGTGTGTGTATATATATGTATAATTTATATTTGTGTATATACATGTTTATAGATGTATGTGTATGTGTATATGTATATGTATATGTATATATATACTATTAAAATAATAATTTGAGCCGAACCGATCCGAGCCGAGCAGACCTTTGCTCATGCTTGGCTCGTTTACAAACCGAACCGAGCAGAGCGGCTCGTTTACAACCGAGCGTCAAATCGAACGAGTATTTTCCGAGCAATTTCCGAACGAGCGTCGAGCGAGCGACGAGCGGCGAGCGATTTGAACGGCCCTAATTTAGACCTTTTCACCATATTTATTTATAACTAATTAAAAATAATTATTAAAACATCCCTAAATCCATGCAAGTTTAATTCAAATATAAGTTTGAATTTTTTAACATATCCATGATCTAGTAACTCTCCATGACCGAACCAACCTGTAGGAACCACAAAAAAAAAAAAAATATAATCAGCACAACACTATATAATTAGCATAACATCCTTAATCGTTCTCCATTATAAACACATCGTCCTCAATCGTTCTCCATTATCAACATAAACGACATTAGCACGACATCCTCAATCGTTCTCCATTATCAGCACATCAGATGTGCTGATAATATCTACTTTTGGTGTTTGTTTGTATTATTGTAATTAAAACATAATCAGCACAATTACAAAAGAACTTTTAGTAACTTTTTTAAAAGTTACTTTTATAAATAAAAAAAGGTATAGCAATATAGTACTCATATTAAAGATAAAAAAACTTGATTTTATGGTATATTTAAAAAAAAAATAATGAAGTATATAAAAGTTATTTTAGTTTAAAAAACATTGGTGGAATTTGTATTTAATTGAAAATGGTCAAATGACTAGCAATTTTACGAAATTACCCCTAACTTGTTAGTACTAATTTTTAATTATAAGGGTTTTATTTATAGTCAACTCTAACCCTTGATTTAAACTATCAATGGTTCAGATCTGTTCTTACGGTTCTTACAGTTAGCACTCTTTGTATATGATCTCAACCCTAAATTATTTCTTGTTTTGTTTTGCTTGATGATGTTTAATTTTGTTTATTTATTTGTTTAACAAAGTCATAATATTTATTTAATTATTTGTTTGATATATCTCTTTTTTATCCGTGTTCTTCTTTTTGTAGCCATTAAACATAGCAATAACATGCTTTGTCAATTGTTGGTCCAATCAGGTTCTACATCATTATATTGACTCGTCATGCCCGCAATATGCCAAACCTTGTTTTAAAAGGAATCGAATAACATCAACAAGAATGGTTAACCGAATACGGTAATCAATCTCATCTTGGTTACATTGTCGTGACAACTTGTAGTTTAAATTTAAATTTTAAAGATTTACAGTGTAAAGTGACAACTATTAATACTTTTATTGCTTTTTTCTCCCTAAGAACAATGATTAACATTTGTTTCAAAATTGGTCAGTTTATTTTTAATAAAACCTATTGTCCGCAGTCGTAATGGAATCCGTATCGAATAACTTAGGAATGATATTTTTCTACCGATCAGCTAGTTAATTCCCCAAAAAACACAGGCATTCTTTATTCAAATGTGGAACCAATACCACTAAATACCGATACCAAAAATGAACTCATGGTTTGCCAACTTACATATGTGCTTAGCAATTAAAGCAACATGTCGCGCCAGTGGCGGGTCTAGAAAATCCTTATAGGGGTAACGTTTTAAAAAAATGGGTAACGAAATCGAAAAAACCTCAAATTTTTCCAAAATTTACACTACCACCAGAACGTCAAGGGTACCGGAGGCTACCCCTTGTCATAAGGTAGGTCTGCCCCTGCTCCACGCCCTCATGATTTTTAACCCTAGACCTCTTGGTTCCTAGGAACGCATTCACATCCTTTCATTTCACCTTGGCTTGGCCTCTTTTTAGCTCATCATGGCATCATAAGAAACATCTCATAAGTTTCTTGATCTATTTAGAAACTTAAAAGGGAAGAATGAACATACTAGACCAATGTACTTGAAAGAGAGTTAAGCACTGAAGAGATTAACTGCAACTGACCCACAAAGGAAGGATTTGTTTTTCCAATCCTAGACCAACAATTTTTTTTCGTTACGTATTTACCAAACGCTCTCTCCAATGGCACATTACAACAAATAATCTGTTATGAACAAGCCTAATAGCAAGAAGATGAGAAAAAATATTGGGAGAGAAAGAGATGTTTATTATTGATGGTGTGTTCATACAATAAATACAATGGAATACATATAGGGTAAAGAAACTTGGAGAATAAGGCTATTCTATTTTAGGCGTTGATAACCACAATATCAATATATTTATAATACTCCCCCTTGGTTATCAACTTTATACGCTTGGAGATGCTGCCTCGTTAAAAACCTTGCTAGGAAAAACCCATTGGAACAAAACCTCAGCTAAGGGAAAAAGAGTGCAGTGCGTATTGTCTCCCCCTGATACGTTTGGATCGGGTACGTTGCCTCATTAAAAACCTTACTAAGAAAACCCAATGGCACAAAACTTAGTTAAGAGAAAAAGAGTGCAACTTGAATAAATCTCTCCCTCATTATATTACGTATCCTTTAAGTGACGTGTGCCCATCTTTCTTGAAAGTTGATCAAAGCTTTTGTAGCCAATGATTTGTCGCTTGATCCCTTAATCCCTTAATGTGCAATCCTTTATGTTGAGCAATGTTGTATAATCTTCTAACGAGACTTTAGGTCCCTCCTTTAAAAAATATCATATGTCCACGATTGTGTTTTGTTACATTCCTTCATCTACAAGACTATCCAAACTTGTTTTGATGGGTTAGTAAAATATAATCAAATATCGTTTATACCTGAAATATTTCTTTGAACTCGTTCCAATGTCTCTTTGTTTGACAAAGGCTATATCATGACAATACTCAAGTGAAAAATATTATAACCATACATAGCTAGCAAAACATATTAATGCACATATGCATTTAACGTTGGTACTTCTAGAATGAAAATCTCTACTTTGGTAGGAGATGATAATAGGCATTTCTTATAACAAGTGACTTAAAAGCCTTTAACATACTTTAATGTTCAACTATGTCCATACTAAAATATCCCAACACCATCTTCTAGATGTACTTGAGGGATTGATAAAATATAATTACATATATACTCGAACTGCAGTTCGAGTAATAATTAGACCGTGCCAAGGTCATTCAAAAATTCTCCCTCTAAAGCTCGACAATTTCTCTCGATGATGCCTAGACATCATCACTGTAAACTGCGATTATAGTGAACTTTTAAAAGTAGAATGTTGATAAGACATGGCTAATTTAATCAAACTTATATCCCTCTATAGGAGAATATCTCGAGTTGTATCACACTCGACCCGACTATTTTTGTCCATACATATTTTGTCAGCTTCATATAGTATGTTCTTGAGGTTTCGACATCAATGCTTTTGGCATTTTCAATCCATGAGGGAATTCGTTCCGTCTTATCCCAATATGCATGTGCTTTCACTCTTTTGGAGTTTTACTACATAACTTTGCCCATTTAACACATAGATATCTATATCATATGCGAAAATGTCATGAACACTTGCTTTGATCTCCAAAATCCATATTGTACCATGCGTGTACACTATTTATTGAGATGTCAAAATCATCGGGTACAATTTTTCTATGTATGTTTCTTGGTACACAAGTATTACATTGTTAAGATGTTTCAATTAACCTTTTAAGCACTCATTTGCTTTAGAAACTCATCATGAGTTCCAACATGTAAAATAATCACAACCATTTCAAGCCCGAATATGTATAAATGATCACATTATTCTCGAGAACTTACTTTACATGACTTACATAATTTACTCCTTCGGGACTTTAATGTAAACTTTCAGTATCAAGTGATACATAACATTCATAAGATGCATATCAGTTCTCTCTTTATATTACCAGACTAATAAAATATTAGAAAGTCATTACATCCACCACTAGAGAATGTGTATCATTATAATCAATCATGGGTTTTTGCGAAAATCCTTGTGCACCATATTTTCCTTATCTTATTTAATTTGATTTTCACATGATTCGCATAAAAGCCCCATTAATATCCAACATACTTTACAAATTCAGTTGTATGGACTGTTGGTCCGAAAACTTTCCATTTCATTAAAGAATTTAAATCTGCCATACTTTGCGTCTTTCCATTTTGGCCAATCATTTATGTATTTTCATTCATAGGCAGATCTTAAATCATGTATTTTCATTCATAGGCAGATCTTAAATCTTGATCCTCGTCATTTCATCATTTCAAGCGCTATATTATATATAAAAGTATAACGACGTCGATTTTTATTTCGATTCCATACATTTCTTAGACATGATACAACTTATCGAGATCTCTTTATTTTCAGGTACCTGAGGTTCTTCTTGAACCATCGTGTCTACTGTCTCTTCAGGAGATCTTATTACTATAACCTCGACTGGACCATCTTAATTACTTGCTCCAATTTTCGAGGAATTTTATTATTGGAATCAACTAGTCTATCACGCTTTAGGCGTGCAATAGACTCATTACAAAAATATGTGGTTGCCCTCTTAGGACACAAATATAACTGGAGCATAAGCAGTTGATTATGTGACTTACTTAGTCACTCTATTTAGGTCAGTGAACTTGTTTGGTAATTTGTTCTTTAATATTGGTAAATGAATTATACTTTAAACTTCTAGTTCATAGTTTATAGTCTGAGGATCAAGATGACATGATAATTCATTTCCCTTTTCACTTTCCAACTGCTTGTTATCTCCCCCTAATGTTGGGAACATTCATTCACTAAAGTGAAAACCAATGAGCCATAAACAAATTTCTCACTAATGGCTTTAAGTATTCAATCATAGACGATTATTTATACCCAACATATACTCAAACTTTTTTAGAAGTCTCATCTTTGTGCGGTGTGGTGGATGAGTTTCAATATACGTCGCACAACCAAAATCTTTGATGAGACATCTTTGGTTCCTGACTAAAAACCAACTGTATGGGGAGAACAATAAGTTATTGGTTTGATGTGAATTGATGGTACTATATATAAAATTACATGTACCTTGTCACACCCCAATATTTCCACGTATTACCGGTGGGCCCGGTGGGGAGTATCATGACGTAGTTGATATCATCATAGTCAAACAACACAATATATAAATGCACAACGGAAGCAAAGATAGATTCATTTCAACTTTAATAAATTGTAATATTAAATATCACGAAATAGTTGAAACAGATCCACAGGCGGATCAAAATAAAAAGGAGATATTGTTCAACAGTTTTATTGACATCCAAGCTTGCGAGACTTATTGTGGACGCTAGGAGAAAGCCAGCCTAGTTCGAGTAGTACCTGCACTTAACCTTTTTGGGAAAATACGTCAGTTTACACTGGTAAATACAATTTAACTGACTCGTTTTGAAAAGTTTAATAAAATTGATTTAAGTGCACGTGGCACAAAACTTTTTATAACTTGGGATAATTATTTGATTATAATCTTGTAAAAGAATTCCATGTTTCTTATGCGTTCAGTAGCCCGGTTTATGCCGGGTTAAAGATCAATAGACACACCACATTATTTGTTTAGGCACTGACGGGTGTACGCCTACACCCCGTGCTCAGGTCGTGGCCATTTCGTAAAATGATGCCAAGGATATCCGGGACATGGTCATTAACCCCCCAAAGGCTTTAAGCAAACAAAACATTTCCAAACGGAGCATATCAATGGTTTAACCTCTATTCGATTAAAGATTCAATGCCCGACCAAGCGGTATTTTATATACCATACCCCAAGCCCGTATAGGGAAAATATATTAAAAGTATTTACCTTTGCAAGTATTAATCACAAATGGCAAGCGCGTGTAGCTTTTACCGGGTCTCCTATTATGGAACAAAGGTTTTTAATAACCTATTATATTTCTAACGGGTCTTTAATTAAGCTTAAGCTTAGACCGGTTAATTTTAAAGGAAGATACGGTTCAAACGCATGAATAAGCGAAGACCGGAATAGAATGTGATTTAGACCCGAAAAGTTTGAAGACTTGTATAATATGGGTAAACTAAACACATTCTGGATTTTGAGACACAAATGATAAGTTTTGACCCGTTTCGGCTAATATATGCAAACTAGTTACATAAGCCGACCCGAACGCGAAAAGTGCGTAACGAGTAACCAAATGAGTCATATGCAAGTTTCCTAAGTTAATATGCCTTAAATATGTTGTGACATCAGTAAGATGTCTTCCATTATGCCCAAAACGGATTTAAACTCAAATTATGCCCCGTAAGGGCAATTTGGTCATTTAAAAGGTTATAAAAGAGTTTAATTAGTAATCTGAGTTACAGGTCTGATTTATTTAGTAAATATACTTAATTTAATAAGTTATAACAGTAGGGTACTAGATATATGTGAAATTTATCATTTAAAACCAAACTATGCACCTTAGGGGTATTTTGGTAATTTCACATAGGCTAAAAAGGTCAAAACTGAAATTCTGAGTTTAAAACTTTAGCTTACTGTCAAAGTATAAAAATATACTTAAAATATCAGTAGGTATCAAACCTTATATGTTTAAAATAGTTTTAATACATACTATGCGTTAAAAACGCTTAAAAAGGCGATTTGGAGCCATTTCCGGGTTCTATATAGAAAGCTGATATTTTTATTGTTCTAGAAGGTTTAAATAATTTATTTATCATATAAAAATCAGTGGCAAAAGGTTTGGGGTTAAAAAGATTTGTAAAACTCATTTTATAGCCTAAAAGGGCAAAATCGGCATTAACCGAATTAAAGCTATAACCCTATGTTATGCTCAGCCTAAAATTAATTAAAAATCTTCAAAAATCCCAAAATATTGTTTTATATCAGTAGGTAAAAAGTTTGGTATTAAAAATCGGGTTTAGATAGGCTATATGCTAATTATGCCGTTTAATTAACAAAAAGCTTTCTAATTACGCTATTGAGCATAACTCTTAATCTAGACTTCAAACTGATGTCAAATTTTGGGTGCAAGTTTATAAATCAGTAACCAAGGTGTCTACTCTTTTATATTTTCAAAAATCATATTTTATGGTGAAAAGGGCATACTAGTCAACATTTAGGCAATTAATGGAAACTTGCATAATAATTAGACAACTAGTGAACAAAGCCGTATAATCACAGAGGGTTATACTAACATGTAACTAGGTTCAAAAGAAGCTCTAAGGCAATCCTAAACTAGGCTTAAACGGGTCAGAACTGAAAGTCAAAGCAAAAGTCAAATTATGCGACTTTCGGTTCCGAACCGGGTCTCTACTGAAAATTGTCGGGTTGAACATGTTTAGACATGTTCTTACATTAATTACCAAGTTATATTAGTGATAAAACAGGTTACATGGATCCTACATTGCTAATTATGTAATAATTTGAAAATAAGTATTCTGTTGACTTTTTAAAGTTAGCTTTGACCCGACAATTGACCTAGTTAGAGTGGGAATCAGAGAGTACTCTTTTAAGGGTTTATTACCCACATAAATACCTACTTATAGGTACTTTTAATTCGAGATTTGACTGAACATAATTTAATTAATCTCGAAGTTAAACCTTAATTACGACGGTTTGACTTTTAGCTAATTATCTATGCTAAACTGAATTAAGGAGGATTAAGGACACTGATGTGCGTTAGGTGTGTATATAAGTTTAAGTATATTTTAAGCCCTTTTACACTTTTTTAGCCAAGTTTTAAATTTATAAAACACGATATTTACTATCACTAAACACACATATGGGCAAGTGCACCCATCGTGAGCGTAGTATAGTGTTGGTAAGATACCGAGGTCGTCCAAGGACACAAGAGCTTTTAATACCGGTTTATCCTCAACGTCTAATCAAATCAAAAGTTTAGAAAAATGTTTTAAACTAAGAAAATAAAAACTATCTAAAATGCTGAAAAATAAAAATAAAAGTAAAAACAGATAGACAAGATGAATCACTTGGCTCCGACTCGTGTTTAGTGTAACCTTTGATTATTTCCGCACTTTTGCACTATTTAAGAGATTATCTTAGTTATTGTAGTAGGCCCCTCTTTTGGAGGTTACGTTACCCTCAACCCAGTAGTTTGAGTCAGCAAGGATACAATCCTAAAGGGTCGGATTATTGAAAGATAATTAATTAAGTTATTAACGCATAATGTGGTAGGCCCCTCTTTTGAAGGCGACGTTACCCTCGACTAAGTAGTCTGAGTCAGCAGGGATACAGTCCTAAGTAGCCGGGTTAAAGTTTTAATAGTAGTTTAACTTATGAGGGGATCAAAAAGTTTGGACCCCCGCCATCCAATACCGTTAAGTATTGAAGGAGGTCCTACTAAATTTGACCCAGGTCCTTTGCATGATCTATACACTGAACAATGGCAAGACTCTTACCAAACCGTTCCCTTAACCCCCGACCAGGTAGCCAACATACCTCCATATAGACCGATGAGATATGAATGGTGAAAATCTTTTATTTTATATAGACAGTAAAATAATGCCAAGACACCACGGACAAACGATAAGGAAAAATCACCTTCAACATAAGAAACTAGATATTAAAGTCATTAATACATAACCAATTAAAAAGTGCGAAAAGATTAAAAATAAAAAGTATTACACTAGACACTTTGTCTTCACCAAGTGATGTAAGAGACTTAGGCAAACATGGCCTTGATTGTCAAGAACTCTTACGATCAATCTTGGATCCCAAGACGACTTACACACTCTATGATGGACAATGGATGATAGTGGTGGATGATGGTGTTATGGTGGTGGTGGGTGGTGGGTGAAGTGTGAGAGAGGTGGTGTGCTAAGGGATGGTTTGAGCTTGAACCAAGCACTCCTATTTATAGGCTGAATAGAAGCTCGGGCACGGCCCCGTGTCCAGTGGGCACGGCCCCGTGTCCATCCTCTTCTCTGTCTTCATTAATTGCTCTTGTCTTTATTAGTTGACCACGGCCCCGTGTCCGCTGGGCACGACCCCGTGTGCAGAAGCATATCTGTACTATCAAGATTTGCCTGGATTCTGCGAATCTTATAGTTGACCATGGCCCCATGTCCGCTGAGCACGGCCCCGTGGTGGGCGATGGAAGCTTCTACAACTTTGTCTTTTATGCTGACACTTGGGCACGCCCCCGTGCTCACTGAGCACGGGGCGTGTTCAGCCTTCTGCTCTCTTGTTTTGCTTGGGAAGATGCTTTCGGGGAGGTCGGGCATGCCACGTTTATTTCTTTTCTTGTATTTATGTTAGATTTAGCTGCCTTTTTGCTTCTTTTGTTAATTTGAGCTCATTTAATCCTGAAAATACAAAAGGAAGACAAAAACACACTTTTTCCAACATTAGTACTAAAAAAAGGTTAGTTTTATGCCACAATTGTTGTAATTTATATGTTGCATTTTGCACACATCAAATACCCCCACACTTGAATCTTTGCTTGTCCTCAAGCAAAACTCTTTCTAATATGGCTTTACACTCCCAAATGGAATGGGTAGAAGAGAAGGTTTTTGGGCTTGTCATAGAGTGTCGGGATCTCCAAGATTCTTTACTAAGTTTTATTTTTATTTATTTACAATCCTATTCGTCATGATTTATTGAAAACTTTTCATAAGATAAATTACTTATTAGAGCATAACATGCCTCTTTAAAATTTTATTTATATACAAGTTCACATACCTCACGGGGGATCACTCAACACTCGGCCGAAGATGTATTTTAGTGAATCACTCGAGAGCGGCATGGAACTTATTCCTACCATAGGCTTGCCAAGCAATCAATCCTCCTTTTTAACTATATACCTTTGTAAATATCAAGAGGACTTTTGGGTGAAGGGTTAGGCTTGGGTTAAAGGTAGATGGTTGGGTTAGTGGTTAGTAGAAAAGAGCGAAAAAACGTAAAAAGCGTCGGTTTTCGAAAGACTTTTTATTTTTGCAATTTTTTTTTTTATTTTGATAAAGCTATTATTCAAACAAAGTTATTTTTGATGAACTTGTTTGTTTATTTCTTTTGCTTCATCATATATATATATATATATATATATATATATATATATATATATATATATATATATATATATATTTGAAAGTCATATGAAAAACCGAGTTTGTTACTAAAAAAAGGGTTAAAAATAAAAAGGTTTTGGTGGGTGAAAGGGTGTTTGGTTTGGGTTAAGAAATGAAAAGGTTTAGGCTCAAAGGGGTTAACTAGGAGGATTTTGGGTAGGTGGTAAAAAAAAAGAAAATAATGGTGTAGAAATAAAAAGGGTTAGTCTTAATGCCTCCATCATTTACTTACTCGGGTTTAAGTTGGTAAGGACCGGGAATGTATCGTCGTGGCAAGTTCTAGAGTTGTAAGAACCAAGCGGCTATTCACACAAGAAACGAAAAATGAGCATTTAATTTAAAGATATGTATTTGTATGCTCAATAAAGGCTCAAAACTCACTTTTGTGGGAATGAGTTTTTATGTGATCAAGTATATATAATTAAATTTTAACTAAGCTTGTCATGCCTTTTCATAATTTTCTTATGTTGGTTCTTTTTATCACGACGCTATCGGTTGTAAATTTGTAAAAATATAACCTTTTTAGAATTTTGAAATTCCCAAATTAAACCTAGACAAGTAAAAAAATGAAAATTTTTGAAAAAAATTTGGGGTGATTAGCGGTTCCAATAGAGTTTTGTGTAAGGCTTGTTATTAGGACTTGCAAGATTCAAGGTTTTAGCATCCCCCCCATACTTAAATTACACATTGTCCTCAATGTGTCCCAAAAATAAGTTTTTAGGTTGATTGAATGTGTAAAAGGTGTGAATCAAGCAAAAATTTGTGTTACTGGGCGCTGGACACGGCCCCGTGTTGTCCGGGCACGGCCCCGTGTTCAAGTGCCAGTAACAAAAATTAAACAAAAGAAACACAAGCCTGGACACGGGGGCGTGTTGGGTGAACACGGCCCGTGTCCAGTTTACCTGAACTGGGTCATTTCTGCAGACTGTGCAGCACGGGGCCGTGTTGGGCGGACACGGCCCGTGCTGAGCTTGCTGTAATGAAGAAAGTTTGTCGGATGGCCCTGTTTTCCTGCATGGGGTGCTGGTTCAAGTTTCCCTTGCATCCTTTGCCATCCCGAGTGTATTTTATTCCTGAAAATTAAAACTAACTAGAAAACATAAAGATTAATCTAAACTAAACTAAGGATAGTTCCGCGGAATGCCTCCGTGGTGCGCCACGTTTATAAGGGTCCTTGGCTAGACCCAAAGCCTGGTCATATGTTACTCAAGTGGGATGTTTTGCATCCCATGCTACACCGTCGGAGAGCGTCATCCAAGCTTGAGTTTATGACCTTCATGTAGTTGACCGGGTCTTCGTCTTCTACTCTCTTTCCAACTCCAAACTTCACTTCCTCGTCCCCAAACTTCAATGTTAGAGTTCCGTCATTCATATCCACCACTGCTTGGGCAGTGGCTAGAAATGGCCTCCCGGGGATGAGAGGGACATCGGCGTCTTCCTCCATGTCTAGGATGACAAAGTCGGTCGGGAAAACGAAATTGTCAACCTTGACCAATAGATTTTCAGCGACACCTTGTGGAAATTTGACGGATCTGTCGGCGAGTTGTATGCTCATCTTTGTAGGGCTCGTTGTTCCTAGGCCGAGTCGTTTGAACATTGATGTGGGCATGAGGTTAATGCTAGCCCCAAGATCGGCTAGTGCATTACGAATGGGGGATTCCCCAATCGAGCAAGGAATCGTGAAGCTTCCGGGATCAATTTTCTTTTGTGGGAGTTTGTTGAGTACTAAGGCGGAGCATGTAAGTCCTGTAAAACCGGATCTTTCAATGATATCAAACAATCACCAAGTTTGTGCGGAATCCAAACTAGGTGAGATTCAAGAAATAAAACGAAAACCAACAAGAAATATGAACAACGAAGAACAAACCGAAATCACTTTCAAACTTGCCCACGATTCTATTACTATTAACTAGCAAAACCGTCTGGTACAAGTTCCTACACCACAATCAAATCGCCTCTCTCTCTATGTTTCTCTAGAATTTCTGTAACATGGAGGTTCAAACCTAAAAACAAGTTGAAAACTTGTTTATATACATGGACAAGCCCACTTCCCTACATGGGCTTCCCTTGGTCCTGCTTGGCCCACATGGCCTAAAGCTTGGCCCAAGTGACCTATAAAGGTCCACAACCTAATATAAACTAACCCAGTAAAGCCCAGTTCGTAACCATAACTCGTTGTATGAATTTGATGCGTCAGTCTCACACTTTAGGGCCTAACAATCTCCCCTAGACTGATGCCATCAAATTGTCTTCATAGCATGAATTCAGCAACGTCTTCAACGTAGTCTATGGTCATCGCTATGCTGGAGATGTTGTGGAAGTTCTTGACTTCTGAACTCTCAGCACTGGGTCTCTTTCTTCAGCTCTTGTGGTTAGCTTCATATAAGGATCTCGATCAGCATTTGCTTGAAAGTCTTTGTTAAAAAAAATGTGAGAGGAGGATTCTCAGCAGCTCTTTTCTTCTTCAATCTTTGTCTTTCAAACAGGTTCATGGTACTTCCTCAAATGTACTTTCACTGTCAGACGGCGTTGCGTATCCGATTCTTCTGACTCAGGTACATCTTGTTGTTGTGCTGCTCCATGCTTCGTCAATAGCTAACAGCATCTCAGTCTTCAACAACCCCTGTTCTTGATTGAAATCAAGTTCTGCACATACTCACAAACTCATAAGCAAACATTTCTTATGCAACAGGGAGAGTACCACATGAACACTAGGTACATGAAATTTCACAATTTAAATTCTTTTAACTTTTGATGATCAGTCAAATCTTCAAGAACGGTTACATTTTTAATTTTAAGAAAAACAAATAAGCACTCTATTTTTGGATTTTTTTGATTTTATAGAAAAGCAAGACACTATTTTTGAATTTTTCCAATTTTTTTAATTTTTAAATTTTTTTTTTAATATGGAGAACTAAAAAACAAATAAAAACTCAAAATATAAACAACTACCATAAAATACAATTACAATTGCAATGGGATCAAAATTCGTTCTCAGGCAGACTAAGGAACACTTTTCAGTACGAACCTAATCAAACTGGTCTATGCGATTGCCAATATGTTTGTCCACTTAAACTTTAACGCTCAACTTTCAATTTTTCAACTTCGTGAAATGCTTTAGGTAATATTATACTATTATACCCGTGTGTCCCATTCCAAGGCATACCCCCGCGATCAAGGTAAGCACAACGATTCATCGTAGCAGGTGAGTATACTGATGTCATCCTTTAAGATATCCTGACTGTGTCTAGGTCTGCATATAATCTATTTTATCATGTTTTGATTTCTTAACAATGAACACCCAAATAAATACTAATCAAATCCTGGAAATATAAACAGCACACTCTATCATGCAAGTATCTTCCCTACCACATATTTCACAAGTCCAATCCAGATTTCTGAAATCTTAACTGGGAATAGGTTGAGACGAGAACATAATAGATCTTTTGCAGAGATGGTATAATATACAGATCAAATGAGTTTTTCTCAGTTTGATATAGGTTTCTTGGGGTTTCTTTTGGGCACTAGAGGGCCTCTTTCGGGTGTATTAGATCTATAGCGCGACAGTACAGCTAGGTCAGCATGTATCTGGATGCAGCAGAAGCTGTCGTTGCCTAGCACCTCCAGGTCAGCATATATCTGGATGCAGCAGAGGAGGTACACGACTTTTTTCAGAGAAGATTTCAGAATCAGATCAAAATTGTGTGTATCGGGACAACATACAGACATTCAAATAGAAATGAGCTAATTCCAAGTGACTTTCTTTCCTGGGGTCATATACTATTTTAGTTCTGAACAGAAGGACAGCCAAGATATCCCCGGATGATTCAACAATATAAAGACCCGAAACCTCAGATGTTGGCTATCTATCAACGCAAGATTTAAGACCATAAAATCATACGCCGTTGGTATGTTACCCACATGGTACATAGTTCGTTATGTTTATATCACTTAGTATCTTTTATCATGTTGAGCGTCAAGCCTATCGACATATCGCAGTAGATCCTAGTCTTTTCAGCTATGGCACCTTACATGTGTTAGTCAAACCCTTTAACACAAACATTTATTTCACTTCCCATATCATGCAATCTTTCTTTTTGGTTTTTTTCATTTTTCTAATGTTTTTGTATTTTTCTCATTTTCTCCCCCTAAAACAATACATATTTACTGCAAACTCTTTTTGTATTTTCTGAGTTTTCTCCTCCTAAACTCTATATCTATCTATATGTTCCTCTCCCCCCCTAAATTTGTGCATAAATCTTGTATTTTTGCGCAAATTTACCATTTACTAGAGAAAGGACAATTTATATACAAAGAATAAACTAAGAAAAAGAGAGAAAAATATTTTTGCTTAACCGTTCTGTCATCAGATTGAAGACTAATCAAAATTCAAATCAAAGTACTGAATTTAAACGTTACCTTTTGCTGATCATTTCTTACTTCTTTTATCTCCTCCAAAGGAAACATATCATCTGTAAAAAAAAATTTGAACTTTTTGCAACAGTGAAATGTTACCCGTTTTTATCTCTGGAACAACCGCTATCAACATTCCAGAGATTGTCAACAGCTCCTCCTTAGTTGTTCCTGAAAGGTAAGGAGATTAGTAAGACATGGGTACCCAGGCCATCGTGGTCCTGGGATTTCCTAAAGCATCAAAATAAAACACTTCTTTTAAACACAAGTCCCCTTTCGTTTCAAGGATTGGAGACGTTGCTGCCTTGGATTTGGGTTTCCAAATCTGTTTCGGTTTAACAAACGTGTTTGTTGCCGTCGGTTGAGCAACTTTAGCTGATTCAGTTTTAGAAAGACGTTTTTGTTCTTGAACAGCCTTGCGTTTGTTTTTAGCAGCGTTCCAATTCCCATCAGAAGGTTTAACCTTGGGATTCACATTCTTCATTGCCTTAGGTGATGATACCTTCATTGGCTTGGAATGATTGTTATCCTTTGATGTAACCCTCTGATTTTGCATATAGTAGGGTACGTAGGGACGCCTTGTGCAGTTTCTAGCAATATGACCCGCAATGCCACAGTTGTAGCAAGTTTGTCTTTTCATCGGAAAGACATTTTGAGCAGCTTGATTCGCTCTAGCAGGTCCTGAAGGACAAACCGGTCCTTTTTGCGCTGGATGCACCTGCACATTTCTCTTAGACGAAGATGAATTGGGGTGCTTGTATTTGTTGTTTGCAGAAGTCTTGTTGCTTTGAGCACCATTCTTCGTCTTTTCTCCCTGATTGGAGCTTTCAATCACCTTGTCATGAGCCTTATGTGATCGTGATTGTCTTTGATGAGCATACTTCTTATATCCTCGACTTTGATCTGCTCGTTTTGGCTCCTTTTGTGTGTTGTAAACCGGCTCACAAACACCAGAACAAGAGTGAGTGTTGACCTTTTGTTGCACTTTTTGACGATGAACACAATTTCTAGCAATGTGTCCAGGAATTCCACAGTTGAAACATGTTTGTCGCTTCAATGTATGGAGATTCGAAGAGCTAGCAGCAGTAGCTGATCTGATTGGTTTAGATGAACAAGCTTGCTTTGATTGCTTTGCATGTGTTCCATGTGCCTTTTCTGAGTTCTTATGTACCTGTTGATCAGAACTAGCACAAGCATGAGATTCAGACGGATGATGTTTTTCGTCTTTTACAATTTTATCATGATCATTTTGAACAGACGATTTAGTTTCTGTTTTAACTTTAATTTCAGAAACATTTGTCTGTGACTGTTCATTTATTTCAACTCCCTTTTCTTCTTTTACAAAATCAGGCTCAGTTTTAATTTCAGAAGATGAAGTTTCATCAACACGTGTTTCGTCAACACATGTATCATGTGAATCTACTTGAGGTCTGCTTTCAGTCACAGTTTCCAATGTGGTCCCACTAGATTCAACATTAGGGACGTCCACTAAGGCCGATTCAGAAGAAGAATCAGGACATTCTTGATTTTCTTGGGAAGAAGTTTCAGTGGTTTCACTGAATGTATCCTGAGGGACCTCACCTGTAACGCTATCATCAACTGAAGAATTAGAAACATCACAATCACAAGTATTAACTGACAAACATTCATCACCAGAATTATTGTTCAAAGATTCAACACAAACATTATCAGTTTTTCCCAAAACATCAGGCTCACAAGACGAAACATAAGCAGAAAACGACGCAAATAAAGAACGACTAAAAGCAATGTCAGATTCAGTTGGTTCAGAATAAGGTTCAAAATAAGGTTCAGAAATATTTGAAATAACGACTGGTTCACTCCCATGAACTTCTTCACATTTTACTTCAAAAACTTTATCTGCACATGAAGACGAAATGTTAGGATCAATTGCGCCTTTAGAAACAAAACTTATTGGATCAGACTTCTTTTTCCCATTTGGTTTGTCATTTAATGATGACTTATTATTTTTGGGACCATAAGTCATTCGACTTTCATTTATCATCTCCTCCTCAGTCATAGGTAAATAAGTATAATTGTCATTATAAGGAGGAGGAGCCTTATTAAAACCCAACCCACAACCTTTCTTTTCCTTGTATGCGAGCTGTTGATCACACAAATTTTTGACCAATTTACTAGAAGAATCAAATTTTTTTATGTTTAGCTCATTTATGATATCTATCTCTGATATCTTCCAGTTCCTTAGTCAAAATACATACTTTCTCCCGAGCTTCAAGAAAATGGGCTGTTTTTACACTTACATCATCTTTGAGTTTGATGATGTCTTTTCGCTGAGCTTCAATCTTTTCTTTATAAAGTTTTTCATTCTTCGATAAAGTAAAATTTTTATTTTTTATATCTTGATAATCTTGAATTAGCTCAGCATTGTGTATATGATAAGCCTCAACCCTTTCTCTACATTCAGGAGTGCAAAAGACAGAAAGTATCTCTTCTCTGGTAATTTCTTGAGCCACTGGTTTGTGAAACACGAATGCCATAATTTCAGTGGGTGGTTGATACTTTTGTTCTTATCCTCAAAACACAAACCAAACGAGAACCCGTGTACTCGCTAACTCAAACCCTTTGCAGTCGCTTTCTAAACCACACCTCAAAACCTGTCAAAACTTATCACAAATCAAACAAACCCCCTTTTTTATTGTTATATTATAATAAGGTAATTAATATTTTTTTTTAACAAAATTATTATATGACTAATATAATATATTTTTTTAATTAAAAACCTAAAACTAATGATAATATAATAAAGCCAAAACAAGAACGTGTCTTCTCCTTCGTTAAACCGAATATCCAAAACCCTAACTTTTTAAACTCAACCACCAGTAACGATTGATGATGACGGTGACGGTGCGATTGTGCGGAGGAAGGAAAACTGAAGTGAAGGTGATCGGTCTACGGAGAAGATGATGGGAGGACGGCGGTCGGTGACGGAAGTAGTGGTGGTTGTAATCTGTGATGAAGATCGGAAGACAGATGATGAAGATGAACACGATGTTCGGTGGACGACGGAGTATGGGAAGGGTGTCGGAGAAGATGAAGTAAGGTTATGATTGGAGAACAGTCATCGTCCGGGAGATGTGGAGATGATCAATGAAGATGAGATGATTATGAACGATGATCGGAGATGTCTGCAACGTTGAAGGTGTTCGATGGGAAGGGTGTCTGAAGAAGATGAAGTTGCAGGTTCCAGCGTAAAGATGATGAACGTTGAACGACGGATGTGGTGGTTATGGATATGACAACGGTGGTGATAGTGACCGGAGAAGGAGTTACAGGTTTCGTGATTATTGTTGCGACTCGAGATCTGTAGATGATGATGAAGGTTGCGACTCGAGAGAATACAACTCGAGACCTTTGCTGATTGTGACTCGAGAACAGAAAGTGATGACTCGAGATCTCGGTTGCGACTCGGAACCGAGGTTGCGACTCGAGACTTTGAAACCGTGAAGAGTCGAGACCGTGGAAGTGAGTCGAGACCTTTGTGAAGGTTGTTGAATCGAGACCGTGAAAGACGATGACTCGAGACTAGGAAGATGATGACTCGAGACTGTGATGATGATATGTCGAGACCGTGAAGATACCTCCTTGACTCGAGACCTGCTGAAGATAGATGATATTAAAAAAAATAGAATCAATGTAGCTGTCAACAAATCTCCGAAAACTTAGGAACTTTTTCAAATCAAGATATTTCCGAAATTTTTAAAAGATTACGTTTAATCTTTTTAACAACCTTTTCAACAATTGAAACACCAAAATACACTGTTTTTTGATAAAATATTGATGAACACTGCAAAGAACACTAAGAACGCGATGAACAAAAATTCAAAATCTTGAATATTTGATATCAAACCGAGCCTAGAAACAGGTTCTAATGGCTCTGATACCACTTGTAAGTCCCGTAAAACCGGATCTTTCAATGATATCAAACAATCACCAAGTTTGTGCGTAATCCAAACTAGGTGAGATTCAAGAAATAAAACGAAAACCAACAAGAAATATGAACAACGAAGAACAAACCGAAATCACTTTCAAACTTGCACACGATTCTATTACTATTAACTAGCAAAACCGTCTGGTACAAGTTCCTACACCACAATCAAATCGCCTCTCTCTCTATGTTTCTCTAGAATTTCTGTAACATGGAGGTTCAAACCTAAAAACAAGTTGAAAACTTGTTTATATACATGGACAAGCCCACTTCCCTACATGGGCTTCCCTTGGTCCTGCTTGGCCCACATGGCCTAAAGCTTGGCCCAAGTGACCTATAAAGGTCCACAACCTAATATAAACTAACCCAGTAAAGCCCAGTTCGTAACCATAACTCGTTGTATGAATTTGATGCGTCAGTCTCACACTTTAGGGCCTAACAGAGCATTCTTCGCCTAAGTTAACTAATTGCAATGATTCAATTTTCCTTTTGTGAGTGAGGAAGTCCCTCATAAATTTTGCATATTTAGGCATTTGGGTTAAGACCTCGATAAAAGGAATATTAACATGCAATTGTTTTAGTAAATTTTCGAACTTTGCGAATTGCTCATCGGTCTTTTGACGATTTAACCGACCGGGGTATGGAACCGGAGGAGTCTTGGTGTGCTCTTGATTTGGTGGAGAAGCCTTTTCTGGTTGTGATGCGGGTGGAGCCATGGTTTGGCTAGATTGGCTCTTTTCAGCCGGTGGTAATGGAGCCTCCTCTGGACCCTCGGTTCGGTTTCTTAGTGTGATGAGATGTACTTGCGCTTTTGGGTTGGTTTCGGTATTTCTTGGTAACGCGCCTTGTGGTCTCTCGAAGAAATTTTGAGCTACTTGATTTAATTGTTTTTCAATGTTTTGAATGCTAGCTTGTTGATTTCTAAAATTCGATTCCAATTGCTGAAATCGATCCGAGTTTTTCTTTTCGGTGTCAGAGATGAGGCGCGATACAGTATCTTCAAGCCTTTCTCGTCCACCTTGTTGTTGAGGAAAGTTTTGTGGTTGTTGAAAGTTAGTTCGTTGGTTTTGTTGGTTACTACTATTGCCAGGATCTCTCCAACCAAGGTTAGGGTGGTTACGCCATCCTTGGTTGTAGGTACCCGTTGGTGGACCCGACGGCCTAGGTCTATTATCAACGTAGTTTACCGTTTCTGTTTGATCATCTACTTCTTTCATACAACTCCAATTTTCATGTGGTCCACCACACCCCTCACAAGCCATAACCGAGGCCGTTTTTGCCATTTCTAACTTTTTGATTTTTGAAGAGAGGGCCTCGATTTGGGCTTGTAAAGAAGTGCTTTCATCAACCTTATGGGCGCCCGGGGCAATAGATTTGTTACCTCGGGGAGTGTGCCACTGAAAATTGGTTTGAGCAATTTCCTCAATTTGATTATATATTTCATTTGGGCGACGATTACCTAGAAGTCTTCCGGAGCTAGAATCAAGTGTTTGTCTTGTGTGTGGCAACAACCCATTGTAGAAAGTGGATACTTGTTGCCATACCGCAAGACCGTGATGAGGACACTTTCTTAGTAGCTCCTTGAACCTTTCCCAAGTTTCATATAAGGATTCCCCATCCTCTTGTGAATATGTATTAATTTCAGTCATTAATTTAGCCGTTTTAGCAGGAGGGAAATACTTATATAGAAACTGTCACATCCCAACCAATGGCGGAAACATCGGGATGAGACGAAGTGTGAAGATTGCTCGAGACATCATAACACTAATAATCGTGACAAGTATTTAAATAGTAAATTTCATTTCATTTCTAAAGAATCAATTACAAGAGTTTGAAACAAGTACAATATGAATAATGGAATACAATACAAATAAAATACAAAGTTTAAAGTGTGTATCTAAGCATCCTACTAGATTCCATGCATCATCAACATCATCGCTAAACCTGCAACATGTTTTAATAAAGTTCATTGCAAAAGCAAATGCGAGTACACAAGGTTTGAATAAGCATAGCATAAGTATAAAAGCATTTTACTCGAATCCACATGGCAATTTGTAAGCAAGGTAACTAGCATGCATATCATTACGTCTAACCCAAAGTGTCCACTAGTATTTAGCATCCCTCGCCACAAAAGTGACGAGACCGTATAGTATAATGACCTAACAATCCCCTGTCGGGTGGTGTGCTACTCCTATAGCGCTATAATTGTTAAGCGAGGGTATAACATAGTAATGGCATGAAGCATGTATTATCTAGCATAACAAGTAGCATGTATAACGGATTGAGTTCACAAAGTATATTTAAGTGTGTGTAAGTGTAATTTTTGTATGGTAACATGTTGCAACCCAAAATTGGTTTAAAATGTAAATGGGCCGAGTGTACTCACAAAGCTTGCATATGCTTTCCGATTATCCAATTGTTGACGAGTAGAGATTTAGAGTCCGAATGTATAAGGGTTAAAGTTCAAGTAGGCTTAGAGTCGAGATTCGGAATAAAACAACATGAAAGTATTATATCAACATAATCCTCTTCAACACATAACACCTGTATGAAACTTGGTAACCACGAGGGTTATAATAATGTTTTCATGAGTTGAACACTCATAAGAATCATAACAAGGTTTAGGTCCTAGATGATGTCCTACTACTTTGACAAATGAACATGAATTCAACATCAAAGGTTCGAATGTACATAGATATTATTTAGGTTAGGTAGTATATATTAATAAGTCCTTAGTACATGTATTTCAAGCATGAGGTAGAAGATTATATCTTCATTTAGGTACCTCAAAATGTGTCATAGAAGTCATGTAGGAGATAGGAAGAGCAAACTTCCATTTAGGCACCTCGTAAGCGTTCACCACTACACTTGTTGTAAGGACAAACAAGGAGGGTCATGAACTATGATTAGTACAAGAATGTAAACAATATAAGCTATGAGAAATCATCAAATCATGTGGGGATTTTATGTTGGAAAAACCCAAGTTTTTCCATAATCACTCCTACATCAAGTTTGAAACTTGAACATGACTTGTGGGTCAAAAACCCTAATCAAAACAGAATTTATTTGAGGTTTAACCTCTGATTTTGTATGTCTCAACCTTGTTTTTAAGCCTAACCAACCACAAGATAGGTTGTAAGCATTAGGACATAGGTTTGAGTGAGTTAAACTCATGTTTAAGCAAAGATTAATGAAAACAAATTTAAACAGTAGACTTTGAAGCCTTTTTACCGGAGTTCCAGGGACTTGTTTGCTGTGAAACATCCCTAGAATCGAAGCTAAGGTCAAGCCAAGCATTCTGGAAAAAGAATGGACCAAAACGGATAAGAAATGAAGAAGTTATGCCCATTTTCGTAAAGCTCGATGAATCTGTCCGAACTTGAACTTTCAGCAACGATTTTGAGTGATTGAAGGAGATTTAAATGAGTTTGTAAAGTGTTTTGAGCTTGGATGAGGTGTGTATTTATAGGGGAGAAGTTAGGAAGTGGTTAGGAGGGTTTTAATGGTGATTAGAGGCCATTGGGTGAGAGTTAGAAGTGGGATTTCGTGCAAATTCGCGAGCTGTTTGAAAATCTGCCCGCCAGACACCCTTACGGACCGTAAGGGTGGGAGGCTTACGGTCCGTAAGCCTTTGGGCTGAAACACAAATTTTTATTTTTTTGTTATTTGATTCCTAACTAGTCCAATATTACCAATTACGGGTTTTGTGACAACTCGAAATTTAGAACCTTTCGTTGTATCTTGGTGTAACTTGGTTGAACGTTATGTGATTAGTTACCTTGTTGGTTCAATGAATGACCTAAGTGAAATTATGTGATTATGCGTTATGCTTGTATGTATGAGTGTGATTATGTGAACCGAGACACAAGGACACGACTCGAGACCATGCGGTCTCGAGTGAACAGTAAGGTTGGGCCGGATTGGGCCATGCACCTCTTTAGTCCACTAGTATATAACCATTGTGATTAGCCACACTTGTCATTTTTTGGGCAAACAATACACACTCTCCTACACACACACACACTCTCTCTCTCTCTCAATAAAACCCTAGCAACACCACCCTCTTCTCTTGTGCCGGATCAAGAGTAGCAAGCCAAGCTCTCGGATTTGCTTGTGTTCTTCACTCGGAAACTTTCGGACAACAAACCTACTCTCCTTCACACACACCTCATCAACCGGTTAGTGTTTTATGATGTTTGTTGTTAGAATAGTTGTTATGAATGATGATGTTCTTGTGAATCGGATGTGTATGATGATGTTATTCGGCTAACATGTTCTGATTTTGGATATATTACATAATGAGCTAATGATGTCGTGTGTCTAAATGTGATTTAAACCATTGATTGTTGATGTTCATGAAATAGGCTTGCATATATGTATTAGATAATGCCATGTTAATCGGATTGTACACTCTTGTGCTAAGAACCGAATGCTTGCTAAACCGGCTACATGTGTGTGGAAACCGGTTTAGTATAGGGTCGAGTTTGAGGTGTTATGTGATGATTTGAAACCATTAGATGACTATGTTCAAGTGTTTTGATTGTTGTTTATGTTATGTTTGTGATTAATGCTAAAAACCCTAAAATATGGTGAACAAGTCTGAATGATCATGATGAACTACTTGAATGTATGAAGAACAACATGAATATGATATGAAGGTGTCTTGAATATTTGAAAAAAATACTTGTTTGATCCATTTTAGTAAATTGTTAGACAAGAAAACATGTTTAAATGGATAGTACACATTGTTGCATGAAATCGAAATCTCATTGGCTAAGTACAATGTCGGAAATCAGCAAATGTCCCAGCCGAGACCTTCAGTCTCGACTCGAGACCATGAACATGATAACTCGAGACCGTAGATTGCGACACAGATTGCGGGTCGAGAACCCCTAGCCTCGACTCGAGACCATACCTTATCAGCACACAAACATCATGACTCGAGACTATGGTTGCGAGTCCGATTGCAACTCGAGATCAACCCATGCATGACCCGAGACCTCCCCAGTTGCGACTCGAGAATTTGTAAGCTACAACTCGAGACCGCACAGTCTCGACTCGAGACCATATACATGTGCACGCTGTTTGGACTTGCACCCTATTACGGGCTTAGGTGTTTGGGCCGGACTTTTGGACTTTGTTTACTTGTATACGTGATACTGTTCAACTCATAGGTATTATTGTAAACCGTCATGTTTATACGTGTATGCCATGAATAATACCTGTATGCAACTTGCTAGTATACGTGTAAAACATACGTGCACTACTTGGATACAAACCTGACTTGAATGGTATCTATGTTAGGACGTAGTTGACCACTTACAACTTGATTGACCTTTCTGTGTATCTGCCGAGCAAACCAAGGTGAGTTCACACCCTCTACAAAGCATGGGATTCCCTGGGTTGGGAATGGGGTTAAGGAATATGGATTCCTCGTCCTCTCTTGGGTAGGACAGCATTGGTTCAGGAATGTAATTCCTCGTCCGCAGGGACAGATAACTCGTACTAGACCAAAACTCTATCACGAAGTCCCTCCTTTTTATATCGACTTAATCGCCGGGCCAATGGCGAGCGGGTCATTAGTTAGATAGCGCTATTTAGGTCTGACAAACCTCACACCGTGCCGCAGAGGACGGGCGTGAACTAATAGATCTGCGGCACGTCAATGATGATAGACATTGACAGTTTCAGGGCACATAAACATGACTACAGTCAGCAGTCGATATGGTAACGAGTCTAGTGTATACATGGGGTAGCCCCCACGGCCGAAATGCCAGATAACTAACACGGGGTAGCCCCCACGGCTGGATTGCCAGAGTAACCGGGAATAAACAAGTCACGTTTTTAACTATGGGGTAACCCCCACGGCAGGATGCCAGATAAAGGAAACTGTTTTCTAAACAACTTAAAATGAACACCCAACCGTGAACTCACTCAACTTGTTGTTGACTCGTTACTACATGCTTTGCAGGTCTTTAGGTACTTAGCTGGAGCTTGCATGGAGGAGGGTCGTTGTGGGATATGGACAGCTGTGTGCCATGTTAAACTTTGAAACAATTAAACTTATGTTTTGATTTTAAACGTTATGCTTCCGCTTGCAACTTAAACTATGTTTTGTTTGGACACCAATTGTATTAGTTGGGTTTTATATATTATTTACATGCTTGTTCAATATGATTGGTGGCTGGATCCTGGTCAGTCACGCCTCCAAGCGGTAGTATTCCGCAGGTGGATTTTGGGGGTGTGACAGATTGGTATCAGAGCCATTGGTTATAGTGAACTTGGTTTTAATAAGGGAGAAACGTTTTTTGTTAAAACCAGACTATAACCTGTACAGTGCTCAACGGTCCACAATGACGCTTCACTCCACATGCAAAGCTCGACACTCTAGGTGATATGATCTGTGTATATATTGCCTACTTGTTAGTTATATAGCACATTACTCATGGTATACTTGGTTATTATAACTACTGTTGCTTGAACACGTGTGTGCTTACTCTCTTCTGTCGTCATATTTTCGCGAACCCCTCTCACTCACGTTCCTCTTGATATGAAGATCATGTCTGGACGCATTAACATGACACAAGGCCAGTTGACGGCTCTGATTAACGAACAAGTTGCTGCGGCACTTGCAGCTGCACACGCAGGAGGTATATCCTGCAGTCCGAACTCATCCTAGGATCTTTAGAATCCTACTCTCGTGAACCAACCTTTGTGTTAAACTCTGTCTTTCTTTCGCCCACAATAGGTCAGCATGCTCAGCCACCCGTGTGCACTTTTAAGACTTTCATGGACTGCCGACCAACTACTTTTAGCGGCACTGAAGGAGCAGTAGGCCTCCTCCACTGGTTTGAGAAACTCGAGTCAGTCTTCGAAATGTGTGAATGCCCTGAGGCGCGCAGGGTGAAGTATGCTACCGGTACTCTCGAGGGTTTAGCCCTCACATGGTGGAACGCTCAGGTTCAAATGCTGGGGTTGGTTGCTGCCAACGCCACCCCATGGGAAACTTTTAAGGAAATGATCAAGGAAGAATACTGCAGTCGTGATGACATTCATAAGCTGGAAGTCGAGTTCTTCAACCTCAAGATGACGGGGTCAGAAATTGAGGCGTACACTAAGAGATCGAATGAGCTTGCCTTACTGTGTCCCACTATGGTGGACCCTCCAATTAAGCGAATTGAACTCTTCCTCAAGGGCTTGGTGCCAGAGATCCAAAGTCATGTGACTTCAGCAAACCTCGCCACTATCCAGCAGGTTGTTCAGTTGGTACACCGTCTCACTGATCAGGCGGTGGAGCAGAACAGGTTACCAAAGCGCATAGGTGCTGCAACCACTTCTGGTGTCCCTAGTGACAACAAACGGAAATGGGATGGGACTTCAAGTAAGGGTTCGACTTCTGTTCAGTCCCAGTCTCAGCAGAGAAAGACTGATGACTACAAGAGCCCTAGTTAGCAATCATCTGGTGGCCAAAGTCACGGTGGGTACAAAGGGAATCACCCCAAATGCAATCGCTGCAGCCTGCACCATAGCGGGCCATGCACAAGGGGCAACTGTCATCGGTGCAACAAGCCAGGTCACGCTGCAAAGGATTGCAGAAGCTTATACCCCGCCAATCAGAATCGTCAGCAAGCCCAACAGAACCAACGCCAGCAGCCGCAGCAGGGTGATAACAAAGGGTGCTTTCAGTGTGGAGCTGAGGGCCACTTCAAGAGAGATTGTCCCCAACTGAGCAGGAACCAGAACAACAACAACAACAACAACAATCAGGGGAATGGTAACAATGGGAACAACAACAACAACAATGGTGCCAGGGGGCGGGTGTTCGTGATTGGCCAAGGTGAAGCAAGGAATGACCCCAATGTTGTGGCGGGTAAGTTCCTTCTCGACGACTTTTATGTTTCAGTGTTATTTGATTCGGGTGCCGATACTAGCTACATGTCACTAGAAGTTAGTCAGATGCTTAAGCGTATCCCAACACCTTTGAACAACAAGCACACTGTAGAGCTAGCAAACGGTAAGAGTTTAGAGGCCACACACGTAGTCGAGGGTTGTAAACTTGTTCTTGCTAACCAGACCTTCTCTATCGACCTTATTCCTATCGTCTTGGGTAGTTTCGACATTGTCATTGGGATGGATTGGTTATCCCAACACCAAGCAGAGATCCTTTGCAACGAGAAGATTGTCCGTATTCCTGGTCCCAGTGGTGAACCTCTCATGATTCGTGGCGACAAGAGGAGTGCTGTCGAGAACGTCATCTCTCTCCTTAAGGCCCAAAAGTGCTTGCGAAAGGGCCACACTGCCATTTTGGCTCTCGTTACTGACACCTCGGAAAAAGAGAAGAAGATAGAAGATTTTCCAGTTGTACGCGACTATCCGGAGGTATTTCCTGAGGAATTACCTGGTCTTCCGCCCCATCGCCAAGTCGAGTTTCAGATTGAACTAGCTCCTGGAGCTGCGCCTATAGCTCGTGCACCTTATCGTTTAGCTCCATCAGAGTTGGAAGAACTCTCTACGCAACTACAAGAACTCTTGGATAAGGGTTTTATTCGTCCAAGCTCATCACCCTGGGGAGCTCCAGTACTATTTGTAAAGAAGAAGGACGGTACCTTCAGAATGTGCATCGACTACCGGGAACTCAACAAGGTGACGGTGAAGAACCGTTATCCTCTACCGCGTATTGACGACTTGTTCGACCAGCTGCAAGGGTCGAGCTACTATTCGAAGATCGATTTGAGATCGGGTTATCACCAGCTGAGAGTCCGAGAAGAGGACGTCTCCAAAACAGCCTTCAGGACTCGCTATGGGCACTATGAGTTTTTGGTCATGCCTTTTGGGCTGACAAACGCACCTGCGGTTTTCATGGACTTGATGAACCGAGTGTGCAAGCCTTACCTGGACAAGTTCGTTATAGTCTTCATCGACGACATCCTGATCTATTCTAAGAGTCGGGAGGAGCATGAGCAACATCTACGACTCATTCTGGAACTCCTTCGAACAGAACAGCTTTATGCAAAGTTCTCGAAATGCGACTTCTGGCTTCGAGAAGTCCATTTCCTAGGCCACGTGGTAAACAAGGATGGGATTCACGTTGATCCATCCAAGGTATACTCGATTAAGAACTGGCCTGCACCTCGTACACCAAAGGAAATTCGCCAATTCTTGGGTTTGGCAGGTTACTACAGGAGATTCATTAAGGATTTTTCCAAGATTGCACAGCCTCTCACCTCACTAACGCAGAAAGGCGTTGTTTATCAATGGGGAAACGCACAGGAATTAGCATTTCAACATTTAAAGGATAGACTTTGCAGCGCACCTATCCTTTCATTACCAGAGGGCACAGATGATTTTGTGGTTTACTGCGATGCATCAATTCAGGGCCTTGGTTGTGTGTTGATGCAACGAGATAAAGTGATAGCCTACGCCTCACGCCAACTTAAAGTTCATGAAAGAAACTACACTACACACGACTTAGAGCTGGGAGCTGTTGTTTTTGCACTTAAGTTATGGCGACATTACCTGTACGGTACCAAGTGCGCCGTCTACACCGACCACAGGAGCCTCGAGCACATCTTCAAACAGAAAGAACTGAATATGCGATAGCGACGATGGGTCGAGCTACTGAATGACTACGAGTGCTCAATCAGGTATCACCCGGGCAAGGCCAATGTTGTGGCTGACGCCCTCAGTCGAAAGGACACCGCGCCTAAGCGCGTGCGAGCTTTACAACTCACTATCCATTCTAGTCTTCCTTGCCAAATACGAGCTGCTCAAATAGAAGCATTGAAACCAGAAAACGTCAGGGCTGAAGCCCTACGCGGATCGAGGCAACGCTTAGAACAGAAGGAAGACGGTGCTTACTACGTAACGAGACGCATTTGGATCCCACTCTATGGCAACTTGCGAGAGCTCGTGATGGAGGAAGCACACAAGTCTCGCTACTCGGTACACCCTGGTTCGGATAAGATGTACCACGATATCAAAACTACGTACTGGTGGCCTAGCATAAAGGCCCACATAGCAACTTACGTTAGCAAGTGTTTGACTTGTGCGAGAGTCAAGTCTGAATACCAGAAACCCTCAGGCCTACTCCAGCAACCAGAGATACCACAATGGAAATGGGAGCAAATTTCCATGGATTTCGTTACTGGCCTGCCTAGATCCCAGCGCGGAAACGATACTATTTGGGTGATCGTGGATCGACTTACCAAGTTTGCACACTTCCTGGCTATCAAGGAGACGGATAAATTCTCCACTCTTGCAGAAATATACCTCAAGGAAGTTGTTTCGAGGCACGGGGTGCCCACCTCCATTATCTCGGATCGAGATGCGCGTTTTACTTCAGAGCTGTGGCAGGCGATGCACAAATCCTTTGGCTCACGATTAGATATGAGCACAGCGTATCACCCTCAGACGGACGGGCAGTCCGAGCGCACTATTCAAACCTTAGAAGACATGCTTCGCGCATGTGTAATCGACTTTGGCAACAGCTGGGAAAAGCATCTGCCACTTGTGGAATTCTCGTACAATAACAGCTACCACACCAGCATTAAAGCTGCTCCGTTTGAGGCATTGTACGGACGTAAATGACCGGTCACCTCTTTGTTGGGCAGAGGTGGGGGATAGTCAGATCACTGGTCCAGAACATGTGGTAGACACGACCGAACAAATTGCTCAAATACGAAAACGCATGGCGGCAGCTCGTGACCGTCAGAAAGTTTACGCTGATAAGGGCAGGAAACCACTAGAGCTCCAGGTTGGGGAGCGGGTACTACTCAAAGTTTCACCCTGGAAGGGTGTGGTTCGTTTTGGTAAACGAGGCAAACTTAACCCACGATACGTTGGACCTTTTGAAATCATCGAGAAAATAGGCAGGGTGGCCTACAGACTGAACTTACCAGCAGAACTCGGTGCAGTTCACAACGTTTTCCACGTGTCGAATCTGAAGAAGTGTCTGTCAGATGAGACCCACATAGTTCCTCTGAAGGAACTCACTATCGACGAGCAGTTACGATTCGTCGAGGAACCAGTCGAAATCACGGACCGGGATGTTAAGGTCCTCAAGAGCACTAGAATACCTCTCGTTCGAGTTCGTTGGAACTCACGTCGCGGCCCAGAGTTCACCTGGGAACGCGAAGATCGGATGAAACAAAAGTATCCCCAACTGTTCTCAAACAGTACAACCACTACTGAGGCTGAAGCTACGGAATTTCGGGATGAAATTCCAGATCAACGGGGGGTGGATGTGACACCCCAGGAAAACCGGGAAAACCATACAACTTAACTAGCTTCCTCAGTGAGTGCTTACCAAATTTCGGGACGAAATTTCTTTCAACTTGGGGATGATGTGACAACTCGAAATTTAGAACCTTTCGTTGTATCTTGGTGTAACTTGCTTGAACGTTATGTGATTAGTTAACTTGTTGGTTCAATGAATGACCTAAATGAAATTATGTGATTATGCGTTATGCTTGTATGTATGAGTGTGATTATGTGAACCGAGACACAAGGACACGACTCGAGACCATGCGGTCTCGAGTGAACAGTAACGGTTGGGCCGGATTGGGCCATGCACCTCTTTAGTCCACTAGTATATAACCATTGTGATTAGCCACACTTGTCATTTTTTGGGCAAACAATACACACTCTCCTACACACACACACTCTCACTCTCACTAAAACCCTAGCAACACCACCCTCTTCTCTTGTGCCGGATCAAGAGTAGCAAGCCAAGCTCTCGGATTTGCTTGTGTTCTTCACTCGAAAACTTTCGGACAACAAACCTACTCTCCTTCACACACACCTCATCAACCGGTTAGTGTTTTATGATGTTTGTTGTTAGAATAGTTGTTATGAATGATGATGTTCTTGTGAATCGGATGTGTATGATGATGTTATTCGGCTAACATGTTCTGATTTTGGATATATTACATAATGAGCTAATGATGTCGTGTGTCTAAATGTGATTTAAACCATTGATTGTTGATGTTCATGAAATAGGCTTGCATATATGTATTAGATAATGCCATGTTAATCGGATTGTACACTCTTGTGCTAAGAACCGAATGCTTGCTAAACCGGCTACATGTGTGTGGAAACCGGTTTAGTATAGGGTCGAGTTTGAGGTGTTATGTGATGATTTGAAACCATTAGATGAGTATGTTCAAGTGTTTTGATTGTTCTTTATGTTATGTTTGTGATTAATGCTAAAAACCCTAAAATATGGTGAACAAGTCTGAATGATCATGATGAACTACTTGAATGTATGAAGAACAACATGAATATGATATGAAGGTGTCTTGAATATTTGAAAAAAAATACTTGTTTGATCCATTTTAGTAAATTGTTAGACAAGAAAACATGTTTAAATGGATAGTACACATTGTTGCATGAAATCGAAATCTCATTGGCTAAGTACAATGTCGGAAATCAGCAAATGTCCCAGCCGAGACCTTCAGTCTCGACTCGAGACCATGAACATGATAACTCGAGACCGTAGATTGCGACACAGATTGCGGGTCGAGAACCCCTAGCCTCGACTCGAGACCATACCTTATCAGCACACAAACATCATGACTCGAGACTATGGTTGCGAGTCCGATTGCAACTCGAGATCAACCCATGCATGACCCGAGACCTCCCCAGTTGCGACTCGAGAATTTGTAAGCTACAACTCAAGACCGCACAGTCTCGACTCGAGACCATATACATGTGCACGCTGTTTGGACTTGCACCCTATTACGGGCTTAGGTGTTTGGGCCGGACTTTTGGACTTTGTTTACTTGTATACGTGATACTGTTCAACTCATAGGTATTATTGTAAACCGTCATGTTTATACGTGTATGCCATGAATAATACCTGTATGCAACTTGCTAGTATACATGTAAAACATACGTGCACTACTTGGATACGAACCTGACTTGAATGGTATCTATGTTAGGACGTAGTTGACCACTTACAACTTGATTGACCTTTCTGTGTATCTGCCGAGCAAACCAAGGTGAGTTCACACCCTCTACAAAGCATGGGATTCCCTGGGTTGGGAATGGGGTTAAGGAATATGGATTCCTCATCCTCTCTTGGGTAGGACAGCATTGGTTCAGGAATGTAATTCCTCGTCCGCAGGGACAGATAACTCGTACTAGACCAAAACTCTATCACGAAGTCCCTCCTTTTTATATTGACTTAATCGCCGGGCCAATGGCGAGCGGGTCATTAGTTAGATAGCGCTATTTAGGTCTGACAAACCTCACACCGTGCCGCAGAGGACGGGCGTGAACTAATGGATCTGGGGCACGTCAATGATGATAGACATTGACAGTTTCAGGGCACATAAACATGACTACAGTCAGCAGTCGATATGGTAACGAGTCTAGTGTATACATGGGGTAGCCCCCACGGCCGAAATGCCAGATAACTAACATGGGGTAGCCCCCACGGCTGTAATGCCAGAGTAAATGGGTAAACAAATCACGTTTTCAACTATGGGGTAACCCCAACGGCAGGATGCCAGATAAAGGAAACTGTTTTTGAAACAACTTAAAATGAACACCCAACCGTGAACTCACTCAACTTGTTGTTGACTCGTTACTACATGCTTTGCAGGTCTTTAGGTACTTAGCTGGAGCTTGCATGGAGGAGGGTCGTTGTGGGATATGGACAGCTGTGTGCCATGTTAAACTTTGAAACAATTAAACTTATGTTTTGATTTTAAACGTTATGCTTCCGCTTGCAACTTAAACCATGTTTTGTTTGGACACCAATTGTATTGGTTGGGTTTTATATATTATTTACATGCTTGTTCAATATGATTGGTGGCTGGATCCTGGTCAGTCACGCCTCCAAGCGGTAGTATTCCGCAGGTGGTTTTGGGGGTGTGACAGGTTTTATGATCAAATTAAGATATTTTAGTGTATAAAGCATGTTCTAAAGGTTATATAAGTACCAAAACGAATAAGATTAAGTATAAGTATTGTACGAATTATGTAAGTCACGAAATGGTAGGTTTAACACACACTTGCAAGTATCACGAATCACGTTTCACGCGTATGAATGTATGATTGTATAAAGTATGATTTGAAATAAATACAAGTTTCATTACGAGTTAAGTCTCGAATTACAATGGTTATAACGAAATGGCGAATCCAAGGTTGCAAAGCTTCCAAAAATAGAATTTCAAATAATGGTTTCTAAATGTAGAAAGTTTGAAAATGCAGGGCGTTACAGAAACTTTTGGGCTAGTTCATCCCAGGTATTTACCGAGCCAACTGGGAGGGTGTTAAGCCAAGCCTTAGCTGGGTCTTTTAGTGAAAATGGAAACATTCAAAGGCGAATGGCGTCGTTTGATGCTCCATTGATCCGAAAGGTATCACATATTTCTAAGAAATTAGTAATATGTAGATGGGGATCCTCGTCCGCAAGCCCATGAAAGGTTGCGGAGTTTTGAAGCATTTGTATCAAATGCGGCCGAAGTTCGAAGTTATTGGCTTCGACAATTGGTGCATTGATAGCGGCGCCTAGATTACCTACAGTGGGCCGTAGGTAATCCATGAGGGTACGTTGGTCCGCCATTGGAAGTGGGTCCCCCGAAACTTTCTCTTTTTTTTTTGGCTTTAAGTCTTTTTCTGAGAAAACGTTCGAGTTCTTCTAAAGGTTCTTTTATGTCTCTACTAGAATTGGGCTCTGCAGAAACTGAAAAACTAAGAAAAATCCTAAAAAAAATCGAAAAATAAGAAAAACGATTAGGCCGCTGATTCCTAACTTTCTTAAAATCCTTGTGTCCCTGGCAACGACGCCAAAAACTTGATGTGCGTTAGGTGTGTATATAAGTTTAAGTATATTTTAAGCCCTTTTACACTTTTTTAGCCAAGTTTTAAATTTATAAAACACGATATTTACTAACACTAAACCCACATATGGGCAAGTGCACCCATCGTGAGCGTAGTATAGTGTTGGTAAGATACCGAGGTCGTCCAAGGACACAAGAGCTTTTAATACCGGTTTATCCTCAACGTCTAATCAAATCAAAAGTTTAGAAAAAATTTTTAAACTAAGAAAATAAAAACTATCTAAAATGCTGAAAAATAAAAATAAAAGTAAAAACAGATAGACAAGATGAATCACTTGGCTCCGACTCGTGTTTAGTGTAACCTTTGATTATTTCCGCACTTTTGCACTATTTAAGAGATTATCTTAGTTATTGTAGTAGGCCCCTCTTTTGGAGGTGACGTTACCCTCAACCCAGTAGTTTGAGTCAGCAAGGATACAATCCTAAAGGGTCGGATTATTGAAAGATAATTAATTAAGTTATTAATGCATAATGTGGTAGGCCCCTCTTTTGAAGGCGACGTTAGCCTCGGCTAAGTAGTCTGAGTCAGCAGGGATACAGTCCTAAGTAGCCGGGTTAAAGTTTTAATAGTAGTTTAACTTATGAGGGGATCAAATAGTTTGGACCCCCGCCATCCAATACCGTTAAGTATTGAAGGAGGTCCTACTAAATTTGACCCAGGTCCTTTGCAGGATCTATACACTGAACAATGGCAAGACTCTTACCAAACCGTTCCCTTAACCCCCGACCAGGTAGCCAACATACCTCCATATAGACCGTGGAGATATGAATGGTGAAAATATTTTATTTTATATAGACAGTAAAATAATGCCAAGACACCACGGACAAACGATAAGGAAAAATCACCTTCAACATAAGAAACTAGATATTAAAGTCATTAATACATAACCAATTAAAAAGTGCGAAAAGATTAAAAATAAAAAGTATTACACTAGACACTTTGTCTTCACCAAGTGATGTAAGAGACTTAGGGAAACATGGCCTTGATTGTCAAGAACTCTTACGATCAATCTTGGATCCCGAGACGACTCACACACTCTATGATGGACAATGGATGATGGTGGTGGATGATGGTGTTATGGTGGTGGGTGAAGTGTGAGAGAGGTGGTGTGCCAAGGGATGGTTTGAGCTTGAACCAAGCACTCCTATTTATAGGCTGAACAGAAGCTCGGGCACGGCCCTGTGTCCAGTGGGCACGGCCCCGTGTCCATCCTCTTCCCTGTCTTCATTAATTGCTCTTGTCTTTATTAGTTGACCACGGCCCCGTGTCCGCTGGGCACGACCCCGTGTGCAGAAGCATATCTGTACTATCAAGATTTGCCTGGATTCTGCGAATCTTATAGTTGACCACGGCCCCGTGTCCGCTGAGCACGGCCCCGTGGTGGGCGATGGAAGCTTCTACAACTTTGTCTTTTATGCTGACACTTGGGCACGCCCACGTGCTCACTGAGCACGGGGCGTGTTCAGCCTTCTGCTCTCTTGTTTTGCTTGGGAAGATGCTTTCAGGGAGGTCGGGCATGCCACGTTTATTCCTTTTCTTGTATTTATGTTAGATTTAGCTGCCTTTTTGCTTCTTTTGTTAATTTGAGCTCATATAATCCTGAAAATACAAAAGGAATACAAAAGCACACTTTTTCCAACATTTGTACTAAAAAAGGGTTAGTTTTATGCCACAATTGATGTAATTTATATGTTGCATTTTGCCCACATCAGACACTCACAAAGGTCCTAAGCACGATTAGGGATCACTAGGAAGCTTGTTGCTGATCAGAGGAGCTCCAGAATGAGTCTTGTGAATGTTTGCAAATGAATGGCACAAGTTGTTGCAACTAGAGCTCCTTATATATGCATTTTGATTCAACAAGATCATGCCAAGTAGGTCTACAAATGTTACAAGATCAGTACAAGTGCCCCTATTGCATGTTAAATCATTGGAGGGATCCCTGGTATAAGAAAACAACCTTTTTAAGTCGGTTACAGACCTGCAACTGGCATCTGCAGGTTTTCTGTCGCTGTGCTGCCCTCGCGGGCCGCGTAAACCCATAAGGGATTCTTACGCGGGCCACCTGGCCTCCTGAACCTGCTAAACAAGTTTCAGCTAATTGCAATTCAGTCCCTGGTCCTTCTATACGTGGTTTTAAGTGTTTTTCTTGCACTTTTGGCCCTCTAACCTTACTTCTATGGGCTCCATGACATGTTTAAACATTGGCAAGTCCTTGATTAACTTTGTGATTACCCGAAAGGCCATAAATTCCAACGTTGACGCTTTTAACCCCTCGTATACGAATATCGTCTTAACTTTCTCATACTATAACGAAACTTTGTGAAATTTTTATCACACATTCTAGTGAGCATAATTAATCGTTACAAAGCTTCGGGTTTGCTAAAAGGTCACTCAGAGGTATACGTTAAACATGTTGACACATTTAACCCCTGTAGTTTGTAATCTCTCACTTTCTTTCATATTTAGCTTCGTATGATCCATGATTTATTCGTTTGAAGGTATAAACATCATGTAGGGCTATTTTAGAGTATATTTATCCTTTGTTAACACTTTGAATCCTTTTATACACATAGATTCCTTGTTTGTCAACTTTAGTCCCTCTAACTTAATTCTTTACACGTTTAAAGTCAGTGACACGTGTCAATATAATATTGGACATGAATTTTCGAGGTGTTACATCCTCACTCCCTTAAAAGAAATCTCGACCTCGAGATTTACTGAAACAATTGAGGGTACTTTTCTTTCATAGTGGACTCTACCTCCCACGTGTATTCAGGACATCTGCGGGCATCCCATTTGACCTTTGCAATAGGCACATGCTTCCTTCGAAGCTTCTTTACCTGTCGATCCTCAATCGACAATGGTTTTTCCACAAATTTCAAGCTCTCATCTATATGCACATCCGTATGTGGTATGACTAGCGATTCGTCAGCTAGGCATTTCTTCAGATTGCAGATGTGGAATACGTTGTGAATACCACTGAGCTCTTCAGGTAAGTTTAACTTGTAAGCCACTGACCCGACACATTCGATGATCTCGAATGGTCCTATATACCTAGGGCTTAACTTACCCTTCTTACCAAATCGCATCACTCCCTTCCAGGGTGATACCTTAAGCAAAACTTTATCACCAACCTTAAACTTTAGAGGTTTTCGCCTTTTATTAGCATAACTTTTCTGCCTATCCCTGGCAGCTTTCAGGCGGTCATGAATCTGGACAATTTTGTCCGTCGTTTCAAAGACTAAGTCAGGTCCTGATAATTGAACTTCTCCTACTTCCGCCCAACAAATAGGCGTTCTGCATTTTCTACCATATAATGCCTCAAAAGGCGCAGCCTTAATGCTCGTATGATAGCTATTGTTATAGGAGAACTCGATCAATGGCAGGTGGTTATCCCAACTACCACCTAAATCAATTACACACGCACGAAGCATGTCTTCCAAAGTTTGGATGGTTCGCTCACTCTGCCCATCTATCTGGGGGTGGTAAGCCGTACTAAAATTCAAGCGCGTGCCCAAAGACTATTGGAAACTTTTCCAAAAATGTGATGTGTATCTCGTATCTCTGTCAGAGATAATTGACACTGGTACGCCATGCAGAGATACAATCTTATCTACGTACAATTGGGCTAACATGTCAGAGCTATAAGTCTCCTTAATGGGTAGGAAATGTGCCGACTTAGTCAGTCTATCTACTATCACCCATATAGTATCATTTCCCTTCCTTGTCTTTGGCAACTTAGTGATGAAATCCATTGTCACCATCTCCCACTTCCATGTGGGAAGTTCAGGCTGTTGTAGCAAACCTGACGGCTTCTGATGCTCAGCTTTGACTTGCGCGCATGTCAAACATTTAGCTACATAGGCGGCTATAGACTTCTTTAAGCCTATCCACCAAAAATTTGCCTTCAGATCCTGGTACATCTTATCAGCTCCAGGATGAACGGAATATTTGGAACTGTGGGCTTCCTGGAGGATAACATCCCGAAGTCCTCCATAAACTGGAACCCATATTCGTCCATTTAACCTTAGGACTCCGTCCTTGTCATAGGATAACTGCTCTTCAGTTACTCCTTGCTTTTCATCAGGATAGTTAGATTCCAACACAGCTTCCTTCTGTGCAGCTAACAACCTTTCGTTCAAATTATTCTTTATCTCAATGCTCTTGGCATTGATTCTTATAGGCTTTACTCTTTCCTTCCTGCTTAAGGCATCAGCAACCACATTTGCCTTGCCCGGATGGTATCTTATCTCACAGTCATAATCATTCAAAGTTTCCATCCATCGTCGTTGCCTCATGTTTAAATCCTTTTGATTAAACAAGTGTTGAAGGCTCTTGTGATCTGAATAGATCACACACTTGGTTCCATACAAGTAATGTCTCCACAGTTTTAGTGCAAATACAACGGCACCCAACTCCAAGTCATGGGTGGTGTAATTCTTCTCGTGCACCTTTAACTGTCGTGAATCATAGGCAATGACTTTGCCGTTTTGCATGAGCACACAGCCCATTCCGGTGTGTGATGCATCACAATATACTACAACTTCATCAATTCCATCAGGCAACGTCAATACAGGAGCGTTGCTCAACTTTTGCTTCAGAATATCAAAAGATTCTTGCTGCTTAAGCCCCCAGTCAAACTTTCTTTTCTTGCGGGTGAGTAAAGTCAGGGGTGTTGCAATTCTTGAGAAGTTTTCGATAAATCGCCTATAGTATCCTGCTAAACCTAGGAAGCTACGAATCTCTGTAGGCGTCTTTGGCTCTTGCCAATTCATAACAGCTTCCACCTTAGCGGGATCCACTTGGATACCACGCTAACTAACCACATGTCCAAGGAATTGGACTTCTCGAAGCCAAAATTCACACTTCGAAAATTTGGCGTAGAGTTTCTCATGATGTAGAAGTTTAAGAATACAGCGAAGGTGTTTCTCATGGTCAGCTTGGTTCTTCGAGTAGATGAGGATGTCGTCAATAAAGACGATGATAAATTTGTCCAAGTAGGGCTTGCAGACGCGATTCATGAGATCCATGAATGCGGCAAGAGCATTAGTGAGCCCAAAAGGCATCACTAGGAACTCGTAATGACCATAACGAGTCCTAAATGCAGTCTTGTGTACATCTTCATCTTTAACCTTCAATTGATGATAGCCTTACCTCAAATCGATCTTAGAGAAGTAGCTTGCCCCTTGTAATTGATCGAACAGATCGTCGATCCTGGGCAAGGGATACCTATTCTTGATAGTGACCTTATTAAGCTCACGGTAATCAATGCACAGACGCATCGATCCATCCTTCTTCTTGATAAACAGGATTGGCGCTCCCAAGGAGACGAACTAGGTCTAATGAAACCTTTCGCTAGCAGATCATCTAACTGCGTCCAAAACTCCTTCATCTCTGTTGGTGCCAACCTATAAGGTGCTCTAGCAACAGGTGCTGCTCCAGGGATGATGTCAATTCTGAATTCTACCTGTCTATCTGGTGGTAAACCAGGTAGTTCTTCAGGGAAAACTTCAGGATTTTCAGAAATGACGGGGATATCCTCAATCTTAGGTTTCGGCTCATCAATAGTAACATGTGCCATATAAATGACACAACCCTTCTTCAGGCATCTAGATGCCTTGAGCATAGACACTTGCTCAGGCAATCCATACTGGGTATCCCCCTGAATGGTAAGTGGCTCACCAGACGGGGTCTTGACTACTACTTGCTTCTTGTTGCACACAATCTGGGCTTGGTTATGCGATAACCAATCCATACCTATCACTATATCAAAACCGGCTAGATTAAAGGGAAGTAATGACAAAGGAAAAGAGTGGTTCCTAATGGATATAACACATCCATCTAACACAGTTGAGGCTGTTTCTATGGTTCCATCAGCTAATTCCACCTCATACTTCACACTTAAGGCTTTAACAGGTAAATTCAGTAACTTACAAAACTTATTATCTACAAATGATTTATCAGATCCTGAATCAAATAACACTCTCACATAAACATCATTTATGAGGAAGGTACCTGTGATCACATTGTCGTCCTGAACAGCTTCTTTTGCATCCATCCTGAAGACCCTAGCATGGGTCTTTTTCCCATCCTTAGTTTTCTTGGTGATCTTTGGGCAATTGGACTTGATGTGTCCTTTTTCACTGCAATTGTAGCACGTAGCATCCTTGATCTTCTTACAGTCTAAGGTCTTATGCTCAGAAGACTTGCAAATCCCACAAGCTCTCGGCTGTGACTGGGATTTTGACTCGAGTCTGCACCTCCCAAAATGGTGCTTCTTACAAACCTTACACTTGGGCTTATCTCCAGATTGATGCCCATCCTTCTTAGATCCAGACCCTTTCTTGTGGTCATTGTTTCCCCTGTGCTTCTTGTCTGACCGTCGTGAATTGACGTCTTCACGTTTCCTTTTCTCGGCATCCGTGTTCCTCAGTGATCTCTGCCCGATCGCATCCAGTGTGAGGGACAAGGTTATATCAGCTGCAGACCTGAAGGTAGCTGGCCGAGAGGCTTTTACACTTGCCTTAATCTCTGGGGCTAAACCCCCAATGAAACGAGCTATTCTTTTGGGTTCCGGGCTCACAAGATAAGGAACCAACCTTGACATTGTATTAAAGCTCGTAAGGTAAGCTTGGCAATCCAGATTTTTCATTACCAATGACAGAAAATCCGACTCAATCTTTTCAACCTCATGCTGAGGACAGTAGTTCTCCTTGATGAGGGTAACAAATTGTTCCCATGTCATATTGTATAGTGGGATCTTCCCAGTAGCTTGAATCAACGATCTCCACCAGGCTAGTGCCTCACCTTTGAATGATTGGGACACAAACTTTACCACATCCTTATCCGCGCACCCGCTAATATCAACCACGGTATCCATTTCATCCAACCATGTCATGCAGTCAACCGCTCCTTTCTCCCCAGTAAAATCTCTGGGTTTGCATGAGACGAAGTATTTATATGTACAGGACTTACCTCGCGGTTCCTGTTTAAGCTCGATCTTCTTTGACGGGACACTTTGCTGGTTCGAGGAGTGATGATCGTCATCATCCTTCTTTTGCTTATCTAGCTTAGAGGGTGGCTTACTATGAGCCTCAGAATGTGTTTTTGGCTTAGAATGGGGTGCTGATTGGGTCCTGCTTCGAGTACTACACGATTCACTATACTGCCTATCTATGGCTTTAGTGACAGCATTGTCAATTAATGCTTGGAGTTCTGCACCAGTTATATTGATCCTAGTGGCGTCATGATTCTTCTTTGGCCGACTGTTGACCTCCTCAGACTCGGCCATGTAGTTGGATTGCTACATAAAATGATGACAATGATTCATTTAGGGAATTTTAATAGATTTGTCATCTTGATAATTTATTAACCATGGTAATTAAAGAACCATATTGGTTAATTTGTTAAGAAATTTCATTAGTAACCCCTAGTTTTAGAATAATAATGGCACAATAGGCCTAGTCACATGGACATTTCTAAATTTAGGTCAAGATCTTATAGGATCTAGTTATTAAGGTTTGGATCAAGGTTCATTACCTTTCTTGACAGGGAGTTTATAAACTACGACTGTCTTTTGTCTTATATGACAATAATTATAGCCCGTAGGCATTACATCTCCATCGGATGTTTAATTAATTATAAAGGATTAGGTTAATTTAACGTAAAGGCGGCATGTGTGATTTTGCGGATCACATTAGCCAAGAATGTTAACATGTTTGCAGATGTTAACAGAGATTTGAATCTTTTAAAACAGATTTTTACCATATTGGCCAGGTCTTATAATGACATACAAGCTAGGTTTTACCTTTTAAGATTCTTTTTAATATTTAACGCAGAAAAATTTTAAATTGAGATGTTGGTAAGGATCTGAATCTAATTGGGGAACTACCATCTTGGCCCAGTCTTGAGATGACATATGGGCTAGGTCTTGTCCTTTTTAGACTTTATCATTTTAACAAAATGATAGATCTTGTAAAATAATGTTATTATTTATTTTATATTTTTGTTCATGCATATAACTGAAAATAAGAATTTAAATCTAACCATTTCACCACATGAATTAAAATACTAGTCTGCCCTGAACGGGACTTTCAAAGGAAATAACATGCCCACGTAGGGGCCTAACTGAACAAACATACCCACGCAGGGGTCAAAATAAAAGACTTGCCCACGCAGGGGCTTAACAACAAATCATACCCACGCAGGGGTTAAAACAGAAAAACAGGCCCACGCAGGGGCTCAACAGAAACAAGGAAATACAACCAACAATTGAAGGATTCAATGGTCCTTCTTGCTCTTCCCTTTTATTAAACCTGCCAATCCCTTGAAGAAACCTTGTCGTTCCCTGCGATCTCTGTGAATTACATGTTCAACCTGGTCCAGTCTTTGGAGAATTTCCTCCCGCTCAGGCGGGGAAAACCGTGGTACCTGCGGTTGCGGCTGATGTGGAGGTCGAAGAGACGGCTGCTGTTGGTACCCATAAGCTGGATATCCGACTCCCCAAGGAGTTCCTTAAGGCCCTTCGGGGTTAAGAGCATTGTAGTTCCACGCCGCCAGGTATGGGTCGATCTCCGCATAGTTGAAACTGGAGTGAGCCGGCTGCTTGAAGGGATTATACGTTGCTGGGCCAGTGTACGCAGGAATTGGGTTGTTAAAGCCCAATGGTGGTGACATGACAGGTGAAGAGTTCACTCCCGAGTTGGGGTTTGAAGGTCCCCCCATCTGCTGGTTCTCTTGAAGTGGCGAGTAGTGGCTGCCACTCGATGGCTGAGGGGTGCTGATATGCACTCCTCTTCCTTGCACGGACATCCGTGCGTTTGTTCTCCTTCACCTCGGCGGCTCAGGAGGCTGCTGCTGAGGTGGTGGTGGTGGCGGGGTAACTGCCACAAAGCGTGAATCCCCGGAAGGATCCTGTTGCTGCTGCTGTTGATAAGGCGATGAATGGTAGGAGGGTGTGAAATACCATTCATGCTGGGCGAACCTAGCTTGGTAACTGTCTGGACCACGGTAAGGTGATCCATGAAAAGATGATCCGTCAGAAATTTGTATGGGATGTGTGGGGGTACCGGTCGGTGGTTCGGTAGGGTCGGTATCCTCGTCCATATACATGGCGTGATCTCCGGAAAAGTGATCTTCGGGTCCCAATGGGTTAACACCCACTGGTTCTTCGAGGTAATTTGCCGGGTTGAACCGGCTTTGGAAGATATGGGACGGGTTGTCAAAGGAGTGACGTGAGTTGGACCTTAAGAGAGGGATATATGAAGGTTGTGGGTTTTCAGGTTCGTTTTCTGAATGAGGTCCAAAAGAGTGTAAGTATGAAGGTGACGAAGCTAACGAGACAGATCGCCTCGCTGGCTGTAGATGTGCCCTCCAGTCTCCCTGTGGACTAGTGCGTATGTTGACGGGTGAGGTTCGTCTTTGAGAAGGCCCGGCCTCCTGGTCGTGGCCTGTTACAGGTGATTTTCCCTTTCTTCTGAAGAATCTTGGCGGCATATTTAGACCTGTCAACATAAACAAAGATAACAACAAAGAATAATATAAAAGACAAAAATAAAACAAAAATCAGGATTTGTCCTATGTTCTTTGTCTAGACTCGAAATTCGAGGAATGTGCAATTGTGTAACTGAGATTAAACACAAAAGGCTAGTGTTTAATTCACTCAGTGTTGGCTCTGATACCAACATGTCACACCCCGATATTTCCACGTATTACCGGTGGTCCCGGTGGGGAGTATCGTGACGTAGTTGATATCATCATAGTCAAACAACACAATATATAAATGCACAGCGGAAGCAAAGATAGATTCATTTCAACTTTAATAAATTGTAATATTAAATATCATGAGTTGAAATAGATCCACAGGAGAATCAAAATAAAAAGGAGATATTGTTCAACAGTTTTATTGACATCCAAGCTTGCGAGACTTATTGTGGACGCTAGGAGAAAGCCAGCCTAGTTCGAGTAGTACCTGCACTTAACCTTTTTGGGAAAATACGTCAGTTTACACTGGTAAATACAATTTAACTGACACGTTTTGAAAAGTTTAATAAAATTGATTTAAGTGCGCGTAGCACAAAACTTTTTATAACTTGGGATAATTATTTGATTATAATCTTGTAAAAGAATTACATGTTTCTTATGCGTTCAGTAGCCCGGTTTATGTCGGGTTAAAGATCAATAGACATACCACATTATTTGTTTAGGCACTGACGGGTGTACGCCTACACCCCGTGCTCAGGTCGTGGCCATTTCGTAAAATGATGCCAAGGATATCCGGGACATGGTCATTAACCCCCCAAAGGCTTTAAGCAAACAAAACATTTCCAAACGGAGCATATCAATGGTTTAACTTCTATTCGATTAAAGATTCAATGCCCGACCAAGCGGTATTTTATATACCATACCCCAAGCCCGTATAGGGAAAATAAGTTAAAAGTATTTACCTTTGCAAGTATTAATCACAAATGGCAAGCGCGTGTAGCTTTTACCGGGTCTCCTATTCTAGAACAAAGGTTTTTAATAACCTATTAGATTTCTAACGGGTCTTTAATTAAGCTTATGCTTAGACCGGTTAGTTTTAAAGGAAGATACGGTTCAAACGCATGAATAAGCGAAGACCGGAATAGAATGTGATTTAGACCCGACAAGTTTGAAGACTTGTATAATATGGGTAAACTAAACACATTATGGATTTTGAGACATAAATGATAAGTTTTGACCCGTTTCGGCTAATATATGCAAACTAGTTACATAAGCTGATCCGAACGTGAAAAGTGCGTAACGAGTAACCAAATGAGTCATATGCAAGTTTCCTAAGTTAATATGTCTTAAATATGTTGTGAAATCAGTAAGATGTCTTCCATTATGCCCAAAACGGATTTAAACTCGAATTATGCCCCGTAAGGGCAATTTGGTCATTTAAAAGGTTATAAAAGAGTTTAATTAGTAATCTGAGTTACAGGTCTGATTTATTTAGTAAATATACTTAATTTAATAAGTTATAACAGTAGGGTACTAGATATATGTGAAATTTATCATTTAAAACCAAACTATGCACCTTAGGGGTATTTTGGTAATTTCACATAGGCTAAAAAGGTCAAAACTAAAATTCTGAGTTTAAAACTTTAGCTTACTGTCAAAGTATAAAAATATACTTAAAATATCAGTAGGTATCAAACCTTATATGTTTAAAATAGTTTTAATACATACTATGCGTTAAAAACGGTTAAAAAAGCGATTTGGAGCCATTTCCGGGTTCTATATAGAAAGCTGATATTTTTATTGTTCCAGAAGGTTTAAAATAATTTATTTATCATATAAAAATCAGTGGCAAAAGGTTTGGGGTTAAAAAGATTTGTAAAACTCATTTTATAGCCTAAAAGGGCAAAATCGGCATTAACCGAATTAAAGCTATAACCCTATGTTATGCTCAGCCTAAAATTAATTAAAAATCTTCAAAAATCCCAAAATATTATTTTATATCAGTAGGTAAAAAGTTTGGTATTAAAAATCGGGTTTAGATAGGCTATATGCTAATTATGTCGTTTAATTAACAAAAAGCTTTCTAATTACGCTATTGAGCATAACTCTTAATCTAGACTTCAAACTGATGTCAAATTTTGGGTGCAAGTTTATAAATCAGTAACCAAGTTGTCTACTCTTTTATATTTTCAAAAATCATATTTTATGGTGAAAAGGGCATACTAGTCAACATTTAGGCAATTAATGGAAACTTGCATAATAATTAGACAACTAGTGAACCAAGTCGTATAATCACAGAGGGTTATACTAACATGTAACTAGGTTCAAAAGAAGCTCTAAGGCAATCCTAAACTAGGCTTAAACGGGTCAGAACTGAAAGTCAAAGCAAAAGTCAAATTATGCGACTTTCGGTTCCGAACCGGGTCTCTACTGAAAATTGTCGGGTTGAACATGTTTAGACATGTTCTTACATTAATTACCAAGTTATATTAATGATAAAACAGGTTACATGGATCCTACATTGCTAATTATGTAATAAATTGAAAATAAGTATTCTGTTGACTTTTTAAAGTTAGCTTTGACCCGACAATTGACCTAGTTAGAGTGGGAATCAGAGAGTACCCTTTTAAGGGTTTATTACCCACATAAATACCTACTTATAGGTACTTTTAATTCGAGATTTGACTGAACATAATTTAATTAATCTCGAAGTCAAACCTTAATTACGACGGTTTGACTTTTAGCTAATTATCTAAGCTAAACTGAATTAAGGAGGATTAAGGACACTCACAAAGGTCCTAAGCACGATTAGGGATCACTAGGAAGCTTGTTGCTGATCAGAGGAGCTCCAGAATGAGTCTTGTGAATGTTTGCAAATGAATTGCACAAGTTGTTGCAACTAGAGCTCCTTATATATGCATTTTGATTCAACAAGATCATGCCAAGGAGGTCTACAAATGTTACAAGATCAGTACAAGTGCCCCTATTGCATGTTAAACCATTGGAGGGATCCCTGGTATAAGAAAACAACCTTTTTAAGTCGGTTACAGACCTGCAACTGGCATCTGCAGGTTTTCTGTCGCTGTACTGCCCTCGCGGGCCGCGTAAACCCATAAGGGATTCTTACGCGGGCCGCCTGGCCTCCTGAACCTGCCAAACAAGTTTCAGCTAATTGCAATTCAGTCCCTGGTCCTTCTATACGTGGTTTTAAGTGTTTTTCTTGCACTTTTGGCCCTCTAACCTTACTTCTAAGGGCTCCATGACATGTTTAAACATTGGCAAGTCCTTGATTAACTTTGTGATTACCCGAAAGGCCATAAATTCCAACGTTGACGCTTTTAACCCCTCGTATACGAATATCGTCATAACTTTCTCATACGATAACGAAACTTTATGAAATTTTTATCACACATTCTAGTGAGCATAATTAATCGTTACAAAGCTTCGGGTTTGCTAAAAGGTCACTCAGAGGTATACGTTAAACATGTTGACACATTTAACCCCTGTAGTTTGTAATCTCTCACTTTCTTTCATATTTAGCTTCGTATGATCCATGATTTATTTGTTTGAAGGTATAAACATCATGTAGGGCTATTTTAGAGTATATTTATCCTTTGTTGACACTTTGAATCCTTTTATACACATAGATTCCTTGTTTGTCAACTTTAGTCCCTCTAACTTAATTATTTACACGTTTAAAGTCCATGACACGTGTCAATATAATATTGGACACGAATTTTTGAGGTGTTACATACCTAAATGAACTTTTGCTCCTCTCATGATCATTGGCTTTGTAACCAATAATAGACGTTTAGTTATCATCTCAACAATAACCCTTATTCCAATGATCGTTAATAACTTGGGAATCAAGTTCATTATTATCAAATAAATATACTAATCTAAATTAATATGCTTGCTATCACATTAGCTAAGCCACAATCACACAAGTTTTAGGTTGTGGATTTGATAACCATTTAGACGATGCATCGATTTAAAACACTAAATGGTATCATGTTGGGATATGCATATCTTTTAATCACTTCCAGAATATTTAGGTATACACACCCTCGTTTATTTTGCAAATATATAATTTCCCTTGAGAGCAAACATTACATGCTAATTATTATCTTGAAGAATCTTCCAGTTCCTTCCCGTTCTTCAATATGTTTCACATCATCAATGACTCGGGATGGTCTGACCGGTCATGCCATTGAATTAAATAATCATGATCTATAAACTTCTTGGTTTATGATGATCTATGTTTTATACGCACTTTTAATTTATGACAAAAAAAAAATGCAAGAGAATAATGTATTATCACATTTATCCTTTTCACATACTATTCTCACATATCACTCCCTTATTTTACCACTTCTTGTGGTCAATCTCATTATGAAGACCATGATGGTCGCTCTCATTATTACCATGACTCAGTGGTCAATCTCATTATGACAACCATTACAATTATGATGGTCGTTCTCATTACTACCATGACCATCATAACTTTTTCTTAACTTATGTCCGTGATCATTTCCTTTATAGACGATCAATAGATGGTCGCCTTCACTTTAGGGTACGTAGTAGAACCAAACAAATTTCATGATTTCCTCAGACAGATATACGAAGGTAACTTCACTTCATACCTTACATACAATTAATAATATCACTACTTTTTGAGCAATTTGAGGTATGATAAATGGAAACTGTTTTATCCGTATTATTATTTATAAATAATCTTCTCTTCTCGTAACCTCAATTGAGAAGTAATAACATGTCCGAGTCATGCGTGATTTATCAGTTTAAAATTGTAAGAACTTTTACAAACTAATAATGAGATTTAGGAGTGCCGCATCGGGTTTCATATCAAGGCATGTTTATACACTTTCACGAAAGTGATAATAAACCATAAATTTTGGTCTATCATTTGCTTTATCCAATAATCTCTACAAACAAATAACCTATAGCCTATAAGATACATATATTTTCAACAAAGTTAAATAATGTAATTCTCCTTAACAAAGGTAAATTACATATTTTTCAATATTATAACATACCATTATAAAACATTATATTTATCCTAATGTCTTTAAACAAAATTGTAACAGTGATAAAAATTTTAATAAAACTATTATACACATCATATTGATATTGATATGATTGCTAATTTTTTCAAAACAACGAACTAAAGAAATTTCTGATGCTCTAGATAAAAGGTGCTAACTAATAAAATTGAACCTAATTAGACGTGATCCAAATAAAAACATTATTAAAGAGGCAGAGAACCCAATAAAAATAATTAAATTAAAATATCATCACCCTTTCTTCAATGACATATCTAAAACCAAAAACTCCTATTTCTCATACATATCTAAAACCAAAAATCATACTTCTCATAATGAAAACCAATATTCTGATAAATATTTACTTAAAACCATATTGATCATTTACATTCATATAACAAAAACATACCAATTAAACACATAACAGAGAAATCCTCTATGTACTCATACAACACGACACCATGCCTATTCGTTAGTTTACAAGAAAACCCAAAATTTCATACTTAAATTCCTCTTGCTACCATAAACAAAAAGAACAATTCTCAAAAAAATCTAGTTATGTTGTATAGGTTTCTCTATAATCAAAACCCTAAAGGATACATGGTTAAGAGCTCCCTTTACCCTTTTATTCAGCAATAGAGACGAATGTCATATTTAATTCTTTATTTTTACAATTATTTTTATTAAGGATTATAGATAACAATGATTTTAAGAAACGATATGATAATAAAAAAAATACTTCCACATAAGTAAGAAATAATTATTACGATTAAAAACAATTCGTTGAAATATCTAACAATTTGCATATAACATAGTTGATAAGTAATATTTAAAATTAATATTTATAATACACGAGAAATGGTAAGAATTATTATTTTTTCAAATAATTAGGTACTCAAATTTAGAATTTGTATGATCATATTGGTTAATAATTTTGACAAAACAAAGACATATAATTAAGTAGCCAAATACAATTACGATAAGTATCATGAAATTTCCCTATTACAATTTACTTTGAAAATCAAAAAATAATAAAAATAAAATAGCATGTAACACTGACGATGACGATTGCATGAAACTTTTTCTTAATTCACAAATCTTAATTCACAAACTTTGAAAATCTAAAAGTAATAAAGATAAAATAGCAATTGCATGAAACTTTTTCTTAATTCACAAAAGCGTAATTGTATCTATTTATATTCTCTAAAGGAAAAAAGTAAATTAAACTATTTTGAAAACTTCGTGAGGTATCGATACCAATTTTTTTAAGATGATTTTTTTGTGATGTTAATTGTAATGAGATAAATAAGAAGAAAACATACCACTGATCAAATTTTGTGTAGGTTGTGGGTAGTAATCGATGATGCGGTCCAACTTCAAAAGCACATCGTGCTGATAACGTGTTATGAACAAGCCTAATAGCAAGAAGATGAGAAAAGATATTGGGAGAGAAAGAGATGTTTATTATTGATGGTGTGTTCATACAATAAATACAATGGAATACATATAGGGTAAATAAACTTGGAGAATAAGGTTATTCTATTTTAGGCGTTGATAACCACAATATCAATATATTTATAATATAATCTACTTTTTTGTTCTATAATAGGATGATTTAAGAAGGGGTATTTAACTGTATATTAAACAAGAGCAAAATTTTGACTATTTTCTATATATTTGTTTTTCATATTTTATAAGTGCAAACGTTTCAATAAGAATAAATGCAATATTTTTAATTAACTAAAAATGTGTCTGATTTAAAAAAATAAGAGTAAAATGCCAAAATGTCATATCCATCCAAAACCTTTTTTTTTGGCAACTGGACCGTTTAGGTTTGGGTTTTGTGGACAGTTCCATCCAGTTCACTAACTCCGTTTAAAAGTAACTTTAACTCAACAGGGGCAGTTTGGACATTTTACCTATTTATTTTTATTTTTTAATATTTTGTATTTTCTTTTTTACATTAAAATAAGAAGATAATAAGATTATTTATAAAAGACCCTCTTACCCACCACCACTTCCAAAAACAAGATTCTTTTAAAAAATTAAATTTTGCATCTGTTGATCAGGTTGCTGATGGGTTTGATGAAAATCGATTTTCTTATAACATTTTAAGTTCCAAACTTGATGAAGCATATGAAGTCAGGAATACCTTTCAAAAAAATATGAAGTCAGGAATCATGAGTTTGACAATACATGGGAAAAGAACATTTTGAATAAGGAATATGTTCAAATTAAGAACGTTGACAAATTACGTGAAGCCAATTTAGACTAATTCCAAGTTTTTCGGAATCGGAACAATGATTCAATCAATAACTTTGGCAGCAGCAGCAGCCAGAATGGCTGATGGCTTAAATGCAAATGTTATGGATTTTAATACAAGAAAATATATTGAATTTTCTTCACTTGTTCCCCATGAAATAATCAAGCTTTTTGGAACCCTAATTGGTGGCAGTGAGCAGAAAAAAGATGGTTTAAATTATTCTTTGATGGTTAGTTTTTTTTTTTTTTTTTTTGAAACGTATACTTCATTAACTAAACAGCCGATCCAAACCTGGCCGACAAAACAAACAAACAAAGAAACTTACATATTTACAAATGAACACTAATCCCCCCATTCTACCCCTTTGAATTTCGATCTGTTTGAGAACCAAAGATGGCCCAGCGCCTTTGATGGTTAGGTTAATGACGCTTTTGATGTCTAAATTGATTTAAGTATGGCTAATAATAGTATGGTCGAAATCACAAAAAGGGGAAATGAAACTAAGGGTTTTCAAAATAATTTTATTATTTTTTGTTTTAATGTGAAAAGAGAATAATAAAAATATTAAAAAACAAAACAAATAGGTAAAATGTCCAAACTGCCCTTGAGTTAATGTTAATTTTAAAGAGAATTAGCGAATTGGATGGAACTAGCAACAAAACGCAAACCTGAAGGGTCTAGTTGCAAAAAGAAAAAAAATTAGATGGATGTAGCAAATCTGTCCAAATCTCATAGACGATTTTGAAATTTTACTTAAAAAATAAAAATAAAAGAAACATATGAATTTTGACTACTTTAATATCTGTGTTTTGGGAACATGACAGTTAAATGAATCGATCCATTTTAAGTAAACTAGTGAAAGTCATCGATTTTGCTTTCTCCTTTTGTTTGCAGATAAACTTGGTAATGATTTGTATTATTATAGATAATCATAATAGGTATACAATAGGGTCCTATATATAGACTATACATAGCATCATTAGGGACGGTTATTAGTGTCTAGGGCCAGACCCACACTATACAAAGTTATCGATTAAGACTCCCCCTCAAGCTAAGGCCGGGGACCGACTCTTAGCTCGAACTTTAAAAACAGAAAGCGATCTGATGGTAGTGGCTTTGTGAACACATCCGCAATTTGATCATGTGTCGAAATAAATTGCATAGATAACTTTCTTTGGGCAACCTTCTCTCGAACAAAATGAAAGTCCACTTCCATGTGCTTTGTTCTTGCAAGGAAGACTCGATTAGCAAATAGGTATGTGGCTCCTAGATTGTCACATCATGGGATTGGAGCCACCCGCATGGGAACACGCAGTTCTCTCAACAAAGTTTCAAGCCAAGCTAATTCAGCAATTGTGTCAGCCAAGGCCTTGTATTCAGATTCGGTGGATGGGCGAGATACAGTCTTTTATTTCCTAGCTGACCATGAAATTAGATTTGACCCAAGATAGATAGCATATCCCCCCCCCCCCCCCCCCCCCGTGGATCGACGGCCACCTGGACACCCAGCCCAGTCTGCATCAGAGAAGGTTGTTAAGTTATGAGCGTCTGTATAGGCATGTAGAACAGGAGAAGATTTGTTGGATATCAGAAGACCATGATGAGTTGTCCCGTGTAGATAGCGTAAGATAAGTTTTTACAGCTAACCAATGATTTTCAGTAGGGGAATGCATGAACTGACAAACCTTGTTAACCGCAATGGTGATATCAGGCCGAGGTAGTGTAACATACTGTAAAGTCCAACCATTTGTCTATACTTAACCGGATCATCAAACAGAGATCTGTCGCCAAGATAAAGAGAAGCATTAGGAATGCAAAGTGAGAGTACCGGTTTAGCCTGTGACAACTTTGCACGTTCCAACAACTCAGTAATATACTTCTTTTGAGACAAGATGACATCAGCTCCTATACGAACCACATTAATGCCAAAAAAAAAAAATAAGATATAGGTCCCATATCTTGTATAGAAAATGATTTATTGAGATGATGCACAACGTGATCAATGGCCTGGGTGTTATTACCTGTCAAAATAATGTCATCGACATACACTAGCATATATATAAAAGGGCCCCGTTCTGTGAATATACAAATAAAGACAAGTCGGTTTTGGATCCCCTGAAACCGAGAGCTATCAAGGCAGGAGAGAGACGTTCGAACCACGCCCAGGGTACCTGTTTCAGACCATACAAGGATTTATGTAAGAGACAAACATGATCCATCTTATTAGGATTAGTGAATCCTTGTGGTTGTTTTAGATAGACAGTTTCTTTTAGACCCCCATGTAAAAATGTGTTTTAAACATCGAGATGTCAGAGGGACCACCAATTTGTAACGGCTAGTGATAGAACAACCCTGATGGTGGTGGATTTCGCCACTGGGCTAAAGGTCTCTGTGTAGTCTATTTCTGCTTGCTGATTGAAACCTTTGGCAACTAGACGCACCTTGTAGCGCTTAATCGCCCCATGTTGATCTTGTTTCACTTTATATACCCATTTGCAATCAACCACATCCGTGTGTGGGACACGAGGAACCAATGACCATGTACCATTACGAATAAGTGCAGAATATTCATCTGCCATAGCCTTTCGCCAGTGAGCCTCTTTGTTGGCAACGACAAAGGAGGTAGGTTCAATATCAGGTAGAGTGGTGGAGGTATGTTACGAGGTAGGATTAAAGGGTTTGGTCTGTTTAGGATTAGGTCTTAGGTTGGCTGGTCGTTGGCGAGATGGAGGTGGTGGGGTAGGTACAAGTGGAGTGGTTGGATGGGATGGGATGATGTGCCAGCTTGTTATGGTAGTTCTAATGGTTGGTCAGATGGTGCAGAGTAACGATCAAAAGCAGGAACTAAAGCGGTTAGTGGAGTTGTTGTTTGGCCTGATTGTGGTGGTATGTTATGGACAAATGTATTAGTTGGATATGAGGAAACATAGGAATTGGTAGATGTCGTGGGTGATTGATTGGTAGGTTGAACAAGGAAGGGGAATTTGTGTTCATGGAACCGAACATGACGGGCAATGTAGATGCGGTCTGTGACAGGGTCCAAACAACGATAACCATGATGAGAAGTGTTGTGTCATAGCCCCCGACCCTTGCTCGGGAGCGGGTGCCGCGAGCCAGTCAGATGGTATCGGTGTTTATTTATTTGCAGCAGAAAACTTTCATCAGAACCGTAGTTAGGAAATATTTTATCAGAGTTAAAACACCAAACTTTTTATAATCAACAAATGGGATAAAACCCAAGTTTTCATTACAGTATAGTTATAGGGATAAACCCTAGTTTATCAAAAGACAAAACTCCTTTTTATTTAGGTAACTTTTATAGCCACTTTTCCAAGCCTTCAGTGCTCTCCAGCTGGCTTCTAATAGCTTCACATTAAGTTACCTGAAACGCATTTTAAAAAGTTTTATCAGCAAGAAATACTGGCGAGTGCATCCCAGTTTAATCAAAACAGTTTTATCACTTTATAGGAGGACCTTTCCCTAGTACGAGGGGATCGGAAAGGAGGCAGAGGGCATCCGCAATTACATTTGCTTATATCTATCCAATTACCTCTTTTCTGGTATTGTCAATCCTGACTTGTGGTCATGCTACTATTTCGATAGTAACGAGTTTCAAGTAATGTATACAAAACCCCAACATACCGGCAGTAATTGTAGAATCACAAATACTCAATTACTGTTAATTGTAATTTAAAACATTTGAGGTTTTGGTAAAGCATTTTGACTCACGAAAGTAATTTACAAAAGATGGCAAAAAGAGAATGTACTCACATTGTTTACTTAGGTAAAACTAAGGCTTCTTGTTGTATCTCCTGGTTATTATCTATTAAAATTAAACAATGCACACATGTTAGTAAAATAAGACAAATCACGTTAACCGTACAACTCGAGACAGAACTCCAATGACTGAGTCAGGCAGAGCCTTGACATGCATTACGGAGTCCTAGATCAATCAGGTGTAAGACGAGTCAAAACTCCAACGACTGAGTTAGACAGAGTCTGGACATGCGTTACGGAGCCCTAGATCGATCGCGTAGGGTAACAAATAGGGTTATAATACTTACAACGAGGTAGAGCTTTGGTTTTTAGGGGTATTATTTCCCGAGTATTTAAACTATTAGAGATTGAGAGAGAAATTTCAGAATTGAACGTTGAAGAATGAGGCCGAAGCCTCCTTTTATAGGCCTGACGAAGGGTGGCTCGCGGCCCGCGAAGCACACCCCCCGTTTCTTACGCGGCCCGCGAGACAGGTAGGTTAGGCTCTAGCCTTGTCCGGTCATCATACTAGCCTCGGCACATGTTAGGACACGTGGTGCAATGCCTTATCCAGCAATCAAAGGGGCTTGCGCCCTGCGAGACCTACAACCATCTGGGTCGCGGCGCGCGAGCGGCTCCTAGATTTTGTTTTATTTGTTTTTTTATAAATATAAGGGTATTTTGGGTCCGTTTCTCGTATACGGGGTATATAAGGAACATTTAGGGTCACGTTTAAGGGTTCTAGGAGGGTTGTTATATCCTCCCCACCTTGTTTTAGATCTCGTCCTCGAGGTCTACTGGAACAGGTGTGGGTATTTCTTCTGAATCTCTGACTCGAGTTCCCAAGTGTATTCTGGTCCTTTCTTGGAATCCCATTTCACTTTGAGCAGAACTAGTCTCTTGTGTTTGAGATTCTTGATCTTTCTATCTTCAATCTGAATGGGTTTCTCTACAAACTTAAGTTTTTCATTTACCTCTATATCCTCCTTAAGAGGTATCACTAATGATTCGTCTGCTAAGCACTTTTTGAGATTACATACATGAAATACATCATGTATTCCTTCCATTTCCTATGGCAGTTGTAGCTGATAAGCTACAGGCCCTATTCTTCTAATAATCTCAAATGGTCCAACATAACTAGGGCTTAGCTTTCCTCTTTTAACGAATATGACTATTCCTTTCCATGGAGAAACTTTTAACAATATTTTATCTCCTACTTGAAATTCCAAAGGTTTTCGTCTGTTATCTGCATAACTCTTTTGACGATCTCATGCTACTTTTAGTCTTTCCTTGACTTGAATTATCTCGTCTGTCGTTTCTTGCACTATCTCTGGTCCAAATAATTGCTTTTCTCCAATTTCTACCCAACAGACTGGAGTTCGGCACTTTCGTCCATAAAGTGCTTCAAAAGGTGCAGCATTAATGCTTGTATGATAGCTGTTATTGTAGGAAAATTTTATTAATGGTAAATGATCATCCCAATTTCCTCCGAAATCAATTACACAGGCTCTAAGCATATCTTCCATTGTTTGTATTGTCCTTTCGCTTTTTCCGTCCGTTTGTGGATGATAAGTTGTGCTTAGATTTAACCTGGTTCCCATTGCTTTTTGGAAACTTGTCCAAAAAATGAGAAGTATAACGGCTATCTCTATCAGATACGATAGATAAAGGAATTCCATGTAATGAAACTATTTCATTTACATATAGCTTGACTAATTGTTCCATACTGAAAGTTTCCTTCATTGGTAAGAAATGAGCAGATTTAGTCAATCTGTCAACAATCACCCATATTGTATCATTACCTTTCCATGTCTTGGGTAATTTGGTAACAAAGTCCATTGTTATCAATTCCCATTTCCATATTGGCATTTCTAATTGTTGTAATAATCCTGAGTGTTTCTGATCTTCAGCTTTAACCTGTGAACAGGTCAGACATTTAGCAACATAGTTTGCTATATCATTTTTCATTCCCATCCACCAGAAATTCTTTCTTAGATCTTGATACATTTTATCACTTCCAAGATGTATCGTATACTTAGACTTATGGGCTTCTTCTAGAATTCTGTGGCGTGGGTTTCCTTGTTTAGGTATCCACATCCTTTTCTTATGGAAATTCCAAATTTCATCTGATCCTTGTTCTAATTTCTTAATCATTCCTTTTAAACCTTCAGAATCTTCCTTGAATGTTGTTTCCTATACCTCTATAATTTGCTCATTTAAATCTATCTGCAGATTTAATTTAAGAGAGCGTACTCATTTCGGCTTCTCATGATACTTTCGACTTAAAGCATCAACTACTACGTTAGCTCTCCCATCATGATATAATCACTAAGAATTTCCATCCAGCGTCTCTGTCTCATATTTAATTCTTTTTGCCCAAAAATATATCTTAAACTCTTATGATCTGTGAAGACAACAAATTTACTTCCGTATAAATAGTGTCTCTAAATCTTAAGGGCAAAGACTATGGCTCCTAACTCTAGATCATGGGTTGTGTAATTCTCTTGATGTTTCTTAAGTTGTCTAGAGGCATAAGCTATAACCTTTTGATGTTGCATTAACACACATCCATATCCTAATTTAGACGCATCACAATAGACTATAAAGTCTTCAGTTCCTTCTGATAATGTGAGTATGGGTGCGTTGGTTAACCTTTGCTTAAGAATTTTAAAGGCTTCTTCCTGTTTTGGTCCCCATTCAAACTTAACTGATTTGCAGGTCAGTTTGGTTAATGGAATGGCTATCCTAGAGAAATCTTGGATAAATCGTCTATAATATCCTGCCAGTCCAAGAAAACTTCTTACTTCCGTTGGCGATTCAGGGACTTTCCATTTGGTAATCGCCTCGATCTTTGTGGGATCCACATGAATTCCTTCATGACTAACCAGATGTCCAAGGAATTGCACTTCTTGTAACCAGAATTCACATTTTGAGAATTTAGCATAAAGCTTCTCTTTTCTCAATAATGTCAGAAATGTGTGCTGATGCGCTGCATGTTCCTCTTTACTCTTAGAGTAAATGAGAATATATCTATAAAGACAATTATGAATTTGTCCAGGTATGGTTTACATATCATGTTCATCATGTCCATAAATGTAGCTGGGGCATTGGTTAAACCAAATGGCATGACGGTAAATTCATGATGACTGTACCTTGTTCTGAAATCATTTTTAGGAATGTCCTCTTCCTGTACTTTCAGTTGATGATATCATGATCGTAAATCAATCTTAGAAAAGAATCGAGCTCCTTGAAGTTGATCGAACAGATCATGGATTCTCGGTAGTGGGTACCAATTCTTAATCGTGATTTTGTTCAATTCTCGGTAATCAATGCACATACGCATTGATTCGTCTTTCTTCTTAATAAAAAAAACCAACGCTCCCCATGGCGATGAACTTAGTTGTATAAAACCTTTGTCAAGAAGGTCGTCCAATTGTTTCTTCAGTTCCTGCATCTCCGTTATAACAACCCTCCAAAATATTTTTCTGACACCCTAATATATTTTAAAATATTCCCATATGTCTTAAAATACACCCCGTATGTGAAAACCGAGCCCAAAATATGATATATCATTAAAAATAAAATAAGAACAAAATTTTTATGTCGCTCGCGGGCCGCGTAGATCCCTTAAAGATCTTACGCGGGGAGCAACAGCTACGAGATCAGGCGAGACCCCAGGCCGACACGTGTCACGATCGTGGCGGAGCTAGTGTGCTGACTGGGCCAGGCTAGGGCCTACCCAGTCTACTACGCGGGCCACGTAGCTTGAAGTCTCACTTTACGCGGGCCGCGATGAAACCAAATTTCAGCCCTATAAATAGCAGGCATCGGGCTTTCAAACAATTCGTTCATTTCTCGACTTTCTCTCTCGAATTTCTGATAGTAGGCACTATAATCGGGTATGATATCCCCCTAAATAATGAAGTTTTTCTCCGTTGTAAGTATCATAACCCCGGTTACGTATTAGATATGCTGCCCGATTGATCAAGGGTTCCGTAACAGCTGTCGTCGTTCTGCCCGACGTAGTCGTTGGAATGTCGTCTCGGGGAGGGTATCATTAATACAAATAATGGGTTATTATACTAACACGTGTGCATTTGTGTAAATTATAGATAATCACCAGGAAACCCTAAAGGATAACCTAAGACAACAATGGGAGTAATATCCTTTTTGTAAACTGTTTTTACAAAACCTTAAATGTTTTACAATGTGATTAAGCAGTGATTGAATCTTTGTAATTCTTCAATTACTGCCGGTATGTTGGGGTTTTGTATACAAAATGTGGAACACGTTACCATTGGACAAAGAGTTAGCCAATGTGTAATATGACCCACCAGTCAGGATTGACAGTACTGAATGAGTAATTGTTGTAACACCTCGTAAAATCAAGTTCAATGAAGTATTGACACGTGTAATAAACCCTAATGAAGTCAAACATTGAATTTAAGGGACTAATTTTTCGAAAAATCGAAAAATTTGATTATAAAAGGACTGGAAGTGTTAGCATACCTAAAATAAGTTTCTAAATAACCTTTTACGATTTTATATTTACAAATGAGCCATTTGTTAATCAAGTGTAGCCGTTTATGTAATTAATTGAAAGTTGCGCAGAAAAAGGTTAAAAGCGTCAACATGTTAATTCTTACCTCTGAGTGACATTTTAACAAACCAAGAGCCTCATGATATTTGATTATACTCTCGGGATTGCCAATCATTGGCCACCCAAGGCTTTTATGCCCAAAAGTGAAGTTACGCGCAACTTTGCAAGTATAAGGGACTAAAAGTGTCAATATGTTTAATTATACCTCTGAATGACCTTTTATCGAGCCTGAAGCATTATGATGTTTAATAATACCTTCAAGAATGCCTAATATGGATTAGATGAGGCTTCAATGCTATTAAATGATGATTTACGCAAGTTTACGCATTTGAGGGACCTAAAGCGTCAAACTGCTAAAGTATACCGATTCGTATGTTATCGGACCTTCCGGAATATGAACATGAGATAAAAATACCATAATTATCCCTAATATAGCTTAGATATAGGCTTAGAGGTGTTTGGTGCGCAAAAATAAGCTTTTAAGTCATGCAGGGACTAAAAGTGTCAAAAAGCGCACAAGTTTGCGTTTACGCGCATATCTCACATTCTGAATATCCCCGGACACCCAAAAATTTATGTAAACACTAAAATATGTTATTTTAGTGTTTGGCTTGATAAAATTCCATTCGTCGCGTCAATTGGTTCGTTTTTCGCGTCCGTCCGTGTTTCGTAGTAATTAACCGAACAACGTGACCGTACGACCAAACGAACCGACATCCGAGATATTTTTGAGCATGTTTTGAGTTCCCTATACTTTAACTTCATTTTAGAGCCTTGAAATGAGGTTAACGGGGCTTAAAGTGTCAAAAAGGAGCCGAAATGCAAGATTCTGAAGTTCAGGGACCAAAATTGTCATTCTGCCATAGTTATCTTAGGAAGGGACCAAAATGAAAAATCTAAATTCCAGCTTTTTCCAGTTGTTCCCCTCATTTGCACATGGTTTTAATGAAACTATGGGCTCCCATGGTTTCACAAAACCATGGGCACATGTGTACGGATGAGATCGAAGCTCGTTTTACGATGAACGATCCTAACGGTTCTCAAAATCCTATAAATACCCCCTTTGATTTTGGGTTTCACTTGCACCATTCATTCCTTTCTGATTTCTCTGAATTCTTGAGGGTCTTGAGCTTCTTGAGAACCTCTTTCAGTCCTTTGGACTCTTGTAAGTATTCTTTCGTGCTTAGTTTAAGCCATTTATCGTTTATAGCCGAAAAGTCAAGCGTTTTCAATAAACGCTTTGACTTTTAAACGGTTGAGCCATTGTTCGGGTCGAACATGGCTACGTGACCGTAATTAGGCAGGTGTTTAACCCTCAAAAGGGCACCTCCTAATTACCACGTTTACTTAGTTTAATTGTCGGGTCAAATAAAAGTCAAATGTGTTAGTTTTAAATAAAATACATAACTATTAATATAAAAGTCATAAAATCAGTTTTCTCCTTTAATAACTTGGTAAATATTAGTTGAACATGCCTAAGCATGATTCAACCCGACAATTCTAAGTATAGGCTCGGTTCGGAACCGAAAGTCGCAAAAGTTGACTTTTGCTTTGACTTTCAGCTCTGACCCGATTGAGCTTAGTTTAGTTATGCCTTAGAATTCCATTAGGACCATATTATAAGTTAGTATAACCCTCCAAGGTTATACAACTTGGTTCCATAGAAATCCTAGTTCATGCATGTTTTCGTTAAATGCCTAAATGTTGACCGTTATGCCCTTTTGACCCTAAAACGAGAATTTTGAAAATGTGAGAGGATAATAATCTTTGTTACTGGTTTATAAACTTGTCCCTAAAATTTGACATCAATTTGAGGTCTAGATTAGGAGTTATGCTCATTAGCGTAAATGAGAAGCTTTTTACTAATTAAACGGCGTAATTGGCATATAGCCTATATAAACCCAATTTTTGATATCAAACTTTTTACCTACTGATATAAAATAATATTTTGGGATTTTTGGAGATTTTTATTTATTTTTAGACTGAGCATAACTTAGAGTTCTAAGCTTAATTCGGTAATTGACGGTTTTGCCCTTTTGAGCTATAAAATGAGTTTTACAAATCCTTTTGACCCCAAACCTTTTTCTACTGATCTAATATGATAAATAAAATATTTTGAGCCTTCTGGAATAATAAAAATATCAGTTTTTCTTTAAAAACCCGGAAATGGCTCCAAATCGCCTTTTTAAGCGTTTTTAACGCATAATATGTACTAAAACTATTTTAAACATATAAGGGTTGATGCCTACTGATATATTCAGTAAATTTTTATATTTTAACAGTAAGGAAAAGTTTTAAACTCAGGTTTTCAGTTTTGACCTTTTTAACCTATGTGAAATTACCAAAATGCCTCTACGATGCATAGTATGGTCATAATTAATAAATTTCACATATATATGATACCCTACTGTTATAACTTATTAAATTAAGTATATTTACTGATTAAATCAGACCTGTAACTCAGAATAATATTTAATCTCTTTTATAACCTTTAAAATGACCAAAATACCCCTAAGGGGCATAAATTGGTTGTAAATTCGTTTTGGGCATAATGGAAGGTATCCTACTGATATCACAACATATTTAAGGCATATTAACTTAGGAAACATGTTCATGACTCCTTTGGTTACCCGTTACGCACTCTTCGCGTTCGGATCGGCTTATGTAACTAGTTTGCATAAATTAGCCGAAACGGGTCAAACCTTATTATTTTTATCTCAAAATCCAGAATGTGTTTAGTTTACCCTTGTTACACAAGTATACAAGCTTGTCGGGTCTAAACCACATTCTAATCCGGTTCTCGCTTAATCATACGCTTTGAACCGTACCTTCCTTGGAAACTAACCGGTCTAAGCATAGGCTTAATTAAGACCCGTTAGGAATCTAATAGGTTATTAAAAACCTTCATTCCAGATTAAGAGCCCCAGTAGAAGTACTTATGCTTGCTGATTAGAATATATGGCTGAGTATAAATTGCATTGCTAGCTCAGGTAAATACTTTTAACTTATTTTCCCTTATACGGGCTTGGGATACGGTATTATAAAAATACCGCTTGGTCGGGTGTAGAAACCTTTTAATCGGAGATGATTAAATTGCATAATCCCATTTTAATCTGTATTGATTGATAACAAATAACATTAGGGGTTAATGACCATGTCCTGGATATCCTTGGCTCATTTAAAAAGTGAATGGCCATAACTTAAGCACAAGGTGTAGGCATAACACCTCCTGTTGCGTATGTAAAAGATATACTCACTCGTAAGGATGTCTTCTTGTGAGTTATATTTATGGTGTGTCGATTAATCTTGACCGGCTTGTATTGTATAATCACCGGCCCTAAATGTTGGACAAACATGTAAATCGGATGCAAGATTTTTATTAATAAATTGTCCCAAGTTATAAAAGATATTTTTTTGTGCCTTGTGCATTCAAATCAATTTTCTTAAACATTTTCAAAATGAGTCAGTTAATTGTATTTACCAGTGTAAACTGACGTATTTTCCAAAAAGGTTAAGTGAAAGGTACTGTACGTAATTGGCTGGGAGCTCAGGGCGTTAATAAGGAATCTTGCAAGTTCTAGATGCCTAAAGTTTGTTGAACAGTTCTCTTTATTTGATCCGCCTGTGGATCTTTTACATACCGTTGTAATACTTTGATATTCTTATTCGTTTGTAATATATTTATCTTTTGCTTCCGCTGTGCATTTAAATTGTGTTGTTTGACTATGATGATATCAACTACGTCACGATACTCCCCACCGGGCCCACCGGTCAAACGTGGAAATATCGGGGTGTGACAGGTTGGTATCAGAGCCAACATTTAGTGAATTAAACACTAGCCTTATGTGTTTAATCTCAATGACACAGTAGCACATTCCTTGACCTTCTGAGTCTAGACTTAACATAGGAATACTCTCAATCCTAATCTGAAAACTATTGCTTTCAAATTTCTTATATATATTGGATATGTCCCCAAGCGAAGAAGCCGTATTAGAAGTTCTCCACATCCGGAGCCTAGAAAGGCTGAGCTTCGTACCGTGGCTAGAATGAAACGAGCATCCAGGGAGAGAACATTCAGAAATAAAATGAAGAAGAAACTCCACTTACTAAAGATCGTTTCCTTAATAGTCTTTATAAGGACATAATTACCTTTCAGTCCCTTCGAGGACACATTATTCCTTTCAAAGACCCGCGTAGGGCAACTCTGTACTTTTATTTTCATATAATGGATTGATTAAATTAAGTTTTCATTCTAAACATGAAATATGAAATAAATGGAAAATAACACCCCTTAGAAGGGAAGCGCCTACGGGCTATAATTAATGTCCTCTGAGACTAAAGACAGTGGTAGCTTACAACTCCCTGTCAAGAAAAGGTAATGAACTTTGATTCAAACCTTAATGCCTCGATTTCATAAAATCTGGGCTCATAAATAACACTTGTCTACGTGACTAGGCCATTTGTGCTATTACTAACTTGTAAATTAGGATTTATGATAAAAATCCTGAATAAAATAAATATCATTCCTTTTTCTGCAAGTTTAAATATTAAAAAGAATCTTAAAGGTGGAACCTAGCCTACATGTCATTTCAGACGTGGCCAAGATGGTGAAACCTATCCAAGAGATTCAGATCCTTGTTAACACCTAAGAACGTGTTAGCACTCTTGACAAATGTGATTCGAGAAAATCACAACAGTCATTCTTATATTGATTTTTTCAATTTACTTGTCTAGCCTAGTGATTTAGAAATCATGGCTTAGATCATCAAATAAAGATGATCATATTGTTAACACTTAAGAACGTGTTAGCACTCTTGACAAAAGTGATCTGAGAAAATCACAATAGTCATCCCTATACTGGAAATTTTTTTTTTTTTCTCTTTCTCAAAATTTCCTGATTTAGCCTAATGATCTAGAAGTCATGGCTTATGTCATCCTATGAGATGATCATATTATAAACATCCGTTAGTGATGAAGTGCCTACAGGCTAAACTTGTTGTCCGATAAGACAACGACAGTGGTGGTCTTTGACCTCCTGCCTAAAAATGTTGGACCATGTCCAAGCATAATAGTCGGTATGATCCAAACGATCTTGACTAATAGCATCTGAAAAGATGATCATATCATAAACATCCATCAGAAGGGAAATGCCCACGGGCTATATCTATTGTCCTAAAAGACAAAAGGCAGTTGTAGTCTTCGACTCACTGTCAAGAAAAGTAACCGACTATGCTCAAACCTTAAATGCCTCGATCCCAAACGATCATGGCTTATAAATTCAAATCTGTCCTCATGACAAGGCCGTTGTGCCACTTTAATATCCTTAGTGTCTTATATACTAGGATAAATTATAATGAAAATACTTATAAAAATTAACAAGTTAACCCATATGGTTTATATTACCATGGTTAATAAATCATCAAAAATGATAACTTCATAATAACCTCTGAATAAATCATTGTCAATATTTATGTAGCAATCAAGCTACATGGCTGGATCAGATGAAGTTAACAGCCACTTGAAGGTGAACAATGATACTACCAGGATTAATATAACTGGAGCGGAACTGCAGGCATTAATAGATGATGTTGTTACTCGCGCTCTTGACAGACAGTATAATGAATCAAATGATACCCACTCTAAGACTCTATCTGTGGCTCGTAGTAAGCCCCCTTCTAAATCACATGAGTCAAAGGAAGACGATGTTCATAACTCGTCAAATCAGAGGAGTGTTCCGTCTAGACAGGTTGTGCTTAACAAAGAGCCATATGTTAAAACCTGTTCATATAAATATTTCGTCTCCTGCAAGCCCAGAGACTTTACAGGAGAGGAAGGGGCCATCGACTGCATGACATGGCTCGATGAGATGGACACTGTTGTTGACATCAGTGGTTGTGCGGAGCAAGATGTTGTGAAATTTGTTTCACAATCATTCAAAGGAGAAGCGTTGGCGTGGTGGAGATCATTGCTTCAAGCCACGGGAAAGGTCCTACTCTACAACTTATCTTGGGATCAATTTGTTGCATTAGTCAAGGAAAACTATTGCCCTCAGCATGAGGTAGAAAGGATAGAATCAGACTTCTTGACTCTGGTCATGAAGAATTTGGATTGTCAGGCATATGTGACAGGTTTCAACACTATGTCCCGCCTAGTTCCTTATTTAGTCACCCCTGAACCTAAACGCATAGCACGTTTCATTGGAGGCCTAGCACCAGAGATAAAGGGAAATGTTAAAGCATCTAGGCCTACCACATATAGGTCCGCGGTGGACTTATCCTTATCTCTCACTTTAGATGCTATCATGAATAAGTCTGTTAAAACTTCTGGCGAGGGAAAAAGGAAAGAAGACTAGGAAAACTCGCATCAATCTAACAAGAAGAAGAAGGGAAGCTCTGAGCATGAGAAAGATTTCGAGTTTAGGAAAGGCTCGAGTCAGTTCAATAACAAGCCCAAATGCAGTAACTGCAGAAAACAACATTCTGGAAAATGTACGATTGACCCAAGTGCTAAATTGTGTGGAATTTGCAAGACCAAGGGTCACAAAACTTTATATTGCAAGGAGTTGAAGAACGCGACATGTTACAATTGTAACGAGGATGGGCACATCAAAACCAACTGCCCAAAACTTATAAGGAAGCCTAGAGAGGCCAAGGGAACAAATGCATGAGACTTCCAGAGGAACAACCAGGAGATGATGCAGAATGATGACGATATAGTAGGTACCTTCCTTTATCAAGAAGTTTATGCATAAATTTATTTGATGCTGGCACATATGATTCTATAATGAATGATAAATGTTGAGAACTGTTGTCTCCGCCTGATTGGGACTCCGGTCATTTAAATGCGAGATAGAAATTGGCCGATGATACTTTAGAGAATGCTCCAACAAACCTTAGATCGATATCTTATATCTATTAGGAATCACTCTTTTCTGATATCCTTATGGCAAGCTTTCAAGCTATCCAAATTCATCAATATAATAAAGACAGATGTGACATTTTGATCCCCTGTCAAAAAAATGATGGATTAGGTCCAAACCTTAACTGCCATTGATGGTCTCTTGTGACCTAGGCTAAATATAATGGATATATATACTAAGTAACATTCATTAAGAGTGTTAGTACTATATTAGCCTGTATGGTCGATTGATACCATGGTTAGTATATGTTAAGGCCATCAGGATGAAGAATAGCAGTTATTGGATTGCAACTAAGAAGTTGTTTTATTGGTGTTAGGAACCAATATCGAGTATAACAAACTTTCAAAGTCTTCCATGAGAACACTATATATATATTAAGTGTAAGGTAAAACTTACAGTTAGAAAATTCACAGGAACTATTTCTTCTATTCATGTCAGAAATCTTAAATCATAAAGTCCTAATGTACTCTCTCTCCAGATAAATGCATTCAAATGAAATTGATATCTCTTTGATCTCCATCGATTACGAATACCAGATGGTATGACAAAAGCGCCATATGGGGATTGGTGTATCTTAATATGTTCCATAGATTGCTTCCATGCCTGATCAGTATGGAGGTTTAATGAATGAGACCACAAAGATATTCCGATGGACATATGGTATAAAAGTCAACTAATGGTATTCAAAGAAGATATCCAGAATGGAATTGTCCAAGTAAATATCCATAGTAAAGGAATCTATGGACTCACAGCATAAATGTGTCACTCATTTGACACAAGCAATGATGGATGAATGGGAGCCTGAGATTTGGAAATCTCTGTAGCCTCCTTGTATCTTGATTATCTTCTCCTAAGACTACCCTGTTTACCTCCCGAGAGGCAAGTAGAGTTAAGATTAACATCCCGCTTTGGGTTGGAGTGTTGTAAGAACTCCATGTTGATTATGGAATAACCGAAACCCTGACTAAGTAAATTTTAAGATATAGATTCATATAGCCTAACTCAATATCCTGAGAGTTCGGTATAGTTAACTAAGAAAGACGGTTCATTTTGCTTATGCATTGATTACCGCAACCCTATTTAGGCAACAATTAAGAATCGCCATTAGCTGCCCAGGATCGTCGACTTGTTCGACTAGCTGTAAGGATTAGCTATTCCTAAGGATTAGTTTTAAGCAGTGGTTGGAATAACCACCTCACCATAAAATAAGTTTTTCCATAACAATTAGTATGTAAGTATCAAGGCTGCTCCTTTGGGGACCTTGTGTAAATGGAATTTTAAACATTCATTGTTAGAACAATAGATTGGTAAGTCCAATTATCAGAATCTGAAGGTTGCATTGGAAACAACAAATAAGATCCTTCGAATTCATAATCATCTTAAAGTTGTCAGTAATCGGCAGAAAATTGAGGATTTATAAAAGTCGCAACCTTCTTAGGTCCTTAATAAGGAATAAGGTTCAATGGAAGGTATCGCCCTAAGAAGGGTGTGCCGAGTTGTAATTTTCAAGTCAGTTAGGCTCGGAATATAAAGTCATTCGAAGGATTCGAATGTATCAAGACTAAATAGCTTACGAGCTAAGACCTAATTTAGGAGCTTGGTGGAACGCGCAATGTGACCCACACTAATGATTTAGCGTCGTGTCACCAATAAGTCGAAAAGCACTATCACATAATGATATGCAGATCTATGATAGTATGAGCAACCTATGCCGACTGAGAATCGACAGGTTAAGGATCCCCAAAAGAAAGTATGCACCTATTGTATAGGTCAACTGGGATACCCTTGGAGGCCCAAATATAATATGGAAGTTAAATCCATGATACGACAGAAAGTACTTCCTTTAATTTAAGCAAATATCGAGGTCGAGATTTCTTTTAAGGGGGTGAGGATGTAACAACTCGTAAAATCACGTTCAATGAAGTATTGACACGTGTAATAAACCCTAATGAAGTCAAACATTGAATTTAAGTGACTAATTTTTCGAAAAATCGAAAAATTTGATTATAAAAGGACTGGAAGTGTTAGCATACCTAAAATAAGTTTCTAAATAACCTTTTACGATTTTATATTCACAAATGAGCCACTTGTTAATCAATTGTAGCCGTTTATGTAATTAATTGAAAGTTGCGCAGAAAAAGGTTAAAAGCGTCAACATGTTAATTCTTACCTCTGAGTGACATTTTAACAAACCAAGAGCCTCATGATATTTGATTATACTCTCGGGATTGCCAATCATTGGCCACCCAAGGCTTTTATGCCCAAAAGTGAAGTTACGCGCAACTTTGCAAGTATAAGGGACTAAAAGTGTCAATATGTTTAATTATACCTCTGAATGACCTTTTATCGAGCCTGAAGCATTATGATGTTTAATAATACCTTCAAGAATGCCTAATATGGATTAGATGAGGCTTCAATGCTATTAAATGATGATTTACGCAAGTTTACGCATTTGAGGGACCTAAAGCGTCAAACTGCTAAAGTATACCGATTCGTATGTTATCGGACCTTCCGGAATATGACCATGAGATAAAAATACCATAATTATCCCTAATATAGCTTAGATATAGGCTTAGAGGTGTTTGGTGCGCAAAAATAAGCTTTTAAGTCATGCAGGGACTAAAAGTGTCAAAAAGCGCACAAGTTTGCGTTTACGCGCATATCTCACATTCTGAATATCCCCGGACACCCAAAAATTTATGTAAACACTAAAATATGTTATTTTAGTGTTTGGCTTGATAAAATTCCATTCGTCGCGTCAATTGGTTCGTTTTTCGCGTCCGTCCGTGTTTCGTCGTAATTAACCGAACAACGTGACCGTACGACCAAACGAACCGACATCCGAGATATTTTTGAGCATGTTTTGAGTTCCCTATACTTTAACTTCATTTTAGAGCCTTGAAATGAGGTTAACGGGGCTTAAACGTGTCAAAAAGGAGCCGAAATGCAAGATTCTGAAGTTCAGGGACCAAAATTGTCATTCTGCCATAGTTATCTTAGGAAGGGACCAAAATGAAAAATCTAAATTCCAGCTTGTTCCAGCTGTTCCCCTCATTTTCACATGGTTTTAATGAAACTATGGGCTCCCATGGTTTCACAAAACCATGGGCACATGTGTACGGATGAGATCGAAGCTCGTTTTACGATGAACGATCCTAACGGTTCTCAAAATCCTATACCCCCTTTGATTTTGGGTTTCACTTGCACCATTCATTCCTTTCTGATTTCTCTGAATTCTTGAGGGTCTTGAGCTTCTTGAGAACCTCTTTCAGTCCTTTGGACTCTTATAAGTATTCTTTCGTGCTTAGTTTAAGCCATTTATCGTTTATAGACGAAAAGTCAAGCGTTTTCAATAAACGCTTTGACTTTTAAACGGTTGAGCCATTGTTCGGGTCGAACATGGCTACGTGACCGTAATTAGGTAGGTGTTTAACCCTCAAAAGGGCACCTCCTAATTACCACGTTTACTTAGTTTAATTGTCGGGTCAAATAAAAGTCAAATGGGTTAGTTTAAATAAAATACATAACTATTAATATAAAAAGTCATAAAATCAGTTTTCTCACTTTAATAACTTGGTAAATATTAGTTGAACATGCCTAAGCATGATTCAACCCGACAATTCTAAGTATAGGCTCGGTTCGGAACCGAAAGTCGCAAAAGTTGACTTTTGCTTTGACTTTTAGCTCTGACCCGATTGAGCTTAGTTTAGTTATGCCTTAGAATTCCATTAGGACCATATTATAAGTTAGTATAACCCTCCAAGGTTATACAACTTGGTTCCATAGAAATCCTAGTTCATGCATGTTTCCGTTAAATGCCTAAATGTTGACCGTTATGCCCTTTTGACCCTAAAATGAGAATTTTGAAAATGTGAGAGGACAATAATCTTTATTACTGATTTATAAACTTGTCCCTAAAATTTGACATCAATTTAAGGTCTAGATTAGGAGTTATGCTCATTAGCATAAATGAGAAGCTTTTTACTAATTAAACGGCGTAATTGGCATATAGCCTATATAAACCCAATTTTTGACATCAAACTTTTTACCTACTGATATAAAATAATATTTTGGGATTTTTGGAGATTTTTATTTATTTTTAGACTGAGCATAACTTAGAGTTCTAAGCTTAATTCGGTAATTGACGGTTTTGCCCTTTTGGGCTATAAAATGAGTTTTACAAATCCTTTTGACCCCAAATCTTTTTATACTGATCTAATATGATAAATAAAATATTCTGAGCCTTCTGGAATAATAAAAATATCAGCTTTCCTTTAAAAACCCGGAAATGGCTCCAAATCGCCTTTTTAAGCGTTTTTAACGCATAATATGTACTAAGGATATCTACCCTTTGTGTACTCTGTGTTGCTCATTATCTGTTACTTGTTGTTAGTTGTAAGCATAGACAATAGAAACCATGACGTTTACTTGAGACCATGTCCAAGGACGAGAGGTGCAGGTAAGGGTAATGTTACAGGTTGTAGTTTACGCGTGGCGTCTTGGAACGTAGGAACTCTTAGTGGTAAATTGTTGGAAGTGATAGACGCGCTTAAAAGACGTAGGGTACATATAGCGTGCCTTCAGGAGACTAGGTGGAAAGGACAGAGAGCAGAAGAGCGCAATGGGTACAAGTTGTTGTATTCCGGGTCGGACGGAGCCAAGAACGGAGTAGGATTTTTGGTATCTATAGAATTGCATAAGAATGTAATTGAGGTGATACGACACAATGATAGAATTATGGTGTTAAGGTTAGTATTAGGTGAGCAAATAGTGACAGTGGTATGCGCATATGCACCGCAAGTGGGACTAGGAGACCAAGAGAAAAGAGAGTTTTGGGATTGTCTAGATTTAGTAGTAAGGGCCATACCTAGGGAGGAGAAAATTTTTATAGGAGGAGATTTTAATGGGCACATTGGTAAGGATCGTGATGGCTTTGAGTTGGTACATGGGGGTTTTGGTTTTGGCGATAGAAATGACCCTGGTAGAGACCTTCTAGACTTTGCGGCAGCCAACGGCCTAGGTATTATAAACTCCTTCTTTAGGAAGAGAGAATCCCATTTGATCACTTTTAGTAGCGGAGGACGCAACACGCAAATCGACTATCTTTTGATGAGGCAGGAAGATCGACGGATGTGGATGGACTGCAAGGTTCTACCAAGGGAGACTGCAGCGGCTCAACACCGTTTGCTAGTAGCAGACATAGCCCTAAAAGTAAGGCTAACTGAGGGGGAGAGGAAAACCCGACCTAGGATCCGTTGGGGAAACTTGAAGGGAGAAAAAATTGTGATGTTTAGAGATAAAGTTAACTCAATGACATCGATGCAACTAGGTGATGACGCAAACCAGATGTGGGAGGCTATGGCGACTACGATCAATATGGTGGCGAACGAGACGCTAGGGGTCACAACAGGAAAAACTATTGGGCATAAGGAGTCTTGGTGGTGGAATGAAGACGTGCATACCAAAATAAAGGATAAGCAACAGAGTTTTAGAGATCTTTTGATGTGCACAGATGAGGACGAGCGGCTTAGGGTAAGGGAGATATACAAGAAGGCAAAAAGGGAAGCGAAAAAGGCGGTGACCGAGGCAAAAAATACAGCATATAAACAAATGTATGAACGTTTGGAAAAGAAAGAGGGGGAGCATGATATGTTCAAGATTTCCAAAGCTAGGGAGCGAAGAAGACAAGATCTAGGAGTAGTAAAGTTTATCAAAGGAGAGGATGGACGTGTCTTAGTCAAGGCACAAGACATTAAGTCGAGATGGCAAACCTACTTCCATAATCTTTTCAACGAGGGTAGGGCTTACCAACAAGTTAGCAGCAATCCCAGGATTCATAGGCGACAACAGAATAATTGCTACTGCAGGAGGATCACACATGAAGAGGTGAAGATGGCACTTAGGAAGATGGGAAGAGGCAAGGCAGTGGGTTTGGACAACATACCGATTGAGGTGTGGAAGTGTTTGGGAGAAGAAGGAGTCTGATGGTTAACACTTCTGTTCAATTGTATTTTCAAGACTGGAAAAATGCCTGATCAGTGGAGGAGTAGCGTCGTGGTGCCTTTATACAAGAATAAAGGAGACGCTCAATGTTGTGGGAACTACAGAGGAATCAAACTGTTAAGTCACACTATGAAGCTCTGGGAAAGGGTAATTGAAACTAGAATTAGAAGAGAAACTCAGGTTTCAGAAAACCAGTTTGGATTCATGAAAGGGAGGTCAACTACAGAAGCAATACATATTCTAAGGAGGCTGATGGAAAAATATAGAGCGAAGAAGCAAGATTTACATATGGTGTTTATTGACCTGGAAAAGGCATATGACACTGTCCCACGCCAACTGATTTGGGATAGTTTGGAGGGTCGAGGGCTACCGGGAAAGTATATAGACATAATTAAGGATACGTACGATAGAACGGAAACTGCTGTCCGTGCGCCTGTAGGAGATACGAACTTCTTCCTCGGTGGAGGTAGGACTCCACCAGGGGTCTGCGTTGAGCCCTTTTCTTTTTGCGGTTGTCTTGGATGAGTTGTCCAAATTGATTCAGGAGACAGTTCCGTGGTGCATGCTTTTTGCAGACGATATCGTGTTGATTGCAGAGACTAAACAGTGCCTAAACGCGAGGATAGATGAGTGGCGAGTAGCTTTAGAGGGCAAGGGCCTAAGGATTAGTCGATCTAAGACTGAGTATCTACATTGTGATTTCAGCGGTGTAGCCTTGGATGATGAAACCCAAATCACCATTGAGGATCAATTGGTCCCGCAGGTAACTAGATTTAAGTATCTGGGGGCGTTTGTGCAAAGAGATGGTGGCATAGATAGTGATGTAACCCACCGCATACAGGCTGGTTGGTGTAGATGGAGGGCAGCCAGTGGGGTATTGTGCGATAGGAGGTTCCCAACTAAACTAAAGGGGAAATTTTACAGGGTAGCAGTTAGGCCAGCTATGCTATATGGAACAGACTGTTGGGCTATCAAGAAGACTCAAGCGCGCAAGATGGAGGTAGCAGAGATGAGGATGCTCAGGTGGATGTGTGGACACACGAGGTTAGATCGGATAAGAAATGAGGTTTTTAGGGAAAGACTCGGAGTGGCTAGTATATCGGAGAAGATTAAGGAGGGGAGATTGAGATGGTTTGGGCATGTGACGCGGAGGGAAGCGACGGCATCAGTTAGAGTAGTGGAAACTCTTAATGTGGAGGGGAGGAGAGGAAGAGGCAGACCGAAACTGACATGGGATGAGCAGATTAGGCATGATTTACTAGAGTTGCACCTTTCGGAGGACATGGTCCATGATAGGACTTCGTGGAGGCGTAGGATTAGGGTTAAGGACTTCTAGAGGATATTGCAGTAAGGTCTTAGGTGCTTTTCAGGGATGTAGGTTTTTCTTATTTTTTTTAAGGGACTTTTCCGGTGATTGCCTTAATATGCTATTATACTTGATGTACATTGTGTCTATGCCTAATTGATGTTGCATGCTATTATACATATTTTAAATTACATTATAATGTGCCACTCAGATCACTTTCTTGGTATGGATGAATTCCTTTTTCTTTATCATTTCTATATCCTTTGACTTGATGTGTCGGTTTGCTGTTCGTTTTCGAGCCGGGGGTCTCTCTGGAAGCAGCCTCTCTATCCATATGGATAGAGGCAAGGTCTGTCTACATCCCACCCTCCCCAGACCCTATAAATAGCTCTGCGATTTGTGGGACTTACTGGGTATGGTTGTTGTTGTTGTTGTAACGCATAATATGTACTAAAACTATTTTAAACATATAAGGGTTGATGCCTACTGATATATTCAGTAAATTTTTATATTTTAACAGTAAGGAAATTTTTAAACTCAGGTTTTCAGTTTTGACCTTTTTAACCTATGTGAAATTACCAAAATGCCCCTACGATGCATAGTATGGTCATAATTAATAAATTTCACATATATATGATACCCTACTGTTATAACTTATTAAATTAAGTATATTTACTGATTAAATCAGACCTGTAACTCAGAATAATATTTAATCTCTTTTATAACCTTTAAAATGACCAAAATACCCCTAAGGGGCATAAATTGGTTGTAAATTCGTTTTGGGCATAATGGAAGGTATCCTACTGATATCACAACATATTTAAGGCATATTAACTTAGGAAACATGTTCATGACTCCTTTGGTTACCCGTTACGCACTCTTCGCGTTCGGATCGGCTTATGTAACTAGTTTGCATAAATTAGCCGAAACGGGTCAAACCTTATTATTTTTATCTCAAAATCCAGAATGTGTTTAGTTTACCCTTGTTACACAAGTATACAAGCTTGTCGGGTCTAAACCACATTCTAATCCGGTTCTCGCTTAATCATACGCTTTGAACCGTACCTTCCTTGGAAACTAACCGGTCTAAGCATAGGCTTCATTAAGACCTGTTAAGAATCTAATAGGTTATTAAAAACCTTCGTTCCAGATTAAGAGCCCCAGTAGAAGTACTTATGCTTGCTGATTAGAATATATGGCTGAGTATAAATTGCATTGCTAGCTCAGGTAAATACTTTTAACTTATTTTCCCTTATACGGGCTTGGGATACGGTATTATAAAAATACCGCTTGGTCGGGTGTAGAAACCTTTTAATCGGAGATGATTAAATTGCATAATCCCGTTTTAATCTGTATTGATTGATAACAAATAACATTAGGGGTTAATGACCGTGTCCTGGATATCCTTGGCTCAGTTAAAAAGTGAATGGCCATAACTTAAGCACAAGGTGTAGGCATAACACCTCCTGTTGCGTATGTAAAAGATATACTCACTCGTAAGGATGTCTTCTTGTGAGTTATATTTATGGTGTGTCGATTAATCTTGACCGGCTTGTATTGTATAATCACCGGCCCTAAATGTTGGACAAACGTGTAAATCGGATACAAGATTTTTATTAATAAAATTGTCCCAAGTTATAAAAGATATTTTTTGTGCCTTGTGCATTCAAATCAATTTTCTTAAACATTTTCAAAATGAGTCAGTTAATTGTATTTATCAGTGTAAACTGACGTATTTTCCAAAAAGGTTAAGTGACAGGTACTGTACGTAATTGGCTGGGAGCTCAGGGCGTTAATAAGGAATCTTGCAAGTTCTAGATGCCTAAAGTCTGTTGAACAGTTCTCTTTATTTGATCCGCCTGTAGATCTTTTACATACCGTTGTAATACTTTGATATTCTTATTCGTTTGTAATATATTTATCTTTTGCTTCCGCTGTGCATTTAAATTGTGTTGTTTGACTATGATGAAATCAACTACGTCACGATACTCCCCACCGGGCCCACCGGTCAAACGTGGAAATATCGGGGTGTGACAATTGTGTAGATGTAAACATTGTAATCGCTCTCAATACTGTGTTAATTGATAAAACTCTTCTTGATTAAACTGGGATTCACTCACCAGTATTTCCCACTGACAAATGTTTTTAAAACGCGTTTCAGGTAACAAAATGTAAAAGCCAATTAGAAGAAAGCCAGCTGGAGAGCACTGACGGCTTGGAAAAAAATGTGGCTATAAAAGTTACCTAAAAGACGATGTTTTAAATTCAATAAAATAGGGTTTATCTCTATAATCATGTTGTAATAAGAAACTTGGGTTTTACCCATGTGCTTATTAATATAAAATATGGTGGTTTTACTCTGATAAAACATTTCCTAACTACGGTCCTGATGAAATTTCCGCTGCCAAAATGATAAACAAATGATACCACCAAAACTGGTCTCGCGGCCGCCCGTTCCCGGGACAGATAGGGGGCGGGGGTTGACGGGTGGTCCGTAGGACAACCCTTAAAAGGTTTAATATTATGCACATTCCATGTTTATTACGGTTAATTGCTTGAACTTGGTAACCACTAGATGTTTGATGTTGCAGGTGTTAAAGTGCTCAAGATGCGGGATTTAGGAAGCATAGATGGATGCTAGAAGTTGGCGGAATCAAGAGTTGAAGAATTTGTGATTTGAAAGAGAAACAAGAGAAAAAAGAGCATTTGTCGTCGTAGCCTACGGCCTCCGCCGTAGGTTACGGCCCTCTATGTTCTTCAAAAGACCACCGCCGTAGGATATATTCCAGCTGCCGTAAGGGAATGATGATCGCCGTAAGCTATGGTGAGCGCCGTAGCTTACGGCGCTATGTTGACCGGTTTTTGCTTGCTGACTGCCGTAAGCTACGGTAGGCACCGTAGCTTACGGCGTCGACTGTTCTCAAAATGTAACTTACTCATTTAATGGTCATTTCAGGAAGATTTATGTCTCCTATCATGAGAAATCGGTTACACTTCACTTTAGAGACGAATTTGGGCACTTGGAGAGTACTTGGAGCTTGAAGAACAATCTTGAATCCTTAGTTTTTATGTTTTTGATTTCTACGAACACAAAGACTTGTTTGATGATGATGATTCAAGCCATGAGTGGCTAAACACTTTGTGATTATATTGGGTTGAAGGTTTGTGTAAGACTTTGTGCTTTGATTTTATATTTCTAGAATAATGAACTCTTCTTTATGATTTGTTTATTATGGTGTGTGATTGCTTGTTTGTAAATTGTTAATTAGTGTGCTAATCTTGTTCGAAACTATACGTTCTTGGTGCCGTTGGCAATCGAGATATCATAGGTAGAACTAGGATTGGGTATTGATTAATTGGTCATCGGGTAACAACCTCGCGTTCTAGGAATCCGAGTACTTAGTTCCCTTTCATCACAACAAATAATCATACATGAATCATGTCTTTGTGATTCTTTCTTGTTGAATGTTAGCACGAATGTCGAAGCAAACTGGAAACTTAAGATAGTCATTTGTCTCTAAATTGTTTACAAATCAAATTTCCATTTTTGCAATTACATTAGTATTCTTAGTTTTAAAATCAATTCAATCAATCCAACTCTTGAATTTTACTTTAATTGCATTTAGTTTAATTTTAGTTAACTTAGAGAAACAATTCAAATAACACATATTCCACAAACTCCCTGTGTTCGATACCCACTTGCCACTATCTATTTAGTAGTAACTGGATTAAATTTGATTGTGACCACGACATCACGTCAAATTTTGGCACTGTTGCCAGGGAGTAGTGTGCAACGTGTGTTATTTTTTATTCTTTTTAGGTTTGTTATTTTTCTGGTTTACGTTGGGTGTGTTAGTGTGCAGGTATTTACAGGTGCATGCGTACTAGAAGCTCTCACAAGCTATCACCATTGGCGTTTGATCCAGAGATTTAACGTATTTTAAGAGGAAACATAATTTTGTTAAGGGAAAACAGAATCAATGGTTCACCAACAACACCAACTACACCAATTACACCGCTTAGATACATAGATCCACCACCACCCACTACGGGTGAATTTATACCACCTTTCATACCATCATCAACTCAACCTTCACCAAATACCGCCATGCCTAACACCACTACCGACACTATTCCACCTCATGATGTTACACCAACCAACACTACACAACCCATTACCACCCAAGATGAACCTACACTCACTTTTAACCCTTCTACTACAATTCCACCATTATCCCATTTCTTCCCAGGTTCGGGTCAATCATCTTCCACTTATTCAATACCACCAAATTCAACCATTGTTCATGCTACTTCATCATTTAGACCACCGAACCAATTGAGTTTTCAATATTCATCTTTTCCATTTGGGCAATCATCGGGTATAGGAGGAGATGGATATGAAGAAGGGTATGAAGATTTTGAGGGTTATGAGGAAGAAGGATATGCATATGGGGGTGATGGAGAGCAAGGGGAATTTACTTATGTGCAAGGTCAAACTCAAAGAATGCCAAGTGTTGGTGGGATTCCTCAACAACAAATTATACCTCAACATATTCGGCCAAGGCCACAAGGGCCACAATTGCAACGTCCTACACCATTGCAACAAGTTCGTCCACAAAATGCACAACCATAATTCCAAAGTCCAATTCAACACCCACCGATGCCACAACATCAATTTCAACCACATGTACCTCAAGGGCCTATGCAAAGGCCAATGGGTCCTATTCGACCAAGGGTTCGGTTGGGTGTACCAAGAAGACATCTTAGAGAACATGCAAGAGGCATTGAGGCACATTTCAGACCGATAATCACTCATAATCCTTCACCGGTAGTCATTCCTCACAATGATCAAGGGAGGACATTTGAAGTGAGAAATAATTCGTTACAAAGCTTGCCAAAGTATAAGGGTCTAGCAACGGAGGAGCCTTATTTTCATTTGGAGGCTTATGACTCGATTTGCAACACTCTTGGGAGTCAAGGATTTTCGGCCGATGATGTCAAATTGGTATTATTTCAATTTTCTTTGGAAGACAAGGCAAAGAAGTGGTTTTACACTCTACCTTCGGCATCTATCTACACATAGGCGGAGATGCAACAAATCTTTTTAGATGAATTTTATACCGCTCAAAAGACGAATGATGCTAGAAAAGGGTTGAGAAGTTTTCAACAACAACAAGGTGAGATGTTCCATGAGGCCTTTGAACGTTTTACATGATGATAAAGAATTTCCTTCATCATGGGATTGAGCTTTGGGTATTAATGAATGCTTTCCATGAGGGGTTAAGTGCCGAAGATGCTCGTGATTTAATGTCTATTACCAATGGCACTTTTGGCACAAATTATGAACATGACGATTGGGAGTTTTTGGAGCAAATGGCAATTACATCAAAAAGAAAAGCTCAAGCATCAAGGAGAGCACGACCGGCCATTACCCGAACTCAAGTGCATGCGGTAGACGATGGTAATATTCAAACTTCTAATCAAATTTATGATGTTTGTGCTATTTTGTAGGATCGTTTTCAGACCCGAACGAGTCGATCAGAAGAGTTTTACTCAATACGAAAGGCGGAAACAGACGTATCAAGGTCAATTTAACTAGATTTACACTTTAACTGTCGATTTTATTGATTTGATAACGATTTACAGCGAGACAATACTTCGGCAGCACTTCGTTGCTCAGACCGGAAAGTTACAACTAATTTCGCTTGGAAGGGTATATATAGGGATCTAATTCCGCTTGAAGATGTCTCAAACGGAATTACACTTCAAGCGGAATTACCACTTCAAGCGGAATTACTCGTTCAAGCGGAATTAGTCTCTCAAGCGAAATTACCTAAAATCTCGAAATACGTGCCCTAATCTAACATTCTAATACAAGACGAAGTCGACAGACGCATGCACCAACAGACTCCCCCTCGAATGTTGATGAGTCTTAAGTGTCGAGTCTTCGCATCTTCAGTCTTTATCAGTCCTCTCGAACTCTTTGAAGTATCTGACACTGTAAGAATCCTCAAATCTCTCTCTTCTCTTTTCATCACCAACAGACTCTCCTCGAACAAATAATCCTTCCTTAAATTTATCAGCATCAGCATTCTCAGAATCGGAACCTAGCTCTTTGTCATTCAGACCCCCCCTCTCAATAAGCTGGAATCGTAATCTGGCTTCCACAGGTTCAAGATCGTGACTTGGCTCAAATTCTGCCCAGGATCGAAAGCTGGCTTACACTCTTTCTACAGGTTCAGAACCAAATCCTGGCACTCAATCTTTTATCCCAAGATCTGTGACTGGCTCTTATCCTGCACAAATCTCTACCCAAAAATAAATTTCTGTTTATCACTTGTAAAATCAACCTCACAAATGATTTAATATTTAAACATTTTTTATGATCACTTGTGGATAAGATATTCAAACAATGATTTTACAATTTTAATCTCTGATGAACCACTCGAAGAAATATCATTTTTCTTTTCAAAAACACATTCACCCAACCCAATTGTCATCATGTTTAGCATTTGAAATTTTGAAAATCAGCTCTCTAACACCAGTTGTCGAAAATCTTTTTGAATTTTTTCAAAATTTATGCTAAAACACACTAAAATCTTTTTTTGGATTTTTGAAAGAAATGAAATGCAATAAAAAAATATTTACAGACAATATTTTTGTGAGTTTGTGTAAGAGGATCATATCAGTTTATGAGACAAATCACCAACACCATTAAGCTTTAATCATTTTAAGTTCTAAATGGTTCACTTAGATTGTCAGTATACTGATCCACTTAAATTTTCTCACAAATTTCAACTGTTTCGAGATACTTAAACTTAATCGCGTGTCCCACCTCAGAATATACTCCCGTATCCAGATCCCAATATTCAGTCTTACAGGTGAGTATACCACAGATGATATCTGTAAGGGGTTAATTGAGAAACCATGAGAGCTCAGGTCAGAACTTCCGTTCAGCAGAGAGATGACGGCTCGACTTTTGGTGTGTCCCCTTTAGAGGATCTTTTCTTCAACAACACATGATTTGCATTTTTTCAATATTTCATCATTTTTTATGTTGAGGGTAGGCTATATTTCAAGCAAGCGTAAAGTATTCTCCGGGGACTAGGCCATTGCTTCCGCATTATCAGAAGTCCCGGGATAATACCCCAGATATCACTGAGCATAAAGACCTAGTATCTCAGAAAGAGGGACCTTTCAAACAAGATTTCGGGGGTTACCCATATATCCGAGAGATGTTTCCCCACGATATAAGCAAGTTTGAAATTTAGGTTTATATCTCGTCACAATCTACTAAATGTGTAAAAACCTACTGACACATCATCAGTAAGACCGTTTATCACATTTGACTTTCCAATTCTTTAGCATGTTGTGAAAGTCCACTGATGTAATATCATTTCCTCTTCTTTGACACAACAACTCATTTTTCATTTTATCATGTTTTTGTCTTTTTCAAATTTTCAAATGTTTTTGGATTTTCTGAAATTCTTACTCCCCCTAAAATGAAAACACATTTAAAGAAAATTGAAAACAAACTGTACAAATAAACTGACAACCGATATCGAATCGCTTCAAATCGCCATCCACTTGGCATAAACAATCAGAACTCCCCCTCACAACAAACTATTTTCCCATTGATTTCAAAACACTTAAGTTTGTTTTAATCAAATGGATTTTTCAGAAAATAAGTTTTGTTAATTGATTTTACCATTTGTAGGTTAGGGGATTCATCACCTTATTTTTCAACCACTTGTAAGATTTTACATTTCCTAATTTTAATCAAACAATCACTTGTAGAAAATCAAGTACAACTTAATGTCCCTGATTTACCACTTGTAAGACGAAATCACTTTCATGAATTTCTCAAGAAAGATGCCGATTCCTGCTCCACTCTTACCAACCTGGGAGCTCCGGCAAGTCCAGATTTTTACTATTCATAATATGTTCCATCCCAGTCACAAACCTGGGACGAAACACTCTTACCTGGTTTCTTCAATTTTTTCTCATAAAATTCCTTCACTCCTTTGACCTTCCTGTCAACCATTTTTCCAAAAATGTTATGAACTGTGGAGTTAAAGGCTTTCTCAATATCAAACTCTTTCTTTTCTGAGAAAAATTGATTTGAAATTTCAGTTTTTCCAACTTTCTGTTTAAAATTTTCAGCCTTCAATGGTGGAAAATTGACATCATCCATTGGAGGTACTGAATTCTCACATTTAATCCCAATTTGTGGCTCCTCTGACTTTGTGGAGTCAGATTCATCGCCAGACAATAGCTCCTCTGATTTTGACGAATCAGAATCATTGCTAGAACTATCATCAGACTTCTTAACAACCCATTTTTGGTTGTCAAGATTTGCCTTTTTCTTGTAAAATTTGTTTGAACATTCACCAATTTCAAAAGTTGAATTTTTGAAAAGTTTAGTTCTCTCAATTGGTGGTTAAAACATAACTTCTTTATCTTTCAGTTTACGAGAAACTCCCTGTTTTGATTGTATTACCTTGGAACAATTCTTGGCAATATGACCAACATTGTTGCATTGGAAACATGTTCTTGTTTCTTTCATCTGATCAGCAGTCTTCAACTCTTCTTGCTTCTTCGCAAGAAATTCTCTATTCGACTGTTTTCTGAATAGATTTTCTTTCTCTTCTTCAGAAGACGTACCTGAGACAAATATCATTTTTGATTTAAAATCTCGACCATATTTTTCATTTTTATGATTTTCTGGTGGAATAAATCCAAGACCTTTCTTTTTGAAATTACCGTTATGGTTTGGTTTCTTTCGATAACCAGAACCAGAAATGTAACCCTTTTTTCTTGTTTTCTCTTTGTTGAAATCTTGAGGTGTATTTTTTAGGTTTTTCAGAAAGATATACATCTTTTATTTCAGAAATATTAATTTTTGTTCGTTTGAAAACCTTTTTGATCATTTCTGGTTTAACACCTCTTATTGGAAATTCCTCATCAGAATATAATTTGTCAGAATCATTCAATGTATATGCAACTTTGAATGTTTCTTCTTTCAAATTAGATTTTGATAGAAGAAAATCTTTATTGTAGACTCTTTTCCCCTGTTTGACGATTTGACTCGGAATGCTGGACTCAGACTTTGACTTTGACATAGACTCCGACTTTGACTTGTCAGACTTTGACTCTGAGTTTGACTCTGACTTTGACTCCTCAGTTTCATCTTTATCCAACACCTGATCGACCACTTTCTTTATTAACTCGGACTCATGATCAGTGTCAGATGACGTAAACGTGACATCAATATTATCTGGCAAGTTAACTGAAGACTCCGACTCCCACTGTAAATTTGTTGCCTTTTTGACTCTTTCTGAATTTGGATTTCGTGGTGAATATCCATTTTCAAGCGGGGGTGGACACTTGTTGTAACTGAAACCTTGTTTCTTACCAGAATCATTCACTTTAGTATCCTTCTTCTTTTCTTTCTTCTTTTCATGAGTCTTTTCTTCAGATACCTTTAGTTCTTTAGTTACTTCATCATCTTCAAAAGCCTTCATGCCTTCAACAGTTGGATAAATCCTGTCAATGACATAAGAAGTACATGAGTAACTTTTCAACAAACGATTAACTCTTTCAGTTTCAATTCTTTGTGTTTCCAGTTTTTGTTCAAGCACAGCACACTTCTCAATATAATTGTTCACCACTTTCTGCTTTGTCATGAAAGATCCTTGAAGTGTTTTCATTGCTGTTTCCTGTTCTTCACTTGTTTGGTTGTATTGATTCATGGCTTTGTTTAGAACATCATATGATTCTTTCAATCTGTTCATGTTATAAACCAATATATTGTTCTGCTTCTTTACAGCTTCACAAATTTCACAAATCACCAGACTCTTCTTTGCATCAGCTTCTTCTTCAACTTTAAACTCTGGAATATTTTTCACCTTTTTTCTTATCACAGGAACTTCCTCATCGTCACTGCTGACTGGTGTTTTGACCTTTTTCTTTTTCTTTTTAGCTTTTTCATCTTCACTATCACTTTCTGCCATCATTTTCAAATGAGCTGCCATTCTCCTTGCATAATACTCTCTATCATTATCACTATCTTCTTCAACACGAGCAACATAAGCTTTGTGATTTGAAGTTTTGTTTGGATCATAATAATCCCAATTGAAATTTTCCCAGCTAAACCCTTCTGGCAACTTTTCATCGTCTTGATTGATCAGGCATGCCTTGCTGTTGGCTGAAATATATTTGTCCCAACTGAAATTTTCTTGATTCACCAAACATGCTCTCTTTGAAGATTCTTCAATCACTTTTCTTCCATGTGCCACTTGTGGTTCTTGTTGTTGTTGTGCAACTTGATGATAGATCGATTTCTGATAGTAATCATTGTTGTTGAAAGGATTTTGAGCTCCACTTGCTTCGCGATTAGTGCACTCCCTCTTGAAATGTCCTTTTTCCCTGTAACGAAAACAAGTAACTTTAGATTTATCAAAACCTAAATTAGAAACAAATGCATCACGTAAGTCATCTCTTCCTGTGATCTGTTTGAATTTCTCAGCTCGTCTCAACACACTAGCTAAACACCATTTTATGTCCATCAATTCCATCTCCTCAGCATCGATCTGATCGTAACCCTCTCTTGTCAACATAGGATTCCCGATCCGCCCTGCAACCAGACTACCATATGATTCCAACACTGTTCCCAACAAAGACATGTGACTCTTAGCAACTTCTGCTGAATAATCCTCATCATTCTCAAGATTCAAAACAATGTTGCATTGTAGCTTCTTGCCACTCTTGGTTGTTGAAATGTTCGGATCAAATGATGGATATGATGAAAAACTTCTGTTGCTGTTTGATCCTTTGGAAGAACCTCCCGACGAACTTTTTGCATTGAAAGCTGTCTCAACCTTCGGTGACATGTTGGTGGATTTATCATTCAATCCTGCTTTGTAATAAAGCCCAATGTCTTGTTCACCGTCAAAATCTTTCATTCTTAAAACCTTTCTCTGTTCCATCTCCTGAGCCTCAATCTTTTCAATAAACTTGCTCAATGTCAGACTGCTAAATCCTTTCTTGTTTCTCAACATCATAAGATATGTGCCCCAAGTCTCATATGGCAACGCATCAGCTAGTTTTTCGATCAACTCTTCATTATCTTTGTTGATGCTCAATCTCTTCATGTTGGCTAACAAATTGCAATATCGTTCAATAATTTGCTTTGTGCTTTCATTTTTCAACCCACGAAATAGATCAAATTCCTTTTTCAAAAGTGATTTCTTGTTTTTAACCATTTCTTGGCTTCCATGAAACTTCGATCTTAATGCTTTCCAGATTGAATAAGAAGTTCCATTGTGTTGCAATAGAACCAAGATATCTTCCTTCACAGCTTGTTGTAGTAGACTTAACATCATTTTTTCATCTTTGTATTTCTTTCTATCTTCGGCACTTAGATCTTTAATAGCAACCTCCTCTTCGTCATCATTCGTCGGTCTAATATATTTCGTTTCAACACATTCCCAAGCATCTAGATAATTGGCTTGAACCCAGTTTTCAAATCGTCCTTCCCACCCTTTATATTCCTCAATGTTCATGAGCTTAGGTGGTTTTTGCATAGTCCCCGTTTCATTTTCTAACATCGTGTTCTGTGCAAGAGTAATCGGGGTAACCGGGGTAGCAAATGCGTTGAAAAGTTCCTCTTCCATGATCAGGTTTTTCAAAGTTCACAAAACAGTTCTGTTCAAACAAAATTACAGTCTCAAGCGGAATCCCTTTTCAAACAGAATCAGTACGTTCAAGCGAAATCTCCTTTCAAGCGGAATACCTTTTCAAGCGAAATACCTAATTTCGCTTGAACTAACACCTTTTTCAAACGGAAAACCAGATTGAAGCGGAATAGCACATTTCAAACGGAATCAACAGAACTTTTCAAGCGGAATACTGTTTTCAAGCGGAATCAACCCAATTTCTCAAGCGAAATACCGATTTCAAGCGGAATTGAGAGCTAATTCCGTTTGAAGAGCTGCTGACATCATCATCTCGCGCTGGTTTTTCAAACGAAATTACAATTTTTATCTGTTTTAGAACGAATTAAAGTCTAATTTTCTCAAGGATTTGTTAAAACACAATTCCGAGTATGATGTGTGAAAATCAAGACATTTTGACAGTGAAAAGTTATTAATTTTGAAAAAGAAGGTGTAGAAATCAGAAATTTCAGCCGAATTGGTAAGAACTCTTCCTCCTGAGCTCTGATACCACTTGTAGGATCGTTTTCAGACCCGAACGAGTCGATCAGAAGAGTTTTACTCAATACGAAAGGCGGAAACAGACGTATCGAGGTCAATTCAACTAGATTTACACTTTAACTGTCGATTTTATTGATTTGATAACGATTTACAGCGAGACGACACTTCGGCAGCACTTCGTTGCTCAGACCGGAAAGTTACAACTAATTTCGCTTAGAAGGGTATATATAGGGATCTAATTCCGCTTAAAGATGTCTCAAACGGAATTACACTTCAAGCGGAATTACCACTTCAAGCGGAATTACTCGTTCAAGCGGAATTAGTCTCTTAAGCGAAATTACCTAAAATCTCGAAATACGTGCCCTAATCTAACATTCTAATACAAGACTCGATACAAGACGAAGTCGACAGACGCATGCACCAACAACTATTTGTAATGAGATAGGGCATGCGGCTGAAAATTTTCAAGGAGGTGAAGGGCAATATGAAGAGGTTCATGCTGTGCAAGGGCAAGGTGGGGGTGGTAGAAATTACAACATGAATTCTAACACTTACCACCCCAGTTTGAGAAACCACCCAAACTTTCGATATGGGAATCCTTCAAATCAAGCTAACCCGAATTTTCAAGGAAGTCAAGGTAACTTTGGTTCACGCCAACCTTACAATAATCAAAGTGGATATCGAGGTGGGAACAATCAAGGGTACCAAAGACAATATCAAACGGGTCAAGAGCAAGGGGGTCTTCGGGTGGAAATGAGGTCATGGAGATGTTGAAAGCGATGCAAATTGAGATGAAACGAAGGAATCAGCTTGATGATGCTCGCATTCAAAAAGATGAAATATGTGATAAAGCAATTCAGTCGTTGACTACTCAAATGAGTCAACTTGCGAGCGATGTGGCGATATTGAAGAAAGCAAAAGGCCAACTACAAAGTGACACGGTGACAAATCCCAAGAACATAAAAAGCGTTAATATCAATGTGGTAAGCACCATTCCTAATAATGAAACATTTCTTACTTCTTCTTGTCAAGTGAGTGCAGGTATAGGAAGGGATGCCGAGGTTGAAACGGACAAGGAGCATGGAGCACCACTTGTGCCGATCCGAGTGGGAAAATTAAAAATTCCCCATGCATTATTGGATTATGGGGCGAGTATGAGTGTGCTACCAGGTGACTGACTTATATGATATGTATGATTTTGGTCCGCTTCAAGATGCAGACACCATGGTGAGTTTGGCGGATGAAAGTTGGAGGCGTCCACGGGGAATAGTTAAGAATGTTATGATTCGGTTGGGAGAATTCGAATACCCAGTGGATTTTCTAGTCCTAGATTATGCCCCTACCAAATTGGCATCACAACAAAGGGTAATTTTAGGTCGACCGTTTCTTTATACGGCGAGTGCTCAAATCAACTGTAGAGACAGGATCATTACTATGACCGGAGAGAATCATAAGTTGTACTTTGATGTTCATACTAGGGAGATTAGTTATGAATCTATTGAAGAGAAGAGTAGAGAGTCTAGTGACCATCTGAAAAGTGTGGATCAAAGAATAAAAACAAACAAACCACCGGGGTGTGAAAAGAAGTATGAGGGTTCGAGCAGGTATGTAGTTGACTATCCACCGAATGGACATTTGATGGATGAATTTCAACCAATGACAAGCTACAGTGGGGGAGGTGATAGGAACCGATTCTTTGAGCCACCATAAATGGGGGTGGCATGGTCTGGCTGAAGACTCAAAACTTAGCGCTGCTCGGGAGGCAACCCGGGGTTTTATATTGATCTTGCTGTTTTTATTTTTCTATGTTTCAGGGCTATGGCGACATTCAAGTGTGGGGAAGATGTGCAGATATTTGTGTGAAGGTGGTGATAAGAAGTTGGATTGTCTACAACATCGGTTTTGTCAAACTTCACCAGGTCAATGTACTCTTTCCTTAGTCTTGCTATGTTCTTTAGCTTTGAAATTTTGGTAGTTAGTTTGTTTACTTTAGATTTAAAAAAAAAAGTAAGCGATCTTCCCTTCAAAACCATACATTGAGGACAATGTATCCCAAGTGTGGGGATGGGGGGAAATTTTTGAGAAATTTTAAAAATTGTGAAATCAAGCGAAAATTGTCAAAATTTGAAAACTTCATATTGTTCCGTTTGACACACCGACACCCATTTCTAGTCTTTTCTTGGTGAGAGTTTGAGCCACATATGATTATTAGAGAATATTTCTTTGTTTTGAGTGGCGGTGTGTGTATTGTGTTAATAGAACTTGTGTACGAATTCTTGTTAAATCCTAGAGTTAGCATGTTTTTGAAAATGATAGGGGACTTTTCGGTAGCCTCGTCTAGACGTGTGAGAGTGTGGGTTTGGTGGGTTGGACCTCATACTTTATATATATGAGCTTGGTATTGTGAGGGGTGGGGGTTTGGTCTTTAGAAAGCCATGTTTGAGCCTTATACCATTCGGTTGTGACCCAAACCTATTTCCTACAAAACTTTACCTTGTGATATGACCCGGTTTAGGAGTTTAGTTGTGAATGTTGATGTTCTTGTATATAGTGTGAGTTTTAATATCTTATATCAAAAAAAAAAAAAAGAGAAAAATATGAGAAAAATACAAAAAGAAGTGATTAGTTGCAATTGTAGTTGAGAATGTTGAAGAAGTTGTGTATATATTGGGTGTTTGTCTTGTTTAGTAGTAGAAATAAAAACAGGGTCAAATCAATTAGCTCTTGCATATATATCCCACCATTTTCCTACCTTTGCGCCTAGCCCCGTTACAACTCGTAAGTCCTTTTGATTCATAAGCATGTTAGGTGTTTGTTAGGAGGAGACTTGATTTTTATACAAGCTTATTGTCGCACAAACACACACACGCTTTGAGTGGTTTAGCATTATGTGCTAATATTTTTTGACACCGAGAGTTTTTGTGAGGGGTGTGTCTTATGGTATGATTGAAGGTTAGTAGAAGGACAGTATATTTTAGCTTGGTTTGCACGATTGATTGCTTTTGGTTATGAAATGGGTTTTGAATGGGTTGCTTGGGACAAGCAACTGGTAAGTGTGGGGATGTGACGGGTGGTCCATAGGACAACCCTTAAAAGGTTAAATATTATGCACATTCCATGTTTATTACGGTTAATTGCTTGAACTTGGTAACCACTAGATGTTTGATTTTGCAGGTGTTAAAGTGCTCAAGATGCGAGATTTAGGAAGCATAGATGGATGCTTGAAGTTGGCGGAATCAAGAGTTGAAGAATTTGTGATTTGAAAGAGAAATAAGAGAAAAAAGAGCATTTGTCGTCGTAGCCTACGGCCTCTGCCGTAGGTTACGACCCTCTATGTTCTTCAAAAGACCACCGCCGTAGGACAGATTCCAGTTACCGTAAGGGAAAGATGATCGCCGTAAGCTACGGTGAGCGCCGTAGCTTACGGCGCTATGTTGACCGGTTTTTGCTTGCTGACTGCTGTTCTCAAAATGTAACTTACTCATTTAATTTTCATTTCATGAAGATTTATGTCTCCTATCATGAGAAATCGGTTACACTTCACTTTAGAGACGAATTTGGGCACTTGGGGAGTACTTGGAGCTTAAAGAACAATCTTGAATCCTTAGTTTTTATGTTTTTGATTTCTATGAACACAAAGACTTGTTTGATGATGATGATTCAAGCCATGAGTGGCTAAACACTTTGTGATTATCTTAGGTTGAAGGTTTGTGTAAGACTTTGTGCTTTGATTTTATATTTCTAGAATAATGAACTCTTCTTTATGATTTGTTTATTATGGTGTGTGATTGCTTGTTTGTAAATTGTTAATTAGTGTGCTAATCTTGTTCGAAACTATACGTTCTTGGTGTCGTTGGCAATCGAGATATCATAGGTAGAACTAGGATTGGGTATTGATTAATTGGTCATCGGGTAACAACCTCGCGTTCTAGGAATCCGAGTACTTAGTTCCCTTTCATCACAACAAATAATCATACATGAATCATGTCTATGTGATTCTTTCTAGTTGAATGTTAGCACGAATGTCGAAGCAAACTGGAAACTTAAGATAGTCATTTGTCTCTAAATTGTTTACAAATCAAATTTCCATTTTTGCAATTACATTAGTATTCTTAGTTTTAAAATCAATTCAATCAATCCAACTCTTGAATTTTACTTTAATTGCATTTAGTTTAATTTTAGTTAACTTAGAGAAACAATTCAAATAACACATATTCCACAAACTCCCTGTGTTTGATACCCACTTGCCACTATCTATTTAGTAGTAATTGGATTAAATTTGATTGTGACCACGACATCACGTCAGGGGTTGCGACAGAATGTGGTATCAGAGCTAAGCCACTGATTCAGCCACAGAAGTGTTCTGCTGACACCAATATATTATCCAAATTGTTAGGAAATTAATTACAGAAATACATGCATAATTGTATGTTATTGTTATGTGTTATTTGACTATTTGTTAGTTTATAGTATGAGTGATCAAGGACCCTCGGACGTTTATCCTCATTTGTCCGATTCACCTAGGAGTGAAGGTACTTCTTCCCAGCCTGCCCTCTCTGGTTATTCAGCTGATCAGGAAGAAGGGATGTTTGTCTTTAAGGCTCAGTCTGAAGAGCCATTCACTCAGAAAAAGAGAGGATGGTTCAGTAAGGGAGCATTCGAGCGTAGGAAAAGAATGCGAAAGTTGCAACAGCAAAGAGCCCTAGCAGTCGCTAAGCGAGAGTCAGATGCCCATACACAGGATATGCTTTATAGGAGCATAGCCAATTTTCATATCCTAGCAACAGCTGCTGCCGACCCAAATCTGGAACAACTAGTAGCCCCACAACCCTTACCTTTGTTCCCCACTCAGACGATGGAGATAGAAAACAACCCTGAAAATCAAGTAGAAATGCATGATTTCAACGCTGAGGAGATACCTAGGATACCAGCCCCTAATCCCTTAGACCCAGATTATGATCCATGGTTCGATGATCATAGGGATTATGTGCCACGCTACCACCTAAACGACGAACCCATGCCGAACTTAGCAGCCTATCCAGATCTGGACCCTCTAGATCCCTACTATGACAACGATGAATACATTAGGAAGATCTTAGAGAATCTGTACCCTCAGGAGGATCCCATGCCCCAGTACCCAGACCCAGTACCAGCACCCGCACCCCCAATGAGTGCAGAAAATGTGCATGAGCTCCGAACTTTCGGAGAAGAGATTTTAGAGAGTGGTGAGAGGATAAGGCAGGTAGGAGAGCGACTCGTCTGGAAGTACGACGAGCGCAATATGGATTACTGGATAAATCCAGATCAGTAAAGGTGACAGTGGAGTTGATAATAATAATATATAATATGTGTGTTTGTACGAAAAAAAATCATAACTATGGATGCCTACTAGTAGTGTAATTTTATTTCAGTTGTATTGTAATTTTAATTTCCCGTTCTGGTTTGTAGTAGATGCATACTATATATATATATAAAAATAGAGTAAGTCGCAATGATTGACGCTTTTGACCAAAATGAGTATTATGTGATTGGTTATATTAAATATTATCTTGTGATTTTAATACGAGATAATTGTTTAAAATTCAGATGGCCGACCAAGTGAATCAAGAGAATTTGGATAATAACCCGGAAAACCAGAATGACAATAATCTGAATAACGATAATCCGAACAATGATAACAATGGAAACCAAGTGGATAATAGTGCCATTCAACACATAGTGGCACAAGGAATTTTAGATGCAATGCCATTTATTATTCAAACTGTTAAGGAGGCGGATAATAAGAGTAAACATAGCAGTAAGCGACCAACTGAACCTGAAAACAGCGTAAACAATGGACCCGTACTTCAAGCGCCCATTCCCAAAAGAAGAAGAACCATGCCTTATGGTTGTTCTTATAAAGAATTCTGGTCTTGTAAACCAATGGAATTCTCGGGCAATGAAGGGGCCGTTGCAGTTCTACGGTGGATAGAGAAGACTGAGGCAGTCTTAAGAATAAGCAAGTGCGCGGAAGAGGATAAGATAATGTTTGCTTCCAATCTGTTTAAGAATTCAGCACTAGAATGGTGGAACACTATCCTCCAAACTAGGGGAAGTGATAGGTTTACAATATGGAATGGGAAGAATTTAAGAACATGGTAGAAAAGAAATTATGTCCTCCCAATGAAAAAGAACAGATAGCAAATAAGTTCTTAAACCTTAGAATGATTGGTGTGGATAGTAAGGGATACACTAAGTTATTCTTTGAACATGCTATAATAGTGCCAACCCTTGCATCTCCTGAACCAGTGTTAATCTCCCGTTACATCTGGGATTAATCGGGGAGATAAGGCATGTAGTCAAGGCAGCTAGACCACAAACCATAGAAGAAGCTGTAGAACTAGCCAATACCTTGACAGATGAATTAGTGCGTACACGGGAAGAGGATCAAAGAAAGAACCTAGCTCAAAGGCTTACCCAAGAATTTCGCTCTGGAAATTCTAATCGTGGAAAAAATGTAGGTTCTACCTCTGCACCCTATTGCAAGTATTGCAAAAAGAAGCATTCTGAAGATGCTCCATATATTGCAACTTTTGCAAAATATCGGGACACAAGGAGGAAGATTGCAGGAAAGAGATTAACAACAGGATATGCTACAACTGCGGAGAACAAGGCCATATCAAGCCTAACTGTCCGAAATTAGCTCCAGCTACAAACAACAAGAACACCAAAAATGCTAGAGCATTTGTTCTGACTGCAGAAGAACCAAAGATGATCCCGGATGTGATCGCCGGTACGTTTTTAGTTAATGATGTTTTTGCTAAAGTATTATTTGACTCTGGTGCAAACCAAAGTTTTATTAATACTTCATTTTGCAAAGTTCTAAATCAATCATTAACTAAACTTCCACAAGAATGTCTAGTAGATACAGCAAATGGGGAAACCATTAAGATTTCTGAAATCTTGCAGGGAGCAAGAATAGAAATTCTAAATCAGAAATTTATTGCAAACCTTTACCCCATGAATCTGGCAGGATTGGTTGTTGTATTAGGAATGGATTGGTTAATAGCCAATAAAGCCAGTATTTTATGTGATCAAAAGTCAATCCAAGTAAATTCACCAAGGGGTGAAAAGATCACAATTAAAGGAAATAAACCTTCTAGATCCACAAAATTCATCTCTGTGATGAAAACAACAAGTTACATAAGAAAAGAGTCATTAGTGTATTTGATTTCCATAATCACTAACACTAAAGAAAAAGAATTAAAGGATATTCCAGTAGTATCCCAATTTCAGATGTATTTCCAGAAGAGCTACCAGGGCGACCTCCAGACAGAGAGGTGGAATTCAGAATCCACTTGATACCAGGAACTGCACCCATTGCCAAAGCACCTTACCGTTTGGCACCAGCAGAAATGTAGGAACTGAAGAAACAGTTAGACGAATTATAGGAAAAAGGATTCATACAGCCAAGCTCATCGCCATGGGGAGCACCGATTTTATTCGTTAAGAAGAAAGACGGATCAATGCGTATGTGCATTGACTACCATGAATTGAATAAAGTCACGATTAAGAATCGGTATCCATTACCAAGAATAGATGATCTGTTTGATCAATTGCAAGGAGCACGATTTTTCTCAAAAATTGATTTAAGGTCAGGATATCATCAATTAAAGGTACACGAGGAGGACATTCCTAAGACCGCTTTCAGAACAAGGTATGGCCATTATGAATTTACTGCCATGCCATTTGGTTTAACCAATGCCCCAGCTGCAATTATGGATGATGAACCGAATATGTAAGCCATATTTGAATAAATTCATAATTGTCTTTATAGATGATATTCTTATTTATTCCAAAAGCAAAGAGGAACATGCAGCGCATCTGCACGCACTTTTAAGTTTATTAAGAAAGGAAAAGCTTTATGCTAAGTTTTCAAAGTGCGAGTTTTGGTTAGAACAGGTACAGTTTCTTGGACACCTAGTTAATCATGAAGGAATTCATGTGGATCCTACCAAGATCGAAGCAATTACCAAATGGAAAACCCCTAAGTCACCAACCGAGGTTAGAAGTTTCTTAGGATTGGCCGGTTATTATAGAAGATTTATTCGAGATTTTTCTAGAATAGTCATTCCCTTAACTAATTTAACCTGTAAATCCGTTAAGTTTGAATGGGGACCAAAACAAGAAGAAGCATTTAGAA